>OU383788.1:10672175-11974524 GCA_910950805.1 Acrocephalus scirpaceus scirpaceus
CACAGTAGATGATCTGTAATAACTTGCAAACCAGGGAGTTTGAGCCACACCTTCTCACAGTGTCTTAATTTTATTTATTATCTGAGTTGAAAGAAAATTTATAATACAACTTATCAAACAGTCTTAGCAGCTTATGAATGGAAATTTACCCAACATCCATCAGGATTCCTCTTTTGTCTGAATTTAAATTACATGCTATGAGATTCTTCTCTTTTCAGAAGAAACTGAAAAGCACTTTTTCAAATGTCTGCAGGGTTACCTTTTCAAAATCACAGAATGCCAGCTTGCAGTTGTATTTTCTGTACAGATTTCTCAATTCTTGTAAATCATTTACCAGCTTCTTTAACCTCTGTATCTCTTCACAGTCACCAAACCTCTGAAACAGTGTTGAGAAGTGAAATGTTAGGAGACAAGACCATTAACAGGCTGTCATCAATTTTTTAAAAAATTTTTAAATTAATTTCCTTTCATCCTTTCAATCTTCACCAAAACCAACAGTGATCTAATTATCATCCACTCCAGCTCTAGCACACAGCAGCTTTTCAAATCTCTTACCAGCTAATTCTTTTATTTGTTACATTTCTTACCAAAGGAGTCCACTTGCCAAAAGCTGTCACTCCCAGTTCACCTTGGTTTTTACTTGTAAAAAAAACTTCTGCCACTTGGAGTCCATTTTCAGGCCAGTTTGCCTGTCCAAAATAATTGATATTAGCAAACTATATTATACATCTAGAAATACAAGCTATGCCAAGTTTCTGCAGTGTGATTTACCTTGTCAGTTAATTCAAGGTTTCGAGCAGCTTGTTCCAACCATTTTGCTAATATTTTCTGGAAAAAAATACAGTTATAAGTAGAGTTATGCTATTTATCAAAGCAAAACTTGCCATTAGAAACTTCTTTCAAAAGAAACAATTTCAAATATAAATGCTAGGGAAAAAAATCCATTTCAAAGACAGAGGAAAAGAAATAATTTCAAATATAAATGCTAGGGAAAAGAATCCATTTCAAAGACAGAGGAACAAGTTCCTGACATTCAGAAGTCTGGAGGTCTGACAGTAAAATGATCTTGGTCTGAGAAAATGACATTTTACAGTTCTTAAGTCAGTCTCACCTGTCCATCTGGCACAACCCTTCTTGAGAAGGGGATCACAAAATTTTTAAGCCACACACAAAGTTCCTTCAAAGGAGCAGTGAAATGGATGGCATTGAGCAAATCCTTCAGCATTTTCTCATCAAAGCTGCTTTCAAAATCAGCCTAAAATATGAAACCAGAACAATTACAAATCCATGGAGTATATGTTCATCTGATACTCTGTACAGTTGTTTCACTAATAGGAAGAGCCAGTAAATTTCACAAATACAAAGGGAAAAACTCAGTAGTCATAGACAGAAATTAAATAAATAGCTCTTTTCAATAAAACTAGAGCTCAGTCTTCTTAAAAACAAGAACCTAATTGAAGGAATTTCTTTACAAATCACACTGTTCTATTACTTTCAGACTTGTTCTGTAGTTCTGCCTTATTGAGAAAACAACAGGCAAGGAACTGAAAGTCCTGCACTAAAAATTAAAATAACAGCACACAAACACTATCTTAAATGTGTCATTCAGAGTAATGAGTCTGTGTGATAATTTTTAAAGGATTTTAAGGTAGACAGCAAATCCCCACTTAAAAATTCTGAGAGCTGTGCTTGCAGGAAAGTGAATGCAAGGTTACAAGCACTGCAGAATAAATCAAATTGCCATGACTTAGAAATATGAATTCTGACATCAGAAATACCAGTTTATTCCCAAATCAATAAGAAGTTCAGCCTCCTAAGCATCCAGGTGAACAGGTAATTATTGTGGTAATTGATGAGATTCTGCCATGAACCTTTGCCTCTCTGAGGAGCTGTTTTGTAACAGCCCCTGTGAAATTAGGCTGGAAAATTGAAGGGATTTAACCCCCTCCATAAATCCCAGAGATGTCTGTGCCAGCTCACCTGATGCCTAAGCCAGAGGTACTGTGCACAAGCCAAATTTCCTTCTTCCAGCTGAAAAACAACAATCTTGAACATGTCCTCGTTATTCAGGAATTCTGTCCAAGCAACGCCACTAAAAGTGAGAGGGGGAAGAGAAGTTTTGTTAAACATCATTATCAAAGGAATTGAGGGGAGAACTTTAAAGCTTTTCTACCTAGTGCTGGATTTTATAAGAAACAACAGGAGTAGTGCTTTGTATAAAATCACAGTCCCTCCTCTACTATTGAACAAAAAAACCTTTTCAAGTGTTGGTGCAACAGATCATTTGTGTTTTCAACATACAGCATGACTCAACCTCTCTGCATTCTCCCTTCTCCACAGCACAGGGAAGAGCTTAAAGTTTAACAAAGTCATATTTAAAATAAAATTTAAAATAATCTTAATTTCAGAGGTACAGGTTTAATCACAATTAAATTTCCTTTAAATCTTAAACACAAACCTGAATTTCTCTAGTCCAAAAGCTTCACAGAATGTTGTAAGCCTTGCCTGAGCTCTCAATACCTGAGTGCAGATGAGATTTAAGGTTAATATTTGGCTTAACATATGGTTACATCACATGATTAGAGCACTGATTCTCCTTGAAGGCAGATGAGGCCTAATTTACAACAGGACTAAAGAAGAAACAAATTGAAATACTTAGAAGTACTTCAAGAAAGGTTCTGCCTTCAATTTATGGAGCATCTGAAACAGAATCTTTCAATGACTGAAGGAATGGCTTATTTCTGAATCTGTCATTACTGTGGTTCTCTTTCATACTATAAAATATAATTTTGTTTAGACTTTTAAAAAATTCAGCAGTAGTTTACAGTTATAATTTGAATTCACAATTTGTAAAACTGTACATTACAATTGTTAATGTGATACTGCAGATCCAAGAAATTTGTCCTCACCTCAGCTATGGATACAGGAGCCCCATCAGATGGTGGAGCATTGGTTCTATTATCTTTCTTCAAGATCTGAAAAAAGGACATGAAAGGGTTTGGCTGACAACTCAGAACATGCCAGACAGGACTGTGAGTGCAGTAAAGACGTGAGCAAAAAGTCAGGACTTTTGTAGATTGAGATTTTCCAATGTTAGTTTGGATCTAACCTGATCCAGCCTAATCTGGTTGGATTTCTGCATGGATGGAGGATCAGACAGATAATGTGTATCTCTCTGGTTCTGTTTGATAAGACTAAAATAAAGAAAACAAAAAAGGTGACCTACTTTGAGCTTGAGTTTGAAGATTAATATTTTAAAGGTACTTAAAAAAACTGCTACTCAAAACTAAACCCTGCTCTCTGATGCAAAAATAAAACTGTGAGCTCTTTTTTGCCCTTGAGCAATACCCAGAACAAGGTTGGAACAAGACTTGCTGCTTCTTCATGTTTGGTTACATAGGATTTATAATGCCTTTACTTTTGCCTTTTGGACTGACTGTAACTGGTTTGTGCCCCTCTCAAGTTGTACAGAATGGTGGAATAGAAGTTGAAGAGTTGAAGAAATAGAAACAAACTTAGAAACTTACTCTGACTTTAGCATAATTGAGCATTTCTCGAGTGGTTTCATACAGTGGCCACGGAGCATTTATGCAGTAATTCACAACAAAGTGGCTGTCCTGTTTGCATAAAGAAACAACTGAAATTAATTCCACAATCCTTTATAATTTGAATTGCTTTAGTAGGGAAAGAGGGTAGAAATAAAAACAAACCTGAATTTTTTGCAAGTTTTCTTTGGCTTCATTGCCAAGGTCCAGCAAAGCTTCCTGGCCATAAGTCTCAAGAGAAGCTGAAGCCAGTTTCTCTAAAATAGTGTTTGCTTTTACTTTGTATACAAGCTATTTAAAAAAAATAACACAATTATGGTGAGTTGTTTTATAAGGTAACATTCCACTGCCTTGGTAATATTTGTAATATTTTTTATACTTTCTATTGGACTACAGGGCAAGAACCTTACTCATAATTTCAGTTATTAATCTCAAATGTGTTTATCATGAATGAACAACTCACCTCAACATCCAGTCCAAACTGAATAGCAAAACTCTCTGCTTCATTGAATTTGTGTTTGTGCAGTAAACGACTTAGTCTGGGGATGAAATAAAATAAAGCACCTCAGTGTGAGTCCAGATATTAAAAAAAATATAATACAATGGTTTTTCCCAGAAACCAGTACCTGTTTTCTGGCAAGGCTTCAGTTAAACTTCTCATCACAACTATAGAAACAGGATCTTCAGAGGGCCTGAGGATGAGAGGGAACTGTGTGAATTTAACAACTCCATGTGGAAGTAATCTGCTATTTTTATATAATAATGAGCTAGTTACAAACAAAATATTATCTTACATCTGATGCTTCTCATGAATTCCTTCCAAGAAGTATATTGTATCCTGTAGTGTGCAATGACAGAAACCATCAGGTGAAATGAAAGAAATTCCAAATAAATCCAGAGCATTCTTCTATGCTAAGAGAACTTTAAAAACTTCCCTCAGTTTTCAGCTGTAACAGCAGCAGGAACAACTGGCAGTGCTATTAAATAGTGCAAGAGACCTCAGACTAAGTTTAAATCATGCAGTTTACTTTATAATAGGATATTTTTCTCTATCCTTTGGGGACATCACTTAATCTTTTTGTGGTTCCTGCACAGTTTCCAGCAGAAATTGGTTCTAAACTAACAAGAATAACAAAGTGCCCTCTTTAATATTTACACATATTAAGGCAGCTATATTTCTTCAAAGAACAAAAAGAAATCATCAAAACCTACTGTGCAAATCCCACTCTGAACAAGGGAAGAAACAAGAGACACTTCCAGAGAATAGAGCTGTTGCATAGTGGGCAATGCAAAAACCATTAGGCTTCTCATCTATAAAAAAAAGGGCAGAAAACAAACAAAGAAGTCAGAATTACTTTTTTCTCTTCCTGGTGAAAGTGTGATATTTGCAGAATCATTTCTGAATTCTTATGGGATTAGAGGGCAGTGTTTGTAGGACTTTTTATAGAATGCAGATCTCCAGTTTGAGGAAGTTTAATGAAGCTTCAGGTGTTGCTTCCCTCTCTCTCCCTCTAGGCCTATGATGTATAATTCAACAGTTTTAATATAATTTTTAAAATTGTATAATGTTCATCCTGGTATTTTATTTCAGTTGACTGCACTGGCTGTACCTGGGGATAGATGCTTAAAGCAGCAGAGACATTGTTCTAAAGAAATCTGTGAAGGGGTATAAGATAATAACAAATTTTGCTGCTTTTCCTTGCCTACATTAAAAAACCAAACAAATAAAGTCCAAACCATCCATAAAAACCCAAACCAGGCACAGCTTGGCCTGGGCACCACCACAGCCCTCACTTGCTAAACCCTCATATGTAGATGGCCACATCTCAGTTTGGAGTTTAAGCTCTTCAGAATTCTCTGTACCCCAAATTTTGCCACCTCCATCCCTCTCCCCTTTTTTTCCTATGAGCAATTACACAACAATTAAGGAACAGAACAGAGATAAGGAGGTTATACCTGTTTGTCATCTGGCATTGTCATGACAATCAGTTTCATATTGGCAAGCCCTTGCCTAATGAATTAGAAAGAGATAAAAGAAAGCAAAATTTGCTGTATGAATGACCCAAAAAAAGTGAAATATTTTTGCTTCTGTGTTTTAGAAAATTTTGCCTTCTATGACAACAAATAAATTTAAAAATCCCTGTACATTTTAATACATAGCTGTATAGTTTCTAGCACTTTCTCACACTTTAGAACAGTATTAACACTTTTTCACACATTCTGTTTAATCTTAATTTTTAAGGAAAGGAATTTCTAACAAGGACATGGTGTTTTGCAGCAGCACCTGGGCAAAAATAATGAGATATTTCACAGAAATCACAGCACCAGACAAGTTTTTACTTCTCAGGATTGGTGCTGTAACACTTCACTTACCACGTGACTTGAGAGGAATCTGACTCAGTGGTGAGAAGAAATTCTTCAATATGTATTAAAGGCCAATCCCAAATTAGAGTGAGAGAATAAATATCCCACGTGCTTAAGATGTTCTAGATTAAAAAAAAAATCAGACAAGAGATCATATTTTCCTCACAGAAGACAGTTTTTGAGCAAAATATTACATTTTGTGGCTTAAATAAAGAATAGGGAGTAGAATTTATAAAAACACAACACAGCAAGATCAATATGCTTTTGATATCATTAAATATAAGCACCTTCATTTAAAAAAAAAGTCACTTTAAAACTTAAAAAATGTTTATAAGCTGGTGCAAAAGCTTTCAAAAATGAAGATTAAACCAAATCATTACCCATACCTCTGTATCCAAAACAAAGAGCTGATTGTCAAGGATTTGAAGTTTTGCAGCACCTAAAAAATATTAATACTCACATAAATTCATTCTTTTTCTTGAGATATGTATCAGAAGAAAAAACATATTCAAACACACAACCAAGTGTTGGAAACCTCGTGGTTTAACCACATGGAACTTCCTAAGACTGTGCAAAGTTTAGCCTAAAGAGAATTGTGATTTATGTAACTGAGTTAAACTGCAGTTTTGAAACCCATATTTTGGCTATACCTTTACAAAAATGTTCTGTTTGGTACATGTGAATTCATTAAAAACAATGAAATAACCAAAAATTAGTACATTCTGCAATTCAATATGAAATCTACATTCCTCTATAAAAAGATAAAACCTTCTTTACCTTGGATCAGACTTGAATCAGCAAAACTTTGGGCAGACACCAGGGCATTGCTGGGGTTCACCTCCCATTTGGAGAGCACATAATCTCCTTTACCCTGTGAGGAGAGGCAAAATAAAATGGGGTTAGACAGGAGATATTTGACCACTGACATGTCTGCTTCTACAATTGATCTTGAACTTGGAAAGCTGCAAAACTAAATTTAACTTTATTCCTCTACTGATGTGCAAAAACATACATTGATTTCTTTGTTTTTAATTTAACCATCTGCCCTTATCCTTTCAAGATAAGCCTTTGTTACAGTGATTGTTACAGTCAGCAGCTTTTGGCTCTTTGAAAAACAGTATTTCAAAATATCCACTTTCCATTCTCACAGAACATAAAAGCTGAATGAAATTACACTGGGCCCACCGAGGAAAATTCCATTGAATTCAACAGGCTTCAAAAAATAAACTCAGAGAATTTGTTTGCAGTCTCAAATTACATTTCAAAGCATGTCTATGTTTTAATTTCTTTATTAGTTCCTGTACTTAATTCATGCTTAAAAGCTTTGTGGAATTAGACCTTGTTATTTTAGCAGGCCTCATTGAATGAGACCCTGATTGGAAGATTCTTGCCAACTTTGGTTTTGTCTGTGAGCTCAAGGATATTATTTATAAACAATCCTGCCTGTACAGACCAGGAACCAATGATTTACTAAGCTCAGAAACTCAGGGTGAAAAGATTTTCCTCTCATCCATCATAACAAAGTAATTTTGGAAATGCCAGCAGCTATTTCCTTATAAGAAAAACTATGGACAGGCTGCACAAGTGATAACCTTTAAATTTACAGTGAAGGGAATGAAAGGCAAAACAGTGCAAAAAGCTGATGAGGTTTTTTTTTCAAGCAGCCGGAGACAAATTTTGTTGCAGATCCAGAAATGCCATTACTGATCACAGAAAATTAAATGTTATGATCACATTCTTAGTGCTTACCCCGATTATCAAATGGATTTTGTTCACTGAGTTGCTGATCACAAAATCCTGGCAGCCCAGGCTGTGATGTTCTCCCATGGCAATGAAAGTTGTCTTTATCTGTCCTTGTAACTTGTGGGTGGGAGAGGAAGGAGATGGCAACAAATGGAGAAGAAAAAAAGAGTTGTTTATAGAACCCAGTGGATAAAATCTCTGCTCATTTCTAAATGTGCAGAAAAAGTAACAGTCACAGCTAAGAGGTGGAATAATGGACTGGTAAATAGTCAGTGGAATGTACAGAGCAAAGTTTGGTTACAAACTCTGCACTTTTAACAATTTTCCCAGTTTTGCAGATGTTCCTTACTTGCTTTGCTGTAGTCACATCCATCTTCTCAATTGCTAAATATTAAAAAAAAAATAAAATCAGTGTTAAATCATCTTTTTCAAAATTTTAAAAAGGCACAAAGGAAGGTTTTGAGTACAGGTCTCCCTGTTCCAATGAAATCCCAAGGGGTTTGTAGCTTATCCTACCTTCCTGTGTTTTACCAAGTGGGACACCCATAATGCAGAAGCATCCAGTGCTTGTGAGGATGAACATGTGATAAATACCTAAAAAAACCCCACAGAAATATTTCAAACTGAAGTATTCAAGAGCAAGTAAAGAGAAGATTTGCTTGTAAACAGGACAGTGAAATAACTGACCCCAAAAAATCACCTGACCAATAGATTGGACTATTTTAAACAAAAAAATTGTCATTTTCAACTAGGAGAAGAATAATACATTCTTTTGTGACAGATCAGGGCTGGGAGTTTATGGAAGAGAACTGCTGAAGTCTGATAGAAGAAAGAGAATGAATTCTTCCTTTTTAAGCATTTTCATATGTTTAGCACTGTCTCAAAAGAAAGAGGTATTGAGTTCTGAATGTTTGTTTTCTATGACATTTGTGAAATAACTAATGAGATAAAGAATCTTGTACAGCTTTGCATTGTGCACATAAAATTAACTTTTCTTTATGCCTTTCTGTATTACTTATTTTGTAATCTCTTTCCCTGAGAGCTATTAAAGGGGAACAAAACCACAAAAATTCAGACAAAGGGGGAGAAAAAAATCATCCATTTCTTACCTGCATCTGCATTATCTTTAACAAAAAAGAGATTTAAGTAAGTCTTTTCACCTGGAGGTTGTTCAACCAAAACCTAAAATAGAAACAGCATAAGGACTATTATTCTGTATTTTACTAAAAAATTAAAATATTGACCAGCAGTTCAAACTATAAACTTTTTTTTTATATGGAGGTTCTTGTTCATGCATGCCATTCCTAAATAGATTTTCCTTATTCATTACTCATGGGAACAGAAGTGCCCATTTCACCTGTTTGGTTAGAATATGTGGACAAAAAGACAAGGATGTTTATACACTTGAGGTATTTGGAAACAAAACCTCAAGAAAGTCTGAGAACAAGAGGTTCTCAGCAAAATTAAGCAGAAAAGTTACTTTACCTTTGTCAGCAAGGTTTGTTTTGATGGGATGTGGATAAGATGCAAGCTGCCACTTCTCTCACCAACCACAAGGAATTGTTTGTCTTGACACATACCCACGACATCCACGTTAGTATCTGAACAAAGTTTCATGGCAAAGTGTCAGATATTAAGATTTGGGTTTTATGAATGAATATTAACTCAAGAATTGGACAATATGGTGTCCCAGATTTCTTCAAAACAAATTATGAAATACAGGAAGAGGCCTACAGGGAGTGGTTTTGGTATCTATTATTCCCACTTCAGTGAAAAGTTAGAAAAGATTCTAATTTAATTGTACTGAAATAGTCAATTGTGTTCAGAAGCCAAAATCACTCTTTTTTACTTAGGTACTTGTACAAAAGATTGATTATTTAAGCACCAAAAGCAACAGCAGTGGAGCTCACCAGCTGGTTTCCCAACAGAATAAAACACTTAGATGTTTGTAGATGATAAAGTATTTCCTTCTCTGTGCTTGCCTTTACAGGCTAGTCAGACACTTGTTATGTTTTCCTGTACAAACTTAAGTATTTTAAGAACATGTATTCACTTGCCAAGTGGAATTCCAAAGGAAAAAACTCACCAAACTGAATGTGCATCAGAAGAGACAGCCCAGTGCTGTCCAGAAGTGCCACAAATCTGTCCACAACAACAATGTTGCCATCCCTGGAGCTGTGTGCGTGGAGCTGAGGGTTCACAGAGACCTGGGAAGGGGAAGGTTGTTTCACACAGGAACACTTCAGAAAACACGACAAAGAAGCCCAGGTTATTATTAAGACAGACAAAAGCACAGCTTGGTTGGGTTGTACCTTTTCTGAAGATGTGATTTGCAGCAGTGTATCCACCTGGTACAAGGCGGTGCCACACTCCTGTCCCAGCCCCACAGGGAGCTGCCCGGTGTCATCGTTCAGCAGGAGTTCGATATCATTCCACATCTTTGCCTGGATAAACATTTCAGGAACATCTTGTAGAGCAGACAGCTCTAAAAAGTTACACAGCCAGTAAAGTTATTGGTTTGATTACTGTATGGGGGACACCGTGCCAGGAGGAAGGGTTGTACAAGAAGCCTCGGAAGGATAAACAAACAGCGTTTAGAACCAAGTGCGCAGTGTGGATCTCGGCCTGGCTGAAGGCAGCTTGGGGGAAACAGGTTTCTCCAACTAAATTCACTGCGAGAGACTTCCCCATCATGGTGTGAACACCTCCTGCTCACAGAGACACCGATGCCCTGCCCTCAGGGACCCTCATCCCCTTCTGGTGACAAACTCCTGCTCACAGGGACACCAATGCCCTGCCCTCAGGGAACCTGACAGGGGTGACAAACTCATGCTCACAGGGACCCCATCGCTCACTGCGGCTGGTGACATCCCTATTTCCAGAGGGAGCTCCCCGATCCCCTCACCGGTGACACCCCCGTGCCCTCGGGTACCCCCCGATCCTCTCACCGGTGACACCCCCGTGCCCACGGGGACCCCCCGATCCCCTCACCGGTGACACTCCCGTGCCCTCGGGGACCCCCCGATCCCCTCACCGGTGACACCCCCGTGCCCTTAGGGGCACCTCGATCCCCTTACCGGGACACCCCCGAGCCCTCGGGGTCCCGATCCCCTGACCGCGCCCCCTCAGCCGCTCCTGGGTTTCAATTTGGCGGGAACCGGGAGAGGCTCAACGGGTCGCGGCGGCGGCCAAACCTCCCCGAACGCGAACGCGCCTCCCCGGCCCACAATGCACCGCGCTCCCCCACGCTCCCCCCAGAGCCACATCCGGGCACCCGCAGTGAGGGCGGGCGGGGCCGCGCGCGATCGCTGTGGCCGCGCAGCCGAGGGAGGTCGAGCCCTGCGAGGACGTTGCTGAGGGGCAGCGGCGGCGGCCCAGGCGCTCGGTGATGGCGGTGAGCGGTGGTCGCTGCCGGGGTTTTGAGGCGGGGGTGGTGGGGAAGGGGCTGGGGGGGGCAGAGCCGGGGAGGGCCGGGTCGGGAGCCGTGTGCGCGGAGGCACAAAATGGCGTCCGCCGCGCCTTCGGCTGCGGCGCCATGATGGGCTCGGGGAGGGGCGGCCGCGCTGCTCCCACCGCTTCGATCCCCGTCTCCAGAAGTTTCTGTTTCGTTCCTCGGGGCTTGGAGAGAGGAGAAGACTCCCTGGGACCGAGCCCTGATGGTTCCATGGCTTTGGGGAGAAGTGCTGTGGTCATACTGGCGTTTCTCATGGGAACTGTGGGGCGAAGCTTTCCTGTGAGGGGAGCGAGCTGGTGTCTGTACCATGTTAAATTTTCGTTTCTCTACTTTTCTTCGCCCTTTTTCTTTGTGCTTGGTCATAGGCTTTTTTGCATTCAATTAATTCGCTCTCACTCTACTTTTTATGGTTAATATCGATGGGAAACGTCTCTGCTGTAGTTACCACTACCCTTCATTTTCAAGCATGGCCTAAGTGTAGCTTTATTTTCTCGAAAAAAAATCTGTAATCTGGTAATGTACAAAGTATTTTGCCTCTAATTGGGTTGAAGAATTAGTGAGAGTTATCAGATACTTAACCTGATGTGGTTAATTTTTTCAAAAGTTGTTAAATAGTTTTGAGTATTAAAAAAAAAATCCAAAACAAACAAAAAAACCACAACAAACAGGGCTTGAAAGTGATAAAACTTTTTAAAGCTCCTTTAAAGCATTTTGCAGTGTCTCATCTGGTAATTGAAGTTCTTGTCTTGAAAGTTTCATCAGTGGTGAAACAGGGGGACTGTAAACTTCTGGGGAAAATTCTTTTTTAATGATTTTTTTTGTTGTTATTATATAACTTAACCCTGATAAGAGTAAGATAATTTTTTTGTAAAAGGATTTCAATTATGTCCTTTTTTTGTTTTGCATTTAGATTAAAAATACTACTACTATATTTAGAGGCTTCTCTGAAGTGTAAGTGAGGGGCTTATTCAAGGTAACACTGAGCCTGTGGCCAGTCTGAGAACTGAGAATAATCTCAGTGGATTCTGTCAGGTTTTTAATTGCTGGGGTGTTTTTTTTTGTAGCGCAGAGATTTCCCTCAGGTGCAGAGCACAAGGGCACTAATGAGCAGCACTGTGTAAATAATGAGATTGGTAGCCATGGAAAATGTGGCAGTGGGCTCATTTTCACTTGGGTAGTGCGTTTTAAATCTCAGCTAATTTACATTCCTAGCCGGTGTTCTTGTTCTTCTCAAGTAACTTTAAAATGTAAACAGGAGTAGCTGAAATATAAATCCAGATATTTACCTGTAGCATGTAGTGAAGAAAGTCTACCATTAGCACATGGTATATTAATGACAATTTGTAATATCTGTTGTGATTTAAGAAAAATTTGGTGCTTTGTGTTCAAAGCAATGGATATAAATGAACATTTGAACAAGACATTTCCCATGTCTTGTTCAGTTTACAAACCATTCTGCCAGTTGCAGCTGGTGGAAAACTGCAAGTTCAAGTCCACTGGTACATTAAATTGTCTTCCTGAGTTGCAATTCTGAGCCTAATGATGTCCTTAGTGACATCTTCTGCAGTTCCACGTTGTCCAGGTTTGATTCTGACTGGCACAGAGGAGATCAGAA
The DNA here is from genome assembly GCA_910950805.1 of Acrocephalus scirpaceus scirpaceus. NCBI lineage: Eukaryota > Metazoa > Chordata > Aves > Passeriformes > Sylviidae > Acrocephalus > Acrocephalus scirpaceus. Next base: position 10,684,897 of record OU383788.1, read on the forward strand.
CAAGAGCAGTGAACCTGTAAAATCATTAATGAGAGCACATTCACCTTCTCAGTGTGTGCTGCTTCTCTCTGTTCCTTTCAGTGCATTGTACACCAGTTGTACTCACTTACCTCTCACGTTGAGTCACAGAGCATCTTGATTTACAAAATCAGTTTTTGGATTTACTCTTCCTAGGTCAAGGTTTAGAAGCAGTAGAAAAACATCTTGGTTTTCATTATCTGATAAAAATGTTATCTTGGAGCAGATGTAGAGTGACCCATGTGTGCTCTCACACAAATATTTTTGCAGAGATACTGTTGAGGTATTTCCTCATTCCAGAGTGAGCTGTCTAACCCTAACACAGTGCACCTTAACTGCATTTCCCTTCAAAATTCATTCCATGCTTCAGAACACTGGGGATTTTGTGCTGTGCCTCAGTAGTGCCCAAATTTGTCAGGTCACTCAGATCTGTTGGAACAGCATTGACCTTAGATAGTCCTGGTCATGGAAATGCTAAAAAGTGATTGATCTACAAACACCATTTAGAGAAAACTCTGCCTCAGTGTGGTGTTACTGACACATACTGTACATGGGAAAAGTAAAGTTTAATGTAGTGAGAGAGCAAAGTGTGAATTTTATATCAATTCTCTTTATTAAAATCTTGAAAAATCAATCTGCATGCAGTCACACAATTCACTGTAAGTCTACAAAGCTATTGCCTAAGCATGGGGTGACCACAGCATTGTCTTTACCACAAAAAAAGAAAAATCAGATGTATCTTCAGAGGAAGCAGGAGGTAAATTGTTTTTTTCTTGGTTTTCAGTCCTAAGCTTCTGTTTCATAAAAATTCTGTCCTTGTGTGTAGGGTAGTGATACAGAACGAGATGCAGTAGTCCCAGAAAAATCCTCTCCAGAAAGAGAGAAGAAAAAGGAACAATCAGATGCCTCCAGTTCTCCCAGAACATCCAAGCATCACTATTCGAGATCACGCTCACGGTCAAGGGAAAGGAGACGGAAGTCAGGTATGGTCTGGATGGAAGCAAATTGTTTGTGGAGCTGAATTCTCTTAGAAGCAATTCTGGGGAAAAGGGACAGACATAGCCCTAGTAACTTGTTAGAATTGGGAAAAAATGGATCTACTAACTTTTGGGGTGTATCCTAAATATTTGATTTACTGAGGGAAACAGTCTTATCAGTGTTGGGGGGATTGGGGAGGGGGGACACAGTCAGACCACACCAAACAGGAAACTGTCCCATTTTGTTTCATTTTGATTAGATAAGCGTAGACTGGGATACTTCTGCATAGTTGTAACAAAAATAAGGTTACTTAGCAGAAGAACAGGATTGGAATAGGATGTGGGTTAGTTTTTCACTGTCAGAGCTTAAATAAATGCAAAGCACTGGGATTAACTGCCAGGGTTTGCTTTCTGCAGTAGATACTCAAATAGTGCTGTTTGTTTTTTAAGTCTTGACTTTAAGGGATGGAATAATTGAAAGGAGCTAGAAAGATTATAGCCAGGTGATCTCCTCTTTATCTTGGAAAATGACAGTGAATGTTTTCTTTTCCAGATACTGAAGGAAGAAAACACAGAAGCCGGAGCAGAAGCAAAGAGGTAATTAATACTTTGTAGCGTTTAGGTAATTGTACATCTTTAAAAGTATCTTGTAGTAATGCACATATGTGTAAACTTATATAAATGACTTTATGGTAAGTACAAGAAATTGAAAACTTTTAAGCTTAAAAATGGATATGGAGAGCCTTTCATAGTGAAGCATGATTGCAGCCATCATGTTGACAAGGTAATAGTTTTATAGAAAATGCTTTCAGAAACTAGTAACTTAATTTCTTTCTTTTTTTTTTTTTTTAACTTTTGTGGAAACAGCCAAAAGAGACAGTTCATGTGGAGAAGTAGAATGGTGTTCTTGATCACTTTTACAGAGCTTCCATTATCCAAAAGCCTTGGGTGGCTTTGTTCCTGGCCAGTGTTCAGGACTTTGAATAATACATACCTGTCTACTTAGGTGTATTAAAAATAATTCCCCACCGGACTGAGCTCTGTTTATTGCATCCTTTAATTGTAAAGGCTGTCATAGCTTGACAAACAAGCTGAGTCAGCTGGAAATGTGACAGTAGCAGCAAAAAATTTCAGAGGGCTGTCTCTTAAAATAAATGAATAAATGTGTGTGTGGATGTATAGGGGAGTGAGAAGAGACAGCATCAATAATGCCTTAAAAATAACTGGCTCACACACCAGAGAAGAGCTGAAACAAGCAAACCAGGATCATCAAAATAGTCATAAAGAAGCTTAAGCTGTGTGGGGCAATAGGCTGGGGCAGATAAAGCACTTTTTAACCTCAAACCCAGGTCAGGAACTTCTCCTTCCCTCATTGCAATGGAAGCTCTGTTAAAAAAAAAAAAAAAAAAAGGAGGAAAGAAAAATCTAGGCGAGTTTTTGTGAAATTGAATAATATATTGTTTAGCTCACATGATAACATTTCTATAATAAATCATACTCAGCGTGCTAATGCGCGAAGAGACTGAACTGAAGACGCTGCAGACTCAGATAGCAAAATTATAAGCCTACTTCATGATAAGGTAACTATTAGTCATTCAAACTCATATTTCCCTTAAAAATATCTTAAATCCGTTATGGGATATAATGGTGGTTTTATTACTAAGTGTGTGTCTGAAAGATGTGATTAAAAAAAAATTCTAAGACTCTTTAGTTATTTTAAAAAAAGGTGTTTAGAATCCTGTCCAGTGCTTTGCCAGGCTGTTGGATCTAATCTTACACAATTTATTTAGCAGCTTTTAAGTTTTGCAGAGTGAACAGATGAGAAATGATCTCCCACAGTAGATGTACTGTTGTCATTCATTTGCAAGGTTAAGCTCTGTCTGTAGACTAACTGCTGAATATCAGTAATTCTTCTTAGTATGTAAGTGAGAACAACTACTTATATAAGTATATACTTGAAATTAGTGTACAGGTAACCTCAGATGTAACAACTGATTATTAAAGGAACTAAGAATAAAATGCTGTGAAAGCAGGAAAATTATGTAGTATTCATGTTTACTTGAAGAACAATAATCAAATGCATTTAGAAACGGATACATTTAATAAAGAATTAGACTTGAGCAAGTGGGTATAAACCAATTTACAGCATCATCTCCAGACTCATTTGAGAGAGAATTCTGATGGAAGAAAAGGTTTTATGAGTAGTTAACAGATTCAGATAAGCAAAAAAAACCAAACAACTTGTGAATAATTGGAGTTTATCTAAAATGAATGTATCATGATTAGTTCATGACTTGAGCAGAACAGTATTTAAACATAAGACTTAAGTGGGCTATGCTTTTATGCTAGGAAGGTTTCAAAACACACTGGATATATTAAGAAAGGGTGTTGATGTCACGACTTAGTCTCTAAGGAAAGCACTGGCAAAAATCAGGCCTGACCTTGCTAAATATTTTTGGCATTGCAGCTATAAAAAGGAATCTTTTTTTTTTTTTTTTTTAAGAGGCACTGCAGGAAGGAATTGCGGTATAGTGGAGCAGCATATCTGTAATTTAAAACTACTGTGGGAAGTCTGAGTGATGCATGTTCATTTGAAATACTAAAAATGGGGTGTCAGCCATGTAAATTATCACTTTGCTTTGTAAAAACTGTTGGAAGTTGCTGAAGAGAGTTTTGCTCTAGAAAGTAATTACCTAATGATGACTAGAAGATTTTTTTGGTTCTAAAAGCAAAATAGTTTGTCTGGAACTACGTGTGGATTTTAGTTACTTTATACATGGAAGGCTCAGGCAAATATTAAATAGTCACTGCAACTGTGTTTATATATCTATGCATATTCATAAATTGTCAGGTTCTTTAAGATAGGTACTTAAGTGCTTGGAATGGAGACATTAACTGCAAATTACAGATTTTGTTACAATGCTGTGAGTTTTATATGGAATCACTGTAAAGATACCTGGATGGATACCTTAAAAATCCTTTATAGACAGTGGGAGGAGGGAAAAGGGGGAACAATGTTAGTGTGCTTTTGCACCTTTGGGTAGTTGGTGGCAGTAGGTAAAGCAGCCGTGGCTCATGATTGAGTCGCACTCCTAAGGTTACTAATGTTGCATCACAACTTAGCATTTTTATCTTCTGATACCCATACTAACTCTCTTTGTTGCACTATTTTCCTGAAAGAACCAACTTCTTCTTAAAACAGGCAAGAAGACATGAATCCAAAGAGAAGTCCTCCAAGAAGCACAAATCTGAAGACCACAATGACAAAGAGCATTCTTCTGACAAGGGAAGAGATAGTCTAAATTCATCTGAAAACGGTGAGGAGAGACATAAACGCAAAGAGAGGAAATCATCCAGAGGGAGGAGTCATTCCAGATCCAGGTCTCGAGAAAGGTAAGTTGTTACATGTGATTATTGTGTGAGTGCATTTCCAAAAGCCATGTTTGGAATTACTGTAGAGTTCTGAAATACAGCTGAGTTCCATTCCTGACCTCTAGTGTAAAGCATCAGTTTATATTGAATGTTTCAGTTTTCACTGGGTAGTGCATTTGTAGATATCTGCTTTTTTGCAGATTGGTTTGAAGTAGAGGTACAAAATAACACTAAGACTTTATGTAGGGATGTCTCTCACGTTTGTAACTGTTACAGAAAATATTAAACAGGGTATTAAATGTACGTTCTTGTCAGTGACAGGAAAGCAAATACACCTTACAGTGACATGGCTCTTTACCTCTTAAATCATGAGCTTCCCCCTCAGAGGGAGTGCTGGCCAATCCTTGCCTGGTAACCCACCCAGCACATTCTGAGGGTGGGAAAATTGCCTGAGACAAGCAGTCTGCTGCCAGCAGAACTTCTCCCTCTGTAGCTGAGGGATGTGCAACAAACAGGGTAGCAAGGAACAAGCCTTGGCTTATGACAGGCTGAGGGACTGGATGTGTCTCACAGGCTGGAACTTGAGCACCTCTTCCCGAAGGTCTCAGAATACCATAGAGAGGAGCAAGGTTGTGTTGCCTTGGATTTAAAACTCCTGCACTAGATTAGTTTGGCTTTGTACTTGTTTTGAGATGTACACTTTAATGAACAACTAAAAATAGCAGTGTTGATGAGTATGGTTATTTACAGAAACTGTGCAGCTCAGTTGTGGCTGGTGGGGTTTGGTTCCTTTCCCATTTCATCCCTTAGACCTACAGCTTAACCTGTGTAAGGCATGAGCATTTCCATGTGTAGTTTGCAGTCTCCCCACTCTGCCTGATGCATTTTTGCCCTGTGGTGACAAATCCATGTGTAAGTCCTTAAATACAAACTGCATTTGATCACAAGAATATGTGTAACAATTCGGGGCGTGTGTTTCAGACGTCATCGTAGTAGAAGTCGTGATAGGAAAAAATCCCGATCCCGCAGCAGAGAGAGAAAGCGACGGATCAGATCCCGCTCTAGATCAAGATCTAGACACAGACATAGAAGTAGAAGTAAAAGCAGAACCAGGAGCAGAAGCAGGTAAGTTTTACTTTCCATATACATGGTGATGTTTGATTGGACACTCTGTGGTGGGCTGATGTGATGGGTTTGCCAGTTAATGTCTGTTAGTGCAGTTAAATGTGTTTGGCTTTTTCTCAGCTGTACTGAGAGTGGATTCAGGACTGGTTGGTTGGCTTGATCATACAGAAACATTTGTCCTAGACAGCTGAAGCATCTCAAGCTCTTGGCTTTTTATAGTGTGACTTCTTGCTAGCAATAGTATTTAAGTGGGAAGAACTGAAGAATAAGATACAGGTGACCCTTTCCTGTGTTTGATACAATAGTAGTGTGGCTGGCATACTGCTGTATTTGTCCCTTCAGTTTGTGTACATATGATAAAAGGAAAGTTTAACTGGGAATCACTGGCTGTCAGAGCACATACACAGATCAGAAGCTAATTCTGATCAGCTTCACAAAGTTAACCTAATTTTTGTGTGAAGTGTCAATTGGTGTGGTGTTAAGGTAAATTTTGGTTCAGGTAGATTATTTCTGATATGAATGTACTCTTCAGTGTTAGTGATTACCAGCTGCTCTTTGTCAAGTTCAGCTTGAGAATATTTATCACGGTATTTTTTTTCCCTGAGTGCTTTGATTTTTCCCTTAAATTCTAGAAGCACTTGATCTAGATACATAAGGGCTTGGTCTGGATCTGTTTGCCAGAGTTGAGGTTCCATACCTCATTTGGGATATGCTGGAGTTGCCATTTTCATCATTGTATAGCAGTTAATGTTTTTCAGTACTGATAATGCATTCAGTATTTTGGTGTAGAGTCTCTGTATCACCTTTGCATTCTTAATGCCCTGTAGGATTTTCTCAATGGTGAAGCTGAAATATGACTTAATGACTGCTACAGATTTTTTGTTGAAGGTAGTTTGAAGGAAAATCAGTGTCCCTGCAGAGCTGCAAGAAAGTGTTGACTGTTCCAGTTCTCTTAATAGTGTTTTCACCAGAGTATTTTAAATTGTTATATGACTGGTTATGACTACTCAGCATTACAGTGGAGCATTGGAGTCTTAACAATCACACTGGTGTAGTGCTACAACATTCCTTGTGAAACTGTTCAGAAGATTACCTTTCTGAAGAAGTAGTTGAATTACGTGGTTTGTGTCATATTTTTGACATGCACTTTCTGCCAAACATTGAGCTGGGGTGAGTAGAGCTGGGTCTGCAGTTGATACATGTTATTTGCATTTAATGGTATTTAAGCTACATTTAGCATGTTGTGCAGGGCTTCAGCTCCCCATTTTGTCCAGTTACTGTAGATAATGTGCTCTGTTTAAAAGTCACTTTGAACATTGTGTGTAATGGCTCCATGAAAACTTCATGTCCCAGAATAGATTTTGGCTTCTGCAGTGGAATTCAAATTACCTGAAACAGAGCATCAAATGTGGGAGGAAAAAGTAAGGTGTAGTCATAGCTTAGGAATTTTCTCCAACTGGAAACAGGCCTTTGTGGGATGCTGGTGGACACACTGCAAGAATCCTTTTCCTTTAAGTACTCAGTAAGATACTGTTTGTATCTCACAAATCCTAGAGAATGGAAGTAAATGAGGCATAAGTCTTTTTTGTCTGGAGCTAGAACACTTGATCAAGTTCAGGGCTCAGACAAAGCCTGGAAAAGAAAGTGACTTACGGGGCAATCCTCAAGGCAAACTCTGCATGAGCCAGATAAATGTGACGTGGAAATCTACCCTGTTAACATTCACCTGTGAAAGGAATTCCCTCATTCCTGAGTGCAGTTTTTGTGTTACAGTGAGCAGACTGTGACAGAAGCATTTGTAAATAGCAAAGCTTGACCTTCTCTTGATGGTTCTTTGCATAATCTCAAGCTCAGATTTTCAGGTGATCTGTTCTCAGGGGTGTTTAAATCAATCCTTTGGTTTGTGAGTGCACAGAACCTCCTGGCAGTTCTTTAGTGGCATGGCTCTGATTAAATGCTAGGTGGAAAACGTGACTCCAGCTGCTTGTTTCAAATGGAAATACTTCAATACAAAAGCTCAAATATTTATTTCCTTGATGTTTACCAGTGCAATAAAGCATCACAGACCAAAGACAAGACCAAACAACAATAGTCAGCACGGGAAAAATGAAGGTATCTTTGAAACATGCATTACATCTTATCTCAGGAATGCAGATCTGTCACTTGCCAGTGCCTGAATCTGCATCTTGTCATCTTCTCTGAAAAGATAAGTCTTGCCTCCTTTGTATTCTACCAGATTTGTCATGTAAACAAGGATCTTTTTGTAACTTCAGTCTGCATTTCATGATGTTTGTAGATGCTGCCCAGGTTACAAACAGAAGGAAGAGAATATCTGAATGCCATGGAAAGTGGCTGTTGTCAAGTTATCCATTATCCCCAGTTAGCTGTTGCCTCAAATGGGTGATAATAACATTTAAAAATTACAAAAACACCTTTGTGCATCTCAGTTTAGTGGTTATGGCAAATCTGGGAAAAGTGTGAGTGATATCTCCTGTAAATTAAGCTTTGTTGAACACTACCAGTGTCTGACTTCTTTGTTTGAAACACCAGTCAGAGGCTTACACTGGGATAAACCCTTATCTCTTGTACTTGAATATTGATGATCCTGGCACAGAGAACTGCTGTTAGTGTTTTCTATATGTGTTTTGAGTTTTTATATGTCATTTAGATGGGATTAGATACAGATGTTGTAAGAATGACTCCTGCTTGGAAGGAGGTGGGGAGAAGGTTAGTGAAGAAGAGTTGAACTGAATGTTTTGGTATTTTGCTTAAAAATGTGTTTTAACTGGGTTCTTTTCAGCTGGTCAGGCTCCAGGTAATTCATGCTTCAGAGTTCTCTTCCCAAGAGAAACCCAAATCAAATACTCAGCTTGGTAGACTCCCTCAAAGCATATTTAGGGAAGAGGATACAAAGCGGAGAGTAACAGTAATTTCCTGAAGTACTATTCCACTTCTTAAATTGGGCCTCTTCAAAATGCTCCTTAGTAACATAATTACAGTGCTTTGAGGTCTCTTATGCTTTTAAAACATTCTTCTAGCTTGATTCATTCAAGTTCTCTTGCATTTTCTACTAGAAATTAGATGATTTTCCGTAGAATTTAGAGTCTCTAGAGCAGATGTATTTGTTCTGAACACTGAGTATGAGAGGGTAAATGAATACCCAGAGCTGCACATTTTGTTGCAGCTGGAAATCTTCTGTTTAGCTCTGTGTTGTTATGACTGTTGTAGTATAAACTCTCTGAAAGCTTTTCTTCAGAGCTCCAAATGAATCATAAAGCAAATTTTCAATGCTGTGACTAAATACTTTATGAAATATTAAGCTGCACGTGTACCTTCATTGTTTTAGCAACTGTTAAATTTGGTTACAGAGAGAGAAAGAAAAGAATCGAGAAGCCCCGAAGGTTCAGCAGGAGCCACAGCCGGAGTCCGAGCCCTCCGCCTTTCCGGGGACGAAACACAGCTATGGATGCACAGGAAGCCTTAGCCAGAAGGTCAGAAATTCTGCTGATCTCAATGATACGTGACATGAATAAGCCCCTGATGTTGATTTTGCATGTCTAAATATTTTTATTTTCATGTTATCTCTAGGCTGGAAAGAGCAAAGAAATTGCAAGAACAGAGAGAGAAGGAAATGGTTGAAAAACAGAAGCAACAGGAAATGGCTGCAGGTAGTACATGTGTATTAGATTAATTCCTGAGCAGTAGTATGAGTGGAAGATAGATAGGTTATGTTACAGAAGTGTTGCAGTTGGGCAGGTTGTCTTTATGTAATTGTTAATAAGAAAAACAACAAGAACTAGGAAATGTTAAAAAAAAACCCAAACTAAAAATAAGAAACAAAACCCCAACAAAAATTATTAGGATTTCTTATTATTTGCTGAGTGTACAAGCAAGATATTGTATGTTGGGCTGTTAAATGATTTCATGGTGGCCATTGGGCTGCTGCTTGCTCAGGGGTATTTAGAACCACGGGGTGCATTAATTCCACTTCTGGTTCTCATTTACGAAATCTACTGGAGACGTGTTCCTTAGTTGAGAAATCACATGTATTTTATCACACATTTATCATCTATGCACTTCCAACTTCTATTGAAGGGAAGTGTTTGAGGAGTTTGGCTTTTTTGTTTGGTTGTGGGGCAGATTGGTGGTTGAGTTTTGTGTGTGTTGTTGGGGTTTTTCCCCAAAGTCTGAAGTTCTTTCTAGCAAGTTCCCTTTGTTCCTCAGCGGCTGCAGCCACGGGAGGCTCTGTCATCAATGTCGCCGCTCTGCTGGCGTCAGGGACACAAGTGACCCCTCAGATCGCCATGGCAGCTCAGATGGCAGCACTGCAGGCCAAGGCACTGGCAGAGACTGGCATAGCTGTGCCCAGCTATTACAACCCAGCAGCAGTGAACCCCATGAAATTTGCTGAGCAAGAGAAAAAGCGGAAGATGCTTTGGCAAGGCAAAAAGGAAGGGGTAATGTTGGCTTTTCTTACCTTCATGAACTTGTTTGGGAATACCTTGCACTCAGTTTAAGGATGTTGATGAGTGTTATTTCCAGCTTTCCTATCTCTTAGCAAGTTTTATTATCAGCCTGAAGTAAAACTTCAGTAAAACTAGGAGGTGGACTTTGATGATCCTTGTGGGTCCTTTCCAGCTCAAAATATTCTGTGATTCAGGAGTGAAAGGACTAGGATAGTCAGTCCTTCAGTGATAAATAGTCATGATACAAGACTCAAGGAAACTCCAAATGTCATAGAGCTTCCAAGGTATAGTTGGATCTTAGTGTTATTTTTGTGAGTTTCCTTACAACTTGCAATTAAACATCAAATCCAGATGGTCTCCCTTTACTGGGGAGGGATGGCTAAGGTATGGAGTGTATAACCTCTCCTTTCTGGGGCTGTAGAGATTTCTCCTGTGGTGGTTGTGTCCTCTCCAGTTGCTAATTTCAAAGACAAGTCTGTTGACCTTGCTGGTAACTTTTCAGGAGCAGAGTAAAGCAATATTTACCCTAACAAAAGTCATAAACACAAATAAGCCTTCAGGCTTTTGTGCTCTGTCAAATGCCTTTGCAATTAGTGAAGTTAGAAAGGCAACTCTGGCAGTTGCCTTTTCAGAAGATTGCTGGATTTGAGTAGAGCTTTTGCCTGCTGATACTGTGGAGAAAAAATGGCTACTTTAATATTTGTGTTTTTGTCTTTTGTTACTCTGGTATAGAAGTGTTTGTTAGGCTGGTTTCCATCTTGCAGCAGTTACACAACAAGCTCCCTTACCTTTACAGACTGTTCCATAAGATGTGAAAAACAAACCAGTTTCCATGGCAATGGTGGGAGACAAAAGGGAGGGCAGGAGAAGAACCCTGAATGCTCTCTGGGCAGTTCTTCCTGAATTTTGCTGTATATTGATTAATTGCAATAAACAAATTCATTTTTCCATAATTTACTTCAAGCCTGAATTCCAAGCAGGCTTCCAGACCTTTGGAAGTGCCAAAGGAAGGAACATACCTGTGCTTTGAGCACCATGGTTAGGTAGGCTTCCCTCACAAAGAGCTCCTGTGAGGGTGCTGCAGGAGGAATATTGGACTTAAAAACCTTTTACTTGCAGCTGTGGTACAGAATGGGTTTGTCTTTAGCACTGCTCCTTTGCTTGCTGCTCTGTTATGCTATTAATGGAATCTTATGTAAAAAGGTGACACATCTTTTTTTATTTTTATTATTTTTTTAATCGGAACAGGATAAATCACAGTCCGCAGAAATATGGGAAAAACTAAATTTTGGAAACAAGGACCAAAATGTCAAATTCAGAAAACTGATGGGCATCAAGGTAAAGAATTTTGAATATGTAATTAAGTTTGTTAATTGCAGGATAATGATTTCACTTTCTATTTTAGTGTGTCTTAGCCAGTAAAATTTTAAGTTAACCTGATGTAGTTAAGAGCTTTTAAGTATGTATTAAATTCAGAAGCAGCATCTAAACTTGAATTTAATTCAAAAAGCAACTGAGTGAAGGCCTTGTGTGTTTCTTGACAAAATAAAATTTGCACAAGAATGTTGCAGCAATAAACCCAAATGCTTGAATTGTTACTCTTGTAAGAGTTTGTGAACCTCACTTGCCCTGAGCTGATGTTTGTGTTTTGTTTCCAGAGCGAGGATGAAGCTGGCTGCAGTTCTGTGGATGAGGAGAGTTACAAAACACTGAAGCAGCAGGAGGAGGTGTTCAGAAATCTGGATGCACAGTATGAAATGGCCAGATCACAGACTCACACGCAAAGAGGAATGGGATTGGGGTTCACATCTTCCATGAGAGGAATGGATGCAGTTTGAGAAATGAAAAAAAAAACCCCTAAACAAAACAAACAAAACAAAAAAAAAAGGCTGTTTTTGAAGTTTGGGACTGTGGAAGGTTCTTGTTCACATGTTGGGTCCTTGTTCACCAAAAAGCTAGCATTCTAGCTTGCATGGGTGTTGCATTGACTTTAATTTATTGAAAAATACAATTTTTTTTGTAAATATCAGATTAGTGATACTGGTGTTAGTGTTGTAATCAGGTTATACCCACTTCCATTAAACTTGACAGAACTAGAAGAGGACAGTATTTTTTAGTTAAAGTTCTACTTTTCAAACCAAGCAGTAATGGGATGAGCTCATACATGGATATTTCGTGTCCACTGTCTTGTGTACTTTTGTACTTTAACCTTGTACAGTTATTTTCAATTGAAACATGAAAGAAACATTGTGTAGATGTTATTTAGCGGTCTGGGCCAATAGGCACATAATCCAGTGCAAAAAACTGGTTAATAATAAAGACATTTTTTTCTCTAAGGTTATATAGTAATTTGTCTTTTGGGCCAAGCTTCCATAAGCCAGTTAAGAGGAGGGAAAACTTAGGGAATTTTTGCTTTGCTTCTTTTGAAGTAGGATTTGCCTAAAATATTGCAGTGAGGGGCCTTGCTGCAGACACCCTACTTCATATACTTTTGTCCTGCACGGTGCTGCTGCCCTAACTATCTCGACCGCTCACTCCTCAGAAGAGGAAGAAAAACTCCAAAACCGGGAGCGGTGCCGGTTCTGGAGGCAGGAGCGCGTCCTCCATTGTGAGTACGGCAAGCGCTGCCGCGCTGGTTCTGCGCCGCGCCGCCTCCACCTCCCAGCGTGCGCCGCGGCTCGCCGCCACCCGCTTCAGTGGTTCGCCGCCCCGGTGCACGCTGGGAGTTGTAGTCCGCGGTGTCCGTCTTCCCGCCCGCCCCTCGCTTCCCGCCGCCCTTTGCTCCCCGCCCCGCCCTTCCTGCGGCGGCCAAGATGGCGGCGGAGGTGGACTTCGGGGACCGCGAGCTCTTCGGGCAGCTGGAGGGCGAGCCCGGGCCGCCCTCGCCGCCCGCCCTGGACGAGCCAGACCCGCTGCTGGAGCTCTACGAGCGGCTGCGCGACCGTGACGAGACGGTGCAGCGGCTGCGGGCGGAGAATATCCTGGCGGGAGAGGCAGGCCCCGCGCCGGGGCGGGGGGAGGCGGGCGCGCCGCTGCTGCCGGTTCCCTTCCGGGCCAGCCGGTCCCGGCCCTCAGTGGGGCTCCGGCTTCTCCCCGGCGGTCTGTGGGAAGGAACCCTCGGTCTCCGCCGGGGCCCGAAGTGGGGGAAAAGACAGCTGGGCGGTGAGGGGAGCCGAATCTGGTGCTCCCAGGCTTCCTCAGAGCACGTTTTTCATAGAAACTTTTATCCCTAGAGCGGCCGGGCCCAGCTCAGGCGGCGGCTCCGTCCCGGGATGCGGGGACGGCTGTTGAAACGGCTGTCACTGAATCCCGGCGTTCTGCCTTTCCCGGGAAAACAGACACCTGTGTGCTCACTCTGACAATCCATTTTAACGCAGCTACAAATAATTTCAAATAGTTGAAGTGTAGCAGGTTCCCTAAAGGGTTTTTGTTTTTGCCGCTGCAGCAGAGTGGAATTTGAAATGTGTTATAATTTTATTTCCCGTTTACAAGTACACGTGTACTACCACTACCTTCTTTTGGTGATGATCACAGATATTGTTAAAATAAAACACTATGAATCTGTTAATACAATCATTGCATGTACTGAATAGCACTATTTGGATTGTCACAGCTAGTCCTCTTTTCATTTGTGGTGGCTTTTTTCTTTTTTTAATCATTTCATTGTGTTTCTTCAGCAACAGGTGGATTTTTAAATAATCCCCTGTGCAGTGAAGAAGAAGGACTGAAACCCTATTTGTTGTTCTGTGAAATTCTTGCTCAGTGTTTTCTTGCTTGCTTTGGGTATGGGTTTGTGTCTTCCCAAGAAAATCATAGTCCTTAACAATAAGTTAACATCAGGAACTTAAAAGGAAGCTGAGAATTCTGACTCGTCCTAGGTATGTTAATGCTGACTTGAAACGCTTATGAATTATATAGGGAGAGTATATTTATTTATATGTTTGTATATAAATAGAGTTTATCTAAGATAAAAGCTGTCTGCAGTAACAATCTGCCACATTTTGTTTCCATGTCCCAATCCCTGTTCAGGTGTTGGGCTTCTAAAATGCCATTCCAGTTCCTGAAAAGTCTTTTGAACAGCAGGAACTCAGTTGGGATTGCTGTAACTCTTTATTTATTTGTGTGTATCTGTTTTATGAAACTCACTTGATCTTCAGGGAAAACAGTTCAATGTAAAGTTTTGCAGTGAGGAAAAATTACATTCAAGTGCTTGAATGAATCTTAGTTAGAAGATTGTATAAGTTTATTGGAACTAGAATAGCAGGAAGAGAATTCTGTCCATACAGAATTAAATATTTCTGTAGTGTGGGGTTATTTTGTTCTCCTTCCACCTCATACCAACCTGCTTTGCTCAAGAGGATAATTTCTGTTTAAGTGGATAGAAACTTTTTAAAAATACAGATTTTGTATTGACCAAACCTTCCTACCTCTGTGGGGTCCAGACTGCTGTGATAAAACTGGTGGAGAATATTTACTGTACCCATTGTCTGTGTTCTGTGCTGTTCTAGTGGAATCTCAGTGGAAAACCCCAAAGTTGATGGACCACTGTTGCAGATTTTATTTATGAACAATGTCATAACTAAGTAAGTATTTCCAAGAAAAAAAAAAAAACAATCCTGACAGGAAATGGGGGATTTTTTGTTTGTTTGGATGTAACAGTGCTGTGCCCAAATTGTGGATGTAGATTTTATTCAGTAACATAAACCACTGAAGCTTGGAGGGGAAAAAGGATAATGGGCAGTGTGACAGGAGTTCTGTTCATTAGCAATATCTGGTTTTATCATGAAATGAAGGGTGACTTCCAGGAACTTGGAGTGAGTCTGAAGAGCAGTTTGAATTTCAGGAATGTTGTGGGTAAAATCTAACAAATTAATCTTTCCCTGCCTCTGAGTTGATTTTTTGCCACACTCGGGTGCTCTCTAATATCAGATTGCATTTGTGTTGGTGGGGATTGAGAATGGGACAAAAAAAGAATTGGATTTTCCCTTTTTCTAAGTTATTTAGCAAATGATAAATACTTAAGAAAAGAGAAATCTCTTTGTTTCAGTCTTGCTCATGTCTTCATCTCTCTGTACTTCATCCCAGGCGATATCATCAAGAAATTGAAGATTTTATTTATAGTTTAGTTCAAAAATATGAAGAACAGAAGAAAAGTGAACAAGAAAAAACACAATTGAACGCTAAGCCACAGGTACTTTAAAACTCAAATTGTTATGAAATACTTCTTCTCCATCTCTGCAATGGGAATATTGAAATACTGCACTGTTAAACAGTAAAAAAATCAACTCAAGTAATTGTCAAACAAATGTTGTACAACCTTTTGTTCCAAAAAACAGAGCTGAGGACAAAGGAAAGATCCTTTTTGCTTCTTGAAAATTGTCCCTAGTGAAATTTCAGTGAAAGAAAATTAATAACTTTGTTTAAATAATTGAGAAAAAAGCTTAATGTGTCCTCTTCTGATAGAATTTGGCCCAACTCTGAGTATATATAAGACAACAGATGAACAACAGAATCTGAAAATTGACACTTTCTCCTCCTAGTTTAGAATTATAATTTTTAACTCAACACACTTTGAGTAAAAGGATGGAATGGCACATTTCTCTCTATCTTTCCCTTAGCTTTTTTGATGAGAATGAAAATGTTATTATGCAGTGTATTTCTCACCAAAGAAAGCCTTAGAAAGGAGCTGTGTCATACTTTGGGCTGTGGAAAACTTCATGAGTGATGTGGACATCTCCATCCTACTGTTGGTGAAAGGACAGAAGCTGAACCCCACATTCTGTGCCTTTTACATCACTAATTCAGGAATGCTGATTGTTGATTTAATGTTGATTTAAATTAATTATTTTTATTTTTTGCATTTCCTCTCAGCCCTCCAGCGTTGTTTTGGAAGAGGATTGTAAAGGAGCTGGCTCGAGTTCTAAAAGAGTGAAAGAAGCTTTTAGTGTAAGTTTATGACTGTGCTTTTCTATGGTAGGTCTGACTCTTCATTCTCCACATTCAATGTACACTGCCATTAAAATAAGATCTGTTAATTGCTGTTATTACACTGATAAATTTAAATTCAGCATGTTTGGGCTACATCAGTGCAACAAAATTTTACATGTGCAGGTTTGGGCTTATATTGTAAATTCTTACAGAATGGGGAAAAAAAAAATGGAAGTATTTCAAGCAGTGTAAATTTATAGACATGTACCAATCTCACCTAAATACTGACACATTTCTGACAATTCTCTGACTTTTTTTCTACAGGTTGTAGGAAGTGTTCTGTATTTTACCAATTTTTGTCTCGATAAACTGGGACAGCCTATTTTAAATGAGAATCCACAGCTGACAGAAGGATGGGAAATACCTAAGTATCCTGTTTGCTAAAACACCTTTCTTTTTTCCATTTGTCAAATCCAAAGAATTCCAGTGGGTAAATTGAACTCAAATTCTCTTCAGTGGATTGTTTGTTTCTATCAAAACCATACCAGTCATTATAGATGGGATGATTTAATGAGTCATTAATGGCTTTTTAATTCAAAACAAATAAGTATTTTTATATAATTGGCTTGTTGATTGCTATCCTGAGAGTGAATGCCTTATCCCCATAAATACATCTTGTGAATTTAGGGATTTTCTTGGCCAGTCACTAATTAAGTTTGGAATGACAGCTTGTTGCAGATTGAATAAGAATTCTCCCTCCATAAAATCCACTCTTTGGGAGAAGAAAACATTTTGGGAAACTCAAACATGCTGTAGAATGCATTTTTCCAAATGTGGGAGCTAGAGAGAAAGTCTTTTATTAAAATTTAATTATGGTATGCTCTTAACATGCATCCATTTTAAAGTTAGTTCTTCATTGTTTATTAAAGTGGAATTGTGGGAAATGCTAAAAAAAGCTGGAAAACGTTGAAATATTTTTTAATATTGATTTTGTCTTCCATGACAAAAGAAATTTCTCTAGTAACATCATCTCCCCAGGTTTCCAGTATTGCTTCTGTCCTGGAAAGGCTCAGGACAAGAAGCAGTTTCAGGGTTCATTTCTGCAATATCCAGTTCTTAAGCTTGTAATCAAAGTCATGTCAGTGTCAAAAAATTACTTGTGTCTGAACATAAATTGCAATTTTACAATCTCCCAACCTCTGGATGAAGGAAATAGACACCTAATGGGAATTTCTCCCTAAATGCCAAGTTAAGTATGGCTGGACTGATGCTGAGTGAAATGGTTCATCAGGCACTGGCTTCTAAATGACCAAAGTACTGCTCTCAGTGAACATGTCATTTAAAAACTCTATCAAAATGGGGTTTAATAAGATTATCTGTGAAGCATTTCAGAATTATTATCTGGAAATTTCTGCCAGTAAACAAGAGTAGTTTTTAGCAAGTGCTGATCAAGTGTTGGGTAGAAATTTGTAGGAGGAAACAGCATAAGCTCACCTTAGCAAATAATTTATAATAGATATAATTTTATAGTTTATACTCAGGAGTTCATATCAAGGACTCATTTGCAACTTAATGCAGATGAGTCAGTGTTCTGTTCAAAGCACTATTAAGTTTTCATTGATATTTTAAACAAAATTGAAATTTTGCTTCATCCAGTAGCAGTTCCTTATTGAAATCTAAAGATATCAGCAAGTTTTCAGCCAGATTCTCTCCCTAGATGGACAAGAAATACAAGTAAAACCCAAAAGGTTTGTATTATTCTTAAATATAAAGTTTTGAGCTGAAAAGTTCAGATGCACTCAGTTAATAAACCCTTGGACATACTTTAGCAATGAGTATTTAAATTTAAATTAAATAATCCAGAGCTGAGCATTGCAGTCAGTGGGTCTGTCTTTTTATGGAGTTTCTTTAAGAAGGGCCTAAAGTCAGTGTGGGAAAACTTTATGAATTTTTATACTTCTTCTGTTTCTTGTCTTTTTAATGATTGGTTTGTCATCCTTGCACTGGTGTTGTGTCATGGTTATGGTTCTGTAGAACAACTCCTGTCACCTTTCTTGATAGATTTTTAAGACAGACTGATCTGAGAGTTGATGCTGTAGTTTTTATGTAGTTTGAGAAGTGAAGGGAATTCAGTTTCCAGCTGGAGTTACCTTGGACACTCGTTCTTGTGCCACACTTTTTGTCTCCACTTCTAGTTCCCAGCCTAATTCAGTAAAAATGAATTTTCAGAAAATAAATCTTCCTTTAAAATCTTGGTATTTCACCCCAATAACATTGCAAATGTTTCCTGCCATGGTGTGAATGTAAAGGAAGATTTATGTTGAAGCCAGCTGCAGTTCCATCCCAGGTTTTCAGTGCAGTTTCACAAAATGCATTACTTGAAATTATGGGTCAGGACTTTCCAAAGAAATGGTTGTGCTCTGCTGTTTGTTTCTAGTGGTGACTGATTCCCAGTATTGTGGAAGGGATCAGACCTCTGATGATACCATTTCCCATTTCCCTCTGCCCTCTCCTCATTTCCCACGTTCCCCTTAGCACTGTGAAATCAGCAATATTCTCTATTTAAGGATTGATGTAAATTCAGGACAAGCAGAAGGCAGCCATTGCTTTTGGTTTTGTCTTTCTCAAGTCTAAACCTTAAAATCTGTCAAGAATGAAAATAATTAGGTGTATTTAGCATTGCAAAGTTGTTTTCAGGGTTAATTTGTTGTACATTTTTCAAGCAGGCCCAAACCTCATTGTTTCAATTGTGGTTCTGAAGACCATCAAATGAAGGACTGCCCAAAGGTAAAGTCACCAGTATTCCAAAGACTGCTGCTCTCCAAGCTTTGTGTTGGGTGAAGGAGTGCATAAATTGTAAGTTGTCCAACTCTAAACTTCCCAATTGTATTATCTTTAAGCCACGAAATGCAGCTCGTATAAATGAGAAGAGAAAGGAGTTTTTGGAAGCTTGTGGTGATTCGAGCAATCAGAATTTTCAGCAACGTTACCATGCAGAAGAAGTAGAAGAGAGGTTTGGAAAATTTAAGCCAGGAGTAATTAGGTATCTCTTTTCTTTCCATTTGCTTTTCTGGAATATCTCTTCTGCCTTTGGAGTGCCAGATTTTAATTGCCAGAGTTTATTAAGTCTGCCTGCTGCTCTTAACTATGAGTGTATTATATTTGAATTTGCTAAATAAATTGCAGAGATATCTTTCAAAGGAAAACTCACTGCTAGCTTGACAATCCTACCTTTTCTTTAATACAAAGAAATAAATATTACTCTTTGACTTCTCAAATTGCAAATCTGTTATGTTCCTACTAAAAATGTATTGCAATGTCTGCAGATTTTGAGCTTTGAGTGTCCCTTCCTCTCTATTTAAAATGTTCAGAGAAATCACAGTATTGTGTGGCAGTCTCCAAAAAAATCACCAGTAAATTCAGTGTCAAGGTCCACCCTTCCTGTTGATAGCTGCAGTCAAGGCCATGAGTCAGAAGTAGCAGGTCAAGTAGATTATTCTTGGTGTAGAATTAAATATAAAAAAGTGTTCAGGCATATGAACAATGCAAAAAGTTACATTTAATATCAGAGCTGGTTTTCATTTAGAGTTGTTATATCTGGGGTTGAAATGCAGCACAGTTTGACCTAAAACTCAGCTGTTTTACCTTGACAGCTGAAAACTCCACAAAACGTTCATAACCTTTTGTGACCAATGAAGGGAATATCCTGGATGACATTTTGTTTTCTGTTTGTTTTCTTGGCTCAGTGGGGTCCTTCAGGATGCCCTTGGTGTGACAGACAAGAGCCTGCCCCCGTTCATTTACCGCATGCGGCAGCTGGGGTACCCCCCGGGCTGGCTCAAGGAGGCTGAAATGGAGCACTCAGGACTGGCTCTGTATGATGGAAAAGGTGAGCAGTGTGGGGCTGAAAATGCAGTTTTACTGTGAGGCTGTGTGCTGGCTGCATCCTCCTCAGGAGACAATAAATTAACTGGTTTGTAAACCTTCATCTTCCTCATGGAAGGGGGAGAAAGTTGCAAATCAAGTTGTTTTAGTCATGTAAAAATACACTTTTTAATCAGCTGTGGTGTGACAACAAAACAAATTCCATAATGGTTGCTTTGCAAAGATGGAAACTGTCAGTGGATTTCACTGTTAGAACCTGGAGTTGTGTGAAACTGCAAGACTTGCAAATCTCTTGTCCAATTTCCTCTCTGTTTTTCTTTTATGTTCTATGAGAGAAGCCATAGTCCTCAATAAATTACTCTTACATAAGAACAAAACCACCAGCAAGCAAACAACACACTTCTTGAAACCTAACTTAAGTAATTTATCATTTTTTTGCTAATGACCATTATTTATGGTGCATCTCAGTCCTGGTGCCAAATTCTATGGGTATCAATGGCACAGGAAGAGCAGTTGTGTAGGAATACCCAGTTAGGTTTCTGGGGAAGCTTCATGGATCTGATGGATTTGGTCACTGCTTCTGCTCCTCTGGATTTCAAAACCTTCTATAAATACTTAAATTCCAAACCCTTGTTGTTAAATCCTGTGGATTTTTTCAGTGGTGTTCCTAATTAACATCAATAATAATTATATTCCTTTTTAGGTGAAGTTGAAGCAGAAAATGAGGGCTCTCCCAAGCCCAAACGGATCACTTACGATGTGTCTAAGTTGGTAAATTATCCAGGCTTTAATATATCCACTCCCAGTGGGATCCCAGATGTGAGTAGATGTTCTCTGCCTTCTGAACAACATGCTGAGTGACCAGAATTGCTTTTAGCCAAGATTTAATGTTTTGTATTCTGCATCTGACAGTTTCCTTTTAGGAATCTCTTTTTAAGCCCTTGCTTTGGGGCTGGGGGTTGTAGTTAATGTGACAACTGATACTTGTCATGATTCTTGTGCTAGGGTCTGACACTGCTTCTGTGGGGATTATTTCCATTATGAGACCAACAGGAGCCTGGAAGGATAATTTGGTATTTTTCAAACACAAAACTTCCCACATGAATGGCTGTTTATTCCATACATGTAAATTTTCTGAATGTTCTTGGAATATAAAAATCACTGTGGGTGTTTTCATAAATATAATTTTGATTAGAAAATATTGCATCAGACCAGTCAGTACACAACTTCTGCAAAGCTCTGTAACAACTGGAATTAAGTAAATCATAGCAGAAGAGCCACGTAGTGGGTGCCCTCTTAAGCCCAGAGCATACAAGAAATCTCCTGTGGGTGCTGCACTTCTCTCTTCAAAAGCATTTTAACCTCCTGTCAGTGATTTCCCTCACTGATCTGAATGCCTGTGCATTAAAAAGAAGCATTTACACCTTTACATTTGCCCATTTAGCAGCCTCCAAATGTGCTTTTTTATTCAGTGTTATTAATCAAAGTTCTGTTATTAACCAACCATATGGAACATTATTTCTCTTTTCTGGTTTTTTCCCTTTTGCTGTAGGAGTGGCAGATGTTTGGTTCCATCCCCATGCAGCCATCTCAACAGAAGGATGTTTTTGCTCACTACCTTTCTAATTTTCAGGAGGTGAATATATCTCATCCTTATTAAAAAAAACAATGTTGTCTTCTAGTTTAGTGTAGGTCCTGATGATTTCTTGGTTGTATTTTATTTCTGCACAAGGGGACAGACTTTTTATTGACACTAGTGAGGGTGAAATGCTCATCTGGCTTATCTGTTTTAACAAAAAATGGCTTCATGTTTAAAATTAATTCCATTATTTCACTTAATATATGCAGGTCCCAGTTGTGAAAAGATTTATAAGCAGTTTGGAAAAAAAATATTATGAATTTACACAGCCTGGAAGTTCCAGACTCCCCTAATAAATGAGAAGCTTGGTTTCCATAGCCATGGCATCCCTCAGATGTCAATGTCTATTTACACACTGGGTCCCCAAATGTTTGTATAGTTAGAAAATTGCTTTAATTCTTACAGCTGGAAACGTTACCCTGTACAGTATAATACTAATTCTTTTTGATTTTGTGGATAATTTCCCTCCAGCCAAGTCCAAAATCCAGCAGCAAAAGGGCTGCACCTCAGTCAAAGTCTCATCATTCCAAACGACCAAGAGAAGACAATTCAGAGACAGCAGCAGCTGACATGGACCTGGACTCTGGTACAGTCACTCTGCATTCTTTTTTCTCTAGTTTCAGCTTTTATTTTCAAAATAATTTGTGCTAAATTGAGATGTGAGAGTTAAAAGGGGAAGCCAATGTGTTAGGAGTCATTTTGATGGTAATTAAAGGCAGTGCTGACAGAGGCCAGCAGTGTCCTACTGCAGTGGCATTTGCTGTGATTGTCACTGTGGTTTTCATATCTTCTGGTACCAAGCAGGAGGTTTCAGGTGTGCTCAGAGAAATTGCAGTATTATGTTAAAAATTCTGATCTCTTTACTTCAGGAGCATCCTAAAGAAACTTCCTTTAAGACCTCCAAATCCCTAAATATTTGGGCAAAATAACATAAATTTGCAAGCTTGCAGCTTAAAAATGAGGCAAACTCAAAGGAGGATTCAGTGCTAAGTGTTAGAACAGCTGGAGAAACTTCTGGCTTCCCTTTTGAAATCTGCCATGAGGAATCCTTCAACGTGTCTCTGTGTGGAAAGAGTTTGTTCTTAATACCTTCAAGAGTAATTTTTTTTCCTTGAATGGCTGGCAGAGTTAAAATCCAAAATAACAGTTTTGGTGGATATGAAAACCCTCACAAAGTTTGTTATGTCTCAGCTGAAAACCAAGGATGAGAAGATATAAATCTGCTAGTTAATCAAAACATTGGCACTTTGAATCTTGTCCTGGTCAGATTTCAGGTTCTAAAAGGTGTTTTTTAATCTCTTTCTAGATCTGGAAGGGGCGCAGAGATCTCAAACTCCCAACAGTTTTCAGTTCCAACCTCCACTGCCACCTGGCTCTCCATCCATGTCCACTCCTCCACCTGTGCCACGAGGAACACCCCCACTCACACCCCCTCAGCCTTCCACACCCACCCACTCTCCCCTCCCCAGGACTACTCCACCACCAAACTCTTCCAGCCCTCATCCCAAAATTGTGGACTCAGTCATGGATGAGGATACACTGACCTTGGAAGAGCTGGAGGAGCAGCAGAGGTTAATCTGGGCAGCGCTGGAGCAGGCAGAGAGCACCAACAGTGACTCTGATATTCCTGTTGACACTCCTTTAACTGGGAATTCCCTTACATCATCACCAGCCAGGAATGAAGCAGATCTGGTTGCAGAAGTCAGGTCACCTGAGAAAGTGATCTCAATGGAAACGGAGTTTCCTGACATCAGTGAGCAGATCCCAGAAAACGAACGTTCTCTAACCAGTCCCAATCTAGAGGACAGTTTGCTTGACTTAAAGGAAAATCCTGATAATGCAGATTCTGAAGGCTTGCAGGGTGACACCCTGCCTGCTCCCAAGCCTGAGGTTAATGAGGGGGAAAACACAGGTGGTAATAAAGTGCCCACAAGCACTGCATCATCTGTGAAAAAATCTGGACTTGTTCCTGACATGAGCAAGTTTGCTGCAGGCATCACACCGTTTGAATTTGAAAATATGGCAGAATCAACCGGGGTTTATCTACGGATAAGAAGCCTGTTAAAAAATTCCCCAAGAAACCAGCAAAAGAAAAAGACTTAAATCTTAACTGGTCTTTTGTTTTCTTATGTCCAAATCCCTTCTGTTTCCCCCCCATTTTACAAACTCAAGATAACCTCGCTCATCTTACGGGAAAGAGAAAATCTTGACAAATACAGGTCTGCCCTGTTCTTCCTTGGTATTGAAGTCAGTGCAGGTTTCCATCTTGAGCAGGACCACCAATGCAGCCAGAAAATGTAGAATTTTCCCAAATTGCATGCTAAGGAATAACAGGATTGATGATTTGTTAAGAACATTTTATTTGCCAATACTTGAGACTCTAAAATGCAGAGTTTGTGGTTTGGTGTTCTTTATTTTGGCTAAGATTTATATTGTCCTTGAGTTTCAGGTGGATTGGTGATTTTTTTAATATCTGTCCTTTGTACAATAATCTACACTTTATACATTTTGCTAATTATGCTGTAGATAAGTTTAATATATTGGGAATGTTTTTAAAAAGGTCTGATGTTAAGATTTCCCACATCAAAGTCCTGGCAATTGGAGGAAAATAATTGGGGATTACAGTGCTATTTTCACCATTTCAAGTATTTTTATAAATTATTTATATGGGTCTGTTTTAATTGCCACTGTATCTTTTGTAGCATCGTCCTTCATGTAAACTTGCTGTACATACATGGTCGTGATTGTCTACAGAGGTTTAATAAATGAGCTTTTAGCTAAAGAGCTTTTAATTGGAGTCCTAAAGCAGCAAAATGCTGGTTTTTGAAAATCAGCTGCTGAACAAAATTGGGAAAACAAGCTGAGCAAAATGAGGATGAGTATAGTGAAATATTTTAGGAAGGGCCACAACTGTTGGCTTCAAGTTTTCTTAATCAAGAAACTGTTAAAATTCTCTTAGCTACTTAAACAGAACCTTGCCATACCATTCAGTTTTCATAAGCTGAAGAGCTGACTGCTTCTGAATGCTTAGAAATGTCATAATCCTGCTGATTAATTGTTCAAACACTTTTTTTCTCCTTGTCTCCGGAGGGACCTGTGGCTGAAGTGACTGTACATTGTTCAGTTGCCAAGAGAGGGAGCACTAGATTGATGTAAAGTATTCCTTGGAGCTGGTAAAGCATTTGTCCTTCCAGAAATGCAGGAAAAGTCTCTCCAACCAAGTGTAAAGCAGAGTAAACCAAAGCATTTTCAAGAATCTAACAAAAAACTTTTGAAGGGAAATGTCTGTAAGATAATGTTAGAGAGTGAACTTAATTCTTTATAATTCTCAGCTTTGCAGTTAGTGCATATTGCCCAAAGATCATTAAAATACATTGGTACACTCTCCATTTGAATGTCTGTGAGAACCCCAGGCTTTTTGCAGTTAAAACCTTTATTTATTTCTGTTTCTTTTTTTCTTCCTTTACAGGAAGGCAAAACCAAAGTGCTTTTATGTGTGAATTCTGAGTGGCTGAAAAATCTTTTTGCAGCATTTACCAGTTCAGTTAATTTGGTTGCACTTGGAAAGCAAGTCAAGGTAAATGTTCATCATATGTTCTAAAAGGAATGGTTTTTTTCTTCCTAATTTATAGGAGAAATAATATTTTTATAACAGGAGTGGACAACAAAATAATGTGCTGTTTCCACTTTCTACACACATTTAAAGAAAGCTCTGTTGGGAAGCATGTGGAGATCTGGCATTTTTTCCTCCTCCTTCCATGGAATTAAAAGCCAGTAATGACAGTTTACAGGAGCCTTTGTGAGCTGCATCATTGCCACGTGGATGATAAAGGGATGCAGGGCAGGAGGTGATGATTGCCAGTGCACACCTTTTGGGTGTGTTGTGCTGCTCATATTTGAAACACGAAGTTCTCTCACCACACCTTAAAGATCTGGTTTTAATGGCTCTTAGGAAATGCTGCTGCTTGAGTAGGACATGCAGCCTAAACTAAAGGAGTGCTTGTGGTTTCTGTGAGCAAGGCAGAAGAGTACACAAGATAAAAATCATCTTTATGTGCTTAGAACCTTTTAGTGCTCTCTATGGTCCATCCTCAGTCACCCTTCCACATAATTAATTGGTCACAACAGGTAAGCAAAACAGTTGTGACTTTGTTATTCTTTGGTCTTTCAAACTGCAATGTTGTAAATATTTCTTGTAATGCCTTTTTTTTTCTTAATATTTTTGTGGTATGTTTTGATCTCAAAAAAGCAGGCAGGGACTGTTTAATTTCTGAGTTTAATTTTAGTAATTTAATTTCAAATAAGGATTATCATACAAAATTCTGAGAGCACTCAGAGGTATCTTTTGAATTGTTCTTTTAAATTTTCTCTTTGGAATTGGCCTTTCTTTGGAGGTGCCAGTCAGCAAGGATAGTGCTGTGAGAAAACTGAACCAGTAAGTAAAACTCCTGCATTTACCTCTGCTGTAAGGCACACAGTTAATTAGGGATGGGGAGTTATCTCTGCTGCTTCTCTCATGATGAGGAATTCATTCATCTGCATCTCTTAGCAATTTATCTATAATTCACTGTTCTATCAAGTGCTACATATTGCACTGAAGATGCTTGTAATTAGTGAGGTTTTTAATCTGTCAGCTGTGACTACTCAAATGGGTTTTGTATATTGAAACTGCAATCAGATCACACTCTTAAGTCCCAAGGAAAAGCTGAATAGCAAAGTATTTTGGGTCCTTTTAAGTGCCATTCCCATAGCGATGGGTGTGGCATAATAACCTAGATTAGAGCTTACTAAAAGGAATGAGTAATAAAATCTGTAAGGAGGTGGGTACAGCATGAGCAGGCATCACTCAGATTTTCCCACAGATTGATGTTGGCATAGCCCTCGTGTTTATTTACAGCACTCGGAACTCTAAAAATATTTTAAAATGCTCATGCACATCTAAAAAATCAAATCTCTGCAAAATACTCAGGGTATCAGCCAGGTGGGAAGTTGTGTCTTAAAAAGATCCGAATTTCTGGCTCTAAATTTTTATAACCCAATTCACAGCGCTCAAAACGTCAAGAAAAGAGAAATAGCTGAGGTTCTAGAAGATATCTGAAAGACGTGGTAGCTGCTAAAAATAATTATTTCACTGCAAGCTCTGTGAGGCAGCATAGCTGAGGGGGAAAAAAAAATAAAAAGGAAAAATGAAGAGGAGGAAAAAGCTCCAATATAATTAAAGTGTTTCAGTTGCCATGGAAGCCCGTAGCACCTTCGCTCTGTGCCATGGCTGTGCTGCCCCTGGGAAGGGAATGCCACTGAAGCTTGATGCTGTTCCCAAGATCACAGTGCAGAGTCATTGCTACGTTTTGGGGGGGTGGGAGGGGATGTGTCAGAGGGAGGAATTGGTCGTGATTCCTGGAGTAGCTTGAAAACAGGATGGATTTAATAACGTGGTAATTACTGTGTGACAATTGGGCACTTCCTAGACTTCAGACAACTACAGCAGCAGAGATGTTACATAAGATTTTTTGCAACATGTGTTTCCTTGTCACTCATGACTGAATGAACATTTATTTACCCTTTCTTTAGAATTCAGCACTCGATAAGAACAAAATGCTTCTGCTTTGCTTTGCTGTAGGTGAGAATTCAGCTTTTATTGGTATTTACATAAGTGCTGGAATGATTTGCATCTTTATTAATAGACTGGTTTCTCAGTTATCAGGGAAATGAAACACTCATCAAGAGGAATACTGTTGTTAATTTAAGTATCTTGTTTAAACCAAAATGCAGAAAGAATTCTTTTTTAATTTGTTCAAATACTGTTCTCTGTTGTTTTACCTATGTTAGGTAGAACAAATAATGTAAAATTGGATAAAAGTTTGTCTTTAGTAATAGAGTTTTGGAGAGCTTTTTTTTTTATTGCTGCTGGGTAGTCTGGCTGACCTGGGGAAAGGAACCAGTGAGTACATTAGCAGTGAAAAGACTTCTTGCAGCTTTTACAGGAAAGAAACTACAGAAAATAGTAGTGCAAGTGCTGGGATTTTTGAAGCAGCACTTCTGAGATAAAAAAAAAGCAATTAGCTGCCTTTTCTGTAGCAGATGTGACCATCAGTTCTGTTTAGGGATTGCCAGATGTGCATACTGAAGAGATCATTCAGATGGAAAAAAAAACTTTACTCAAAATTCTCATACTAGGGTGAATACATCCCATTGAACAGAAAAATGGATTTCTTCAGTCAGGAAATCCTTACATTCAGTTCTTAAAGGACAACATTTTAGCTCCTTAGAAAGCTTCAACAACCTTGGACCCTTCACAAATCTGAAAAGGGGCTGAAACAACTGCAACTGGTGTTTCCACATTATTGAGAACAATTTTAATTTTAAAGGGAGCCTTGTACTTGTGGCCAGGATGCCAGTAGTTATGTTGTCATCCTGAATTTCCCCAGAGCATCCAGCAGTTCCTGTTCTCATGGAGTTATGAAAATGCCTATATATTATTTGTTGACTGATCTGATCATGCAGATCAGAAAAGAGAGCCACTAGGACTGGAATCAAAGATATTCTGGCTTTCAATCATATCTAATCCTGTATGGGAGTGTGGCTTATAATTGCAGGATCTTTTATTACAATGATTCCTACAAATTGCCCTGCTGGTGCAGACTGGTACACCAGAGGCTATCAGCCATTTCCAGCTGGGATGAACTGAAGTTACAGCTGCTCCAAAGCTACATTTTCATGGTATGAAGTCGATTCTGGTCAAAGTATGGATAACAAACTCTCTTTTTTCCTACCAGACTACGGGATCTTGAAGCTGAGTCTGTTCAGCAGGAAATAGCTGGAAAAACCAGTGGCACATTCCCTTGATCTGTGTGACATTCTCAATTCTTGCCTTAGTCCGGGACATTTTTACTGTGGCCTTGCAAGGAAGTGAAGCAACCTTTACACATTTAAACCATATTTTATCCATTATTTCCCAACTGTTACTGCTTCCACATGATGACAAGTTCTACAATAACAGCACAAAGTTGCAAATTCAAGTTTTCATCTTTAAGCTGTCTTGTTGTTGTGCTCTGTTCTAGATGCATCAATCCGATGTTGCTTATACAATTTTAATGCTGTGCATTGAACTGCAAGCATTTGAGATGGACTCACATGGTGGCAAATTAACTGAGAGACAAAACATCAAATTAATGATGGAGAATGATAGATACACTTAGAGAAAAACCCATTCTACGTTAGCATCAGATCAATACAGAAAGCTCAAATCTGCAGCACCAGGAAGAAGCACAAAGGTTCACCACTGCAGCTCTCAAGCCAGCAGGTATTTTAGGCAAGCGTTCTGTAAAGTTAGTACAACTCTCCAGTTTCTACCCTTACTGCAATTTTTGTGTTGGGGATTATTTCCATAGCTAGGGGCTGAAGGGTCATTTTTTTTTAAGTGATCCTTTGCTGGCTCTGCACTTCTAAATACAACCCAGTGATTAAATCCTGAAGTCCTTATTCAGCAAAACTTTTATCAAATTTTGCAGGGAGAAAGAGGGATGGCTGTACATGGATTCAAGTGTCTGTTTCACCATATAATGGCCATGGCAAGAGATTCTGTTTAACGTTTAGGAAGTAAAATTCAAACAAACATTACTAAATGCTGATGAAGTTGAAACCTATTCTTTGAGGGAGTGCATCACACCATTTTGTGCGTTACCGTGCTGGATTAACGCCAAAGAACGAAGCCAAAATGAAACACAAATTGCAATCAGTCCCCAGCAATGGAACTGCTTTCTCATCACCCTTTTGTTCGAATGGCATCATGCAGAAACCAAACAAGCTATGAGACTGCAAACTGAGGTTTGCTTTGTGAGGAATTCAGCAGTGATGGGCCAGCTCTGGCTGGGCTCTGCTGCCTGTTTATAAGAGGGGAAGAAGTGGAGCAGAGCTGTTTGATTCAGCCTTGAAAATCGGTATTAAATTGTTGATGATGGCGTTGGAGCTGCTGCTCCAGCTGTTTAAACTTTAGCAGTGGGATAACGCCAGCTTCCAATGTGTTGCTTCACAAACACAATGAAAATTAAAATATTCAGTACTTTGGGACGATAAATTTCTGCATGATAAATTTCTGGGCATCAGGACAAAAGGAAAATGGAGCGAAGCAGCAGACAGTGAAGTTATTCACCCACTAGAGCGATGTGCTTCACACCTCCCCGTCTGTGCCCACCCTCTCTCCCCCTCCCACCCAGCCGGGCTGTGCCGCAGCGGCGGCTCCGGGACCACCGGGCGCGGCGGGGTCCCTTCGAACCGGGGCTCCGCCGCTCCCTCCCGCGAGCTGCGGCTGCCGCGGGGCGAACAAAGCGGGGGGCGGACAAAGAGAGAGGAGGGGGCGCCGGGAGCTCGGGGGCACCGCCGGTACCGCTGCTGCTGGTGCAATCCCCGCCCCGGCGGGCGCAGACGTTGTGCCCGCCCCGTTCCGCCTCCTGCGAGCCGGGGCGGCGCCGCTGCAGAGGGGGAGCGGGAGCAGGAATAGGAGCGGGAGCAGCAGCCGGAGGTGGCGGCGGGAGCTGCGCCGGCGGTGGAGCCGGTGAGGCGGCGGGGCCGGGGGGGCCGCCCTGGGGAGCGCGCGGGGCCACGGCAGCGCCTGAGGGCGGGGGGAGCCGCGGCCGCCGCCTCCCGCCTCGGGGCCTCTGCGCTTCCCGTCCGGGCGCCGCGCTGGGCGGGTCTGAGGGCGAGGGGTCGGCGCTGAGGGGCCGTGAGGGGCAGCGGCGGGGCCGTGAGGGGCGGCGGCGGGCCGGGCCCCGGCGCTGAGGGCTGTTAGCGGCCGCCACACGTGCTGCCCGCGCCGCCCCTCAGCGGCCGCTCCGGTGGGGGCCCGGCCGAGCCTCGGCGGGACGGGGCGCTGCGGACGCGGAGCTGCAGCGGGGCGGTCTCGTCTCCCTCAGCCCGCGGGGTGGTTGTCCGGAACGGGGACACGAAGGTTGGATCGCAGCCTCTGCTCGAGTCTCGCCCAGGGAAGCTGCGGCGCTGTGCTGGGTTAGTGGTGGCTTGAGCGGCTGATTCTGAGGGAAGAGGTCTGAGTATTCCTTATATTCCTTGGTAAGTGGTGACCTCCAATTCTCAGCATCCTGCATTTACGTAGGGATATTTTACTAATAATCTACCTTGGCATTTTTGGATTGGTTTTTTATGGCCGCTCCCCATCTTCGCGTTGTTATAAAAGCTGCTGGTTTCCAGGTGAGCTGCTCTGGCATCCCCTCAGGTGGCTCAGGAGAGTTTGCTGCCATGTTCTGGGCAGTGTCAGAGCTGCGGGATTCCCAGGCACAGGCGCTGCTCCAGGCCCCTCCTGTTCCCGCTACAGTGCTGTACCTCAGGCCATGCAGTGCTCCCTTTTCTGTGCCATAGCTGTCATGGGGCACAAGATAATTGGTGCAGTTACTCACAGGGTAATGTGGCTCCTGCTGCATTAAAAAATCAGGAGTTACTTTTCCCTTTCGTCTTGGTTCTGATTCCGTGCTTTAAATGATTTTTCAAAATATAAACAAACAAAAGCCAACACCAAAGAAATTTTCCAAAATAGAGCATGGGGAGGAAAATTTACTCTGTGATTGTGTATGTTGATGATTATAAATATGACTGTATAATGAAGACTTGTTCCTCCCCACCCCTTCACTTACCCACTGTGCTGAATGGGCAGGGTTTTATAGACGTTCACAGGTTGCTTTGAGATCTTTGAGCAGAAGGATTTTAAAACATGTGATACTTGTGTTGACACGTAGGAAGAAGAAAGAAAAAGAGGTTACAAAAGAGGAAGTGCCTTGATGCCGGCTGCTTTGCGACGTGTTTTATTGGGAGAACAGAAATATTCATTCTGAATGCAATGTAAATTTGAAACTAGCAACAGCAGAAGTGGTTTTCCTGAAGTGTGTCCATGTGCACCTGCTGCAAAAGTAGGAAGATTGCAAAGTAGATTCTGTGGAGGAAAAATAAACACCTCCCCTCCACCCACAGCAACGTTTCTTATTCTAAGGAAAGTTTAACTGTTCATCTTTTACATGCTGAGGATTCTTAATTCTTGCTGTAAAACGACAAGATTTCAGTGTTCTCTTCCTGCCCAGTCCTTGTATATTTGCTGGGAGATTTTCTGTCTGTGCTACAGTGCACTAAAGCTTTCTGTGTAGTGAAGGAAGAGGGATGAGTTGTCTGAAGCAGAAAAGCTTGGAAATGTGACCTTAAATGTCCGTATCTTTAGGGATCAAGAGGGAGACTTTATTTAGCAAAAAAGAGTTTTACATAATTTGTATGGTTTCCCTTAAAGAGAAGATCTCAGCTTTCTAGGGAGGGCAGAACACCAGCTGTCTTGTATGCTCATTCCAGATGTATTCTCTAGGGAATAGCAGCCTCTTTCCTCTTGTGATTACACTGTAGGAAGGAGCAGTGATCTCTCTGCTGACTGCTACGACTTCCTAGAGCTCCTGAAGATTTCCTGTCTGACTTTCAGGTTGTATCTGTTTGCTATCTTCTGACTGTGGATACCCAAGGCAGCCTTTATTTACTCAGCTTGGGCACATTGCATAATTCCTTTCTTGTTCCTCCCTTTATCCTTTTAGCCCTGTTATAAGTTTTTCTTGGGATGGACTGAGAATATATCAAAATAGATCCTCCTTAAAAAGAAATAGAGAGCTCTGCCTTGCCAATATGATTTTTCAGAGCTGCTTTTCTTTCTCTTTCTAAAACACTCGGGTCAAATGTTAACTCTGCATGTTGAATGCAAGTTTTCTAATGTTTGAACATGACAACCATGAATGAATGCAACTCTTGTTTAATCCTTTGGCATTCCTTAGGGACTACTGGCTCTGCTGGCACATATAAAGAGTAACTCACTGGAATCCTTATTGGAGTGGCATGTTTGGAAATGCCTCAGATGGATGGTGTTTTGTTATTTCATGAAAGGCAATTATATACTGCATTAGCTGTAATCTCAGCTGCCCTCAGCCCCATGCCAGTTTCTGCTGGAGCAACCATTTCCCTGGTGTTGACCAGCAGAACTCTGTCAGCAGCTCCCTGGTGATTTAAACACCTCCTGCTTGTGCAGGTATTTGTCCTCCACATCCATTTGTTTTTGTAGAGTGAAGCTGCTCTCTTGACTGACCCTTAGAAATTCCCACAAATCTGGTACTGGCTCCTAGCCCCTAAAAGGCTGTGAAGGATTCAGGAGATGTATGTAAGGACAGGCTGTGCAAGTTTGTGCTTTTAACACTCATCTAAGTTTTTCCACTTGGAGCTTCTCATTAATTATTTGTACAAACTCACAAGAATAGTGCTATACATTCTTTTAATTTATAAGACCCATCTTCACTGTTTCCAGAAGAACCACCATTCAAAGCTATTAATTTTCCCTGATCTTTATAATCTTACTGTCTATATTTTTAGCTTATTATGAGGGGAAATTGCAAGGCAGAGAGAGAAACCTGGTATTGTATAGAATCAGCTTATTTGACACTCTCATTCTGCTGCTCTGCTTGGCAGCAGCATCCACTCAATCACAGCAATATTTATCTAAGTTCTGAATTTGTACTTGTCCTGAGCTCTCTGCCAGCCATGCAGCAGTCATGGTGCTAATTTCAAAGGCTAAGAACACGGAGAGCTAAAAAGAGACAGCTGACTTGATGTTTTCACCCAGTGTGAAACAGTTACAGTTTCACCCAAGTCTATCAAAATTAAATGCTTGCTATAAAAAGCAGCATCTTTGTTTCAGCTGCTTTGGTTGTAATTGTATTAGGGAGAAGCCTTTGTGCCTCTGTGCTTTGGGGTTTGAGGCTGACGGGAGATGGTATTTTCCTTCTCAAATTTTAAATTGTAGATCCCAAATAACTTAAACTTGAGACTCTGCTATTCCAAAGTCATCACTTTATGCTGACTGATTGCACTTACTGGGATGGCTGAAGTGCATTATCATCAATGGAAGTCAGGGTGAACAGTCAAACAAATTGTTCTTTTTCTTATTGAAATGGAAGTCTTTGGAGAAAGACAAGAATTCCCTGGGAAAAATGTAGGAAAATTAGTAAGTGATGAAAATGGGCTAACCAGAAGAGGTGGCAATTACTTACTTAGTTGGAAACTTTCTCTGCTCCTCAATCCTTGACTCCTTCCATAGGGAATGATGTGCTAGGGAAGGAGGATCATGTGCTTTCTGATCTTTTAATAGACCAGAGCAGCAATGTTTTTATAATCTCTGTGCACAGTGGCAACTTGAAGTGTTAGAGTTTGCATCATATTAACAATTATCAGCTCTTCCTGATTAATTAAAGATAGGCAGAATCTTTTTTAAAAGACTGATCAGGCTGTGTTTGAAATAGCAATAGACTGAGAAAAAATTACTCATAAATTGCTGGCCCAAAATAGTTTTTTAGACATCCTCTCATTTGTGCTTCATATTCAACAGTCTGTGTTTCAGTGTTTCTTTACTGAGGATCCTGAGGCATTTAGGAATCTGAATGAGCATAGCAAGTTCTAGAATGATAAAATGGGGTGACTTAAAATGTCCTTGATGCAGAATTAAAATCCATAAGCAGAGCTGAACCTTTGATGAATTACCTTCCTTATAGCAATGCTGTAATATCTGACTGATGGTTTCAGGTCCTAAGCCTCTTACTATCTTTGATCTGGTTCATCTTCTTCTTAGCACAGTTTCTGAGTTATAGGAATTCACCCCACCTTTTCCCTGGAGTGTGCTGGGAGAATCCTGTTTGTACAATTGTAGCAAATATCCTGCACTTCCCAAGGTAGAAAAACATCTTTGGATCTTATTTAGCAACTCAGCAATTCCCTAAAGCCAATTTTCAGTGGATTTGGGTCTCATAGTGGTTGCCTTCCTAACTATATTAAGTTCAAGTTTTATATTATCTCCAAACAAACTGATAACCTGCAGCTATCAAATGTATTGATGGCAAGTTTGCTTCAGAAATCAGTTGTTCTAAAAGTACTGGGAGAAACTCAAAACTCTTTAAAGACAAGTCTCCCTCCTCCTGCTTCTGTGAAACTTGTAGGAATAGGGTTTATTTTTATTAGAGATCTTCCACCTTTTATTTTATTTAGTTGAAATTACCCAGCAGGTCAAAGTCAAAGGGGAAATACAGATTTGTGTGCAGGCCTGGCTGATGTTGAAAGATGATCTTTGGTTCTGAATACCCTGGGATCTGTGAACTGACGTGGAGAACAGTTCCAGCCATCTCTGTGGTACAGAAATACAATTCTGCCATTGGTTTCAGTTAAGAAATCAATCTGAAGTTGCTGGTTGAGCTGTAGGTTTGTGTTCTTAACAAGGGACAGCACTGTGGGGCTTTGGGATTCCCAAACATTCTTCCCCAGTCCCTCTCAGTGTACAAGACAGAGGGAGCATCTTTGAGATCTTAAGGAAACAGGGATTTGCTCTTTGGAGTGAAAAACCCTGGAGTTATTTCTGGGGATGTCCCTACCCCGGGTGTGGAGGTTTGATGATGGGATGAGTGATGACAAGGCAGAGTGTTTGTGTTACAGCCCTGGGACTGCTCTGGAGATCCCTGCGTGCTCCTGTCTCACTGATCACACTCTGCTTGCCTCAGACTAAGGAATGTTTACCTAAGCCCTGCAAAAAAGCTGGAAGGTTTTTCAGGCCCTGTGCCACTGCTAGGATAGCTCTGTTTCAGTTTCTGTTGGTTTTTGCCACTCTTTGTTTCAGGTTGAGTTCATCACATCAGTGCCGCTGTCAGAGGAGCTGTGTCATCCCAGTGGGCAAACTTCCCAAATTCCTGCAGGCTTTGGGCTCGT
The DNA here is from genome assembly GCA_910950805.1 of Acrocephalus scirpaceus scirpaceus. Classification (NCBI taxonomy): domain Eukaryota; kingdom Metazoa; phylum Chordata; class Aves; order Passeriformes; family Sylviidae; genus Acrocephalus; species Acrocephalus scirpaceus. The sequence continues at coordinate 10,720,083 of OU383788.1, forward strand.
GTTATTATGGCAGCAAAAGCAAACTGTGTTTGGGTTAGACTAAAGCCCTACTAAAACTTGCATGCAGCAGTAATTTCCTGGAGGTATCCTGGTAGCTACTGTGGAGGCACTTCAGAAGAGCCAGAATAGCTTTTGTTCTGTCAATTTAATAGTTATGCCTGGGTAAATTAAGTAGAGATGCACTTCTTCAAGAGTCTGTCCCTAGTAAAATTCATATTTATGTTAAAAATAGAATATAAGAACTGTGGCTTTGAGGTTCCTGTAGGATAAGTGTTTGCCTTTGTGAAGGGTTTACCTCTGGAATTCCTATGATGGTTATATTGGATTGGGCTGGAAAGCAGAATGTCATAAAAATCCTGTGTAAGTTATGAGACTTTTTTGCTTATTTTCTTTAAAAAAAAATATTTCCTGTTCCAGTACCTGCAAACAACAGATCTGAAAAGTCTGGATTTCTTTTGTTATTTTCTACCTGATCAGCTGAGTTATAAATGCAATTTTTTTCTACCTTTAAAGGTGAGGTACAAAAGATTGGTTTGATGGCCGGGTACCAGCTGATGTTGGTTTTGATGTTGGCAGTAAGCAGAGCATAGTAACCCAAATAAATGTTTTCATGTCACTTGGCCTAACAAACATTGAATTAAATAATGTCTTTTCTCCTAGTAGTGATGTATCTGAAGGCTATATTCAGATCATAACATTACTTGACTAATTGACATAAAAATCAATGGTTTCTGGAAGACAAACTGAAACTGAAGCTGTGTTTTTAAATGCTCCCTTTCTCTAATTGCTATGTGTTGAATGAGTAATCAAATATTGACTTCCAAATGCCAACTCTTCTTGTATTGAAATCTTAAATTCTTAATTCTCTTTTCTGTTTATATATAAAATTCTTTCTTAAATTATATTAGTTTTGATGTGACTGATACCTGAAGATGCCTCTAATTCCAGAGTGTAATCTCTGAGCAGTGCAGTTAAATCCTTGAGCAAGGCTCAGATGCTCAGTTTGGTTTAACAGTGGCCTCAGCAGAGGGTGTTACCTCAGTGCCACCATCATTTGCTGTTTGTGCCTTTGTTAACAAATGCCTACGGTGCTTTCTGGTGTGTTTCAGTCTGAACTTGCTGCCCATTCAATAAATGCATCAGAGCTGACAAAACACATGGAATTTGCAGTAAGTCAGAAGCGTGAGGGTCAGAGAGAAGTTCATTTGCCTTTTCACTGTCTGGCTTCAGTGGATCAATGCAGACAGACCTGGATGTGAGTTCAGTGCTCCAGAACAGTTGTATTTAAGTAGTGAGTGGCCAGAAACACCAGGAATGCTGCATCACTCCAGAGAAGCTCTGTAAAGTGAATGCATGAGGGCTTCCAAATCCATCCTTCTGGTTTAGCAACTTGTAATTGTACAGGACTGGCTTTGAAGCTGGGTGAGACATTTACAGTGGGTATTGTGTGCTCTGGAATATTTCATTGTAAATGTAATCCACTGCTTGCAGAGTGGTTATTCAGACTTTTTGGGTGCTCAGTAAGAGATTTCTCCAATAGACCCAGAATGCAGCAGAGGGGGAGTCAGGATTAGGAAGATTTTTGCTCCAGGATTCAGCTTCTCTTGTGCCCCCTTCATCCAGCATTGTTCCTGTCAGGATGCTGGTGATCATGTCCCAGTCTGGTCAGTTTGTGCACCTGCTGTGCATTAATTTCTCCCCTCAGAATCTTCCACAAGTCTGCCTCTGATCTGGCTCATGCTTGCACACAAAAAAATATTCTCCAAGAAGCAACAAGCAGCAAAGAACAGTGCAAGGAGAGGACATTGATTTTGTTCAAAGCCAAAATGGGGTTGTATTTTTAAATCAGGTATGAATTTCAAAAGCTTATCAATTCAACTAAAACTATTGAGTGCTTGTGTAAATATATATACTCACTTTTTACAGGAGTGTAATAACAGCCCAGGAGTCTGCAAATACAACTCTTGGAGCTGTAGGAATTAGATCTGAATCATGGAGAATGTGTTTATGTGCTTTAGTTTTAAGACTGCAATAATTTTAGGAGTTGTGTTCATAACTGTGTAGGGTCAGAGCTCTTGGAGTAACTCATGGACTGGAGGGGAAATCTTTCCAGCTTTAAAATTCCAAGTTACTTTCTCTAAACTCCAGATATTTGAGGAATGATTCATGAGCTCCTTCAAGCTTGGCAGCAGCAGCTGGACAAGTATGAAACAGGTATTTAAAAAATGCTGTTCAGGCAGAGATTTCAAACAGTGCTTCTTATGCTGAGTTTGTTTTTCTCTCAGGAAGGTGAAGTTATCGCATCATGGTGGTCTTTGCAATATATTTTCCGTTTAGCTTTTCTACAAAAGCATTTTCTGATTCATTTTGGTCATTTTACCTTTTCTTCATGGTATGGGAATTTGTTTTCTAGGTGCTTATTACTGACTGCCACAGGGGTTGCATGTGATGGTCTCTGCTTATAGGGACCAGTGAGATTTTTCAGCAGTTATCTGTTGATTTCTACAAACCCTTTTAGGATATTTACTCTTTATCTTTTAGTGTGACTGTTTATATGTGTTTTGCAAAGCACCTCTGTGCTCAGCACAATTAACAAATCAAGTGAGCTTGGAAATGCATTGGCATTGCAAGGCATTTTCCAGCAGTATTTAGTCCATTAATGGTGTTAGCTAAGTTAAATATTAATCTCTTGACTTTGAAGTGTTTTGAAGAACTAGGAGAAGCTGGACTTAATTATCTTAGAGATCTTTTCCAGCCTAAACAATTCTGTGGTTCCACTGGTACTCCTAAATTCTTGTCATGACTACAGGGTTAAATAGAGTGAGCTGAGGCTTTTCTCCCTGTTCTTATTTAATTTAGTTCTTTTTACTATTTGTTGAAAATAGTCTTGAAAGGAATGTTGGACAGCTGCTTTCTTTTTATTATAGGAATTCTTTTTTGGGTGGTTGGAAAATATTCTGCTTTTGTAATTTTGTAATTATGTGGCTACATTTTATTTATTTACTTTTAAAATCAGCTTGCCACCAGAATTCATATCTATTACCACATAGCACATTAGTAGGATTTATTTACTTAAACCAATGGTTCCCAACTTGTTGCTTGATCCATGCAATACTTAGAGGTCTTTAAAAGGTAAATAGGGATATCATTAATCAGTTAAAATTCATATTGTGTGTGGTCATATATTTCCAGTAATGGCACAAGTGCAAAGCGTGTGCTTAAAATCTCTTTTTATGCTCAGTTTTGTTATTGGTAGAACACTTCAGTGGAATATATTATCAGAGGCTTTCTGGACCTTTCCTTAGGTTCCTGATAGAATATTTTGGGACACAGTAATATTTTTGTCTATTGGTTATAGGGATCCTTTTTCAGGAGAGCTGAGACAGATTCAAGGGAGGAGAGTACAAATTGAGACAAGCACTGAGCTGCTGTCTTTTATGAGAACTGAAATGAGATCATTCACATCTGGAGCCTGTTAGGATATGTTGGAGTGTGTAATGCATAAAATCACTTGATGCAAATTTATGCCTTTTATGAGCTCCATTAGGCAATGCTGCTCCAAAGGCCCTGTCCCTAAGACCAAAAGTTGCATTTTAACTGTTGCAGTGAGGCAGTCATTTATCAAAAAGTGTTGCCTGTAATCTCAGCTTTTATTTTGTCTGAATTAGGCTATAATTTCAGTCACTCTGAAACCAGGACATGAGAGATTGTGTTTCTTCTGGCCTAGTTGAAGGCCTGTGTGTTGAGAAAAGCAAATGACACAGCAAATATATAACCCATGACTGTGGAGAGCAAGATTAAACTATGAATGAGTACCCTGAGCCAAGAAATGCAGTGGTAGAACATTCTAACTTTCTGTTGAGCAGAGGCTTGTTAACCATCTATTAATAAATAATTAACTGAAACTGGCAAAGTCTAATTTGGGTGGTAATGTAGTGCGTGCTTTCTCCTGCTATACCTGTCCTTGTACAGTGCTGGAATGGTCTTTGGGGGCCAAAAAAGAGGTGAGGTATGGAAAAGAATGGCAGAGTGCTGGGGAACAGTTCCAGCTCTTCCAGGCTTTAGGAGAAATCTTCCTTAAGGAGGTCTCCCCTTGGCTAAAATTTCCATCAATTTGGTCTTTGACACTGACTGTGAACTGAAAAGGACTGACCATGAACCTTCTCCTGTTTCTGTATTTTCCTGTATTTGTACCAAATCCTTCTTTACCTTGAACAGTTTTTCTGTTTCATGGCTTTTGATGGGTTGGGGAAAGTAAGGGAGGTGAGCATAGAAATTCTGGAATTGGAGAGCAGGGAATAGGGCCTGTAGGCTGAGGAAGGGAGCACATTTGTTAGAGAGAAAAGAAGGCTTTTCAGGCCCTTGGTGTGTAAGATCAAAATGCAGTTTTAGAAGATTTCTAAAAGGAAAGATAAGTAAATATCATGCAGAGTCATAACTCTGCAGGCCGGTGGGTGACAAACTTCTGGCAACACTAGGAAAAAAAAAAGGTTCAGAAATCTTCCCAGCACATCATCATTTTCATGGAGCAGCACTTAAATTGTTGGCAAACACAATTACATCCAAGGTGGTAATTCATGCTTTTTAAGTTGCAGACTTAGAATATGCCTTGAATTTGGCACGGCAGGTCTTGAAATAGCATAAGGAATGTTTCACTTTGGTGTTTAGGTTCACAAAGCAGTGAATTGATTTTTAGAATGCTGATTAATAATTCATAATACAGAAAGGATAAATCTTAGACTGGTACATAAAGGCAGGATTGGTTTATTCTCCTTAGTTCTCCTTGCTGCAGCAGAACTGTCTCTCTTGGCAGGTTTGTTTTACCTTTAACTGGGTGCTGAGCTCCCAGTTTGCACCCCTGGGCGCTGGGAGGCTGCAGCTGCCCAACTTTGTGTCCTGACAAGTGCCAGAGTGCTGAGTAAAGGGCAGGACTGAGACCTGCTTTGTAGTTCTTGTTTGACGTGTTCTGAGCAAACAGTTGAGCAAACTCATTGCCTGCCCGTTTCCCTTTCCCCTTCAGGTTTTTGTTTAGGTGTGTGCTGCTGCTGCTGTTTAAGTGGTGTAGCTGTTCTGGCAGTGCCTCATATAAAAGTCAGCACAAAGCCAAGCTGTGCTCACACAGAATAGTTTATTCCTTTGAAGAGAAGGGAGAGCAGTCGCCTTGAAGTTCGGCTTTGAATTCGCATTCGAGGTAAAAAAATACAGATTTTTCATTAGAGATGAAAAAGCCTTTCTGAAGCTTTTGTAATCAGAAAGGAGATGCCTCCTGTGGCAAAACACAGTTCCCTGAAAAGCTTCGAGCTGGCTTCCAAGTTCTATCCTAGCAACGTTGGGAAGAGTCCCTCCTCTTAGCTGGGGCACCGGTGGGGACTGCGAGCCAGCGTATCTTGTGATCTGAGGTCACAGAGAGCTGAGGTGGCTCTTTGCTTTTCAGTTGTCATCACGTAACTCATAAACAATTTAAGCTTTTCAGTTCCAATCTCTTTGAAACTTTACTCCTTTTATCCTGAAATTCCTGGCTGTCTTGATTTCTCTCTCTGCTATTTCTCTAGTGTCAAGTTGGTTTTGCTGGGGTGTTGCAACACTGGAAAAATGTGACTGAAAACAGTTGTGTGTGTGCAGCAGTTAAATCTATGTGTAATGTTAGCTATGCTGTTAAGGGCTTTGTTTTTCTTTCTTAAAATAGCCTTTTAGTTTAAATCTCAAGATAAATACAGCAGCATTCAGCAAAGTGAGTTCTTTTGATGATTTACATTTTAAAGAGAAGTGGCCTTCAAAAGATGGGGAACTGGAAATGCTGCTGGTTGCTACTGGAAAGCATTTTTTAATAATGCATTTTATACACAGATTGTGTATATATAGAAATCCCTTCTGCAGGAGTTAACACTGATCTTTGCTCATGTCTGATCTTTGCATATACAGGTTTATTCCAGAGTTGAAAAAGCTTGAACAATATATTTTCTCCATGTTTGGGAAAAGATAGTTGCTACAGACAAGGAGGATAACCACTGGTATTGCAAAAAGATGAGTATGTTAAAACCAAGTGGACTTAAGGCTCCTTCAAAGACCATCAAGCACGGGAGTTCATTGCTGAAAACACCTGCACCTGTTGCTGCTGGTAAGGAATAGTTAAATAGCTTAATTAATTCCCTTATTCATCTTCTCACAAGCAGTACCTTGAATGCTGTAGTATACACTATTTTTACTCTTTACACCAATGTATTTTTGCTTGTATTTCTGATTTTAAAAAATCACATCTAGAACTTACAAAAAATCTAAAGGTTTGTAATTGGAGATTAAATAATTTTCCTCAAAGAAACCATGTCATGATAAAAATGCTTTGGCAGTTTTTGAAGTCAGACCTGTGATTTTTACAAGGTTTTTACCAAAACCTTCATTAAATGCATTCAGTGGCTCTGTCCTTAGATTTTGAATTATTTTTTCCAGAGATTACAGCGTTTACACAGGAAAATTAGGAGTTGTGATCTCCTAATTAGAGACATTGTTACATTGAAACTAAATAATGATGTTCTTTGGAATATCGGTGTATTTGGTTCCCATTGTTTCTCGTTGTGCTTTGTTTCCAGCTCCAGCAGAAAAAGCAGCTCCCAGTGAGAAGACCTCAAGCACAGCCCCTGCAGACGCACACGAGGAGTTTGTGGATGATTTCAGAGTCGGGGAACGCGTTTGGGTCAATGGAAACAAACCCGGCTTCATCCAGTTCCTGGGGGAGACGCAGTTTGCCCCGGGGCAGTGGGCAGGGATTGTCCTGGATGAGCCCATCGGGAAGAACGATGGCTCGGTGGCTGGAGTTCGCTATTTCCAATGTGAACCCCTGAGGGGAATATTCACAAGGCCATCCAAACTGACCAGGAAAGTGGTGACAGAGGATGAAGCCAACGGTACCCAGACAGCTCACGCTTCCAGAGCCACGTCCCCAACATCCACATCAGCTGCTAGTGTAGTGTCCTCATCCACTGCTGCACTCCCCCCTTCAGGAATTCCACAGAAAACTCCCCTTGCTGCTAAGGAACACTCAACTCCTTCTCAGATTAGCAATCTTTCCAAAACTGCCAGTGAATCTATATCAAATCTCTCAGAAGCTGGATCATTAAAGAAAGGAGAAAGGGAGCTCAAAATTGGAGATCGAGTGCTGGTAAGATTTCCCCATCTACTTTTGATTTATTAATTGAAACTTCTGCTAATATTCAAAACTTTTCTGCCATTTCCTTGGTCAAGATAATGTAAATTTGTGCTCTAGCTTTCTTTGTCTAGTGACTTCTGTAAACAAGCTCTTTGCATGCTGTGGGAATATCTTGGCAGTACCAAGATAAAATGGTTATTTTGGCAGGTTTTAATCTATTATGTTTTGTCACTGTTTAGAACACAACATTGTGTTTAACAACATATTTGTAGCTTATCTCTCTGTATCTTCAAGAGCTCCAGCCATGCTAAATAAAGACCAAGTGTGTGAGATTTCCATGCAGGTCTTCTGCCCTATGCAGGGCTGTGTCTTTAGAAAGCAAATAGTTCAATAATTGATTTTTCCTGAGTGGTGATAGGCAGGAGCAGAAGCAGTCACATAATGCCACTGATCAGCCAGGAATTATGTGTGCTCTTGGGGATGTGCCACATCACTTGGCTGCCCTTCCTAAATTCAGACCCCTAAATGCTTCTGCCAGTGTATCATCTCACCTTTTTAAAAGGGAGTTGCTCTGTTAGTTTTAACATTTTTTAAAAATAATTATCAGAAAACTGGTGGTAGGTTGTGTATGTTATATTCTTAATTTAAAGACTATTTATGTAGCCTTCATATATAACTGGAATGATCCTTGTATGCCCACCAGCTCTGTGATCACTGTAACAGAGACCTGATTTTAGGTTTGATATACTCGAGTGAATCATTCAGCTGAAGATTTATTTTGCTCCTATTTTGATACAATCTTTTCTTATTTATTACATAATTTTAGAATTTCAGTTAGGCAGGTTTGAGTATCCTGGCGTAGAAACATTTCTGGGGTTACTGTAAGGACATTAATTATATAGGAAAAAAGTCCCCTGGTTTTTATTGTTTGTCCTGCATGGCCCCACCAGATAATAATTCTGCAGTGGAGGTGGATTGGTATTTTAATGAAGTTTGTTGTATTTATGAAGGAAGAATTTGCCACCTCTTTCTGTTTAAGAAGAGTTTAAAACACAGGGCCAAGTTGTTGGAAGGCGGCAGAGGTGAAGTGAGGGCAGGGGTTGGCTGACAGCTGGATTTGGGCTGAGATGTGTTTTCTTGGAGTGCCAATGGAAACAAAGATTTGTGGTTTATCCCTGGCTATTTCTGTCAGAGACTGAGCTCTGTTGTCCTCCAGACATCAGGGCTTTAACCACTTGTTTGCCTTTTCCTCAAGGACCTTTGTGAGCCCCTTTTGGGTGGGAGAATTCTCTGGTGCTGTGGAGGCATCACTCTGCCTTCCCTGTGTCTAATTAGTGCAAATTGCAGAAGCAGCATATCCTAAGTGCCACAGTTTGATAATAATAAGGTCCCAAATTGTTAAGTAGGACAAGTTGAACTTAATATTTCATCCTCTCTACTACCTCTGTTTGCCTTAAGTCTTCCTCGTGAGTCATTAAATTGTAGTTTGAGGTTTTGGGGTAGTTCCTAGCACAGTATGTTGGTGATGCATAACTATAATTTCTATACCAGTATAAGACACTCAGGAATGTGAATGTTAAAGGGGCAGGATCCTTGTTTACTCTTTTTTAATCCTTTGGGATCCCATGCTAATTATTTGTAATAGATCCCAGACTCTGCTCTCATGTCTAATAATAATTCAGATGTAAATATCTTAAGTGGCCAGGTTAGTTCAAACAATCCCCAGCTTGGCTGAATAAGTGATTCATCTGTTAATATATTTCTCCCTGACACTGAACTGTAGAGTTGAGGTGTCACTGAGTAATTCTGGGAACTGTCCTCAGAGCCTCCAACCAACACCAATTGTTGGGAAAGACCTGCCTGTCACTTGTATCACTTGCTCCATCAGAGGGACAAATCCACCTGGCCTGCTCCACATCTCTTGGGTTTTATTGATGCTCACAGCAGTCCCTTTTCAGTAATATGTTACACAAGAGGATGAAAGGCTGGGTGGAAGTTGCCAGTCCCACCTCTGAATTTCCCCTCTAAGTGACAATGTGGTGTCACAGCCACATGTGACGTGTTCCAGTCTGACCACACCATTGCAGGGCTGGAGGGGCTCAGTGCTGCAACATGCATCAGTTCTTTCAGCTTGGACCAACTGCTGGGAGTATTTTGTGAAGGTTTTTTGATGATTATGGACACGTGGGAAAAACAACTGCTGGGAATTACAGTTTGAGAACAGGGAGCCTCCAGCAGCATGGAACTGCAACTCAGAACAATGAATTCATGATGGACAAAAGCTCATTTGGGAGTCCTATTAAAGCAGCTAATTGGAAAATGATGTCCTAAAGGGCACATTCATAGATGGGTAAGGCACAGCTCGTCAGCCAAGATTACATTCCAGAATGGACTTCAGATGGCCTCAGCTTTATTGATCTTAGTGTGTGATCTCGGGGTGTGGAGTGTTATACTGAAGTATTTCAATCTGTTCATTTTTTTCCCTCTAACTTGGATTCTAAAATGTCCTTAATGGGAGTTACCTTGAGTGGATCAGTTAAATTATTTTAAGTTTATTTTATTGTTGGTAACTGGCTGATTTTTGAATAACTTTAACAAAAAAGGCAAAATCTTACACCTCTTTTTGTCTGCCCAGTCTGGATTAGCAAAGAACAAGAGGCCTTTCCACCAGTGTTTAGTAACTCACATCTCAACTTTTCACATTACACAGATGCAAATTGGGCACAGGTTTGAACCTGAACTGTTGGGTTCAATTTCAGGCTTTCCCAGCAGCTCAGCTATGTTGGAACATTCTCCTGTTCCTGCAGAGATGTTAATACTGCTCCTCTCCAGGAAAAGAAGCTGTCACTCCTCACATTTTCTTCTGCATTGTCCCAGCTGCTGCCTCAGTGGTGCTGGGATGAGATGGTTTGATTAAAACACTGTTAGGAGCAAAGAAGTCTTGAGGAGGTGATTAAAGCTCCAGTGCATGGCCTGTATTGTTTTGTGTGGAGAGAAAAGATGCCTGAGGCTTTTTTTTCTTGTGATCTCTGGTGGTTTCACCAGTCTTTTGTACACTTTAAGTTAGAATTAACAAGTGCTAGGTGGTCCCATATGAGAGTCCTCCCAAACTTCTACAGGAGAACTTGTGTCTTCGAAATATAAAGGCTTAGTAATAAAGGAAGTTTCCAACAAATGTATCCCAATTTATTTGATTATGAAGACAGGTACCCTACATGATCTTTCCTGAATTCAGATAACATTAGGAAGAGTAGTGGTTACATACAGATTGTTTGGGACTCTTATTCAGAGTTAAAGAAAAGATATTTCAGAGAACTAAAAGAAAGAAAGATTATTTCCAGAGGGAAAAAAAAACCCAGATAAAAGAAATGCCAGAGAAAATAAATTCCACTGCAAAAACCAAGTAGAGCTGTGAGGTGATCACCTGTGTATTCTGAAAACCAGGCTTGCTCAGAGCATCTCATGTGAGGTTGTACTGCCATAGATACAGAGATAAAAAGAGGCAAAACAAGCAGCCTCACTTTATCAGGGGGCAGAAAAACCTCTTTTCCCAAAAGACCTTGGATATTAAAAAGACACTGACATCAAAACAGACAGTGCTTCAAGGTATTGGATATGTCAGCTGTGGGTGCCTGCAGAAAAATACAACAATCAGCTACAACCTTTCCTGGTTTTTCCCCTCAATTTGAAGAAGACATTTCCAGGCCATTAAATTGAGTTGTAAACATCAGAAAAATAACTCATGGTAGACATCAATGCCCGTAAGGGAAGTATAATAATTGTGGAGAAATTCCCATTGTCCTGTTGTTTTAGAAGTTCTCCTTCTTGAGATTCCAGAGGAGTCAAAGCAAATCAAAAGCAAATCAAGCTGAGTGAATACACAAGTATCCACTGAAGTATTATAGCCCTAAACTGATGTTCTAGTGGAAAAAGATCTTTAGATTTCTGTAGTTTACTCCTCAAAGATGATTAAGATGACCCTGTGCTCTGCTATCTCAGGAATCTCTGATGATAAATCTGTCTCTCAAATCCCAGTGTATCTGAGCCATATTCAGCAAGCTTGTGCTCTATTTTCCTTTCACTAACAAAAAAACCCAACAATACCTCATGATATATGTGGAAATGTTGAAAATACAGGTAAATAAGTTAGATATTTCAAAGAATTGGGGTTTATTATGTGTCATTCACTGTTCAGCTTTTAATTTGGTGCATTGATACATCTTTTACTGGATCAAAGTAGGGCTAAACTGAAGAAGAGTTATTAATGCAAAGAGTAATTCAAACAGCTCTGTATTAGGCATAATTTCCATTCTTAACATATGATGTATGTTCTGGAATCTGGATGTGATTTAACAGTTAGAACATTAACTCTGGACAGCCAGATCTTGTATTTGGGGATTCTTAACACAGGAAAATTGATGTGAGAATCTGCACTTCCTTCACTGCCCTCATCCAGCCTTTCTGGGGTTAATGACACAGTGCCAGAACTGCAGTTGATTTTTCTGTTGAAAATCAGCCTCCAGCTTCAGCATTTGAACCTGCTCTGAATAAGAATTCCTGTGCAAGAAGTGCCAGTGGAAGTGCTGTGCTCAGTGCTAAACCAGATGGGGAAAGAACAACAGAAAAGCAATTCAGAAAACAAATTACTTTCAGGCTCAGCCAGTTTGGGTTTCCTGTTTGAGTTGTGGCCAGAGAACCTGTCTGCCCTGGTGTTGCACACTTAGGATTTCTTAAGAGCCCAATGCAAAGTTGATTTTAAAAACAAACAAACAAACCCCTGAGCTACCCAACCAAAACAAAGCTAACTTGTTAATAAAAGAGAGAAATCTGCTTTCTGTGACAACTGTTGCCTATACCAAAAGTTGAAGCAGCTTTGACAGCGTCATCGGCTTTTCCCTGAAGGGACCAGATGCTGTATTTTAAATAAATAAATAAAAATCTTATCAACCTAAGGGGCCTTAGCCTTCTCAAGGGATTAAAGTGCTTTCATTCATTTAACCAGTTACAGCTTCATCACAGTCTGCCAAATCTGCTGCTTCTGGAGCTGAGCTGTAAAGCTGGAACTCGGCCTCCGTCCATATGTTCACAAAAAGATGCAAACTCAATTTACAGTGCTGATGTGGCCTTTTTGCAAAGTTCCTCCTGTGCCTGAGTGACATCTTATTTCTCTTTATTCCCTGTTTTACAGAGCTGGCTGTTAAGTTACTCCATGCTTTGCTGTTTCTTCCCAAGGTCTTTGGTGTTGGAACAGGCAGGGGCTGATAGGAGATTATTGTCAGATTTGTTTCCACCCATGTAACCTATCTGCAAGTAAACATGACATAGGGCTGTCAACTGATTACATTCCAGGGCTCTGAAAAGCAGCTAAGGGAAAAAGAAACTTCACATGTAGAAAGGAGTTTCTCCCTTTAGCATTGTCCTTGTGATGGTTTTTAAGATTTTCTTTTTCTGGATTTTACAACTTTCTGAATAGAAAATGCACTTCTGATCTTAGTCTGTTTAAAAGTCTATTATAATATTTAACTGTTATGAAAACAAATATTCTTTGGTGGTCTTACAGTTAAAACAGTGCAAAAATATCTGGCACAATGCATACAAGGATGGAAAAGGAAGGAAAATTTGGAAGTTGGGAATGTGTGAGTGGTTTGTGCTTTCCTGGGGCTCTTCACTAGAGCCTCCTCCATCAAATGTGACAGTTTTAACTGCTCAGTCACACTTTTGCTTTATCCTTGAGCTGAGGTGACTGTGAGGTATTTTGATGGCTTTGTCATGTTAAGTCAAGGATGAAAGTAATTCTTATATTTATGTATGTCTACTTAGGCACAGTACTTTGGCTCCTGTAATGTATGATGTAGATTGGTTTGCTAAGTGGCTGCTACAGCATGAAATACACATATGAGAAAATATCTGAGGGACAAGGGGGATGCAAAAGCTTTGCTTGCAATTCATCATCCGGGTGATTTTCTCTGTACAAACCTCTGCTTTCTTTTGATGTTACTTTTAAGCATTTTTCAGGACGTGGCATTTCCTATCTGCTCACAGCTAAGGTGTTAAATTATCTTAGAGCAAGGCACTTAGAGCAAGACAAGAGTTGTGTCTGAGTCACTCTGTTTTGGCAGCTCCTTATTTAACTTCAAATTGCACGTGAGTTCCTGGGCTGGAATGGCAGGGACTGGTGACTCCCCACATGCTTTGGTAGTACTTAATTCCTTTTGTGTGTGTGATTTCCTGGCTCCCTTCCCCTCTCCCTGCCTTCCCAAGGGGGACTATCCAGGAACATGTTGTCCTCAGTCATTTCAACACAGGATGGGAGAAAGAACAGTTTATTTACTTATTTTAGTTTTTGCTTTTTTTTGTGGTGGTGATGAATTCACATGTGGCTTTTGTAGTATGGAATTGCTGTGAGGGCTTTTTTTTGTTTGTTTCCTTTGAGCTGGATGAATGAATTGAACCTCAATAGCACTTCAGTTTTAGTTACTAAACTGTTCTCTGGAAGTGAAGGATTGTGTGGTAGCACAGTGTGTGAGTATCTTATTGCACATGAGGTTTTTTGCCTACTTTGGCCTTGCTTTTGAACTTTCAAGTCAACTGCAACCATATTGGGTAGAAGTGGAGAGGTTTCAAAGGAAATTCTTCCAAATTCCATGGAAACAACCCAATAGAAGGTGGAGGCTCTGCCCACCAGTTCTGGAAAAGCTGCAATTTGCCTTCACAGAACTTTGCACATCACAGAATCCACATGATCAAGGCTTGTCTGAATCCTGTTTGCATCAGTGGAAACAGCAGAAGTCACTCTTGCATTTTTAGATAGTGAAGTCACCCATAGTATCTAATGCCACAGAAAAACTGCCATCGTTAATCCTGCTACTCACAGAATTGCTGAGTTAAAAAATCTGAATTATGGAGGCCAGTTTGAAGTTTGGGAAATGTTTTAGCACAGTTCCAATCGTGCCTTGATCCAGTGTTGGATGTTGTGTAGGTATTTTTAAAAGGAAATAAGGTAGTTTAAAGCAAATACCTGATATCTGTCTAATCTCAGCAAAAAAGGCAATAATTGACAGAGCAAGCAAATGCTGACAAACTAAAACATGGCAGTTTTGTCAAACACTTGTGCTTCCTTCTCTAAAACTATAGATTTAATGGAGAAAATGCCATTATGGAGTTATGTGGTGGGATTATTTTAAAATCCTGAATACTAACAGTCTAGCTTCAAAATTAGCACTTGACTTCATTGGTAAGTTTAAGAACTCAGTATATTTGACAGCCTTTATTATTTTGAAAACCCATTGGAATTTAGCAGGAATTCAGAACACAGCTGAAAGATGACTCAAGCAAGAGAAAGTATCTTGCAATAAAAGATTTTAAGAACTTAAGATGCTAATGTTCAAAGGAAAAAATTGAGGTGTCTTGCTTAAAACCTGTGTGTACCTGCACGGTGGATGCTGCAGAGCTCTGTCATCTTCCAAAACAGAGCATAATGAGAGCCAGTGGCCAGAGGCCACAGTCAGATTTGGTTTATTTGAAATTTAAATATGTTTGAACAATGGAGTGATTAAGTATGAAAACAGCTTGTCAGTGGCAGCGTGTTTCCTGATGGATATCAGCTCTGCTGCAAAAACATCCCCACAGAAATTAGCTCCGTACAGTTACAGGGTTAATTACAGATGGAACTGGGTGAAATGTAAAGACCTGTTCCATGAGAACCAGAGGAGATGATCCCTTTGTCCCCTCTGGCCTTGAAGGGGTGAACAAATCAATTAAACACAATTTCTGTTGCCAGCTGGAAACAGTTCTGCTGAATTTGGAGACACAAGAGGAAGATGATTCTGATTAGAACCTGATTAGTGGATCCCAGGTGTTTCTGTGTGGCTGGATGGGTTTTGCTTTCCAAGTGCTGCCCATTGTGGTGCTGAATTGTCCTGAAAATGCAGAAATATCCAAGTGATGCTTTCAGGAGTCAGCACAAGTTCCTGCTCCGAGACAGAGCAGTTCTTATTCACCTTTTACCTCCTCTGGGCTGGTTTGAATAAGTGATATTGTTACACTGACAACGTTCTGCTTGTTCTCTTTTCCTGTTCTCTGCTCAAATCACACTCATTTTTTAGACCATCTCTCTTTTTCCTCCCTGGATTACACTGGTTTATTTGTCTTCTGCTTCTCCTTATCTTTGCAAATGTGGCTCCACAAAGGTTCTCACAAGGTCTGATGTGTTCATCCCCCTGTCCTTTCACCAGAAGGTTTTTAACCACTTCAGCTTCCCAAACCCATCTTGCTATTTCACTTTACCTGGCAGCAAATTAATGTAAGCTCAGGTATAATTGGATAAATGGAATTTAATCGCTTTTTGCATGTATTTGACATAACTCTGGTGAGTTCCAAGTAAAATTCCTCACCTCACCATGACCTGTAGTCTAACCTAGATTCTCTGGAGTATTACAGCTTTGTATTTTACAGCTTGACTCTATTGAGTGTGGGAACTGACTGAGAAAAGGTCTGGCAGTTCTTTTCTCTATCCATTATTTAGTGACCTGCCTTAGCATGAAAGAAGGTCATAGAAAACTCTCTTTGTGGTAGTTGTGCTCTATTTTTTCATAGAACTTTCAGAAACCTTTTAATATTTTTCCCCTGTTTCTTTCAGAAATTGATGGGTTTTATTTTAGTCCTTCATGCAGTACTGGGAAGTAGATGTGCTGACAAATGCAGCTAGTTTTGTGGTTTGAGGTTGGGTTTTTTACCTATTTTTGCTGTAATTTTCACATTTTTAAAAAATTATTTTTCTGTAACAGATGCTATACTCTGCAAGTACAATTCTTTTTTCATATTGGTTGGAACAGTTGGGTTTAATCATGTCAGGACCTTTTTTCCCATTTATGGCACTGTAAGTCTGTATATGTACAGCAAATTTCATCATGAAAAGCCTTTACCACACTGTCCTGTACAGTAGCACTTTACATTGTACTACCAAGGGAATAAATTATTATTATTTTCTTCTCAAGGCAGGTGTTGTCACTTGCAGGTACTAATTACAGCTGGAGATAAACACACTTTCTGGGAGAGATGTCTGTGAGTGATTGAAAGCCTTCAGTAGCTCTTAGGTTTTATAGAGGAGGGCTGGTCTGTCTTTAAAGCTGAAATTTAGAAAGCTTTTGCTTAAAACTGAGCAAAACTGCCCATATAGACCTTCACTGATTGTCTGAGCATGTTACAGCCACAGGGTGCTCCAGTTCCTGCTCTTGTGAGGACACACAGCACATGCAGAGGGAGAAATGTAGCTGGTTATTCAAAGAAGCTGGACTAGGTTTGGAAAAAAGCAGAAATTCTTTGGCATTCTCCCTTGAGTCCTGTTTAAAATAACCCAGGTACCATGGTTACAAGAGGAGTCACTTTGCTGTTTCTCCCGGGAATCTCGTGTTGAGCAGCCCCATCTGGTCTGGGATCTGAATTCCTGCATTTGCTGGCTCCCACCAGGCCGTGGGTCAGGGCACTGCAGGGGCTGGAGCAGGTCCAGGGGGCTCTGGGCACTGCCAGATTCCTCCAGGTTGTATCTCCCAGCTTGTGGTTTGAATGTGATCTCTTCAAAATAAACTCTTCACATTTTTTTATATCAACAAGGAAGATGAGCAGGGCCAAGGTATGAAACAGAAAAGGAAGAATATTCTGCACCCAAGTTTAATCTGTGTTATCCTGGAGCCAGCATTACTTCTCTAGAGGTTGATTTGCAGTGTGAGTCGGAGGGAACAGATTGCAGCAGTTTTTCCTGTCCCTGGGAATCCTTGCATGGAGTTCTCCTGTTCCACCACGGTGCTTCAGACACCTCTTACCTCACTTACCCCACTCACCTGCCTATGGAAAGGGGCTGGGTGGCTGTTTTTAGGTAATTAATTTGGGATTGTTTAAAAAAATCAGCACAGACAAACACACGCCATGAAACAGGAAAAAAATTCCATTGCCTGGCTCAAGGTTCTGGAAAAGGATCTTGAGGAATCTCTCTGTGCAACCCAAACCTGACTATTGTCTTTGAAGGAATGCTCCTTATCTAGGCCATTGTTCTAGTTTTCCTGTCTAATTTCTTAAATGGGTTTGTAGAGCTTCTTTTGATTTAATTCTGTTTTCTCAGGTAGAAAACAGGACAAAATTGAGTGGGGACACAGCTTCTAACCAGAACTAACCAGTGTTCACCTAAAGATATGTTCCAAATTTATCTGTAAAGAAAAAACCAAAAAAAAAAACAAGACAAACACAAAGAGACAAAAACCCCTACCCAAACTTGCTAGAAAAGGACTAAAGAGGAGAACTTAGAACTCAGTATGGACTGATGGTGCATTTAAAATTTATTTTTATGTTTGTACTTAAGATATTTACCCTCTACAAAAAGTAGCCAATGTCTAAAGGTGAGTAACATATCTCTCAATTTAAGGGGTAGTTCTTCCAAGGAAATACTTTATCAGTGTTATATATTCCCTCCTCCCCATTGTGCCAGAGATCTGGATTCTGTGTCTTTGGCTGGTTACAATTCCTTTTTTCTAAGCCAGTCCTAGTGCTTGTTTGTGTGTTCTCTGCCAAGAACACCAAATACCAAAGGTTCTACGAGTTACTATATTAGGCTGAGTCATGATAACTGTAAACTTTGTGTGTTTTTATTCCATGGAGAGTAATAATTTGCTCCAGTGCCACTTAAAGGAGGATCTGAAGGTGACCTGCAGTTGTTCCAGAATTGCTCCTAATGGCAGAGAAGGGGTTGCCACCTTAAGTGTGGACAAGAGGTGCCTCTGCCACCTTTCTCAATTGAATAATATCAAAAAAGGTTCATTATTCTCCCTGTTTTTCTGAGGTTTGTGTGGATTAGTTTTATTTTTCTTCGTCAGCTGAAGCCTCTTCTTGCCACTGGAGCCAGAAGCTGGAGCACAAATGTGTGTGGCAGCTCCTGGGCACTGACTTGGGACTTTGTGAACTTGTAAAGTCCTGGATTCCTCACAGGTGACTTTGTGAGTGAACTCTTCCCAACTGGAATAATGTGAATTCTCTCGTGTGCTGTGATCATGCTCCTTAATTTACAGCACGAGGAGCTCGTTATTCTCTAGTAATCCTAAGGAATAGAATGTCTGCTGTAAAAATTATATTAAATACTAATTTATTTTTTAGTTTATAAAAAGGAGAACCACAGTCTTTAATAGGAGATTTCTTTCAAGCTCTCTGCCAAGGCCTCACAATATTCCAGGTTGTACAACGTGTGCTGGAAAACACAGGTGGACATTTTCAAGCCATTGGTGCATTTTCCATGTGGAATTCTGTAAATCTCTTGAAGATGTTTCCATCACCATGTCCTTGTTCTCACAATGCTAGACACAGGCTGAACAGATTTGCACAAATTTAGGGCACAACATATTGTCTTCCTGAACTGCAGGAATCCTGTGGCTCTTCCTGGCAAGTGTCAGCCACACAACACCTTTTCCTGCTTCGCTTAATTTAATTCTTCCATCCCCTGGGTGTTAGGAAAAGCTGTAGCTCACAGACATTGCGAGTAATTGGAATGGCTGTAAATATTTAATATAAGTTTGAAAGCCACTGCTTTCTAGGCTTTCATTTAGGAGTGTTTGGGTTGGATTTTTTTATTCTTGAAAGTGAAGAAAAGATAAAATGAATCTTCCCTCCCCAAGGATTCAAATAGCTGCTTATATCTACAGTTTTGCCAAGTGCTGTGTATCATGCTTTATATCAGTTCTTTTAAATACAAGAGGGTTGTACTATGTAGTTAATCTGAATTATTCCTTGGAGAAAATATGAAAGTATTTTTTCCTTGTTTCATTTCTTTTATTTTTCCTCACAGAATTAGAATAAGAAGTAAACAGACCTTAGAAATCCTAATCTGCTGGTAGAAATTTGTGTGAAACTCTAGCACAAATCTATTGCATTCAGAACATTGGTTATACTGTGTCTTGTTAAATATATTTTTTGTTTTGAAGGTCAGTATTTTTTTAACATTAAAACAAACTCTTAGACAAAAAAATTAGTAGTTTGAAATAAGAACTGTTTATGTCATTCCTGTGCTTTGTGAACATGGTTATGCCAAAAGCTTCTTCACTAAATTTGGTGATTTATTTTGGAAATGCATTAAATGCAGGTGTGTCTTATTCCTTTAGGTTGGAGGAACAAAAGCTGGAGTCGTGCGTTTTTTGGGAGAAACTGACTTTGCTAAAGGAGAATGGTGTGGAGTAGAGCTGGATGAACCCCTGGGAAAGAATGATGGAGCTGTTGCTGGCACAAGGTCAGTCCATCCCCAGATTTACTTTATGAGATTTTTCTCTGTATTCTCTTTTGGATTTTTATATCCTCCATGAAATTTTCAGTCAGGGGAGGGAGGGAGGCTCCAAACCTGCCTTGTCTGCTGGGGGTGGGGAGGGTTGGTGTGCAGTGGTTTGAATTCTTGATGCCAACACTTCTCTCACATTCGTGGGACGAGCTGATCTCTCCTCCCATGTGAGTTTTATTCATAGACTGGTAATGGAAAACACAATTTCCCTCTTTTGAATGCCTGTTTGGTTTCTCAGCTTGGAAGGAATGCTCAGTTAGGAAAATCTCTGGATACCCAATAGTTGTACTTAAGGAAATCTTCCAGCATCCCAGGAACTGGAAGCTCCTGTTCCAACAGTTGCCTCCTAGTAGAGACTGGGAGCAGAGCCTCCAGTAAGTCCCAAGTCACACTCAGAAGGCATTAATTAACATCACAATTTAACTTTCTTTCTCATTTGCCATAAGGAGTAGTCTTTTACCTCATTAAAAAACAAGAATTGTCCCACCTTAACATAGGTGATCACAGCTTAAAATTATAAGTGGCTTTTGTCTATATTTAATCAAAGATAACATGTTCTGTATCATCAAATATCCATAAGTGATGTGTATGTAATAAAATATAAAACTACTTGATTTAATTAAAATCTGATTGCTATTTTTAACTCTCAGCCATCACATCTGTTGGCAGCACGGAGGAATGTGATGAAGGGGAAAGCTATGGATATAAAACTGAATCTGAATGGAATTTTTTAGGCACTACAGCTGCAGTTTTTACTCTGAATTTCTGAAGTCTGATGTGATCATGCTGTTTCAGCTTCTCAGAGTCCCTTTTCCAAAGGGACTTTGGAAAAGTCCCTTTCTGGTGTTAAACAGTGTTAAAGAGAATTGCAGTCCACTGTGGATGAGACCCATGTCCTTGAACACTTTCATACTCCTGATCCAGAATTCTCCATGAACCCAACCCATGCATGTGAAAAAAAGAAGTTAATTCCTGCTCTCCTCTGCTTGCTTTACCCTTGGAAGGTATTTCCAGTGCCAGCCCAAGTACGGCCTGTTCGCCCCGGTGCACAAGGTGACCAAGATCGGCTTCCCCTCCACCACTCCGGCCAAGGCCAAGCCCGCGGTGCGCAAGGTGCTGCCCACGCCCACGGCCCTGAAGCGCAGCCCCAGCGCCTCCTCCCTGAGCTCGCTCAGCTCGGTGGCCTCCTCCGTAAGCAGCAAGCCCAGCCGCACAGGACTCGTAAGCTGCTTTTTCCTTGGCATGCTTCCCCTTCCCAGCCCCGCGCCCGCCCGAGCTCGGCTGGCCTGAGCCTAGAGCAGCTCGTGGGCAGAGCACGTTTCACCGTGCTCTTCTTCGTTCAAAGCATGCGTGAAGGAAGGAAATCTTAGCTAGCCCTGGAGAGCAGCTGAATGTTTGAATATTTAATTCAGTCTAATAGAGTGGTTGCAATAAGAAAGGGGCTTAGGATGCAAACTAATTTCTCTGGCTGCACTCTCCATTTAATTCATTTTCTGAGGATCTGGTGTGCACTGAAGCTTCCAGAGATCACACTCGTTTTATTTAAGCAGGAAGCTTCACGTTGGCTAAAATGTTCAAAATTGCCTTTTGCTGCTGTTCAAGAGATGAGTCAGCTGAGAAATGCAGCAGGAGCAATTTCCAAGTCTCTGCTGACAAGAAGCCTCTTTCTTTTCTTTTAGATTTGGTTTTAATCCTATGAATTCATAAAGGCTGAGTGTGGCCAAGTGCAGTGGCTCAGGTGAAGTCTAACACAGTACTAATTCCACCTAATACACTTACTATGGATTCTTTTGAAGTTGCTCTGTTACATAAATGTCCTAATCTTGGGTTGCAGCAGTAAAATGGAAATCTGGAAAGGCTGAATTTTAAGAAGTCTCTTTTATGGCAATTGAAAACATAGAAATAATTGGATTTTTCCACAGTCAGCCTTACTTTTTCTGTTGGTTTTTTTTTTTAACCACAGTCCATAGATGGATGTAATTAGGAAGAAGTGACTCCCAGTGATGTGGAGCAGGTTCCCTGTCCCACTGTCCCACTGACCAGCAGGTGCCCAGAGAGGTGACCTACCCTGGTCCTGCAGGACTGAAGCAGATTAACAGAGGTCAGCAGTCGGTCAGGGCACCAGGGTTAATACCTGACCACAAAAAGGATTTTTATTTGGCACAAACAGTGGCACTTCATTACTTAATCCATTCTGGAAGTTGCACTTGCAGCTGCAGAGTGCCCTCTAGTTTGGGATCACAGCACTAACACGTGGAGCCAAATGCTTTATTCCGTGTGCTGTGATCCCCCAGGTTACACCTTGTGAATGCCTAAAATGTATTTGCTTATTTTGTTGTGTCCCAGGGATTTTGCATGATTTAGGCCACAAAATACAAAGCTACTGTAATCCATTATTTCTGGAATTAAAATTCCAGCTTTCTTCCAACTCTTTTCTCAGGCAGTGTGAACATTTGGTGGCCATCCAAGTTAAAAGGATTGTCCAAATAATTCTGAGACTTTTTCTTTAAAAGTTAAGCTGCTGGGGAAACGAGATTTCCTGTAATCAGTTTTGACCCAGCAGACTTTTCATGCTTCAGTTTCTAGGAAAACTAAAACTTTCCTGTGAATTTCTGGACTCTCACATTGACTGCTCAGTTGTTCTGGGCTGTTTCTATTTTCTTTTTCCTGTGTAATAAAAGCAGCTGTCAGAGTAGGTGATCCAATGATTTAAGGGGCTGTCTGATGCAATTGGTGTTTATTTCTCAGTCTGAAGGAAGCTGATGTTTCTCTGAAGAGTTTTGATCTCTGGAAGGATCATGCTCCTGGTTTTGGGTGATTGGACCAGAGCTAGAGGATAGAGCAGCAAGACTTTGTGATTTGGGTTTTTTAAAAATTAACTGAGCTGTCACTCTCATTTAATACTTGGGCAAATTTCTCAGCTGTTAAAGTCAGTTTTATGAATAGCAATGGATTTTTTTGTTGTTCAGTTTTTTCTGTTTTCACAACTATTGCTCACTTTACTTTGTAATTTCAGGTTATTCAATTTCTTTTCTAGCTCGGGAACTCATGAGGGTGTAGCTGGTAGGGCCATACTGAATTTTCCCTGCTACTGATTCCATTCAGTGGGGCAGAGATGATGCAAGGTCAAGGTTTCATTTTAGCTGCAATTCTCCTGATTAATTTTAATCTGCATTCTTGAAGCTTAATATTTCAGATTTTTTTTCCTAGAAGTAATTTAATCCCAAGTGATAGAAACATATATTTTATTCAGATACCAGTTGTTGTTCTTCACAAAGTTTTAGCTGTAAGGCTGGCTTTAGGTCAAGGTAAATGCTCTTCATCCTGGTTGGTTTTGCCATGGTAGAGGTGCCAGATGCTGCTGGGAGTTCCCAAAGTTTTTCATGGAGCATTTGGAAATGTTATACTGTTGCTGGTGACCCAAGATAATGACCTGACCTAGAGACATTTTTGGCTTGCTAGAAAGCTGCCTTTGTTTTTTTTAATGCAAAAAGATGCTTAGGAACAGCCTGAGCCAGCCTTTGTGTGAGTCTACACCTTCAACTGAGGCCTTTTATTTCCACTTTATCCCTCCTGCCTCTTCCTGTGGCTGCTGCTCCATACAGGGCTCTGACCACACTGTTAAATTCTGGAAAATGAAGTCATTTAAGTGTAAAAGGAAGGTACAGTAGGTCACAGAAAGAATTTGCTTTACTAACCTGTGTTTGTGGAGTCTGGAGATACCCACTACAGCCCTGTTTCCTTTCTCTTGGTGCAGAATGATTTTTAACACATTTATTTTGTGAAGTTGACAGAAACCTCTTCCCGGTATGCAAGAAAAATTTCGGGCACCACGGCCCTCCAGGAGGCCCTGAAGGAGAAGCAGCAGCACATTGAGCAGCTCCTGGCAGAAAGGGACCTGGAGAGGGCAGAAGTTGCAAAAGCAACGAGTCACGTCGGGGAGATAGAGCAGGAGTTGGCTCTGGTTCGCGATGGGCACGACCGGGTAAGAGAATTATTGTTCTTCTGAAACAGAATTAACACAATGGACTTAACCTCCAAAATGGGCTTTTCTTATTGAAAAGGGCTGTGGGAGTAAGAGGTGCTGTGCTAGAAGTAAAATAATCCATACCCATGAGATCTCCATTGTGGGATCTTTGGCTTGATGAGATACCAGACCTGCTGAATTTAACTTTTTTGTAGAACTTCACTGCAGTCTTTGATCATGTCCATATTTGATAACATTTGTCACTTCACCCATCACTTCACCAAGTTGTGGTTACTGAGGTACCACAAAATTCCTGTATTTCCCAGCTTAGTAAATTTTGGTTTTATTCCTCTTCCTGATTAGCACGTGCTGGAGATGGAGGCAAAAATGGACCAGCTCCGAGCTATGGTGGAGGCAGCTGACAGGGAGAAAGTGGAGCTCCTCAATCAGCTTGAGGAAGAGAAAAGGTAACCCCAAACTGTGCTCATTAATTAATGTAATTAATGTTCTTCTTGTCCTCCCCTTGTGCATCTTGCTGTTCATCCTGACTCCAGACATGTTTCTCAGTGCTGGAGTTTCGATGCAATTGTGGCATCTTAAAGGCCTGTGGATCCTTTGGATGTGTCCTGAATTTCTGACTATTTCCTACATGAATGGTAGAATATATAGAATGTGAGATCAAACTGCTGATTTAGGTCACCTCAGATCATCCAGAAAGGTGAAAAAAGGAGAGAATCAATGAGGATTTAAAAGGTTTTAATACTAAATACCCTCTCCAGAGCTGCAGGAGTAGTGATGCCTTGCTTTGGCACTGGTAGTATTTTAAGGACAGCAGTTCTCCCTCCCTCTGATGCTTCCTGTGAGAGATTTCTCCTTAATGTTCCTGGCAGTTTGCTGGTACAGTGGGAATGTTGTCACTGTCAGTCTGATTTCCACTGAAGAGTGAGCTTGAAAGCATTTTCTTCCAAAATTACCTGAATTTTAATGAGTTGTCCCCACAGGAAAGTTGAAGACCTTCAGTTCCGTGTGGAAGAAGAATCCATTACCAAAGGAGACCTAGAGGTAAAATATCTCCAGCTTTGTAACCAGGATATCCAGGAAGGCACAGAAAGGCAGGAATCATTAAAAGATGCAATCCTGGTCCAGCCACATGAAAATGATACCCATTTCTGCAGTCCTTTAGTAAGCCAGTTGTCCCAAAATTGCAGGATTGCACCCCAAATTCAATTACACACTTTAGCAAAGGCTGTGCTGTAGAATGGCTGTAGTTACTTAGAGAAATTAAATTAATTAAATTAATTCATTCAAAATTCTACCTTTTACTGTTAAAAATAACGACTAAGAAAAAAAATTGTCTTGAAGTTACAAAATTGCAAGTTAATATTTACGCTCTTGAAAATGAATGTTGAATGCTTGTCCTGTTTGATTAATTTCTTGAGTAATTCCTGTGCTTCCCTAGGGAAGGTTGATTAATGGAGAGTGTTTTGTCCTGAGAGTTTGCACATAAAATCTAAATAGCAATTCATGTGTGCAACTTTTATCTGTTGTTTATAGAATTGTTATGTTGGGCTGCAGCACAGCGTGTTATTGCACAATCAGAATAGAAAACATTTAGGGAAGGATTGCTCTCAGGTATTTGAGCACTGCCAGTTTTTATCCCCAAATTCTAATTAATAAGCAAGATAATTTTAGTTGCTCTACTCTGTTGTCTAATCAGAAAGATATTAGAATTTCTTGCACAGCATAAATTATAAACTTAGTTAACTGTGTTGCTATAAAGCATTTGTGATTGAAGTGCTAGCCTTATGAAAATACTCATTTCATGTAACATTTCTTTTATTTTAGTCTTCCATTCATTTTAAGATACCTATCTAGACTCTTCATAGAATACTCCTTTTATTGTTTAGTCCATGGAAATATTTTAGTTTTTTATTTTCTGTTAAATCAATCAATAGTCATGACAAACCATCCTAAAGACTGTGGTTTGTCAAGCTGCTTAACTTGGGGGTTTAAACCAAATTCAAGTTGATGAAATGTCTCCTGTTGTTTGTGTTGGAATGGTAGTGCTGAGACTGTAGGTGAAACATTTTTGTTTGTTTGTTTTTTTAATTTTACTGATAGCGAAAGAGGCAGATTTCGGAAGACCCAGAAAATGTAAGAGGGCACTTGAGTGTGCAGAGACATCCCGTGTTAACAGATTGTGTGCAGAAAATGCTTATACTGATTCACTAACTGCATAATCTGTTATTGAGACATTGACTCTGGTATTTGTGTGCATGTTGCTTTCAGAGCAATTACAACATTTCTTGGAAAGAATGTGTGTAATGACTAAATGTGGTAATGCCCATTAACTGCAGGCAGGGCCAACGTGGCATCAGAATTTAGGGTCAAAACTTTGCAACTCACTGAAGAATGAGGAGCTTGTAGAACATGACTGACCAGCATCCTGAAATGGCCTCAATTTAAATGTAGGATTTTAGCTGTTTTCTTCACAAAATCCTGCCTGCCTCAGATCCTGCTGCTGTTCAATAGATGTTAATTTTTCTGAGGGAAAAATTCTGTCTGTTCTTCCTCTCCCCATATTTTTTTCCTTTTTTCTGTATGAAATGCTAAGGGGAGAGATGATTAAAACCATCTGAATAATTACTGTGCAAAGCTGTCTGATTTTACTGCATCTTCATCTACTCCTCTTCAAATGATGTAGGAAAGATGTGTTACTTGATAACAGAAATGGCCTTGTAAGATGTTTAAGGAGCCCTCTTCCTTCCCCAACTCACAATAGTGGAATTTTACAGGTAAATTTATCCTAGGCTGCCTCCTCTGCTGCATCCCCAGCCAGGACAGGAAGTTCTCAAGACAAGAACTGGATCCTGCTGTGCATCCTCAGGGGTTCCCTTTGCAGAGATCCCTCAGGGATCTGGATCTCCTCCAGTCTCCCCATCAGGCTGATAATTACTTAGAAATAAATCTGCATGTGCCCTTCCTCTCTCTTGTTTTGTGCACTCCTCCTTTGATCCCATCTTTTCTCCTGACTTCCCTGTTCTGATTTTTCCACATCTTCACTCTCCAGAGGAGAGTTTCCAGGCTGACACCCCCTGATCCCAGTGGTGCCCTGTGATTGTGTCCCAGCACAAAGGGACTGGGGGTGTCTTGCCCCATCCTAGAACTGATTGTCAGGATTTGTGGTCTCAGCACAACTTCCCAGTTTGATGGAGGATGTCACAGGAAGGTTTATTCTGGAGTGAGAGAATAGCCAGAACACACAAGTGCTGGAAAAGGCTGATGTCCAGCCTTGGAAATTTGGGTGGAATTCTTGGAGGTTCAAGGCAGAGTAAAAATCCCATTTCTACATCATTTCCCTTATTGTGAAGCTCTGGAGAAGGGGAAGATGATTCCTTTGGCTTTGTTGTCTGTTTTTTTCCTTCCTGCTTTTCTTTTCCATCCAAGTTAAGGTTTACAATCAAATTCTTTTCTTCTTTTTGGGGTACTCTCTCTTCTCAGTTCCCTGTGTTCTGGGTTTCCTCAAAGACAACCATAATCAGTAAGAATTTCTCTACATCATCAGGAGAGAAATTTGAGCAGTTCAAAATTTTGCAGTGATTTTTACCTCAAGGAATCTGGAACCTGTCCCTTGGAAATCAGATTTGATTAAAGGATAATCTCTCTTGCTCTAAATGGGGAAAAAGGTATCAAGCAAAGATCTCTGGAGGATTCTTTTTTAATCTTTTATTTCCATTTTGGCAGGATTTTAACTTACTTGCTTTTGTAGTATATAAGAGTAGGATTTTAAAAAAAACAGTAATCATTGATGGTCTGTCTGATCTTTGGAGCAGTAAAGCACTGTCTATAAAATTAATGGTCAAATAGTTTGGGTTTAATGTAGCATAAAATAACTTAGGGTTGCATATTCCAGAGGCACTCAGGGGGAATTCTGTAGCCATGAGATTTGGGATTTCTTGGGTTTTAGTAGATCCCCTTGGTGAATTAGAGCAAGTAAGGTTTGAATTTCCAGCTTTAAAGCAGATTGTTTTTCAGACATACAATTTAGTTGTGGATCAAAACTAATACTGACCTGGGTCAGAGAGAAACCTGAATTGTAGCCACTTTAGAATACTTCATTCCATTTCTAAAGGCTGTGGGCATGAAAAAGAATAATCTGTGTTCTTGTGGAGCATTTTTGCCTGTTACACCCTGAAGATCTTCCACTGAGAGAGAATCAGACCTGCTGCAGAATTAAAACATCAGCAAATCTAAGGAGCATCTTTTAAGTGTTTGTGGACCAAGGAACTCCATAGTAACACAGCCAACTGTTTTCAGCTGTTTAAAAAATCAACCCCCTTGGATGTCTGGATGCCTTTGGAAAGGAAGAACTTGCTGCTGCCAGAAGGAATTCTGTGTTTGGAGAAGCAGGCAAGAAGCTCATCCCCATCTCTGTATTTCTCTTTCATTTTTTTCTTTTCCCTACTTCAGAGGTGCAGGTCAGGTTTGAATTACCTGCTGGACTTTCCCTGCATCTCTCACTCTTCAGGCTCTCTTGCAGGCCTCAGGGAGTATCTGGATATCAAATATTCTTTGTTCTTGCTAAAAATTCTGTTTGTAAGCAAAAGGCAAGAGGCACCTGCTCACTTAGATTCATCTGTGTCCTGCTTCTCTTTAGGAACCTCTTAGAATTCCAAAGATCTGACTTTTTTCTTACTTCCACATATTCTTCAATATATTTACACATCAGTCACTGCAGAGCAACCAGGGTGATTCACTTTTTTATCTGGTTTGGAGGAATCTTGTTGCTTGCTTCCTTCCTGAAAGAGGAGAAGAGGGGGAAAAAAGAGGAGAGTTTTGGAGTTACAGAAAGCCATTCTCTTTCTATTTCTGTTCAGATAATTCAAACCATAGTGACAGAGGAGCCTTCATGTTCCCAGGTCTTGGCCAGAGGCATTTTTCTGGCTCAGACTTAGAGACAGCTACTATCAAAAAAAGTTAGTTAAAGTTTTGATTTGTCTCATGAGCTTCAGTGGAAAATTTTTGTCCCCTTGTTAGTAAGTAATTTATTTATAAAATCAGCCAAACACATTAAAGGAAAGGGTAGTGGGATGACAAGGGAAGGGACCTACAATCCTGTTAGAACAGGAAGAGATATATATGCACATATATATATTTTTGACATAACGATTCTAATTTGTGCTGAAAACTTCATGTACTGATAAATAACTTCTACTCAGCTGCATGAAACTTTTTTTTGGTTCACATTTCTCCGTTTGCTATTCATTCATTCATTTATTTATTTTACACGTTCGATTTCATTTTTACGAGCCCATCCATTCACACCTTCAGCCCATCCTCCTCATCCATAAGCATTTCCCTGACCATTTCCCTCCCTTGCATCCTCTCTGCTCACCTGTTAGAAGGCTCTGGCAGCACGGCCTGCATGTGGCTCCTCCTCTTGTGCTGGCATGTGATGGTGGCACCGTTGTGTTCTCTTCCTCTCCCTCTCCACTAACAGACGCAGACCAAACTGGAGCATGCCCGCATTAAGGAGCTTGAACAGAGCCTGCTCTTTGAAAAGACCAAAGCTGACAAACTCCAGAGGGAGTTAGAAGACACTAGGGTAATGGTTTTCCCTGTTTGAATAACGAGCCTGATCTGTGTTGTGGAAGATTTCTGATGGCACAATGCCGGGGTTGACACGTGCTGGAACAGGTCCTTGCTCCTGCCGTAGCCAGAGCTGGAACACTGTAAAAAATTAGATTTATTTTGAGCTTCCGTGGGGTGTGTGTGTGTGCCTGGACGTGTGACTCGTTGAACAACTCAGGTAAGATGTCTTCACACTGCACAAGTAATCCTTGGATCCCAAAGTAGCAGGATGGCACCGTGAGTTGAAGAAGGGAACATTCAGGAGCTCATTTTAAAACTTAGCAGAGGTCATTAAACCCAAAAAACCTGAGGTTGAACATGCCAGTCCTTTTAACACAAACTGAGTATTTGGGGCTTGGTTTCTGAGCTCTTCAGTAGCTGCTGCACTACTTGCTTTGCTAAATCATGGTGTGCAGTGGCTTTTTAGCTCTTTTTTTCCCACCAGTGCTATAATCTTTTAATGGATATCCCAGGAATACTGCTGCCTGTCAGAATATTACTGACATACTTTGTACCAAGTCAGAAGTTCAGCAGATGTCAATTCTTAAAGAGAAATACAAAGATACACACACATATATTCATGCTCACACATGGGGATTTTCTTAAAGTTCAGGTGGGATGAATAAAAAAACCCAGGATGAATATAAAACCAACAATTTAATGTGTAATAAGTACTTTTAAAGAGCAACTGTGGGTAAGTAATATCTTTTCCAGGAGGTCAAAGCAGTAACTTCCTAATTAGAATTAATTCTGGGAGCTTTGCTGTAGCAAAATCTGCTCCAACAGTCAGTGAAAAGCTCAGATAGTGTGAGGACACTTCTTCAGAGAGAATGCAGCAAGTATAGAAGGGATTTCAGAGGATTTATCAGTTCAAAATGTCTTTGTCATTTTCTCTGACAATCTTGCAGCTGGTGTGAGATGAAATTGGAAGGAACAAAGACCTCAAGGTTCTCCATTCTTTTCCAGTCTGCCTTAAAATGGTTCTGAGGAACATTTTGTTAATCATTGATAATACCCATCAGGGTGGTTTGTAGGGTTTTTTTAGCAAGTTATTTCTAGATAACACCAGAAGAACAAATTTTAGTAAATTCTGTTTATAGACACCATGTTTGTCATATGAACTGAGGACATTTTTCCCTTTTTGAAGCAATTTGCAACGCTCGGTGGAAGCTTTTCAGCAAGGCCTGAATGTCTTTGTATAAAATGTTTCTTTTATAATTCTTCTTTTCTTAAAATGCCGTTGATCATAGGTGGCCACAGTGTCAGAAAAGTCCCGGATCATGGAGCTGGAGAGGGACCTGGCCCTGAGGGTGAAGGAGGTGGCTGAGCTCCGAGGGAGGTTGGATTCCAGCAAACACATCGATGATGTGGACACTTCTCTCTCCTTGCTACAAGAAATCAGTTCTTTGCAAGAAAAAATGGCAGCAGCTGGCAAAGAACATCAGAACGAGATGAACTCGCTGAAAGAGAAGTTTGGCCTTAGTGAGGAAGCCTTGCAGAAAGAGATCAAGTCCCTTTCAGCTTCAAATGAGAGAATGGCAAAAGAAAATGAATCCTTGAAAACCAAGCTAGACCACGCCAACAAGGAGAATTCTGACGTGATAGAGCTGTGGAAATCCAAGCTGGAATCTGCAATCGCCTCCCATCAGCAAGCAATGGAAGAGCTGAAAGTTTCTTTCAGCAAAGGAGTTGGGGCTCAGACAGCAGAATTTGCAGAGTTAAAGACTCAGATTGAGAAGATGAAATTAGACTATGAGAACGAAATGGCAAATCTAAAACTGAAGCAGGAAAATGAGAGATCTCATCACCTGAAAGAGATCGAGTCGCTGAAAGCAAAACTGGTGGCAGTCACGGAGGAGAAAGAGCAAAACCTGGAAAACCTGAAGACCAAACTGGAAAGTGTGGAAGATCAGCATCTAGTAGAAATGGAAGACACTTTAAACAAATTGCAGGAAGCTGAGATAAAGGTAAAGGAGCTAGAGGTACTGCAAGCCAAGTACAATGAACAAACCAAAGTTATTGATAGTCTTACACCACAGATCAAAGCTGCTGAAGAAAAGCTTTTGGACCTTGCTGCACTTGAGAAAGCCAATTCTGAAGGTAAATTGGAAATCGAGAAACTTAGCAAGCAGCTTGAGGCAGCTGAGAAACAAATTCAGACTTTAGAGACTGAAAAGGGTGATGGAATTAGCCAGGTTTGTATCAACATCCATCCTTTTGGTTTTCTTTTGCTTTTATTTTGCATTTGTACTGTTCTAATCTGCTTTAGGAAATACATCACAGAAAAAAATGAGTTTTACTGAATGTGTATCTTGGGACCATCTGAGGAGGTTTAGAGGAGCATTAACTGGGTCGTGTCTCAACAGGTTTCTGCTACTCCACCTGCACCAATAAGCAAAAGGAAAAAATTCCTTCTGCACTTCTTGCTGCAGATTTGGGCATGTCTGTGTTGAAATCTTCCTGTTATGGAAATTATTTTGTTGGCTTGTTTGGGAGAAGGGTCCACACATCCTAAGGCTTTAACCTTTGGGGATAGACAAGGGGAATTGGGACTTAGTGGGGAGATATTTCCTTCATTACCTTTGCCCTCCTCTGACAAGGTGATGGAAGAGGTTTTTAAAACAAAAGAAAGCACAGAAAATCCTGGTGGAACTTTTCTTTAAGCCCAGGCTCTGCAGGGATGTTTTTGACACTGACAGCACTTTGGAACCACAGATTGCAACTTGATTTTGAACAGGATTTTCCTTGGGTTTGGATAAAACATCTCTTTAAAGCTGATGTAGTGAAGAGTAGTGAGAAAATAACTGGGAAAAGCTTTCCTAAAGTCTTCACAGGTGGTTCCAAGATATCAAATTTTACCTTTGACTCTCTATTTGAGGCTACACTGGGTTTCTGCTCTACCCCTGGGTGTGGTACAGAGCCCTTGGAAAGATTCCTTCCCCATGTGTGTGTATTGATCTGATCAGCCAATTGAAGCACAAATCAATCAAAATTGTTTTCAAAAAATGAAAACAGTAAAGAACCAAAAGTACTGATTGAACTAATGCTGAAACTTTGAAATTGTGAGTGTATTCAAAAATGTCTGCCATTAAATAATGTATTCACAATTAATGCCAAAAGAACTAAATTTTAATGGTTTCAAATCTATTCCAAGATGCAATTAGTGCTGTGATGTATTTAGTCATCAGTGGAAATCAGCTTCACTCAGTTAACCCATCATGGTTTTTTCTTCATTTTTTTTTATTTTTCATCTTAGAGTGATTTTAATATTACAGTTATTTCTTTCAGATTCACCTTTTAATTTTCCTAATTTTTCATTCATGTTTGTCATTTTATTTTACTCCATTTCATCACCTTTGTTAGGCCAGTAATCTGGCCAAAGAACTGCAGGGCAAAGAGCAAAAGCTTCTTGACCTTGAGAAAAACTTGAGTGCAGTAAATCAAGTTAAAGATTCTTTGGAAAAGGAACTTCAAGTTTTGGTGAGTAATACCCAAAAATTTTGACTTTACTCTTTGGATTTTGGGTTTCATGGTGAGAGTGTAATAAAAATCTGTGGATCAGCTCTGAGCAAAGCCTTCCAAAGGTGTTTTACTCATGGAAAAATGGGAAGGGTTCATGGCTAATGGGATCTGTCTCAGAATAAAAAGAACATTTCACCTCAGTCCTGTGTTATCAGGTGTTTTGTCTAAATAAAACTCATCTATTTATGGATTGCAGATAAAATTAAACCAAATCAAAAGCAGCAGCAGTTTAAATTTAGACTGCTCATTAAGGAACTCTTAATGGCCCTTTATTGTAGCTGCTGTACCAATTAATGCTTGCCACACACTTATTATAAATGATTTTAAAGGACATTTCTCATTTAAATAAATTTCCAAATACTGTATTGTTGGGTGGGGTTTCCCTGGCATTAGTAACAAACAATGGCATTTTTTGCCTTTCCATGGCCAATAATAAAATATTAAAACTTGATGGAATAGCCTCACTTGCTTTCTTGAAAATCCTCCATTTTCTTTGTTGTCTGGCATTAATTCTTGCTGTAAAACTGGCAAACACTGGTAGGAGATGCTCACATGGCTGCAGGTGTCCCCTGTGCACCCTGGAAGCAGCAGGGATAGAAACCCCAAATTCTTTTTTCCTACCCTGGGCTCTGTGGCAGCTGATGGAAGAGTTGCTTTAAATGTTGAGGGACTTGCAGCCAAGGCAAGGGAAGATCTGTGCTAAGCTTAACTCAAAAACTTGAGATCTGTTTATGATAGGGCAAAGACTGTTCTATTTGTACATCAAAAATACCTAATACAAATTCAGTGGTTGAATTGTACTGTTACTACCAAGCCTTACCTTAAGTTTTTTTATCAATTTTTCAGAAAGAAAAGTTTACTAGTGCAGCTGATGAAGCAGGGAATGTTCAACAAGCTATGCAAGGTATGTGCTGCTAAAATAAACAGAGAACTAAAAAGCTGCAGAAATTAAAAACCAACAAAATGGCTTTTTTAAACACTTTCAAGTTCATAGCTGGTGTTACAGCAGCTTCTGTGGCTGTGGGATTATTTGTAGCCTCTCTGAAGGGTAGCATACCTTGCAAGAAGGTGGAATTGTCTGCATTTAAGTAGTTACTAACTTTGTTTTCCAAATTTTACTTGCCTAGAAACGGTGAAAAAGCTGAACCAAAAAGAAGAGCAGTTTGCACTCGTGTCGTCAGAACTGGAGCAGCTCAAGTCTAGTTTGACTGGTAAGGAAGGGATGAAATGGAATGTTCTGGAAATGCATCAGCTTGGTGCTCTGGCATGGCTCTGTAGCCTGTAGGAGGCTTTGCTGTGCCTTTCATCTCTTCACATCTCTGTAAAACCAGTGCAGGGGGAAGCCAAGCACGATTTGTGCCCTGAAGCAAACCTTGCCTGGTGTTGTTGGCAGGGGAGAGGTGATCCCAAGGGCTGCCCTTGCCCCCGGCAGTGCCTGCCCTGGCCTGAGGCATTTCTTCACTTCGTGTTGCCTCCCTTGTTCATTTTCTGCTGCTCTGCTGAACAGCTAATGAGTGCTTTCACCTGCAAGACCTGCAGATCTCTTCCTCCATTGCTTCCTTCCCCTCTGAGACAGCAGAACTTGTACCAACATCCCATGGCCTGAAGTGAATCACTCCTGAAACAAAGGGCTCATACCAGCTGCTCCTCGCTGTTTCTGGAGAGTCCTTAACCTTCTGCTGCAGTTACCAGTTCAATCAATCATCATTTTTCATTTTAAAGGGGTGATCTGTGAGGTCTGGAGCATCAGCATTGCTGGGTTTAGTTCTTTACAGTTCTCTAGCTGTTCTCTGCATACCCTTCCTCTGAAATTTCCAGCTTAACCACCTTTGTTTTGCTCAGAGATGGAGAGGAAGCTGAGGGAGCGAGAAGAGAGGGAGCAGCAGCTGATGGAAGCAAAAGCCAAACTTGAAAATGACATTGCAGACATCATGAAGTCATCAGGAGACAGCTCTGCCCAGCTCACAAGAATGAATGATGAGCTGAGGTTAAAAGAAAGGTACTTGATCATTGTCAGAGCATTGTCACATCAAATCTCCACTCCCACACTCCCAGCCTCTCATTTTATTTTTCTGTAAATATCTGAACAAGATGCTCCTGAGTGTCACATTGATATGACAAGTGAGCTTATTCTAGCAAGCTAAATCAATCAAAACAGTCTCCTGGGAGTGATTTGAAGAGCATCCAACGCTGATAATTCCAAAATTCTTACATAAAGTGCCTCTCATTGCCCAGAGTAAATGACCTCTTGAATAATCCAGACTGTTTTGTGATTGTGCTTTGTGATTATTTGATTACCTGATAAACTCAGTTTATTTAGATCTATAAAAGACTTGGGTCACATTTTTGTGAGAGAAAACAGGGTTTTTTTCCAAGTAAAAATTGTATGTACAATAGTTGTTCTTTACCTTTCAATACTGGGGGCAAAGTTATTTGGTCTTCCCTGTGTATACTGAATTTAGCAGAACATTCTCTATCTGTTAAACAATGAAATCTCTTTCTAAATGCTTGGTCAGAATATAGAACTTCAGCACCATCTTGGCTCTTTCATCTCTGTTCTTGTGGTGCTGTCAGCAAAAAGTGATGTTCTTTCATTTGGTCTTTGCAGGCAGTTGGAGCAAATACAACTGGAGCTTACAAAAGCAAATGAAAAGGCTGCTCAGCTTGAGAAAAACGTGGAGCAGACAACACAGAAAGCTGAGCAGAGTCAGCAGGAAACTCTCACGATTCATCAAGCAGAAGTGAAAACTCTGCAGGATCAATTAACAGACATGGTAAGAACGACTTTAAAAGCATTAAAACTGTACAGAAATATGATCCCACTGCTGCTTGAACTGTGTTTTACTGTCTTATCTTCCACCAGAAAAAGATAATCGAGACCAGCCGACGTCAGTTCGAAGATCTTCAGGCCAAGCATGAAAAAGAAACTTCTGAGCTGATGGCTCAACACGATGCAGACATCCAGGAGGTGAAGCAGAACCTGCTGAATGCAGAAGAGGCTCTGAAAAGTGCCCAGAGGAAAAACAGCGAGCTAGAGGTACAGGCTGAGGAGCTGCAGAAACAAGCAGAGCAGGCCAGAGTAAGTGGTTTTTGTCACTCTGCAAGTGACTTAAAGTTGAAATTTTCTGTCTCAGTGACTCGTTTTCTCTCTGCTTCAGCCTTTCATAGCCAGATTTTTGCAGTGTTTCTCTTTTGAACTTTTCCAGGCTATGTGGGTGTGGGTTAGGGAGAAGCCCACAGGACAAACTGGTTGTTGGTTCTTCTCTCAGTTACACAGAAGTTGATGAGATGCAGTTCTCTGATATCAGTTAATATTTTACGTTCATAGATCTGGCTCAGCACAGCCACTTGGAGCCAGATGTCATTCTCTGGTTTTTTATATGCTTGGATTTTAAGATGTATCATTTACTTCATTTAGAAGTGCTACACACCTTTTGTTTTTAGTATGATCTGCAGCTGTTCATTGTGTAGCTTGACTTTAGCAATTTTAATATTTTCTCCTATTTCTTTGACTTTACTGCTTGCTTTCATCCCTCAGCAATTATTTGCTATAATCTTTGCTGTATGATTTAGCAAATTATTTAGTGTATAAATTGACACACAATATTGACAGCACTGATGTGGTGTTTTGAATTAAAGGGGTTATTTTTGAGAGAATCATGAGGAGGTGAAACTGAGAACTGGAAGTCAGTTTCTAATAGAACTCCTTGCATTTTAATTCACTTAGAGTCTCGTGAAATCATTCTGTGGCTCTTTTTTTGAATATTTTACAGTCAGTCAATTTATTGAAAGTAGTTTTATAAATGACATGAAATTTTGGATGGAAGAACCTTTAAACTATGATTTTTTAAAATATTATTTAGCCACTAAAACCTTCCTGTGGCTGATGCCTGTTCTATAATGTAACAAGGGTGTCTGTCAGCAATTGAGGTCAAACAGACACTGTGTGTCAGTGTATACACTTGGAAAACTTAAATTACAGTTGCTCTATTTGCCCTTAAAGCACATTTCTCATTCATCTGCTTGACTTGATTTTTGTTTTCCCTTCTCCCCGACTTTATTTCTTTAGTCCTTAAGCTCTGTGTTAGCCTCATCCAGAAAAGAAATGGAACAAATGTCAGACAAGATGAGGGCTTTGATATCAGAAAAAGAGACTTTGGCACAGGAGGGGAATACTTTAAAATTAGAGAGAGGTCCCTTGTTATCAAAACTTAAAGAATTGGAATCAAAGATTTTGTTAATGCAACAAGACCAAGAAGAACTGGAGGCAGAAAATAAAAGAATCCTAAAGCAGAAGGAAGAAGCTGAGGCCAAAAGCCAGCAGGAGAGCACAGAAAAGGGAGCACTGGTTTCTGAGAAAAGCAGATTACTCTCTGAACTCGAGGCAGTGCAGGCAAAGCTGCTGAAGGCAGCTCAGGAAAATGAGGTTCTCCAGTCCTCGGAGTTAACCTTGTTCCAAAAGCTGGAGGAACTTCAGGCCAGCAGAGATGCCATGGACGTGGCATGTCAGAAACGTGCCAAAGAATGGGAAGAGCTGGACAATTATCAGAAGAGACTTTTGGAAGAGAAAGATGCACTTCTAAAAGACAAAGATGATGTTATCCAGAAGCTGGGAAGTTCTTGTGAGGCCCAGGCCAGAGACCAAAGGGAGCTCCAGCAACAAGTGTCAGCTCTGGCTGCAGAGAGAGATTCAGCCCTAGGGGAGCTCTTGGCTCTTCAAGACAGACACGAAGCCCTGGAAAAGGAGCTGGGCAGGGTCTTGCTGGGCCTGCAGGAAGAGAAGGACCTGCTCCTCGAAGGCACAGAAAAGCTGCAAGTGAGTTTAGACAACACAATCAGTGAAAACCAAATGTTAAAAGAGAGAGAAAAGGAGATGGAGGCACAGTTCACCAAAGTGATGAAGGACACCACGGAGCTGGAGAAATCCCTTGCGAGTCTCACTTGTCTGCTTGAGGAAATGAAAGCCTCAAGAGAGACACTCAGTTTGGAATGTAATCAGTTATATCAAGAGAAAGAGGCTCTTTCCTCATCAGAGCAGAGGCTTTTGGCTGAAAGGGAGCAACTTCTCAATGAAAATAAGGCAATTGCTGAGAAGCTCGTGAAGGCCTCAGCAGATGCTGAGCTTTGTGAGAGAATCTGCTCTGAGAAAGTGAACAAACTGACCTTGGAAAAGGAATCTGTCCTTCAGAAGTCGTTGCAGTTTGAAAAGCACAACGAAGCTCTTCTCCAAGAGAAGAAGGAACTGGAGACAAAATACTTGGAGCTTCTTGATGAAAACAAGTCTTGTGCAAAGGCAGTTTCTGATCTGAAGAGAGAACGTGAGCTGGACCTCTTGTCCAAGAATGCTC
The DNA here is from genome assembly GCA_910950805.1 of Acrocephalus scirpaceus scirpaceus. Classification (NCBI taxonomy): domain Eukaryota; kingdom Metazoa; phylum Chordata; class Aves; order Passeriformes; family Sylviidae; genus Acrocephalus; species Acrocephalus scirpaceus. The sequence continues at coordinate 10,758,005 of OU383788.1, forward strand.
TGGCCCAAGAGAACACCACACTCCAAGATTCCATTGAAGCCCTGAAGGGAGAACTCAGTAAGAAGACTGTAGAAAATCAGGAGTTAATGGCCTGTAAATGTGACCTTTCCAATGTTCTGAAGGAGGCCCAGGATGCCAAAAGAGCGTTAGAAGGTGAGCTGGCTGCTGCATCACACACCGAGCAGGTCCTGTCGTCTTCCTTGGAGACCTGCTCCTTTGCCAGGGAAATGCTGACCAGAGAGAGGGATGAGCTGCAGGAGGAGTGTCAGAAATTAAACAGAGAGGTTGATCTTTTGAAAGAAACCTTAACCTTGGAAAAGGAAACTCGAAAACTGGATGAGAAATCGTTTCTGTTGGGACGTGTGGAACTTCAAAGGAACATCTGCTGCTTAGAGAAGGAGCTAGGAGAGCTGAGAGAGAAAAATAAAGAAGTTCTGGCTAAGAAAAATCTTCTAATTCAGGAGAAAGAAAACTCTGAAATGAAACTGGTGGAAATAATGAAAGAAACCCTCTGTGCAGAGAAAGAGCAGCTCCCTTCCAGCATGGAGCAACTGAAGGGTGACTTTGCTGCCTTGTCCAGCTCAACAGCAGAATTCCTGGGCCAGCACCACTCCATCTGCAAGAAGATGGATGTTCTTGAACATGAGATGCAGCTGATGGAAGAGGAGGAAAATGAATTCCTGCAGGAACTGGGCAGCTTGAGGGATGAGCAGGAAAGTGTGGTCATCAGTAAGGAGGGAACAGTGAATGAGAAGGGGAAATTCCCCCAGGATTATTACAGACTGTGTGAGGAGATTAAACTTTTAGAACAAACTAATAGTGACCTCTCAGGCAAATTGCTGGAGTCTCAGGGCCAAAATCAGATGCTGCAGGAGCAAATGAACAATTTGATTTTGAAAATAAAAGAAACTGAGAGTCTCCAGGCCCAAGCAGTAGTACAGAAACCAGAGGTATTGAATTTGATAGTTAAAAGTCAAGTCTGGAGCTGATTGTACTAACCCTGAGCACTAACCCTGGTGTCCTCTCTGCACTTCACTGCACTCTCAGCACTCCATAACACACTGCAGTTGTGGGCTCTCTCAGTATGGTACTTGGGGGTTGTTGCAAGTTGCAGCTGTGAGTCTGAAAGACACTTTATTTTTTTTGTTTTTAATATTTTTAACTACAGAAGCCTCTGTTGTTGCTGAATGTTGCAAGAAAACAACAAAAACTGTGAATAAAAGGAAGTTGTGTTCCCTGAATCTGGTACAAGACATTGAGCAGCTCCTTCTGGTGAAGGACTCTGCAGCTTAAAATCTAAAGTAGTAATAAATAAGGTTTTAGATTGGATCTTTGTACAATTTTATGTTCAATTACAGCAAACTACAAATTTGAGTTACTCCAAAAACTACAAAAGAATGTGCTGCTCCTGTAAATGTAATTGGATAAAAGCAGAGTGAGAGAATGGGAAAGACATTGACTAATCTGGTGTTCTTTTTATTCACAGAAGTGTTTTGTATTCACCACCAACAAATTCTTTATACAACACTTTGATTTTCAGTTTGTGTGGCTTGAAGCCCAGAAAATCACATGGAATGCAAATTGGAATCAGGAGATCCTATAGATTACACCTGTCTAAGTATTTTTATATCATTGTGAAGTATTTCCTTTATGAGGCCGTAATGAACAACACTGAAATAATGCAATAATTGGCTTTATCTCTAATTCCATTATTTTCCAAATTTGTGAGGTTTTGTAATTCCATATTTTCTGAAAATGAACCAGGCTGTTGGAAGTGAATATCTGTTGAATTACTGCTGCCTGAAGAGGTGAGAGGTCTGAGAGCAATCACAGTGGTGGTAATGAGAAATCCAGGAATTAAAATAGAGGGAATTCCTCAGTGGTGACACGAGCATGGGGTTATGATCTGTTTCTGCATGGAATTGAATCTTCTTTTCAGTTCATTTTATACTTTATGCAGCTCCAAAATACAAATAAATTTCCAATTGAAGTCTTTACTTACCTGGGAAGCAGCTGACAAACCATGGAGCTGTGCATAAAGTATTGATCTTTTGCTATCAGAGTTCCTGTTGGGAATAACTGGTTTTATCCCCACCTCCCTTTATATCCAGGTGGCCAAACTGGCAGAAGATGTTTTCCAGGCAGTGGAGCAGGTGACCAAGGAGAAGGACGCCATTCACAAAGAAAAGATTGAAACTTTGGCCTCTTTGGAGAACTCAAGACAGACAAACCAGAAGCTGCAGAATGAAGTAATCACATTAAATGCTTTTGTGTGAAAAGTTTTGCCTGGTTTGTGAGAGCAACTGTTGAATTATAAAGAATTGAAATAGGCAGGAGAGGCTTCAGTCATTTTCCCCACTGTGAAAAATTCCTGGATGAGTGCAGAGTGATGGAAAATGCACGTGGTTTTATAGTCATGGTTGTTTTGTATTTTGCACGTGGTGTCAGTCCAAAGTGCAGCAGTTCCCATTGGGATCTGTGTCCAGTCTGTGTCTTCCACCACTCTGTGCTGCTCCAGGGCCCGAGGAAGGGGAGGATGCCCTCACCCTGTGATGTCCTGCACTCCCAGAGCACTGGGAGTGAACACCTGGGCTGCCCTCAGTGCTGGAACAGGAGGAATTTCCAGCGGGATCTGCCACCATGAGAATTAGAAGTGGTGACGTTCATATGGGAGGGGTTCCCTTTCTGGATTAAAAAAATCCACAGTGTCCTGCAATGCCATGAGAATGGCTGCAGATTATCTGTTATGTAATAAACACACTGTGTGCTGCATGCAAACAAATCAGCTCCACCAGCTCCTGCTGTTTCTGTGGGGGACACAAGCTCAGGAGATCCACGTCCAACACTTTGTCCCATGCAATGACATCTCTGCAAGGAATTCATTTCCTGTGGGTGCAGGCACAGCATTCATTTCCTGACTCTCAGAAAATAAGGTATGGAAAAGCAGAATTTAGGAGTTACCTTATTCCTTAGAGGAATAAAGATCAAGGGGATCTTTATGCTGGTTTTAGCAACAAGCATTTACAGTTTGCATTTACAAAGCAAATAATGCTCTGAGTGCTGCAGCAGCTAAAGGAGGTGAGGTGCTTTGGGCTTTACCTTGGGGTGTTGTCACCACATTTCTGGAAATGCTCTCCAATGGACTTGGAATTCTTTGTGCTGCTCTGTTTGAATGCAGAAGGTGTCATAACATTTGTTGTTGGACAAACACATCAGTGCAGACAGGCTGGGTTAATTTAGGAGCTAAAGATGGGAAATGGAAGAGCTCAAGCCCCCATTTGGCTGAGGGTTGTTTCCTGAGAACTGTGTGCTTTCGTTGGTGTAATGAGGGTTTTTTTCCTCTTTAAGTTGGACATGCTTAAACAAAACAACCTGAAAAATGAAGAGGAACTTAATAAATCAAAAGAGCTTCTAAATCTGGAGAACAAGAAAGTGGAAGAACTTAAAAAAGAATTGTAAGTATTTCAGTGTTACATCTGTTCATTTTTTTACCTTTAATTTTCTTTTTTTTAATTGTCTTTCAGCACCTTTCTGGTATCCTGACTTATAAAGCAGATATTGGGTCCAAATTAAATGTTTGGCATGTGCAAAACTTGACATGAGAATGTTGCTACTAAATTGCTGTAGGGAATTAAAGCAAATCCTTGAAGCATAGTTTGAAATAATTTGTTTGTTGGAGGGTTCTGTCACCTGAGGGCACGAGGTGATACTAAAATCTTTATTAGAAGAGAATTCTGATTTAATTACAAGTACACTTGGAGTGTTAGGTGGCTTTGTTCATAGAATATTTGATTCTGCTTTTATTTTTCATTGATGGCTTTATGAAGTTTATTTCTGTGGCCCCACTGTGCATTTATTTCCTAAATGGTGCAAACTAAATCCTACATATGGAATGTAAAATTCAAGTTCATTATTTGAGCTGCTTCATTGAAAAGCAACATTTCACATACTACATATCCATGATGTGTAACAGTGGACACAAACAGATGAAACCATTTGATATAAACTAATTTTCCCTGTGGAATTTCATTGTAGCAAAGCTGCTGCTGTGCCACAGGGAATAAAGATCCCAATTATTGCTGCCCTGCAGTGGCTGCACATCCCCAGCTCTCAGAGGTGTCCTGCATTAAATCACAAACCACTTCCAGCCTGTGCTCAAGAGGAATTTCTTGGCTCATGGAGTGAGAGCTAGAATCTCAGACAGCTTAAGAGCAACTTTGACTAATTTTTATTATTATTGCAGTTCCATTTGTCCTTTTGTGACAGCTCTGAGCCACTGACCCCTCCAGGTGACACCAGGGCACAGGGGCCAGCAGCTCACAAAATTCAGTGTCTGGCTGTGACTGGCAGCTTGTGCTGGTGGCTTTGGGAAACCTTTGAGAAAGGCAGGATTTCTTTCCATGAGCAATTCCTGCCTCAGTGCTCGTGGGAAATGCAGAATAAACGACTGCTGGTTGCTCTAATGCAGCAAGGGAGACTCTGATATCATGGAAAGGCAGCAGATATTGGGCTGTAATTTGTCAGGCAGGAATTATTTATAGGAGATGCTGCCTTGGAAATCTCCAGCACCACAAGGTGTTCTCAGGACCCTGATCACTCTGAGGGGCTCAATTCTGTCATTTCTTAGACTGAACGTGGCCTCTGATCATCAGAGCTGAGACCTTGGGGAGAACAGGAAGCCTGTCTAGTTTTTAATTGATCTTTGCTAGTTGTTGTGTGTGTTGCCCTGTTTTAATTATAGGAAAAATGAGCTTGGTGGCAGGGATTCCTGAGCAGCAGGGTGTGGATAGAGGGCACAGCTCAGGGTGAGCTGCTGAGGGCTGGGTGAGGAGAGCAGAGGGAATGTGGTGCCTTTGGAGCAGGGGATGGGACAGGGACAGGGACAGGGACAGGGACAGGGACAGGGACAGGGTGTCCTTTGGAAAAGGCTGAGGTGAGGGAAAGCTGCAGTGCCTGTGGGTGCTCCCAGAGCCATCCCTTGGGAGTTCATTGCCACCAGAGCATTTCAGGCACACTGACCCCAGTATTAGGGGTTTTTTTAACACCTAAATAATCTGTGCCTTAATGCCAGAAGAAAGAGGAGGAGGGGTTAGTGCTGCACCTCAGCAAGGAAACAGGGTTAGAAATAACCTCAGCAGGAGGGGAGTCACTGTTAGAGGTGGGAGCAGTTTGCTCCAGTCCAGGGGGATCAGCTGGGAATTTGCCAGGGTGAGACCAGGTGAAGGAATGGTTGAAAAATCAGAGTCCCATGAGATGCTGAACTAAACTCAGATTTTTGTCTAAATGTGCCCAGTGAGAGACAACAGATCCTTGTATTTTGAAGTGCATGAATAAGTTTCTGACTTAAGGGTTCTTCTACTTCCCACAGTTATAAAAGTATTTTTAATATTCCAGTCAGGGTTTAAGTCTGTAGTATTGGCACACAGGAGTACTGAGTCTCCTTTTTTAAAAACAGAAGAGTAATAAAAATTACTATAGAGTGAAATTAAGGGTATCTTTTGTGCTTTTTGAAAGATGTCAAATCTTAAAGGTTTTCTGTTAGTCACTCATGTTACAGCCAGCATGCTAAATATTTTTTAAAAATTGTTGCAAAGAAATGTATTTTAAGGAAACTATACTCATTAGTAGCAACACAGGCTGATGAAAGCTGCAAAGCCTTTTTTTCTTCAGCTTTGATTTTGTCTCATTTGCAGTTTTGTGTCTATTAAAATAATGGAATAGATGAGGTTTTGCTTCCTGTGATCCTGCACTTTTGGATGACAGACCTGGTAGGGAGTAGTTAAATAAGTGGAGCTCTAAGCTGGTTTTTTTTCCTGTTGCCTTTTTTCCCAAGTTTTCTTTCTTTTTTTTTTTTTTTTTTTTTTTTTTTTTTTTTTTTTTTTTTTTATGCTTTTAAGCAATTCTGTGTTACCTCTGGCTGCAAAGTTCCCTTCTGTGACCGGTCCAGGCTGCAAACATCGCCAACCCTCCCGCGCTGCGTGTCCAAATCCCAGCCTCGCTGTCCGTGGGGATTCCCGAGTCCCTGAACCGCGGGCAGGGAAAGGCTTCGTGCAGCCGCGGGGCTCAGCCCGTCCCTGTGTCCCCGGGATTGTCCCCGGGATTGTCACCGCTGTTCCCCATCCCTCAGCCACGTGACCCCGATGTATTTTTCCGAGCTGTGAACCTCCTCTCTCCCCCAGTTTTCCCTCGCCTCTCCCGTTCCTATGGTAACGATGCTCTCTGTGTGCTCGCAGCGAAGCGCTCAAGCTGGCAGCGGCTCACAAGTCCCAGCAGCTCGAGGCTCTGCAGGAGGAGAACGTGAAACTGGCCGAGGAGCTGGGCAGGAGCAGGGACGAGGTCTCGAACCAGCACAAGGTAGAGCGGCCGCAGCGGGGCGGGTGGAGGCTCCGCAGGAGCTCCGGGGCTGCCCCGGGGAGCCCGCGCTGGAAAGGATGAGTGGTGCTGGGAACGCTTGGAAATAAATTTGGAAGCCACCTGCACGGGGAGGTTGGAAGTGCAGGCTGACAGAAGGTTACGTAACCCGGGAAGGATACTTGGGAAGGCTTGGGAATGAGCATAAATTAAACGTGCTTTAGCCAAGTGTATTAACAGAGAGTTGCTATTTCTGTCGGGAGTGATTTTGTTACACAACTGTGGAAATGTCCATCCATCAGTACTAAGGAAATGTAGCTTTTTAATTCTTATTCCTGCTCTCCCCACTGAAAACAAAGAGGATTTAGGATGTATTTCAGAATGCTGTGTAAAACTACTTGGTTGGACTTGTGCTGTGCATGTGTCTGCTCAAACTTCACACTGTGCTGCAGCCAGGCAGTGGGTCCCAGGGAACAGAACCCCTGTGAGGTGTTTTTCTGGTGGTACTTTATTTTTTACTATTATATCTCAACATGTTGTTGGAATCCTAAAATGGGCAAGTTCCTCAGCTTGTATCAGTGGTTCTTGCCAAAATATAAGCTAGATTTACAGCCCTAATGTGGTGGGTTTAGTTCTTGTGGAGCATTTCCAGTGACAGGCACACTGTGAAGGAATCTTTGGAAGATCTTATCCAAAAGATCCAAAATGTTGGAATGTTGGAGACCAAGGTTTGTGTCCTGCCTTTCTGAGAGAGCACCTGTGCAGGGAGGAGATCCTGTTCCCTGTGACAGGGCACAGACTCTTCCACCCTGCAACAGGCAGGGTTTATTTTAAAAGCCAAGAGGCTGATTTTTCCCCCAGGGTCCTGTCTGGAAGTCCTGAGGATGGGTGACTACAGCCCTGGCCAGTTTGTAAATCCTTTTAGCTGCTGGCAGGAGTAATGCTCAGGCTCCTTGATCCTCAAGAGCCTTTGGAGGTGACGAGCAGAGTCCCAGACGTGTGGGCTCAGCACTGACTCATTCCCCATCTGAGGAGCAGAGTGGGGAGAGCACATCCCAAACAGCCAGTGGGAGCTGCTCCCCACTCCCACAGGGTTTCCTAAATTATTTCAGAGTCCTTGAGGCAACCTGTTATTTTCAGGGAGAGTTGTAACTTGAGAAAGCTTTGGCAGCATTGGTCAAATCTTTCTGCACTTTGTCACCCGGACAGGCCCCGAGGGAAGGGACCCCTCGGCCCCGGAGCCACGGGCCGGCCACGGTCACTGCACTGGGGCCGTGGCCTCCCTTGTTTGCAGCTGACCTCGGGAAGGAATCCTGCTGTGTGCATCCTGCTGGCTATGGATCTGTCAGCAGGGATCCCTCTCTCAGTGCCAGGACAGACAGCTGTAGTGTGGGAAGCACAGGGACGAATCCATCACCTCACAAACTGCAATAGTGTCAGCTTGGCTGCACCACAGCCTGTCCTGCCTGTGAGTAGATGGATCTGGAGGATCTGCTGGAGCTTGGATACACAGCCTGTTTGCCTTCTTCAGCCCTTTGTGTTGCACTGTGTCCCCTTCTGCGAGGAAAATCTGAATCTTGGGAATGTGGGAATGCTGCCTGTTGCAGTTCCCCAATGTTGTATTTGGGCTGTGAAATCTGGTGAACAGATCAGCCTCCCAAAAGCCTGGGAGAGACCTTTGGTGTCCCAGGTATCCCAACACCTCCCCTCTCCTGTCACACCATGCTCAGGCACCAGTGGCCACAGGCTTTGGGCTCTCTGTGAGAAGCAGGAAAAATGTCACCATGAAGAATCCTCCAGTAGATTTTGGAGCAGTGTCCGTGGTGGCAGTGAAGGGGTTCCCACAGCAGGACTGCCCAGGAGCTGCACGTTGTGCTCCCAAAAATGTGGGCACTGGGAGCAGAGCACAGCAGAGCTGAGGCTGCAGAGGGTCTGTGCAGGTACCTGTGAAATGCATCAGGAAGGGGCAAACAGGGATTGGGAATTGGAGCTGTTGCTGTGGTAACCACATAAATTCTAACAAGTGTGTTGTCAGTTGGGTTAGAGAATCTGTGGCTGCTTGTGACACACTTTGCAAAATTAATGAATCCTGTTTCATGAATGATTTATCTGGACATCTAAAGGTTAAAGTGTCTCATGCCAAAGATGCTGAGGGAGCTTTTCTGTATTGATCCGTTAATAATTAGCTGTTTGTAATTAATTAAAGAGTCACATTCGGATAGATACTGAGCTCAGAGAACTTTCCTGGCTTCAAATCATTGGTTGTGGCATTTTAGGAGCTTCAGACCTGCTCAGGCATTTAAAGTTCATTGGAGAAGGTGTAGAAATACCCAGCAGCTCAACTGGCCCATCTTTTATTAACAGTGTGCAAGGTCTGGGTGCTGAGTGTGACTGTAGAGAAATGCCAGTGCTGGCAGAGGACAAGGAATCCAAAAAAACAGCTGGGGAGTGTGATGGGCAGGAGATTATTCCCCTCACTCTGGTGACCTGCAGGAGGAGAGGGGCTGGAACCCAGGTGTCAGAACGAGGGTCTGGAGATGCAGTCGAAGCTGCAGCTCCGTGGGAGTCACATTCCTCAGACCTGTCATACTTCTCCCTTTCTGTCACCAGTCTGTACAGATGTCAGGAGCTCACACAGGCTGCCTCTGGGCAGGAAACCAGACAGAAACTGGGAATTGGGGTGCTCTGGTGCTGCTGGTGGAACTGGGTTTTGAATAGGTTTGACCTGCAGGAGAAACTTGGCCGTACCCCCATAGTGCCATAGAGCATTTTCCTGCTCTGCTCTCCCACTGTGGTCCCTTGCCTTGAGAGACACATCTTGATTTGCTTTAAGAATTATTTATAGAAATTTCTCTAGTATCTGTATAGTATAGTACCCTTCTAGTATCTATTTTTCATATCAATAAATTTGTCTGATTAAGCAATCCTGGTTAATCCCAAACCTGGAAGGTTTAACAGCACTGCAGCACAGGGAAGGAGAAGGTAACTTGTCAGGAAATGTGGAGGAGATGGCTGCTCTCAGTGAGCTGCATTTAGCTGAGAGCTGGGGGCTGGCAGACACCCTGCCTGCTCAAGGAAACTTGGTTAACACCTTCTGTGCCAAACCTCAGGATCTGCAAAGTGCTGAAAGAATTCCCTCTGTCAGGGACAGGAGCTGTTGTCAGGGCTCTGAGGTTGCCATTATAAATGTATGTGTTGCTGACCTTGTGGATGAACCCTGGAAGCTTGTGAAATCCCACTGGAGCCTGTGCTCAGGGAGTTCTGGTACAGGCAGTTCTCACAGCAGTAATTGCTGGCTTTGGCCATTGAATAAGAAGGAAGGAGGAGATGGTGAAAAATAATTAATTTGCCTGAAAAACACTTGTTTTCTTAACCTTTTCAGAAGATCACTTGCCCCAGTGTTTCTGTGCTGGGCCTTTGCAGTTTTGTTGCCTTGCATTTCCTAACCCAGTACAGGCCCAAGAACCAACAACAATAATTTCAGTTGAAGGTTTTGCAGGTTTTTAAGGGCTTAAGAGTGGCCTCACCGAGTTACAGGATCAGGATGTGGTAACAAACACCAAACCAACAGCTTTGGGATCAATAATTTATCTCTGGATAACGGGGTAGTAACAAACACAGATCAGTGGTACAATGATCCAGCCCAGCAAACCCAGCAATTCCCCAGTGCTGGGCTAAAAGTAATGGCCAGGCACACAAAGGGTTCTCTGGGTGTGTGAAATGTCCTTTAACACTGGTCTCACACCTCTGCTGTGTGCACAGGACATGGAATGCTCATAAAGCACCTCCAGGCCCTCACTAGCTGATGTTTTGGTCACTGAACAGTTTGTGTTTGGGTGCATGTGCTGTGCCAGTAGAAAATCTGCTGCTTTTAGTAGCAGTAGAAAATCCCCAGAGGATCTGGGGGCTCTGCAGCCTCTCCCACATTTATTTTATGATAATGATGCTCTGATATCTTATTCTAAGGAAACAATCTGTATTAACTGGAGTCTGTCTGTACTTGTGTTTTAGCTGGAAGAGGAGAGATCAGTACTCAATAACCAGTTATTAGAGATGAAAAAGAGGTAAGTTGTTCCTGCTGATGTGTGTTTAACCCCACAGTCCTGCAGAAATGGAACACAAAAACCCTGCTAAGAGCTGTTCTTTTCTGTTGTGTCATGGTTAGAAGTGCTGAGTTGTTGCACTCATTGGATTAGAGATGGAAGCGTCCACGTTTGCTTTAGTTCCACACCTCCCACGTTGTGGTAATTCTAATTTGCAGTGAGCAGTTTAATGTTTGGTTTTAGTCTGCTCTGGAATGTTGGGTTGTCCCTCAGTCTGATAAAAAGTGTGTGCACAGATCTGACCTGGTGAGCTCTTGAAAAATAATGGACAATACAGTGATGCTGAGGAGGGCTATGAGAGGAAAAGAAAAGTTATTTTGTTCAAAGTCACTTGCTGCTCTCATGGTTTTGGGCTGTTGAGCTCCTTGTGGGTCATTGCAGTTCATTCAGCACTGCTTTTAAATGCCAGATTTGTCCTGGGTGACTGGGGCATCCCTTTGTAAACTGCTGCTCAGGGAAAGGTCCCAAGTCACAAATTTGAGTGTCTGCAGTGTGTGCATGGGAAGCTGATTGGCCCCTGTGCCTTGAGGGAAATGGGGGCTTTCCAAAAGCAGTTACATAAATCCTTGGAGAACAACACAGCTCCCCACGACACCTCAGCTGTTCCAGGAAAAACAAACCAACCCCTGCTAAATTTCCTGGATTTACAATGCTCACAACAAAGAACAGTGAGTGGCTTTGGGGTGTTTATGCACATCCTCGGCCACTCAATATTATCACTGTTCCCTTCCTCATTCCCTGACTGTTCTCTGGGAGGGGGCTCTTGTATCTCCTGCTGTTCCAAAGGCCAGCTGGCACATGGAGTTTCCCAAGCCAATGTTTCCCCAAAAAATGTCAGAGTTGAATCAGCTGAACCTCCAGCTTTAACCAGCCTCACGAGCTGCATCACCAGCCTGTACTGAACATGTTTGAAAATGTGTTTCCAGTAGTGTAACTCCTGGAAGTCACTTGAGGGAGGGGGTGGGGACCAAGTAATTCAATACTTTCCAGCAGTTCTGTTCCACAGAGAACATTTTCAAAGAAAAACTCTTTGTAAGTTCTACAGAGGAAGTTGTATGGCTCTGATCTTCCTTCTCCTGTTTTACTCTGGGTGAGCTGCCTGAAATAATTCAGACAATTATGAAATGAGTGAAGTGAATTTTACCATGACTTTACCTTCAGTCAGTTACATTGAGATGCCCCAGTTTGTGACTGGCTTAATGACATTGCTCAGCAGTGTTGAATAAACTGCAGTAGAAGAGGAAAATGAGCAACAGGAACAGGGGAAAATGAGGAATAGGAACAGCCTGGCCAAGGCAAACTGGGGCTCAGAACATGTCAACATGTGGCATCAGTGCTCATGAAAAAGGTTTGGCTGAATAAAGACCTAATTAAGTAAAAATAATGAAAAAAGTCTCAGAATTCCCAAATTCCACAGAATTTGGTGATGGGAGATGATAATTTCCTCCTTTTGCCTTAAGAATTCGAGCTGTTGAACCAGAGCCATCTTTGTGTTTCAATTAGGTCAAATCTCTAGTGGTGGTATTCTCACCTTCCTTCCACCCCAGGAATTCTCTCCTTCTGTTTTAGCATCCCCTTGTAGGAAATAACCCAGCTGGGAGTGCCAGGAGTTCGGTGTTGATGGATCCTGGGGGGTTCTGTGTGGCTCAGCTCGTTGGGTTCAGTGTGGGTTGCTGTCTGACTGTCTTTGAGCTTCGCTGTTTATCGATACTCATTTCATTCCTCTCTCTTCCCTTTCCTGCCCTTGCTTCCCTTGCTATATCTGTGTGTCTTTAATGGTAAGACTCAAGAAAGTCTATCCACGTTACAATAAATAATTTTTTTTTTTTTTTTTAGTAAAGTTGTTGTACATATTTTGGCTGCCTTTGTCCCTTGGTGTCTTGCTTTTGTTTTGTAAAACACTCAGCTCTATATATATATATATAATGAAAAAAAAATTCTATATATTTTTTACCAAAACAGAAAAGGCCCTTGGTGCAAATATTGTTCTTCCTTACAGTATTTTGCATTTGTACTCCATGTTTCTAACATGTGGTTCTTGTTATCTTGCATTTTTAAAGCTTACCCAGTAGCACTTTAAGGTATTTGCTTCATTCTTAGAATTTCTTATTTTTGTAGTAAGGGAAGAATCTGGGTGATTTTTTTTCCTAATGTTAAACCAAAACAAACCCCTTTCTCCCACAACTTCCACACACTGCTCAGAACATGGTTTAAGCTTCTTAAGAAAGTGAAGTTTTAAAATGGCATCTAAACAAAAAGTCATTTTTATTGTTTTGATTTCCCCCCTGCTGGTAAGCAGATGTTTTTAACTTGAATTGGCAGGAAAAAAGTTGAAGTTCACTAAATCAGGGGTTTTTTTTTCAAATAAAATAAATAATTTCCAAAAGATTTTCCTTGCAAGCTCTCCCAGTGCAGTTATTTCCCATTGAGCACCTGCTCATAGCTCACTGTGTGTGAGTCCCACTGCCCACGATGCTCCCAGCATTGTCCACTTCCAGCAGCAGCCAAGACTCTGCCTGGGATCCACACTAGGGATCAGCACCTTCCTTGGCTGTAGCTTCTCCAGTTCCAGCATTTTTGGGTCCCTCACTGGAGCAGCTCCTGGGAGACTGTCCAGGGAAAGAAAACCCAAAGCTCCAGCACAGGCACCTTCTTCCCCTCTTGTTTTCTCTCCTCTTTTCTTCTCTCCTTTCTCTTCCCTTGTGTTTTAGCATTCGAGGCTCCTGTATTGAGTCTGTAAATATTTTATTTCTCTCCTTACAACCTGTTTGCTTTTTGCAACCACCTCAGCGTTGTGGTGGTTGAAAGCCGAGCCCGACAAATGGCGAATTAACCACGTTTGTGCCAAAAGCATCTGTTTGGTCCTGATCTCTCCATGAAGATCTGACCAAGTGGAAACATTGGCTGAATCACAAGCTCATGAGCATGGGCTGAGTCACTGGGGCTTCCATCTGCCCTTGCCCAGCTGCCTGCACAGCACGGGGACGCTCGGGAGAAGTCTCGGGTGCAGCAGAGCTTGTGAGCAGCAACTTCCAGATGTGATTCCCAGATGTGCTCAGGGTTTACTTCCCAGCAAATCCTGGATTTGCAGCTCTGCTCTGTCAGCAGCACCCCATGCACTGGTGGCACATCCTTTCCCTCACCATCACGTGCCTTTGATCCATGCAGCAGAGCACTGAGAACCAGGGGACAGGCAGAGTTGGGAATCCTGCGGGAGAACACGGAGGTGGCTGTGCAGCTTTGCTGGCTCGGGGTTGGCCAGGGGGTCTTGCCATGCCAGGGCCCTTCTGGGTTTTATTAACCAGACTGTAACTTGTATTTGAAGGCACGATCACACAGTCTGCAAGTTGTTGTGTTTCCACTTCTGTTGATTCTCTCATTGTAAAAATATACCAAAACCCAATCAAATTTGGTCCTTGTTTGGTAGCTGCCTCAGCTTTTCTAAACCCCAGATTCTCCACTTGCTGCTTCCATTCCCGAGTACAATCTGAACAATGAAAGAATTGCATTGACTGTGCTCTCATTGTTGAGTTTATCTCGAGTGGGTGAGATTTCCTGTGTTTCATGGTCTGGGTATCGTGGCTCTCACTAACTGTAGATACCACAGAGATGGAAACTTTTCCATTTGAGCTCAGTAGCTGTGCCCTGAGCATCCTCCCACGTGGATGGGCTCTGCTCCTGATCCCTCAGCAGTGCTGGGCAGTGTAGTGCAGTTTAGAACTCTGCAGGAGCTCAGAGCTGACAGCAGCACTGCTGCCTGCACTGAAGAGCCAGTTCCTCCTGGAGAAAAGTAAATGGTTTAAAGTCACTTTTTTGTTGTTTTCTTTTTTAACCAAAATCTTTCAGCTTGTAGCAATGCTCCTCCCATCAGAGGACAGTTACTCACTGTGTGTTCTGTGACCTGTCAGGAAGATGAGCTTGCACCAGTGTGAGGCTGTCACAGCAGTGGTGCCTTAAGGCAGGAGCTGTAGGCAGAAGTTGTATCTCTGTTAGATCCATGGAGAATATTGGGAAAGCTGGACAACTGTACACAGAAGGGAGTTGTGCCTGCTTTGGAGGATTTCTTTTTGACCCTTCTCCCATGAAGTAAAACAAATCCCATGTGGTTTCTCCATGTGCAGGAAATGATGATGTCACTGAAATTAGTGAGGACCAGCTGATATTTCCAGCCTCATCCATGCTTTGCATGACAACTTGTACAATGAGCTTTGCATGCCTGTTTTGTTGCTTGTTAGTAATTTTCAAGAAGTAACAAAACTCTCAAGTTAGGTTTTGTGGAACACTGTGCAACATGTTTGTTTATCCTGTATCTCCCCAGTCTTTTAACTTGCTCCTTTAAATTCAAATGGATACGGTGCTATGCAGATTCTGGCATGTACTACCTAGGTAAAGTTTTTGCTTTGTTTCCACAGTTGTAACACCTGAAATGTTTGTACATATATAAAACTTTAGTCAAGTAGTAAATTGTAATTTGTTTTTTAAGAACCACTTTTTAAGTAGTTTAATACTTGAAATTAAATGAAACTACTTTAGGCCACTACAGTTACCCATTCATTAGATGACTTCTGGTTTACTTGGTTTTCTTTTAGAGAATCAACTTTAAAAAAAGAAATTGATGAAGAGAGAGCATCTTTACAGAAATCCATCAATGTTACTAGTGCCTTGATCACACAAAAAGATGAGGAACTGGAAAAACTCAGACATGAGGTAAATGAGGAATGGATAATTCCTAATTTCAGTTAAGTTGCAGCCAGAGGCTTTGTATGCTGGCTCTGAAGAGATGGCTGATTTTTCTTTCATGTGGCTTAGTTAAACCTTAGCATCAAATCTTTGTGCCTGTGCTGAGCCAGGTGACTGCTGGCACGTGGCTTTGGTGGCTGTTCAGCCCTTGCTTCAAGGGCCCTGGCCTTGGTGCTGGAAGGTCCGAGTGTTGTCAAACAACTCTTGCAGATCACGGTGCTCCGCGGAGAAAACGCTTCTGCAAAAACCCTGCAGTCAGTGGTGAAGTCACTGGAGTCTGACAAACTGAAACTTGAGGAAAAGGTGAAGAACTTGGAGCAAAAACTCAAGGAAAACAACGAGCAGCCCTTAACTGTAATGAGCCCCTCAGGTAAAGCGAGAGCCACTGCAGTGTCTGTGCCCTCAGAGCCTGTGACATTATTTCTGACTGAGCATGGCACGAGTCACATTGCACCTTGTTTGTTTTTTTCCTTTAAAGGTGATGCTGCTACTCTGCTTCAGGAGGAAATTGCAAGAGAGAAGCAGGTATTGGATGTGCACATGAGCATGCTAAACCAGCAGTGGGGCTGTAGGAGAGGGGAATATTCCAAAGACAATCCTTACTGGGTTTGTCAGTCAGGATTTTAACAGGCAGATTTATCTTATAGCCCCTCAGCTTCTAAAGGGAAATGTCAGTGACAGTAAATACTAAGAATCAAGTGATGAGTGATACTGGAGAAACAGTTCAGATCATGGGAATGTGAGGAAACAAGCAGGAAATGAGGGTGCCAAGTTGTGCCCTGCAGCCTGTCAGAGGTACAGCCCAGCAGAGCCCTCACTGCTCCTTGGCCTTTCCAAAGGTTTCTTGGATGTGCGTGAGGAAAAGCTGTGGCCCACCTGAAGCTGGTGCTTGCCATGTTGGAGAAATGGGCTCCCTGAGCTCCAGGGTGCCTCTGAGCTCTGCAGTTCTTCCCAACTGCAGAACTGGACTCAGAGCAGGTGTTGGCAGCAATGGAGAAGGAAGGGGCTCAGCTGGCACAGGGAATGTGATTCAGAGTAGGAGAGTCACAGTGACCTCGTGAAGTGCTGCTTCACAGGGGCCTGTGCCAACAAATGCCTCGAAAATAGGTTAGAACAGAATCATCCTCTGCTCATGATAAAGCCTTTGTTAGATCACAGTGATGAAAAAATGTCCTTCCCCGTTGTGCAGCCACCAGAACTGTCATGAATATACACTAACCACCAATCTTTTTCTGGTTTTCTGCTTCCCTGAATTCACCTGCTGATGGCAACCCTTCCTTGCACTAGGGCGAGGTTGGTTCCACTTCTTTCCTCCCCTGTTCATTTGCCAAGTGTTCCTTGGTTACGTTCAGCAGTGCTGAACCCTGGGCTGGGGGCGGTGCCATCCCCCTGCCCCTCTGACTGTCCTTGTCCTTGGCTCTCCTAGATCGACTTCCTGAACTCAGTGATAGTGGATCTGCAAAGGAGAAATGAAGAATTGAACTTGAAGATACAAAGAATGTGTGAAGCAGCCCTCAATGGCAATGAAGAGGAGATAAATAACTATGACAGGTACAAATCCTAAAGGAATCCTTGGCTCTTGTTTTGGGAGCTGTTGGTAGAGCAGGTTGGCAGCTGCACGATGCACCAGCCTGATCTCAGCTGTCAGGAGGGACAGACAGAGCTTTCCCTGGAGTTCAGTGGTTGGATCAAGCTTTCTCTTTGCACTGTGGTGTAACTGGGGCTGAAAATAGTGCTCTGTAGTTATCAGTCACAAACATTGATGTATGGTGACATGTCTGTTGTATGACTTGGTGAATCTGGCCCTTCCCAAGTGCAGAAGAGTCTTTGCTCCTGGGAGGCTGTAGCTGTGTTGGGAAGAACCAATCCAGAGAAACAGAACTAAAACCTCTTTGATGTATCATGACTTCAGCTCTCTTAAGGGAAATGAGAAAGTGTTTTACATGTGTTTCTTTTAAATGTCTCTGTGCAAATATTTGCACGAACAGCAGCTTGTTCAGTAAATATTAGAGTGTAGGATTGTGGGTGCACTGCAGGGTGGTGGAGAAGGGTTTGTATCCTATTTTTGGTTGAGCTCCGTGGCGTTTCCTGAGTCTCAGTAACCCCGAGCTCACTGCAGGGCCATGGGCCTTGCTCCTGTGTGCCAGAGGCATTGACTTGTGCTGCTCCTGCCCTTGCAGTGAGGAGGAGAGCCTGTCCAAGAAGAAGCCGCGTCTCTTCTGCGACATCTGCGGCTGCTTCGACCTGCACGACACCGAGGACTGCCCGACGCAGGCGCAGGCGCTGGAGGAGCCGCCGCACTCGGCGCACCACGGCAGCCGGCGGGAGGAGCGGCCCTACTGCGACACGTGCGAGGTGTTCGGCCACTGGACCGCCGACTGCAACGACGACGAGACCTTCTGATGGCGGGGACAGCCCCGCCCCTGGGACCTTTGCGCCACCAGCAGCCGCCCGTGCTGAATGTCAGGACAAGGGACACAGAGCCCTTGCTCCGCCCGCCCGCTCCAGAAGCCCTACAAGCATAAATATTTTGCTCTTCCACTAATTAATACCCCCTGTCCCTTTTTAACAAACTTCAGTGAAAGATAAATAAATGATTTAACAAGTGACTTTATCCTGTTTCTTCCCGGGTTCTGGGTTTGTCCCGCCCTTAACAGGAAATGCCCCTGTGCTGTTGGATCTATTGGTGGGAAAACATGTATAGGAATGAAGCACTAGAGTTATATTAAAGCTTATTTAAATACCTTAAAAATATGCTGTTAATTTTCATATTTGCACTAAACCATTTTAAGGCTGAATTTGTACATTTAGATTTTTAAGCTTTTTTTTTTGACACTGGACTGAGTTGAGAAATATTTCATCTTTATTTTCATTTACTCCTTTGATTGCAATGTTGCTCGGTGCCGTGAGCTCTGGGTTGTGGTTTGGTGTGAAATGTGGAAATGGTGCAGGTAAGGAGCTGCTGGGGGTTTTTGGAAACCTGTATGCTGTGCACACCTGAAACAGTTTGTGGGCCATCCCTGTTTTGCATTCTTTCAGCTTCTATATAGTGAGTGTGGTGTGTGTGTATATATGCATATATATAATAAAGTTATATTTTGGAAAAAAAAAAGTGTTTTCTGTATTTCCA
This sequence comes from Acrocephalus scirpaceus scirpaceus, assembly GCA_910950805.1. NCBI lineage: Eukaryota > Metazoa > Chordata > Aves > Passeriformes > Sylviidae > Acrocephalus > Acrocephalus scirpaceus. The sequence goes on from OU383788.1 coordinate 10,776,329, forward strand.
TTCAGAGTGTGAGGGGTTCTGTGTGGGGACAGACGAGCCCAGGGCTGCACTGTAAGGCACAGAATCCATCAGCTGGGAAGAGACCTCTGAGATCACCGAGTCTGTGACTAAACACCACCTTGTCACCATGACCAGGGCACTGCTGAGTGCCACGTCCATCCTTACTTAAACATCTCCAGGGGCAGTGACTCCACTGCCTCCCTGGGCAATATTTACTCACCCTTTCATGAAGATTCCTCCTCATGTCCAACCTGAACCCCTTCTGCTGCAGCTTTAGGCCGTTTCCTGTCCCTGTTACCTGGGAGCAGAGCCCGGCTGCCCCTCCTCTCAGGGAATTGTGCAGAGCCCCAAAGTCCCCCCTGAGCCTCCTTTTCTCCAGGCTGAGCCCCTCTCCCAGCTCCCTCAGCCGCCCCTGGGGCTTCAGACCCTTCCCCAGCTCCATTCCCTTCCCTGGACACGCTCCTCAATGTTCTTCCTGAATGGAGGACCCAGAACTGGACACGGGACTCCAGGTGTGGCTTCAGCAGTGCCCAGCGCAGGGCGGAAACAGCTCCCTTGTGCCGCCGGTCACACTGTCCCTGGCGCAGCCCGGTGCCAGTGACCACACATGACACACACGACATACACACATGACACACACACATCACACACACGACACACGTGACGGCGAGCACACAGACGCGCGTGCGGTTGCCGGGTGTGTCCCCCTGACGCCCCTCGGCCCCGCCCCGCGCTCTGTGCGGCTGCGCTGTCCCGCCCTCGGCTCCGCCCCCGCGGTCACGTGAGTGATAAGGGCAGCCCCGCCCCCTCTGCCCCGCCCACGCGGTCACGTGCGCGGTCAGGGCGGCCATGGCGGCGCACCTGAGCTCGGGCCGGGTGAACCTGACGGCGCTGCGCGAGGCGGGGCGGCGCGAGCTGCGCGAGTTCCTGGACAAGTGCGCGGGCTCCAAGGTGGGCACGGCGGGGGCCGGGGGCGGGCGGGGCGCAGCGTGTGGTGTGCCCGCTCTGATCCCGCCGTCCCTTCCCGCAGGCCATCGTGTGGGACGAGTACCTGACCGGTCCTTTCGGGCTCATCGCGCAGTACTCGCTGCTCAAGGTAAGCCCCGCGGGGGCCGGGGGCAGGCGGCCGGGTCCCGGCGCTTCCGCACTCGGCTGACGGCCGTGCCTCCACGCAGGAGCATGAGGTGGAGAAGATGTTCACGCTCAAGCCGGGCCGGCTGCCCCCGGCCGACGTCAAGAACATCATCTTCTTCGTCAGGCCCAAGCTGGAGCTGATGGACATCATCACGGACAACGTGCTCAGGTACCGCGGGCAGAGCAGCGCAGGGCAGGGCGGCCGTGAGGGACAGGTGTGGCCTGAATCACCGTGTGGTTTGTCACACCTGTGCAGGGAGCGATGTGCAGACACAAACTGCAGCACAGCCACTCTGCGGTGTAAATGGGGGTGTGAGACACCCTGGGCAGGGGGGCTTCACCTTGGCTGCGATGCAGAGGGTTCGTTCCTCCCTTCGAGGATGTGCACTCCTTCTAATTAGCTGGAATGAGTCATGCTTGGATTGCTGTGCCTTTTGGGAGCTGCGGGACAGCCACGTCCCCCTGCCCTGGTGTCAGAGCTGTGGCTGCACAAGGCCGGACACTGATACACAAAATCCAGGAGTTGGCAATAACCCAGTGCAGCATTCCTGTTTTGTGTGAATCCAGTGCCCCCTGCCCGTGGTCTGTGCTGCTCCCATGTGCAGGGAGTGACCGTGTGCTGTGCTCCTGCTGTGGCTTTTCCAGGGAAGACAGAGGCCGCTCTCCGCAGAGAGATTTCCACATCCTGTTCGTGCCGCGCCGCAGCCTCCTGTGCGAGCAGTGGCTGAAGGAGCAGGGCGTGCTGGGCTCCTTCATCCACCGTGAGCAGTACAGCCTGGACCTGATCCCCTTCGATGGAGACCTGCTGTCCATGGAGTCCGAGAGCGCCTTCAAGGTGGGTACTCGTCCTTGAGGAAAAACACAATGTGGTTTTGTGCTGGATGTTGGTGCAGGTGCAGCAGCCCTCAGAGGGTTTGTGTGTGACCTGCACAGCAATAAAGGCCTTGCAGAGCAAACCTGGCTTGATCCTGAAGCCTGAACTTCCCTGTGTGTTTTCACATTAAAAGCTGAAGGAACAGTCACTACACTGAGCTGCACCTCAGTTCCTCCAACTTCAGCTGCTGGTGTTATTGTCACAAATGGAGCATTCCTGAGGCTTAAAGCACTCAGTTGTCACAAGGAGCCAGCATGGTTTGTGTTCCTGCACAGCCAGGGAGCCGTGTGTGATGGTTCTCAGTGCACTGAGCTGCACTGAGCATTAGCAGCTGTCACATCCCAGCTGCATGTTCTCCATTCCCAGAGTGCTGCATCTGAGGACAGGGCCGTTTCGGAGTTTTGTGGCCCTCTCTGTCCTTTGTGTAGCCCAGAGGATGTGTCATGGCTCGCAGCTGTAATGAGGTGTTGTGTGCTCAGATTGGCCTAATTAGCAGGAGAGGGTCCTTCCAGTCACTTTTACTCCATCAAACTGGATTTGTGTCTGGAGTTCAAAAATATTAGTGTCTGGTGATCAAAAATTTATTTGATGTAGTGACAGCACAGATAATAAGGTCTGTATATGCCAACAGCCACAGTGTGTCTCCAGCCTGTGTCTCCTCTGAACTGTTCACATGGGCCTTGCTCTGCTGTGGAGGCAGCTGTATTGGATTGACACCTTCCATCAGAATCCCTCTTGTTCTTTAGGAATGTTACCTCGAGAGTGACCAGACCAGTCTGTACCATGCAGCAAAGGGGCTGATGACACTGCAGGCTCTCTACGGAACCATCCCGCAGATTTTTGGGAAGGGCGACTGTGCTCGGGTGAGGCTGAACAAATGCATCTTTTTCTTTAGAACTGCCTTTAAGGAGCGTTTGGTTAAATGCACCTCTGGGTTTTTTTAATTCAGCCATGACACACACACATATCCTTTTTGCTTCTCTCTGATCAACCTGTGGTTTAATTGGTGTTTTGGGGGGGGAGGCAGCTTGAGTTAAATGCAGTGTTTTGGCCTTCGCTGTCTTGCTGAGCTGCAGAGAGCAGTAGAGGAGGATTTCTGTTTTCTCAGTCCCATCCTGCCCCGTCCATCAGCCAGTTTGTACCTCATCCTATTCCTTTCCAAGCATGAGCCTGCAGGGCCCAGAGGTCACCTCCATCTGCTGTGGCCTGCACCATAACCAGAGCGATGTGATTTCCTTGCAGCACGTGGCCAACATGATGATCAGGATGAAGCGTGAGTTCCCTGGGAGCCAGAATTCCATATTTCCTGTCTTTGATACCCTCCTGTTGCTGGACCGCAATGTGGACCTGCTGACCCCGCTGGCCACGCAGCTGACGTACGAGGGGCTGATAGATGAGATCTATGGGATTCAGAACAGTGAGTCCTGTGGGGAAGGGGCAGATTTCCCGTGTCCTGGGGCAGGTTGCAGTGTCTTGGGTGGGTTTGTGCTTTACTAAATGTGATGTGGAAGCAGCTCAGCTGAAATCAATGTGGGGTTTGTTCAGTCCTAAGCTGGAGCCCATCAAGGTCCACTCTGGCTCTTCTTGGCTGTAGGCTGGATGTAGGCACAGTGACACAACAGGGAGTGTGTGAGTGGGAATGTTAGTGTGTGCCTTCAGCATCCATCCTGCCTGGGTCACGTGCCACACTGAGGGGACAGGGACAGTTTGTGAAATGGCATTTTCAGAACGCTGTGCTGCTCTTCAGGAGTTAGAAAACTCCAGAGAGGCATTTATAGGCTGTAATCCCTCCTGCTGGACTGGACTGGCTGTTTGGCTGCCTCCAAGCCTCTCTGAAAGCAGGGCAGCTGGCACTTGGGTTCTGATGTTTGTATAGGTCCCTGGCTGAGTGCAGGGAGATTCTCTTTAATTAACACACAGGCACTCAATGATTTGAGTGTCAATATTGCTTTGCTACTCAGCTGTTTCCAGCTCAGGGAACACATTTCTGCAGCCTGCTGATCTTAACTTCTGCTGATGAAGTTCCAGTCCTTATAACGTTTATTTCTCTGCATTTGGTAGCTTATGTGAAACTCCCTCCTGAGAAGTTTGCCCCGAAGAAGCAGGGTGAGGGTGGGAAAGATCTCCCCACGGAACCCAAGAAGCTGCAGCTGAACTCTGCGGAAGAGCTTTATGCCGAAATCCGAGACAAGAACTTCAATGCTGTGGGGTCAGTGCTGAGCAAGAAAGCCAAGATCATCTCAGCAGCCTTTGAGGTGAGGCCTGTGTCCAACATCAGATAATTCACAGTCTGTGTTCAGCAGGGCTGGGACTGGCAGCTCAAGCTGTTCAGTAATCCCCCATCCAGAGAAAAAACAGGAAGCTGTTTCAGTCTGTTTCCCTGCCCTGGGATGAGGTCAGCTCCACTTGGACTGTTCTGAGTAGATGTTGGTCAAATCTCCTTTTAAGAAGCCTGTAGTAATGTGGATTCTCATTTCTCCCCACACCTCTGTTCTGGGGCTTTCCCTCTGCTCACAGCTTGTCCAATCCAGCCTTGTGCTGTGTGAGCCCATAGATCCCATAACAGGAATTGCTCTTTTCAGTTTGCAAGAAGCCAAAGCTGATTTTTAGTGTGCTGATCAATTCCACTTGGCTGCTCTTGTTACCTGTCCACTGAAAGGTCCTTTTCCCTTCAGGATGCAGAGAAAAAGCTTTTAAGCAATAAAACACCAGGATGTACTTTCACAGAGTATTATGGCTGGCATAAAAAAACAACAGAAATGTGCAAAAGGCAGTTGTCTTGCAGGAGGTTTGAACTGTAAATTCATGTTCATGTGTCACCTCAGACAAATCTGGAGAGCTGTGTGGGGCACTTTTGTGGTTTTGTTGAAAACATCCTGTTGATTCATAAACTGAGATCCCATATCTCATTTTTCTGACCTCATGGGGTCTCTAAAGAGAACTTGTTCCACTTTTTGATTGTATTTCCTTGTGGGGGGGTTTTTTTAGCTTCTTAACCTCTGCCATATCTAAGACAAGGTAGTGGTACCTTAACTGAAATACTGAGTGCTCAGCCTCGTCCCCCAGTGCAGCTCTGCTTCTGCTCTATTAGTGCTGGAGGTGCTAAAGATGGATTGTTCATACTGCTTGTTAAAAAAAGAGAATTCTAAGAAATTGTCAGCAGTAATAGGTGATAATGAAACAGCAGCATATTGGCAGCAGAGGACTTCTTCAATCACAGGCTCCATCATGACTCTCCTGCCTGCACTTGCCCATTTAAATCCTTCACATATGAGTCAAATTATTACTATTTTTAGTCCAAGTTGCAGCAAGAGGCAAGTAGCCCAAATGCAGTGCAGACCTCTGGAGCTGAACTCTGCATGGTGCTTCAGCACATCCTCCCTCAAAACCTGGCACACTGTTGCCACCAAGCAGAGTGAATGGCAGACCCTGCCAGCCCAATTCCTCAGCACCTTTCACTCCTGCTCCAAAGGGAGACGTTCCCCAGCTCTGACAGCACTGGCCTAGAGCTCCCTGTCAGCCAGCAAAGCAATTCCTCTCTGTGTGAAAAAGGGAGTTTTCCCTGGTAGGGAAATTGAGGAGCAGCTAGTGTTGGCAGGAGTCAGACAAATGTGGATAAAATGATTTACAACACTGGGATAATTGAAAACAACACACTAATGATCCTGCTGTATTACATGCTGCCTCTCCCCATGATCCACGTGCTGTTACAGGTAATGCTGTGACTAGTGTAAGCATCTAAAGCCCTTTGTCTAAAAGGCTGTGTATCTCTAACTCCCTACAGGGAGTGCAGTAATAATTCTTGATGATAAAATGATCTGGTTGGTGTTACTAACATGAACAAGGCCTAACCCAAGTGATGGATTTCTTCAGGAAAGGCACCACGCCAAGACTGTTGGAGAGATTAAGCAGTTTGTGTCCCAGCTGCCTCACATGCAGGCGGCGAGGAGCTCGCTGGCAAACCACACCTCCATCGCAGAGCTCATCAAAGACATCACCAGTGAGTAGGAAAAATTTAAACTCAGCAGGATGCCAGATAACTTGATGGATATCACTCAGCCTGGCAAAAACTGGCTTTGCTCCATCCAGTGCATCTCTGCTGAAATGTTAAATGTAAAACATAAGCTGCCAGTTGCTGTTGTATTGATTTTCATTCTTTTCCCAAAGCATCTGAAGATTTCTTTGATAATTTAACGGTGGAGCAAGAGTTCATGTCTGGAATAGACACAGACAAGGTAAGTAGATAATGGCAATTAGCCACTCTTACATCTTCTAAAAACATTTTTTTTTTTCTTTTTTTTTTTCTTTTGTTTTGTTTTGTTTTGAAAGAGGAAACATCTGATCTAGATAATGTCCAGTGAAATGGATCTCTTGAGTTACCTTTGTGCACAGCTGGGGTGCTTGACCTGTCCTGGGACACCCCATGCTCTGAGGGATCAGTGGAACATAGAAGATGGTTAATAAGAATTTTTCAGTGCATCAGGCAAAGTCTGGCTACTGAGTGAGGAGCTGACCTGCTCTAGGGAGAGCCCAGGTGGAACCAGTGCTGGGTCACTGTTTTACAGATGGTCCTGAGCTGCCCAGAGAACAACTGCTCCTCTTTCTTGCTGTTTTGGAGATCCAGGCAAACAAGATCTTTCTTTCCAGGTCTGATGGGCACTTTAAAAATTCTGTAAATAACCGCTTATGTATTTTATTTAATAGGTTAACAATTATATTGAAGACTGCATAGCTCAAAAACATCCATTAATCAAGATCCTGCGTCTCGTTTGCTTGCAATCCGTGTGCAATAGTGGGCTGAAGCAGAAGGTTCTGGACCATTACAAAAGAGAGATTCTCCAGGTTAGGCTCTAACATTTGCAGGAGTAAATTCCTGAGAAAATCCACATCAGATTTTCAGCTCTACACTTCAGTTCTAGACAGACACATCTTACACCTGAATAATGTGCACAGAGGGGTTTCTGTTTGTGCTGATATTTGGGAGGTGCTTATGTGTGTTACAACATGTAGATACAGAAGTTTATATCACTTTTTACTATTATGATTTAAACATTCTAAATTGAATATACTCTAGAGAGATCTTACCCAAAAAGCTTTTTTTAAACAAACATTCTTTTAAACAAATCTCTTTGCCTTTTTTTTTTCTGTTTTAAACATTGGTCATGGGTTATTGCCACAGTGTTAAAGGTGATTTCTTTGTATTGCAGACTTATGGCTATGAACATATATTGACCTTAAACAACTTGGAAAAGGCTGGACTCCTGAAACCCCAGACAGGTGGCAGGAATAACTACCCAACCATCAGGAAGACGCTGCGCCTGTGGATGGATGATGTTAATGAGCAGGTAAACGGGCACCTCAGCAGCAAACATTACCTCTAACTACAGAATTCTGTGCAGCAGGAAAACCTCCTTTTTTATTTAATGTTACTGATTTCTTTGAGGCTGTTTTGCAGCATGAGGTAGCACTGACCTGCTGCTCCCTCCCTGTCTCTGTGTCCCCCAGAACCCCAATGACATCTCGTACGTGTACAGTGGCTACGCCCCGCTGAGCGTGCGCCTGGCCCAGCTGCTGGCCCGGCCGGGCTGGCGCAGCATCGAGGAGGTTTTGAAGATGCTGCCAGGGCCCCATTTTGAGGAGAGGCAGCAGCTCCCTACAGGCCTGCAGAAAAAGCGTAAGTTTGGCTTTGTTTTCCCGTGGTTTACAGGAAAGTGTCTTTCTGAGCAGGGAGTGAGGCAAATTGAAATCAGGGCAGGCTGAGTCCAGATCTCTGTCTCAGCCCCTTGTGCCACAGCAGTGTTAGATTGACCTACCCCTCCTTTGACAAATGGTTTAACTTCTCATCAGAGTACTAAAATAAACCCTAAACTTACACTGTGATTTTAATAAGTAATGTTACATGAAAGAGGGTCAGCATCACTCTCAAACAGAAGCACATCCTGTAGCAACTCCAGAGCTGGGAGCAGACTCTGGATTTCTATGTCCCAGGCTCTTAGTCAGGTCATTTGAGTTTGACTGACAGTTGATGCAGGGGAGCTGTAAAAATCAGACCAAGCCAACCTGGATCTTTTTTGTGAACCCACAGGTCAGCACGGTGAGAACAGAGTGACCCTGGTGTTCTTCCTGGGGGGAGTGACGTACGCAGAAATCGCTGCGCTGAGATTTCTGTCCCAGATGGAGGATGGAGGCACAGAGTACATCATTGCCACTACAAAACTGATCAATGGGACAACCTGGATCAAATCCTTGATGGAAAAACTGGAGCCTGCCCCGTTCTAGGGTGTGTGGTGAGAGACAGTAAATGTGAGAGGCCCTGTGTAACACAGGCACGTCAGCTGCTGGTGCTGGCGCGGCTGCTCTGCTGGGGAGACATGGCAGTGAAGGAAGCTCACCTGGGACCAGCTCGTCCTTTCTGCACTTGAATTCCAGCTGTCTGTGGAACTTCCAAGTAGACAAGCTGGGTTGGAAGGCACTAAGGATAAATAATGGGAAAGAGAGATCCCTGCTCATGGTCTGGCCTGGCAGCCAAGTGCTGGGGCAGCGGGAATGGGGCTTGGTCCTTCTCTTTGGCAAATTGATGCTTTTTTTCTTTCCATTTAGCTTCAGTGGAAGATGTGATTTCTGCTTTTTACCCTCCTAAGGTGCTGAGGAAGCAGGATGTTCTCTATTCCTGACTTCATACCAGTATTCCCAGATTGTGTCTCTCTGGTGCCTGATACATTCCATGGATGCATTGGATGTGTCAGTCAGAGATCTGTACACAGCTATACCTGTGATCCTTGAGCCTTTTACTTCACTTGTCCCCTGAAGGGGGGAGGTGACTTCTTTGTCCTAGGTACACCCACCTGACTCTGGAAATCTCCTCCAGAGTGTGAATGACATCAGTGTGTCCTGAGTTTATGGTTGAAGACACACAAACACTCCCTGTGTGGGGGCCAAAAATAGCAAGAGCAGGGACCCAGTAAACAGTGGGTTTAAAACAGACACCTTTTTCACCCCCCTGTTCAGGTTATAAACTGTGGTACTTGGCTGTCACAAGATGTTGTAGAGCTCAAACTTATAAAATGGAATTTTCCATGGGTTTGTTGATTGGGCCCTTGGCGTACAAGAGGCAGCTCGTGGCTCCAGAGGCTGGGAAGGCAGAGCAGGGTCCTTGGTGCTGCCTGTGCTGCTGGGCACTGTCAGTGTCCTCACAGCCACTGACAGCTCACTCTTATAGACAGCTAAAAAAAAAAGCCCACTCCTCACCTTAAATCACTCCCTTAGCAAACATTTCTGCCTTACTTACCATGTATAATACATCCCAGTAAATCCCATCATTTTTCCAAACTGTCACAGTTGTGACTGTGGGTTTTGGTCTGTTGTTTTATTTCCTAAGACTGAGTTCTGCCAAGTCAGACCCTCCATGGAGCCCCTCTATCTGTTTAACTCCAGCTGACTTATGAGAATAAAATAAAATAAAGATGTATTGAATCTTTATTTGGAAGTGTTGCACTCTCTCTCTAGAATACAAAAATAAACAAAATAAAACCCTGCACTGTGGTAGCTGTATCCTTGTCTTCCTGTCCCAGCATAACTGAATTACTGACATTGAAACTATTTTTCTAACACCCTTAAGGCTCATGCAAAATTCCATTCTGTTCTGCCACCTATCATACTATATTAGAAGTATTTGTGGGATTTCTTACCTTTTGATGAAAAATATCATTTCAGTCATTTCAGTTTCTACTTGAAGTGGGCAGGCAACTTGTAAACAGACTTAACAAAAAACACGCTGCAACTTCAATGAGTGCAAGAAGAGCAAACATGGATTGTTTGCTCTGCAAGTTCCACTTAAAGTAGCTAATTTCAGAGTATTTAAAAGGAAACCTGAATTAGGTTTGGATCAAAAATTAGATGTTACTGTGCAGAGAAAAACAAATTGACTCAGAGCAACAGAGTGTCCTTGGGTTGGCCTTGAGGGTCTTTGTAGTATCATAATTTCCAGATTTTTTTTTTTTTTCTTTTTTCCTTTTTTTTCCCTTTTTTTTCAGATCTTAACAGTTGAACTAGTCCCAAGGAAATACTGACCAGTCTGGTTTCTGAGCTAAGGTCCTGCTATGTAAAAGCTACACTATAGATGATTAAAGGAAAACTGGCTCACCTTTTCCATGGCTAGCAATCAGTAACACAGGCAAAATTTTTTTAATAAGAGTTTACACCAGACACTTGGTAAACTCTAAATTCATCACAAACATTGCTGCCTATTTTTTTGCATCCTGCACCAGCACTGAGCTAGAACCACTGTAAGTAACCACTCCACCTAGACAAAGCCAAAGCCTCTTCCTGGAACTATTCAACAACAAAATAAAAGCCATCCTGACGCTGATCAATTCCCTGGAGGAGCAATTACTATTTAACAGGCTTCCTGGGCAGCTGATGATGTTCTGTGTCTGTCCAAGGCCCTGCTGACCATGCGGGTAATAATTCGATAACAAGAGAACCTAATTAAATTAAGGGACCATTTTCTACATCATAATATCTTTGTAGGTAAGAGATTTGATTTGCAGTACGTAATCTTCCTTCTCTCTGCTGTCCGCATTACTACAAAAAAAAGAGAAAATATTACCCAACCTCTGCCCCAAATGACTTTTACTTTTCATACAACATTATCAGAAGCGGTTTTGCTAAGAATAAACAGAGCCTGGCTCCCTCCTCCCCTCACTGCAAAGGAGCTGCAGCACTTGAGCTCTAAAAGGTTGGGATGATTCCTTGGGAGGGAGGGTAAGTGTGACACTACAGCAGTGACCTCGGGACAGAGCAGGAATTAGGCTGCCTTCAGCCCTCACTGACTTTTGGTAAAAGATCCTGGCTCAGGCTGCACAGTCCCACCCTGGGGATGAGCCCCAGCTGTGTGTGAGCATCCTCCTCCCCAAGTGGCTCACAGAGTGCTGAGGAAACAGAGCAAGAGGCGCTGCAGCCTTCGAGATAACAGAATAAAACGTGTTAGATGACACAACGCTTTGTTGGGGCAAAGCCCCACATCTCAACAAATGCAGGTTTTGATCTGGTGACTCCAAGCCCTGGTACTGGAACTTTGGAAATGCTGTTGCAAAAGCCCTCCAGGGGAAGGGGAGTGTTTGGCTGCTCGGAGCACCACGGCGCTGTCGGATCATAACCGGTGCTGACCACACCTAGAGCTCATTCCTCGTGTGGACTGCACACACTCACACTCTGCTCCTGGATCACAGCGGGATCAGCCTACAGCACAACCCCCCTGGAAAAGGGACAGCAGCAGAACAAAACTAGGGAGAAACACGAACTTGCCGAAGTAGAGCCCGTCATCTGCCTGGGTAAGCAGTTTGTTTCTTTATCAGCATCTTTCTAGATAACCAGAAATCTCGCACAGCCTGTGGACAGAAAACTGTAACGCTCTGAACAACAGAGAAACCACAGCTGGTTTAAAAATGCTGTAACTCCTGTACTGTATACATGTGCCTGAGCTTGGAATGGAATGGCTGAACTCGTTAAACAACACAAAAATATGAATTCCTTATCACAAGAGCTCTTTAAAAAACATTCTAAGCAGCAGGACAGGAATTCAGTTTAGTTTATCTGGCTTTAGGCTGTTCAGAAGAGAAATAATCCTTCTGGGTTAGGATAAAAACTAACCCAAAAGGATAAAAACTAAGTCTGATTTTAAAATCCCTTTTTGTGCTTGATCAAGAGTGTCGATATTGTTGATCAGGCACAGTTGCAATCAAAATTTAAAAGAACATGTAAATGCAAGAGATAATAGCATTTTTAGGTGGGTTTTCACAGCTTCAAATCTAAGAAGCCAGTGACTTTAGGGAAGATGTTCAGATTTAATTTAAACTAATAAATGAACAGTCACTTCCAAAGCAATGTGTACCTATGACTATACAACACTGCTAGAAGATGAATTCTAAGGCATCTTATGCCATGTCTCCCATTTAACCGTTATTTTTAACGCAAGATATAAATATTTGCCTGTGCAAACTTGTATTTAAGCCTCAGTTTTCGTCATTCTTAAACAAAAAGATCAGCTTGTGCCAGTACCTCCATTAGATGCAATTATAGAATTAAATATTAATGGTGCCTTCCTTGGAGGAATTGACCACTTTGATCAGAACATGCTGTTGGTAATGCACCACCAGCAGCCGCTCTGATCCTGATGCTTCCTGGACGCACAGCCACAACCCCAGGGGAGAAATTCCAGGAGCCAGCTGGACTCTGTAACAGCCCCCAGCCTCTCCCCCAGGGTTGTGCCCACTGCCTGTGTCTGTATTTCCATCTGCTTCCTTACCAGTCCTATCTGGAGACTTCGATCAGATCCCAAACTCTCTTTCAACAACTGAACAGGCCCACACCAGTCACTAACAATCTTGCAGGTGGTCATCAACCCTCCTGACCACAGGATTTCTCCCCATGGCAGGGCGGTGTCCCTGCTGTGAAGACTCACCTTGTTCCTCTGCTTCCAGGTCAAGGAGGAGCAGGAGCAGGCAGCCCCAGGGAGCCGGGAGAGCCATGCCAGACTCCTTTGCCATCCACTTCCTCAAGGTGCTGCGGGAGCTGCTGGCCTTTGTGCTGTTCAGCTACACGGTGCTGCTCGGGGCGCTGCTGCTGGCCGGCTGGACCACCTATTTCCTGGTGCTTAAATGAGGGCTCTGTCCCTGCTCCTGCTCCCACGGGCTTTCCAGAGGCACCCGGCTCCACGGCGCAGCTCCGCACACGGGATGGAGGCCCCGTCCCCCTGCGCCAAACCTGCGAGAGTTTTGTGCTGTCGCTGCCTCATCGCGGTCTTATTTTCCTATGTAAAAACAATAAAGGTTAAAAGAAAATGTATCCCCGTGCATGCGCTTTACAGATCCTTGTGGCTCTCGCAGATTCTTTGTGTCTCCTGGACGTTTGTTTCTGTTCTCTGAACTATTTAAAAGCCTCGCAGCACTTTTCTCCTGAGATTCCCACCCTGCCGAGCGCAGTACAGGGATGTAGAACACTCCAACATCTCAACAAGTCCTGCCTTGTCCTACTCTGCCTCATTAAGGGTGTGAATGCAGACACACAGAAATTACTAGTAATTTGTTTTAGAAGAAAAAAAGACATTTCGAATCAGCACAATGTTCCCCTCTCCCTACAGTTTTAAAAGGTACAGGGTTTTTACCTGGCACTCTCAGGTGTGCCAGGCTTTTGAACAAATGTTTAAAACTCTATTCTAACTCTATTTTGGAGTTAGATGAAGAATGTGTGATACAGCACTGCCTCAGTAAAGTAACCTGTGCTGAGTCGCTAAAAACAGGAGAGAGAATAGGAGTTCCTGCTATAACTAAAAAGAATAGATTTGATTGAGCAAGGCCGTTTTGTGTGGAATTGCAAGGGAAACCTTTGCTGGAGAAGGTGGAGATTATCACTAGCATGGAACTACCCAAAATCAATGCAGCATTGTGTACTTTAGAACAGTAAAGATGATGGTCATGATCTGTCCCTGCTGGAATTCCCTTTTACCCAATGGAGCTGATTTTAGCACAGATGCAAAGTTGGGTTTTTTAGTTTCTTCCTTATCTTGGGGGTTCTGCCTAATGTGGCCTGTAAGTTCTGCATTCTTTTTGTCCAAATCCTTCTTCCCAAGCTTTGTTCACCTTTCCCGGCTCTAACGTCACTGAAACACATCAAGCCCTAAACCTTATCAAGGCAATTCCACCACCAAATAATTTGTTTTTCCAACACTGTACATCACTCAAAATTTGACTGCTCTGTTTCACAGACTAAATATTCTTGTTCATCAGGCTTGAAAGCTACAAAATCAAACCCCAAAGAACAGCCCGTTCTTAAAGAGAATTTTTACACGTTCTGCATTTTGTGACAATTAAGCAAGACCCTGCTTCATAACCTCCTTATCATTCCCAGCAACTGGGCAAATTGTTGCCTATTACTGACCCTTGCGACGTTGCGCATGCCGGCAAATCACAGAGGAGGTGTCTCCCAACACTACTTGTGCTCCATAAGGCCGTGACGGCGGAGGGGACGCGGAGACATCTCTGGGGACACCCCTGGGAACATTTCTCGGTCCCTCTCCCCTCACGTTCCCGCCACTGCCCTCACGGCCCCGCGCGCCCCTCCACGCGCACGCGCTCTGCGCACGCGCCGCGCTCGCGCAGCGCTTGGCCCCGCCCACGCCGCCACACCCCCGCAGGTGTGCGCGGTGACGTCACTTCCCGCGCGCCGGGCGGGCCAAGATGGCGGCGGGCGGGCGGTGGCTGCGGAGCTGCTGCTCCGTGCTCAGGTACCGCGGCGGGCCGGGGGGCGAGGCTGAGGGGGAGACGCGCTGCCCACACCGCGCTCCCCACCCGCGGGCTGTAGGTCGAAGAAGGAAAAGCGGCCGGTTGTTTTCATTAAATTGCTGTAGAACAAAAAAAAAGATTCTCATTACTCTGTGCTTCTGTTTTTCCGCTCGAGTATTTCCGTTATAGACCCTAACGCCAAGACACTTGCACAGCTTGGGTTGTAAATAGAACTGGCCACAGACACCCAGGTGTCGCTGGACTGTAACAAACCTGTCACATTTCTCACCTGCATGTACCACACGTCACTTTTAAGCATGTCTTTTAGCCTATTTCCCAGTATTATTGACTATCAGCATTGTGCTGGTACCAGCTAACATACATTTTCTCTCTGGAAGTATTAATAATGCACTAGTTACTGTGCTTGTCTTTTCTTGCACTTATAATTAAACAACAATACAAAATTTGAAACAAACTTACTCATTCACTGTCACACAGCTGCTTCATAGAAGCCTGGTATAGATAGACAGGTTCTCCTCGAACAGTTCCTGGTGTTCTTGTCCTCTTTGCTCCCTATTTCCCACAGCACACAGGGATGTTTCTGCTGCTCAACTTTGCCTCTTGCTTTTCCAGACGCAGCTTCCCAGTCCTGGCCAGCGTCCAGCAGCGAGGCCTGGTGGGCAGGAGCGGGCGGTGGCACCAAGCCGTGGGGCTGGGGGTGGCCCTGTGCGCCATCCCCGTCGTGGAGGTACCCCCAGCACCCCCTCCCTGCACCAGTTTAACACCCAAACCCACCTGTTTGTCCTGGTTCTCCTGCTGGGATTGCATCCTCGGGGAGAACTTGGCCGTGCAGCCTCTCAGCGGGGCTTTCCCTCACCTTTGTGTTGGAGTGGTGTGCACAGGGAAGGCCATGGGAAGCTCACATGGGTCTCCTGTGTTGCAGCAGCAGAGCTCGGGGTCCCTCAGCAACGATGCCCTGATCAGAAGAGCCGTGTCCCTGGTGACAGACAGCACGGCCACCCTGCTCTCCCAGACCACCTACGCGCTGATCGAGGCGCTCACCGAGTACACCAAGGTGAGCTCGGGGGGTCTCGGGCCTGGCACGAGGCACTGCTGGCAGTGCCAGCTGCTCTGGCACTGACTACACCTCTCAAACCATGCTCAAAGTGGGCTTTTGTAAAATTAATGTAACCAAAGAGGTGTGGGGCTTGAAGATGTCAGGTTCCTCGGGGAGCCGTGGGGTCACTGTTCTACGCCAAACGTGGAAGTTACTTTTAGCTTTGTTAAAATGTTACTTTTGGGTTAAAATTAGACAATCCCAGAATGGTTTGGGTTAGAAGGACCTTAAAGCTCATCCAGTTCCATGGGCAGGGACACCTTTCACTATCCCAGGTTGCTCCAAGCCCCATCCAGCGTGGCCTTGGACACTTCCAGGGATCCAGGGGCAGCCACAGCTTCTCTGGGACACCTGTGCCAGGGCCTCAACACCCTCACAGCCAAGAATTTTTCTCTAACATCCCATCCAACTCTGCCCTTTGTCAGCTTGAATCCATTCCCCTTGTCCTGTCATTCCATGCTCTTGTAAGAAGTCCCTCTTTTTATTTAGACAAAATGACCGTGGAATTCAGAACTGGGGCTGAAGAAACTCCCAACAATTATTTTATATTACCTGTGTACTGAGTTCTCTGTTCTTAGGCATTTTATTGCCCTTCTCAGCCTTTCTAAGGCCATGAACTGAGCTCCATCAGAAGAATGGTGTGAGCCATACTTAAGTCTGAAACAAGACACAATTTTAATTTTGCAAATAAAGTGCCAATTTGAGTAAAGTATTTGCATCCCTGTCAGTACATCAAGTGTAACAAAGACTAATTTTGCTAATTAACACCAGGTAACACTGAGACACCACCAGAGCTGTGCAGGTTATCATGGTAACTGTGAAAATGATTCTTTCACAGGCAGTTTATACCCTGGTGTCCCTCTACAAGCAATACTCAAATCTCCTTGGGAAAATGAACTCAGAAGAGGTGGATGCAGTCTGGCAGGTGGTCATAGGAGCCAGAGTGGATGTAAGCAAACAAACCTCCCTCACCATCTGCCTCTCCAACCCTGCTCTCAGTGCTCTGCACAGCTCAGGAGAGCTCTCAGGTCTGTTACACCTTGTTGATTCTTTCTCCTGCTCCTAGATGACTGCCAAGCAGCAGGAATACCTCAGGCTGGAATCCAGCTGGATGACAGCGCTGCGGCTGTCGGAGATGGCAGCGGAGGCTGCGTATCAGTCAGGTGAGCACAAGCAGCAGCAGTGCCCTTTTCCCTCTCCCAGCACAGTTCTGACACACAATGTACATTCAGTTAACACCACAACTGACAGCTGGTGCCTGGAGCACGTACATTCTGGTTTTGGCAGTGAGTTTGTAGGTGTGTTCTTAGAACTAGGCCTGGAAACTTCACATGTGGTTTAGGTCAAGATCAACCATAGCCAAAAATGTTTGAGGAAAGAGTTCAGTTATTTTTAAATGCAAGGCTCAAACATGGTCTTGGGAGCCACAGAACCAAGGCTGCCTGTGAGGCCAGTAGGGCTTTCCAGCTGGATTTAGTTATATTAAAAAAGGAAAGTGTACTAATTTTGGTTTTTTCTCCCTGGAGAGATTTGAGAGCTCTTAGACTGAGTTTGTGGTAGATGGGCAAAGTTAGTGGAGTGGAGAAGGGAGGGAAAGCAGTGAATATACAGAGACAGCCTAATTCTGTAAGTGCCTGGAACAGACCCAGAAATCTGTGGGAGCATGGGAGGAGAATGGTGGGAATTCAGCAGTTCCACAGGCATTCCCACTGCTGTAGGTGCCAGGATGGGACAAGGACTGAAAGGTTCTGGCACACAAGAGCTGAGCTGGGCTTGGGCTGGGCTGG
This sequence comes from Acrocephalus scirpaceus scirpaceus, assembly GCA_910950805.1. Lineage (NCBI taxonomy): Eukaryota > Metazoa > Chordata > Aves > Passeriformes > Sylviidae > Acrocephalus > Acrocephalus scirpaceus. The sequence goes on from OU383788.1 coordinate 10,793,522, forward strand.
GCTATCCAACTCCAGCTGTATCTCACTGGGATGGGAGAATCCAAGGGAGCAGTGACATCTCAAAGCAGATAAAAGGTTTGAGGTAAATAAACAGTAAATGCATTGAGCATTAATACAGCCCAAGAGCCAGCACAACACAGCAAAGCAGATGATATCATCCATTTCCTTAGCTGAAGGTTTGCCCAGTGCTCCTCTAACCCAGTGTGTCCATCCTTCCCTCCAGGTGCAGACCAGGCCTCGGTGACAGCCCGCAGCCACATCCAGGTGGTGAAATCCCAGGTGCAGGAGGTGCGGCTGCTGTCCCAGAAAGCAGAGACCAAATTAGCTGAAGCTCAGACAGAGGAGCTCATAAAAGCCCAAGGAGAGGACTCCTCATTGCCACAGGGTGGTTCAGGAAATACAGATGATGACCCTTACCTTCGGGAGGACTGAACAGAACTGAACTCTCAGGGTCAATCACAAATGGAACAGTCCCAAGCTCTTAAGTGTGGGATAGTGTAAAACTGCTGAAATAAGCCTGTGATTCCATTTTTTTTCCTAAAAAAATGATTGCTTTACAAATCAAGTATTTGGAAGGCCTCGATTTTGTTTGTAACTTACCTTGTTTGTAATACTTTTGAATTCATTTATTTAAATGTTTATCTATGCAAATGTGAAGACTGTTATCAGGGATGGCCTGGTGGTAATTGTGTCTCTGCTTGGAGGGTCCTGCTCCTTTGGTGTGTTTGTGGGAGCTCATTAGGGATCAGCCAGAGAAGTGTATTTAAAAATCCTTGTTTTTAACCTGTGAGATAAGTGATGTCTGTGAGGAGGTGGCTTTATTAAACTGTGCAAAAGTAGCTCATTGTGGGTGTGTCCATTTGGGGAAGAGATTAGGCCCTGCTTTCTATTTGAATAGAAAAAAGTTTAAAACTATTTAAAAGTTTTTAACCTCTGAGTGTGCAGCTGCACCAAATTACACTGAGCTGCAATCAGGGGAAATATTTGCTCTGGAGCTGAGAACTTCCCATGGAGTCACCCAGGCTCTTGGTGCAGTTTTGTTCAGCACAGCAACTTATTTCACCCAGAGTCACCTCTGGGGGAGGTTCCCCAGGAAGCAAAGGAGAGATTTGATTTTCAAGATACTGTGGTTATAAACAAAATTGGTTTGGCAGATGCTATGTGCTGTGTACTGTTCTACAAAGAGAGCAAAAGAGTTTTACATATTTGAATGCTTCCTAGTGCAAGTTTTCAGGAAATAATCTTAATTATTTCTCTCACAAGCCTAATGTTTCACTGCAGGTTTCAAAACCACAGGTGTCTTTCACTGTGTTCATTTCCTAACTTGACAGCTGGTGTGAAATTTGCTTTGTAGAACAGCATCCACCTTTATCACTGATGATTTTAAGCAGTTAATCCCCATCTGCCAGGTTGTGTAAGAAAACACACATTAATCAAACGTTTTTCACCACAGATTAGTATCTGTCTACTGCATCTGTGTCAAGGTTGCTGTTACTAAACTGAGTTGTGCCTGATCAGAAGTTTTCTTACCTGCAGCATAAACTGTATCTCGTTTTGGCTGCCTTTGCAACAAATACAATCTCAGGTGCACAGCACTGTTCGTTTATAGATTAAGTAGTAAAAAGAAAATTAACAAACCATCTTTCCTTGCTCCTCACTGGGGGCTGCTGTACCCAAGGAGGATGGCACAGTCTGGAATTCAGCTCCTAGGGAGCTGCCAGTGTCTGCTGTGCCAAACAGAGCTCTGGGCTGGAGCATTAGGGAAAAAAAAATCCTGTGATGAGGGGATTACTTGAGTGGTGGCACAGCTAAACCCTCAGGAGCTAAATGCACCCTGAGCTCAACCTCTAACCACAACTGCTCTCCTTTGGCGCCTCGTGCAGTTGAAGAACATCTGCCAAGCCCCTGACCCGAGTGCACAAACAAGTTGTGTACCTTTCAGGATGCCACAGTAACTCTACTCAGATGTTTGCATGGCAAAGCCAGGAAAGTCCCTCTTCCCCTTTCAGGGCCTGCTCCCAGCCCTGCTGTGACCCCACTTCTTGTTTCACCGCACATCCTGCGCTTCCTGCCCAAGAGCTGCTCCCACACACATCCAGCCTGACGTGACTGGAACCAGCCAAGTCAAACTGGGGGTGAGGAGCACAAATAGCTCCACATCACCCCCAAAATAGGGCAGAAGGGAGTCCCTCACCTTTGTTAAGGAGTGAGAGCTGCCAATTTGGGGTTAGCCCACACACCTAAGCCACATCAGACATGACATCATGCTCTGTGCTCCTGAGTTTGCACTGGGAATCACTGAGTGGATCACAGAAGTGCTGGCACAGCAGCTCACAGGGCACCATGGTGCCCGCTCTATCCAGTCTCCTCTCCAGGACCAGCAGCAGTGCCCAGAGAACTGTGCCCAGAACCTGGGTTTGCTGCTGACACTCGGCCTTGTCACAAAGCCAACACACCTGAAACTACACACAGGCACTTTCTCAGCTACAGTTAATGAGCCCCTGTTGGAGCTGCAGCCAGAAAACACAGTAACAACATGCACAAGACCACCCTGAGGATGGACACCCACCAATTCTTTGAGACAAACCCCTACACACACCTGGCACAGAAACAGCTCCTGTGAGGTGGCACCTTCTGCCCCAAGAGCCTGGGTCAGCCCCAGGGCTCAGCCAGAGCTACCCCAGGTGCTCCAGAGGGCCCAGGGAGCACATCCTACCAACAGTCCCTCAACATCCCTCTGAGAGCTCCCACACCTCTGCTCTCAGGGTGTTCCTGTCTATAGGACCAGCAAGAACCTCCTGGCAGTGCTTCCTGGGCACTTCAGAAAGCTCCACTCCCATCTGCTGGGGGATGGATGCTGGGCAGCTGGCACTAGAGACAGCATTTACAACAGCACAGCACAAAGAGCTCTAATCACACATTTCCTCTTTACTCATTTTTGTTTTTTCCCCTAAGGCTTCCAGGCTGCTTCCTGCTCATCCACAGCTCCTGCGCTAGCAGCAAGACACTGATAAGCTTCACAAAAGTACCACCAAAACTTAGCTCTATATTTGATCTTTTCTCAAATTAGCAACTCCAGCATATTCAGATTAAGCACTTTCACGTCAATGCATCTTGTCTGGACAGGGCAGAGAACAGCTCACAGAAAAGGAAGTGGCAAGTACCATTTCCATGTAACATTAACCTCTTTAATGCAAATACCCAGCACCAGATCTCAGCCTTCCCTGGCTTTTAGGGCTCTTAGCTTTCAGGAGACCTAAGAATATTCCCGTGTAAATACTTTTCAAAACTATTTTATTTATACACAACATTACAACAACAATGAACCGAACACCTCCCACACAACGTGGGAAGCTACAGCCACTCTTCCTACCACCATGATTATTCAAGACACATGGCTCCTCTCAAACCAGATCAGAAAGTGTTTGTGCTAAAGTTTCCAGTGCATGTAAACCTGTTGTGAATTTCTGTAAAAGCCTAAAGGCTGGAGGCAGAGCCCAGTCCCTCAGATCATCATCATTGCTGTGTTAAGGCCATGTATTTTTGAAGCTTTTCCTTCCCCACTCCACTCCCTTTCTCTGGTAGGAGCTGTGGGGTTGCTGCCCTGGGACAGCAGACCCAGCAGGACATAGTGGCCTTTCTTTCATGTCTTCAAGTAAATTTCAAATGCTCTGTCACTCATTAGTCATCGCTGGCTGCCCCACATGAGACTGACTTTGGCCAGCAGTCAGACACCAGTGCAGGTGGCACTTGTGACTTCCCCTGGCACAGTGTGGCTGGGAGGAGCCGAGTTCCCTGTACCTTCACAAAGCCACACCAACCACCTGTGGCAATTTTCAACTGCTTCAAGTAACCCCCAACAGAAAAAGACTCACTGCAAACCAAACCACGACAGCTCCAGTGCAGTCTGTTAGTAACGGACACGTTTCTACCACAACCTGATTTTTAGTTTAAGTACCCTGTCACCAGCCACAATCCCACTGGGCTCATCAGTAGCTCCTTTTCCAGCCCCTGCTGTAGCTGTGTGTCACTGACACCGCACACCTAATGCTGTCATCCTTCACCAGCGTCCACATGATCCACATCTCCGTTGGGTTCAGTCTGTGCACAACCATCAGCTCTTTGTACAAGCACGGATCAAAAGGATTGAAAGGTCTCTGGATCCCAAAAGTCTTAAAGCCAGCGTGGTTCTTTGGGGTCACTGACATCTTTGCCAGACACATTCCCACAAACACATCATCTATGGGGAAGAGCTCCATGCCCTCTGCGGTGCTCTGGAGGCGACGCACTGTCTCTCTAGACATCACATATCCCCCTCCTCCTGCATAGAGGGGATAGAAGGTGGCTCCATACATGAGCTCTGGAATAAAGTATTTGACCTTGGTGTTCCTGATGGGCCGGGCGTTGGCGATCACATCCCCAACAAAGAGATCCTGTTCAGGGTCCAGCTCCCGGAGGAACTCGACGATGTTGTAAGTGTTGACAAACACATCATCGTCGCCCTTCAGCACAAACCTGGCATGCAGGCAGTCCTCCGTGAACCAGCGGAGGAAATGCAGCTCCTTGAGGGTCAGGTTGAAGAAGTTATCAACAAAATCCCACTGCAAGATGTCATCGAACTCCTGGCTCTCATAAGCCAGCAGCTGGTGCAGGGGCTGCAGCTGGATTTTGGCCTCGGAGCGCCCTAGGAGGAACACCAGCCTGATATGCCTGCCCCCGATGGAGACCTCCTTCCCCCACGTGTTCCTGATGGCCACGCGCCGGTCCACGTTGATGGGGGAAGACTTGATGGCCAGCAGGAGGAACATCTCTTTGCTACACCTGGAAGGCCTCAGCAGGACTGAGAAGTTCCTGCAGTGCTTGTAGGTTAAGAAGACACGGTGAGGCTCCGGGAGGGTGAGAGAAGAATTGGCAAAGGTCAAGTTTGGCAAACACTTGGTGTGCTCAGCGCTGTCCAGAACCGAAGGCTGCAGTCTGTGATCCACCACATCCACTTTCTGCTCTGCTGACGATGCTGACGATGCCAACTTTGCCTCCTTCTTCATGTAAAACACCCAGGCCAGCAGCGTGATTGAGAAGGTGTAAAGTGCAAGGCTTTTAATCCTGGGATACATGGCAGCATCTGCCTCAAGACCGGCCCCGGGCGGGCAGATGAAGACGAGCCGTTCCTTCCCACCTGACCTGGGACGTGTCTCGGTGCTTCCCCGCGGTTCTCACCAGGACCCGGTGCTGCCGGTGAGGACGGTCCAGAGCCCCCGGTCCCGCCGGGGCGCGCAGACCGGGATGGAGCCGCCACTCCACGGTGACCCCGCACGGCAAAACCCCCGCCCTGCTCTGCGGAGAAGCCTCCTCCGCTCTCAACCGAGGCTGCCGCTCCCTCTGCGATTCACCGGGAGCTGCCACCGCCCCCGCCCCGCCCCGCAGCTCCCGAGCCCCGCCTGCGGGCGGAGGATGCGGGGGGCTGGCACCGGCACCGGGGCAGCGTGTCCCCGGCACGGCACAGCCACCCTGCACCCCCTGCCCGCTCAGCACCAGCCACAGACCACCAGGAGCCCCAGGGAAGCTCCCAGCTCTGGCGGTTCAGCTAAACCAGGCTCCAGGCAGTGTTCCCGTGTGCTTTATTTCCACTCACGGTTCTGCTATGGACACATCACTGCGTCTTCCCCACTGCCATGGTTACGTTCTCTTGGCTCTGTGTGCTGGCTGCCAAGGGCCACCGAAGCAGCTGCATCTGGAACTGAACTGTCAGCGGCACCGGCTGGAGCTCTTGGCCCTCCTCCACTTCAGCAGTGTCTTTGTTTTTTCCTTTTTCTGTGATAAGAAGTATATTTGTCACTGTCTTGAGAGAGTAAATCATCCTAAAAGCAGCAGTGTGCAAGAGTGTCAGCACTGACTGGGCCTCGAGGGAAATCTATTTGAATATGACTTTGGATGATAAGCCCAAAAAAGCATCTTTAGGCTGGCAATTGACCTGGGTGCAGCCTTGCTTTTTGTTGTGAAACCGCCCTAGGGCAAAAGAAAGATGCAGAAATAAATTATTTCAAGGATCCTGGAAAATCAAGTGTGGGGTAAAATGAGACCTACGTGAGACTACTTCTGAAGACATCCTTCAATGTCTGGGTAAACGGTTCACTTGTGACAAAGCCCGCTGCCTTTCCTCTTTGAGCTGTCTGGAAGTGATCCCAATTCCTCTGAGAAGACTTATTATTTGTGTGCATTTGCTGACTGAGGGATGCAAATCAGCCTCAGCTCCCGGCTGTGAGAGTGCCGGTCCCTGCACAGCCCCGCTGGACACACGGCTGGGAGCCATTCCCTGTCCCCCGGGGCATGGCCATTGTCACAGCTCCGAGGAAGTTCGTGGTCCCCAGGTGATGAACAAATGTCAAACGGCCCTGGAGCAGCTGGTGACTCACGGGGCAGGCAGGATGTGCAGATATTGAGCTCAGCAGGGCTCGAGCAACCCCCCCAAAAGCCACAACTGGGGTGTTCTGGTGAGTCACAGCCATGGGACAGCGGGTGTAGCGAGCTGTGGGGCAGCTCATTTTTAGGCACTGTGAATTTTGCACTCACACTTTGATATTTGGACTCAGTGGCCTCACAGTGCCGCCAAGCCAGCCCTCACCTGCACAGGCACACAGGGACACCAAATTAAGCACCAATCTCTAATTACTGTGGGTTTCCTTGCACACAACAGCACTTTTACCCTCGTTCAAGCTGAAGGGAAACCTCCTGCATACACTCAACCACATACCAGGGAGGGAAAAGAAAGGAAGGAACAACCACTGCTGAAGCTGAGCTGTTTGACAGCAGCTGCCTGCCTCAGCAGCAGGCTGAGTGTGCATTGCAAATACACATCTTCTTGTGGGGGACAGCAATTCCAGGAGTTCTTTTCAGGTCACTGAGGGAGGCCACAGGCTTCTCTGAATGCAGACAGAGCCCAGGACTGCAGAGCTCTGAGAGCCTCCCCAAAGATGGGGACCTTGCTGGGGGTGACAGGGCACAAGAAAGCAGCCTGGAGCTCTGTGGGTTAATTGCACTCTTAAATCTGAACCCAGAGCAGGAAAACAAAGCTCCTTTGGTAGCTCTGAGCAGTGCTGGGAGGCCTGGCCCTCTCCATGCCCTCCTTGACCCCGCGAGCAGCTTTTCAGCATTGCTTGGCCATCCCTTCCCTCTCCCACTTCCTCCCGCTCTTGCATTACCCCTCCGATGTGCTGGCACTGCTATTTTTGCAGTCAAAACCAAGATTTCTGGAAAAATAACCTGTAAGAGGCAGGGTGAGGTTTGCCTCTGGCAGATTAAGCAACGCTGCTGGCTTAGCAGCCCTGAGCTCCGCACTGGGGAGGCAGGGGACACACCTGGCAGGGTCGGGGTGGTCTCTTCATGGGTGACAGCAGACTGGGATCTGTTCCCAGCCCTGCCATGGGCTGGCTGGGGCACCTGGGGCTCTCTCTGTGTATCTCATCTCCAAACCAGAGAGAACAATAATCCCCTCTGCAAAGTGCTTTGAGGTGCGGGTTGGCAGTGGATGAGGAGCTCATTATGCATCCCAGGCAGCCCTGGCCCAGCTGCCCGCCCACATTTGGCAGTCGGCACAGTGGGTAGCACTTTTCTCACCCAAAAAATCTGCTTTGGCCTCCTCCCCTGGCACAGGGTGCTGTAGGTGTGTGTCTCCCAGGGCAGCTGGCAGCCCACCCTGGGTGCTTGTGCAGACAGCGACTCATAAAGAGGCCAGGCTGTGTCTGTCCTGAGAGCCCCGCAGTCAATGTCTGTATTCACGGCCCGAGGCTCAGGATGTGAGTAAGTCTCTGCTCCTGGAGCTGGCAGGGTGGCCGGGCCCTGCTCCTGTTTGCTCTCTCACACACCCCACCCTCTGCCCTGCCAGCTCCAGCCTCTGTCACCTTTGGGAGCCGGAGTCGACGCGGTTTTCCGGCTGGCCAGACTTCCTTTCTCTGCTTTGAGATTTTTGCTCTTGTCTTTGCCTTTTTTTACCTCCTGGGGAGAGAGATGTTTCCACAGTAAGGCTGTGTTGAAAGTCACTGCCCTCATTCAGTCCTGTGACAGCTGTCATCATCTGGGTGCTGTCACCGGGATTTCAGGGGCAGAAGAAAGGGGAGGAAAGAGGAAAAGAGGTGAGGGGGAGCAGGAGCACGGCAGAGTGGCTGCTCTGAGAAGAGAATCCAGGAAACAGAAAGTTGGTACAGCTGGTATGTGCTGCCATGCCGAGAGAGAGCACCAGAGGAAGCACGAGTGGCTGCTTACACATTCTGGAATGGAAAAATAAACTCATCTATTTCCCTAGGCCCAGAAAAAGCAGCAGTACTGCTCGCTAATACCAGCCTTAAATAACCACACCAGCAGTGATGGATGGTGGTTAGGCAGGGCTATTTCAGCCTCATTTTGGGGAGAGGAAAACTGAGGGATGGACAGATGGATGGATGTCCAGGCCAGAAAAGGTATTTACTGAACCCCAGCCCTGCTCTAGGACATGCTCCTTACCTTCTCCTCCAGAACTGGTGGTTCTGATGGTTTCTCAGGGATCAGGATCCCAAAGTCACACACAGTTGCCACCAGGTCCTCGGTGGCCAGCAGGGTCTCCAAGGTCACCCTCGTGGTGCCCAGGGTGCTCCGAATGGGAGGGTCGCTACGGAATTCACGTTGCTGCTGCTGCTGCTTCTTCTTTTTCTGCTTGTTCTTGGACACAGGGACAGGCCTCAGCAGAAGGCTGGTGTCCCTTTATCAGAGAGATGCAACCCCAACCCAGCCCCTTGCCCACCACTACATCCTGGCCAAGGTGTGTGTCAACAGCTGCTGCCTTCCCCCCACAGAAATGGGGGATTTTGGGAGAGGTCTGACACTCTGACACACCAAACTGGCCCAGGAGAAGGACCCTTGTTCTTCCATCACTGTTTTTGTAACTCAGATATAATTTGGTCATTGTTCTCTCCCAGCACCCTACCTTTGCACCATTCTTTTTCCGCTCCTGTCCTTCCTTCTTGTTTGAGACAGTGTTTTCTTCTGGATCAACATCCACAGGCCATGAGAGCACCTGCCCAGAGAGAGGAGCTGGCCCAGGGTCACTGCCATCCCAGCCTGCCTCCCAGAGGGAAGGTGATGCCACTGGCTGGGCCTCCCAGCAGCTCTTCCCCCTTCATCCAGCTCAGCCACACCCTCACCTTCTCCTCCACAACTGAGACAATTGTTCCAGCCTCCAGGTAGGACTTCAGCCCCATCAAGTCCTTGGCAATGTGTTCCTTCCTGTAGCTGCAGTCGATGGTGTCTGCCCAGGGCTGTCCAGGGGTGGCAAACACTTTTTCTGTGTAGGGACACAAAAAAAGTTCAGAGGAGTTCTCTCTTTCCCCAGGACAGAAGGACCCCCAGGACAAGGCTGGTGCCAGGTTATCCATCAGCCCCTGGAACAGCCCAGCTGGCACTGCAAGGAACATCCTGATGCCACCACACCCCACAAAGAGCTATAAACCTGCCCTGACAGATGGGACAGAAGATCTATCATCCTCATTACCAGAGTGGGCCTTGGGCTCCTCCGTGGCTGCAGGCTTCTGATGGCTCTTTGTTTCTCCTGTGTCCTGAGCAGAGCTGATCACATCCAGCGTGGCCACTGTGGGACTCTGGTGGATTTTTGCTCCCTGGAACAGAGACAGATCTGCCTCCAAAATCCTATTCCTCAGCCCACCCTCATGGGAAGAAGGGACTTCAGTGCCAGGGAAAGGGTCAGCAGGAGGGGGGCTGTGAGTGCACTCCCACGTGCAGAGCTCTGGGCTCCCTGAGAGGGATGTGGAATGTGGGCAAACTGGGGCTTCTCCTGCTGGATGCAGCCACCTGGGAATTCTGTCCCCAGCACTGCTGCTGCCCACACCAGACCCATCACCCCATAGCCTGGTGATGCAGTTCCCCCTGCTGTGTGTGACCTGCCATGCTGCTTGTTCCCAGGAGCACAATCAAGCACCAACCTCAGGGCTGCCCCTGTCCTCGAGCTCCTCCCTCTCTGCAAACTCGTAGGTCACACAGTAGCTGTAGGTGATCATTGGACCCTCAGAGCCAACCTCCAGCTGCTGAAAAGCTTCGGGGTTAGGGAGTCCCTTCATCTCCCCAATGCTCACAGCCACTCGTGCTCCACTCCTGATCAGCTCTGAAAGGAAGACATGAATCTTACCATGAAGCTGCAGCACTTCCAGATAGAGGAAGGAACAGAGCAAGCAGAAACCTCCCGGTCCCATGTCCCACCTCCTGGCATCCCTCGGTGCCAGCCTGTGCAAATGCTGTGACAAATCACTGCCACCTGAGGTCACTCCAAAGCCACACAAACACCTCCTGGCTTGGCTGCCCTGCTCCTTCAACATTTGAGTCTCCAAAAAGCACATCCAGCACATAAACTCATTAAGTAGGGGCCATCAAGAGAGGCTCCCCATCCCGGGTGTCCCCAGCCTCCTGCTCTCATCCCAGTCAGGGACATGCCACAGAGGTGGCACTGCTGTGTGCAGACAGTGCAGCACCATGTGAGCACCTTCCCCAGTACAGATGTTCCTCTTGCCACAGCTCAGGAGGGAAATGCGTGGTCTGAAAGCAGATAAAGCTGAGGCAGGCCAGGATACTGAGGCAGTGCTAGGACTGGATGGGTTGTTCTTGTGCCTAAGGCTGAAAAATTACCTCGACTGTAATTACAGAGCTCAACCACAATGCAAACCCCACTCCTGAATCACAGGATGAGCACAGGCAGGCTCAAAGGCAGGGGCTCACCTGGCTGACTTGCCAGACCATGGAACTGTTGCCTCTCTTCTGGCCCTGTGCGGATGTCATCAAGGACAGACAGCTTGGGCAGGCTGTCCACAGTGAAGCCTCTGTAAGCAGGGATGAGAGCCAGTGGGTTCCCTTGGAGCACCAGGATGCGGAGGTTCTGCAGAGTGGACAGCTGGGAGACCAGCTCCAGCAGGTCTGTGAGGCTGTTAAAGCTCAGGTCAAGGGAGACAAGGTTTGGCCTAAGGAGAGAACCCAGGGAAGGAGGTAAGGCAGCCAGCACCCATTTGAGGATAGAAAGCTACAGCCCTGGGGCAAAAACAGAAAAAAAAATCAAAAAACAAATATTTCCCCAGCATAAACTGGGTTGAACTGAGGAATCCAATCTGGAGCCAAATTCCAGATTCCTGAGCCATACAATCTGCCCCAAAACAAAAAAACATTTCTTTAATATCCACTGATGATCCCACTCCACCATTTGGTGATGCAGTCTATGCTTCAGATCCTTACAGACCTCCAGCATTAGCTTTGGGAAGGACATGGAAAAAATAAACTGCCCAGGGAAATGGAACTGTGGGGGGCAGGGTGTCAGGGCAGTTCTCCCCATTCCACACCTTGCTAAAGAGCAAGACAGCCTCTGGGCATGAGACAAAAGACAGCAGAGACAGACTGCTCTGCACAGTGTAGACACAGAGCTAAGAAACAACCCTTCTGATTTTTCCCTTCTGTATTTTCCCAAGAAGGGCCACCTCCATGGCTTGAGGTCACATGTTCACATCTACTCATTTCCCTTTCAGGAGCTCACATTCAGCCTGTGGCATTACCAGAAATCCACGGTGAGGTGCTTTTCCTGGGAAGGGCCACACAAGCGGTTGTACCCCAGCCCCAAGTGCTGGAGCTCCGGGGGTGGCTGAGCACACAGATCCTGCAGATCATCCACAGCATTGTAGCAGAGCTCCAGAACCTGCCCAGGACAGAAGGAACAAAAAATACCTTGGCAATGAGCTGTTCCTGGCATCCCTTTGAGCTATTTGGCTTTCACTGTGTACCCACATGGGAATTCCTGCACAAGACCCTGCTCACTCACCTTCAGAGTCCGGGGCAGGTGGGCTGACGTTACTCTGCTGATGTAGTTGGCACTGAGGATGAGCTCCTCGAGCTGCTGGAACTGCAGCAGACCCTCATCCACCTCCTCCACCTGCAAAGAGCTGGGTTTGGCCAACTTGTCCCTGAGGCACCTCGTGGCCAGGATGACATGGACACGTTGATCTGCATGACATCTGTGTGACACGGATTAGCACAACATCCTGGGGCGGCTGTGAGGAGAAGCTCTTCTCTTAGCTGCAGCACCTGGGGACCCTGGGATGGGAAGGTGTCCTTTCCCCAGGATGTTTTCCCTCACAGCAGGAAGACATGGTTTCCTGGCCTACAGCTGTACAGGCACCAGCAGCTGCACTTACCCCCTTGTCGAGTATCCGCAGGGACTTGATAAGCTGGAAGACTCCGGAGCCGTGGAGGAGCTCAGGTGCCAGCGTGGCCACTTCCCGCAGGAGCCGGTCCTGGGGGCTGCAGTCGGGGGGCAGTGCCCAGGGGCTGTGCTGGTCCCTCAGCAGCTCCAGCAGTGCCTCAGGGGTCTCCTCTCCCGGTGGCACAGCCTCCTCCAGCCCCGCTGGCTCTGCCCGGGGGCTCCTGCAGGCATTGAGGCGGGATTTGTTCTGCGGACAGGGAGAGAGGAGAGGCAGTGGCAGCCCTGTGCTACGTCCCATGGCTGTGCCCCCCAAACCCCTACCCAGCTGCCGAAGCCACAGGGGAAGTCCTGCAGGCCCAGGTGCTGCAGGTACTCCTGAAAAGCAGCTGAGACGCTGCTGGGTGCTGCCATCCTGCCCTGGCCTGGCAGGGAAGCCCCTGGCTCAGTGCTTGTGTCCCTGTTGCTAGGAGAGGGTGCCATGGAACCAAATACTACAAGCAGAAGGTGGAGCAGGTCTGGAACAACACCAAGCTCACCCGACTAGGAATAAATCCCAGGTTTTCTGGTTGCCACTGGGGTCTGGGTGCTACTTCCAACCAGGGAAAGAGCACGTGGCCTCATGCTGCACTTGCAGGGTGCAGGATCAGCATTCTTCCCTGGCCGGGGACCTGTGGCATGGAATTTGCCATTTCCCTTATCTGTGTCCTGAGTGTCACTCAGGTTTCAGGGAAGAAGCAGTCATGGTCTCAGTCAGCTCTGAAAGTCCAGCTCTCCACTTTACATGGAGGGCACTGGCACACAACCATGTAAGGCCATCAGAAAACAAGCTCATGGCTGAAAATACCAGCTCCCACACTTGGAAAAAGTAGGTGAGCTCTAGGAACAAAAGCCACAGCTGTGTCTCAGGTCTCTGCACACAGAGAATAATTTCCTTTTTCCAGCGATAGGTGTTGAGACAATGGCCACAACTTCTATTTTAAAGAGCTGACAGAGCAGCGTGTGTCAGCAGAACTTCACCAAATGAATTGCAGTTGCTCTGTGGTGTCTTGATGGTTACGTGGTGGAAAGCTGAACTTCTCAGGTTGGGTTTTACAGGACGGATGCTGACCTGCTCCCTTATCAGCTCAGCAGCTTATCACAGCCCTGTACAGACCGGAAAGGATGTGCGCAGCAGGTACAGGCTATGAGATAATGGCATGTCCTGGAGTGGAATAACCCGGCAAAGTGCTGTCCTTAAGAGAAAATTAAGTAAAATCTTCTGATTCCTTTGAAAGAAAATTACCAGTGGTTGAATCGTGTTTTGTGGAAAAGCAACGCTGTAAAAATTCTGCTTATTTTCATCACTATTTAAAATAACTCAGCCCCATTGCCTTCAGTGGTGCACAAAGAGATACTCCTGCCCTTGGGGGAAGACCAGATCCCAGTACTCCCTGGCTGTGTCCATTTGGGAGAGCTGGAAGGGAGCTGGCAGTGCCCAGTGACATCTTTTATGTACAAGCTCCTGCACCTTCCACAGATCTTCCTGTGGGCCACTGACCAACTGCATCTCTGCAGGTTCGGTGCTTCCAAACAAGAAACCCTCCAAGATCACCCTTCTGCCTGAAAGGAGCCCTCATGCACAAAGAAATATCTTTTCCTCTGTCTCCATTTTCCCACCAAATAATAATAAAACCCTCAAATAAAATTAGTGTCTGCCAGAACTTTCCCTAGGCCATGGTAACTCATCTCTTCCTTGGCATTATTTAGCACCTATTTCCTGTTTTGGTGCGTATGGGGATTTCCTGCATTTGGTTAGTGGAAGGAGAAAACAGCCTCAGGGGAATTGGAGAGATGGGTGACAGGGATGGGGAGCGGGGATCCTGAGCATCCCTTGGGAACAGGGTCTTACAGGCATTCAGCAGAAGGATTTATACATGGAACTGGAGGTCTGACCTACCTTGGACACAAACCTTTTTCCCTCCCTACATTGGCCCACTCTTACACTGGCTCTGCAGGAGAAGCAATGGCTTTGGGCAGCAATAATGTGCTCCCAACCACCTTTATAAATAAAACAAGAGTTTATGTTCTACATCCCACACTTCAGAGAGCCCAAGGATTTAGATGGGATGGCCAATCTAAGTATCCCAAGCTCCTAGTCAAAGAGATGACACAGGACACCCTCTATGTCACTTTGAAACTGTACCTAGATCACAATCAGTGAAGACACAGTTGAATCAACTTTTGATGTAATCTTTCAAAAAAGAAAAAAACCCAAATTATCACTGGCAAAAAAAAAAAAAACCACCCCAAAAAAACTGTGGGGAAACCACCAACGCAGGACTGTACAGTACTTAAATACAGCCTGGCTGGCCACATCCACAGCACTCCAGGCAAGCAGAAGCTCCAGAACCAGCTCCCAGCCAAGCCACTGCTGTCCCATCCCACCATGGAATGCAGAGCAGGTGGGTGTGACTTACCCTTGCTACAGGCTGTAAGGTTGCCCTGGTTGATGTTCATCTCTAGCTCAGCCACTTTGTGCCTATATGCTTTAAAAATGTATCACGCTGCACAGAACTATTAAGATTTGCAAAAAACTATGCAGAAGATTGAGACTAATTGTATTCTTTCTTTCCTTTCGGTTCCTTCTCTTCATCTGAATGCAGAGATCAACAGGTTTGCAATCTTCCTCTTCTGTTTACTGGTTCCTTTGGGCTCCATGGCACCGACAAAGACATCAGAAAGGAAAATGACTACAAGACAGAATCACTTCACTCAGGAGATACCGACCTTGGCAGTAGTAATACAACAGAAAGCTCATGAATTGTTTGAATTCTATGTAAGTGCATAATTTTCCATGTGCTGTCCTATGTCTGTGGGGAAATCTCTTGAATTATTATAAAACACTAGAAAGGCCACCAAAAAAGAAGTATTTGGGTTAAAACCTAAAGTAGGCTCTTCTCTGTATTCCGTGCAATAAGGAAAGCATTCACTGTGTTATTTCAGAGCAGTTGGAGCAAGGGCAGCTGCAGAGAGCTTGGGTGATTTTGCCTCAGCTCATTGCCAGCTGGGATCTTCCTGATTCCCAGTGTTCCTTCTCAGTCTCCTGAGTCCCACTGAGTATCTTCTTGCAGGAGTTTAGTCAGATCACTGGAAACGTGGTGAGAATTGCTTTGCCCTTCAGTCTGACCCTAGTGCTTGAGCACTTCTGCCAAAAATCCTGCTCACCCATCCTTTCCTTAGAAAGATAAAATGTTCACTGAACCCAGGTGTCAATGCCTCGGATGAAGTTCAGTTCCTGGGACTGTTCCCAAGAGTATGTTGATAAAAACCAACATTGACATTTCCTCTGAATTCATTCTTGAAATCAAAACCATCTCTGCCAAAACAGATGAAAACACACACAGGCCAAACCAGATCTCTAGAATAGGTAAATTTTGCCTCTCTACAGCAAAGAATAGAACCCAAGGTTTAAAAAAGCTGAGAACCAAGGCAAGCAAGGCATGGGGAGAAGAACTGCACACTCTGTGCAATGCCTGCTTGATCAGAGGGATGGAAGTGTTAATGCAATGACTGAACCACAACCAAAAACCTGACAAATGGGTACACAAATGCAAAAGGGAAACCAAAGGATTTATAATTTCTCTGTCCTCTTCCTTCCCCACAGGATAAGTGTATCTCTGCAACAACCCCCCCCAACTTCAGGCACGTTTCGCCCAAAGCCAGAGACTTGGCAAACAGAATTCCCCAGTGTCCAGCTTTCCATGCAAACTGCTGTGCTTTGCACCACATCCGTGATGCTCTGTTAACCCTGCGAGGTGGCATAGAAACCATCTGCAACCAGAGTTCCAGAGATGTGGTGGAGGCCAACCTCAGCCAGCTGAACACCACTCTGAGGGAAGGCACTGCCTTCTACACCTGCAGGAGCCAGCACCCAGCCCAGGTGTATGCCCAGGCCCAGACCATGGAAACAGCAGACAGAAAAATGTACATTTGGTGGGTTTTAAAGAAATATGATAAGGACATCATGCAATTTACAGCAAACCAGTACTCTAAAACAGCAGTTTGATACGCCAGGATGAAAAAAAAATAACTTGAAGATGCTGGAGGGCTGGTTAAATGTGACTTGTCAGGGGTTATGGGATCAGTTTGAAGCCAGGATCAACACTGATAATGTACTTGCTATTCTCTGTAACTATATAATCTAGTTTAATTTAATATTTAAAGGATGAATGTGTTAAGTTATTGATTGTATTTATTATAAAACTATTTATACTGTCTTACTTGCAACAGAATATAATAAGGATTGATGAACGTGAGCCAAGGTAATTTAATTAACCAACCCTGACATATATAAGCAATCAGGAAAGTGTAATTTCAGTAATTATAATGTTATTTATATTTTTATCTTGCAGTTATTTTTCAAAAGAAAAGTTGTCAACAGGCTGATTATGTACTTCTCTCTCCAGTAGTGAATTTTATTTATGAATTTATACAACACATCTATTTTTATAAATCTATTTAAGAAATTAGCTTATATATTTATTTATTCACTTTTTAAACTCTTGTATTTTAATATCGAAAGGGATCTATTTGTTACTTAGTAGATGAATGGTTTTACTAATTTCCTGTTACCACCTTTGGATAAAAACCGGAACTTAATTAAAATACTAAATAAAACAAATATTGCTGGATTCTCTTTTCACTAATTCTTTTTTACAATATATTTTGCACTGGCCCTGTTCTGCTCAGACTTCTCCAGGAAAAGTGGGTTTGATATTAACTGAGTTACATTGCCAGTCCCCCAAAAGTCTGAGGGGGGATCCTAGAAAAGCACTCAAGTTTCCCCGGAGGAACAGAGGGACCAAGCTCCTTGCTGGAGCCAGGGTAAGAATTCCTCCCAAATAAACCCCATTTCAGACACAGCTATGGAGATGTCACATAGTGGTGACATGAAGGCAAAATTCCAACCTCATTTCCTTCATTTTTAATAGAAAAAGAAGAGTGGTTGGAAAAAAAATCACTGCCTGGCAATGTGCTTATCCCTAAGGCTGAAGCAACACCTGCCTGACCTT
The DNA here is from genome assembly GCA_910950805.1 of Acrocephalus scirpaceus scirpaceus. Taxonomy (NCBI): domain Eukaryota; kingdom Metazoa; phylum Chordata; class Aves; order Passeriformes; family Sylviidae; genus Acrocephalus; species Acrocephalus scirpaceus. The sequence goes on from OU383788.1 coordinate 10,810,793, forward strand.
TCAGGTGGGGTCAGCAAAGCACTCCCAGGAATAAAAGAGTCACAGCCCGAGGGCTTAAACACCACTGCCAAGGACTGACACAAACCACTTAAGCCTTGCTGAACCAGAGGATTATACAGGGCCGCTCCCTGTGGTTTCCTCTCCCATGCACGGCTTTTGTTTCACCTTCTAAACATATAAATAGCTCAACAAAAGTGTTTTCCTTAGAAAGGGAAACGCTTCCTCAGCAGTGCTAACAAGATGTCAAAGTGAGTCAGATGTCTGTCCCAACTCAGATCGTGGGAGGTGCTACCTGAGAAAGAAGAGCTGTTCTTCCCCACGGGGGGAAGACTCAGACCAGTCACTGCAGAGAGGAAAAGGCATCAGCCCCTGGCAGAACAGTGAGAGAACACCTGCAGCCCTGTGGCCTTCGTGCTGCAGGGTTACCTGGACTCAGATAAATCCTCCCCAGCCCTGGAGAGCTGCAAGTTGGGGGATACACCTGTGCCACAGGGAGCATCTCTGCTGTGATCATGATTTGGTCATCAGCAAAGATCTCCTGACAAGCAGTTCCCCATTTATCCTGGGTGAAAACAAAGCATTTGAGGCCTATGAGGAATGAAGAGTTTGGATGGAGGAGCCACAGGTGGGCTCTGTAAGGAGGGTCAGGAGGGCAGCAGCAGGACCCAGGGATGTGATGAGTCTCATCTTTCGTGGGGTTGTTTCCATTTGGTGGTGGGAAGGCACTGGGGTGTGACACACACACCTTGTTCCGAAACAGGAACATGTTAAACATCTCTCTGGATGACAACAGGGGCTCTTCTGTTTGCACACAGGGAACTTCCCCAACACCCAAAAATCCATTCCTTGTCTGCCCACCTCCTGGAGAAAGTGTTCAGGGGTGAGAATAGGCAGAGATGAGCTCCTGAGGGCAAATACAGGTTAAACTAAGTAAATAAAGATCTAGTGAGCATTCCATTCTTTTAGATATAGACAGCCCTGAGCTGTCTGCCCACTGAAAGGCCAATTCCCTTACAGCAGTGATTTTGTTTGGCATCATTTCCACAGAGCAAGTGTAGGTTCCCTTTTAGCAGTGTTCAAGGATTAGCAGAGCCAGCCACAAAAAAGAAACCACTTCACAAACTATTTGGCACCTCAAACTCTTTGGCAGCTCAGCTGAAGTTACAGCAGCCTCCCTGAAATCACCACAAAATCAGTAGTACAGAAACAGTGCTCTGCAGCCACAGCTTCCTCCCAGAGAGCTTTGATAGCATCACTGCAGTAACTCTGCCATTTGTAGTGCTTGGTCAAGAGTAAAGACAGGCTGAAGAGTTGGTTTATCACTGTTGAAATAGCACTGGTCTTCACTCCTGCCAAAATGCTCTGTGTGAGATCAAGCTTGTGATTTCTGAAAAATTAAATGCAGGGTTTTTGAATCCTGCTGTACCTCCTGGAACTGCAGGTCTGACTCATCAGAAGTTCTCATCAGAAATACCAAGTCATAGGCACCAATCACAAGGATAACATCAACCAGCACAAACTCTTGTGTAGTGATTTTTAAATAAAATCCTTTTTTCCACTCTTCTATTACCTTTCACTTCAACTAGAGCCTCACTGCTGCTTCCACTAAGCAAGAAAATCCAAAATGCCAGGGAGGTGACAACTGAATCATGGAGAGCTGGAGTGTCCTACCAGGGAAAAACAAAAATCAGTCATTAAAGGCAGATGTATTCATTTCATTTTTAAAGGGACTTAAGCAGCTCAGTGCCTAACACCAACATCAATCCCAAAAGGAATCCAAACTTCAGCAACTCTATAGAGGATACAGAGCCCTGATCTGGGAATGCCAAACACACAGATCCCAAGGTAACCCCAGCATTTTTCACAGGGAAATGAGCTCTTGTCACCTTTTAGTGCTGCAAAAAGGATGCCAGGTGCCAACCCTGGTCCAGGAATAATTCTACTTACCACTTCCCACCTCCAGTCAGAAAATAAAGGCATTACAATCAGTTTCTTCCAAAAAATATCCTTTATTGTTTTGGTTGTAAATATAAAAAAATGCATTGCACAATTTAACAGACCTACTGAAAAGTGCTACATTTCAACAGCACAACAGAAGTTGTCATGCAACAGAACAGGAAACCTAAGCAAAGCAAGAGCACAACCTGAAGTCCTCATACCTTCAAGCTTTTTTTTTTTCCTTTTTTCTTAACAAGAATGAATTCCACTCACTTAAAACACATTTAAATACAAGATTAGAAGAAGAAAACCATCTATTTATTAATTGTATTGTTAAAAAGTTTGCTCATAACGTTGATATCTTTTGATTGAAAACTTTATTCATGTTGGAAAAGTTCTGATATAAAAAGTTCAGACAACGGCTAGAAATTAATTCCATTATATACCTAAGGTGTGTTTCTTTGTAACTGAAGTTACTGTAATTGTAACTGAAGAACTCAAGTTTTACAGATAAAGCTACAGTTTGGTTCTACCACTTCTGCTCTAACACAGTAAACGAGCAGAAAATCAAACCAAGAACGAAACCAAAGAAAACCAGAGCTTTAACTGATGTGGGAAAAAATACTGGGGTCCTATAAAAGAGAAAAAAACCCAAACCAAATCATGTTCTCTGAAACTCAAGTGTATAAATTGAGGAGTAATAGCAAAACTCCTGATGTTTCACCTAATTTAAAAACTCCTAAAAGTTACGAACAATTGTCCATAGTCCTCCAGACTGGTGTGACTGAATCCCTAAAGAACCTGAATTGGATGTCATCAGCCTTTTGATTTTTGGTGGTTTTCCATGCAATAAAGGTGGAAAGGAACCAAAAAAATAGAAAGAAAAAGGAGAAAACAGTGAAAAAATTCAAAAAAACCCATTCAACTTTCAGCAGTACCTTCTAGCTGGCAACATCAAGGCAAGAATTATCCACTCCAGAAACTGAAACAGCCTTCAAATAAGCATCATCTTACTGAACATTTCTGCAATGAGCTTCCCTCACCTGTTCTCAAACTGCTTTTCAGGAGCTTTGGGCTTTAAAAGCAAACAAAACTAAATTTACCTGTCCCTGTCCCTTCTACCACATGTGAACACACACACACTCACACAGGAATGTAAAAAAACCTGAATATACAAAGGGAGGCAGATTTTCAATACATTTGACAGCCCTTTGTCTTTTCAAGCCATTTCAGATTTAGAGGTTTAAGCCCTTGCCTGTTTCCTGGGTTTCTCAGAGCAGAGGTTATGTTCATTTGTGCACACATGGCAGTGGAGAGGGGTGGATTCAGCAGGAAAGATGCAATTTTTTCCAAGCATTGACACAGTTACTCACAACCTCAGTCTGAAAGGGTCACAGTAATGCCACACAGATAAAAATCCTCTAAAAAGCCAGGGAAGCCCCACTTCCTCCATTCGCCGAATTTTCCATAGAGCATCATTTTAGGGGGAACAATGAGTGACTTATGATTAATCAAATGCATACAAGACACCAAGATCTAAGGCACAGATGGAAACATTCTGGTGGCCAGCCCCTTGAAGGAAGCCTTCCCCAGGGATCTAGAAAAGCATGGAAGAACATTCCAGTCAGGCCAAACAGTATTAACCAAGAATCCTTTGGTTTTGTGCAGAGATCAGACTGTCATGGTGAAGTGTGCACTTGTCTCTGATCCTACTCAATAATTCCTTCAGTTCTAGTTTGCTCCTGGACTTTCACCCCTTACTCCTCCTGCTAAAAGGAGGCCAATAACTACAATACAACCTAATAACTACACCAGATAATGCCCAAGTTCTCCAGAACTTGTGTTTGGGGTGTGGCCATCTACAATATACCAATTAATACAATTTGAGGTCAGAAGGAACCAGCAGACAATCCCAGTTTGACTTTGTGCATATCACAGGCCATAAATAAGTTATTTAGCCACTCTTTTACTGAGTGAAATATGCTGGATTTGCCAGAATACAACTTGTATTCAGTTCTATGGGGGTTCTCCAAAAGTTTAGCACCAGACAGATGTGCAGCACCTGCAATTCTGTGCAGACTATAGGCACTGTGTGTTTGGCTTGCTTACTTTGGTAACACTGAGGAAATCAAGAGTGCTTAAATTACAGGAGAAAGTGTTATAAAAACTTTGAAAAAAATAAAGTATTTAAACTCCTCCATGGGTAAGAAATACAGACTAAGGTGTTTAAACATAAATCAAAGTAGAAAACTATGCAGGAACTAATACATACGTGGTCCACCTCTCTCCATACCAATCTTAAGTGGTTCTACTGTTCAGATGTGAGACATAAACCAGCTTTTTTTTCCTCCTGTGTTTCCAAATGAAGTGAAATCACTCTCCTCACAAGGCTGACTGATAATAGAATTCTGATCTGCAATAACAGGGTGACAAGAATATATTGAATCACTGCTTCAAAGTGCAGCCACATCATTTCTGGTAATTGCACAAGTGGAAAGTATCTTTTCACTTTTCCTTTCCTCCCTCCTACGCTCTTGTCTAAGTAAGCAATATTTAATTTTTTTCTCTTTAAGATTTGCAGTTTTTTAATAGTGCTTTGAGTTTGTTTCTGCACTACAATTTGTTAAACAAGCACCTTCCCTCCACTTGTAACCAGCTCACAGTGCATTTCAATAGATGAGTTTTCCATGAATGGACAAAGTTTTTGGCAGTTCAGGTGAATTATCCCTCCCTGTTCCTTTGCTTTCAGCTTCCAATCCATTCAGTGAGATATGGGATGTTAGGGTTTCTGTTCTCAGATCTCCCTGGGCCCTGAAGGATGATTGTACTGCACTGAGCTTGTTGGGGCAAAACTCTCACGTCATCGATACCAGAAATGGTAAAAATCACACACCATCACTGCTGACAAGCAGGAGATCACACTGCAAGGGAGGCATTACATGATCTGTTCATCTGAAAAGATAAGCAAAAACACCAGCTCTTGGACATTATGCTTGCTGCTCTCTTGCTAGAAACCCAGACATGTTTTTAACACACAAAACAGTGAGATCAGCCCACCAAGGAAAGAACATAAGGGACAACCCCAGCTCATCACAGTGTAAAATGATTTTACTGGAGTCAATTTTTTTTGATAAAAATGGGAGGATTGAAAGCACTGATTTAAAAAAGGATTATTCAACTTATTCAACACTTCTTACCCAGATGTATCCAAAAGAATATTGCTTAACATTATTAAAGAGGTAGGAATGGATCCCCTCCAGAAAATCTACTCACTATTTCATTACTATGACAACTTTTGCACACCATTCCTTGGCTGAGACTTGGAATTTTGTTGCTTCTATCACAGGGACACAGGTTTTCACATGTGCCATGAACTTCAAAATACATGTCAAATCTACTGTAAAAATAAAAAAAGAAATAAAAGCATTTCCCCCTCTGCCTGCACAGCTACAGGAAGCTGTGTTGGTACAAAATTTGCCATTCTGCCTTCCCTTTCAGCCCCCAGTCCCTTCCATACAGGGAGAGGCTCACCTTTTGTGCCTTGTCCTTGCTACAGTGCTGCTCTCACAGAAGGAACTCTGCAAGGAAAGCCATTAGCTGCAAAAACTCAGGACAAAGGAGAAACAAGAACAAAACCACTGCCTGTGCTCAGCCCTGTTCCCCAGGCCTATTGTTTCCTTCCAAACTTTGGCCCACCAAGTGGAGGAGATTGGGGACAATGCTGAGAAAAGCTCCTTTCCCCAAGGAGAACCTACTGAGCCCATTTCAGAGTGTGCAACCCCCAAGTGTTCCAGTTATTCCTCACTTTCCCACTGTGAGAGCCTGCACAGCACCTCCAGCCTGCTCTTGGAACTGGAAGAAAACTGCTCAAGGGAAGTGTTCCCAGCATTTGCATAGCTCTGAACAATCAGGATCAAGTTGTGAGTGGAATTACAAAGGTCATGGGATCATCCCAGACTATGAACAATCAGCTGGAATGAACATCCCAGTGCTGTCTCAGGATAGACAATCACTGCTGAAACAGGACCCAGTTTACCTGCAGCAGAGCACAGTAAGTGCTGAAACTGTCACACAAAATGTTATGCAGTACTTTGAGTTTTAAACTTATTTTTACATGTTCTGTAATTCATGTTGAACATAATCTTCCCATACAGACCAGACCTAGCAAAGTCCTTCAGGTTTTTCAGACAGAAAGCAGAAAGAAGATGCAAAAAAAGACAAAGAAGCAAAGAACTGACTGCAAGTCTTTGTGGTTTGATACAGCTTCTGAGATAATAAAAAAGCCAATTTTTTAACATTACAAACTCAATTCTTGTCTCTGAAGTGCTACTACATTTACCTATGGATGTGTTTTACATGTGCACATTTTGTGAGGATGGCAGCTGAACTGTGCAGAGTGCAAGAAAATGGTTTATTGATTAAACTGATACAAAATTCATGTATTTATCGTAATTGCAGAATTTATACAATCTAAACCTGCTTTCTTGCACTTACTGCACAGCCTGCTACTACCTTGTAATGGCTATATAAAAAAAATAAAAATCAGCTACTTTATTTACTAGAAAATAAAGCACATCTTGAAACTGATCAAATGCAATGATACACTCATTAAAATAAAAATACACAAAACACAGCCTGAGATTTTAGTTCTAGTAATTTTGCCATGAGTTGACATCACTGACGGATTTTTCTTCTCCTTTGGTTTTTCATACGATCCTGTTTAACAATTTTCACTATTCAAGTAAAACACATGGAACTGAATACCAGAAAACAAAACAAAAAGCACATTTTGCTTCATGAAATCAGAAGTTTTTTTTTTCCCCTTGAAGAGCACATTCCTTGGTGTACAGGATTTACGCTTCAGAGCACTGAGGGTGTTTCATTAGTTGCATAAGGATGCATTGATGGAGATCTATTGCTGCCTGCAGGGCACAAACCTGCTGAGTTTACCTGAGCTTGGTGTTTTTTCTCACGTGACAGAGCACAGCACAGCACTGGAGAGGAACCCAAACATTCTGACAACGCTGCACCACCTGCACATCTTCACAAGGCAGGGCCAGGTGCCCTGAACAACGTCTCAGGTGATGGAGAGAATCCTTTCTAAAGTGCACCAACTGGAGGAGCCTGGGCAGGCAGGGCCTGGTGGGTTCTCCACCCCTGGGACAAGCACCTCAGTGTCTTTGGTTGTTAGGTCTCCCCAGCTCTCTTGTTCACCTTCATCACAGCCTCCCGTGCCTGCTCCGGCAGCCGCGATGGGTCCGACAGGATCGAGGTGCTCCTGCTCAGGTGCCGCAGGGTGTTCAGCACCACTATAAAAAAAAAAAGGCAGGAAAGCATCAGGAAAAGCTATTAATCTGACAAATGAGAGCACCCCTTGACAGCTATAAATGTAAATTAAATACTTGCTGAAAGGCAAGAGGGAGAGAGTCAAGCAATGATGCCCAAACAGAAGGTCACTCTGAAGCTGAATACAAATCTCAGAGGTCTTCCCTCATTATGAGATAAATCACACTGCTACAGCCAAGCTTTTGAAATTTAAATGTAGTTACAGACAGTTTAAATTCTGGTATATTCAACTTTTTTTTTTCAGTCTTCACAGTCAGAAGAGGCTCTTATTTTTTCACTGAGCTAACAAAAAGGAAGCAAAAGTCACATTCAGCATCATGTGCTTTCTTTGCCATCCTCAGACTTTTAAGAAATGCTATTAAATTATACTTTCTATGATTTGAAGAGCTGCTGGATGGAACTTCACTTACTTGGCCTCAGAATAGGAAGAGAACAGTGCTGATCCAACCAGGCCAGTGCAGTTTCGTTCAGATCCTTAAAGCTCGTTGTAGAAACCATCCCATTGAAGGACTCAAACAATGGCTTAATAATAATGCTGAACTGCAAACCACCAAATGTCAAGGGAGACAACAAAGGGGGAGTTCAAAACATTCTATGGGAAAGGCTGTGGCAGAGAAAACATTAGATTTCTAAATGGACTTAACTGCCAGAGGGATTGCAATGTTTAAGTTGTATTTTCAAATCTGTAAAACTAAGACCAAGGAAAAAATTGAAACTTAGTTCGTAGTGATACTCACTATATTTTGCAAATTTCCTCCACACTGACCTGAAGAGGAAAAAAAGAAAGGGGAGTGGGCAAGTTTTTCAACAGCTTCAGTAACTGTAATTTTTTTCCCCTGAAATCTTTGCTATTGTTCCAAAAGACAACCAGAGCTGCAGTTACAGCGCAGTCCACAAAAGATTTCTTGCAGCACAATAACCTAGCAAGAAAACTTTGCCTCTGCTTTTTACTTTCCAGTTACCTCCCACACATTGAGGTGAACAAGTTCTGCAAGAATCCATATCCACATGCAGATTTGGATAAAAACTGAAGGCATCTGCTATTTAAGTAACTTGGCTTAAAGTCACAGCATCAGAATCCCAAGTTCTGGGCTCTAAAAGTACCAATACCAAAGCCCAAGTTCATCAGGTTGGTATAAAAGGATACAATCCAAAACTTCCAGTTCTGCAGGGTCCTGCTTCTCACATACTCATCAAACAACTTCCTCATGTGGTCAAAGCTTTGCCGCGTTACTGGAACCCCTGTAGCAGGGAGCTGCTGCTGGCAAGAACTGCAAAGATGTTTGGGAGGTCAGAATCCCATCAAAAAGGACACATTTCTCTTCCAGACTAAACTGCAGCAGGAGAAAAGTGTATTCCTGGTATCTCTGGTGGAGGGGCTTCTCAGTGCATGAACCCCAGAGTGTAACTGCTCCAGTCAGGAATAAAAACTATTTTCCCAATAATTTTGTCTATATTCATGCAGCAAAGCAATTTATCAAGCTGCTACAAACACTTCTGGTTACAAACAACATAACTGAAAACAAAGTATAACACAGAACAAAGTAATTTTGGGCATCCATTAAGGACAAGGCATAGTAGGAGTCAAGGAAAAATTTACAATTACTCCTAAGCAACGTTACAGAAGAAGCTGTAACAGAGATTCTTATGAAACAGATCAATTTAAAATAAAACCAAGCAGACTTCATCATCTTTTTAAAGAAAAATAAAAAAGATTTGGATTTATTGCTAATTCTAACATCATGCCTAAGCTTAAAACTTCTGGAGATGGAAGTAAAGTCACTGCAGTTCTCAACATGCTTTGTAATAGTACATAATCATAAACCCAGAGAGCAAACTGAGGCACTGGGAAGGTGAAGTGATTTATCAGTTATGTTCAGCCAGTGGCAAACTTCTGGAGCCCAAGTTCTGTGTCTTATGTACTCGATCACAATTTTCTATCTGACTGCATTTGAAAAGAAAACTGCAGCAAAGCCATTGTGAAGAGTGAGAGTTCAATCACCAATGAGCTTTATACAAACATCCTCACTGACTTCTTCTCAGAACTATCTGACCTGACACATCCCCCCTGATGCTGCTGCACTGTTGTGCATTCCATGCCCGGAGTTTGCTGAAAATCCACACAGTTTGCACCAGCACCCATCCCACAGAAGCTCTGCTTGGAGCTTGGTGCTGGCAGCAGCTCTGCTCTGTCCAACACCCATCTGCTCCCTGGTGTGACACTGAGCACACACTCCCTGCTGCTCGGCCCAGGCACCACTGAAGCTGCTGCTCCACCCCTGGACGCTCCCCGTTCTCACAGGATGGTGGCGTTCAGCTCCTCGATTTCCTCCCGCAGGCGCCTGGTTTCCTCCTGCATCTGTGTCCTCTCCTGCTGCAGCTTGGCGATGTATTCCACTGTCTTCTGCAGCGTGATGGCATGGCTGATCTAGGCCAAACACAGACACACAGCTCGCTTCCTGCAACAACCTGAGGTTCATCATCAAGTTTGTCCTCCTAACCTGCACTCCAGCACCTTTTAATTTTCATTCAGTGTGTAAAAGCACAGGGTCAGGCAGAGCAAAACACTTCAGATACTCAACTCTGCGTTTCTCTGAATCCTCTTTGCACTCCAGTACAGAGAAATGTGGCTGCAGGGGGTGTTTTCTTCCATAAATTACATTTTTGCTACTTTGTTGAAAGAAGTATTTTAATACTTTAAAATGTTTTATTTCATTATCTGTCCCCTTAAAAATATTTACAGTTCTTACTTAAGTACTGAAGGATGTGCTACATCTCCAGACAGATTTATAGTGCTGGTGGAAGCTCTGCTTGAAGTTGGTAATATAAATTATTTAGTTTGGGAAACCTGAAGTTTTTGAACAGAAGGACCCACAAAAGGAGACATAATAATGCTCTTCAGGTTGAAGGGACCAATTAAAAATCTGTATTTGAGAAATAAAAATAACCAGACATTCAGGAAAGCTGAGTTTTCAAAAAGGACTTCCTTTCAAAATAGGCTATTCAAGTCAGGAAGTGAAATTCTGACAACATATCACCTAAATTTCTGAAACTATAAAAATTATTTAAACAAATCAACATGCTGCACAAAAAGCTTTCGTATTTTCCATGCTTCCAAGCTCCTGGTATTTAAAGGTCACTAAGAATTTTATTGTGCAGATATATCTGTATTTCAGTTTAGTGACTTAAGTTAACTAGTGTAGTCAGAGTAACTTGTTAGTTTGGACAAAGTAATTTGACAATGAAAAATCAGTTGGGAATTTTTTTCTCTGTAAACCCATGCACAAAAGACAAGTAAAAGGGGGAAAAAAGGCCCTGATTCCTAAAGACAGCTGAGTGGTATAGAGTCCTAAACAGATTTTCCAAATTATCTGAATTGACCATGCCTCTGACTCCTGCTGGGAGGCAGAGATCTCAATGGTGTAGAAAATTTTAGGAATTTACCTGCGCTTTTCCATTCTACCTCTGCTCACTGCTGTGTTGCAGAAGTGTGTTCTGCTGTGCTCAGCTGACCACTCAACAGTGAAATGATTACATTTATTAACAAGACTTTTAGAATGGCTCTGTCTTACATTTCACATTAAACTGTAAGTGCTGCTGCAGTACTTACCGACTTGGAGTTGGCTGACACCAAGCTGTTCAGAGCACTGAAACCAATCTTGATATTAGACCTTCGTTTTTGTTCTGAAAGATGCCTCATCCTTCGATTCTGCATAAATAAAATCAGCTCAGTCTATGCTGCTCTTTACTGTTCTACTGCTATGACTATTTCAGCTACTCAAATTCAGTGTCATTTTTGCTGACTTGTTGGCTTTCACAGTCTCCTCTGGAACAACTCTCCAGAATGTTAATAACAAATTGACAGTGTGTGGACCAACCCACCTCTGACATCTGCATCTGTTTTAAGCATCACATGCCGGGATGGCAAGGAGAAAATCTGAAACATATTATATTACCCAGAGGTTCTAGACTTGTACAGTATGCACATGATTTGTTACTTGCCAGCAAGGCACACAAAGGTTTGAAAGATACTATTTGTCTGTGGAGTGCTTTAACAGAAAGAAAAGGTCACCCTACACCTCTTTCTAAACTTCAGCTGTGTCATCAGAAGTAAAATATTTAGGATTTATATTAACATAAGAACAAAGCAGTAGACCCAGAATTGGTCCAGCCTGTGGCAGAAACACCTCACAATCAGTAACAAAGCAAACAACTGGCAGGGATTTTTAGGCACAGGAGGATCCTGCAGCCCCTGGATCCCAGGGCTGGGGACTACATAAACCACTGACAGGAGCTGCCAATGTTGGTGTCCATAGAAAGAAAAGGCTTTCCAAGCTATAAAAGGAGCTCTAGTTTCTGCTCCAGCACTGGGAATGCCAGATTATTCCAAGGCCTCTGAGCTGCTGAGGACAAAGGAGCAGCCGGCGGATCCCTTCCCAAAGCTGGGGCCACACTGCCGCCCTGTGGCTCCTGCCAAGCTCAGCTGGAGCCTGGAACAGCCAGGGATCATCCCTGGGATGGTTACAGGTGTCACAGCCACAGCAGGGACACAGAGAAAGGATCCAGGAAGGAACAAAACAACTCCAGCTATGACTCCAAAAATCCCCACTCCACACAGAGGTGTGTGCAGGAGGTGCTGAGACCACAACTGTGTAACAGCCCAGGGATCTCTTTGTTCTGAGCCCCTCTCTGACAGCACCAGCATGAGCTGTTCCTATTGCTGCAGCACCCAGTTACTGCTTTTTCCTGGGAGTCTGCCACAGGAAACCTGGGATGAAGAAACTTCTTTAACAGAGTTTGCATTTTGAGAACACATTCCTGCCAGAGTGAGGCCTTCTGGCAGCAGCTCACTATCACCCCATTTTACAATCGAGGAAAGCAATGTAATACAGCAGTGAAGTGGTTGCCCAAAACCAAAGAAAATGCAGGTTCATGAGCAGAACTGAGAATTCCAGTGCCCTCTATGCTTTGCCAAACTGCAATAACCATGCTACCTAGCAATACAGAAATGTTTAATCTAATTAACAATACAGAGGAACAAAAGCACATACATCTGCAGCCTGGAAAATATCACTGTTCTCTCTTGTCTCACAAAAGAGTTACCAAGAGTACATATCCAAAGCAATTCCTGTCAGAGCAGGTGTGTTTACATGGCTGTAAAGGCTATTTCACAGCCATGTCCTTGCTTCTCCACTTTCCCACCATCAGCCAGCCCTACTAATTTGTTCCTTTGTTACCTTACTCTCTAGCAGCAGAACAGGCTGCATCCACTGCTTGTGAGCTTTCATGCCAAGCAAATCCCTGCCAACTTTTATGAGTAACTTGCAGCACGGTCAGCAAGAGACAGTTCTGATTGTCCTCTGAAACAGATCTAGACCTGAGTGTAGTCACAGGCTGCAGGGGTTAAACTTACCTTTCTGCCCTGGAGTAACCAAACTGCCATCAACTCACAGGGTACACAGAGCCAGAGGCCAGAAGAGGGCTGGCACTTGCAAAACTGTTAAGTAACACTCCTAATGCTCCCTTTCACAACAGAATGAATGAGAGGGTTACAGCTGATGGTTCTGAAGGGTTTTTGTGAAGTTTCTCATACCACCACAGAAAATGTTCTGACAAGGTCAGCTTTCATGTGAGGTACAACCAGTGCTCAGGGCTATCTCTAGACCACCGAGTTCTTACCCCAGTAATTCTCCAAGGGTTTTACAGGTGTAACTGGGAGAGTCTGTGGAGCTGCTTCTCTGTGGAGCAGCACAGCATCACTGGAGACATGTAGATAACTCAGCAGGTCAAGAACTTCCCCTCCAGTGATGGCCAGAGCCCTCCAGACTGAAGAGCCCCAACAGGACAATGGCAAAAAGCCAAGGTTTAGAACACTAAGCCTGAAATCTTTGATCAAGTAAACTGACACCTGTCACAACACTCCTGTGAGCCACAGCAGGAATTGCTGCCACAACCATAAGGACCTGCAGAGGTACAGCAAAGACTGGCCCCTCTGGTGACACATCCCTGAGGAACAGAGTACATTAAAGTCTGACATTCTGGATTTCACAGAGCAGCATGGATGCAGCAGTAAGCTAAGCCTGACACACAAATATGCTACTGTCCTGAAGCACAACTTTCTCTAGTCCATGCTCACACATCAGGACAGAAAAGCACCTATGAAAGCAAAGAAGAAAAGCACCCCAAAGGAAAGGACACACACCTTAAATGCAGCCATAGTAGGGTCAGTGGCAGGTTTTCCTGAGCAGCTGTTCTGAGGAGACTGTGGACTGGGGCTCTGCTCAGAGGTGCAGGGGGAAGCCTGGCCTGAATTCTGACAGTCCCGGCCTTCATAAAGGAAAAAACACAAGACACATTAACAAACAACTTTCTCTAGAAATGTAACTGCTGAGAAGTTTCTACTCAGAACTGAACCAAAATGCAGTCAGCAACCAAATTACACTGTTTGATGCAGCAACCACATGCTAGAAAACATCAGGACTGCTGGGAAAGCTCAGGATATCATGTCACATCCTGAATAGCAAGATGTAATTCACACACACATATTTCACCAAAGGCATGTTGGATGAACAGGCTGTGATTCCATTGTCCTGCTGGGCTCCCCCATTTGTCTCTAAAGGCCTGGGACATGATGGTGACACTTACAAGCCATTTACCACCAGAACCAGCCCAGGGAATGCTCCACCAATGCACATGCAAAAGGAGTCTTTGCACTTACCTACAAGAATTGTGTCTGAGATCCTCCAGTCAAAATCAGAGCTATGACACTGAACAACAAACCTATTCAGCACTTCCTACACAGATGCCTTTCATTTCTTGGTGACTATGACAGCACATTCTTTTAGAAAGGAGCCACTTACAGGAAGCATAAAATCACAGTTTGTGGGGATGCTGAACAGTCATTTAAGACAAAAATTGCAAACTACTGGATGCAACTGAAGCTGTGGGGTAGAAGGGCCTGAAAAGCTTTTCCTTCCAAAATTATCTAGGGATCCTCAAGGCCCATTTACACCCTGCCTACCCAACAGAAACACACTTCCATGTGCTGGGGAGAGAATGCTTACAGCTTTCTAACTTACTAGGTGTAGGTGAGGGAACTTGTGAACTGCTACAGTGGGAAGGGATGTGCTCTCCTTTCACCAACACATCCTGGACTACACTAGGAGGGAAGAGATGTGAAACTGTGGACTGGCTTTGTTGACTACTTGGTGCTCGCTGTGCTGGACCAACCAGAATGTTACTACGGAACTCCGTCACCCCGGGAGCCTGGGAACAGCACAGAAACAGCACAGAGGAAAACAGAGAGAAAGAGAGCAGGAGGGGCAGAGGGAGAGAAGGGATGAGAGAAAGGAGAAAGCAGGGGGAGAGATTAAAAAAGAGAAAGAGAGAGAGAGATTTGTTACCTTGCCTTTCACTAAAAGTAGCAAATTAATACATGATTAACAATCTGATTACATGAAACAAGGGCTAATATATAAGGAATTGGCAGGCACCAAAGTCAGGCTTCTGGCAGGAGACCAGTATCCTTTCATAACTTAAAGCAGTATTACAAACATCAACAGCATAATATACTAAATTCTATCTCCATCTTCCTGCACACAAATATTGGGGAAACCCACTCACAAACCCAAGGCATGTTTTCCAATATGGCAGTGGAAAGGTGAGCTCCCTGGGCCCCTTCCAGCTTCTGCACAGTTAAAGCACCAACCATCCCCATCCAGAGCACTGTGAATACAGGCCTCCTTGCAATCTTACTGTTGTGTGAGACAGAGCCTGTCAAGATTGTAAAGTGCTTCCAAGCCCATAAAGTGGCTACATTAAAAATAAGCAAACATAATGCTGAATGCACAAATGCATACGTTGGGTAACAGATGATTTAGTGGACTTGTTACCCACCTGAGCACATTATGGCTCTCACTACGTGCAAATAACAGGCCTAGAAAACAAATATATAATTTTTTTTTTCTTCTCCTTACTCTGACAATTCCAGCTGGTGCAATTGCAACATTAGACTGAGACGTGGCTGGCGTCAAAATCCCCTCTCTTTTTAAAGGTGCTGGAGTTACAATCACAGCTCTGGACTGTCCCTGAAAGGCAGCTGAAGAATACAATTCAGTTAGAATAGTTAATGAGACAAAAAAAAAAGATGGAGATTATTTTGTATGAGATAACTTGTCATTAAACATGGGCGTGGATCAATGGGCATCTAAAATGCCACCAGTCTTCCAATAATCTCAACCCCCTTAATCCAGTACAAAGGACTTCAAAACTCCAGCTATTTCTGAGGTTTTTAGCATCACTGTCACTGTTTCAAGGTGAATTTACAGAGGTATGTAGTAATTCAGGGACATGTTTTCATTCTGTCAGAGCTGAGTTTGGCAGGAGGAGGACCACCTTCAGCTCTCTTCTTCCATCCACACTTTGGGATCTCAGGCTTGCTCTGCTGACCCAGGAAGGGTCAATGACTCAATACTCCATGTTTCCTTGTATATATATCTTAAATCCTTTCCCTCAGCACTTCAGCCTACCAGCTTCTTTCACTATCTAGTTTTATAGCTGCTTTAGATGACACATGATCAACAAGACAACCAAATGTGATTGGGAATCAGCATCAAAATTACACAAAAGCTAAAGACCCAAGAGCTCTGCAGTGCTTAGGCAGCTAGAGGTAATTCTGAATAGCAGCAAATGTCTCTACATGAACCTGTGAAGATCTCCATGTAACCAAGGCAGATGTGCAGTTACTACCACAGCATTCATGCTGACATGGCTCTTGCCCAGTCTAGACAGAACATGACTGACCATCCTGAACTCTTACTAAGGGAAGAATCTCACAAAGACACAGCTTCTGTCTGGGTTTTGATAAAATTGAACCAAACATATTTGGCTTCACTCTTGGCTGTACTGGTTCAGCTCTCCTTTGTACAGATAAAGTCATGGTGCAGGAGAAGTGTCAGCACAGCTCAGCCCTGCCAAACCACGCCTCTGCAGTTCAACATCAGGATCCTGGAGGACACACACAGGACAGGGAGACAGTGCAGGGTGATCCAATGTCCCCTCCCTGACAGTGTCACCTGTGACTGACAATTGCTTTTTGATTCAGCTGAAGTTTCTGCACAGCTCCATCAGAGAGGCCTATGGATTGCACAAACCTTGTGCCAGCCCTCATGTGGGTCTGTCTGGAGGAGTGCTCTGTCACTTACACCGGGAGTTCATTCTTTGAACATTCCCACATCTAAAGCTGGAATCACAACCCTTCCACTGTTCACTGATGTTCAGCTGGACTTATGACATCTCTATTGACCTCAAGACCTACTCTTACCAGTGCATTAATGCTGCTGCACAGGCTTGGCCTTTTTGACTTCCACATTTGGGGAACTGCAGCAACCAGCAACAATATTTAGAAGTTGCTTTACATGATTCATGTTTCTGTCCTACACATGCATCTTTTGCAGACTTTCCTCTCAAAACCAGCACATTTATCATGAAGTGGTGACAGCAGTGAAGTCTTGCACCTGATGAGACAATCTGTAGAGATTTTTGAGTCCTTATACCACACAGCATCTCTAAAACAAGATATAATGTAATTTGCTTTACAGTCAGGAGATGAATTGTTTGTCCTGAACACAAATGACAGGCATAAATGCCTTGATTACAAGTACTGATGTTTGTTCTATTGCCAAAAATAAAGCTCTAGTATTTATATAAATTCTTGGATTTGTCCCCTGAGCTTGATGTCCCAGTAGTTTAGGAACACCATGATCCCCAAACATATGCCACTAATCTAGATGAAAAACAAAGCCACTGGTTGTGACAGTCTAGAAGTAAATGGTGGAGCACTGGGAAAGTAATATATGGGGTGAGGAACAACCCAGGAAGCACTGAGAAAAGCAGGAGCAAAGGTTTTCTGAAAATGAGTTGCCTACAATCTTTACTAGGCGAGAAAAGCATGTCTCAGCTGGTGAAGCTCAGTTGGTTTATAACATACTATAGATAGGAACACTGCCATTAACACCCTCGTGCTAGTAATCATGGACCAAATTGATCCCAATGACAGCCTAGAATTAGATCTTGGGTCTGTTCTTCTACTGAATAGTGATTTTTCTATTTGATAGGTAACCTCACTATCAGGCCCTGGCAGACACACCTACTCCCTAGTAAAGCCTATTTAACATTACTCCTCCAGGCAGGCTTTTTCTTGCACATTTCAAGTGGCTGAAGTCACCTGGCCCCCAGCCAACACAAGTCTAAAAACAGAACTGCAATAATCCCAAGAAAAGCATTTTGCCTGTCCTGCTCCAGCCTTGAGCTCTCCCACAAGAACCACCTCAAGCACAATTCTCGCTCTTTATCTTGTTATTCTTCACCTTGGCAGTGCCAGTGGCTCCAAATCCCACCCAGTGTGGAAGTCCCAGGTCTTCCTACCCCAACCTGAAAACCACTCTCGACTTAAAGCATCTCAAGGGTCTCCAGACTGCTTGAGACAAAGATCTCCAGCTCCCTTAGGAGAATCTCCTCCTCCACTGTGGCTGAATGCTCTGAAGGGTGGTTAAACACAACATCACACCTAAATCCAGGGTTTCTATGGCAGAGGAGCACAGAACTGGTGCAGCTACACAGCCCATCGCAGATGTTACAAAGAGAAATCCCCTTTTGCAGGTCAGCTTTTCACACCCAACCAAACTGCTTCCAATCCTTGCAGCAGTCCAGAGCATCCCACTCAACAGTGCAGCCACTGCATTCAGCCAGTGGATTCAAGGGTTCTGTGGACACACTCAGAAGCTCTATTTTAACTTATTATGTAAAGCAAGAAGAGCAAGAAGGTCTTTTCCTCCTGCTAGTCCCACTCAGAAAACAAAAACATCCTCCCACAGTGCTCCTCACCTGGGGTGATGAAGGCATTCTTTACCAATAAGGACACTGTTTCAAGCTTCGGAGCAGGCACTATTTTTTGTGACTGTTTGGGCCTTGTCCCAGCACCGGCCAGAGGAACAGGTTTGGGGAGTGCAAATGTCAGCTGGGACTGCAGCTGGGGCCGGGGCTGCCCTTGCACAACAGCAGTCTGGAAGGCCAGGTTACAAGGCACTCCTGCCCCGGGCTGCTGCGTGGCCAGGACCAGGCTCTGGCTCTGGCTGAAGGTGGTGGCAGGGGCGTTGTGGGTCAGCGTGGCAGAAGCCGTGTGAGTGATGACTGAGGATTCACAGAGGCCGAATTTGGGGGTTTCTGGAGCAGCGAAGGCGGCAGGAGCGGGGCTCAGGCTGGAGCTCAGCGGCACTGCAGGCAGCGGGGACTGCTGCTGGGAACTCGTGGGTTGCAGCACTGGCAGGGGTGTCTGGAACACTGACATAAAAGTTTGTGGCCCGCTGAGAGACGAGTCAGGAGGGAAGTCTGCCGGCTGGATGAAAGATCCTCCACTTCTAATGCTGGAGCACTGGTCAGCAACAACGTCAGGAATGACAGGAGCAGGTACTGAGGAAGGAATCAGTCCATCACTGATGTTCCCTGCTGGAAGCGTGCTGGGCAACGAACCCGATGGCAGGACAGGAGACTGAGAGACAAGGAAATATCACTGATTCAGACATGTCTGAACTCCTCCTGAGAGCACATGGCTCACGTCAGAGCCTTCAGTTTTGAATCTCTCTTACCTGGGAAGAGTGGCTGCTGCTGTCTGTGGTAGCTGAGCTGACAGCAGACACGGAAGGGAAATAATTACTGGAGCGACTGGGCGTGAATAATTCTGAAACATGAAAAGTCACCTATTAATTTTCTACTTTTCATACTCAAGATACAGCATTGCTAGATCCTAAAATTCATGAGAATATCAGTATTATTTAGCAAATAATGAAACAATGAGATTATTGCTTCATACAACTGCTGTTGACTGAACAGTGAATTGCTGTCTTCCATCTCTTTGGGGCTGAGTCCTTCAATTTTCATGCAAACATCAGTCCTGTTAAAGGTTCATCTACACACAGACAGCCAAGAGCTGATCCTCAGTGAGTCTCACAAAGTACAGTTATCTATGCAGACTGCTTGCAGAGCCAGAAAATAGATATTACTCTTTACTTCCAAGAAGATCCATAACCATCAAAGTTGTCAGCAGTAGTTTAATGTTATGTGGAATTCTTGACAGTGCCATAAAACATTCAAAGACAAACAAAATGTTAAATGTCTTCATCACTAAGAAGTGTGAAATGGGGAAATGTTAGATGTTTGTAACACTTAAACTTTAAAACCTAGTTCATAAATCACTGCAATATTTAAGAAATTAATGAACTCTATATATGATTCTTACCCTGAAAAGGCTCAAAAGTATCCATAAAATCAAAATTTGGCTGGAGAGGAATAAGCCCTGGTTGAATCATGTCAGCATTTCCTAAGTGTCCTGCAAAATTCAGCAGACAGATTAGATTAGCTTCCCATCACTCACATAATAACAGCAGCAGGAATAAAACACTCCACACTCAGGCTTGGCCAAAATGTAGCAGAAAAACTGCTGCTGAAAGGAACTGAGCATCTGCTTCTCTTCAGAGCTACAGCACAGTCCAGATATCAAAGCCATGGGGGAATGAAACTTTCAATTACTAAAATGGAAGAGGTGAGACCTGAAGGCTCTAATTGACACCTGGGATTGCCAAGCTCGGATGCCTCCTGCTCCCAAACCTCCTCTCTTGCCCCTGCTGCACTACACAAAACCTTGTTGGGAAGCACAGCCTGACCCACCACAGCTCATAGCAGAGTATTTTAAAGTAAACCATCACCCATTTCATTTGCCTTGAGTACAATTCACGTAAACCATGGCTGCTCTGGAGTTGCTCAGACATCCATGCAGCAAGGACAGTGAACAGTGGACATGTGCTGCCCCATCAGACAGTCAGAGCCTCCAGACAGAGCTGAACAGCTCTTGGGATTGTTTGTACAGATGAAATTTGCACTGGTTCTACTGGACAAAGCCAAACAAAAATACACAGGCACTCCCTTAAAAATACACACACAACTATTTGAGATAAATCACAAAGCCTTCACTGCTGATAAAGTAAATACTGCTCATTACAGATTTATTCAGAGCAGCATTAGGGGGCAAAGCTGGGAGTAGCACGTAAGAAGCTAAGACAGAAATTGAATTCAGATCATTAATTGGGATTCTATAACCTTCAGAATATAAGACAGCTACATTCCCTGACCTTTTTTCATCTGTATCAGCAATATAAGATAAGATTTCTTGGGCAAGATTACAAGAGCAGCAAAGCAACAAACCAAGGTTTTTGTAGGGGTTCTCACTGCAACATAGATACAGCCAACAAATACCTATGTCCCTGGAATTTGGCCAGGAAACCAGCTGATGTGAAGAGAGTGTGGAGAACAGGGTGTCGGTGAACTCGGACATGAGCATGTCTGCATCCAAGAGGCTGCCTTCCTCCATGGGGACAGGGGTTTCTCTGCCATACCTTCTTTTTTGCCAGAGAACCACATCATCATCCTGTCAAAGGAAAGGAAGAGAGCTCAGGCTGCCTACAATGCCAAAGCAGAAATCTGGTGCACATCTATAAAAGCAATCCTCATTTTTCACATTTTTAAAGAAAGAGCCTCTCTTTGAGGAGCCATCAAATGGACTGAAACACATCACTGGTGCTTCTGATACACCAGCTCACTGAAATACCACAACACTCTGGCAAAGATTTTTGCCCAAAACCCAGATATTGACTAGAATATGTAAGACAAGTAACAACACTTCCTTGTTTGATTGATTACACAAGTATTTTTGCACCTAATTTAACAGTCCCTGTTAAAAAAATCTATTAACAGGTTTGAATAAAGATTTAAAATAACATGACTAGCAAGAATGCAAAAAACAACTCCTGTCTTGTGAGACATATCTGAAACCCTAATGCACAGTGAAGTGTAATTGTACTCTGAGTTTGCACAAGACACTTTTTGCCCATGAAAAATACAACATAATGTGACTTGGCTTATCCATCCCTCACTACAGGCTGAGCTAAACTGCACTGGCTTGCAAAAACAGCAGAACAGTGCTTCTGATCCTCAGTTTATATACCCAAAGTAGATTTGATAGTTTAAGGGGACATACTAAATGGTGATACCACTGTTCTTTAACCATTCTGTCCTTTTAGAGGATCCTGGCATATTATCTGCCTGAGCTGTGGGCACAGCAGGAAGATCTGCAACACGCAGCTCCCACATCATCTCAGATCCAGTTACACAAGCAAGGCAGCAGCGCCAGTTACAACTCAGTAGCAAGATGAAATCATGTGCCAGCCCTCAAAGAGATTGATCTCTCTGGGCATGCAATGCTCATTCCCACTTCTTCTGTCACAGCACTTTACATTCAACCTCTCCTCCCTCCAATTTAAGCTACAAATCATACATTGCTCTCGGAGGCACAGAACATTAAGGTGTCTAACCTTAATTAAGGCTTAAGCAAGATGCTTGTCTTTAGATTTTAATCAAAGCAAGCTACTGCACGTTACAACTCTGTTATCTACTGCAGGTTCTACAAGCATAAATGCTGCCACTTCTCAGTGGTGTTACCTACCCTGACCAAACTCGAAAGATCTTCATCTTTGTGTTTCTGTAACTGCAAAAGAAGAACAGAACAGATGGTGAAGTCAGAATAGGTCCTGTATGTGCCAGTGGAAGATCTGATTTTGCAAAACTTTTAAGGCCCAATCATGCACAATCAGTCCCAGCACAATAATTTTTAGTTAAGTGGAACTAATCAGATGAGCATGTCTGTACCAGCTTATCATCTGTTTTAAGTACTCTTGCATGCCAGAAAAAGTGATAGAAAAACTCAAAAAGCAACAACATACTGATCAATCTCAAGCAAACTACTTTCACTATGTAAACCAACAGACCCTTTTCTTGAAGTACGTTCTCCACTTGTGGTATTCCCTAATGACTATTTCAATTCTTCGTTTCCAGTATTTCCCTTCTGTTGCAATGGCCTGAGAACACAAACACATACCATGAATTACACGGAGTCACATAGGGGCTGAATATTCAATACATTTCCAAGCAAATATTCAGGCATAAAAAATGCAAAAGAAAGCATGCTAATTCTGTTTGAGCTCATGTATCAGCAGCCCACACTGTCCCAGAGTTCAGCTATCACAGAGCAAATCTCATAGTACTAACTTCATCTTTCCCACAAAAACCAAACACAAGATGACATCTGCCTGCACTGTCAGCATCTCCCACAGCAGCTCAACCATAACCAAGAGTTAAGAAATGGCAAAATACCCCCCTTTAAAATTAATTTACTGAAATATAACGTATAAAGCGCACAATGTCCTGTGGATTTCACAAGGTCATGCACAGACACACGCATAAGCAAAAGCTGCTACAAATGACACAAAGCAATAGAAATCTGATGTCCAGCTCAGGGAGGACCTTGCAGGCCACACACTGATGGCAACAAAAGGATCAGACAATATGGGTCTTCAATGTATCACAGAGAGCAGTGTGTAAGTAGGGGAGAGCAGACTAATGAGAGCCTTAACTTTGTGTTCGAGGGTCACTTTCAACACAAACATCAACACTGTTCTTTCAAAAACCTGAGACAGTTCCACAAACTCATCTGGAACTCCTTTGAGTTATAAATTATTCTAGAGTTATGCAGTATAGAGAGAGCCACATATTGCCACATCAAGGGCCTCACTGGTTTTCTGCAAGGAGCCAGAGGGCAGATGTTAGTTCTCATTTATGTTTACAGGAGCACAAAAATGAAAGAACATAAACTCATATTTGATCTGTCTGTGAAACTACCTCAACACAGAAAAAGAAATTGCTTGTTCTCTTGAAACCACACCTCTCCAATTACATAAAATACAGAAAACTCTCCCAGGGTCACTTAGATTCAGTCCTGAAAATTGTCTTCACTCTGACGTCCCACTAACTTCCAGTCAGAAGGCAGCAGTGGCTGCCAAAATCTTAACTATTCAAATAGCACTTCTATGACTTATGATTCATTAAGCTACAACATTAACATAAGTTACACAGATAACAAATGTCCTTCTGGTTGCACCTTGATCATCCTAATGTGATGAACGAACAAAACCAGGTTTACTCTGCTTTTAGTAGTTCTTTCTAAGTAGGAACAGAGCACGGATTGGCTATGCTGCCCTAGTTTCCACCAGACCAGAAAACCCTGTTATAAACTCCAGAGCTCACTGGGCTGTTCCTGGGGTTTCACACACCTCTGGCCGCCGGTGCTCATCGACGTCCACGGAGCCGTCCAGAGGGGTCACAAAGTGGCACACGGGGTTCTTGCGCTTCTCCAGGTCTGAAACAACAGCAAAAACCCAAGTGCTGAGCATGTGCAGGGCCTGCAGGGAGCTGTCACTTCAGTGGCAAGGTGTGACAGGGAGCCTGGCCAGGATTCCTTCCCGATAAACAACAGCAAACAGGGAGAGCTCGGGCTGTGCTTGGAGCACTCAGCGTATCCTAGTGTGGGCACATGCAGGAAAGCCCTGATCCAGCGGCGTTGCCTCTGAAACATCAGACCTTGAGCAGATATTCCTGAGCTTTTCACTAGACAATAATGTCAATTCTCTTGTTCTCACCCATGTCTAAAGAAAGACCCGCCCCCAGCATGGTACTTACACTGCATGTACCAGGCCCTCCAGATGGCGTTATTGAGACGGATTTTATCTCTCCACTGAAGTTTCAATCCCTTAAAATTTTTCCATTTCGGTGAAACCAACCTTCCGCTGCAACAAAACAGACAACAAATCATTCTGCTTTCAGTTTTGCTCTCTCCCTTCCTTTCAAGACAAAGCATCCCCCCTAAACCAGCCAAACAGTCAACAGCTGAAACAAGAAGAAGCCACACTTGGCCAGTCACAACTTTTGCTGCCTGAGCCAGAAGCCAGAGATGAATCCAGTCTTCAGGAGTCTTCCAAAAGAACTAAGAACTGTCATAACTGGTGTCATGAAGATCATCAAGAATGAAATTCATTTCACCCACACTTTCCTCTTTGCCAGTATCACACCTTTTCTAATCCCCACCTATGAGCTTCCACCAACTGGGATCAGATTATTTAAAATTAAGAGTTCCATTTGATTTTCCAGGCTGGTAACAATGGAAAGGAGGAATTAAATGCCAATTCTGGCCCAAGAAGAAACATAACCCACCAATTTTACACTGCTGGTAATCAGAGCTGGGCACAAAGGAGTACCAACAGGCTAGACAGAATAACTTCTCTCCAAGGAAATGCAAGGTTGGAAAAAGAAATGGCTTATACATGAATGCTCCTGGGAGATGGAAGGAAAATGGAAGGAAAAAGAAAGAATTAGTAGGGACTCTAGTCAGCACTGTATAAACACAAACTACCCAGCCCTTAAAACACACCTTTATGAATCATTAATCCATACTATTGACAGGGCAGAGGAAGTAGGAAATACTCATAATACAGTAAATTTCAAGCTAGAAATTAAAATATAGGAACTGTGCCTATCCCAGGTTCTCTCTCTTGTTTTGGGGGGGTTTTAGCCCCACATCTTCCAAGTTTATGATTCCTGTGCTGTTTGTGCAACCTTGCTGTGAGGGAATTGGACCAGCAATACCAACTGCAACCCACACAACAACAAAGGAAACAGGTTCACCTTGACACACTACGAGCATCAGCTCAAGGGGTGATGGACATGAAGGAGTGACAGGAGCAACGGCACCTACAAACACTCTGCCCTCTCAGAATTCTCAGTCAGGAATGGTCTCTGCCATGAACTGCAGAGACACTGGAGATGCACCAGCATAGATAGTGCCCCTGGCACAGGCCATTTGCCTCAAACATTCAGTACAAATGAACTTGGAGAGGAATTATTTGTCCTTAAAAGCTCATTTCACGTTTAAACTCTAAAATGGCTGTGCAAATAGGAAGCACATCCTACAGAAGTAAAAGGCACTTCCCTTGGCTCACCAAAGCCCGTGCATAGAGCCTGAGGGTGGAACTGATGATTCCCACTTTCCTATTTGGTCTGGGAAACCTCCCAGCAGCAGCTCTTTTTAAAGAAACTTTTTAATAAAACTTGCAATACTATAAACAGGTAAAAAGTCCTCAGCCTAAACAAAAGCTACCAGAATGTCAGAGCTGCCTATAATACGATATTAAACTAACATTTTTGCACATACTTGGCTCACCATTTCTTTCCTCCCTTGCTGACACCACAACTGCTCTCACACTCAGGTACTCCCACAACTCTGACAGTAACAGAGGAGCAAATGCCAGGCTTCAGCCAAGACACAGGTAAAGAAAACCAGCTCTGCACTTTCAATTTTACTACTATATAAAATGTCAGTTGTGGCAACAGGTTGTAGCAATGCACCAGCAGATGAGTTGTTACCTGTGATTTTTTTCCCCCCTCCTTGTCCTCTTTAAAAATAAACTGCAATGTTCTTGTATGAACAAGGAAGCAGATGAAGAGACCAGGTATGAGCTGCACTAAAAAGATAATATCCAGTAGCAAGAGAACAGGTAAGTGACCAAGCTGTGAGCCCTGTCCATGCCCAGCTGCCCCTTTGGGGTGTAGGCTGTACACTGGACTGTGCTACAAGGCTCTGCTGCAGCCTTTGGAATGCTGGTGCTTGATAAAAAATGGAGTGTAAACAAAATTTGGTACACAAAATAGAACATGAGTACCCCCAAGACAAGCAGACTTGCTGGAGTAAGCAGCTTCACTGACAGACTGAGAGCAAACCATGTCAACTATTAGCAAGGAATAGAAAAATCATTGTTAATGTACTTGTGCTGTCACTGGGCTTTACGACACTCAGCACCATCAGACTCTGTATGGTCACAGACATTTAGGAAATCCTTCTGGATTATTTCTTTTCAGCACTGCATCCATATGCCACTCTTTGAAATACTCCCAAAACTCCACTTCTATATTTCAATACATTTAGTTAATGGAAAGATCTCCAACTATTTCATCTCACTGTTACCCAACCCACATTTCAGGGCAGAGAGTGGATCTCCATCACTTAATATTTCTCCCATCACTGCAAACTATCCCAACACCTTCGGTGTTCACTGCACAGCCAGCTCTGTCTCAGAACCACTGCATACCTTATCTTTCCTTTTAAACTCAGACTAAAGCACATCTTTTCCTGTTTCTCATCTGTACATTAACAGTTTGGAGACAGGACAATAACGTGCTGATGCACCACCAGCACTGACAAAGTGCCCTCATGCCTTTGACTAAGAAATTTGTCAACTTAATGTTCATCTCTTCATAGCTCTGTGTGACTCGACAGTTTGTCAAAGCAACAAAACTCTAATAATCTGCACTCAGAATAACAAGAGCAAATGCTTTTCTATAAAAAGACTAAAAGGAACTGTAATCAAGTCTGGTACACTCCTTGCATCTTCAAAGAGCTAATTAAAACTGGAATTAAAACACAAATAGTTTAAAATATTTTCAATTATATTCTTAGAAAATGCTAAACAAGACTTGGACATCAAAAGAAGGAAGTGATTAAGAACCTATTCTTAAAATAATTATTATTTCTAGTTCCCATGGGAGCAAAACACAAGTCCAGCTTGAGGTCATAAGTGAAACGACTTCAGCCTCAGTGGAGGGGAATCAGCATGAAGCTGACAACAATATTTAGATACTATTCCAAATTCCAAAGTCAATGGAAAGTCAATTACTTTGAACAGCACTGTGACTGAGAGCAGCTGCCTAACTGAAAGCAGTCTTCAGATTTTAAAGCAGCAAAACAACAAGGAAAAAAACCCAAACAACTGGAGAGACCATCTGGCTGCTGCTCCTGCCAGTTCTGTAAGACCACGCCAACTCCTACAGCAAATATGGAGCAATTTCCCAACAGGTGGGATGGTCACCGTGAACCTGCAGCACAACCCAAGAGCACACCAGCGCTCCTGGCTCCTTCTTCAGCAGCTGCTGCAGCTCTGCAGGGATGCTGCTCCCACCGAGGGGAGCAGGAGAACATCCCAAGGGAGAACTGGACCCAAAGTGCACAGTGCAAGCCAGGACAGCTGCACCCACAGCTTGTGGGAATGCTGGTGCTGCACAGAGTGCCCAAACTGAGCAACACAGTGAGCCAGGCTCCCGGGTGCATCCTGCAGGGAATGCTGCTGCCAGAAGCTCAGCTCACATAAGCAATGCTGGAAGAACAGGTGACTTTCATATTCTCCTCACTATCAAACACAGATCTAATCAAAGCAGCTGAAAACTATCTGATGGGTGACTTGCAATGCAATCCAGCAGCTCAGCTCAGTCTCCCATGAAGAAATGTCCACCTCCCGAGTCCAAATGTCCTCATCAAGTGATTTGATCACAGCAAACCAGCCAAAAGAGCTTCAGCTCAACAGCCAACAGAGCTGGAAATCCCCTTGGACGCAGTGCTTTGGAGGGCTGTCAGAGGAGAGGCTGCAGGCACCCGAGGCTTCCACTTTCATCTGTTGAAACTTTCACTTACGAGTCCTGGATACACCAAGAGAGGCTAGAGTCCATTCCCAAGGTTTTTTACATGTGTTTTTCCAGCTCAGGAACTACACCTCAGGCAACTGAGATTCAGGCAGGCAGATAACACTGCACGGATCTCTCACAACTCTCCATTTCTAAAACTCCAGTGAAAGCAGCTGGTTTAAAACAATTACAAACCTTCAAACACCACAAAATTTGCAGCAAAGTACAAGAAACAGACATCCACTGTGACAGTGTGACCTGATTCCCTTCAACACCTTTGATTTCTTAACTTTTCTTCAACCAACTGAAATGTAATTAGGGAGCAGGTTTGTATTCTAACAGTACCCTAACAGTATCCATTTAAAAGTAAACTTTTGCCTCTGAGAATCTCATTGTTCTAAGTTAATAACACTCAGTTAATGATCTTCCAGGATATTTTAGTGATGCTTTGGACTCAGCAGAGACAAGGCAAAGGGGTGACCCTCCTTCTTAACAGATACACATGAGATGCCATTCACTGCTGCAAAATTTAAACCAGTAGCTCTCTCTAGCACTGAAACAGCATTCAATTAATCAACTCAATGAGAAACTCCTTCCGACATCTGCAGAAGCAGGATCAAGCTCTGAGACAAGATGACTCACAACAGAAGAATCCCGTTCTCCTCCCTTAATCAGAGGATTTTAAGATGGACTTCAGTCAGCATAAAACCACATAACACAAGCACCCTCCAGATTTGGGCAGAAAGGGACTTTTATCTGTGTGCAAACCCAGAAGAAATTTAGGGATTCTTCATTACTTATTAGCATTAAGAAATGCCAGTATTTTAGGAAACTGGTTTCTACAAAGAGCACTGAAGGGCAGAGAAGCAGACTTTAAAATATTAAGATAAATTCCATATATCCTCCACTTAACAGGTGTTTTGAATACATGTTGATTAAATGGAAACTATATAGTATAGCATGGTAGAGCTTATGGGTTTTATATAGCTCAAATGCTTTATTCAGCTGTTTCTAATTCAACTTGCAGTTCCCCATTTTTATCTTCCTCAGAAACGCTCACAACGGTACCACAGCCATGTTTAAATCCTTTTCTAGTAAAAGGCAATAGGGAAGTCTTCACTGTAAACATCAGCCTGAAAAATCCCCTTTTCCCATTCAGAAAAATTTAAGTTTTTCTCCACACCAAGATTTGTAGAAGTTGCTGAGAAGAAATTTCAGCTGGGAAGTGGTCTTGGGATTGTAGTGAACTAAATGCTGCACCAAGTAAGTTGTTTTTAAAATATCCTCTGAGAATGGAATGCAGCACCTCCTGCTTAAAATAAGGAAAAAGTGAATGCCCATGGCTACAAAGTGTGTGACTGAGAGAGTAGAAGTAGGACATGGATTTTTTTGATGTACCACTGTGCTCTGCACATAAACCCCTAATTTCCACTCTCTCATTTTTCACTTGTTTTGATACGCAGGAACAAGGAAAATCTCTGGCTACATTTGGCTCCCTAACTCAGGAGGTGTTATTTTTTCCCTTGCACTCAGAGAGCACCTGGCCAAGATCTATGGTACATGGAATTTAAACACAAACCTCCAAGTGCTGTGGTTTAGATTCCACAGGCCTGTCCTGCTGCCCAAATATGTAGACAGTCTGGAAAGCAGCTACTGCACATCTGCAGGGATCACTTCTGCAGATCACTGGAGTCTAATGTGCTGCGGTTGTAAACAAATTATTTTGTTTTCACATCTGAATTTTGTCAATTCAGTTTATGAAACATGTCCCGTGTTTTCCTGTTTAAATAATGGATTCCCCCTGCCCTTGTGCTAAAACAACTCTTTTTTGCCTTATTAGCTCCAGCCTCAAAACCCACTTCCTCCCTCCCCCCAGTTCCTTCCTGTACACGATCATGCAATTTTTTGAGGTAGGGTAAGAATTTTACTTTTATTACAGGTAATGGCAGTGAGGCTCTTAATTTAAGTAATAGGATAAAAATCAGACTTGATAAAACAGTAGCTAAATAGATTAGCTTTTTCAGCAACACAGAAAAGGAACTTTCTGGCTTCTCCCCAGCATTTCTTTTTAAAGGCGTGGTTTTAGTTTGTTTTTTAATCTCCAATCTGTTTTGCTGGGGAGTTGGGCCTGTCAGCTCAGCTCTCCAAGAGCCAAAACTAACAGTATTTCCCCAAACAAAGGTTCATTGAGAGAATCAGATTATAAGCATTGTGTGTTGGAGCAAAGGGGCAGGCAAGAGTAACCAAAACATTTCAACATGGTGTGAATGTGTGTAGGACTGGCAAGGAGACCACGTTTTAACACCTTACAATTCCTACCTACAAAATTAATCCCAGCTGCAGCCTGAGGATACTAATCCCAGACAGAGCTCATTT
Source organism: Acrocephalus scirpaceus scirpaceus (assembly GCA_910950805.1). Lineage (NCBI taxonomy): Eukaryota > Metazoa > Chordata > Aves > Passeriformes > Sylviidae > Acrocephalus > Acrocephalus scirpaceus. The sequence goes on from OU383788.1 coordinate 10,840,904, forward strand.
TAAAAGGCAGATTTAGGGCAGGTCATTTGCTCCGTTACCTGGTTCATCCTCCTTCCCTGAAATCCTCCTGCAGCAGCAGGCTCAGGGCTGTGAAGGGATGTTCTACTGCCCACAGACCACAAAGGACAGCAGGGAGCTTTGTGCTGAAGTTAAATCAAACACTTTAAAACAACCAAAATGTCCCCTCACTGCTTGATTTTAAAAATACCTTTTAAAAACACCTTTTAAAAATAATACTTTCATCTTGAAGATACAGATACTGGACCAGACAAATATTTTTCTTCTGTCATGAGCATTACCTATTAAGAACTGTTAGAAAAATAAAAACAAAGATCAAATTTAGCCACTGGCAAACTGGAATTCCAACACCTGCCAAGAAACAAGTTATCTCAACTAATTTCACGCAGGCAGGCTCAGGTATGCACCTCCTGAAATGGAACAGGAAAGTGAAAGGTCAGCTGTATGCCTGAAGCAATAATCCTGCCCCAACAAATCCACAAGAAATGATTTATTTCTATTATAAACTCAATGCTATTTTAAGCCTGGAAGTTTAATGTAATTTGCATAAATGAAAGTTTGCAGTGCCTGGGCTCTTGCTCTGACAACCTGGTCTATGCTGGACTCAGGAATAACCAGGCAGGTGTTGTGTCAAGGCAGCCTCCTCAGGGACAGCTGAAAAACTCACATTTTGGGAGCATTATCACACCTACCATGACAGGTTTTCATAGCACCACCACTGTGTCAACCAGGGAAACATTGCTGCAGTTTTAGTCAAACACAACACGGCCAGGGTCAGCTGTGTGCAGCTGGGAAGGACCACTGAGAAATGCCTTCACCAGATGCAGGTTTCATGCATGTTATGAAAGGGTGAAAATAGCACTGGGCAAACATAAAGAACAGTACAAATATCAAGGAGACTTGAAGCCTATAATGTCCTTCAGCCAGTGGCTATTTAAAGACTCAGAATATTTAGACAGTTTCTCATTTCCAGTCAGAAATCAAAAGATATTTCTAGAAATGTTCTTGCTTTTCAGACACTTGTCCAACGGTGGCTCACTTTAGTACAGAACTGGAACAGCATGAAAAGGAAAAAGCTTCTTAAGTACTGTCATTAATATGTCAGTCAAAAGGCTGAGGAAATGGGCTTTACCATGACATCTGTCACTGCTGACCCTCCAAAAACCTCTCCCTGATCCCTGCTCTCCTTAACTTTGCCCCTTTACAGAAGTCACATACTTTGTAACTTTGTAAATATTAACACTTTATAAAATTCCACACACTTCCACTGTCAAAAATCAGGACCTTCTTTAAGAACTACCAGAAACCTCATCAAGGAAAAAGTAGCTGACATAGTGCTCTGAGATCCAGGCTCAGAGGCAAATCCCACCCCTTTCATTGCCCAAATGTGAAATGCCATGATGGAGAGCAGCTGCCCATGGGCACAAAGTGTGTCAGTGGCAAAGCACGGACAGAACACCAGCCAAGCATATCTCAGCCACACACCCCACACTAGAAATGCTACCAGCAAAGGTAAGCTTTAGCATGGATTAGATTTACATTTTTCACATCAGATCAGTGCATTTGGTTTTCCTTCTTTTTTTCAATACATTTTTTTTCTTTTTTTTTGAAGTGCTTCCTATGCTCTCGTGCATGGTGGAAAGAAGTGTCATTTTTAGAGCTGCTTCAATATAAAGAGAAGTGATCCTACTTACTTCAGTGTCTTGAAATTTTCCACTTCTTACTAAGGCTTGATTTCTGCCACTGGCTTTTCATGAACCTTCACTACAAAGAGCTGTTTCCCAATACAGATGATCAGGAACTGATAGGGTTTTGCAGTACACCTCCATTTTCATTTAAAAGGATGGTTGTTGGTGAGGGACCCTTTTGTATGGACAGCTATAAATGTATCAGCATCTCTTTGGACATTAAGGCCCCAGCCTAGATGAATGAACTGATCAAGATGTGATGATCTGGGACTTAAAAGATTTTTCACACATGGAGCTTCTGAAAAACCCAAACAAACCCTATCAGCATGGCAGATCAGCCCAGCTCTCTGAGCAGCACACATACCATCGGAGCCCAGAGCTGTTTACCATGCTTGAGAAACCCGAAACCAGCACTTCTGCCGCAGAGGATACTGTAACATTCGCTGAACAACATTACAAGCCTATAAATACACTGCAAGACTTCAGGGATCTTATTCTGAAAGTGCCTTATGGGTTTGAAAAAGCAGAGATGCTCCCCCAGCTCTCCCCTTGTGACACGAAGCTTTCATCCCAGCTGTCTGCAGCCAGCTCCCTGCAGCTTGAAAAACACCAGGCTGATTCCCAAATTCAGTTATTACAGACTCAAGATTGCAACAGCACACACAGTTTATTCAAAGTTTACATAAAAGCTGAACCAGAATCTACACAAGAGACAGAAGCAGGGTAAAGGCACCATTGTGTTACTACTGAAACTACTCAAAGATCAGTCAAAATCCCATAGAAAGATGATGCAGGAAGAAAACTCCTTCCAGAACTCAAATAAAACAGCCTGGAATGTGGGAAAAAAAAAAGTTTCTAAAAGGTCATGCACAACTCACAGGAAAAGTCTCCACTTAGACCTTTCTTGGATCTGTGTGCAAACAAGTGGTCTGGCAATGCTTCACCAAAACCAGCCCTTCAATTCCTGGTGAACACCCCACTGCCCTGTGCATGGTCGTGCCATGGGGGCAGCCACATCTCAAACACCACAGCAGAACTCCCCATGATCCACCCATCCAAGACCACAGACTTCGGGGAAGGTTGAACTTTTAGAGAACACAGAGTGGAAAACAAACTTCCACCTCCAGGTCACCAGTCAAACTGGAGCTGTGAAGATTTGTCTGCTGCAATGCAGGGAAGGCTGTGTGAGTGACCCTTCCTTAATTAATTGGGACATGAGGCTGGCAGGGAAGCAGCTAATAATGCTCATGCCACATAATCCTCACCACACTTTTCCCAGATGGCTCCTGTTGCCTGTCTAGGATTGGACAGGCCAAGGGCAATGCCAGGTTCCCACACACAGATGGAGATCAACCCCGTCCTTGGTGGCTGCACTCCTGCTGAGTTGTTGGATCTGTTACTTTATAATGATGGTGGTTATGGTAACTATGCACAGCACAGGGCACTGATGAATGTTTCATAGCAGTTAACTTTATAAAGCAATATTTAACCTCACTATATGCAGTGAGTGTCAAAGAAAGACCTTGTTTTATTGCATTATACCCTTATAAAATAATTCCTTTGCTCCCAGTAACCACCATGATTAAATATCAAGTAGCAAAACGGTTCAGAAATTCTCATGCCATTCACCTGTGCACCAGTTAAAAGACATGGCTGGACTGACTTTCAAATGGACTGAGATGATTTATGTCCCAAAGCAGGATGTGACTTTACCAGTAAAACATGTGACAGCATCAGCACTTTCACAAATCTTACTACAAGCAAAACAGCAACCAAGTCACTAAATGACCCTCACTCAAGTCTTTCTTTAAACTGTGTTTTTCCTATGTGCCAAAATCACAAAAAACCAGTCCCAACCTTCATTCTGTAAAGTTCCTGTCCTGGGTACATGACAGTTCCTTGGGGCTCATCTGAAAGGTAAATAAACACTCTTTCCATGTTTATTTCTATGGAGAGAAACAACCTCTAAAAATTTCCTAGGATCTGTCTCCCCATTTCCAAAAGCCTGTTACATGTACCCAGCCTATAATCACCACATGCCAAGCTTAGACACCAAGCCTACTAATGTGCTAATAAAAACTGCTAATAAAAGTTTTAGTCTCCTTAAGCTCTGCTAAGATTTTTACTGGAGATTTGAGGGTTCTACTTGTACAGCTGGATACTAGAAACAGATGGGATCCACGCTGAGCTCTTAAACAACAGCCTTCACAGACCAAAATTTTATTAGAAACAGTAATGAATTAGCTTTTATTGCAGAATTCTATGCATCTACTTGCGAAGCTAAGCTCTCTTCTTCGGTCACATTTGCTTATTTGGTAAGGTGAATAATAATCTAATAATAATAATCTAATAAGGTAATAATAATCTAATCCCATGGTTTCCATTAAGGGTTAACAATTTTACACAGCACAAGAGATAGACCAGGACTTAAGAATGCCTCTGGTTCCCATGCAGTTTGACTGCAGATTACCCTTCCTCACAGGAGGAATGACTCAGATCACAGAGTCACTGCAGTCACAAACATACTGGCTCTGTGCTTTCACAAGAGCGTGGAATCCCCAGCACCTTCAGGCAGCAGCACAGAACGGGGCTGCTGCCACAGAGAGCAGCCACAGCCACACACTCTGGCCTGATCTGCAGCTTCCAGACACCAAACACTGCCTGGAATTTTTTCCCAGCTGATACTAAAACACTGTGTAGCTCACTCCAGCACTTGGCACCTGCTTTGGCAAGAGCTGTAAGAACACCCACACAGGGTGCCACAGGTCCAGCCTTCCCCGTGCTCAGTCCCAGCAGTGGGTGAGCAGGTGCTTGGGGAAGGGTGACAACAGGACCAGCTTGTCCCCACGGTGCTCCTGCCAGCTCCCAACAACCAGCCCCTCCCAGCTCTAAAGGAAAATGATATTACCACGTATATTAACTCACTCCCTAAAAGTGAAGAACTACAGAGTTTCTCTTTTTGCTGTTTATAGACACATTCCCCTGCCCCAGCTGAGTATGTATATTGATTTGGCAGGACCCTGCTTTGAAAAGAGAGGGATAATGACATTTGTAGTAGAGAACAGCCACTATGGTGATTTCTCAACAGCTTGGATGCCCCAGCTTTTGGACAGATTGTTTTGGTTTCCCAAAGCAATTATTTCACAATCTCTGTTTTCTGTTTTAGGTGTCAAACATAGTTGCTAATAATTACCTGAAGTGAGTGCCATTTCCTCCTTGAGGAAACAGTGGCTCACTGATTGTATTCCTGATCAAGTCAGCTCTCCCATCCCAACATAAGGTTCATTTGAAATTAGCTGACAACATTCAAAGATCTTCTCTGGCTCTGTAACAGATCTAAATATTTCACAACCATATCCAAATCCCTTGACTCAGTCCTTCCTTTCTAAAAGTTTTATATCCTCTAATCGAGAAAAGTCATTTTTGTATGTTTCCAGGTGGCCAACCTCCTCTACAACCCCTGCACTCAATTTCCTTTCTCAAAAGCTGTGTTTTAAAGAGCAAAAGCAAGTAGTTGATTCCCTTTCACTGCTTTCCCACATCTGGCACACCACCAGCACATTTTCTATCTAAGTTCCTTTGCCTCCATCCTGTCAAGGACAGATGTTTACCAAGCAAACAGAAAGCTGGACTAAGCTGTGCAGATACCAATATGCAGGAGTTTATACAGGGAAATGGTGATACGTTCTTTGGACACTGACCAGGACGAGCTAACACGAGAAGCATGATATGTAACATCAACTTTTGTGCTGCTAACAGATGAGCACATTTCAGAGCCATTCCTGAATCCACTACACAGCTTAGCAGGATCAGGACTTTGCTGTGTTGCCTCTCACTCAAATATTGGGAGTTGTCCTGATGCACAGTTGTCACTGTAAATATTATTAACAGGGCTTGACTAGCCATGGCTAAGCTTACTCAGACTACAGCTTCTATGTAAACATACAGAAATTCATCAGGATGAGCAGAGTGGCCATCAAAGAGCAAAACAAACTATATCATTCTTTGCTCTGGGAAACGTGGCAGCACATAATATCCATATCCAATGACTGGCAGATCAGGAATGCAACAAGATCTTCCACTGCCCTCTTCCTGTTTGGCACTTCTTCTCTAACAGCTGCCAGACCCAAAAGCTCAGGTATTTCCTTTTTACCTTCTTTTAAGTTTTCCTTTTTATGTGCATGCCTTTCCTTTTTTACCTTGGTCACTTCTGCCTCCGAAGTAATGGCTTTCAACAACTAACACAGGCTAAATCAAGTATCACACTATAGCACCAAAAGCAAAAGTCTGCATAATAAAAAGATAATCAAGAGCAGTCATGGACTTCAAAGAAGAATTACAGACATGAGAAGCTCTTCCACAACTCTTGCTCCATTTGGTCTCTCTTTGTGGAGAGTGAGGACAAACTAGATTTAAGAGCAGCCTAAAATCTGGATGTAGGATGCAGCATGAAGAGCCTGTGATGGCTCACATTGACATCAACATACAGTCACTAAATGCTGTGGGCCTGAGTTATTTTTAGGTCTATTGTGAAACCCCACATTCCAGCTGCTCCAAAGATACACCAGCACTACCACAGAGGCCTGGGCTCTGTATCACCCTGGGTGGCTGGAGTGAGTCTAACCCTTGCCCTACATTAGAATTTTGGTGCCAAGACAACCAGCTCCCTGGCACAGACGGGGCAGTGTGGACAAGAAGTGTTTTGGACAAGAAGCACACACGGGCTGGGGAAGACTGTTGGATACAGAAGTCACTGAGCTGCTGCAGCCTGGCCAGAAGTCTCCCAGCCATGCTGGCCAAGGTCACTTCAGCTATCGTGTCCTTGAACAGGCAGAGCACCCGTTACTATGGGACCTTGAGGGAAGGCAGAGTAAACAAAGCAACAGAGGGAAAGGAGGCCAGAATTTCGAGTAAACATCCCATGCTACAGAATTCTGAAAACAATGAACTTGACAGATTCCAGAAGCAAAGCCTCCTTCGTGCCTCTGCAAGGTTTGCTTGAATCTTGTAATGCAGACATGTCTCTCATAAAGAACAACCCTGCTGAGCTCTGAGGACTTACAGCCTCCACTGGAAGGATCAGTGAAAAGAAAAGGCCTCATCGTGCTTACTTGTGCTTCTGCAGATCTGTTCTAAGCAGCAGTATGAGCTGCAGATCTGTTCTAAGCAGCAGTATGAGCTGCAACACAAACTTCTCAGAACAAAACACTCACACACCTTTGTTCCTTCGCTCCCTCCACCTGGCAGGACACAGGACCACGGTCCTGCACTCACCACAGTGACTCTAATGGCACTAATGGCTCTGGTGTTCACACAGTACAGACCCCTCTGAGCACCCCCATCAGCAGGACTCTCTCAGAATACCAGGGCAGATGCAGTGCAGGACAGAGCTGGGAGGAGCAAACATCCCACAAAGAGGGTTCAGGCCAGGTCACACTTGCAAGCTGCCACCTTCCTCCCAGATTTGCAAAACCCAACTATAAACAATGCAGCTGCTATCTCATTTCCAAAACAAGTACCAGCAATCCTCTTTCTCAAGAAGGGCAAACCTATTACACAAGAGCAAGGTTATCTGGATCTTCTCCTTACCCCCTCAGTCACCCTTAAGGCTCCACTCTTCAATTCCTGTTCTTAATTCCCAAGACAGCCCTAGGAGAAGTAAGCCCCACCCAAAACCAGCAAAGATAAGACAGACCACCCTTCATCTCCTGAGAGGAAGAAGTCCTTTCATGCTCACACAGGAACAAAACTGTAACAAGCATCAGACTCCTTTGCTTGAGTAAGGACAACTTCTCATGGACTAAGGGTGATCTCTCAACCATTCTTCCTTGCTCGCTCCTTCAGCTGAAAGCCTCAACTCTCTTATTTCTGCTCTGAACTGTCCCCCCCAAGTTCTGCTCTTTGTTCCCCAAGTCACTGGAACAATGCATAGGGAAATACTGTTGATCTGCAGTGAAACAGAAGCACAAACACCACATATATACTCTACCCATAAAGATATTCTCAGCTTGCTCTGGTTGTGGTATAAATGAGCAATAAAGATACCCCCAGAAGTCCCCACTATAATTTTAAAAAAAGCATTTATCTCTGTATGCAGGAAGACTCTACTATACATAAAAACTTCAGTAAAAAAAGGCATTAAATATAGCCAAAAGGGCTGTATCCACCACTTCCTTGCACTACACCATCAGCTAAACTAGAAGTAGAGAGACAAAAAGGTCTCAAACTGTGCATTACTGTTGTAGATAATGTGCTGCAAACACAAAACCAAGGATAAAAAGCTCTCTAACAAGTCATTAAAATTTAACAAGTCATTAAAATTTTTCTGTGCTTTTCAGGAAAAGTGATCCATTCATTAAGCAGCAATGCTTAGCTACTTAAACAGCTGAACCCTTCCCTCACATCATGGTACGTCACCAACCGTGTCATGGCAAAGGGTTATCTGCAGGTCAGGAGTATTCTGGCCAAAACACACTGACATATCACTAATTGAAGTGAATCAGATTCTTCCACTAATACCCTGCTACATGATAATCCAAGCAGTGCCCTGCAAGCCCTTTCCATCTGGCATGTCACCTTTTCTCTTACAGTCCCAAAGGTGACAAGACAGCCCTGAGAACCACTCCTAACACTGTGGGCTTTGTATCTTCATATACCTTGCAAGTGGCCATGGTCTGGAAAACCAACCAAGGGAAGGAATATTTTCCCTGGGCTTAGATGGCTTCCTATGGTCCTTTCCAATCCCATTTTCTATTATCCACTGATGTCACAGTGGGACAGCAAACTAAAAATACTAATCTTTCACAAAGGTAACTGCTGCTGAGCTTGCTCTTAAGTAGCACTCAAGAGTTTCCATACCTTAAGGCACAAAGTGAAATCTGCTTTACAGAGAGGGAACAGGCAATTTCCCTGCAGCCATTCACACCACACAGAACGGCCAAGGTGTCACCCAGGCTCTCCTCACCACTTGCTCCTCAGAGGCATTAAGCCTGGAGGAGACTGATAAGAGATTGTCACACTTATGGGAAAGGCAGGAAGATAAAACACGACCCTCACCGGGTTCAAGCAAACTTCTGCTCAATCCAACAGTAGATTTCACACAGGGAGGCAGAGTCTAGCAATTGCAGTACATTGAGCCAAGGCAGGAAAACAGATGAGGAGCCCTCCATTTCTGCTTGCAGAGTAAAGAGTTCCCAAACAAGCAGGGTCCTCCTGCTGCCTGGTGTGGCACATTCAGCTCCTGAACAAATCTCTTGAGGAAATGGGTCGTGCCTCCCATGGGGCACGTGTCAGGGACTTGTCAGTAAGCTGCCCATCTTCTCCATACTCCCCTCCTAAATCTTTCTTCCATTTGTCCTCTTTCCTTTATTAAGTTTGTAGCTGAAGTGTCATCTTTGACAGGTCTTCCTTGTAGACTCCTCTGTCAGCTCACTTCTAAACTTCATGCCTTTGTTTCCCTCTTTCTAAAATGCCAGGACACACTTCTGGGGCTCTGACGTGCTGAGACTGTTTTGGTCATTTCAGACCAGAGAAAGGGAGGAAAAAGCAGTAACTGATTTATCTAAGATCAACAGCCAAGAAACCAAGGGTTAGTGAAGAGTTTTGTGCTTGTGTGTCACAAAGTAAACAAGCTGTGCCAAATGCACACTGGAACATTTCCAATGGCAATGGCTGCTTTACTTACCAAGGGATGGCTACATTAATTATATCAGGAGTGACACCAAGTCAGCGTGTTTTATGTTCAAAACCAACCAAAAATGACCTTTCAACTCCCATTTGAGCAAACAAACAAAAATTATTTGAAAAAACCATGGTTAGAATTTTTGTTCTGGTACTAAAGCTATTAGAAGCAATTTCTGAAGAACCTTGCTTTTCCTAACCCTATTTTTCAAGCCTTCCTGCTTCAGAAACTGTGACAATAGTGTAACTCTAGCTTGCATTAAAAACAATCAGATTGCAGTTTTCCACCACTGTCTGAAACACAAAGAACCAACTCTATTTTCTTTGGAGGCAACTGAAACAAGTACTTTTCCTAATCATCTTCATAATTGTTTTATGGACATGTTAAAGGTTTCCTTTCCAGAGCAAAAGGAAAATTGTATGAAAGCTGTAAAATATTTCTATAGCCATCAAAGAGTTTAGAAAGCTTGTCTTCTTCCTCAGAAGTAGCTTAGAAGCTTTGTCTTTAAAGAACTGTTTGTGCCAATGATATTAAGATATCAAAGGACAGATGAGGGAAATGGTAAATGCAATTAATTTCTGCATACAAAGAAAGGAAGTTGCAAGCATATAGCCTGTAGTCTTTTAATTAAAAATAAAATACCAGTTTTAACCCAAACTGGTCCAGGTTTCTCAACTGATAAGGTTTGTTGTTGTTGTTGTTGTTTTAAAAAGACAATTCTTTCTCTCCAACAGCAAAAGGCAGCAGGGCAGCATGAGAAGAGCCAAACCAGGAATTCCAGATCTCCTGCCCCCATCTCACTGCTCCATCATCCATGACTTCCATATGTGGGTCCATCCAGCTCATTCTCTCCTTTATCAGGCACACCCTCATCAAGTCCTTCCTATCTACCTCTCCTATCACAGATCAAAGCACGGGGAATAAACACTGGACTTTTCCAACGCCAGCCACACCTCCCATCATCTACCCTTACCTTCCATATATTCTTCCCTTTCATTCCTATTTCTCCTGCCCTAACAGCATTACACCAAAATCCTCTTTTCTACCCAACTCATTGTGATCATTTACCTCTGTCCTTTCATTCAAATCTCATCTAAGTACAACTCCAACCTCTCTTCTTCTCCACAGTCCCCACCATGATTAGAGACTTCCCTTTCCTTGCTGTCATTCCATTCACCCCTGCTGCAGGGTGTTTCCTCACTGACAGGGGTTCAGTGAGTTTGTAACCCAGCCTCAAACCCACTCAGTCAGCTGAGACATCCTTTGTTTGACTCGAACTTTGCAATATCTCATTTTTTCTTTCCTGTTTCCGTCCCTGTGGCCTCTGTCAACACCATCCAGCTTCTCCTGTGGCTTTATCCTGCCCCTTCTAATTCACTCAATGCATCCTCAAAGATCCTCTTAATTTCACTCCACATCTCAGTGAGCTTCCAGCCTCATTCCTTGCCCTTTCAACTCCTCCTGCTTTACAACAGATCTGAGTGCTGTTATTAGGGGGAAAATTCCACCCACTCCTAACAATTTAAAGAGTTCACTCTCTCCTTCAAGCCTGTCAAAATGCCTCTGACATCCCAGAAATGCCCAGCCTTCAGCTCAAAATGGCTACAAAGCTCCCTTTATTCCTCCTCACCCCTTCCCAGCTTGCAGCATCACTAGATACCCTTTTGTTTGATTAAGACTAATCATAGCTTAAGGACACACAGTCAGATAAGCAGCTGCTCAAGTGACTGAATATCAACTCTGCTTTCCAAAAGAATGGAAATTTTTTTCCCCTGCATGGGAAAGTAACAAACAAGAATGGTTCAGTGACCTACTAAAGGGGTGTGTGGAAAAACATGAGTAAAGCCAAGACCTGAATTTTGGGTTTCTTGGCTTTAATTCCTCTGGCCACTCAGCAGAAAGAAAAAAATGGGTAAGGGGGGGAGAACTGGAAATCAATGTATTAATTTCTGTTGCCATTCAACGCACATCATAATCATGCAGAACAAAATCTTCACTAAAAATCATGCCAAACCTCAAAGTTCAGCCAACTATTTTCAGATCATGCAAAAGTTCTTGAGAACCAGCAGTCTGAGGACAAACTAGCTCCCTCTTCCCTATTTCAGCATATCCATCAAAAATGATGATTACAAAATCCATGTTGTATTTAAGCCAGAAAATGACATCTGTTTACCGAGTAAAAACACAAGATGAGAACTACAACAAAACATGTAGATTAAATGGTAGATCGAGAGATGATAACTATGTGCTTTTTAAATGAAAAAGGTGACTATTGTGACCCACACCTCTACAGTAACACCCTGCCCAACCAGGTCCATAGAAACCAGTCTGCAGAGACACCAAAATAGCCAGGAGCAAAACAAACAAATTGTTCCTGTATCTAAACCTCTGTCCACAGAATTTGTCTATTCTTCCTGTAGTTATTTGTAGCCCTGAAGACACCAAAACCTTAATCTGAACCAAGGCCTTCTCACACTACCACTACTAAACGTTTATTTTGGCAAAGAAATGCATCTCTGAGACAAGAACAGCTCAGCAACCTTTCTGCAAACCATCCTGAGGGTCAAGGTTGTCAAGGTGGAATTTCAAAGTGCATCTTACACAGAGCTTAAAAGCTTGTGACTATATCAAGCATTTGACATAAGCAGGGTAAGAGGCTCAGTACCAATGTCCTGATTCATACTGCACCCTGAATACAGCATCCTTGCTCTGAAGGGACCCTTACTGTGGTTAAAAAATACTTGTAACAGCAACTCTGCTCAAGTTTGGCTAAATTCAGGGGTGAATATAGGTGTTTTTATCAGAGTAGCTTCTACAAGCAGCATGTGAAATATGTAATTGAATTCTGGAAGTTTTTAATCTCCAGGTGGTATCAGCACTGCTGAGAACTTCCCCAAACATTGCACTAACAAAGAATGTGCTCTGGAAACAAGCTGACCCCTAATGTCAGTGCACTGAGGAAGGGAATATTTTTGGCTTACATCTACATGAAGTGAAGGAGTCATATTGCTAAAGAGGAGAGATGAAATCTAGAAATTACTTGGCAAGCTGTTCACAAGGCAGCTTTTGTCCCAGGTCCCAGACCCCACTCTCCTGCTCTGTGCAGCTTTAGCAAGATCCACAGAGTTTTGGACAAGGATCTCATGCCAATGTTAACACTCTTACCTCAAGTACAACACCTGACATGTTTCTTAAGCTCTTATTAAAAGGTGAGAGAACTCTGAGGCTACTTAAGAATAAAGGAGCCCACAAAGTCATCTTCATCTACCCTACCATGCCCTATGCTAAGATAAGCAATGACTGACATAATAATATATAATAGTTTAAAAATAACACCACCCAGTATGAGTAGTATCATTAAGAATTCCTAAAATAAAGCTTGGGCTCTGTTTACACAATGTACATGGCCACACACACCTGAGGAGCCCATTCTCTCCACTGCAGGACTGTCTCCCCAGCACTGCACAAGAAGGGAACCTTCATACACAAAATTAATTATTTACATGGTATCAGAGCCTCATCAACCTCTTATTTCTTCACAGGGCGTGCATACAATACACTGGCAGAGCATAACTGAAATCTGCAATGTCACTTATCCATTTTACACTCGGAGAAAATAAAGAATCGTCTTTAATCTACTTTTTCCAGCAGTAATACACTGTATTTCCCACTCCCTGCAATAATTGCATTAGTCATTTTATTAGCAGGATTTACCTCTCTACCCTTGAGATAAACTAGCACAAGGTCACTGATTCCCAACATTCGTTTTTCAGAGCTCCAGATGCAGTTCTGAAAAGTTCCTATTTCAGGTTTTGAACCTTAAACTATGCATCATTCTTCCCAAAGCAGAGCTTTCCACAGGGAAGTCCAATGTCCCATATTCCAGATTGTCAGGGCAATAAATGGTTTACAGTGCCCTTTTATAAAGCACAATTTTTCACCTCACAGAAGTCTTCAGCCTTCGTTCTACATGGAGCTGAACACGATTCTTCCACTGGAGACAACAAGTCTCCAAAACAAAGAGAAAAAATTATTCTGTCTCAATCTCAGGGAAAAAACCTTCACGAGAAGCTGCTGTTGGAACATTTCTGAAAACAGTTCAGCTTTGGGAAGTTATTTCTGGGTAATGTAATTATTTGGATAATGCTAAAGTTATTAGAGTGCTTTACTAAATTAAATATCAAGATGACATAACATTTTACTTAATTCTGCGTATTGTAGGTCATGTACCCAGGAGCAGTTTCTCATTAGAATGAGCAGTGTCAAAGGTCTTTCTCATTTTGAGAAGAACATTTTTTAAGATGTTTTTGCCTGTATAAATTGACCTGCCTGCAACAGGTCATTTCTAGCTACCTACACGTCAAGGTCTGCAAGGTCACATTGATTTAAAGAGCTGAGATGAAGGGGCTAAAAGGGGAAAACCAACGTTCTTTTATCTCTCTCAGTGTGGTACAGCTCCCATAATCAATCACATCAGAAAAACAGGAGACATTGAGATAAAGTACAGCCCGCGTGATACCCGTTGTAAACCTCAGTGTTTATAAGTTACTTATTAATTTAAAAATGGTTTTAATCTGCTCACTGTACAGGGGAGTATGCTATAGACATATTTTCCCCTCTGGAATGGCTTATCTGAAATGAGACTTTTCATGCTGTGCAACTGGCTATGTGACTGAAACAGCTGTGATGAAAATTGGAATCATGATGGTTTGTACTGCTCAAAGGCATGAGGAAACCGCTTCCCTGGTGTTCAGAAATAACCTTTTTTATCATAAAAAGTTTGACCGTTAACAGCACAAAGCCAAACTCAAAAAAAATTTACAGCACTATTAAAAGAGCCCAGGTTACATCACGAATCCGTGATCCAGCATAAATTTGGTCGCTTCCAAACAAACCACCCGAGGTAATGACCCAAGTAATGACCCAGGTAATCTAGAAAAACTTCACTTTCTAGTCCATCAGCAAAGCTAATGGGTACCACACGTTTTACTGCTTCTCTTTCAAACTTTAAACACTGAAATACCAGCAATGAGTGTCACATGTAAATAAATATTACACAAAGAGCTCCGTTACAGCAGCTTCCTTTGGTTTGTGTTTAACACGGCTGCATCACCCAGCTCTGCAGGCAGCTCATGCCCCAGGAAAGCAAAATCCACACATCTTCACCTTTCTGTGTTACAGTTTTTGCTGTTGGTTTCCACACCCCCAGTTCTTTTCTAGAGTGAATTTCTACCCAGCAAAGGCAACACGGAAAACATTAATGTAGAATCTGTGTGTTTTGTCAGTGCTGGATCTGACAGGTAATAACAAGAAAGGTACAGCTGAGGCAACAGCCATGAAAACATCCCCATAAACCAACCAAGATCAAATCCAATTGAGGATGATGTGGACAGAGAGACCTACAGGCTCAACCATTTGTTAAAAAGACATTTCCCATTTCACAGCCACGTTCATCACCTCAAATCAGACCTTCCAGAATTACTTTAATCCTTTTTAGACCCACGTTTACAGTTGGTTTGTTTGGCAGATTTAAGAACTGTATCCCAAAGCTGCTGAGTAAGCAGGCTGGACCTGGGCAGGATGCTTCAGGGCTGCAACTCAGCAAATCCTAAGCATTAAGAATGTGCTTTTCTTTGGCAGCCTCTAAGAAGATATTTCTGCATCTTGCCTCATGCTACCACCAGCAAGCAGGATAAAATTATTTCTTCTGAAATAAATTTGATGCTCAGTTTATTCACCTACATCAGAGTTCAGTACTGTCAGTCAGTGTAACAGAATTATTCCTTTGCACCAGATGTGATCCTCAGTTTCAAAATCCCAAGGACACTCTAGTGGAAGCACAAAATAAAACAAAGGTGATAGAGGCCAAGGAACAGATGCACATGAGCAGTTCAGTTCTGTCCTTCATAATCCCTGTGGTTCCTTTGCAAGTTCCTCCCAGCTTGTACAATAAAGGCAGATTGATTTATTTTTAATTAAGGCTTACATTTTTATTTCTTTTGTAAGTGCAAAGTACTTATATCTATTGTTGCACACACCTTATCTGAGGTTCTGTCTCTTGCAAATAACTAATAACGTTCTTGGCCAATATTACCAAAATTTTATGATTATTTACATTACATCTTCTCACTGCTGTACAGAACAGATAGTTCTATTGTTTCCTCTTCATTGAGCAATACTTAAATAGAGGAATTTGGGGTAGGCAAAGTTAATTTTCCTTTAGCAAGCTAAGGTGGTTCCTATAGATGAAAATAAATATTTCCCTTGATATGCCAAGAGGCATTTTCCATCAACCCTTTTAATCAACTTCCAAAATACGCTCAGCAGAGAACATCAGATTGGATCCGGTTTCTGCTATATCACACGGAACAAAAGACTTGAGCAGACACACATCTTTCCAAAACACTTCTCTTCCACAGCTCTGCCTCCATTTTGGATGACAGACAAAGGGGATAAATGGGAATATAACGCCTTAATGAAGAGATGAAAAGCACAACTGAAGTCTGAGCAAAAGGTGCAGATAAACCCAGGAAGTGCTGCTGCCAGCTGCAGCCACCACAGGAACAAAGGAAACAGCGACAGAGCCCGCTTGCTTGACTTTGTTATAAAAATAAAATTTGGGGAGGGGAAAAAGGAAAATTGGCCGGGTTTCACATCGAGCGGGGCACTTTGCCCTTTAAGGGTTTCTGTTTAGCACTAGAGGCTTCCACTCGCTCCCAGCCTGGCCGCGGGATGCTGAGGGTTTCCTGCGGCACCAGCAGCCAGCCGGGGCGAGCGGGACCCCAGCCCTCAGCCCTCACGGCGGGGGCGGCAGCGACACCCCCCGCTCACCCCCCACCACGGGCCTGGGGCCTGCGGGGAAGCGCCCGGCAGGATCCCCAAGTTCGCTGAAAACAAAAGCGGCACCGAACCCACGCGTGTGGGTCGGACCGGGGGATCCCCGCTCGGCTCCGACCCCGCCCCTCACACGGTCCTGGGTCCCGGCGCAGTCCCCACACCCAGCCCGGCCGGGGCTGTCCCCGCGGCCGGGGCCGCTCGGTCCCCCGCGGTACCTGTAGGCCAGGGACATGCACTCGAACAGCTTCGTGAGGGACGCGTCGATGCTGAGGCGGCCGCCGGCGCCGCCGCCGCCGCGGGCCGCCCCGAACTGGTAGGTCTGGCAGGTCTGCTCGTTGACCGTGTCGAAGTCGTAGCCCTTCTTGGGCGGGTGCTCGCTGTGCGGCGACGAGACCATGAAGTGCCCCGAGTGGATGATCTGCGGGCCCGGGGGCTGCCCCCGCCGCGGCCCGCACCGCCGCCCCCCGCCCGGCGACGCTCCGCCGTCGTCCGTGTCCGACGAGTCCTCGTCGGGCTCCGTGCGGGGGGACAGCGGCCCCGCCGCCCCGAGCAGCCGCGCCGGCCGCATGAACACGTCGGCGGCCATGGCCCCGCTGCCGCCGCGGCCGAGCCCGCGCCCGCTCTGCGCCGCCACCGCCCCGCTCCGCCCCGCGCCGGCCCCCGCCGCGCTTAAAGGCGACGGAGCGGCCCTGCCCACGCCGGGATGGGGGGGAACGGGAGACGCCCCGAGGTTCCGCCAGGATCATTAAATTAAAAAAAAAAAAAAAAAAATAGGAAAGGCGCTGCTGCTGCTGCCCTGTGCCGGGAATGTCCCCACTCCTTCTGAGAAGGGCTGGTTTAAATGATCCAGCGGGGATTTCCATCCAGCAGGACAATTTTTTTTTTTTTAACCAAACTAAAACACGAAGTGTTCCATCTCAACACGAGGAACAGCTCCTTTACGTTGAGGGTGGCAGAGCACTGGAACTGCCCAGGGAGGCCGTGTGTTTTCCCCCTCTGGAGACATTCCGAACACACCTGGATGCGTTCCTGTGTCACCTGCTCCAGGTGACCCTGCCTGGGCAGGGGGGTTGGACTGAGTGATCTCCAGAGGTCCCTTCCAGCTCTAACGATTATGGAAAACATTCCTAAACTTAAGGGACTGTGAAGAACACGAGATGTAGAGGACAGTCCAGAAATGGCTGAAGAATGTTGAGAGAGCGATTGCACTAAAAAAAATTAAATTGTCTTTAATACACTAAATTGCTTATTATTTTCCAGAAGCAGTCTGCAAGAAGCCAGGGCAACCAGGGAAGCTGGAGACCTGCAGAGTCACAGAGAAGTCAGGACATGGACCTTCTGCTGCCAGGCTGGTGGTTCACACCTACCCCAGTACCTGCTCAGCGGCACATAAAAAGGAACCACAGTTGTTCCAGGGGAACTAAAGGTCAGATTTCATCTTATCAAAAGCATAAAGGAAGCAATGGATCCTGTAGGTTAACATAAAAGCATGGCAGCAGGGCCAGTGTTTGCAGAGAGCATCATCCTACAGCACAAAATCCCTTACATAGATGTATGTGTACCCAAAGTCAAGAGAAAAGATCTCAAACCTGCCCTGCAGTTCAAACCTCCATGGCCAGGAGAGCAGTCAGATCCTAGGACACACATTCCAAAGCATTTATACTAAATTGCATGTATTATTTCAGTTTTAGGACCTCACACTTAACATGAAAAAACAGGCTCTTCTACACAGCCACCCTCAGGAGGGAAAAAGCTGCCAAACATTAAATAGCTACTTTTACATTATAAGCTACTTTTTCTGTTGTGTTAAACCAGAAATAAGATCAAGGGAGACTTAAGAGATTGAGAGCAAGTCTTGGGCGAGGAGAGACGAGGCATCCCTGCAACATCCCAATTACGCCCATGCAATGATCTGACATTCCCCATTAGCATGGAATCAAGGCTGATCCCTGTGTTTAGGGGAGGAGTGGTAGGTCAAACACTTCCCCACACATGAAAGCAACAGTAAGGAATGATCACATCATGTGAGAGCTGTCTCAGATCTTTAAAAACCAAAACTAGCATTCAGCTCTTAGTCAGATGACTCAAATTCTGAAGAAAAGGCCAGTCATATTTAGCTTCAAATCTGGTTATTGCTATCTTACATTATCATTTGCTTTAAAAAAGGAAAAAAGTGCTGCCACCCAGCAAGACATTCTGAGAATATTTTAAATACAAAAAAAAAATTCAAAACATTCACAGTTTAACAATACCTATTAAAAGTCTTCCATGTAGTTTGTTAAGAACTAAACCTGAGCTAAAAAAATCCCATCAGTAGCAGCACTGTATAAAGTATTTCCATGACAACAGCCTGTACACTGACCTCACTAAATTCTAGGCAAGCCTTTTCCTGCAGGAAAAGACAGGTAACTTGTTCAAATAAAATCATTAGGTAGCAGTGCAATTTGCTAGGAAGAGTTAGGAGTACACCATCATTTAAAGAGAGGGCAGCAGCTTTAAGCTACAGCACAAGTTCAGGGTTTTCTCCTATGCCAGATGCAAGGAAAGGAGCATCCCTTAAAATAAATCCACTTATTTTGGAGGCAGACCTCTTGGTTTAAAGGCAGACTTTTTAAGATGAGCCTTTAGGTGATCAGTAACAGTTCAAGACTGCCAGTGATCCTCTCCTGCTCCACAGCAAGGAATTCCAGGAGGCACAAGGAAACACTAAGAGGCCACAGCATCTTTGGAATATGTCTTTTCTTACTGATTTTCATCAATCCACAGTGCAAAGTGAAACACGGGCCACCACCTTCAAGGAACATCAATCCCTTGAAATAGGCTTTTAGCACAGGAGGAATTCGACTGCAATACACACTGAACAGAGACATCCTCACTGTTTAATGCCCACAGTGTATTCCACACCACTTAGTGGTGAGATTATCCCCCTGAATCTACAGACAGGAAGATAAGGATTCCCAGGAAGATAAGGATTCCCATACTGATGAGGAAAAGAGCTCAAGGACTCTTACAGCCTGGGCTGGGGCTGAGTGCAGGAGTCCAGCTCCACTCCATACCCCATCCTGATCCCAGGAAACCTCCAGCCATGCCCAGGCTGCTGCTTCTCACTCCCTGGCACAAACCTTACCTGTTCAGAGACCTTTCCTTCTGGGACCCATCTTGAGTTACAGCCTTGCTTCTACTTGGCCTTTCCTCTCTCTCCAGTTCCACCCCGTATGGAACTCCTTGATACACGTCTCCTGGTTTAATTCACTAATCTGGAGAAGGATAAAAAACGAACTAAAACATAATTTCCTTCCCAGGTTAGTGAGTTTAGGGGGCTGGTGAGGATGTTAAAAGCACCCTGGTAAATGTGAGGAAAGGCAACAGAGCCAAGGTGGGAGCAGGCTGGGGCTCACCCTGCTGGGAGCCAGAGCCAGCAGAGCAGTCCAGCTGCCTGTGGAACTGCAGGCCACCTTGGGACAGAGCACACAGAACACTAAAAATAAGCTGGACACTTTATATCCATCTTGAATGTAAAGAATCTTTCCAAAACTCTCCAGGAGTTATTCCCTTGCAAGCATCAGACTCGAGCTTGTTTCCAAACTGAAGCACATTTCCACACTCTGCCATCCCTACCCCCTCCAATTTCAGTTACCACAACACATTAACTGAGCACCAAACGAGGAATTTGGTAAATGAATTATCTTAAATTACCAAATTATTCTGCAGATTGCTGTAATTATATTGGCCATATCTGTTTGTTGTTCTTACAACCACCACCTGCCCCTGCCCCACCACACAATTATCAAGACACCTTTGGACTGCTCAAAGGTGATCATTTTCCATGTTACCAAATGAGACAACACCAGAGAATACACATTTAAAAATACCATTTATAAAACCAGAAATTTATTGCAAATTAAAAAAAAAAAACAAAACAAAACAAACTGAGATTAAGTTTCTTGATAAAAATTCTTCACACAGCATTCGTGTTGTGATTTTTTTATTTTATTTTGAAATGAAACCATTGTACATTGTACAAACCATAACTACCGATGGAATAAATAAGTGAAAAATTATACTGCTGTACAACACACACACACACAAATCATAAGATGGAAAACGATTAGGTATTGAAGAAAACAAAATTCTTTACACCTTCTAACAGGCCCTTAGATATAAAGAACATTCCAAAACATGACAATGGTTATGTATGAAGATAGCCACCCAAAACCAATATTTTATACTGCCTTGTTGATTTTTTTTGTTGTTGTTGTTTTGTAAGTGCCAGCACTTTTTGGAATGTTTAACAACTACTTTCCCAAGCATAAAAATTCCAAGGAATAGTTCTGCTATAAAATGTTTGGCTGAGTAAATCGATTATCCGGAAGGCCTTCCCACATGTTCCACAAACTCAGCTAAATTACTTGCTTGCTTCTAGTTTCTTTTTTTTTTTTTTTTCTTTTTTTTGTTAATTTTTTTTATTTATTTATTTGTAACTGAAGCTCCAACATTCAGCATTGTAGCAAGGAAGCACTTCTTGATATTTGCACTATTTCTAAAACATCAGCTGCATGAGAACTTTCAGTCATCTTGAAAAAAATTACATCTCTCCTCCTGCTCCACCTCTCAATGCTTTCAATAAACCCTTTTACAGTGAGTTCATAAAACAAGTTTTGGGTAGAGATAGGTCCAAGCCAAAAAAAGCTGGATTTAGATCTGGTTTCCAGCCTCAGGTGGATTTGAATTCCATGTTCTGGTTTGGTCCCATCTGTACTTTCTGGCATTAAAATGTGTTCAATCACATCCGTTGGCCCATAAATGTTATCAGGCACTTCAAAAAAAGACTAATAACAGTCTTATACACTATTTTGGATTTCTTCATACCAGATAATGTCAAAGTCTCTTCCCTCAGAGACTGACAATAACAGGTCTAAGGAACCCAAATCTATCTGCTTGTTCAGTTGTCTGTTGTCACTAGAATCTCTGGTTAAAATAAAAGATCTGAATGCATTCTGTAGAAGCTGTAAATAAAGGATTTCTACCTCAGAAATAAAGCCTCTAGGAAGATGGTTATGATGCCTTGTCTCGTTAGCCACAGAACAATGAACAGTTCTGAGCAGAAGCCACAGGAGAGAAAAGGAAGTTTATAATTAAACCTGTTGATGTCAATAATGCCAATAAATGCTTCTATCTAATGAAAAATTTGAGGTATTTTTAGTGCTATTTATATATTTTATTTCTTCCTAAAGCACAGGAATTAGTTCCTAAATGAAAAGTCTATTTACTCCCTTGGAAACATCTACAAAATGAAAATTAAAAACTTGCTGTGATGCACCTGAAGAGAGGGATTAGTAAACACGACTACTTGTCAAAGGTGGCATCAATTTGTTTTGTTTTAGCATTAAGAATAACGAAAAGTTAGTAAAATCAAAAATATTTAGAAGTTTGAATCTTTCTAGATTTGCCCATTTAATATATCAATAGAACTTCTCACAAAATATCACTTAAATCTGAATGCAATATACATACAAATCAATTGTCATGGACCAGTTATCCACATTTTAGGCATACACACAATTCAAGAGAGAATTCTACCGTTTCATTGCATATATTGTGCAAATTCAGTTTTTGGCTCCTCATTTCCTTATTTTCAGAATGTTAACGGACTTCATGATCAGACCAGAAATCCCAAAATCTTATTAGGGAGCACGCTGTTTTCATGAATGATTTGCAATCAAATTTTATTCAGTTAAAATCCAAAATGTTTTATTTCAACATAAAGGAAAAGTTGAGTGTCATAGGTTATTTGGGGTTCAATCCTACAAACATCTTATGGAAGGTCAGTATTGGCTCCCCACTCCTCCCTCCCCTTTTCCCTCCCCCCAATTCCTTATTATTTTTCCTAATAAAGTGGTAATTGCAAACGTAATGCAGTAGTCTAAGTGCAAGCCATTTTCACTGTTGGAGAATTCAGACCTAAATAAGCTTCACGAAGACCTAATTTATGAAAAAACATTATCAACTGGAAGCAACTTCTTTTTTTTTCTTTTTCGTCTAAAAAAGTATTTACAGTTTTTTAGCTTACAAACTACACGCAACCATTATGCCAGAGCTGTGAGATCGTATTTTAAATTCCAAGTTCCATCTCCCACAGAGACAGAGCAAGGGCTCGATCCAGCAGCACGGATGGACACATGGATGGATGTGTGTGCATGGAAGTGGGAGATCAGCGGTTCCACCGACACCGGGCCTTTATTCCCTGGAAGTACAAAGCCCACTGGAAGACCAGACCCTCGTGACCTGATGCAGATGGTTCCACACTTCTGCTTGCCAGGAATTTGAGGGGAGCTGCACCTACCTTGTGCCTTTCCATTAGTTTAGTTAGCATAAGCACACTTCAACGTTAATTGGAAGAGAAGGAACGTTCCTAACTGGAGTTAGGAACTGGACTATGGAAACAACAAGGCTTATTTACAAGACTTGCTGAAAGAGAATAAGGAACCCTCCCCACCCCCAATACAGTATTTTCCTGGAACATAGAAGTAAACATCTCATAATGAAACAGTACAATGAAATCCAGTTCAGTGAAAACATGATATCAAAAAAGACCAATTGAAAATAAACTCACTGTGCATCAATCCCTTTGATCCTATTTATGTACATAGTGGAACTTTCCTGTAAAGCAAGTTGTACCCAGTACAGAGATCTGGACCTAATACGTAAGTATTTTAAGTGCCTGTGTTATAATATCTATTCAGATCTGGACTATAAATGGTAAACAGATCATGTTAACTTCTGATGAAGTTAAGTATTTAGAAGACCAAATTTACAGTTGCGAATGCCATGCATTCAATAAAAGATCTCCACTATAGCTGCTAAAATAAAATATCAAGCTCCTTTTTCTCCTTGGACTCCAAGAGTGAAAATGGCTTCCTGATTCGTAGTTGTTTAAAAATTTAAGCACCAGGGATTTAAAACTTAAAAACAAAACAAAAACCCCAAACAAAAAAAAAAGAAAAAAAAAAAAGCCCTACTACATGGCATTATGCAAACATAGGCCACTTTGCAAAGGAGACAGTTGCAAAACAACTTTTAAAAGTTAGCACTGTTTTCAGAACACAAGGCACAAAACAAAAGCAGACATCACGCCAGAACAATGAACTTCACATGAAAGCTAATACCTGACCTGTACCATCCTTAAATATCTTACAATGTTAAATAGAGAAATGAAAAAAAAATACAGCAGCAACATAATTGTAATTTTGACTTTAGAAACAGTGCGTAGACCCCTCCTGAGTTGTTTACTCCAACCATTTCAGAGACAGTAACTTAAAAGTTCTCAATGTTTGTTTCACAGGAAAAAGTTTTCAGTGTCTGAGAAGTTAAACCTTTGTTAGGCTTTCTTGGATTTTTGCTTGGTAACTTGAAAAGTTAGGAGTTCTGTCCTCATCCAAGAGAAGATGTTTAAGTAAGGTTGTTCTATAATTAAGCCCACTGATGTACCTTACATAAAAACTGACCAGAAAAATCTATAGTCTAAATCTCTTCAACGTTTTGTTGGGAAGCCTCTACTTTCATCTTTTTAGAAGGTGGCACTCCTTCAGAGTCCTTAATGAGGGGGAAAAGAAAAACAGCCACGTTATCATTGCACTGAACTTCAGGCACCATAAACATCAAACAAACAGCACCAATAAATTTCCTGGTGTGTGACGTGTCCCAGATAAAGCATCCCTGGATGCCAGAACATGTCCCAGTGCTGCCTTGAATCACTCCTCTAGTTACATCTTACCTCAACATCTTTGCACTTGTTGTCATCTACAAAGGGTAAAATTCTAGTTCCAGGCTAAACCCCATAGTGAATATTCCAAGGAACAGCCTGGATGGAGGGTGCACTGAAACTGAGGACCCACAGGAAAACCAGGAGGAGCAGGGCTCTGCCTGAGGATCTGGACTTGCCCTGCCCTGGGATGGGCACAACTGCAGGGATAATTTCTTCCTCCCACCCACCCACCCAGAATTTTTCAGTGTTTCAGTGAGTAAACACCCAAGCATCCACAAATTAACTCTCCTAACTGCCAGAAGCATTTACCTTTGTAGGTGTTTTACTTCTGAATGGTCCTCAAAGGGTCCAGGGGGTTTGTTCCAAGCAATTTATTAATGTAAAATGATAATATTCACTTAAAAACATGGTCTGGTTTAAGAAACCAAGAAATCCATCAGACCAATCTGGTTTTACTGTTCCAATTCTGTGAGATTCAAGCAGCCAGTCACCTGGACCACAAAACCAGGTGCAGGCACATTTAATATTCTACAGCTGCTTTACTGTCCTCACTTTGGAAATTAACAGAAATACACAACTGTCCTCCTTATATTTGCTTTTAAATAAAAATAAACTTTTCCAAGATCCATGCAATCAGAATATGGCATTAAAAGTTACCTGAGAGTTTTTAGATGCCTCTGTAATTAAATCATTTTCTCCAGAGGACTGAATTTCTGCTTTCTCTGAACTATTCATGGAATTTTCCATTGAAGACTGTGAATTCTGTTCATCAGAGGTATCTGAAATGGCAAGAAATAATTTTAAATAAACAAATGAAAGTTTTCAGCAAGAGCTTTCCAGGATGTCTTCCCATCAGCAACATCCTCAGCACATCCATTTAATCCAAATTGTAACCATTAATGAAAACACACACAACAAGTGTACAAATATGATGAATTAAACTCAAACTCCAGGATCACAACCCAGCTGCTGCCTGAGCTTTGCCTTCCTGCTGCTGGAGCACAGCCCCTGGGATCAGACCCTAGAGGGAGCCAAGCTCCTGCACAGCCTCAAACAGGATGTCTGAGCCCTCAGCAAACGAGTCTGGACTGCAAGGGAATTCCTTCTAACCAGAAGCAAAAGGCTGAATTGTTACAACTAATGGATCTAAAATCCTGTGGCTAAGCAGAGAAAATAAAGTAACCTGGATCAAAATTCAGCCATATATTTAAGATCCTTTTTTTTTTTGCTTGATGCTACACTTGGGATAGAATTTAGAAATTCAGCTAACTAGCTTAACCACTGAATTTTTAATTCTGGTGGACAGGTTTGAAGAAGTCCTCCAGCCTGTTACAGCTGTTACTTGCTTCCAGCTTTCACTGAGTTTTGGTTTGTTTTTTGTGGCTTTTTGGGTAGGGGTTTTTTTGGTTGGTTTGTTGTTTTTTAGGGGTTTTTTGTTGGTTGGTTGTTTTTTTAAACCCTTCTCTCTCAAAACAAGACTTAGAGAAGACTCAAGGTTAAAGCATCCATTTACTTCAGCAGGGAAGAGGGGCATGTAAAATATATTCCTAGATCCCTGACCCAAAGATTATATTTATTTATTCCATATGAAGAAAAATTCAAGATTGAACAAAATTGTTAAGACAGCTTTGGTTAATCAAGATGCCATAACCAGTGAGTAATTTCTATTTTTGTGGTGTACTGTATAAAAAGCATCACAAGCATTTCTGAATTCAAGACAAAGTGACACCCATCACGAGCATCTCAAAGATCACATTCAGCCAACTCGGGCAGAATCCTCTTCCTGTCCATGTCTCACCAGAAAAGCATCTTTATGCTGATAAAGAAACAAGTCCCAAGGGTCCAAAGAAATCTGAGTTTTGATTTTTGCTGTGTATCTCTCAGCTCCCACTGAGCTGAGGAGCACTCAGCCCTGTGCCCATCTCCCTGTGACAAAGCCAGCCCCAGCTCATCACCGCTGCTCTTTTCCAGCTGCTCCTGATGAAACCCCCAGCCTGCTGCTGACCTTTGGGCAAGGGGATCCATACCTTAAACCACCAAGCCTGAAGCTATTCCAATGCCTGCAGGATTTGTTCACACAGCAGATGCTTTGAATCCACCTGTTTTATTTCAGAATTCCTCATTAAGCATTTCTGACCACACGAAGTGGCTTACAGGAACCTCCCTGATTTCAGTGGAGTAACATGAGATAGACATGCAAGGTCATTAAGGCTGTCCAGCTGAGTAATGTCGCAATTGCAGGGCTCTGACTGATCACAACAAGGTAGATAAATGTTTAATAAATTGTTTAACACAGCATTTAACCAACTGAAAACCCCCTGCATTAATAACAGGTATTTTTTGCCATCATGTCTCCCTTTCATTTTACAGTAACTGGCTCTGGAACTAATCCAGAGGACTTGGTATGATTTTCCCTGAACCTAAATTTAACCAGGGGAACATGCATGCTATGTAACAGCTTCACATAAGCAGGTTCAGACAATATTAGACCAAGGAGTAAATCCTTACTGTTTACTGTGGCCAAACATGCAAGTGGAGATATCCTCTAAAGGAAATGGTGCTCTGATTTATTCAAATTTGGTGATGGTTCTGTAGTCAAATTTTAACCCCAGTTAACAATGACAACATTTAACATATTTAACCACTCTGGCATTACCAAGATAAAAGCTCTAAATTTAAATTGGTCAGTGGATCTACTGAGTGAAGAACTAAATCAGGAGGGCGTAATTTAATTGCTTTGGTATGGGAAGAATTCCACAACCAAATCGTTAGAATGGTGTTAAGGACATCTTTTATCCATTATAATAGGACAAAGAAAGTTATCTTTCCAAGAATATAAATACAGAGCGTGTTTCAATTACCCAAAATATCATTTAAAGAGTGAGGTTGAGAACAATCCTTTAACCCACATGTATTTTTAATCTGTCCACAACTGCAGTAGAATCTTGTAATGCTTTCAGAAAATTAGGACAGAATTCAGAGCTAACTTTTAAATAAGTAGCTAGCAGGGTTAAGAGAAAAGAAAGCTTGCATTATAGTTGACACAATTTTAAAAGTACTCTCAAAGTATTTCACCTCTATTTTACTGTCACACTAGGGCACAAACTACCAGAGACCTACACAAACTAATACCTTCCAGGATTTGTGTGATTACATGGTAGCAGCCATTTCAAAGCTGATTTTAAATTATTTCTTCTTTCAAGACTGAGATTTGAGAACAATAAACCAGTATTTTGTTTGTTTCTCTCTAAAAAGACTCCTGAATGTCAGTGTGACCTTTCCAGTTGTATGAAAGATCACCAGTAGGTCAGAGAAATTGTGGTCCATTTTCACATAAATGCCGAGAATTCAGAAAGCATCTCTTTCAAATTGTTATTTTCCAGTTCTTAAAGTGGGTAAGCAAACAAATAACATACTAAAGGATATTTTTTTTTGTTTGGCTTTCAAGTGGCTCTTCCCAGCTCACCTTCTGAACCAGGCTGCTCCTTTGCCTCTGCCTGAGTTTCGTCAGACTTGACTTCAGTGCCGTCTGCTTGTGTTGCCAAGTTCTGCTCTGGTGCTGGGCTGGAATTGCTGCTGTTCTCCTGCTTTATTGGGGAAGCATCAGCTATTGAACTCTGGTTGCTGTTGTCATCTGTGAACAGAAGAATGAAAACCAACAAAGTTTGATTTGATAAGATACAAAGCACACCTTAATTCTTCCATATCATTCCCTGGTAACATTTATGATGTTATGATATATTAAATGATATAATTTAGTTCATTAGGGATGGAGTCCAATCATTTAGACTCACACTCTACCTCCAACTTTTTTCCACGCCAGCCTAAGGAGTTTTCAAGCAGTTACTAAAGAGCTAATTCTAACTGATTTAATGCATTAAAACAAAGAGTGTTTTACTCAGATCTCATCCAAAAGAACCCAGAATTTTGTAATATGAGTAAACCAGATCAACCAAAGTGGCAGTCTCATATAACACAGGACTAAGTAAGTTCATGCTGCAGATTTACAAATACCCATCACTCCAACGTTCAGATGAGCACATATTTTTAATTGAGTCCTGAAGGTCAAAAAAACCCCAAAAACCCAAACCAACCCAAAACCCCTTCAAGGTGAAGTGTAACATCCAGTCCCAATATCAATGATTTCTAAGTGATAATTGTCCAGAATATTCTCTAGCCCTCAAAGACTTGGATCACAGTAATGTTGTGCTGCACAAATCTGCAGTTAACAGGAAATATTCTGCCTGTGCCCTCTCCCTGTGAGAGTGGTTTAAGTAGCTGTTGTTTTATGGATAGCACTGAGGTGCAACTTCCTTATCCAGATTAACATCCACAGATAACCAAGAGGGAAGTCCCTGCTCCCTAAAGAAAATTAACCCTGCAAAATATTAGGAATTAAATTACTACAATACAAGTAAAGCCACCTCCCTCTGCATCTGTACAACCATTACATCCAAAGGAGCTGCTGGTGGGACGACCTCTCTCCAGAGCAGCCTGAAGTAATTTCAGATTGAATTTAACACAAAACTGTACAGTGTGAAATTGTGCAGTTAAAAACACAGCTGAGAAGTGATGAAAAAAGCAAGTAGTATATTCACCACATGGATGGGAGAATCAAGACTTTAAAAAATTAAATGATCTGACCAAAGCAAAAGTTAGAAACAGATGAAAAACAAATCCAGATATGCAAAACCCCTGCTCATTCCTTTCACTGCAAGACCACACTTGCTGTCAGCACTGAGGCAACACAAATGCAAATAAAACTGAAATTAAAAATTTACAACCCACTAAAAAGTGATCCTCTCTTATCAGCTCAAACAGTGCTGCATTCTCAGTCATAATTGTTATCCAAACAACCAGGAGGAAAAAACCTGAAGCAGAGCCGAGCTGTGCAAACTGCTCTGCAATAAACACCAGGCCAACACTCAAAAGTCACATTTAAAAAAAAAATTAAAAGTGAAATAAAATTGACCTCATAGTGCCTCACTGGCAAACAAAAAATGTTTTCTTGAGCAGTTAATTTCATCAAGCTGCAGCAGAAGGAAGGCACCACAGAACCAGAGCTCGCTTTCTTGCCTCTTGCAGAATTCTCTTGACCTTAATCAGTAAGAGAGTTAATAAGTACAAAACCTGCCTAAATTATAGTAGGTCCCACTGAGGCTTTGGGGGATTTTTGGTTCTTCAAGCAGCAAATTCTGTTGAGGTATTACTCCACCTGAGTAAAGTGCATTTCTAATTTTATTTTCGTATTTAGCTCCACTAGCAATTTTTTCCCTTACATTCATAGCCCAAATATAAATAGCATTTAAACAACTGTTAGTACTTCCACAGAAGAGAAGTCCAAGGTACCAAGTGAGTATCTGATGGTGTTTTTCATTTTGATTCAAGTCCATACATCAGAGCAGGGAGAATCTGAGGTTGCTGGTTTACACTTTCACAGCAGTGTAAGAGGGGAACTGGGTCTGACCTTCTCCCACTCACCATGCATGTCCATCATCCCTGGGGAGGAGCTGTTCTCTGGAGTGGTCACTTCAGAGCCACATTTTTCATCTTTGCCCTTTTTCTTATTCTTATTTTTCTGAAAAACAAAAGGCACCACACACAAATGAGACTATGGCCATTCAGAGAAATCCACATTGCTGTGTAAAACCCTCCCCACTCATCACCTCTGTAAGAACAGCTCACAGTCTCAAGTGAAACCTCCTCCCTTCTCTATAACTAATGCTGTTTCTTCATTAAAACTGAAAGATGGATTAACAAAAATCAGATTGACCTAAACCAAATAGCACAAGCACGAGAGCTCTGTGTGAGCTGTAGGTCCCAACCTGCTCCCAGCCCACAAGGATGAAAACAAAGGAAGGGACCATGGCATCCATCACGTGGGGAATCTGTGCCTGCTAAGGGATGCAGCATTTGCAATTAGGAGGTGACGTAATCAGTCTCACAGGAAAAAGAGCCAGCTGCACTGCTTGTGGAGATCCTGCCTGCTGAGGAGACAATTAAAAGCCTGACTCCAGGAAGAATTCTCTCAGCCCACCCTTTCTGACAGAGACCGTCCTCTAATGAGAGAATGAACTGAACCACAATCAAATATTGTCTAAGACTGCAGAAGAAATTCAACAAGTGATATTTGGAGGGACTTTTTTCTCTATTTTAAACAGATTACTAAGCTTATTTCTAAACTGTGTTTTTACTTAGAGAAGCCAGATTTTGCTCACTGATGCATGAAACAAAGGTGAGAGCACATGGACTGCTTTACCTTTGCAAAATGAAAGGTCAGAGGGGTTATGATCTTTCTCAGGTTTGGTTTTGTTGTTTTTTAAAGGTAAAAAGGACACTTTTGCCACAAAAGACACACTGAAAGTGACTGGAAGCAATTTAAGCTGACAGGTGTTTTTAAAAGAGGTTTAACCATCAAAGTGGTGAGGTTCCAGAACGGGAAGGAGGAAGAGCCAAGCTAATTGTAGTGCAGAGAAATGTCAAAGTGTCTAAGGAGCAACAAATGAGGGGGGAAGAAATTTAATTTCCTTTCACCAAAATCAAAGACAACTTCCATTTGAAATAGGGAAAGTATCATTCTCCTATTTTAGTGAAAAGCAAATATACTGTCTGGTCCTTCAGAGTGGATGAAATCAGATATAAAACGATGTCCACAACAAAATTTAATAGACAAAATTATTCCTACCTGCTGTTTATTGTTAAAATATATGTGCTTGTGTTATCTGTGAGAACTTCCAGGGCAACAGGACAGAAACCTTGCCAACATCAAGCCTGCAACAACTGCAGCTGCACAACAGCCTCTACTTGAAATAAAAAGAAATGACTGGAGGACACCAATGTAACTGGTCTTAAACAAGTGTCCCAATTTCAGCAAATCTGGAGCCTCAACCTAGAGATGATGGCTTAGAAAACACAATTAAACTCTGCACATAGAAACCATTACATAAACCCACTCTTCATAATAGAGAACTTGACTCTGGGTAGCAGTGACCTTGAAAATTCCTCCAGAAGCTCACTTAGAAATTCTGTTTCTGAGTCCCACAGCACCCATCCTGCAGGCACAGCTGAACAGCAGGGAAACAACTGCCAGAAACCCTGAGCCTGAATATCCTAAACCCTGCACTCCCTCTCACATGGACAGCACAATTTCCCCCCACTATGTGCTG
This sequence comes from Acrocephalus scirpaceus scirpaceus, assembly GCA_910950805.1. Classification (NCBI taxonomy): domain Eukaryota; kingdom Metazoa; phylum Chordata; class Aves; order Passeriformes; family Sylviidae; genus Acrocephalus; species Acrocephalus scirpaceus. The sequence goes on from OU383788.1 coordinate 10,872,059, forward strand.
TACATAATAAAATCAAGACCAAACATTTGACAATTAGAAAGAATGGACAGGTTTCCCAGTTCCCAAGGGGTTAGTTCAGAGAGATGCTGCCCAAGCACTGGAAGAACCCCTGAGGTTTACCACAACTTTTACCACAACTCTGACAGTCCCTGAAATCCATGGGGCAACCAAAGCACAGAAAGAAACAAATTCAGTTAAAGCAACCCTAATAAAAAAATAGGTCTTAAATTTGGAGTCTGAGTAAGAGAAGGTCATGACACAGTCTTGTCTGAAAAACCACCATTTTACACATCTATTAATATAGAAGTTTTCTTCCAAATAGGCCTTCACTCACTTCACAAAAGCACATGACAGCTCAAGGAAAGAGTACCAAACTTAGCACACATTTTCTACTGTGTCATTAATTTACTGTGGTATCAAGGGTTAGTGTTCTCTCTATCACAATATTACAATTTATAAGATGAGAGCAACGACCATTTTAAGAACGAATTTTTAAGTCCTACTGACTTTAGTTCCTACACTTATTTTTATGCCACACAAACAGTGCACACAACATGAACAGGATGCACAGACAGAACATTTATCAAGAGAAAACACACATGACAACAGAAGTGTGTGTTGTTGTATTATTTGGCTGGACATCTTAATACAGGTGATCCCAACTCCACAGGATATTCCTACACTCATTTCAGTGTTTTCCACCTATTTTTGAGCAAAATAGCAGTGATGCACACATAGAATATGCTCTCTGCCCTGTTCCAAACCAGCTGCTTTCTTTAAATCATCAGGCAGAAAGAGGGGAAAATTAATCCATGTCGTAACTTTCCCTCCCTGCCTCCCAGTTAGTTAGAGAAAGGTTTCAAACTCAGTTTCAGCTGCATGTTTAACTGCAGTTATCTGAGAACTGATCCCAGCTGACTCCAGGGAGACTGTCACACACTCACCCATCAACATCACTTGCTGTAGAGATCAGCATCTCCCTGGAGCTTGCAAGACCCACACCAGTCTTAGCTTAAAGGCTCAATGAAAATCAAAGAATATTTCTTTCAACTTTGCCTAAACAGGAGCATCTACATCTGGAAAAAGCAAGATACTGCAGGATACTTACATCATCCACTTTAGGCTCTGTTACTGGTACCCATTTGTAAATCCTTAGGGATGTGTCGCCAACTGTCACCCACTTCTTCTCCCTACAAAATTACAATGCAGGAGAAGTTAAACTTCAGATTCAGAAGAGAGTGATCTACTATTGTAAGTTGTCAAGGATTTAAACAGGCTATTAAGTAGGATGATCTCTATTACATCGTCTTTAGCACTTCATTGTGCAAATTGTTCTTTGCATTTCACAACTTGCTAGAGCACTGCTAACCTCCAGATTTCTCAAGGCTGTTACTTGACTGGGTGAGTAACTGCAGTAGCAGTAATAAGATCTGGATTAAAGATAAAGTTAAGAAGAACAGCAATTGAAAATGCAGATTTAATGCCTACAATTTTCACTTAAGTTTCTAGACAGCAGAAGAGGGTTTAGATAGACCAGTGTGTTTTGATTGTCATGAAGCTGTTTTAATGGGATTAGAAATCTAGATGCATTTTGACCATCTGAGGTTTATTTGGGGGGCAGAAATTTTGCTGCTGGCAATTTAATGCTCACTCCACACCCTTGACAGACAGCTCTGCAATTCCAACAGCCTGACAGGGAGCAATGTGCCGTGGTGCAGAATCCAAACTCTGGAGAGCCCAGCTCTGGGGAAAGGCAAGGCTGAGGCTACCAGAGAGGGGAAAGCACAACCTCGGGTAGTGTGTGCAGAGCCTGCCAGCCGTGAACGGTGACACTGACAAATGGGGAAGGAAATGTGGCTGTAGGGCAGCTCTGCCTCAGGGGTCCCAGTGCTGGGGTGGAGGGGGATGCTGAGCGCTGCATTCCTGGAGCTCTGCACATCAGGGATTAAAAAGAAGGTCCACAATGCCAGAGAAATTTCATCACGTTTCTGGGATCAGTTTTCAGGTCACAGATTACCGCTGCTGGTTCCTGGGTTTGCAATGCAGCTCTGCAAATGGATCGATTAAAAGTTAACAACAAAGACCGATTCCATTAAATATTCAGGAACATCTGAAATTAATTTGGCATGAGATCTCAGCCTTTTTTTTTTTTTCTTCCCATAAACACATTTAAATAATAGATTTGGGATCCAGTTATAGATTAAAAAAATAAAAAAATGTTCTTTGCAGGATGGGAGAAGCTGGATGTGACTCCAAATATATTTTTTTATATATGTGATAGCTCTATTTTTAGAAAGGGCCTCCAGAATCAAAAGCAGCCACACTGTACAAATGTCACAAACATCCTCCTGACTATTTGTTTTAGCTACTAAAGCCAATCTTATATTTTCCCTTTAGAAGAGGCATTTTCCCATTTAATTAAGAACAAAAGCAAAACTAAACTATATATATTTGATATTTGACTATTTGATACATTTTGGCTCTGTCCATAATGATATTTTAATTGAAGTCCAAAGCTATTTCAAATTAATTTCTTTCCCACTGCTTTTCATGGAGCACTGTTCCCTCAATGTGTTTAGACACAGCCATTTGAGTACACTAGGTGGCTAAAGTATGTCAAAATCCAATTTCACTCTAATTTGGAGCTCTACATGCGATAAAAATGACAGTGGAGATGAGGGCATGTCAATAATGAGAGCATACTTAATTGTGAAAAGATGATCATGATATAATTCAGGGTTTTTTAAGGATACAAGACAAACTAGATTTATTTCTATTTAAGAAAACCTTTGAAATTATGAAAATAAAACCAGCTAGGGTTTTGTTTTGGGTGTGGGGAGAGGTGAATAAATGCCTTTTTAAAAAAATCAAGATTTTAGTCTTTTCCTACAGCAAAATATTACTTAGAGATGCTGCACTGGAAAACCAAAAGTTCAAGATACCTGTTAGCATCTCAAAGCAGCCTCACACAGCATCTTCACTGGACAGACTGTAGAACACAGGAGGAAACCTATATTAGTAACTTTTTCCTTCTAGTATTAAAGTTAGCCCTGACATTTTAACTCTTCTGAGCTTCTTATGTACCACTTCAAGTTTTGATAACCCTCAGCTCTAGGGATTTTTTAACTGATTGCAATACACAGTAATTCAGACAACAACGGGAATATTTTCTGATGGAAGTACACCAACATCCCAGTCCTGCAAACACGTATGGCTAAAAAGAAAACTCAACATCACAGTGCTATTATGCAAATATTTTACATGTGTAAGTATTTACAGCATTAACAATTTAAGACCATGAAAGTATTAATAAGAAAAAAAGAAGACAACCTCCTCTAAAACTTAATAAAAGCATTGGCAGCACAAACACAGATTTGTTAACAAAGAAACGCAATGACTTTCAGACATTTAAGATCAACAGGGTAAAATAATTTCAAGATTTATGACATTTATTGCAAGTTAAGCTTAGAATATTATCTGTAATACTTACTGCCTTACCATTTCAACACAAAACCCAAAATCCAAACAAGCAAACAAAAACCCCAAACCCACTTCTACTCTGAACACTCACTTTTTAATCTTTTGTGCAAAGACACCATCCCAACCTGCTGATCAGGGACTTTCCTTTTCACTCAGTGAGAACTGATAATTCACTGATGCTGCCCATGGCAGCAAATTTGGGAAATGCTGCACAAATCACAGAAGATCCTCACTGGCCCAGTGCTGGAATAGACATGAGGAACTCATGAACTCTTGTGCTCAGTCTGTTGTGAAACCTTAAATAGTTTCTTCACCTGTTTTCCTGTCTGCTGCACCCACCCACCCCAAGATCCTGACCAGAATTCCACCCTCATCACTCAATTCCACCTTTGATAAGTGATGACTGAGCAATATCTGTTATTGCACCATCCCCTGTTATTCTCTGTAGGTTGATCTCTATGTTGACTGTTGGGCTGGAAAAGATGGCTAATGGAACCCCATCAACCTGACACTGTACCAGGCTAAAAATGTGGCAATTATCAACTTTGCTTGTCCATGTCTAGCTGATAAACTCCACTTTGACAAAAAAAATCATTTTGCCTTTATTCAAAGCTCTCCTGTTCCTTCATGAATGACTCAGGAGTAACAACAGAACATGGCAAAGCTGAAATATATACAATAGTATTTTTTCTTTTAATCTTCCACACTGAGTAGTATCTTCAATATTTTAGTTATAGGAAATTCAGAAACTAATCAGTGCAACAGAAACAAGCCCTTACATTTATCTGAAATTCTGTAAAAGCATTTTTAAATTCTGAACTATATCTGCACAGCATTTAAAGGACAGCCAAGGGTACAAAGGGTAACCATTAGTACCAACACTTCTTCAGTGCTTATGCCTGAGGCATACTAATATTTTAGAACTTACATCATTATATACTCAATTCCCCATTCTAAATAGCCCCAGACTCTCAAATATATTTATACTTTGTTTAATGACACTAAAGCTCCACAGATGAACATCAGATTCCACATATAAAAGTAATCTACGGGTGAGCAAACACAACAGTGTATATTACACTTATACAGAAAGTGTCAAGGCAGCTTCTGCAGCAGCAGTGAGTGCCAGAAACGTCTGATGGCAGAGACACAGAAAGCCTTTACTGCCAATATATCACACAAGGAGAGGATTTCCCACTTGTCTGGCCTTTTCCCATGACTACCATTCATCACAGTGATCTGCATTTACACACGGATGTGCTCCCACATACCCCATCTTCTGCTGGTGATCACGAAGTGACGTCATAATGCTGAATTTATCACATCACACTCACTTGCATTGCAACAGAGTTTGGTGAAAATCACAGAATTATGACCTCCCTGTGGGATCAAGCAAAAGAGAAAGGGGATGGGAAAGAATATGCCATTATTATACACAAAAAGTGCTGTCAGATGCACAGAAAATGATTTTCTGAAGCGTAGGCTTGCTTTTCCGAGCACGCCTACTGCTGAGTAGATGTTTGTCTAGTGACTAACGTGAAGGAGCCCCAAACACACGTGGTGTTTATTGACCAGGCTGCAAATACAATAAAATGCCATGCAGAGAGAGACTGGACAAGGACATGTGGTCACAGACACCTTCTCTCTGGGTTTATCCAAGTACAGCACATTTGGGGAGTCCCCTGTAAAACACACATGGCTTAAAGCAAGCCCTGCTTGGTTCCACGTGGCCATAAGCACCTTGCTCACAGCAGGGAGAACTATGGCTTACACATGCCAAAACTCTACCTTCAGCTTCCACTGAAATGAGAGAGCATATCCTGGCTCAGAAAGAAATAATCATAAGCCAGAAAAAAGAAAGTATGGCAACAGCATTTTTGGGCCACTACAGAACTTCAGGGCGTTCCTGCACATACACCAGGTATTTTTACTTCAGCTACCACTACTTGAACTACAGTCTTAGGAGAAAACCCAACACAGACAGGCTAAAGCAGGGAGGTGATCTGGGAGTAGCAAACAGCCTTTTTTCCAAAGACATCATGTTAAGGAGTTCTGTGTCATGACTCCTTTTCAGAGCGAAAGCCTATTTGAAGAAGGAGGCATGAGCAGCAAAACCTGCAGAAGCTCAATCTCAGAGCATTACATACCACATAAAAGCATTTTAGCAAGTCTGAATGGAGACAGTGAACAGAAAAGCTACAGCAGCACTGCCTAGAAATCCTAAATAGCCACAGCTCACGATCCCAGCCAGTGGCACCAGGTAACACAGCCCATGGCGACTTTTCCCCTCAGTCTGCTCCAGGTACTTTCACCAGTTGTCCAGGTTCACCTCTTCTTCCTACCGACACTTGTTATCACTACCGACAGATCAGGGCTTTGATGGGTCAGAAAAAGGTCAAAGGACTCCTGAGAAATACTGCAATTCAAAGGCAAGGCAACACAGTGGGAATTCCCCATTCCTGGTGCATTCTCTAAAGTCAGGGTTACCTATCCCCACCAGGTGTTCCAGACCTCCATCCTTACATGTTTGCACAGCTGTCCTGAAGTCCAGCAGTGCTGTGTACCCATGCAAATTATTTCACTGCTTCCCAAGACATCCAACCACTTATGCTTTCCTCCTGCACATTCCCTGTCTTTCCACAGATGTCTGTACTTCTCTTCATTTAATAAGTCAGACTTTGACAAAAACAAGGGTGTCTTCAGTATTTTTTCTAATGCTGGTTGAGGGCACAATAGTTTTGGCCCCTCTCTTCGTGAGAGCCCACTTGGAATCTACATGTACCCACCAACCTTTAAAGAGAAAAAATCAATCCTGTAGCATTCACTGAGACAAAATAATCTCAGAGGATGTTTTAAAATAGACTGAGAGAAGAATTTTAAGTACTGTTAAAGAAAGGTAGAACTGTTCTCTTACTGTGGAAATTTAACATTTCTGCCACACAAACACAAGGCAACCATGTATTCTGTAAGCCACATGCTGTGTGTTTTCCAAAACAGATGCTCATTCACGAGCGTGGTTTAAACAAAGGAGATAAGGTTACAGTAATCTCAAGATAAAAACCGTAACAACTTCATTGTTTACTACTAAGTTCCAGCAATAACCAGCAGTGCCACGCGCTCTGTGAACAGACAGGAAGACAGGGGACCTGCATCCAAGCGCTGGCTGTCCAGGAACACTGATTATGTGAGGAACAAAGTCTGCCCTAATGGAAGCTGCCTTCCAGCAGGCATATTCACAGATGTGGCAGCACAGGGATTCAGGAGCACCAAGCACAGCAAGGTGCTGCACACCTGCACAGGTGGACAATGCCTTGGATAAAGCCACCGTCCGCTCGGATGAGCTCACAGCCCGGTCTGTCTCCCTGCCCATCCCTGACACGCACTGCTCTGAGCACACAAGTCTCACAAAACTCTGTTCTAGGAAATGCTGGATGCAAGGTATTTTAATTTTCAGTGGCTGCATTTCCACAGAAGAGCTGTGGATGGCAACAAATTGCTCCTATTATGCAAATGAAACTGCACACTTGGAAATTGCCGATGTGGCTCTTCTGAAGATGCAGGAATTGCTAGTGTGGAAAGTTCAATTTAACAAACCAAGTCTTCTCAAAACACTGAAACCACAAAACACAGAATCTCTCTACCTAATTTCCCGCTGTATTTAACTGCAGGTGGGGGGGTGTAACCATGAGATTCACCTTCCAAGCATGATTCCTTTAAAAATAAGAAAATTGCTTTATGTCTGAAGTGCACACACAAAAAGTCGTATCAATACTTCTGACAATAATCAACAGAAACATTGTGTGACTGTACAGGAACCCTCTAAAGCAAGTTGTCTCTCGTGAAGGTTAAAATGCAGAGAAATCTATTTATATCATAACATCTCTGTTTTACAGAAAGAGCCATAGCAACTGGCATGGCTTGGCAGAGAGTCCTTGCCAAGAAAAAAAAAATAAATTAGGTATTTTGTTGAATGGCCAAGCTTCTGTCTCTACTCCTCTCTGAATTCCACAAACCAGGATTCAAACAGAGCGTGCTGCGCTCATGAATGAAATACCTACAGACAGAACAGTCCCACACATCCAACCACGCTCCGGCTGGAACAAAAGTCCTGTCACACCGCTGCACATTGGTCTGACCCTCCAAAGCCGGCTCAGCAGTCAGCAAACTGCACTTAAAAACAACACCCGAGTAGAAGAGAGTTCCTGAAAGCACCCGAGCTGCGGAGCTGGGGCTGCTCCGGCTCCCCACACAAAGGCTGGATTCTTTGAAATCCCCATCCCGTGCCCGGCGTTACTGGACACACGTCCCGATTCTTTGTCCGGCTCACGCCAACCGGCCCATTCGTGTGCTCAAGGCCATTTAAAACTTAGCAATCCATTTCACCCTAATAGCGAACACGTTCAATTCTGCATCTTGCTCTTTTTTTTTAACCAAAACAAAGCGTTAGCTGAGGACAATAGAAGAGTCCCCTTGATTTCAAAGCTTCAAACCAGCTGGGTGATGCACAGTAACAATAACGCAAGGGATTTCCCCGTGGATTCCAAATGTTTAGAGAAAGTATTTTAAGATAAACGCACAGAGAATGCTGAACAGTCAGCCAACTTGCTGGAAGAAAGATTCACTCGAGTCACACCGGCGCTGCTCTTTATGCCATCCCAAATCCCCGGACCGACCATGCAGAGCACGGCGGCGGCGGCTTTACTGTATTGTTTAAACACCTCGTGTGGGTTTTTCTAACAAAAGCAGGGGAAAAAAGGACAAAAGCGGGGAAATGCCAAAACGCGTTGAAGGCCTAACAAAAGGGATTTGTTTCACACGGGGTATAACCTTTAATTTTATGATTTATGAGAGGTTCCAGGGGCAGTTTCGCGCTCTCTCCCGGAGCGTCGGTGAGAGACGATCGCGCTCGGGTTTGCTGCGCTTTTACGCGCAAACCCCGGGAACTTGGGAGGTGAAATCAACCCATAAACAGGCAACGACAAAAAAATAAACTCTCGAGAGCTTCACAGGGGTATTCTTAACGTGTTTTCTTTTTTTCCAGAACACTTCTCCGAGCGCTATTTCCACCCAGAAGAGCGGGCGGCGGAGCCACCCCGGGCCCGCTCCTCGGGCCCTTTGTAGCGGCCGGAGGCGGGAGGCGCCCGGCCCGACTCCGCCGCCCGCCCATGCCCGAGGCGCCCGTCCCGGGACCCGCGGCGCGGAGCGGCGGGCCGGGGTCCGCGGGGAGCGGCGGGGGGCGGCGGGGAGGGGGCTCGGCCGCACAATGGAGCCGCCTCTCGCCCTCACACGCCGCCGCCGCCTTCATGTGACTCGCCGGAGCGAAATGGCTGCTGGGTGCCGCCGGCTCCCCGCCCCCCGCGGCCGCCGGCGAGCCCCGGACCCGCGCGGGGCCGGCGCGGGGCACGGGGGGACGCGGGCGCGGGGGTCCCGGCGCGGCGCGGCCCGCTCACCATTTGCGCACTTTCTCGATGGCCGCCATCACCCGCTTGATATCATCCTTCGCCCGGCTCCGGGTCTCGGCCCGCACCGACCGGCCCGACATGCTGCTGGGGGGCGGCGGGCTCGGCGGGGAACGCGGCGCTCGGCGCGGCCGGCGGCTCGGTCCGTGTGTCGGGGCGCCCGCCCGCACAATGCCGGGGCTTGCGCGGGGCTCGGCACGGCTGCGCTCGGCGGCTCCGCTCGGCTCCGCCCGCCCGCCCGGCGGGGCCCGCGCTCCGCGCACGCGCGGGGCCGGCGGGGAGGGGAGGGGCGGGCGCCGTGAGGGGACGGCGGGTGGCGGGAAGAGCGGACGGGGTGTGAGGGAGGGGAGCGGGGGTCGGGTTCCCCGTTCGGCTCTCGGGGCTGAGGGGACAGCGCGGAACCGCGGGGACAGCGAGCCGCCCCCGGCGGGGACCTGCGGAGGAGGTGCCGGGCGGGAAGGAGCCCGCGCCGGGGAGAATCCGGAGGCGGCCGCCGGCCCCGAGCGCGCGGGGCTTCCAGAATTCCCGTCGCTGGTTTTCCTTGAGTGCTCGCTGGAGCGAGCACGAGACAACGTTCTTTCCCCACTTCCAACCAAGCTCAGGCCGTAAGTTACCTCAGAACTAAAGAGTTTATGCGATTTGAGCTCGCCTCCACTCTGAAAGGTCATCAAGAGCTGCCCGGGGAGGTGGTGGAATCACCTCCCCTTTAGGGAAAGGCTGGATGTGGCACTTGGTGCTGTGGTTTAGTTGACAAGGTGGTGACCGGTCAAGGGTTGGACTCGATGATCCCAGAGATCTTTTCCAACCAAATTGATTCTCTGGTTCCGTGATGAACCCATGCAGTCTAGCAGCATCAAGAGTACAGTTATGTTTTACCACAAAGCAAAATCCAATCCTAAAATCCAGGGCTTTTAAAAACCTCAAAGCACATTACATAGAGATAATACCTATTTTTGTACAGGGCAGTGACAGACACCCATCCTACCCTTGGGCCAGTTGCTGTGACAGACCTTGAGCACGGGGATGGGTGATCAAGTCCCCTGTTTAACAGGAAGCTTAAATCCATAATTAGCAGATTATGATTTTTTTTTCCCCAGTGATTAGAAAGTTTCTCAGCTGCTTTAAATAATTCCAGTAATATCCATGAAACTGGGCTGCTTCTGAGCAGTGGAGGCTCAGCTCCGACAGAGATCCATGGAAGTACATGAGCGTAAAGGGTAAATGAGTTACATGGGAGGTGATGCTCTGCAGGAAATTTGTCACAGACCTGTGAGCTCTGGTGTGGTACTGCTGGACTCCTTCATTAACTTTTCCCTAATGCACACCTTGCTGCTCTTGCTAATTGTACAATCACAGATGCTCTGAGTACACAACAGCCATCTCTGTTTAAAAAACATTGCTTCTGAAAGGAACGCTTCTTAAGGGCCTACATTATTATTCTAATTGATGCCGAGGATGATGTAAAGAAGGAAGCTGTTCAACAGCACTTCACTGATCTTTCTACAGCAACTTGTATCAGTCTCATTATGCTGTTTATACACACACAGAGTGATGCCGTCCCATTGGTATTACACTGCTAATTGGAATTAGTACTTTCAGAAAGAAAAAGTCAGTTTAAAGGCCAAAAGAAAAGCGTGGGTTTAATGTATACCACAGCATTTATTTCTTTACCGAGGTCCATTGGATTTATAATTACAAATCCATTCTAACCTGTCAAAGCATTTATCAGTGTATTGAATCAATACAATACTCTTACATTGCTCTTTTGCTGTCAGGTTTCACAAATGAATACTGTCTTAACGTAATGAAAATAGACTGCATCTGGCATAAACCCACCTGAAATGACTTCTGGGAAGGTTCCAGCCAAGGATGGAGTGGCCACCTGCTTCATTCTTTCCAGCCATTCCAGTGTTTCCCTAGATAGGTGTGAAATTACAGGTTTGTGGCATGTGCCAAACTGGGGACTTATTCTAGAGTTTGACTGAAGTGCAACTATGTGACCTTTACTTTGCAATAAACACAAGCCATAAATTTTGCAGATATTTGAGGAGAGGATTCTGGAAAGTAGGAACAAACAGAAAATCTAGTGGTAGCTATGATTTTGAGCCTTTGTAGATCAAAGATTCTTTTCTTTTCCTTCTGTTCTTTTTTTCTGGTTCAGCAATAGGTAAGCCAAGAATGTCTGCAACAAATATCTCTGCTGTGATTTCTGCTGGAATTTCTTCTTCAGTCAAAGCTGCTGCACCTGGAGAGCAGTAATAACAACACAAGACACACAGGAGCAATGTCAAAATGGCTTTCCAGTAAAATTTATAAGCAGCAATAAGTGAACAAAATGTTTTTAAAGATATATGAAGGGATCATGACAAAGTGATGGTTTACTAGCTCGATACTTTATGTGTTTATATCAGTGATTAAACCTGTCAAATCTGTGTGTCTCACCTTGCAGCAGGTCCCTGCCTCAGAGGAGTCATGGGACAACTTTTACACTTGGCTGATTTGATGTGATTTAGGATCCTGAGGGATCCAGGGATTTCAAAGTTCCCTTCAGGAGCAGCACCTTTACTGCATGGGGCCCATTGCCAGTGACCCTAAACAGATGCTGTTCCAAACTGGTGCGGACTGGGACATGAATTGTACAAAAATGCTGTTCCAATTACAATGGGCAATTAAATACAGCCTCTTGGCTCAAATCAATGCTATAATTTGCTGTTCCAGACTGGTGTAGACTGGGACATAAATTGCAGACAAATGCAGTCGTTACCAACAGCTCTGTTACAATGGGCACTGCGGCCTGGGTGAAACCAGCACTGGGATTTCCCTGTGTGTTTCTAATTTCAGTTCCAGCCAGCAGATAAACAGCAATGTAATCTTGTCAGGCCCCAGTTATAGTTCATTGTCCAGTTATTTTTAGATACACCCCTGCAATTGCTGCCTGGATGAAGGACAGTCTGTAGCTCTGTGACTATTTTTGCAATCCCATCTGAGCAGTTTTGACAGCTCTTGGCCTAACCGGGTAAATGGGTTTGAAATTTAAATTATTCCATTTGGGAATTGGAACAATCCTGCTTCTGTGCTGTGTGGAATGCTAATCCTGTACCTGTGGGATCACAGGTGTCCAGTTCAGATTCTTTTTTACTGGGTCTCCTGGCCAGCAGGGTGGTCAGACACTCAGCCAGCTCATCCTCTGTCATCTGCTCCCCTGTAAAAAACAGAGCACCAGCAGCCCGTGGGTTATGGGGTTGAGAGCACAAAAACTCAGAAGCAGCTCAAATTAAACTAAACAGGACAGTTCAAAAGAGGATCTGGCTTCTCTGAGATAGAGATACATACACTGCCAACTAAAACACATGATCCCAAAGCAGGAAAATGTTGATCCTAAGGAAAATTGCTTCCCTATGGTTTTTTTGGGGAAAAAAAGTCAATCAAAGGGAGAAATTCTGATGCAGACAGCTCTTTAAGCAACATAGCAGTAGCAGGGGCTTGAGCTTCTATTCCACTGGAGAATTCCTGGCACAGACCACAGTCCGTGTAGCCATTTTCATGCAGAGGAAGAGAAAGGTGGAGAAAAGTCTTGATTTAGTATCTTGAAATAACATGGACATAGCACTTGTTCCCAGTTAGTGGTTGGCTCATGCCCTGGAGCATGAGGTTATAGATCTGTTATGAAACTGTTCTATCTGATGTACCTATTTATGGGTGTTCACACCATCTGTATAAATAGCTAACCTTTCTCACACTGGTTGAATCAGTGGTTTCCAAGGATCTTTGTGGCAAGAAGTCTTGCCAAGTGATGTACTGAGTAAACCAGCTTTTCCCTTTACCTGTTTTCATGCTCAGCTGTACTTTTACAGAAGTAAGATAATAGAAATTTGTTATTAGCACTCTATGGCACTGGCCACAAGCATATTAACACCCATATTTATGGTGTTCTCCCCGATTCAGCTCAACTAAATTATCCCATCTTTTCAATCTTCCACACAGATTCAGCCCAGGACCAATTTCATCCCTCCTTTCTTGTCTCTCTTTTATCAGTTTCATACTACTTTTCCAGAGCCTGTGTGACTGGAAGAGAGAACAGCAATTCAGATAAGGGCACACAGGGAGAAGGATACATTTTGCCAAGATCCATACTTATCATTTAACAGCTGAGATACCTCAGGCCAGCAGAGATTTCCAGAGCAGTAAAAGAAGCACAGCTGGGACAAGACATGTGATTATTCAATTTCAAATCTTAAGGCAGGTGGCTCCTCATGCCTGCCCTGGTTACCAGGTTCTCATTCCAGAATAATTTCTTGCTGCAGGGAAGAAGTTCTGAAATTGCAGGCAGAACTAGCAAGCATAAAACTGATATTAGAAACAAAATAACTCACCTCTGCACTGAAGCAGTGACAGGAAGTCTCCTCTGTCAATAACTTTTTCTCCTTTCTTGTTCTCATAACCAAGAACCTGAAATGCTTGTTGTATGGTTTTCATTGACAAGCCAAGTGCAGGTCGATGATTTATATAAAGTTTGATAAAATCCCCTAAATTGATTTTTGTCACTTCTTCTCCAGTATCCGCATACTTGCTGAATTTTACTTCATTTATCATTTCTTCAATCTAAGGATCAAGACAAGGCAGATTGTGACATGATTTATTTTGAAGAGCATTGGGGCAGTTTCTGATGCCGTGAGTGCCAATGTCACCGAATTGTGCATGTGTTGGTGCCATGACCACATCCCAGGAGGAACTCAGCAGCTGAGGATGGGAATGGCCAACAGTTACACACCTGCTGACATGACAATAACAAGTAAAGATGGGGGTTACACACACACAGTCATTCTGGATTTCCTCTCTCGTGACAGGCGCTCGGTGACCCTGCAGCTGTTACCGACACCTCAGGCACAGCTGTGTCTCCACTCTGGGACAGTGGGCAGACAAACCACAAACAGTAAACACACCATCCTTGCTCTGGAAGCACACACATGAGAGTCTCAGCAGAACCAGGCTGCACACCCTGACTGGATAAGAAATCTTATCTTCCCCTGCTCTTTCCCATGTCTAGGGGAGTTCAGGCACTGCACAAGTCAAATCCAAAATGTGCTCCATGGGGCTGACACCCTCCACTGCTGGATCCCTCACTCTCCTCTCGGACAAACAGGCAAGCACTGGCTGTGCTGGATACCAGTGGTTTTCCTGAAGTCTGGTGCTGTGAGTCAGCCTAGTTGGCAGCTGTGCAGATGTGTGTCCAAAAGGCAGCATCTGCTCCATGCCTTCATTGTACTTGCAGCCCCTTCAGAGATACACGGGCAGCAGAGAGGCGCTGGGAGAATTCTCCGTGCCAACACGTACCAGGCCTGCTGCTCCCCGGGAAGGGAAGCTGATGCAAGATCTCCCCAGGGAGGACTTTGCATTCAGCCTTGGGCCTTTGTCCTTGTGTCACAAGTTTTTCCACTGAATGAAGCCCAGGGAAGAGGGAAATCTCAGCCTTATATTTTTCCTGTAGTGAATGTCACACCAAGCAAGAATAGTCATTTTCACTCGGCTCTGGCTGATCTGGGATTAGGTTTTATATCAACCCCACTGAACTACAAAAGAAAAACACCAATTCCCAAAAGCTTTGCTAGTCAGCCCAAGCTGCCTTTTCTTCCTCCTGCTTTTCTTTTATTAAAACACTCTAGAGAGAGATGAACCTTCTCTCTGGATTTATTACTGATTGTAGGTTGCCTGGTTTCACAACAGCTCAGCACCTCTGTTTCCATGCCTGAAATGCTGTTTATATTTTAATTTGGAGAAGTGGGGGGCATTATCAGTTATTATTCCAGAGACATTTCCCAAGGGAATATGTTTCCCACATCCCCAAGAGGCAAAAATGTAATAACCCAAGGAAAAGATCTAACAGTATGAAGAGATAACACCTCAACTTGGCACCAGGGCAAAGCAGCCCCAGCTCAGACAAACATTTGCTGGTTGTGGGGGCTCCAAAGTGAGTCAGTTTGGTGGCTGCTGTGGCAAAGGTCCTGCCTCCATTCTGGTGGCTCTCCTGGCAGAGCATCCCTGGGCAGATGGGGTGGCACAGACTCACAGCAGTGCCTCAGCAGCCTGTGGGCTCCTGTGCCATGGCAGAGATGAACACAATCTCCCCCACAGAAAGGCTGAGGGAGCAGTGATGCTTCTCTTCCCTTGGGAGAGCCTCTCCTGCTGTGACAGGCTAGAGCTGGTGCTCAGAGGCCGTTATTCAAATCTCCTTGCTTCAGATTCAGTCATGCCAGGTTACACATTACAAATGAGGTTTATATACAGTACAAACTGCCTTGGAGAAACAGCTACACAAAGGGGAAGAAGCAGCACCCTTATTAAATCAATTCTCTCTGCTGTAAAATTTTGACTCTGAGGTTGCCTTGTTGAACAACTCTGAGCTGTCAGGCTCCAGGTTTGCTCAGCCTTCCTCTGCAGCTGCCCAACTTGCTAGCAAGGAAACTTTTTTAGGAATTTTCTGCCAGATTCTGACCACTACTATATTGATACAGACCAGATAAAAATACATTGAAAGCCAATAAATATATCCCAGAGCCATCCAGCATGGCAGTGGTCAGTATCTGGCCCTTAGAACACTTGGGAAGTGCAATCAGTCTTGCTCCTTCTTCTTTTAATACCAATAATAAAAACAGCTGACCAACCTCTTCCTCTGATGGATAAAATCCTATTGCTCTCATTACAGAAGGAATTTCCTCCAAGGGAATATGTGTTGACACCTGTCTCTCCTCCAGTGTGTCGATACCTTGTCTGCACAGCTGTACGTAGTAAAAATAGTCCTCCAGTTCCTGCCAGGGATTCAAACAAACACCACAAATTTCAGTTACCAACAGGCACAGAAGATAAGGCTCCTTTTAGGGTTTACTAACAGCCATATCAATTAGATTGCTGTTAAAGGCAAGCTGGACAAAACATAAAGAAATGTCAGGCCTGTATAAATTAAATTCCAACCAGATGTGGCCAGACAACGTTCACGGTGAGCATAATTACCCTGAAGAATTTGCCTTCTTTGCTGCCATCCAGGAGGTTGTAGAATGGGATCAAGTCCTCCCCACCCAGGAAAGCAGCAGCATCCAAAGCACTGGCAGAAGAGGAGGGAAGAAGGTACAGGAAGGGTTCATGTGAGGAGAGCTTTCACGGTTCCCTTTCTAGTCGTTGTTCCCAGACACTTGCAATAAATAAAATCCCAGGGCCTCAGAATTCAGGATAAAAAAGCACTGCCTTCAACCTTGTGCTATTTTATCATCAGCTGCACTTCTACAGCATATTTTGTACCCAGGTTTTACATACAATAGCACAGTGTGGGAATTAATTATTACTGAATGGTCCTCTTGTTTAGTGGAATGAGTACAGGGCTGGGAGCCAGGAGCTTTTCCATGGACTTGAACTTGGTGTCTGGCATTTGGCTTTTCTGCTTCCTTATAGAGACATTGAGGGAGATGAATTAGCTAGATCAGCATTTTGAACATGCAGAGAGAAGGCTGGGGCTTGGTGTTTGCAATAAACCACACAACTCCCTGTTCCTTGATCCAACACATTTTTCCCCAATAACTCAGTGCAATCCATTACCCGACTTCCTCTGCCGTGGCGGGCGACGGAGTCGCAGGTGCAGTTTGCATTAAACGGAAAGTGTCTGAGTAGCCACCTCTTTGTTTCAATTTCATAGGCAGTTGGAGCCAAAAGAATCCCTTTGGCTTGTGCAGATGTAAAAAGAAACCAAGCCTGGAAGTGCAATCATGGCATAGCACTGCCACATAATACCCCACGCCTGGCAGCCAGGCTGCAGCTTTCACACACACCTCTGTAGTGCTGCCTCCACTGGGGTTTTTTTGCAAGCTTCATGCTTTTTTCATAATTAAGTTATTTGGGTATTAAACACAGTGGAGATTCACAAGATGCCAGAAGCAGCAATAAAATGATAATTAGCTCATCAAAAACTTCGCTCCAAAAACAAATTACACAGAAATTCAATGTTGCCTGGACTCTGGCCAACCATTATAAAGAAGGATCATTTATATTCTATTGCCTTCCTTAAAATGTCGCTTATCCTGACCCCCGACTGTTTAAGCCACACAAAGTGGAAAAGAAAATAAATAAACCCATTGCTTTCCCACCCAGGTTTCCTTTGTTCTGGCACATGAAGGTGAGCTGGCTTGGCACTCCTTGGGCTTTCCTCAGAGCGAATGGTACCTGCAAAATGTGTTCCTTGCAGGACCAGCATGTGTCTTAACCCCAAAGCCTTGATCCTAGGAAGGTGAGGGGCAGTGGTGTTTCCCAGGTGCTGATCAAATGGAAAACACAGAAGCAAGGGCTAAAAGCCAGCTCCCATGGAGTTATTTCCCAGAAACCAGGAGACACGGTGCTCTGTGCTAGGAGGGTGTTGTGCAGGATTTGAAAAAAACCCAAAACAGCACAGACTGAGGGAGACAATGCCACGCTATCCTAACTCTGCCATGGACTAAGCCCCCTTCCCAGTCCCTGAAGTGTGAAGTGGTTCCATGGTGGCATGACAGTTTCCATGCCATTCACAGCTGCCTTACTCCATTTCTATGTACAGATTAATCTACTGGGCACCTGCAGCCCTGAGGGAAGAGCCTGTGCCCCAAATAAGTATTGCATTGAGCAGCTTTGGTCCTTGATATGCCAAGAAAGCAAAATATCTATCCTGCCTTTGCTGTGTTACTTTCCTGTCATGTGGGAGCACGTCTGGCACCACTGCCCAAGGGATCTGGCAGAGGGAAACCTGCAGAGGATGATGTAAGAAACCTGGCAGGATTCATCGCTGCTGCTCTGGGCCAGAGCCTGGAGATCCTTCTTTGTTAAAGCAGCCTCCACTCTTCAACCACCCCATTTACTACAGGCCATTTATTCATGTAAGCAAGGCTTTATGGGATTAAGGTGGCTTGTCTTAAATCCAGTCTTCAAACACAAGGGATTTCCCAGCGAATTCCTGTCCCATTTGGAGAGCAGAGACTTTTGTATCAGCAGCTGCCCTGTGTGCTCCCTCTGCAGCCAGTGCTGCTCCTCTGGTCCCTGCCTAACCCTGACAATCTCCCATCACACTGGCCAGGCCCTCACAAGGATCACAAAATCCTCTGCCCAACTTCTTACCATCTGGGCACCATTTCCCAGGCTGGAGTATTGTTTAGGCACTATGGCCTAAACCTCAACTCTGTGAGGTTTGCTGGCTTAATCCCTCCTACATCACAGAGAGGGGAACAAAACCCCCCCAAAAAATGCATCCCCGCTGTTTCAGCTGCCACCCCACATAGCTGCTTGGGGCCCAATGGGTCGACCAAGCAGCTGTGGAAAGCAGTAACAAGATTCCTTTCCCTTTCCTGCCATAACTCACGAGAGGTTGACCTTCCATTTCATAAAAGTGCGATCCTTCCCCCCGGCTGTAAAGATGTAACGTCCGTCGTGGGAGATGGCAAAGTCAGAGGCACCATCCGGGTGGCAAATGAAGGCTGAGGACTTGTGGGGGTTGCCATCGACAGGCAGCATCTGCAAACCCACCTGAAAGGGAAGAGAGAGTCTGGGAAAGGCTGGGGGTCCCACTGGGGCAGTGCCACATCCTCTTCCCCAGGAGCCTGCTCAGCTATCAGGCAGGACCAGCCTACACGTGGTTTCATCTTCAGTGAAATTCCCGAGGGACCACCAGCTCTGCAAGTGGGGGCTCTTGTACAGCTGGGCAGGTGGGGTTCCATACCTTGTCCTTTGTAATGTACACCAGGTAGTGTTGCTGGGGGTCCGCACAGCTCGTCCTAGGGAGGATTTGTATCTTCTCCAAGGGAGAGCCATAGGTTGGTCCCCAAAGGGTCTTTCTAAAGGCAAAGAATGTATTTGTCCACTCTAGGCCACCTAAAACATTTTTCCTCTCTGAACATCTGTTGTGTGGAAGGATGGGTAGATATGGGAGGTGTGCAGAGGCTTTGTGCTACTGGCTGAGAGAAAAGGACAGGACAGGGTCCCTGGCTAGAAGGGACTACACTGGGGTTCAGAAATTAATTTAGTGCTCAGGGATTATTATGCTTTGCTCATGTGGACTCTGGTCTCTTTATCTGATGTCTAACTGCTACATCTCAGGTCCAACATGCCGAGCAGACCAAGATCCACCTGCAGGCACAACCTTGCTAAATGACACATTAGTGAACAGCAGAGTGGGAATAAGAATGGAGTGACCTGAGGGCTCTAGAGCCATCCCAAGATCTGCATCACAGATGGAAAATCACATGCTCATGGATGGGAGTATGGTGGTCATTAGACCAAAGAGAACACAGGATCAGGAGCAGGGTCCCAGGCAATGGCAGGCCTGAATCAATCCTCTACCTGCACACTTTGGTCGTTGTGTTGTAGAGCTTCATTTTGTAGCAGTTGTTGGCAGTGAGGAAAAAGGACTCAGTGCTGAGCTGTGGGTACCAGGTCAAGCACAGGGGCACTGCAGCCTGCTCCAGCCTGTCCCTGTGTGTGACCACCAAGTGGTCCTTGATGCTGCTCTTCAGGTCATATTCAACCTGGAGGGAAGACAAGGAAACACAGCAACTCCCCTGTGGTCTGTCCTGCACCCTTGACCTTGTGGATTCACTGGATTTGCATCTCCTGGAGAAGCCACAATAGGAGAGCCTCAGCACCAAGACCAGGCTGAGAAACAACCCCCAGCAATGGAGGTGGGGGGAGAGGGTTGGGAGCCATGGAACCAAACACGGAGTCTCCTTTGATGGCCTTGTCCAGCCCCACCCCTTTAACCACAAATCTTCACTGCCCTTTAAACTTTTGCATCAACCCACCAGCTGCCGGTCCTCCCCAAGGCTCAGGAGCCTGGGCTCGTTGCTGTGTGAGTGGACCCCAAAGAGGATGCTCCGGATGGGTTTGTAGTGGGATTCCAGCCCTGCCAGGTGCTCCCAGCATCTGCTCCCATTCTTCAGGACTCTCTTGTAAACAATCACTGAATATTTCTCATCCTGCAACAACAGCACAAAGGTCAACGAGGGGAATCTTTTTCTTTGTACAGATCATCACCAGGTGCTACAACCTCTGAGCCAAACTTCTTCAATGCTGCCTCAATACCTCTACACCGAGACATGGGACTGAGGGAGCAGCCCGCTCCCAGAGCAGCAGCCAGGAGGAAATCCCTGCTCCAGTCCCTTCTTCAGATGGATGCAGAGCTAAGGCTTGTCACTAAAGTTAGGGACGGGTCACTGCTAGCAGCGGGTCTGCGGAGCCGCTGTGACTGGTGACGTTTTTACAGAGTGACTCTTCAAGCCAGGAAAAGCATTTTGGAGTCAGGAAGCCTCAGGGGAGGAACAGCCCTCTG
Organism: Acrocephalus scirpaceus scirpaceus; assembly: GCA_910950805.1. Taxonomy (NCBI): domain Eukaryota; kingdom Metazoa; phylum Chordata; class Aves; order Passeriformes; family Sylviidae; genus Acrocephalus; species Acrocephalus scirpaceus. The sequence goes on from OU383788.1 coordinate 10,892,330, forward strand.
CCCTGCTCGCTCTGCATTTCAGAGTCACCAAGCCCCAGGGGAGGGACGGCCCTCTGCCCTGCTCGCTCTGTGCCTCGCAGGAGAACCGGCAATTCCCAGTCCCTCCCAAAGCTGCCCCTCAAGCAGCGCATATAAATAAATCACCGAGCGGAAAAAACAAGCTTACAGCGGTTGCGAGGTAGTTGGAATCGTGAGAGAAGCTGATGTGAGTCACGGGACCTTGCGAGAACTGGAATTCCTCACAGATGGATTGAAGGGAAATTGCATCAAGGATGTAAACGCTTCCATCAGTAAAACCAGCAGCCAGAAAACAACCTGGAGAGCAGACAGAAAACTCTCACGACATCATCACTCCTACCAGGAAAGCCAATGCTTGGCACATGGGGATGTCACAGGGCTGGGATACCTTCGGGATCGTAGGATAAGCACTGGATGCCAGCCTCAGGGAATATCCTGCTAACGAGGTACTGGGTCTGCTTATAGTCCCACACCTTCAGCAGCCCACAGTGACTCCCCACAGCCACAAATGGCTCCTGCGGGTGGCAGGCAATGGCAGTCACAGCTTTCTTCGCCTCTTGCATGATTCTTTCAAAGTTTCTGCTGTCTGTTGCAACATGGAACATAGTTGCATCAGAGGTTGAAAGGATAAAGTTCCTGTTTAGCGTGAGAGAAACAGAATTCGATGAATCAGACCGGCTGGCTCATGTCCCTCCAAGCTATATTACACATCAGTCTCTTTTTGGCAAGTTAGCTGGACAATCACTTGTATTTTGTGATACACAGTATGCAAACGCTCCTTGACCTGGAAGGCAAGTGGCACTTTGTATTCATGACCTGGGAAATGGCCACGGGAAGACACTGGAGCCAGTTCCATTTTCTACTTGGCTGGGCAAGCCAGAAGATGAATGACATCTGGGGAGCTCCTGCCGTTTGCAAGTCACTGGTGTGTGAGATGGACAAATGAGCAATTGAAGATACTCTGAATGGGTTTTTCACGTGGGCACCACCATCAGTGGGTCCAGGTTGACCATGCTGCCATGGCCAAGGTCAGAGGGCAGTTTCAGTCCCAGTCTGCTCACTTGGCCACGCTGACCAGCACAGCAGAGAGGTTTCACCGTGTGACTGGTGATGTGTGAAGCAGACAGCTGGATAATTATTCACATTACAGCACAAACATGAACAGTTTCAGTCTGCCTGACTGAGAGTCTGGACCCAGTAAAAGGGACAAGAGAGGACCATACAGAAATCCCAGAGTAGTCTGAGTAGGAAGGGACCTTAAATATAATCTTGTTTCAACACCTTCCACTAGACCAGGTTACTCCAAGCCCCAATCCAACCTGGCCTTGAACAATTCCAGGCATGGGGCATCCACAGCTTTTTTGTGCAACCTGTGCCAGGGCCCTCACAGTGAGGAATTTCTTCCTATATGCCATCTAACCCTGCCCTCTGTCAATTTTAAACCATTCTCCCCTTTTCCTGTCACTCCATATTGTCCAAAGTCTCTCTCCAGCTGTTTTGGAGCCCTTGAGGGCACTGGAAGGTGCTGTAAGGTCTCCTTGGAGCCTTCTCAAGGCTGAGTCTCAGAACTGCACAGACAAATGGGGAAGCACAGCCTCTTTGCCAGCTGCTCCACCACAGCCACCGGTTTATGCACACCTGGCCCAGGCACTGATGGACTCTGCACCTCTTGTATGCCTTGGCTGGGCTCTCCAGCTATTCCTAATCCCACAAGCCTCTGGGATGAGCTCAGGCCTTCCTCTTTGGTTTTCTGCCTTTTGTACTGCCCAGAGCAGCTGCAGGTGGCAGGAGCTGCAGCAGCAACCCAAGAAGAGGGATGAGACAATGGACACCAACAGGGAAACCAAACCATCCCCCAGGACACTGCTCCAGGCTGGAGAAGAATCTGTCCCACGTGGCTCTTTGGAAAACACGCATGGCTAAGACCAGACATGGCCAGGAAACCTTAACAGGAGTGACAGACATGTGGTTTGCAGGCTGGATGGAGCCACACAACAGCTTCATCTGGCCTGCAGACTCCCTATAAATCCTCAGGCATAGCTACGTCACACAGAGGGACAGAGAGGGGCTGGTGACCAGCCAGTGTGGGACAACCCTGCGCCGGTGCCACGGCCCCGATTAGCTTGCCAAGCCATGATAAAATCCAACTGGATACAGCCATCCCTGGGAGGGATTTAAGGGGGGATTAAGGGGCCCAGTGAGAGCTGGAGGCTCAGCATTAGCACTGCCTGGTGTGCCGGGTACGTGACAGAGAAGCTGATCACCCCTGTGCCTGCACTAACACCGTGTCTGTGCCAAGGCATCACCTCGAGCTCAGAGTCCAGGACGTGCTGGAGCCCACCCACACTCCCTCCATGTCCTGCTCCCTCTCCTGCTCAGGAGCCTGGGCACAGGGCTGAATCCTGCTCCAGAGTAGGCAGCAGCTCATGGCACAGCTCTCACTGATCACCTCCCCTGATCTCACTGACCACCTCCTCAGCTTTCAGCTGCAAGGCAAACACAGGAGAAGACCTGAGTTTGTAAAGAGACACTCACCTGGTGACAAAGGGACAGCTGCTGCCTGGGAAGCCACTGGGAGGATCACGAAGAACTTTAGAGAAGGAGATGGACTGGATGGGACCCACTTTGTCATGGCTGTAGATGGTGAGGAGCCGCAGCTGCCCATCGTAGAATTTAACCTGCCCTTTCACATCACCTGTGATTATACAGCTGCAGGGAAGGGAAAGTTATTAACCAACACACTGACTGACAACTCCTAAATATTTCTTGGCTGACAACTCCTAAATATTTCTTGGGGAGCATGCTTGGGTGGAAGCAAATCTCTTCCCGATTTCTCTGCACAAGCTCACGAGCAGAGCCCTGCACAGATGTGCAGGAGAAAGCCAGGGTTGTGCAGAAACCAGCGGCTCTGCTGTGACCCTGCCGTGTCCCTGCCGTGTCCCCAAGGCTGTCGCGGCGTTTGGTGGCTGTCTGCTCCCTCTGCCGGTAGCGGCCGGGAGGCTGAGCCACTCATTGAGCTACCCCAGCAGAGCTGGCAGCGCATCACCACGACTTTGCAACCTCATTTCCACCCCCAGGCAAATCCATTGCTGGAAAATTACTCAAACACCAGGAGCACTTTCCTGTATGAGTGACCATGCTGCCAAGTGACTTAAAATTCCAACATTACCTCTGCCACTTCTACTTCTGAGGTACCTGAGGACTGTACTTACAGCTACTGAAAAGTGCTGCCCCGTTACCTCTCCAACACTTTGAGCACGGTAAGACTCTCCTCCTGCAGTGACACCACTTTGGTGGCTGTTATCCCGTGGGGTTTGGGTGGCAGCTCCTCAGGACGAGTGCGGGGATTGTCCATGTCCCACACCACCAGCTTCCCGGCCGAGGTGCCCGTCAGAGCTTGGGTGTTGTTAAAATGGAAAACTGACTGGCTGAACTGTCCCACCAGGCACTTGAAGGTCTGTGGAGACAACAGCCAGGCTGTGTTTTTATCCCAGAGCTGGCTCTGCCCCCCTCAGGCAGAGAAGTTTCTGCTTGGTGCTCATGACATTCCCTTCCTGTCCCATGGCAGGGCAGGAGAGGAGAGCCCCAGTGGGGCACCTTGGAGAGAGAGCTCAGCTTGGGCAAACCTGGCTTGTGCTGTCCGAGGGGGACAGGCTGGGGCCATGGCCACTGTTTTATGCTTAAGGGGATGGGGAGGGACGGTGCTGCTGCCAGCAGGAAAGCCAAGAGGGTGACGTGCTGTGGTCCCTCCCTGCTGTGCTCACCTGGTTGCTCAGAAATGGTGCCCCGTACTGCAAACCAGAATCATCCTGGGGAAAGCAGAGAAAACATCCAGGGCAGGGATTTTGGAACCAAACTCTGCAGTGCCAGCATGTCCTCTCCCACACTGGGGTGACCCAAACAGGGGTCCTGGGGCAGAAAGGCTCCAAGGTCTCCCAGAGAGCACAAAACATCCTCTCCTTCCACCTGCTGCTTTCCAAAAGCTGCTGAATGGCACAAGACCCATGGGAAAGCAGGAGTGGGAGAGGTGAAGAGCATCCCTGCCACAGCTGGGCCTGACCAGTGTGGGAGCGGAGGGAGTGTGATACTCTGTCCAGGCCACTGGGATCTGGCAAGGGCAGGGAGCAGGGAAGGGACAGATCTGCAGTGTGACCCCAGCTGTGGACAAACACCCATCCCCTGAGCCCTCCTGCCACCTCCTTTCTGGCACCAGAAACAAGACTTCCCATATCCCTACTTACCCACAGGTAAAAAATCATCTGGGTTTTGCTGTTGCTGACAAGCTCATGGGGATTCTGAGGGTTAAAAATTACATAATCCTGAAATTCAAAGAATTACATTAGCACCAAGCTGAGCATTGCTTTCTGCTTATTCTTCCATCCAAAACCACAGCTTTTATCCAAAACTACCTCACCAGCTGCACTGAACTGAAAACAGGGGACACCCCATGCCTGTCAGGCATCAGAGGAACAGATCCCTTGGGATGCTCTGCTGCATCAGGGTGTTCCAGGGCTGGGGTGTGATCCTGCCTCCCTTCCCCAGCTGACACCTACCAGCAGCCCCGTGCTGCATGGGGGTACAGGGGTGAGCAGGTGAGGATGGGGCTGCCCAGTCCAGCCCTTCTGCCTCCCTTGGCCATGGTCACTTACCTGATGCCCAAACTCTGGCTCCAGCTCTATGCTGCATATGGCTTTCTCTGAGGGCAAAGTCCATCTCCAAACACTAACTTTCTGGAAGAGAAGGGAAGAAAAATCCAAGGAACACTTGTGGCTTTCTGGGAGGTTGGGGGAGCCAGGTTAATCCCATTCCCCACCCACTGCAGGGGCTGGTGTGGCCTAAAATACTGGAGCAGGGTAAAACCCAGCACAGCCTGGCAGCAGAAAGCTTAATTTCAGGGAATAATGCTAGAAATTGCTTAGATGAAAGTGATGAAGTCAGAAGCTTTTATCCCAAATTAAGATCCATTTTCTCAACTCTGCACCATTCACTTGAATGAAATCCAGGTCTGTCTTCTAATGGCTCAGCAAAAACAAGGCATCACTCTGCAAACCCGCTCCCCTTCTCTCCTGCTCTCCCCATCTGAATTCCCACCTCCCCTGTGCTGCACTGCAAAAAACTTCCAGGTCTCAATCCTGCAAAGCTATGAAAGAGGAGATAATTCTCTTCACCTGCACAGTAGCAGCACTAATGGTCACCAAATACTTGGCATCCTGGGAAATGGCAATGGCACAGACGCCGTCCTCTGGGTGACTCTCGAAGATGGTGCGCACGGGTACCCTGCAGAGCAGAGACCTCGTGGGTGCTCCTGGCAGCACAGGGGGTTCAAGGCAGTCACTTGGCAAAGTCTGTGCCCACCCACCCACCCTGCTCTGTGCAAGAAGGGGTGGAGGGAGGGAGGGAGGCTGCAAACGCTGGTTGGTGTTCAGTGTCCCCTCCATCCCTTCCTCCGAAGTAAATGGAAACAACACACCAGGGATCTTTGAAGATCCTACAGCATGGAGAAGTGATGTATTCAGTCTGGGGGAGCTCAGCCCCATCTCAATGTCCCGTGGGTGTGGGTGATATCAGGATGATGAAGGACTTGGTTTGATTTTGGTTCCTTTGCTGCTTTTTAGTCTGTACCTGTGTTCTCCCATTTTACTCTCAGTTGAGACTGGAGTCAGTCCTGAGTGATTTACTGGACACAGAGGGGTTTCCAAAAGAGGAGGTTCCTGGGAGCTTACCCAGAGTAGGAGTCCCACACCATGATCAGAGCTTCTGGCCCTCGGTCAGCAGTCACAACCCAGCGTTTGTCTTCACTCAAACACAGGCAGGAGATGACATTGGTGTGGCCCTGGAGGAGGGAAGAAGCAAAGTGCCTTGGAGGCTGCAAACCTGGGGCTGTTTTGTTTGTACCTTTTGTATGGGCTGCTCCTGGCTTTGGTTATAGGTGACCTCTGAGCACAGGGCACCAGAAAGAGAGATGGAAGGAGGGGGTTCAGGAGAAGGGGAGGAGGAGGAGGAGGAGGAGGAGGAAGATGCTCAGCTGTGTGCCAGACCTGCAGGTGGTACTGCCTGTCCCGCAGGATATCATGGATGACCACTACGTGGGAGGAGATGTACAGGAACACCCAGTCCTTCCCATCCATCAGGCTGTACACAGGCAGGCTGCTGTTGTAGCCAAACACCCAGGACAGCTTCTGCAGGGAAGAGACAACTCCTGGCTCTCAGCAGCCGGGACAAAAAAGGCACACGAGGTCTGTGGGGTGATGGAAGAGAGCAGGGCAGGAGTGCTGGGTGCCATGTGAACCCATCCCATTGGCACTGTGCCCGTTGGTACTCACAAGGGAGTAAAGGCTGCTGTCCTTGTTCTTCCGAAACAGCATCCCTGGCGAGGCTGCCCACACCAAGCTGGCAGAGCTATGCCGTGTGTGCTTCTCCCCGTAGCCTGAGAGAGGGTTGGAGATGGCTCCCTTGGACTCAGACAGTGCTGGGGGTGGTTCAGGGGGTCCAGCACCCTCCGGGGATGATGTCCCAGCACTGCCTTCCCCCAGGGTGTCCCAGCTCCCAGCCCAGGTGCTGGACAGGGTGTCTGAGATCCCCATACCTAAAGGAGATGACCGGGGGCATGATGGTGACTCTTCACTCTGCTTTGGTGCTCCTTCCTTCTCCCTTGCAGCTGCAAGGGGATCCTTGAAAAGGAAGAGATGTTTTGGTGAATGCTGGCTCCTGGGCTGGTCTGGGTGGGGACTGCCCTGTGGCTGCCAGGAATGAACCCCAGCATTTCTCACATCCTGGGGGCTGTTTCCACTAGGATCTGCCCCAGACCCTGTCTCAAACAGGACTTTCCATGGTGCTGCCCTCACCTCCTCGGGCTGTACATCTGTCTCCTCAGCCATCTGTCTGTCCTGGGACATCTCCCTGGGCTCAGTGCTTAGTGCTGCTCTTCCCTCCGTGGGTTACTCCAGTGTAACTCCACATGGACCATCCATCCACACCTTCACCCTCCTCCCAGGGAGCTGGGGTGTGGAAATCCTCTGAAATGCTTCCCCACACACTCTCCCAGATTTGGTTGCACAACCTGCAATTGGGCACAGGAGGAAAGGCTCAGAAATGGGGCCCAGAGCCCTTCTCAGCTCCAGTAACACTCCCATACTGAGCACAAACAAGCCCAGTACAGCGGTTCTATCAGCTGAGCGCAGGCTCCCTCCCTTGTCTGCCCGCACACCGCGCCGGGCATGGAAATTTCCCTTTTTGAAGGGGTTTTGTCACAGTCCCTGGGAGCACAGAGCTGACCCTGAGCGGCAGCTGCTTCATCTCCGGCTTCATGGGTCTGGATTTGAGCCAACACCGAAACCTTGTGCACAGAAAACTTTCACGGGAGGGGAAAGAGGCCCTGGGAAAAACCCTCCCCGGGCCCCGGCAGGCGGGACGGGAGCTCGGGAACGGCCGCGGGGGCCGGGTCTCACACAGAGCCCTTCCCAAGACCCCTCCAGGCTTCGGTGCCTCCTGTTGTCCCGAGGGACCCTCCCGGAGACCCTCCCGAGGACCCCCCTCCGCTCACCGACACTGATCCCCGCGTCTCTGCCTCTGCGACCGCCGTTCCCAGGCAACGGCTGCACCGGCAGCACCGGCTGCGCCACCGGCTGTGCCGGAGAGAGAGGGGAAACCTCCTCATCCCCATCGGCTGTGCCGGGGAGAGAGGGGGAACCTCCTCATCCTCACCGGCTGTGCGGGAGAGAGAGGGGAAACCTCCTCATCCTCACCGGCTGCACCGGGAGAGAGAGGGGGAACCTCCTCATCCCCACCGGCTGCACCGGGAGAGAGAGGGGAAACCTCCTCATCCTCACCGGCTGTGCCGGGGAGAGAGGGGGAACCTCCTCATCCTCACCGGCTGTGCCGGGGAGAGAGGGGGAACCTCCTCATCCTCACCGGCTGCACCGGGAAATGCCGGGAGAGGCGGCGGAACTTCCTTGTCCCCCCCGGCTGCCAAGAAGAGGCAGCGCTGCTCCCCCCGCCCAAAGCAGGGAACGTTCAGCCCTTCACCCTGCCCAAGCCTAAATCCCGCTCATGGCTGTGGCAAAGCCCCTCTGGGCGTCGCCGGAGCCATTTGGGGCCGAACCCTCACCCTGGCCGGGGAATGGGATGAGAGATTTTTACCTGATGACCCCGCCACAAGGAATTGTAGGCAACTCTGCTCCAGTGGCTTCCCCGAGCAGGACAAGTGAAGTGAAAGGGAGAAATCATCCCCCAAACCCTGCTGGTCCCCCACGGCCCCCAGCTCTCTGCCAGGACAGCACTTGCACAGGGAATCCACTCCCAGGGCTCACTCCAGGCTCTCACTTCACCCCTGCAGATAATCAGCTCCAAATGCTCCCAGCTGTTGACCTCAGCCTTGCTGTTAAGCTCAAATAATAACAATTTCTAAACTTAATTTGTTTTTCCCTCTGCCCAGAAAGAGCCTCACACCCTACTGGGAGCAGAAAGATTTGCTATCAGCTCCCATTATCGCCCTGACCCAGACAGGCTGCCCCAAATGATGACTTCTATGAGAACAGAGAGAGGCAATACTGTTTTATTGTTTTGGGAGACTATTTTGATGTTCAACTGGAAATAAGCTTCAAACAAACCAGTCATTCCCGGAATCCCTTCAAACAGTTTATGCACCTGTCATGGTTTAGGAATGGTATTGCCTAATTTACTGTTCCCACTGAAAACAGCCCAGACCATGTGCCACATATCCATTCCCCCCACTGCTCCTGCAGCAGGATGGAGAGGAGAATGGGAGGCACAAAAAGATAAACCCTGTCCTGGCTGGAACCAGGAAAACACCCCAAAATCAACTTCTGCAAATAAACAATTTTTTTAAAAATGAAAAAAAAAAATAGAGAGAGAAGCCAGATTAGGAGTGCTTTTATCATGACTATATAAACTACTACAAGTTCCAAAAGTAGAATTATAACCCCTATTCCTTACCTCATTGTGTTAAAATAACTGGGCATTCCAAAAATCCTTTCAGCACGTTCACTGACTTTAAAAGTTGTGGCAACATGGGGAAGATGAAGTATCAAACTTGCATATCTCTTGCCTGTCATCTATTATGGCAGGCATCAAAAAGTGCTCTAGGACTTTTTAGCATATATTACATGATATTCAGTGAGGAGTTTTAAAGAGGAGGAAAATGGAATACTCTGTTATCACCAAACAAGAGCATTTCAAGCTCTTTGGAGCGTGTATCAAGTGAGATTTGGGTCTCTCTGGAGCTTTATTCTAAAGCGATAGAAGGTGGAAGAGATGAGAAGCCACATCTTGCAGCTCTGCAGGTTCCTCCTGACAACCAGTGCAATTCTGAACTGCAGGCAGGCCCTGCTCTGGCAGAACCCTCCAAGCACCAGAGGTCACAGCAACATCATGTAGGGAAGTTTTCAAACCAGATCAGAGTCCAGAAAGCAGCCACAAGCTTCAGCTTTATTGTTCTTCAAGTCATGGTCATCTTTGTAAAGGAATGATATTGCAGCTGAAAAAAAAAGAGGGTAGAAGGAAATACTTCATTTCCTTTCTCAAACAGGCACAGAGGACCTGATATGGGATGGATCAGACCCACCACAACCCTCCTCCACCAGACAAACCAGCCACTGAGCTCTTTTCTCCCCATGCTCATGTTTGATGGAACTCGACTCCCTGTATCCCTGTGCAGAACCAGCAGCCTCCAGCTCCCTGGTGAGGTCTGTCACAGTGGGCAGTGACACAGCCAGGGCTGGCCCTGCTCAGGAAATGTGCCCTGAGCTGGTGAAAGCCTCTCCCCTTCCAGCAAGTGAAACAGAAGCTCACCCCAGGAGGCCCTTCCCAGCCCAGCGCTTTGGAGTCAGCCCCACGTGCACCCTTCTGCCACCACGGATCACAGTCACGCTCAGGGGTCTCTGAAAGAGAGGAAAAAATAAAAAATTAACCAAAATATTTCATTTTTCCAACACAAAGTCAACTCTCTTCCTTCTTTTGCTGAAGCACCAGAAGAACATTAAGCCCAAGGGCACCACTGCAGCAGTGGCCATTCCCACTCTTGTGGCTGTAACTGAAAGAAGAAAAGTTTTTTGTGCGAAATCATCTCTGGGAAATCCCTCACTTCTACCATCAAGCACTTAATGGTTGTGGCAGCTTCTCTGGCCCATCCACTAGGGTGGCACAGGAATGCTGCTGTAGGGAGTTCCCAGGGTGATGCCCACAGCAAAGAGCACACACCTCTCACCTCTTCCATTCATGAGCGAATAGCTCAGTGCTGTGAAAGAACAAGGCTACAACAGCACAGACTGAATCTGACACTGTTTCTGACACGGAAATGATGATTCCAGAGGTCCAAGTTCCATAGAGAAAGCTGTGGCTAACAGAGACAGGCAAGAGAATGCAGTCACAGCAGGAATGAGCTCACCCCCTCGCTGTGCTGCACCACCGTGGCGATGTTCTGCAGGTTCTGGAAGTTGTTTGCATTGACAGATCCAAACTCCACAATCTCATCATCAACTTGAAGTCCCTGGACAGAGATACAAGAGAGATGAGCATGTGCATTCTCCAAAGACAGGTAATATCACAGGTAATATCACAGGTAATATCACAGGAGCATCACCCTTCACCCAGGCATAGGGAGAGAGACCTTTTACAACACTTCTCACACTCAGGCAGGTGAACATCACAACAGCCTCTCCATGACCACAGGGAGAGGTAAGTGTTCATTCCTCTGTTTTGTTTTATGGGAAGAGAAATACTGAGGCTGGAATGGTCAGTGAGGCATGGAAGGAGCTGTGTGGTACCAGGATACAGCTCAGAGAACACCCATCTCACCCCTGTACAGTGACCAGCCCCCTCACAGGACATCCCAACGTGATAAAACAAAGCCAGTGACACCCTAATCATGCCCCCCAGTTATTAACAAGGGGCAGAGGGAGCCATGAGCTGCCTGGCTCCAGACACAGCCCCACCCATGAGCTGTGCCCGACGCACCGAGACGCTGGCGGGAGAGCCGGGGGTCACGGCGTTCACTTTGGCAAAGGCCTGGGGCAGGCTCTGGTTCTGGCTCATGGCCTCAGCCAAGGCCTCTGCCTCATCCTTGGCGTGTTTCTCCTTCTCCCGGGCGTGCAGCTTGTGCAGAGCTTCCTCCACCTGCTTCATCAGCGCCTTGTGATCATTCTGCAAACCTGTGGATGACACCGTGAGCACACAGGGAGCTGGAGAGGCTTCCCAAAGGGCTCTCAGGACCTGCTCCCCTCTGCAGCCACACAGAGCAGTGCCCTGGCTGGCTCTGATCTCAGCAAGAACCAGCAGTGCCCTGGCTGGCTCTGGTCTCAGCAAGAACCTCTGCTCTGTCTGCTGGGGCCTGGTGCCAGCCCGGCAGATGTTTATCAGTGAAAGTCAGACACAGAGAAAACCACCCCATGAATTTTGGTAAACATGCAAAGGCAGAAGGGCTGGGAGGCCCATGACCCCTTAGAACTCAGTGAGCGCCTTAAGTCTTCCTTCTATTAAGTCACCTGCTGTTACACATGAAGAGAAAAAACCATCCTGAATGTCAGGGCACTGGGAAAGCCTGGGATGAAATAAATGCCAAGCTGTTTCCTACCCAAATTTTATTCTACAAACAGCACAGAAAATCTTTGTTGTGTTTCACAGATCCCAAATGGCTCAGCAGCAGTGGCAGAATTTCAGTTGTCGCTGCAGCAACACGTGGACAAAAGCGTTTTACTGACTCAGCCCGGGCGGCAGCTCCGAGCACTGGGCAGAACCACTGGGAAACAGCGCAGCCCTGGGCTCCGGATCTGAGGAATTACACCGAGCGAGACGGGGGTTTCAGAGAATTAAGCGGTGTCACCGTTGTTACACGGTGTCTGTCCCGTTTCCCCCGCGCATCCCGGTTTCGCTGCCTCATCCCGCGGGACGGGGGCGCGGCCCGGCCCCGCTGCCCCGGGAAGGGCCCCCCCGCCCGGTTCCCGTTCCCCGCTCACAGATGATGTTGTGCCGGGCGGTGCGCACTTGGTACACGTCGATGTCTGCGCGGGGGAAGCCCTCGGCGTCCACCAGCGGCTCGTGCATCCCGACGCCCTTTTGCTGTGAGGGAAGAGGCGGCGGTTGGGAGGGGGCCGGGCCCGCGGGCCCGCACGGCGCCACCCGGCCCTGCCCGGGCACTGACCCCCTCCAGCAGCTCGTAGTACGCCTTGATCTGCGCCTCGATCTCGTCCTTGCGCCGCACCAGCTGCTGGACATCGCTGACGGTGACGGGGCGGCCCCCGCCGGGCTCCGCCATGGCCGCGGCCGGACGGGAGCCGGGACGGGCGCGGGGCGGGGCCGGGGCAGCCACGCCCAGGGCGGGAAGGGGCGGGGTAAATTCAGGGGCGTGACCAACCCCGGGGGCGGGGCCAGCGGGCAGCGCGCCGGGGGTGACACAGCGGCGGCACAGCGGTGACAAAGCGACGGCAATAACGGGGTGGCACAGCTGCGTCAGTGCCATTGCGACACCGCTGTGGCGCTGGCATGGGGGGCACAGCCCTGTCACCGTCACTGGGTCACACCGCTGTGGTGGTGCAATGGGGTGGCTGTGATGGTGGCACGTAGTGGCACAGCGGTGTCACCATCAGTGAGTGGCACAGCCTTGGTGTACGGTGTTATGACCCTGTTGCTGCTGCTGGCCCCTCTCCAGTCTGTGCCCCTGCACGCTTGCCGGGTGCTGCACGGCATCCATGTCCCAGGGAGTGGGACAGCCCCATCCCTGTCCTCCGTGCCGCTGGCACCCTCTCAAACCCCCTGTGCTCATCCTCTCCGGCCTTGCTGATGGCTCCGATTTCCCACCACTCCCAGTCAGGTGGAGTTTCTGCACTGATGTCCCCCGGCAGGGCCATCTCTTGTCCCCTCCTCCTGCTGTCCCACATTTTGGGGTCCCTGCAGCGCTGGGCTGAAGGTGCCAGACACCAGCACACACCCAGCTGTGCTCTGCAGGCTGTCCTGGCTCAGCGCTGACATGTCCCCAGGGAGGGGTGAGTGTCCCCAGGGGCAGCGGCCGGACCGGGGGCTGTACTGCCCAAATTGCATCACCGCCCTGTGACCCCGGCACACACGGGGCAGGGATTTGGCTGTGGGGTCAGCAGGGTCCCAACCCTCGGCAGAGCCTCATGTGCTGCACACCCACCCTCCCCACCCTCCACGTTTCACCCCGCAGTGCCACAGCCGGGGCTGCAAGGACCCCGTGACACGGCCCCAGTGACAGGTTTGGGCAGCTCCAGCCCAAACCAAACACATCCCTGGGTTGGTGGGGGGAGAAGGTGGGGCCGAGGAGGAGCCTCCCTGTCCCGCCGTTATATTGAAAGCCCTCCCGTTCTTTCGCTCTCTTTGCTTCTGTCACATCGCCAGGTCACAGAAATGGTGAGGGGCAGCAGATGGGAATTAATTCAAATGTCTGGGGCTCCGTGGCACGGGAAGCCTTGGGAGATTTAAGCTCTGCTTGAATTTGGATTTTCCAGTGGCGGTGCTGGAAGTGGCACAGCAGAGCTGTTCCTCACAGCCTGACCTTTGGATTCAGCTCCCTGGGGCTGCTGTGCCTGCCTGTCCCATTCATGTCTCTCTTTTCTCATTCTCTTTCAGACGTCCTACACAGACAAGGGAGAAAAGGTAAGAGCCATGTCCTGCCCCTCTGCCTGGTGTGAAATATCAGTCATGTTAGTGTAAATTATATCAATTCCTTGATTACCTGTTGAAATCAGAAGTAAAACTGCTCTGGCTGGGCCACACAAGTTCCTTGTTGTAAATTAGTATTAATCATTGAAATTTCTGGTTTGGGAGGAGAGTGACAAAGAGGAGATGATGGATATTTCCCAGGGAAACCAAGCCTTAAGCAGAATCTTCATTCCATGCAACATTTATTTCCAAATGCTGCAAATTTTTGCCACCTTTTTCACTTTTAAAGTGTTTCCAGTGCTGGGTGCCCTGTGCCAGGCTGGGCAGTGGTGGGGAACAGAGTGAAGGGAGATCTGTCCTGGCACTGGTGGTTGTGTAAGAGCTTTTGTGGAAGAATTAATCTTTAACACAGTGGGGTTTGCAGGTGGGCAGCTCGCTGGGATGGCCTCTTGTGGGGAGCACTGGAAGAACTGGGACTGGGGCTGTGGGCACAGGCAAACTGCAGTTCAGGATCCTGTGGGACTTGGCTGTAAAGCATTTTGGATAATCATCGTTTGGGGGCTGTTCCACCCAGTTAATTCAGATGCATTTGCAGGAGATCATTTTCAGGGTCACAGCTGCTGCTTCCCCCTGCTCTGGAGCCGAGCAGTGCTGCGGGAGAGGCAGCAGCAGCAGCTTTCAGCCCCGTTTCCCCTTCCTTTTAGCCCCAACGAGGCCGCTTCATCCATTTCCACTCCATCACCTTCTGGGTCGGCAATGCCAAGCAGGTGAGAGGCTGCGGGTGCCAGACACGTGTGTAAGGGGACAGCCGTGCCAGGGGACAGCCGTGCCAGGGGACACCTCCCACACCGGGACAGACCGGGAGCTCCAGGCATTGGCTGCGGGGGGGGTGTTGGCTGATCCCGGCAGCCCCTCGGCCGGGGCTGTCCCGGTGTCCCTTCGGCCGCCCCGTGGCCTTGGTGGCCCTTGCGCAAGGCGAGGGGCGGCCGCCGGGGGCGTGTGCGGGGACGTGGGACGTGAACCAGCGCACGTGGCCGGGCTCAGCTGTGGCCCCCAGCCTGCAGAGCTGCCTGGGCTCATGGCAGCTGCTCTCCATCCCTTGCCAGGGCATCTCAAACACCCCTCTGCTTCACACCCGAGCTGCTTCTCACCCATCCTTGCAGAGCAGGGGACATGCAGAAATGTTTCCTGCTCCATGGCAGCCCTCGCAGAAAGTTCTGCAGGCAGCACTTCCCACTGAATTTGGGCTTTTTCCTCAATCCCAGCCATTTCTTGCCTCTGTTTGTTCCCCCTGGGCTGCTGGAGGAGGCAGAGAAGCTGCTGCCTGTTCTCTCACACACACAGGGCAGTGTGACCTGCACCTGCCATGGTGGCTGTACTCTATGGCCTGTGGGCCACCAGCACTGCAGCTTTAACCAGAGGGACTCTTCCCTGCCCACAGGCTGCATCCTACTACTGCAACAAGCTGGGCTTCGAGGAGCTGGCGTACCGGGGGCTGGAGACCGGCAGCAGGGAGGTGGTGTCACATGTCGTCAAGCAGGACAAGGTAAGGGAGCCCCTGACAGGGCAGGGAGAGGTGAGGTGGTGGGTGAGATATGTGGGTGCTGCCAAACCCACCATGAAAACCTTCACCTGTGGCTCCATCCTCACCTCTCCTCCTTCCTCTCCAGATCGTGTTTGTTTTCTCATCCGCTCTGAACCCCGGCAATGAGGGTAGGTGTCCCTGGGGGGCAGGGAGTGGGAAATGGCCCTGGCAGAGCAAAGCAGTTCTGCTCATGCCTGTGGCTGTTCCTGCTCCGGGCAGAGATGGGGGAGCACCTGGTGAAGCACGGTGATGGGGTGAAGGACGTCGCCTTCGAAGTGGAGGACTGTGACTTCATCGTGCAGGTGGGCAGCCCCTCCACCCCCTCCCACACAGCCCCCCAAAATGGTGAGGGGAGGCAGGGAGGGCCTGGGGATGTCTCCCCATGGCCCAGGGAGCTGTGGCAGGACAGGATCTCTCTCCTTCTGCCCAGAAAGCCAAGGAGCGCGGTGCTGTGGTGGTGAAGGAGCCATGGGTGGAGCAGGACAAATTTGGGAAGGTGAAGTTTGCAGTGATCCAGACGGTGAGTGGCAGGGCAGGGCAGGGCCATGGAGCTGGCTGCACCTGGGAGGCCCCCACATAAACGAAACCACAACACAACCACTTTTCCCCCTCGCAGTACGGTGACACCACCCACACCTTGATAGAAAAGCTCAACTACAAGGGCCTGTTCCTCCCTGGGTACCACGCGCCCCTCTTCAAGGACCCCCTGTTGTCCAAGCTGTGAGTACTTCCCAGAGGGTCCTGCCTGGCTCTCTGCCATTGTGTTCTGGTGGGATGTCCCACCAAGGAGCTGGACAGGTCCCCACTGCCTTACCCTGGGCCCCCCCGAGCTGTGGGGTACCCCTGAGCCTGGCTGAGACCCTTGGCTTCCCCCCAACAGACCAAGTGGCAAGCTCAGCTTTGTTGATCACGTGGTGGGGAACCAGCCTGACCTCCAGATGGTCCCAGTGGCAGACTGGTAAGAGTGGGGAGAGCTGGTGGGAGGTGGGATGGAGCAGCAGCACAGCTCTGCTGGTCTCACTGCTTCTGACAGGGGCAGCTAGGGCTGATAAAGCCAGAGCAGAGCTTCATCACTGTGGGGATGGAGCACGGGCTTGACTGTGCCCCTCGTGACCTGGGCAGGTACCAGAAGAACCTGCTCTTCCACCGCTTCTGGTCAGTGGATGACAAGCAGCTGCACACCGAGTTCAGTGCCCTGCGCTCCATCGTGGTCACCAACTATGAGGAGACCATTAAAATGCCCATCAATGAGCCAGCACCTGGCAAGAAGAAATCCCAGATCCAGGTGAGTGGATGCTGGTGGTTTATCCATGTGGCTGCCTCCACTTCTAGAGGGGGCTTGGTGAAGGAAAAGGGACAAAGAGTCAGTGATTTAGAGCCAGAGCAGACCTGCTGTGCTGAAGTGGCTGCTAGAAAGTAATCCTGGCTCTGCTTGGGTCTGACAAACCCCAGGGGAGCTGCTGGGCAGAGCCAGTTTAACCCAATCTCATCAACAATGTCTTTGTCATTCCATGGTGCCCCTGGGCTGATCTGCATATTTTTAAGCCCACCCCCATCCCTTCACAGCGTTGCTGTGCTGTCACTACCATGGTGACATCTTTTCCCTGTAGGAATATATTGATTACTACGGAGGGGCTGGAGTCCAGCACATCGCACTGAACACCCCCGACATCATCTCAGCGGTGAGTGCAGCCCTGGGACCCCTGCCCTGGGATCCCCCTGCCCTGGGATCCCCCTGCTCTGGGATCCCCCTGCCCTGGGACCCCCCTGCCCTGAACTCCCCTGCCCTGGGACCCCCCTTCCCTGACTCTGGGCATGGTGCTTGTAACAGGGTGGACCATGACCCTGTCAGGGTACAAGGACACAGAGCCAACGGGCTTTGTGCCCTGGTTGTTTTACAACCAGGATTAACTGCCCTGGGAATCACTTCAAAGGGACCTCCCTGCATTTGTGAGCTGCTTGTCCCTCCAGCTTAAAGCAATTGGGGTCTGCAGGGCCCTTGGTGGCACCTTTGTCCTCGCAGGGTGCCTGGTGGGACTCAGGCAGCCCAGGCTGCCAGGCTGAGCCCCAGAGCCCATCACCCACCTTCAGCTGGGGCAGGGGCAGGTCTGGGTTGAGCCCAGCTGCTGCTGAGCACGGAGGTTTGGGCTCCTCTCCAGACCAAAGGGCCCCCAGAGGTATCAGTTAGGTCAGAGCAGGGCCAATAATCCTTGCACAGCTCTCTGCAGTGCCTGGGGAGGGCATCTTGGGCCTGCCCATTCCTGGTGCCAAAGTGAAATGATGGGGCAGGTTCTCATGCTTGAGGCTGGCCAATGCCATGGGAAAGCATCCATGTCCTGACACTGCCCATCCCAGGAAATGCTCCTGGCACAAAACCCTCCCAAACTGAGCCCTGCTGGGTCTCCCCTGCCTTGCAGATCACCAACCTGAAGCAGCGGGGCATGCAGTTCATGGATGTGCCCTCCAGCTACTACCAGGTGCTGCGGGAGAGGCTCAAAACTGCCAAAATCAAAGTGAAGGAGAACATTGACAAGCTGGAGGTGAGTCAGAGAGGGAAAAGGCCTGCCCAGGGCTGGAGCAGCTCCCCAAAGTGCTTTGCAGGGATGTGAGTGACACAGAGAGCCCCACTTGCTCCTCTGTGGGTCTTGGAGCCGTCGCCTCATTTCTTCTCTCCAGGAACTGAAAATCCTGGTGGATTTTGATGAAAAAGGCTACTTGCTCCAGATCTTCACCAAACCAGTTCAAGACAGACCCACGGTCTTTCTGGAGGTGATCCAGAGGCACAACCACCAGGTTGGTTTGGGAATCTCCCGCTGATCCTGGCCAGGAGTCCCCAGGGCCACCAAGCCCCTGATCTGTAACTTTGCTGTCTCTGCAGGGCTTCGGTGCCGGGAACTTCAAGTCTCTGTTTGAAGCCATAGAAATGGACCAGGATGCCAGAGGAAACCTGACTGTCCTGGAGCCCAATGGGGAGACCAAGAGGATGTAGGGGATGGCAGGAAGTGCTGCCCTCACCCCAAAGGAGCTGAATCCCAAATGAACTGGGAAACACCTGATGTTTTGGTAAATAGCCCAGACCTGAGTGCCACAAACCCAGGGAAGCCACTGCCAAGTTGGACAATGTAAAAGGACCCAACACCTCTCCCAACCCAGCCCTGGCGCTGCCCTTTGGTGACTTCCTGGGAGATGGGGCGTGGGAAATAGCAAACACACTCTCAAAAAGCAGCTTCATCTGATCCAAACCACGGAATTCTTAACAAAGGGCAGATTTAAGGCATGTGCCAAAGACACGCAGCTACAGAGGAAGACAGAAGAAACAACTGGGAGTGCTCAAATTTAGTCCATCCAAAGTTTTAATTTTAGCTACACGGGAAGCTGCGAAAGCACGGAGGCGTTTGCCTCTCTGTGCATCTCCTTGTGTAAGATTTTGGTTTAATTGCTTTTAGACTCAATCTTGAATTTGAATTTGCTGAGAATAAACATGGTTTTAGGGTAGCTCCTATACTCTGGAATGAGAATTAATTGTATTTACATATTTCAGCCTTCCCAAGGCAACAGAGTCTTGCTCTAATACCTGTAAATTCCTGCATTAATGATGGCTTGGAGTTTCTCCCGTGTTTCAAGCAGTAATTGCTGGCCTTGGCAGCAATTCCTTGGCTCAGATCCTGGCTGCATGTGCAAAGTCCCCTCTGGGTGTTGCTCTGGTGTTGTCACTGTCCTTTGCACAGGGAATTCTTCCCCAACACAATAAATCCCTTTTCTGACACAGCCTCAGGGCCTGGGGAGTCCCTGTGTCCCTGGGGGCTGCAGATCCAGCACTCCCTGTCACAACCCTCAGCAGGTGCTGAAGGACACCCTGGGCTCTCCCCAGTGCTGCCCAGCCACCCTCCACAGCCCCCTGTTCCCATTTCCCAGCCCGGGAGCTCTCAGACCCCAGGCAACCCAAGCCCCTGCTGAGCCCTCAGCTCAGGATGGGCTCCTTGGACATCCCCAGCCCCTCCTGGCTGAGCCCCCGAGGTGTGGGGTCCTGCAGCCCTGTCCTGTGCTCACCTGAGGAATGCAGCTCAGCTGGGAAGTCACCTGCAGCCTCTGTCCTGTCTCTTCCACCTCCTCCTCCATCAGCCTTTCCACTTGTCCCTGCTCCAGGTATTTCTTTTTAAATAAAAGCTCAGAGAGGCCACCCTGACACCCCCACAGACCCCCAGCAGCAGCCCCCCATTATGGGGGCTTATATGGGCCAAACCTGAGCACTTCCCCCAGCTCCCCCCTCCCCTGGATCCCAGACAGAACTAATCCACATTTCATACAATCACAGCATATCCTGGAAGGGATCCACAAGGATCACCCAAGTCCAACTCCTGGAAATTTGAATAAACTGATTTAAAAAGAAAGCAAGCAAAGAGCCTCTGGCCACAACAGCCTCACACATCACTGACACCTCACCTGGTGGTGGTTTAGGGCTTTTGCCTCCATAAAGTTAAAACTAACTAAATAAATAAAGGATATGAACTCAGAGCAATCAGGGCAGAAGCTGGAGGAGCAGGGACCCTCACCTGCAGAGGTTGGACATGTTTGGGACTCCTGGTTCACTGTCAGGACAGCTCTGCTTCAGCTCTCCTGGGTTGTCAAGATTGTTAATACTGAGACATTTCTTAAAGTTTATAGACTAGAATCACTCACATATTTCTTTCATGCAATATAATGTTGCTTAAATTCATTTCTTGCTCATCAGAATTAATATTTTCGGTAAACTTTGCTGCAAATCAGTTCTTCACACTGTTCTTGTTCTGCATCTGCCTCCTTGAGCTCTCACAGCTCCCAGCACAGGTCTAAGAGCAAAACGCTGCCCTGGTAATATATTAAGCACAACATAATTTTTCTGTAAGAAAAGTCAGTATATTTATGGTTTGCTTTATAAAAGTTACTATAATACAATGGTACATAGTATTCAATTCACAAAAATATGAACAAATATATACAGCATGACACATCCACAACAAAAACACTTTCTTCAAAACAAGATACATACTGGTGACAGATTCTATATGCACAAAACATCCCTAAATTTATAAATTTGCTTAACGAAAGAAAAAGCAGAAATCTTAAATCTTCAAAGCAGAGTTGTTGTTTTTTTTTTAAAGGAACTCAGGAAAAAAATTATTATTTTTTTAATTTATTGCAAAACATTTGACCTGCCTACTTTTAAAGGAGGCCCTTGATTTCCATATTGGGAATTAAAACCAGAAAACTGCAAGGACTGGGAGCTGGGTGTTCTTCCACTTTGCTTCAAAACTGCCCCATTGTTTTAGAGTGTCCTTCTTGATGTGTTTCTTTTCATTTGGACAAATCCTACAGTGGCAATTATGGAGGAAACTCATAAAAACAAAACAAATATTAAACTGAAAAAAATCCAGTTGCAAATTTGCTTAAATACATTTTAGGGTGTCTATTAGACTGTACACATTTCCTCGCTTGAAATAAATAGATTTTGCACATTAGGTTTCAGACTGAGGGAGGGGGGAAAAGAAGAAGCCTT
Organism: Acrocephalus scirpaceus scirpaceus; assembly: GCA_910950805.1. NCBI lineage: Eukaryota > Metazoa > Chordata > Aves > Passeriformes > Sylviidae > Acrocephalus > Acrocephalus scirpaceus. Next base: position 10,913,104 of record OU383788.1, read on the forward strand.
GACTTGGCAATTTTTTGTCTTCAGTTTCTTAATGCTTCTAATTCCATCTATTTATTTGACAAAAAAACCCCCGTATTTATACAGAATTTACATTATACAAAGCTTGACACAAGCTGTAAATGCCACCAGCTCCTTTGCTATACTCAGTCCTTCTTCCTCCCCATCTTGACATGATTTAGAGCTGGAATCTGTTTAAAAAGAACTCCAAATTACAATAGTCACTTTTAATAAACTATTTACATGCTCTTGAAGTACAAAGAAATCAGCAAAAAAATTTCAACATGTTTCTACAAGAAACAGTGTTTGAAGAGAAGATTCTTGAGTTCGCCTATGTACAGAAGATGCATTTTTTTATACTTCAAAATCCTTTTTTTCCTTATTTTTTTTATTTTGTACAGAAATGCACTGAAATGATCCCTGAAAAAGGTCACAAAACCCAGAACTGAAACTATGTAATTTGAACTATGAAACTGTGTAATTTGTTGGAGTTTAAGATGATGGTTGTTTTTTCTTTCCTTGTAGAAATAAGCTGCTCTATACAAGATAAATAACTGCAGGATGAGCCCCATCCCCTCCTGGATCCCCCAGAGTCCCAGACCACTCTGGGACCAGCCTGGGGCTGCAGAGAGGTGTGAACCACACGGATCCTGTGGATGCCAGCACAGAGACACCTGCACCCTGACCTCCCACAGCTGCAAACTAAAGGCTTAAATTCTATTTCTATAATTTTGCTCTGTTCTCTTGGGTCAGTCCTCCCAGACTGATGGAATTTTGCAGGGAGCACTGTAAATGTCTCTCTCTTTTTTTGTCTTAGGCCCAGATTGAAGTGACAATAAATTTGGGGATGGGTTTTCAGTGGACAAAAGCACTGCAGTCCCTGCGAGCAGCACATGCTGGTGAGGTTCCTCTTTATCCCTGTCACTGTTTCCATGGGGTGCCAGGGAGGCTGTGCTGAATTTAAACCACACAGCTCCTGCCCTCCTCTCATCCCATCCCTTGCAAAGTACAAGGCAAAGGATTTGAGGCATCTCCAAACCACATCTGTGGCTGCAGGGCTCCCCTGGCCCAAGGAGACCCCATGGGCTGGCAGGGACAGGGCACCCACAGAAATCACTGCACCAGACTTGGGTGTCCTCACCATAAAATAATTCGTTTGGAGGTCAGGCAGCTTCCCAGTCCAAGAGAAAATATCTCCCAGGTAGGACTCTGCCAGCCAAGATTTATGGGGAAAAAAAGAGAAGCCTCAGGTTTGGCTTTGAGACCAGACCAACGTGATTTTTCAGAAGTGCTGAGGCTTACACAGCTTTGTTTCTTCCTGGGCAACTACTGAGAGATCAGCTCTTCTAAAAACTCACATTATTTATCTGGGATCCTAAAAGGGGATGAATTACAGGCAGTTTCAGAAGTACCCAAGTGATTTAGGTGCCCATGGTCTTTGGCACCCAAATCCCTTTGGTGCTCCTAAAAACACACGGTGAAGGACCTGAAGGTGACGGTGACCTTCCTCCTCACCTTCCTCACCACGGATTAAGGCAAACTGCAGGGGCTGATCCCATCCAGAGCACACAGATCTGCTGGGAAACACAGAACTGCCAGCAGGTTCTCAGGGCTGGGCCATTTGGGGTGTCCTCACCCCCACAAATCCACCCTGGTCTGATGGAGCACAGAGGGAGAAGGCCAAGGACAGGGGCTTCAGTTCTGACACACAGGAAACCTCTGTGCATTTCCAAAGCCTTGAAAGTCAAAGGCCAGGCTGTGGAGATGCCAACTGCCAACACCAACACGTTGAATCTCATTCAGAAAAATAACAACTAAACTGAGCAGCTGGTTTAACTCCCAAATGCCATCACTGCAGTTCCAACCAACATTCAGTGACAGAAAGTTGTGCTTCTCAAAATTTTAGGTTCTGGGTCATCAACACCCAGTTGCTGGAGAGATTTATGAAGAAGAGGGGGAAACAACAAAACTGAACTGAAACAAAAGCAGAGATGGACCACGGATTGTCCAATCTCAGAGCCAGTTTGCTCACCCTCAGACAGAAACACAGGTGGTATTAAGGCAGCTTGTAGCAGTCTGTGTGTTCCTGCTCTCTCAGGCCTTTTGTCTGGAGGAGAAATTCAGAGGCAGAGGTCTAACCTACATTACAAGCTCCACGCTGCAGTGCAGGCCTGGCAATTCCATGGAAGAGCTGAAAAAACTTCCAGGAATCTCTTTAGCAAGGCTGTCACCTCTGCCTGTGGAGGTTTGGAAAGAACACAAGAATACAGCTGTGCAATTTGTTCTGTGGGGAGAAGGTGTTTAGTTATGCAGATAATCTTCCCATTTCATAATGACATTGCAACTTCCCCTTACAAGCCAATTAAAAAGGGGTTAGTATGACTAATCTCTACTTTTAAAGCAGGAGAAATTCAATGCAAATTGAAAAACTGATCCTGTCTATACCTGAATGGTGGCGTAACATTTCCAGATCTCATCCAAACGGTTTTTTTTTGGTGTTTGGTCCCATTTTTAAATGGAACCTCTTGAAGAACTGCAACCTTCACCTCAGCACATCTACAAGGACAGAATATATTGAGAAATAATTTTAAAACATGCCCATCAAATTTAGATGCTATAGATGGAGGGGACAGGATTGCTCTCAGGGACACTTTTACCATGATTTTCTGGAGGGATGGGACCACCCCAGGCCAAGTTACTGAGTAACAGAGGGAGGAGAGTGGCAGGGCACAGCTTGCTCCTATCACAGGAGGCATCTCCCACATCCAAGGACAGAGCAAATACTCCACGTAAAACACTGGAAGGGCAGGGAAATGCAGATGAAAGTGAGAAAAAATGAATACAAGTCACACATCAGCCTGTTTCCCATCCACAGGAAGAAAATCCTGCTGCAAACATGGGGCGTAGTCTTTGCTTGCAAGCAGGGCAAGATTTCTACAGCACAAAGAGGGGCTGAGCTGAATCTCAGCCCCTTCTGCAAGCAAGACAAGCCCATGTCTAAGGAATGGGCATCCCCAAAGGCCACACGATGCTCCAGCTGCACAGCTGACTCCACTTCTTCCTAGTGACTGAAGTATCCAAGGATTTCTCACGTGCAGCTGCAGAGGTTTTGATCCCCCATGGACCAGCATGGCATAGAAAATGAGAGGAGAGCCCAAGGAGGGGAGCTGAGGTCTGGCTGACCTGACTCTGCCTCAGGGTCTGGCTGAGGGGCCTTGTTCAGGCTCATCCCTAATGAAAAGGCAGGACAGTTCAGCTCTAGTCTCACTGTGGACACATCTCCACACACACACACACACACACACACACCCAAGCACACACACACACACTCACTCACACACCCTCAAGCCTCTGGCTTGCTCTGTAACATCAACCTTACATTTATTTACAGCTTACTCTGAGAAATCTGTGCAATTTCAGCCAATCAAGCTCCCAACAAACCCTATATGGCATTTTCAGTCTCTGCTTCACATTTAAACGTTGAATGTCTTTTTCAACCAACGAAAACTGATGAGAAAAAGGTAGCAGCATTTATGAAAAGATGAAGGTTTATAAGAACAATTAAAAAAAAAAAGGTACCATTTATCCCATTATGGAGCATTACTGCAGGGACTGAACAGAGAAGCTAGTGTTTGGATAGACCATGCCACAAAAGGTAGCCACCTTTTTGTGTGCGTGTTGGATCTGAAAAGGAAAAAGCACCTGAAACATGAACAGTCCTGGTAAGCGTGTGCGCTTTTTGCTTTCACTCATGATCCTGGCAGAAGTGCGAAACTTGCTTGGTTTTCTTCTCTTTTAACTCTTTTTTTTTTTTTTTTTTTTTTTGGTAAGTATTTTTTTGCTTTTAAATTTTTTTTTTCTTCCTTTTTTCTGTTGTTTTTTTTTTTCTCCTCTTTTTTTTTTTTTGGCAAAGTGCAACCACACCTGGTTACCACAGTTTTGACATGGCCGAAGGTGCAAGTGTGACGAGAAACCTTGAGTTCAGTTCAGGGTTCCCCTGCAGTTCTCAGAGCCACAGAGACACGGGATTTTTACATCCTCAATTGGAAACTTGTAGTCGTAGGTAATTTCCTCATTCACATTGATGTGCTGCTTGGAGTAGATAACGATCTTCTTTTGAGACTCCACCGTGATCACTTTAGCATAACAATTTGGCTGCAAGGGTGACAGAACAGGTGATGATATAGGTTCCCAGCCTCCATATAATTATTTCAAGATAAAATAAAACAGGGCAGTCTTTTCCCAAAACAACCCCGGCCATGCTTCCAGAGCCTGGACTCAGGGCAAGCCTAGGGAGGGAGGCATGAAGCCAGAAAACAGAGCAGCTCTCCTTGTGCTGCTCCAAAATATCCACATTCTGGTCATTTGTGGGGCAAAGGAGCCTGGATGATGCTCCATCAAATTTGTCACAGGTTAAGAGAAGCTCAGTGCTTAACAATTTGGCCATGCAGGCAAGTCTGAGTGCAGACTGCAGCACAAAACAGGGAGGGAAACAGCAGGGAATATTTTCCCACGTAGACACTGGAAGGAGACTGTTCCCACAGCTGAAATTCGGTATGTTTTAAGGAAATATTTGTTAGATTTGCTTGCTCAGTGTCCATCAGGGTCCACCAAGACCGTCAGGAGGGCTCTCAAGTGCACTCAGTCTCCCTGCATGTTCCATTTCCCAGGTCTCTCCAACCTCTTTACTTTAGACCCTGCTCTGCTCTGCTGTGGCTCATTAACATTTCATCACAACCCAGAGACCCCCTGCCACTTCTGAGCACCCCAATCAGGGCTGGCAGGGACTGCCCAGCATGCCAGGGAACAATGACAGGTGAGGACATGATACTCACATTGCAGCTGTGATTGATAAACCTGGCAAAGTTCCCGCATTTGGTGGCGTCGATGATGGTGTCGTGGTCGACTCTGAACATGTAACTGCTGCCAATGCCTTCATCCTCGTATCGCTTCTCACGCATGTCAGCAATGACCTGCAGAAGCCCCAGGCAGGCTCAGGCCACTCTGCACAACTGATCTGTGTGCAGCCACCTGCACAAGGCTCCCCTGAGCTCTGCCTGTGCCAGGCAATGGGGGTTTATATGATCCCCATCACCCCAAGAGAGCACACACCTAACTGCAAACACAGAAGTTCAGGATGGGCTTCTTAAGGAGGATTCTCCTGAGTCCTCAGTTTCCACGGATTGTTGAAATTCCCACCCTTGTACCTCCAAAACATATGCCCACCTCTGCCCACCCCACAGAGCTGATGCCTCCAACCCTCACTGTCATACTCAAGGACTTTTTCCAGGGCTGGTTTTTGTTCAGATTTCACCCACAGCTTACCTGCCTGATGTTCTGACCCACGTACTCAATCACCATCTCATCAGCTGCAATGGGCTCCATGGCAAAAAGGCCCCAGTCGTGAATGTGGCTCTTGCAGAATTTTAGTTTTTTCTTCCGGAACTGCAAGAAAAAAACACCCCAAAACCCCAACCCTGAATTAGCCACAGCACAGAATGGGAAAGGATGTCTCTGGGTCCAGAATCTGCAGCAGGGGGTGATCTACCTTGAGCTGGTTGAACTTGAGCAGGTCACTGTCACAGCTACCAGTGAAGGAGGAGAGCAGCCTGCGTTGCTCTGATCGCCTCTCGGAACCAGCCCGGGTGGAAGCGTGAGGTTGGGCAGGGATGCTCATACCCTGAGAGAACAAATGGGTGATCAAAGCTGAGCCAACACCCTGCAGGCTCCCCTGAGCAGCCCCTTGTGCTACAACACATCAGCACAGAACACCTGTCATCAAACATTAACACTTCCCACACAACCCCAGGACAATCAAGGAGACAAGACAGCTTCCTCTCCCTCCTTGCCAAACGGCAGGAAGCACCTACTGTGTGTGACAGTGTCAAACCAAATCCCATTCACACCTGGCACTCTGGGTTCCTCACCTGTGTGTCAGCTGGAGGCTCCTCTGCAAAAGCTCGGCTATTGTTGAGGTATTTGAGTTTGTCCTTCTTATCAATTTTGTAATAGCCTTCGCTTCGTGCACAGCCCGTCACGTGCTCCCGCATCCCATCATCCCGCTTCTTCTTCTTGGGGGTAGAAAAGCTGGTAGGTGCCAAGAAGTTAAGGAGAAACACAGCCAGAGGTGGATATCAGACTAAACTCGCTACAGCTGCATGGAGCTAACACCAGGAGCCTGGAAAATCAGGAAGGTTTTGTGGGGTTGCAAAAAATAACATTACTACCAAGATGCTGCTCAGCCCAAAGACCTTGGAGAGATGCTGCTCTCACCAGCTTTGGGAAATCAGCTCCTTCAGACACATGTTACAAACCTTCAGGTTTGATGGCACTTTCAGGGCTTTGGCTCCTGGAAGGACAGTGGAGCTGTAGTGCTGGCAGCTCACCCCACAAACACAGCCATGAAGGCTACAACAATTGAGACTGACCCGAAAATGCTCCCTGTGAGGCAAAACATATCCTTGACACCAGAAAACCTGAAGCAGAGGGACCACAAAAACCAAGAGGTGACAGCCTCAAAACTGGAGTGCTGAGGGTTTGCTGCAAAGCAGCAGGCAAAAGAGCCTGCAAGTACTTTCACACTTGTCATGCAGTGTGGCACACGATGAACTCAGGGTGATTTTGAAGTGGCTTAAAAAGTGAGTGTAATTTTGCTGTTACAATCTAATCCTTATCAAGATGTAAACATTTATTTTCACTATGGGTTTGTTAGTTATCTCTGAGTGTTTTAGGTGGTTTGGGCTTTTTTGGTTTTGCTTTCCTGTCTTGCAGGAAGCAAGGGATGAAGATATCTGAACTTCATGCAATCTCTAGCAACAAAGTGGTGTGTTTGTCATCTTCAACACATAAACCTGCACATCCTTCCTGTAAACAGTACTGGAGAGTTCTGAGGTTTTTAGAACAGTCTTTTAGGCTCTGTCTGGAGATCACTACTGGTGGCTGCACACATATAGAGCTCTGATGTGCCACTTAGAAACCCCTGATTTTATCAGTATTTCAAACTCAAAGCAAGGTAAAGCTGCTAGAATCACTCACTCATTGTTTTGGGCACAGATGGTGAGATTATTTTTACAGCAAGTTTTAGCTCCAAGTGAAAGCTCTGTATGTGCAGACTAGAAATTCCACAGGCAAGCTGGAGAAAAAGTCTGGTTACATGAGACAGAAGCTTCTCAAACTAGGAAGGAAACCTCCCCAGAAGAGGTACCTACAGGCTCTCACTGCACTTCCAGACTGAACATGCAGCAAGAACAGCCACTTCTGCAGTATTTTTGTATTGCAGCTTCAGAGAATAAAACAGCCTAAAATTCCCTGCTCATCTAAGCAATCACTATTCCTGCTTCTCCCACCACCTCCTCGTGCATCTTACATGTGTTGCCATCAGAGTGAGAAAGGATATAAGGATGGAAAACCCACAGGGTGTCATTGAGCCAGTCCATACCATTGTCCTGCTGTAACAAGTGGTCATATGTGATACACATGAATTTGATATCCTCCTCATCTATGCCTCCATTCCAGATGTCATACAGAATGGTCATCTCCTCAAACTCAGAGCGTGGCCTGAACTGCGGCTGGGGCGGGGAATACTCAGGGGAAGGAATCACTGGTAGCTCCTCAGATGTTTTCTTCTGCCTTCTCCACTGTCTCTTAGGTTTTGCATGAGCTTCTTCTTCCTTGAAGTCTTCATTCCACTGGTTCTCCAGTTCCTTGAATGGCAGTTTCTCTGCAACTGTCTCAGCTGTTACTTTGTCAGGGAAACCGTCATTCCTGAAGTCCAGGGTGACGGCTTCAGGGTCTTTCAGTCCATAGTAGGCATCAGGATGTCCACTCAACAGCTCTTTGCCCACAGCACCCTCCACCAAGGCCACTGGCATGGGAGGAGGTTCTATGGTTTTGCCAGAGTACACAACATCCAGTGAGAGGACAGAAGGTGGGGACCGCCTCGGCCGACCTGGCCTCCGTTTGGGAAGAACAGAAGGTGGTGGTGGGGGAGGAAGAATAGAAGCCCCAGGGGGTACTTCTGGGGAGAGCAAACCAGGTTTTATTTCTGCCTTGCATTCCTCGATGGGCACTCTTCCATCTCCATGCATGGAAGGCAGGGCTGCTACAGGTATTGGCTCATCAGGTGGCAAACCCAAGTCTATGTGGAAATCTGCTTGCGGGGGGCTGGCAAAGGGGATAGGGGAAGGAACACTGTTCATGCTGATCGTAAGGGAAGCACCAAGAGGCTCTTTAAAGGTTTTCTCTTCTAGCTCATCCTCTGACTGTTTCTTGCCAGGCAGAAGGCAAGGAATGGTAGCACCAGGCTCTGGGAAAGTCGGTGTGAAATTGAAATCTCTCCCAGGAGTCCGAGGAATGCCACTGTTAATGCCAGGAGATTGGGATGGGTAGGAAAAGGGGCTCCCTGGGACTTGAGGGGAACTGAGGGTCAAGCTGCTTCCTGTAAGGGGAGCATCACTTCCTGGCGTGGCTGGAACAGTGTCCGTGCTCTGCGACTTTGCAAGGGGGTGTGAAGACTTGGCCAAAATGTCCCGCCCGGGAGTCCTGGGAATCTCATCTTCCACGGGGGTTTTGGTCACCATTAATTGTTCAGGGAACTTTTCTGGAGGGACTAAAGATTCTTCCTTGCTGGGAGTCGATGGCAAAGGAAGCATGGAGGATGGCACCTTGTGGGCTGGCAGCAGGAGAGTCTCAGTCTCCGAGGGGATCATCACCTCCCGTCCAGGTGTGCGAGGCAGCCGCTCCTCCTCCTCCGCTGCCGGCGGCGGCTTTGCTTTCACTCGGGCTTCCAAGCTGCTCTCCTCAGACTTGCCAAAGAAGCTGCTTTTGTTGGGCACAGGTTCTCCAAAGACTGCCACTGGAGTAGAGATACAGAGAGCTGCCTCCTCATCTTGAGATTCAGGCTTTGGACCTTCCTGTACCTCTGGCTCCAGCACGGAAGTGGGTTCAGGCTCTTCCTCTGAAAGGGGAACAGAGAGGAGAATGAGGAGCTTTGCCTCCACTTGGTTACATGCCACTTGCTAGTAAAGACATGTTTAAGATGCCACAATTAAAGAACAGCTCAATTCCACTGGGAGGCTTTACAACTCCAGTGCTTTACATTTTGGAGGCACAGAGTGTAGAGTAATTAGACACTACCACACACTTTCCTAATGGACCATAAAAAACCCGCACTATTAATTCGAGGATTAGCTACGACACAGAGCAGAACGAAGGTTTCTCTGCTTTCAAAGGCCCTGACAACCTTTTGTACAGACATTAAAGGAATGAGCAGATTGTGGGGTGAGGACTTTGGGAGGAGAGCTGTCAGAGCCCGGAGCTGTCACCTTTTCTAATGTGGGAACTCAACTAATTGCAGGCCAAGGAGCACCCTCAGCTCTGCAAGGTGGGAGCAGTGAAGGTAATAGCAGAACACTCCTGAACAGCACATGAAGGAAATGGGAAGCCCTTGTAATGGATCAGGAGACACTCAGATGGTATCAATGAGGCAATTTATATGCTGCTCTCCCTGCAGCAGCCTCATTTGTCTGGAGTTTATTTACCCACTTAGGGCCAGGTCCAAAAGGAATCAACGGTGAATCTTGTTAGGCAGCTCAAAATAACATTTTCAAGTAGAAAAACTTGAAAGGAGGTAAAAATGCCTGGAGAGCTGAAAGGGAAGCATTTCCTGTTTGTGCTGAACAAACCAGGGCTGCTGGAGAAGGGTCTGAGCCCTGCAACTCCTGTATGACAGAGCTGGGCTGCTCAAGAACAATGCCGCAGTTTGAGTTTGTTCCCACAGCTTACCTGGAAAGCTCCTTACACCTGTCAAGTTGCTCAAATGCAGGTGTCTCCAAATTTATGTTCTCTCAGCACACTGACCTGTTCTACAAAGGATTTGTGCAAAACCAGTTCCTCTTTGCCCTGCCCAGTTTCACATTTTACCTCCTTGTGACTTTCAGATTTTGCAGCAGCCAAGGAAAGACACCCTTTGCAGGGACTGGATTTCCAGCTCTCCAAGTGGCAAAACACTGCCCACTCCACAGAAACCAGTGCTGCCCAAGGCTCCACAGCAGGCCCCACTAGATGTGCCCTCCTTGTTGGCTCCAATTTTAACTTTTAGATTACCCCTAGCTGCCAAATTACTCAAGCTTTATGCATCTCACTCCTGTTCTAGTAAAAGGTTTCCAATTTCCTTGGGTTAAATACAACTCTGTATTGAAGACAATTCCCTTCTTCCAGAAAACTAAAAAGCATCACTCATTTAAAAGGAGCAGGTGACAAAAAACCCCACAAATAATATTAGGAACCACACACAACTCTGAGACTCCACTCATCTGCCCCATACACCTTCCCTGTCAAATGATATGAAAACCAAAAAGAGCCAGGAGTGACATTCTGTTCTGTTTTAGCAGCCATGGCTTTTCTATCTTGAGCTTCAGCCACCACACCACCTGATCAGTCACCCTTGGATGATGACAACTGTTCAGTTCCTGTAGGACTCCAACTAAACTGGCCCAGGATAAGATTCTGGATACAGTAACCACAGTATTTTTAGTAGCAGATGGCTCATGTAAAGCTCCTTACTAGGAAGGAAAGTTCAGCACGGACCTCTTTCCCTGTACAGATAACCCCTAGAGTCAAGACTGGAAGAAAAAAGAGAACAAGGGAAATACAAACCCTATATTGGACACTGAGAGAAAATTTACTTGGAAAAGTGGTAACAAAACTCCAAAGCACATGGAAAGGCATACCTGGCCTACAGATGGGAGAGAGTGCAAGTTTTGTCTCCTGGTCTCTCTCCATAACCATGTGTTTCAGAGTTTCAGCAGCAATAGAAGCCCCTGGGACTTGGCCACACTCACTTTCCCCTGCCTTGATTTCTTCACTGCCTTCATCTTTCACTGCCAAAGCTGGCTCAGCAAGTCCCATGCCTGTTGTATCCATATAGTCATCCACAGGATACAGGTCCAAAATAGTCTCCCTTTCATCATCAGGAAGCTCAACAGCAGCAGGTTCATTCTCTGGCTCAGCAACCATGGCTTCTCTGCCTTGATCTTCAGCCACCTCTTCCTCTTCTTCCTCTTCCTCCTCCTCCTCCTCCTCATCATCCTCCTCTTCATCTTCATCATCTGAGTCTGAACTTGACTCGAATTCAGAGGAGTCCTCACTTTCATCAGATGATTCAACTTCAGCCTTGGAAGACGAGGGACTTGCTATATCTACAAGAACAAATTGCCATTAGTTCTGTTTTCTGGCTTTATTAAACAATCAGGGGCAAATATCCCTTCTACTGTAGAAGTGTGGAAACAGCATCAACAGCAGCATATGGGTTTGAAGGAGTGGCCTCCAATTTATTTAATTTTACAGAGATTTATAAATCCTGTCTCTGGGTACTTCCAAAAATCACCACACAACAGGTGAGGAGCAGTGCTGCCTGGCACCTTTCCACATGGGTCTCTTGGTGTATTGTATATTTTACTGAGATTTTCTGCTGCCTTTACAACACGGCCTTAAAAAGTAGAAACTAACACCTTGTAGAGCAGAAGCTGATAGATAGGACAGAGTTATTAGCAGCCAAATTACCCTGTCTGAAATATATCCCTTCTCCCCACTGCCACTCCTGTTTCATAAAATGAGCACACATTCAGCTGAGCTTGAGACCTGTGCCCCTATGCCAGGCTGGGCTAAGATCAGGTAGGGGCTGGAGAGCTGGAAAGGGACCCACTGACTGAGGGGTCAGGGAAACCTCACAGGTAACAATTAAAGATATCTCTCTGCATTATATTGTGTGAAACTGCCCATCAGTGAAGGGAGGTGCACAAGTAACAAAATCAGCTCACAAAGGCAGAAGGGAGCCCACAGCTGACCCAGAGGTGACACTTGCTGCTTCCACAGGAACTGCTTACCCTCCTCGGAGTCCTGCTCCTCCTCCTTGTCACTTGTGTCTATGCCAGTCTCCTCCTCATCATCTTCATCCTCGTCTTCATCGTCTTCTTCATCCTCATCATCTTCATCCTCCTCTTCCTCCTTTGCAAGAAAGCATTGCCAAAAATGACACAGTGCCTGAGCCTGTGACCTGGCTGTCAGTGGAGTAGCCACCAGGGACTCTCAGGGAGGCTGTCAGAGAACCTGAAGAGGGAGTGACCTGGCAGAGGCTCTGTAAGGACAGACCCCACCAGGAGCACTCACCTCCTAGAAAAGGAAACTTTGGCATTACCAGGCCCTTTTTAATGACAGACAGCATTGAAACTGCTGCCACACACCAACATACCTTGCTAGGTGCTGCTTTCACCAAGCCTCCCTCTTCTTCCTGCTCCTCTTCCTTCTCTGAGGAGGACTCTTCCTCTTTCTCTGATGTCTCATCTCCCTCTTCTCCCTCGCTGTCGAGCTCCAATGGCCTTGCTGGTCGCCGGCGCAGCCCCACTGCCTCTGCATCCTTCTTTGACAGCTCAGATGTTGTATCAGAAGCATCCCTGTCCCTCTCCGACTCTGAGGAGAAAAAGCAACAGAAATTACCACCAAATACCTTGGAAAGGACAGAAGGAGTTGACTACATAAGGGAAACGTCTTCTTTGGGAAGACTGAAGTTAGCAGCCATGTGCCCATGTGGTGTGAGGGTCCCCAGGCTTACAGGGACTTGCTGATGTCACTGTGAACAGTGCTGATGGCAAAATGTGGGTAGCCAAAGCTGACATTCCCTAGCCAGAGCAGACAGAAGACATGGCATGACTGAGGTCAGGACAGGTAATCTTGTCTAAAATCTAAATGCTTTTTTGTTCCATTTTTTGGCTTCAAAACTATTTGTTCATCTGAATCGACTTCAACATGAACCCATGTGCAAAATAAAGGGTATTCAAAGCTTTGTCTCCTCTTTACTCTTTCCTGGTTACAGGAAATAATGTTAAGATATTTTCAAACAGATTTTTCTGGCAAATAACTTTGGTTTTTTCCTCAAATCAAATGCAGAGCAAACTGTTACGTGCTTCCTCCCACCACATCCCAAACAGCCCATGAACTCATCTGAGCCCCTTCTGCTGGGGTCCAGCACAGCTAAAATAGGTTATGAGCTATTCTTAAAATGTGGGTCTTAAACTTCCCACCAGTGAATTTCAGGTAATTGAACCCAGAGGGGCCGTGTCCCAGCTGATCAGAGCTCTGTGAGAAGCAGGGTCTGGCTCAGATCCTTGACTCTGTTTAACTGTAAGTGAGCACACTGCTGTGAAGTTTAAAGGGATTCAGCTTGAGTGGGGTTTGCATCTGCTCCTAGGTTTCAAACAAATGCACTTTGCAAACCTTCATCTTCATCATCCACAGAAGTGGAAGGCCGGATTCTCTTCTGATCTCCCGCTGAGGCAGCTTCAGGTGGCTCCTTTCTTTTCACCTGAACAAAAGACACAATTAGCATTTCTGAAAGTTTAGAAACAGCAGAAATCAACTTCTTAAGCAAATTGCCACTTCTTTATTTTGCTGTGGTCACTCACAGCAGAAACCAAAGGCCACTTCCCAGCTCTTGATCTCTTTATTTGCTTGCAAACAGAATTTCACTCTGAATGAAACTCAACCCCTTCAATTTGCATGAAAACACCCTGGGTACAGCATGGTACATGTCATCACCAGGTACTTTGAGGATGACAGAGAAAACTCTTGACAAATTCATGTGTCTGAGATTGTAGCAGAACAGAAAGAGAGCCTAAGTGCATCTTAAGGAACCTCAAAACAAGTTTTACTTTAAATAAAGACTGGAGAATGTCTCATCCCAAACCTTTACTTGCACTTTCTGTGCATTCAGAAATCCTAATTTCAGGGAAGCCCTCTACACTCCCCTACCCCACACTTCTTTTAAGATACTTTTAATTTTTTATGCAAATGCTTTTCAAAACGGATACCCTGTGCTTCTGAGGACACAGAGTTTAGGCAAACTTCAGGTGAGACTCAGCTGCCAAACCATCAGAGATTCCAACCAAAACAGTAACTGTGTAAAGCACTATGAACATACTTGTATTTTTATAATCATGCTGAAATGCTGTGTCCAAAACACAGGCAAATGTCCCCTTTCCCTTGCAGAGCAGGGAGATCCTCTACAGACTATTCACACAAGTGGAGGATGAAAAGCTAAGGGAACAGAGGGTCCTTGCTCTGGTCCTGGAGGGTCAGAAGCAACCCCCTGAGTGAACACAGAGTGGGGTGAACAGCCTGAGGGCTCTGGGGCACAAACCTAGCGAGGTCTGTCCTCCTAAGGCTCCTCTCTGGGGGATGTCAGCATAAGGAAGAGAGTTTTTTGTTTTCACCTTGAAGGATGGCAGGCGGATGGCCCCTCGTAACCCAATGCCCAAACCGATTGCCTCATAGCCCAGCCCTTCTCCTTTGTTCCAGTTCTCCAAAAGACAAGAGGCCATTCGATCCTTCGGCTTTGGTTTTTCCTCCAGTTCCCCTCCAGACTTCACTGGAGTGAGAGACGCCTGCAAGAGAGAAGGCACATTTGAGAGGGGAAGTTTCCTGGGAAGGACACAAAGTCTGGAAACCATTTAGACAGTTGAGGTTTGGGAAATATCACTGCCCTGCCCTGGCATCAGTTGCTTTGAGGGTATTTGAAGGTGCCCCACACCTGAAAGGAAACAGAGCTGCACAGAGTAATACAAATAACTTCAGTGTGCTTTAGGCAAGTCAGCCCAACAATGTGTTATCCTCCTTTGCTAACCCACATAACTGAAAGCAGCTCCAGAGCTTCCAGTTGGGAACACCTTCCTTCTGTTGAGTGTAAGGCCAAATATAGTGCATCAAAAAATCACACACATCCCTGTGTTTCCTTAGCAACCACAGCCCAAGTCCACAAAACCTGTCAGAAGGCTCCAGTCCTGGGAACAGGAACATGAAAATACTTGGGCAAAACACCAAAGGGTCTACAAAATAGACACACAGCCTCAACAAATCCTTTTTCACCAGAGCTGAGATGCAAAGGAAGAGGAGGAATTCAGACCTCTGCAGCTGTGGGGAGGTGGACAAGCCAGGAGAATGACACACATGGTGGCACATCACGCTCTGCCCGAGCCAGGGGCACTGGAGGTGACACTCACCTGCATCAGCCCATGGCACAACACCCCAAACAGTTTCTCTTGCACACCCTAACAGAGCTCACATGCTGAAGTGGGCTGTAATCACCAGAGAGGCAGCACAAGATCAGCTCTCCTGCTAATAAGGGACAAGACTAATGAGAATATCAAGCAGGGAATCCAAGCAGCAGCACTCTGTGGCCAGGATGCCTGGTTATTCCTGCCACTCTGCATAATGCATCTTACTCAGGCTTTCAAACCTAAACCCATCACCAGACTTGGGAACAAGGAAAAGCTTTGCCCTAGCTGAGGCAGAAAAGGTCCATGGAATGTGCTGCCTTTCACAGCTTTCACCCCACACATTTTTGACCCTGCCTGACACAGGACACTGGCTTTATCCTTGAGCCCTCCCACTCTCTACCTAAGGCATGAGGCCTCTTGGAAGTCAATCAGCTGCCAGAGTAGGAATCAATCAATCAATCAATCAGCTGCCTTTGATGGAATATAGCAGCCAGAATCAGTGTGATGGCAGAGCACATGGGAACTGACCTCCAGCTGCCACCAAGGAGCCCAGTAACCTCATCCTCACACACACACAGACACCAGCAATGGGAAGATACACTTTAAGCTGAATATTCATATTTTGTTTTCTGCAAAAGCAGGCAACTTGTTCCTGAGAAGGAATCCTGTCCCACCCCCATGCCAGGGGTGCCCAGTCCTAGCAGAAAGGAGGCTCTGAAATCTGTGAGGTTTTTCTCCACTCAACAGTAACACATGCCCTGGGGCAGAAATGGTTCTGGCATCTCTGTTCCTGGACAGAAAGCACATGTGGTTTTCCATGCAGCAATTTTGTATTTTCAATTACACTGCTCACATCCAACATAACCTGTGGCAAGGACTGTGGCAAGCTGCTGTGATACAGTCAGCTTCCCTTCCCAAAATTGCTTACAAATCCCAGGTGAGGGAAGAACACCCCAAATCCAGTCATAACTTAGGATGTAAAAGAGCCTGAAGATCTGCCTCAACTTGCTTCTGCTTCTTCACCACAGATGTCTGGTTTAAAACAATTTCTTCAGTATTTCAGTTGCTGTTTTTGCAACTATTTGCTGGATCTGTTTCCTTTATTGCCCTGGAAACTCAGGGGCCTCCTCCAAGACTGTCAGCACATGCTTGCTGGCAGAAGAAAAGCTCTGAACATTAGTCAGGAGGAGAGGGACGGGGTTTCTGCTGCACGTCACGCCAGCCAGCTCTAAGCCACAGCAAATTACACTGTCATAAAACAGCTGTTGAGCAGCAGCATTACCAACCCCTCCAGAAAGCCAAGGAGCTCTCCCAGGCACCAGAGCTAACACGCAAGTGGTTTACAAAAACAGGTGGTGAGGATACTGCTCTGAAAACTGACATCTGAAACAGATCTACCTGCAGGTTGTGGTTTGTTTTGTTATTATTACAGTAATTCACTGCAATGGTAATTTTGAGGCTTGCATTAACCTTTCTGTAGTGTTAGGTTTTTTGAGTAGTGACAAATTCACCACACATTAGATCACAGAGCTGTTGGCTGGCTGAGGTACACTTCAAATTGGGTGAGAAAAGGATCAGAGGATTCATGCAAAGCTGTTTTCTCAACTAATCCCTGGAACTCTTTGTGTATTTGGCCAATGTTCAGCTTTTGAGGTAATTGCTGCTTTGTACATGCACTGGGGAGGGGGCAGAACTGGAAATACCCACAAATCTCATTGCACAAAGTGGGGAACATAAAACATAGGCTTGCATCTGACCTTAGTTTTTCAGTGCTAAACTTCAGCTTCCTCTTGTACATAACCTTTTAGGGTTTTGGCTTTTTTAAAGTCAACTCCAGACCCCTGCTGACCCCACACACTGACCACAAGCACTAAGAACAGCTCTCCCCAGGACCCAGAACAGAGCATATGAAAACCCACTTTTGCCAGACGTTCCTTCTTGTCCCACCAGTCATCAAACGCCCGGAACGCCACCACTTCGACCATCTTGCGGTTCAGGTCCCTTTTCATGATGGCCTTTAGTTCCTTCACTATGACCAGGAGGACTCCATCCACAGTGGCTTTGTGGGGATCTTCCTTCTTGGGCTCATAACCCGGGGGTGGAACCGAGGGGTCAAACTTGGGCAGCGGTGGCCACTGCTGCCCGCGGGCGAGAGCGGCTCCCATGGAGAACGGGCGGTAGGGAGGAAGATTCACAAACTGCATCCTGCCCGTCATGAAAGGCGGATACTGGTACGTGTTCTGCGCCTGCATCATGCGGCTCAGCATCTGGGTTTGCATCTGGAAGGACATGGGCATGCCACCCCACTGATTGCCCAAGACACTGATCATATCCACCTGCATGACCGGGAACATGCCGGGATGGAACGGGGGGAGCGGGGGCAGGATGTGAGGCGGAGGGACCCCGGGCGGGGCGGGCAGCGGCGGCGGGGGCACGGTGACGGCCGGGTGGGTGGGTGGCGGTGGAGGAGGCAGTGGTGGGGGCATCGGGAAGCCTGGCTGAGGAGGTGGAGGAGGAGGAAGAGGAGGGAATCCTGGTGGTGGCAGCGGGGGGATGGACGGGGCCATCACGGCCGTGTTGCTGACGGAGGAGTTCACCACAATGGTTTTGGCACATTCCGCGCTGGTGATGGGCGCAGGGTTGGTCTCGTCGTCAGAGATTTCCATGTCCTCCCCTGAGGAATGCTGACCCTGCCACAAAAGAGAGAGAAAAGGTGATGAGCACATTCTCTTTACATTAAATACCACAGCGCTGGGCTGCTTCAAACAAAAGATAAGTTTAACACACATTTTAATTGGGAACGGAGAAAAGCGAGCGATGCTCTGAAAAGACAGGGCCCACTGAGCAGCTGGTGCCTATTGAAGCTTTTCTCTTCCGTGTCAGACCTCAGGAATCAGAGAGGTAAAAGCTTTCTAAAAGAGCATCAGCACAACTGAACAAAACCCTCAGGTTCTATGCAGCAGGAGGAATTGCTCCCATGCTTGGTGAAATACACACAATCCAAACATCCTTCACTGCAAGATATCAGATTATCTCTGATATGCATCTAGTACTCCTAGGCACATTACACCATGAGTTTTTATTCCTTAGCTTTTCCATGCACAAATAATTACCCTGGTTTTTAATTATAATCCCTGACTCATTTGCTGTCAACTCCTAACCTCTAATTGTGGAAAGACAATACCTCCACATGGCTGCTGCTACAAAAAGTTGTCTTGACTAGACCACAGCAATTCACATTGGAAAAAAAACCCCAAATGTGGTTAAATTGCTTTTAAACATCAAAGTCATAAATGCTGGGATTCAAAGACATAACCTATGTTGTGTTTTGGGACAAAATGAATACTTTACTAGCCACAAGAAATACAGACTTGTAGAAAATGCTAAAACTATGTCTTACCTCTGCTGCCAAAGGGATGGAAACTGGACTAAAACAGAGGGTGCCAGCTTGCTCTGAAGTCTCAAAGCTGCCTGACTAGGTCTTGTACAAAAGAAACGTCTCAGGAACTATCTCCATCCTCTACAGCACATGGTCACACCTGCACACTGTGTCCTACAGACACTTCAGACCTCAAGGTGTCTCCAGCACCAAGAATTCACATGCATGGCTGTCACATCCCTCAGGTATTGAAACCCTGATACAAAATACAGTAACCAAATCCTGCTGGAAGGCATATCCACAGAGTGACAGTTTATCTAGGAAACATGAATGGGGCTGATCTCTGACTAGAGTGATGACAGCTGACAGGACAGGGTCCCTGTACCCTCCAAACATATGTCTCACATTGCTGATGTCAGTGAAGAGCCCCCCTGTGATCCCCAGCACAGCCCAGGGCACAGCAGGGATGCTCCTCCTGGCCAGAGCCCTCCTGCTGCCCTGGCAGCCAGGAAGAGATCACCATCAAATGCCTCTCTCTATCACAATCCTGGCAAGAGTTTTGGAACCTGCTGGCTGTTACCAGCCAAATCTGACTGTAGATCCCAAAAATATTTATTATTTGCTCCACATTTTGTGCCAGCAGGTGCCTTTTCTGTCTGCTCTCCTACCAGTCTTCCAAGTGTGAAAGGAAAGAGCAGTATCAGACACTGGAGAACCTGGAAGTTCTGTGAAGAGCTACTGAGGAGCAGACTTTGTTGGTAGTTTTCACATTGAAGCCACTGCTGTGATTTGGTTCTTAACCTGTGAATTTCTTACTAGGGTATGCAAACAAAAGCAGGAGCAGCTGAGTTGACTGCTACAAACTGTCGCTGTGTGAAACTGAGCAACCACAACTATCCAAATCACTCCAAATGTTTCCCGTTTTATCAAAGGTCATCTCTGCTACAGCAGCTACCACCAGAGAGCAGGCTGAGCACGATGCTTGCAACAGCAGCTGTGCAAATCCTCCAGTCCTGGCACCTCCCCTCGCACTGGCTTCCTCGCATTCCTCTGCTGCAGCACGAACTCACCGCCTCCCGCAGTGCCTGGGTCACCCCCAAAATGCCACTGGCAGTTTTAGTGCCCAAAATTCCCAACAAGGAGACACCATTCACCTGGCAAACCCTGAGCTATCAGCCCCTGGTAATGGTGATGGAGAGGGGACTCCCCTGTAGTCACAGAGTCACTTCAGTGCATCTGTGCGTGCAGAGAGAACCCTGAGGGCTGTTTTGTAACCCTGAAATGAACAGCTAAAAAAGAAGTAGAGGTGATAGCCCATTGCACTCGAGTCTTTCCAAAGCCCAGCTGTATCATGCCCTTGAGCTGCCACATCTGGCTCACACTTCTCAGTGGGTCTCACACCCTGCATCCTCTCCCCAGCTGCTCTATTGCGGTCACGTCCCACGCCGAGGATGCCGGGGAATAAAAGGACATTCTGCAGTTTCAACTACTGCAGCTCCAGTGAAAGGAGCAGAGGAAGAGCAAAAAGGACGACTGTGGCAGGTGTAAACAAGATTCCTGTGAAACAGACCCTGGTTTTCACTAAGTGAACACAAAAGGCCCTGTTAAAAGCACTGGCTCCAATTGCAAACGCTGGATGATGCTAAAGGTCAGCACAGGATAGAAAGCCAGGAGTGTTCAGGCTACCAAAGACCGACAAAATCAGCTTCAAGTTCACATTCATCTCACCTTATGGGATATAGAGAAAAGTCACCTCATGAGGTCTCAGGGGAGACCAGCACTGAGCAGTGTCAAGCCACAAATTCTCCTCAGTCCCTCCTGCAGGACCTTGCACCCTTCCCAGAGGCTCCCAACCTCCCATCCTGGAGCAGCAGCAGCCTCCAGCCTGTTCCAGCCAGTCCTGCCACACCAGATTTGTGTGCTCCTGCCCATCACCCAGAGCCCACTGCCATCCACAGCAGCCTCTCATCAGCCTCAGTACCAATGAGTCCTGCCTGATAAATGACATTGGTTTTCTCTCTTGAAGGAAAAATCACATAGAAGAGCCAATCCTGAAATTGCAGAGAGGTGGCAGGACTAGCAGGATTCCATGCTTTAGGGCACAGAGCTTCCTTCATCCACACATGCATTAATTTTTACTTAAGCTGAAAAGAAAATTGCTAAAGCAATAACCAGTGTTTGAAAGATTTTTTTTTTCACTTTTGGTGCTCAGATGGGTCTACAGGAAGCAACAACAGATTCCCTGCTTCCTACAATGTTGGGCTGACAACTCACCTCCACTTGCACAGTGCACACAGTCTGTGCTCCAGTTTTATCCCAAGCAAGATGGATAGGGAGAGAGAAGGAGATTAAATGGCAGGGAGAAAAGGATCAGAAAAGGCACAGGGGGTAGGGCAAAAGAATCACAAGGTTAGGAAAGAGGTCAAACCAAAAGAAGATCCTCTACAAGGAAGTCTTTAAAGAAAGTTAAGAGTAACGAATATTTAAAGTGAATGACTTTCCTGTAACTGCTCATATCTAAGAGGGAAAAATGTAGGCACCAAGTGAAAGAGATCAAGGTACAGATAGAAAAACCAAGGGGAGACATAGAAAGATCTTCTGTTATTTGAATTTCTTTTCATTCACCTGTCTGAACCTGGATTTACTATGGTTGCTACCAAATACCTCTCAGGGTAGAGCTGAAAAGCACCTGTGCTATCCTCTCAAAGAAACTGTCTTCTAGCTGGCCTCCCTCTTTGCTCTCACAAGCAGAAAAAAGTGAGCTGATAGATGACATACATAGTGCTACGAGAATGTCACAGCCATCACTGTCAAAAAAAACCCTGTGTCAATCAGTCCCAGAGTTCACCTGCCTGTTTCTGAGGTCATCTGGTACAATGCCACCAGAAAACCTTCCTTCAGCCCACTGAGAGAAAAGCCATTTCCAGCTAAATTAATTTGTGCTGCCATCTTTACTTTGAATTAATTAAATTAAGAGTTAGCAAAACAGGTATTTAATTATACGCATGACACATTTTTCCAAAGGTTCTTTAATGATGCAAATTTGTTGGGAGAGATTCATGTCAGCGTAACTGGTTATAAATGGCCTCATTCACTGTTCACCCAAAATGTTAATTGCCACCTTTTACACCAGCAGAGTGTGCAGAGACTCTTAAGCTAAATGAGGGAACATCCTGGGATGCCACTCCTTCATCAGCTGGAATAGGGACAGGGTAGAGCTACTGGCTGCAGGGTATTGATCCCACCTCAGAGCCATACCCATTTTGCAAGCAAATGTTAATATCTCCAGAGAAAAGAAATGACATCCTAATATGTTCAGCAGCTTCCAGATGTGAGGACTTCCATTCCCTGACACCATGGCAGTGACTGGGACTGTCACTGTACACATTATTCAGTACCTTTCTTACAGGCAGAGAAATTTCCACTTCCTTCTAAAAGGCCATCTGATAAAAGAATTTACTCAGAATTTCAGAACACATTTTGAACACCATCAGCTTACAGCTCATTTCACTTAAACGTTCTGCTGGGTACCAAACTCCTTATATTTGAGGTACGGAACTGTACCACTGAACACAGCAACTACTCTGGCATTACCTGGCTGAGCTCTGGTGCATCAAAATAATGAAATGCAGGATTGATGGCACTCAGCACACTCAGCACACTATTATTAGGCTACACAGTAGCCTTCATGTTTTTCAATAAAGCTAGAACTTTAAAGATGAAGGGACTCTTGGACAAAAAAGTTTTCCTAACCTGGTTAAACAGTCATCACTTGGGTTTGGATTAAGTCCAAGCAAGGGTTGAAAAAAAATCACAAGTGATTATCTCACACTTCATCCTTACAAAAAAGCAGGGAAAGAAAAGCCTTGAGAGGTGAAGAGGAGAGGACAACTGGCTGAAGAGGGTCATACACCAAGTCACTAACAGTAAAGAACAGACTCCAGGTCACTCTGACCTCCTATACCCCAATGCCAGCTGCCTCTCCACGCTGGGCTCACACCAGGCTCCACTGTCTGTGCTCTGTGTTTGACAAGGCAAACAGCCATAATTCCTGGGTGAAACCAGCTCCAATTCTGTAACACACAATTCTCTTCCCAGACTCCTTCAGCAGAGCACGTTAAAGAGAATGAGACATTTCAAACCTGCCACATTTCTTACACCACCATCCAGAACAAAAATGAAGCCTGAGGTCACCAACCAGCCACCTGCAACTCTTCCTCCAAGACAGCTTCACTGAAAAACTCCTTTCAAGTTTGGCCCAGAGAATCCCACCATTCACTCTGCTAACAGAGTAAACACCAAATATCTCTTGCAGCCCAAAATTTGCAAACCCAGCGAGGGCTTCAGAGAGTATTGCTCTGTTCATTTTTAATCTGCTTTTGGCTTGCAGGTTCCCCTTTCTAGGCAAGGCACACGAGGAGGAGCCGTGGCTCTGAACTGCCCTCTTGTCTTGCCAGGAGAGCAGCGCTCAGGCACGATGACACCAGAGGGACTGTGCTGAGCATTCACACCTCGCAGTGTCAGGCGTGAACAAGGCAGACTCTGCCCCTTATTTACAATGCACACAAGTATTTTTACTTTGCTAACCATAATTATAGCCCTGCCTCGAGAAGAACACACACAAGGGCGGTGCAGATGAGGAGTACAGGAGGGCAGAGCCACTCCAAGTGGTTTGCCAGCAGTCCAGCAACAAAAACACAGAACAAACTGCTGCCAGCACCTTCCTAGATGAGCTTTCCAACCTGGTCAGGTCACTGTGCTGTCCCCAGTGCCTGTGGTGACTCGTGGTGGCCAGCCCACCACCACCGCAGCCTGGATTGAAGGTGGAATCAGGTTACTGCCTCCTCACCACGGGTTAGTCAGGTCTTTCAACCTCCTCTGGGCAGCTGAGAGAGCTCCTGTCCTCCTGCAGCAGTCAGAGCCCACAAGGATAACCAGAACAGCTTTTAATTGGAACAACTTTCTGGTGTTTGCACTGTAATAAAATGCCCAGCTCAGTAATTGGCAAATGGAAAGATTTACATATTACAAATCACTGATTATAAAGTATCTCCAGCAACATGTGATTCTATCTCTAGAAAAGAAGACTGCAAGGTTTTTATGCAGTTATATATATATATATATATTTATATACACAACATTTTATGAATGAACTCACAAGCAAAGGCTGCAAACACACAGATCAGTGATGGACTCAATGCTGTGTCCCACAAAAAGAGGCACCAAAAAGGCCCCAATGGTACAGGGATTTCTCACAGAAGGAGAGACACTCCTTGGATGTTTTGGTTTCTCTAGTACCAAATGCCAAAGCACCTCTCACTACCTGAAAAAGAGAATTCAAGCTCTCTGTGATGACAATATCCCACCTACCACACACACTGTGTTGGCTCAGGTTGTGTTTTGGTCTGGGACTTGCAGCACCTCTCTGGCACAGGCAATGCTCCCCACACCTACAGGGCTGCCCAACAAGTAAAACAAGTGCCAGTAATATCCAAGTGCTCACTGTAAACAAACAGTGCTGCAAACGCCAGCCCAATTTACACCACTTACTTCCCTTCCTAAGGCCAGGAGGGAACTTTGAGTTGGTATCTCAAACCACAGAAGGATTTGGAATTCCCTGGAAGATCCTGTTGGTCGCAGAAGAAGGGGACAGGGGTGTGGAAATGCCACGTGCTTGCTTGTGTCTCACAATGTGCTCCATCAGGTGCTGGTCCCTAATCCGACCATCCTGCACATGGGGAGATGCCACAAGTAGGGGTTTGGAAGGATGCAGGGAAGCAGCTCAACTGGGCTGTCAGTGTAGGGCAGGAAGGGCTCTTGAGAGGGGAAGGCACATGGGGCTAATGCTTACAAAGGGAAAAGGTCTCCTCACTCCCTTCCAGTATTTCCTGACACCAGGAACAGAAGTAAATTGACTTATGTTTTAAGGACAGCAGGAGAGCTGGACAGCTGCCCAACAGTCCATGCATCATCAGAAAATCTAGTGAATCAAGATGACAAAACAAGCTAAAATGATTCCTGTAGGATGGACAGCAGTGCCAAAGAGCAACCCAGCCTCATGCAAATCCACATCACATTTCCTGGAGGTCCTCACATGCACTGAGCAGCTGAAATGGGTCTCATCACTTTGAGGCCCTGTTTCAGACTCCAGAGGGGATTATTCTGTCTCCCTGCAGGACAGTGGAATAACATCAACATCTCCACAGAAAGGAACTGAGCAGTAGCTTAAATCAGTATTTCCCAAAGCAAAGCCCCTGATGTGACACAGGGCATGAAATGGTCCACACAAAACCCCCCAAATGCAAGAAATTAATGCAATGTTTGAACAGGGAGGGTTCAGGCTGGTTTTACTTGACTGTACACAGGATTTCCAGTGGCTGTAGGAAATAATGCATGGATTCTTCCTTCCAGAAGTTGAAATATATCCTGGAGTAATAAACACCCACCTAGGCAGCTGCTAGGCATTTCCACAAAGCTAAGAACTTCTTTCATTCAGCAATTGGTGCAGGGAAGGGCAGACAATTCTAGGTGAAGCAAGAAGACAGAGATGGGAAGCCCACGTGGTGCAGTCTGAGATAAACAGATCTTTACTGATCCAGAAAAAAGACCACTTGAGGAATGTGATCCCAAGGGGAGAACACTCAATCATCATTCAGTACTTTCAAAAATCCATTCCCCTGGCAAGACAGCACCACAGTCCAGTTTTCAATGTGGGTTTCAATAGTCCACTGCAAGAGCTTCCTAGGACAGAAATCCTCAGAGCCAGGAATTAAGCCAGTGGGAAAACAACTGCCAGATCTACCTCAAAAGAAATCCTGAAGATTTCTTCAGGTAGAGATGAACTGGCAAAGAGAGCTAAGTTGAGGGGGTTGCACTGTTTGTTAGTAAGTTAGTAAGCCATCCACAAAGAGGATGGCTTAATTCAGGTCTTTCTCCCTCCCAAGAGGAGGAGGCTCCAAACTGCAAACCTCATGGCATATGATGTGGTTACACTGCTCTTGTCAGCAAGATCATCGAAGAAGAGATATTTGAAGCAGCCAGACATTACCTCTGGGCTTCCCATGCACAAGAGAGTCTCTGGTGTCTGCAGGGAAAGGCCAACATAACATCCTTGGGGTCCACATTCAGCAATGCTGAGACTGGAAACTTCCAGACACCCCGACTGCACAGATCTGAGCAGAGACCGACGTGAACATCCAACTGGGCAGGTCACAAAATACGGTGAGAGCATGAGATGGGGAGTCCCTGGCCCCCAGCCCGAGCTCAGGGAGGCCTGGGCATGTCCCCATGCAAGGCTGGCCTGGACAGTTGCTCTCCCTCCTGCATTATGTGGACAAATCCGAACTGGCAGGGCGAATGTGTGCCAATTCAGGGACAGCGTCATGTGGCCACAGTGTTTTTCATCACATATGAAATACCCTAAAATTGGATTTACCATCTCATGGAACCATGGCCTCTTCCCTCAAGTCTTAAGTAGATCTTATTAAGGGGAAAAAAAAAAAAAAAAAGGGTTTCTTTATGGCGGGGGAGGAGGAGGTAGGGAAAAGGAAGGAGGAAAAGAGAGGGGTGTTAACATTGGAAAGCCATGTAACAAGGCAGGCTCTTTCCACAGCAATGGTTGTTCTGGTTTCCCTATTTTAGATGGGGGGAAGGGATAGCTGAAGAGCTATTTGCAATCTAACTTCAAAGGCTTTAGTCGGCTGGGAAGCTAAGTCATGCATAAAAGGATGGTAGAGTGGCAAGAAAATACCCCCTACAGATAAATTAGTCAGGGAATGTTCTCTGCTTCACCCAAAGACTTTCATACAGCCAGACTGGCTTTACCCAGGTAAAGCCCTTTTCAGACACCAGGTTCAGTGATGCAGAGTTCTGGGAACTAACCAGCCAAATCCAACAGAGGAACTGAACAGTCTCTCTGAAAAACAGAAAGGCACTGGTCTGCATGCACTGGGCTCCTCTGTCATTTTCTGCCACCTCAGCTATTATTTTATTCTAAGGTCTGTCCACACACAAAAGATGCAAAGCTCAAGGCAGCATCCCCTTCTCTAAAGATGCAAAGAAAAGCAAGGAATTCAGAAGAAATCACACTGTACACAGAGAACTCATTTCCCAAATGATTCTGTAACACTGTCTTGCTTTTCACACTGGTGTGCAGAAAGGCACCCACATTTCTAAAGAAGGTACTTTGCAATCAAAGATAAAGGGAACTGCAACATTAGATCAGAGTCCACCTATAAGTAAAAAAAATAAACAAACCCCTGCAATAACTGCATGTGCAGAGTACAAAATCCCTCACAGTTCAGTGCCAGGCAGGAGCTCACATGCCAGCCCCTGACCTCACCCCCATACTTCAACCTTAGGTCAAATGGAGCCATGAACTCAGATCTCGCTACCAAGAGGGTGATAAGAAAGGAGATAAGCATGGAAAACAGTCTAGCTCCCCAGCTGATAGCAGCCTGTTGAAGAATAGGTTGTACACATGCTGTATTTAAACAGTTCTAATCAGCACAACTAGGCCAGTTTGATACTCTTCCCCTTTTACACAGTACTACTGACTGTACCCTTGAGTATCTGGAATCACGTGGCTGTCACAGATATGGCAGCACTTTCAGTGTCCTGTTCAGTGCTCTCTGTATTTCAGTGTTAGCACCAACAATGGTTTCATTTCCAAGACCTGGATGTCCCCAATGCAACCTGTGCAACACTGAGTCTCTTCAGAAGGGAGGGCAGAAATGAAGGAATTTTGGGTCTTGAAGGAGAATGGGTAAAAGAGTTTTTGTTAGTTCATTCATCAATCTCATCCTTTAAGGCTCTCCTGCTCACTCTCATCTGCCCCCCCACACCACTCTCCTTCCAGCAGCTCTGTTCTAGCTCAGCATCTCTTATTTGAAAAGAAATATGCATGAAAGAGGGAACACACTGTTAAGAAGGTCTTTAGGACCTTGTTATCATCCTAACTGCAGTCACGGTGGCTGCATGGTATGGTTTCAAACAAGGAAACCTGTGGCTTATGTTCTGGAGACAGCCACCACCATCACCCCAGACAGGACAATAGGACATCTGCTGTGTTTCTGAATTCCCAGAAAAACTGCTGCAGAGAAGATGGTTCAGCCAGCCCACATGATCTTGACTAACAAAAAGCATTTACCCACTTTGGACAAAGCCCCCAGTGGAGGTGGCACAAATGCTCTGGGTCTGCTGGGACACAGCCATGGAGTGGCCCCAGGGAAGGGGAGGCTCAGGAGACACAAACCCTCCCTGGCTGTGGCCAGGCTGTGAGTCCTCCACAGCAGTGACCACAAGGGATGAGTGGCACCCTAATGAGCTTAGCAGCTCCTCATTTTCTGAGCATTAGAACACAAACCTAACAAGTCCTTCCCAGCAAAGCAGTAGATGCATTAAAACCCAGCTAGACTGCAGGAGATGCTTCACTCTGAGGAGCCTATTTCCAGCAGCTGAGTGGATGTTCTTCCTCAAAAGTAAGGGTGAGGCCAGCAAGAAACAGTTCCCCTTTGGTAACATTTCTCTTCTCTCTGGAGGCAGCTTGAATTTTTCACTGTTTTATTTCCTGCTTAGATTTTTCTTCTCTTGCTGTATCCAGATTTAACTAAGTGCATGCAGTTAGAAAGGACAGAATCAGGCTCATCAATTGAGGAATGTAACATATTAATTTAAAAAAACCCAAAACTCTTTTCCTAAGACAAAGAGCAAGAAATACCTCCAAGCTGTCCTTTTTCAAAACCTGCTCAGTGAGGGAAATGCAACTTCTTTTCCCTACCTCTCCCTTTGGGTGATAAAAACATAACCCTTGTGGCTGCCAACTGCTGACTGACCTCTTAACAAAAATAATCCCTATCCAGGACATAACATTTCTCATGGCCTTCAAGAAGACACCAATCTTTTACTATCAAACTATCCCCACTGTATGCAAAATAAATTGTAAAACCACAAGTGTTCTAAAGCACCAGAGTGGAAATACCCCCCAGCTGGGCAGCATTCCCACTGCCATTTGTGCACGCATAAAATATGCAAAAAGGAGAGGAGAGCTAAAGTGTGCTGATTTCCCCACCTGTCCCCTAATTAACAAGCAGGAGGTTTAAACAAACACATGGAAACACTTTTCACCTAGAACAAAATTCAGCTGTGCACTGCACTGTCACAGGATACTGCACAGGCTCAAGAGTGCACATGGGTTGAATAATGGATTTGATGTTTGTGGAAGACAGGTCCAGCAGCAGCTACTGAGCTGAGCATTGTTAATCTGCTGGTCAGGAGGGACCCCAGGGGAGCTGCTGAGAGGCTGCTGCATGGCACCCACTGCAGACACAAAGGAAATAACCCCCAACAACACAGACAGCCAAGGGAAGGTAGAGATGTGCCTTTTCCTTGCTTACTCATGAATTAGTCTGAAGTCTCTCCTGTTCTCTCTTGCAGCAGAGCTGTAATCAAGCTCTCCACGGGTGACTGCTCAAGTGCAAGAGCAGCGTGTCCACAGCAGAGCCCTTCAGCAGCAGCCAGCACCAGGTGATCCATGTTCTGCTCCTCAGACCCACCACTCCAGCTCTCAGGCACTTCTAGGCCTCCCCACGTTGGTGACACTTACTTTACTCACTTCTTTACTACCTGCTTTAAAAAACTTTGCTAAAATGTTTGAGATGAGTGAAGCCCTGCAGAAGCTCACAGCAGCACAGCATCACTGCAGCCCATTCTTGAGCAGACACAGGTAAACCCCCCTCCACCACACAGCTCTTTATTTGGATTTTTAAAGCAGCATTCCTATTAAACTGGTTCATTAGTTTGAAGTTATATATGAAGTCTTAAAAAGGCAGGTTACTTATTTAAAGAGTTATGTGAAACAGTTGTGAAAAAGGCACAAAACCAGGCAAACACAGCTCTGTTTGCATGCATTCCATGCCCTGCTCACTGATCCAGGTGGCCAGCTGGAAGCCATGGGCATCTTTTTTATTTTTTAAGCAGTTCTGCAGGAACAGCTGCTGTGGTGGTTTGCAGCTCATGGTTTATTACTTAGCACCATTTGGCCTCAGCACCTTTCAAAGCACCAGAGCTGCACAGTGGTCATTATATCACCATCATCAGTACATCTCACTGGATGTGATACTAAAGTTGTGCCTCACTAACACAATTGCACTGTGCAATGCTCTTGATACCAGAGGTCAGCTAAAATAGTAAAAATACTGCAAAAACTGACCCTTCTCTGACTGCAGCACGTGTGCCCTAGCAACAACCTAAGACAAAGTCATGCAATAACACTTCCTCAAGCTGAAGCCTGAACACCCAGCCCAGCAGGGTTCACAGCCTGACTGTGCCCCCAGCATGATGCCAGCACCCAGGGAATTTAAACAAAACCCCAGCATCAGGACACCATCCTCCATCAGGGCTCTGCCAGGGCCAGGCTGCCCCTTGCCACCAAACCCTCACCACCTGCCTGCTTCTCAATGACCTGGAACACACCTCAGCTTTGCAAACCCATCTGCTGTTACCACTTTTCTGAGGTAATTTGGGAGATACATCCCACCTGACACTATATTAACAAGCAAATAAATTTGTTGAGATTCCCTTGTCAAAATTCATCCTTTCACACACGTCTCCATGGCATACATTCCACTGGTAGATTGCCCTTCATGTATTACTGCAATTTGAATAATTTCATGCAGTATGAAGGATTTTCATATTTTCCAAGTATTTCTTTTTCCTGACAATAGCGAAATGCTTGTAGCACCATGATAACAGTTGCTCACATTTATCTGCATCCTTCAAAGACAATATTTCAATTATCTGCACTGGAAACTCTCAGCCACATCTGCCGACCAAAATGCCACGTTTGGCAACTGCTTAGCAACTGGATTGGGAAACAGTCCCCAGAGCCACGTGCCAACATCACATCAGCTCCTGCTTCCACCAAACAACACTGCTATCACCTCAAATAAGTTTATTTTGTTCTGCCTGGAATACACAAGGCACCAGAAATAACAAGCTCCTTTGGGAAAAAGGAAATCTGGAAAAAAGCCGCCTGCTTCAGCAATCCCTCCCCAGGCTCCACAGGGAATGTCTCCCTGGAGTGTGCAACACATGTTGATCCTGTACCACAGGATGAGGACAGGCTGCTTGGACATAAGCATAAAACTGTATCTGCTCACTGCCAAGCACGGTTCTTGTGGAAAAAATCTGGATATAAGAGAAAAACTCCCAATCCACACCACCCACAAAGCAGCAGACATCAGATTCTTTGATAAGGACAGCAAAAAGGCCCAGGAGAAACAAAACCCCATCGGTCCTTGATGTCACCCACTCTGCACCATCCTCAGCCCTCTTCTTCTAAGGCTCTGTGCCATTGCACTCAGTGGCACAGGAAATCTGGGCAGTGGAGAGCCTGAGCACATCCCACCTTGAATGCTTGAAGGTGCAGGCAAGGAGGTGAGACAGGAAGGACTCGACCTTGGCAAGACCATCTTTGTTTCTTCTCTTCCTCCTCTCCTCACCATTCTCAGAGCTTTTTTCCTAACTTATCTCCCCTACTGCCTGATACAGAGAGAGAGAGATTGGGCAAAACGCAGGTGAGCTGGTCAAAGGTGTGTGGTAATTGCACTTAGCACACTGTTATCAACTCCAGAGAAATACACAGTCCAAACAGTGCTCGGGGCTGCCAGCAGCTCCAAACGCCGCTAAAAAGTGCTGAAGCTGAGGGAGAACTGGAAGGTGAGCTGCAGCTGTCTGATCCTTTTGCAGGGAAGCCTCCCAAGCACGGGCCCTGCTGGCAGCTCTGTGCCCGGGCAGTTTCGGTTCCAGCGCAGGCGGTGCCCCCTGTGCTCAGAGCCACCGCCGGAGCCCAAGCCACCAACAACTTCCTCTACTCTACTCAAACTGCTCCTAAAGCAATACCCTTGCAGCAGCCAGAGGAGCAAACCTATTCCACCTATTCCAGCCTGGAGAGAAATGAGAAACCTCAATTTGCTGCCTTGCTATTTCCACTTCATGAGGCCTGTCTGCACTGCTGGAAATGTGTGAAAGCAGACACTGACCTTACTTTAGCACTATGCAAATAAAAAAACCATTTTTAACTTTTTTTCCTTTACTGTTTTCTTTCTATTTTGTTTTTTTTAATATTTTGTTTTTAGGAGCACAAAATGTGAGCAATCTTTTTGTAATGATGAATGGACATTTCCAAAAGCAAGCACTGCACTTTCATAATAAATCCTGAGACAGCAGTAACATGTCTGGGTCAAAGGAGCCCTCGTGGGCAGGTACTTGATGCACAGAGTTAACGATCTCACAAGTTTCATTTTGAGTTCTGCCCCGTCTTCACCAGGTACAAACAAGTACCCCAAACTGAAAATTAAAATTAACAAAATGGGGGTGGCAAAGTCATGGGCCTCAAAATTGATGCAGTATGGAAAAAACATTCTACTGATGAACTGTATCTATTTAGAGGACTCCAGGAAAGGCACCAGCCAGCAGAAATTTGAATAAGAGCTCGTCTGCTCAGTGCTCTGTGTCAGACACAGACACATATAGAACACAGCGGCTGCTCCGGCATCTTCACAACCAGACCCAGAAATTAGTGCTGTTCTGGCTGCTGCCAGCACAATATGTTAACAGCAATTATTTTCTCAATATTTCTACTGATTACCTAACACACTGGCACGTTTTCTCAGTGTCACTGCATGTTGCAACACACGCCGCCATCCAGTAACTTGTCTGCATTCCCTTGGTCACTTTTCACAGCCATCAGATGCGAAATGCAACTGGAATGATAATGGGTTGGAGAAACTGTGAGGAAAATGTGTCACTTCAACGTGAGGCTTCACAGCCTGCATTTATGACATCTGAACATTCAATATCGTCACTGCTTAATCCTGAGTGTTGTAAAGAATAGGAAGAATTCTGCAAGTAGCAAAAGGAAGATGTCAATGGTCCTCTAACTGTGGATGGTCTGCAGAGCTCAGATTTGCAGATATTATTCAACCATAAGTTATGTGCTGTGGTTAAACACCGTAATCTGGATCTAACTTTGCAGTGCAGGGGCATCTACAGATTACACAAACACAAAATAAGCAATGCTCTACCTACCAACAACTAGTTCAAGTATATACAGCCAGTCCATCAGGAACTGAAAATTTACACAAAGTCACTGGTGGAGAAACAGAACAAACTGAGCTAGTGGTGAGAGTATTGTCAGCAACAGTGATTTATAAAAAGGAACGGCAATGTCAATTCTATCAGGTATGCAAAATGAAAAAGCCTCAAAGCCTTGGCCTGGTGTGAGAGCAAAAGAACCATTCAGCCTCCCAACCACAGCCTGCTTTCTATTTTTCAGTTACACTCCAGAGCATTTCACCATTTCCAGCTCTGTTATCAACCAGAGACACATTCTCTCACTCTACTGGAGTTGTTTGGTATCCAAAAAAACCAAACCACAAACAGTCAAATATTTTTCCATTCAGGTTTTCTTCCCCCCACAAGCACACACACATAGGGGTGTATCATCAGGAATGCCAGGTGAATCCTATGCAATACTGCTCTGAAAAAGTGACTGTAAAAACTGACACTGGGCTTGCTACCTCTTGCTGCTTCCTCTGTTGAACATTTGTCTGGTCAAGCCCTCTGCTCTGCTAACCACTCTGCAAGCACTCCAAGAATCAAATCAGAGTCAAATATAAAAAGTCAAAAGTGAAATACAACTTAGCAAAAATGAACAGACTCCTCTGTTTCATATAAATTTTTGTAGGAGCAGCAGGTTGTCATGTGGTAAATGAATCAGTATACAAGGAAGCAGTCCCTGCCTGTGGTCTTACAGCATCAATTCTGAAAAAAAGGTAAAATAACAACCTGCACTTCCACTGTTCCAGGAGCCTGGACATCCTTGCCTTGGTCAGGTGATTTAGGAACTGACCCTCAGCATCCCCGGGAGGATTCAGGGCTGCAGTCCTGCCCCAGTCTGCTCCCTCCTCAGGACTCAGTGGCTGAACAGATCACTAAGCTCTCAAAGGGGCCAGTGTAGTGTCACATTTAAATCACCTTTTGAAGGATTTGTGTGCTGCCTTTCTCTTCTGAACAAGCTTAAACTGCACAAGATCCCCCAAAGTCCCTGTGGCTTCCCGCTGCTGCTGTGCATGGGTCAGGGAGGGCAGAACTGAACCCACAGCTTAAGCAGTTCACTCTCATTTTAATTTCACAGGTTTAGCATGGCTGGTGTAATTCACATGTAAAACCACAGCAGTCATCCAAATCTCTTCTTGCCTGGGCATTGGCTGGCTGCATTTCTGGAAATTCATGGTCATAACATGATACCTATTTTTTGAGTTTCCATTAGGAACCGGTTCTGTCAGGCATGATCGCATTTGCAAGAGCTCAGGAGGCAGGAAAATTTGAAAAAGTGTTTATGAGACTGGGTATAAATCACAGCTCTCAGGTTTTTCTCCCTTCTTCAATTAAAAGACTACTTTCAGAGCAACCATTTCCCCCATCCACTCTCCCCATCTCCCTCCAGAAATGATGAATCCCCACTCCAGCTGTAAACTGGATCCCAGGTGTACCCATATATATTATATATACTAACAGCTACTTATGGCCATAAGGGCTCTTGCACAGTTACTGTGGAAACGAAGGTATCGAATTTCCTGGCTCTTAAGGATCTACCTTCTCAACCTTAATGTGCATTTACCTTGAATAAATCACTTCTGAGCTCTTCAGCCCAGAAACATCCCTCAGTAGATTAAGACTGGGTTCACCTTTAGGGGGCTCCGTGTAACTCATCACCAATGTCCCAGGGGCTGCCTCTAACCCACACAATCCATGGGTGGGAGCAGGGTACAGGAGGAAAATATCCTCCTGCAGGCACAGATGGACTTGCTCCTGCTCAGCTCTGCTCCAAGGGACATCAGCTGCCCCTGGGGCAACCACTGCAGGTACTGCTAGCACCAAAACCTTCAACAGCTCCTCTCACTGCCTGGACAACACCTGGGCTCTGCTTTGTCTCACCAGAGTTTGAACAACTAAAGGCTGAATTTGGCTCTGCAGGAATGGACAATCATTTACCAGCTACTGAAACAATGCCCAGTCTGGATGGGGATGCAGCAGCATGGAGCCACACAAGACACGAGGCAGTGTCTTGAGGGGAATGTCATCACATCCTGCTAAGGCTCCAGAGGGACAATATGACACTTCAACAAAAATTTCTTCCAGTTCTGGCCATGACCACACAAGAACCCAAAGATGCTTCAATACAAAGGGCAAATTCAGCCCAGATGTAACCTCAGGGACTTCAGCAGAGCTTGTTGTAGGGCTGAGCCTGACCCACCTTGTCTGAGTGTAAGCACAGCTGGGAAATTCCCCCTGGGTAGCTGTGAGAAGACCCACAGCTTTGTGCATCCACACAGCTTGTCCCAGGGATGCTGATGCTGTCCTGCAAGAGGCACCTCAGCACCTGTCCTCAGCACCCAGCACAGCATTAAAAACACTCACAACAGCAGGGTGAGACAGCTGGTGACAGCAGTGGCTTTCAAGGTCTCTAGGACTGTTGAGCACTGTGTAACTTCCAGTTCACTCCCCAACCCATTTGCTAAAATTCCCAGCAAACAGCAGGAGAACTGCTCTCACCTCATTCATGCTTCAGGATCTTTATTTTTATGATGATCTTTGGCGTTTTTAAGGCGCCCCTCCCACTTCAGTAACTCAGTGCTTAGCCAAACTACCAGGAGAACAGGATACTGCTGATCCCTCAATTAGAAGTGCTTTTGTACTTACAAATCTGGAAAAATACCATTGTCAACCATACAGTCTTCCTACAGCACACTGGCTATGCACACAAACTGATACATTCATAAGCTGAAGCGTGAAAGGCATCATCAATATACAACAAAGTGACTCGCTGCAATCCTGTCACCCTCCCCAGCACAAAGGCAGGGCCTCTTCCTGTCACAAGCCAAGCCAAAACAAGACCTGGCTCAGATGGGATGTCAAAACGTCAAACTGTACGTACTTAACCTTTGCACTTCCGAAACAGCAAAGATCCTGTGAAAAGAAATTATTACAATTCTCTCCTTTTTATCTTCTCAAGCACATAGGAAGGAAAGTTTGCACATTGCTCCCTCAAAAATTTCCCCTCATATAACAATGCAGCTCAGCTCTTTTTCATTCTTTTTTTCTTTGCCATCTTCTAGTTTCTTGAAAAAGCCCTCTCTGCCCTGCCTTCCTGTTTGGCAGGTTGTGTTGTTTGGAAAGGATCCTTTTCCTCCCCTTACCTAGTACTGCCCACATCTCACTTTTCCACCTCTCAGCCTGGTCCCTTGGCTAAGCTTAGCTGGACTTTCTCTGCAGACCTTAATCACTGCTCCGAGATTAGCTGGGTTAGGTGTTGTAGAGCCCTTCCTCTCCCACACCTAAAATCCCTGCCAAACTCTGGCTTAGGAGTATCATACTGGATCTTGAAATCAAACTCCAGGGTCCTGCATGATAAATCAGAGCATTTGCTGGGCTTGGCTGTACCTCCTTTACTCATGGCAAATCTGGGGGGGTTAATTTGCCTGACAATTTGACAGCACTTCACCTACAGAACAGATGTTACTGCATCAGCAATCATTGACAAAAATCATGCTTGTTTTGATGCAAAACAGGAGGGGGTCCTCCAAAAGCACTGTTCACCTCAGGAAAAACTTCCCTGTGACTTTGCTGACATCCTCATGAATCCTCTGATTTTCTCAGCTAGAGCACCCACCCAAAGAGAGCTGGCCTGGGGCTGCTCTGACCTTTGAAGAGCCAAATATTAAGTAAATAAGTTCAAACTCTCTGCCCTTTATTGCTTCCTTATGATACTTAATGCACCTTCCCTACACTAAGGTATCACTCCTGCTCTGCTCCCTAAGACACACAGCCACCAGAAATATTCATGTCTGCCTTCCCTCTGTTTCACTGGAGGATTCTCTGAAGGACTGGAGTTGAATAGAGGTATCACAATAGGCTGAAGCTGGAGGTTCAGCTTTCCAGCCCTTACACAGACTCAATGCCCCTCTCTAACTCAGTTGGAAAGCTGCAGCTCAAATTTCAGCCTATGTTAAGTCACTGTTCAGCTCTGCTCCTTCAGCCAAGAGAGGGAAGCCAGAAGAGCCTTTTTCTAAAGCAAAAAACTGTGTGGGGAGAAGGGTGGGGAAAGGAAGCAAAAACACATGGAGATCGTTTTTTTCTGCATCACAAGGAGCAATGAAAGGCGCAGGCAACTTTTCAAACATGTCAGAATAGCTTAGTGTGATTTGTAACCAAGAGGAAGTTTGAGTAAACAGCTCCAACAACAAACACCAACTTTTTGGGGGGAAGGAGACAAGGAAGCAATGACCTGCATGGAGACCCTGCTACCACCCTTCTGACTTCTGCAGAGGATTGAGGCACTTACATAATTTTGTATCACAGAACCATGGACGTGAACTTCTGACACCAGCATCTCATTAAGGGGAAACAAAGACTTAACATGGGCTTCAACGTCAGCACGCTCCTGCCCCTTATCACAACCTACAATATCACATCCCAGCCAGCCCCCCAAAGCCACTGTCAGCTATGGAAATGCCTGACCCCACACACCATGCTGGCACCTACCCATCTTCCTAAACTCAAAATTGGCTGCAACCCACTTGCATGAGTGCAAGGACAGCAGATACAAACCAGAAAGGCAAGGAGATGAGGGATGTCTTCCTCACTGGTTTTTAGTCAAACTAAGAGTGTCCCCTCTTAAGCCTGCCAGACTGGAGCTTAAGGAATCAAAACTCCATGACTAATTAACACATCATCAGACCCCACCAGCCAGGGACTTGCCTCCCAAGAGGGGAGCCTGGGCCAGCCTGGATGATGAATGAGAACTCAAGCAGCTGAACTGTTTCAAAGGCTGAACTGGCAACTGCAAGGACAAGCAGGTTTGGAAAGGCATGCAGAAAAAACCAAAATATCCAGCACAATCACACTGTTTTCACTATTTAGCACCCAGACCTGCACTGTGTTACTGCTGCAGAGCTTTCCCTCCCAGCGAAGCATCCTGCAAAGCCCATGGCTACAGGAGCAGCTCCTCCTCTCCCGAAACGCAGCCACTTCTCTGGTAAAAACCTCACAACTGCAAACCACTGGAGGGAAATCCATTCTGCCAGCTTAACCCCAATAAACTTTCATGAGTAAATTAAATTGATCTATCACACTCAGGACATTTACACAAGACCAGCCCTCTTGACTGCAGCATTCTTGCACACCAGGGACAGCAGCTTCATCTGCTTGCATGACCATTATAAACATTGAGGAGAAAGGTCTGGCATTTGCAAAGATCTGTGTTTTGACTGTTCCTTGACACAGCACAATAGGACCAACACATCCACTGCAGTGATACTCACATTTGTTACAACAGACCTCCCAAACAGACACACCATGCAAC
Organism: Acrocephalus scirpaceus scirpaceus; assembly: GCA_910950805.1. Taxonomy (NCBI): domain Eukaryota; kingdom Metazoa; phylum Chordata; class Aves; order Passeriformes; family Sylviidae; genus Acrocephalus; species Acrocephalus scirpaceus. Next base: position 10,950,956 of record OU383788.1, read on the forward strand.
ATAATTCCTGTCTGCTGGCATCGCTCCATACTGTTCAGCTCTCTCTCCCCCTTCAGCCACAAATGCCCCGGCAGAGGCAACAAGCTCTGCTCTATTATTGGAAGACTCAATGGAGCACATCCCCCACAAGTCAACTACCTCCCCCTTTCAAATACTCACTCCCTCCCAAGCAAAGTGAGTATTAAAACCCAGCAACTGTCTCCTGTTGGAACCAGATGGCAGGAATAGCTGGAGAGCTTTCAAACACCCTATACACTCAATACTTCAGTGCAACATGAAAGCCCCGTTAACACACCCCTGCTCAGGGACCACAGCAATGGCAGAAAGTGCTCCATTAACTCCTCTAGTGGTTTAAGTGTCTGTCAACACTCAGGACATTCACACAGCCTGAGCACTGGCCAAACTTTGGTGGCTTGTGCAGTCCTTGAGCTCTCCTGAAGCTATAAATTGCAGCAGGCTGGTATTATAAATAAGGAAAGCTGGAGACTGCAAATTGATTAAGACCATTACTTTGTGTCACATCTAACTCATTTCCAGCTGGCTCAAGTAAAAGGAAAAGCCACCAGAAACCCCACGCTCTGACGACACAAAGACAAGTGCAATTCCCCACCCTGTCCAGCTCTGGGGACACGTGCAAAGCTTCATAACTCAGTTCCAGCTCACTTACCTCATCCATTTTTTCCGACGTTGGAGTCTGGTCACCAGGCACCATTTCTTTAGCCTCCAGGGTCTCAATTTTGGAGGTCCTGCTCAGCTGATCAATGGGAGTCATGCTGGCCTCTGATGTCCCCCGGGAATTCTGACTCAGAGAAGCTGTCCCAGGGATGGGCTCATCATCATCAGAGTCAGGTAAGGGTGTGGGGCTGATGTCCTCCAAGCCTGTGCTGGAAGGGCGCGAGGAAGGCGTCTGACCCCTGAAACCGGGCTGAGAGTTCGAACCGTATGTTGGGATGGGGGAGAGCTGGGAAGAAGAGGAGGAAATAGGGCTACCTTCCATTCGGATCTCATTATCTGAGTCATGCTCGTTAAGAAAGGGTAATTTTGTTCTCTGCTCTTTTAAGAGCATCTCAATCCTTGAGTCTAAACTGTTATGCTGCATCTCAGCCTCCATGGTGGGGGTGCCAGGGGTCTCACTCCTCTCTGGAGTCTGAGAGAAGGACGCTGTGCTCGGTTCAGGAACAGAGTTCGAGTCGGGCAAGGGCGGAGGCTCCTCTGGTTTCTCCTTCACTGGGACAAAATCGATGCTGGGGGCAGTGCTGCTTTCCACAACCATCTCGGTGGGAGGTGGTGCAGGTCTCCGGTACTCTGTCTCCCTGGAAGTTTGGGGAAATGGCTGCTCATCGGATTGGGGAAAAACAGCTGGTGCTTGGTAGGGGGAGAAGGCAGATTTATAGCTCGAAGAACTAGAGTGGCTCAGGGGAGGAGTGTGAGAGAACTGAACTGTTTCTTGCTGATGGGATTTGAATGTACTAAACTGATGCTCTGTGCCTCGGAACACCCCAGCTGAGTTGTGCATGTAGTGGTGTCCCGGGCGACGGTTGTACGCATCCGTAAATTTCGTCTCGTGCCTCCTGGGTTTGTACCCACTGTCCTGCCCAAAATGGTACACGGGCGTTGTCTGTCGGCTGGAGTAGGTGGAATCCTGGGAGAACGGCGTCCCCAAGCGTGGGGTGTGGGGTGTTCCTTGGGACTGGGGGGTGAATTGGCTGTAGGAGTTTGGGGTGTCTTGCCGACAGCTGGAATAGGCTGTGTCATGGGAAAAGGGCGTGCTGCTGTTTGGGGTAACAGAGGATCCCACGGAAGAAAGGGAACTGTCCTTCAGGCGCTTCAGGGAGTCCGTCAACTGTAACAACAGAAGAGAGAAAAGCACCTAAACACACACTTTTATAAAGGTATTTGTCTAATCTGTTTGGTTTTCAGAGGAGTTGAGTACCCAAGAGTTCTGCATATTTCCAGGGAAAAAAAATAAATAGGTTACAGCATCCCTGAAAACACAAACCATTATCCATTACTAACACTCCCCTTTGATTTAAGTCAGGCAGAAAGTAACTTGTCTGCAAGGAGAGGAAGAAGAAAACAGATACAAGTTTCCCTTGTAAGCTACCCCCAAGAGCATCAGGTGAACAGGAGACTCACACGCTACTTTTAGCTGGAAGAGCTCCAGTTTCTAGCAACTATGTAACGCTTGTCTAAACTGCAAACAGGGAAGAAAATAAGAAAAGTCTGAGACGTGAAATTTTCAATTTATCTCTTTTTTTTGTGAACAAATCAAAACAAACAAATGAGAGAACTGCCAGCCTGCAGCCAAACCTATGCAGCAGAGCTGGCCCAGCATCCTCCCTACCACTCATCTGTAACAAGGGAGAAGGCTACATGTACAAAAAGTACAAAAAGTTCTCAACTGCCAGAAAAACACCATTTCAAAGCTTTTCACAAAGACAAATGCTCAGGGTGCTACTGATTATGGCATTTGAAACTGAAACCCTACAAACCTACAGAACAGCCAAGTAATTGCTCTGCAACTCACTTCACAGGCACATTCAGGGGGATCCTAGGAGCAGCCCTGCTCCAGCTCAGACTCTGCTGAGTCATAAACAGTGCCACACTTATCATCAGCTCCAGGATCAATTTTCCATCATGCAAAGCAGGAGCTCAGTGTAGCAAGAGAGAATGGATTGAGCTCCAGCTGCCCAAAAGCTCACCAGAATAGTCAACTGGTGAGATCTCTTAAGCACAGGTAGGCAGAGACGTGAAAAATGACCTGCTTGGAACATGCCAGCACCATCAAACTCAAGCTGAACTCTCACCTGCCTGCTATGTTCACATGTCTCACCCACTCAGTAGAGTGTGGACTTGCTCTCAGTTTGACCCCCTGGACACCATGACCTGGGAGACCAGGAAAGTTTCTTCCTCAACTATCCTAAAACCCACAGAAAGGAGTAGGAAGCACGTGGCTGGTTTTTGACAACATCTACACTGCTGCACCTTTAGTGTAAATGTGCTGTGGAGTGTTTTTCAGTGGGGTTTGTCTATGGCCTGGAGGCAGGGATTGCAGAACTGTCAGATCTTTGCTGCTCTGCATGAGAGGAGGAGCAAATGTCAGGAGTAATTTACTAAACTACAGCAGCAAACAAGTTTGTTGGCAGATTCTAGTGTCAAAACCATGATGCAGTTAAAAGTTATTCACAAAGCAATAATTCTGGTGGTAATTGGAGAAAAAAATCAATTCAAGACAATAATATAACACATGAACGTAATATCTAGAGAAAGAATCCTAAGGATAATTACAGCAGGGACTGCTTTGGGTGATACCATCAATTAAGTGTTTTTCTGTTAATCCTGAAAAAAAAGAGTAAGAACAAATCTGCCCATTTTTATTTGAGATGTGGAAGCAGCAGAAATGAGCAGTCAGAATCTACTCATAGCAGGGCTCCCAGCAAAATCATTACTTGCCTCCCTCCTGCCTTTAGAAGCACCTTGCTGGGAGGTAAGGAAGAACCAACCTCTTTATGATTTTGTTAAAAGGATACCAGGGTTTTGCCTTGGTGCTGTTGGGGTGCTTTGGTGGGAGAAAACATTTCTTTTTTTTCAGATCAATGGGATTTTCATGTTTAATGTACAGCTATTACCTGTCCTGAGAATACTTGATCACAGAACTAACGAAATCATGGCATTGTAAGAAGTTGTATGAGTACAGAGAAGTAGAGAGAATGAAAAAAAATCTTTGCTGAATCTCTTTCAAATTTGATGTCTTAAAATCAGTTTTTAAGTCACAATGAGGAGCCAAAGTACATTTAGACAAGCCAAAGAGGCTGATAACTTCACACAAACAGGCTTCCCTTCCCCCTGGCCCTCTCATCCCAGTGGGGTTCACAGGGAAGCAGGTAATCATGCAAAGCCACGTAGAGAATTGTGCTCTAAATATCAAGGGATCCCTGGAAGCCCGCAGGAATTCTGTCCACTGCTTTTATTAAAAGCTGATTCCAGCAACTAATTAAGATTCTGGAAAATTGATGCCACTATTGAAGCTCAGACACCTTCCACCTCTTAGCCTTTAAGCAAGGCTGAAGTCCGTGCGCGCTGAGGATTACGCACCGCAGACGCCAGGCCAAATGTACCACTGTAAATCATTCCCCTGACTTCAAGGGAATAATCTCATCTCAGGGACAGATCTGATCCAGTCCTAACTGCAGGAATTTCTAATGTTAATAGGGCACGTTCTGTCGGTTCTGTAGGCATTTTTCTCTCAGAAAGACAAAAAGCACTTCCCGTGCAAAGCAAGCACACATCAGCCACGTGCTCCACATTCAGAGGTACATTTGCTATGGCAATTATGAGCAAGTTCTATTTAAATATGAATTAGTAACATCCACTGGAACTACAGCAAGACACAAAAAAAGCTAAATTAAAAATGTTAAAATGCTAATGTTAACGTTTGGGATTTTCTAGGGAGTTTTTCTTTAGAAAAAAGCCAAGCACACCTACCTGGAGAGCTTCGTTCCCAGTTGGGGACACGTCCTGTTCAGTGCCCACAGGGAGGGTCTGAGGAGTGTAAAGACCATTAACCAGCAGCTCATAGAATCTCATGCGGGTTTCACCTGCACAGACCACAATGCAAGAGCTCATTAAACAGAAATATCACAACCCATGTAAAAATACACACTCTTGGCACTAACATGACCCTGCTACCACTCCCAGCCCACTGCATCCATGCAAGAGAGGAGCAGTTATCACCTCAGAGCTCGCAGGGATCATTTTTAAATAATCTGCTGGGCAAGTGAAGTCAGACACTCCCTTCTCCAGCCAAGACAAGGAGGTTTCTAAATCCTTTTTCCTCTTCTCAGCCTCCTTGGCAGCTCTGCTCTTTACCATGCTTTCTGGAGCGCAGCCCTTTCCCTCCTCTCCAAAATGCCAAGCAAATAGCTTGCAGATTTGAGAAGTGAAACTCTCACCCAAGGGAGAAGCCTCTGCCAACACCCAGAGCCACTTCAGAAAGCTCTCCCTACACACCTTGCTCACAGGAACTGCCTGTTACTAATGCAAACACAATGCATGGGAATGCAGAGGACAAAACCGTTAATGCTGTCTTTCTAAAAAGACACCAGTTAATCCTTTTTGTTCCCCCAGTTTAAGGAGAACTCAGTGGCATCCTTCAAAGAATAAAGCCAGAGAAGTAAACTGTCCCATATAGTGTTACTGAGCCTCAGCCTTTTCTTTCCTAAAGTCTACAAAGACCCAGTTTCTTAATATTGAATTTTTCATTACTACAAAAACTTAATCCTACTTATTTTGCAGCTTAAGAAATCTGTCATCAGCTTCAAAGGCAACAGAATCAGACCCTGAAACTGTCTGAATTTTGCTCTGAAAGATAAAGAATACATAGAAAAATGGACAGACCCAGCACCTGAACCCAGAAAATTAATTCAAGGAATATCTCCCCAAAACCAGGACTACTTTTATGAGAAAGTCCCGCAGGATCAAACCACAAACTCCCTGTGAATCACCCCGTTCAATTCAAAAACAAAGCACCCCTTAGCACAATTCTGTCCTGAAAAAGACTTACTTCTCTTGAACAAATGCTACAGACAAAGTTATTTGGGTATCACATCTCATTTCACAAAGTCCTGAGCCTCATCTTCAACTATGTAAACTGTTTAAATTCAACCAAAGGCATGACAAAATAGATCTCTTCACTGCAAGAGTCTGAAGATAAGCTTGAAATATTAACACACACCACCCACACATGACACTACAACGCCACAGATATGGAAGTGTTAGGCTTATTTTCACTTGTTCTTTAACAAATATAAAGTAATTGTTACATAGTTCTTCCTGGATCCCAAACATAACGCAGGAAAAGTTACAGTTTCAAAGAGGTTTAAGAATGTGAAATGATTCCTAGCTATTGCTCTAAGACAGGTAATTACTAGTTGTGTCCAGTCTGTAGATGGATAAACTGAGCCAGAGAAGTTTCTTTAAACAATCCTGTCTCAGATGAGGAGACTGGATTTATAAGTTTCACATTCCCAGGCCTATACTCACACCAGACAGATAAAAATGACACTTTCACTCCTAAAATTTATTTTGCTACACAGTGAAAACAAAGTTTTTAACCAACCTTTCATTGTCTTGCAAAGCAGAATACTAGAAAGAAATGGTGAATATGATACATATATTTTTTAAGTATGTCCTAACCTGCTAATGCTATTTTAGGAATACCATTTTTACTTGATTCTGACAGATTACAGCACACTGACAGTCTTACTCTTTTAGAATGAAAGAGAAGCAACTGTGTGAAAAAAAATACATTAGGAGCATAAAGCTGGCAAACAAAACAGCAATGCAATTTGAAACTGACTTCAGCATTTTCTCCCAGGAAACAGAAGCATAAACCCCCCCTCATTTCCCTGATGTGCTACAAACTTTCTGGAACAGCTGCCTGGTCAAGACTTGCAGCATAGTTTATAAAAGGAGGAGAACAAGGAGGAAGGCAGTATAATCAGCTTGTTTAAAATGATTGTCATAAAGACATCCATCACTTAGAAAACAGCTTTAGCTTATCTTATTAAATCTGTAAATGATTAATTTGTCCTTAAATGTGATTTTTACCTCCAAATTTCAAAGCAAGCAGAGGAGCCTGTCTGTAAAAATTATTGATACTAGAATTTCAAAGTATACACATGTAAGGTCAAGCCTAGCTCCCAACAAAAAATATTATACTGCTACTGTGATTTTTCTTCTAACAGTGGTCAGTAATGTCAATAAACATCCTGTTCTACTCTGTCACATGTGGCACACCAACTGCTGTGTTGGTTGTGCACTAAACTGTTGAAACCATTAAATACAGAACAAAAATATCATCATTTTTAAGAAAATTGTGTTAACAATGTCTTTTTCCCAAGAAAGAGTGCAGCAAGCCAATTTTAAACCAGAAGTGCCACCTTTGGAAGGTAGAAGTACAATCAGCAACTGATCCACACCTCCTCAGTCTTAGACATTTTCTAAAATTCAGGCAGATTTTAGCAAAGCCCTTTCACTAGCACTCTTGGAGGAGAGAGAACAGACCAAAAGCAATGCTTTCACACTTGCAAAAACTTTATTGGGCTTCTGAGGGCTCGGGAGTGGGGCTGAGAGCTGCTCCTCCAGCACAGGGAGCTGCTGTCGCTTTAAGAGCCAGTCTCACACTTACACACTTGCACACAGTGACAAGTGCTGTGTGTGCACTCTGCTGTGCCAGCCCCCAGCCCGCTCTAAGTATCAATGAAATGCCAGGCACGCAGGGACAGCACCCAGCCCTGCTACTGCCACCAGAATCCACAGATTTGGGTCCCAGGAACCACCAGGACTTGCCCAAAACCCTCAAGTTTGCAAAACACAGGTACCACCGGGTCCAGCAGCCCTGGCAGGTGGCTGAGAGGGACCAGCCTGGGGCAGGGAGATGGGGGACATGAGAGGGCAGCAAGCAGGGACAGGGACGGGCAGGGGAGAGGCAGGGGACAGGCAGGATGGCAGCATTTTGCAAATTACAGGGCTGTCTCTTAGCAACAGACAACACATTTGGTTCCACGTGACTCGCCCAGGCCCCAGACACCAGACCCGCTGCCGGCTCCCTTCGTATTTTTAATCACCGAGTCCCTGCCCTCTGCAACAGCCTCTGTGGTGGGAGTGGGACGGGCAGGGGCTCAGCAAACCCCAAACGCGTGAGATCCAGACGTGCCCCCTCACCTTTTGTATCCAGCTCCACGTGGATGATGTTGCCCATGACTGAGGTGTTGTGAAGGTGCTGCACAGCCTCCCGGGCACCCTTGACAGTGGCAAAGATGACTTTGGCAATGCCCAGGTGCTTCTTGTTCTTGGGGTTGTAGAGAATCTCCACCTCTTCCACTTCGCCGTATTTCTTGCACATGTCGGCCAAAAAGTTTTCACGGATGTTGTCGTTCAGCTTGGCAAAAGTGACCTGCTTGGGAGGCACTGGCCCCACGTAAAATTCATCAATCTGGAAACGGGCACAAGGTGGGGAACGATAAAAATAATCGGCATTGTAAATGAGCGTGGGGGAAGGCCTAAGGATGGCACGGGAGGGAGGGGGTTAAAGCATCCTGCAAACTTTGGGGGGGGAAAAAAAAACCTCCAAGGCTTTGGGTGAAGCTCAGAGCTGAGCAGAGGCTCTGCCGCTGCAGCCATTCATTGGAACCGGCTCCTTCCTGGGCTACAAAGATGCATTTTGAGCAGTACTGTCAGCGGAGAGCCCCCCCACTGCCCCCCGCCCCAGAAGCCCCAGCTCCAAAACCTTCAAGTGATCTCGTTAGACAGATGCATTGATTTCTTGTTATCCTCATAAAAGAGGATTATTGTTAAAACAGTTTGCTAAATAACAATGTTAATAGGAATATGACTGTCATTTAAACGGCCCATTAAACTATTTGGAACTCAGGCTTCACTCCCAGATAAACAAGTCTCCAGAGCTAAAGCCAAAAGTCAGGGCAATACCTTGAATTTGGGGACAGACAGCTCCAGCTCCTTAGTTTTGGTCCATATTCGCCCTATTCTGGGATCCCTGACACAATCCACAGGAGCGATCCCCGAGTTCTGGGAGAAGGAGGAGGAGGAAGAGGAGGAGAGAAAACACAGAAACAGCAATAACAAGACTTGAAATTCAAGACAAAAATAAAAGAAAAAATAAACCCCAAGGAAGCACGGGCTGTCTCAAGGGAAGGGGAAAGCGCACAGACACACACACACACGTGTCAAATTGCAATACTGCTGGGAAAAGCACACAGATTGGAAACACAGAAAAAAGCCGCAGGTTTGGGCTCCTGACAGTTGAATACATAGTGTCAGGTGGCTGTAACTTTGGTGGCTGTGCGTGTCCCCCCCCCAGAGCCCTCTCCCACACACAAGCGGCAAGGATTACCACGACCCCAAGGGACCCTCAGCCCCCAAAACGCCGGTAAGACGGAGGCTGGTGGGGGGAGACACGACACAATGGGGGAAACCCGGGAGCCCCCCACTCACAGGCATGCTGAAATGTTGCCCATCGTAACGGTAGAGTTTGTGCTGTCCTTTTTTCAGAGCCGGGTCAATAATCAACTTGTAACTTCTCCAATGGTGATTTCTTTTCTCGACAGAAGTGCTGGCTTGCGTGCTGTTCTCCATTCCGTTGATCCAACCTGAACGCGGGGGGGGTGGGGGGGGAGAAGAGAGAAAGGGGGAAGGGGAAAAGAAAAAAAAACACGCGAAAAACCGTAAAGTTAAAAAAAAATATTCAACAAAGACCTCTTCGTTTCGGTGTGGGTTTTTTTTTTTTTTTTTTAAACGAGCCGCCCGCTCTACACACCCAGGCAGAGAGGAAATCCACGGAGAAGCGAGCCCCAAAATGGGGGAATTGCTAACCGGGTCCCCCCCTCCACCCCAACCAGACAAGAGGCAGAAAGGGAGGAGGAGGAGAGGAGGAGGAAAAAAAAAGAAAAAAAAAAGAAGAAGAAGGAAAAAAAAGACCCAATCTCACTTGAACTCTGCTTTTTGCCATGATCTTCAGGGTGCTTGGCTTTTTCCCCCGCCTTGGTCTCTCGGAAAGACATCGCGCTGGGCGGCCGATCGTCTCCGGGCGGCGAAAGGCGAGCTCCCGTCTCACATGGGGCCGGTTACCGGCGCGGGCTGCCCGCCAGGCTCCTGCCTCCCGTTTTCGCGAGCCACCACATATTGTGTGTGCTCGCTGCTGGCGGCGGCCGGGATCCCACAATACACCGCTGCGAGCGCCGCGAACGCCTAACCGCGCTCCGCCGCCTGCACATTCACGGCGGCCGCGCCGCGCAGCCCCCGGCCCGCGGCCGCCCGCCGCCGCCCCGCCGCCGCCGAGCGCCGCCGCATGGGCCGCCACCGGGACGCGCGGGTTTTTTTTCCCTCCCCGCCGCGGGGTTAACGGCATGCGGGGGGGTGAGTGGAATCTGCCCGCTGCATTTACCTTAGCGCAAACTGTTTCTAAACAAGATGGACCTATAGGTGGGACAAGGTTTTTTGGATTGGGTTTTTTTTTTCGCTTTTTTTTCTCTCTTAATCTTTTTTTAGGGAAAGACTTTGGCGAGCCCGGGCGACCGCGGGGGCGGGTGGAGCGCGGACCCGCCGCGCTGCTGCGGCGGAGAGTGCGGGGGGGCTAAGGGGGGGGTGGCGACACACGCAGAGGAGGGGGTGATGGAGGATGGGGGAGCAGCTTTGCTTATTAAAGGTCCGGAGTCCTCGTCAGCCAATCAGCGGGGAGGTTCCATTTTGTTTTCGGTATTAAAGGCGGGCGGCGCGGTGCCCCCGGCGCTCGGCGGGCGCGGGGCCGGGCGGAGCGCGGCGGGCGCATGGCGCGGCCGTCCCGGGGCGCGGGGCCGCGGTGGCCCCGGGAGCGGCCGCGCCATTGGCTGGGGCGGCGGCAGCGCGGAGGGCGCAGCCAATGGGAGCGCGGCTTCCATGGGGCCTGAGTTATTAGACGGCGGGGTAAAAGCACCGCGCGGCAGAAGCCAAGGAGAGGCCGCGGGACCCGCAGCCATTTTTCTGCAGTGGAGCGAAATGGCCAACTGGGCTTTTCCTTTGTTCCATAAAGGGGGATCCGCCATGTGAATCCACACCACGCGGGGTGGTGGGAGCCTCTAGCACGGTGCCAGACGACTCACTGAAGAAGGAGGACTTAAATATATATATCTATCAAACCCTTAACCAAAAAAAAAAAAAGAGTAATGCGGATTTTTTTTTTTTCTCCCTTATGATTCGGGATCCATCTTTGTCTTGTGTAACTAGGTCATGGCACACCCTATGTCAGCAGTTAACAATTTCGAATGCCAACAAAAAAAGAGTAAATACATTCTTTTTATATTTTTTTCATTGTTTTGGGAGTTTTTAAGATTAAGCAGCTCTGATGACTGAACAATAAATTTGAGAGACTCCTCTCCTGTATTAAACACTTGATTCCTGGCCATTTTTGTTAACTCCTTTCGTGCTCAAAAGGTAATGTTCTAAATATAGGTATAGGAATAGTGAATTCTGGCAAAAAATAAGGCAATTTTACTATGATAAGCTTTTTCTCTTTCTTTCCTCTTACATTGTAAGTACCCAATCCATTCTGTCCTTGCTAAGTGTAGTTTTCATGTTAATGTTACTGAAGTGGTCCTTATTGCTAAGCCTTCATTTGCATGTCTTATGTTTTTGTCTGTTTAAACCAATTTACGCTTTTTGAAATATTTTACTTATAAAGCGAACTATCTGGCTAAGATATGCTTAAAAGTTGTTTAGAACCAGTAAATGTTAACTAGGTGTTTTCACACTGACATGTGCAGCCTAAAACTATTGAGGAGAATATTTTTAGTGTCTGCGTGCTCTGTGGAAAAACACTGAACGTCCTTTTTATGTACAGAGTAAATCTGCCACAGGAAGGTAGATTTAAGCCTCGAGCAGGAGTCCTCGCCTGTGTACGGTCAGTCAACATAGCTGGACTTTTTCTATAGCTTTTTTCCCCCTTTTTTCCTCTTTTTTTGATGCTAGACCACTGCCATACAAAGATCCGTAACTTATCTTAACGAGATCCACTTTGGCTCGCAAACTTACGAGAGAAGTGGTGATACAGATCATATATATATTTATAGCCATTATTTTAAAAAAGAGTAACAACTTCACCTTCAGAGCTGCATTCAACTATGGTGTGCGGGTAAGTAAACCCTTTTGCCCTTGCAGAGGAACAAATAGCCCAGGCCTGTAGCTAATGGTATTGTCCTGGGTGGAAAGATCCCAATGGTCGTCTGAAAGCGGTGGCGATCTCCTTCTCCTCAGAAACACCTAACAGTGCCTCTGAAACGTCTCTTTTCAGGGAGGGATTTGATTTCTCTTTCTGCACAAAGCTCTTGGTCGTCCTCAGCCCTGGGTGGGTTTGGGTTTTTTTGTGCGAAGAGACGCTGTGAATCCATTGCAGGCATTACGTGGCTGTTAAATTGAAAGCACCAAAAAAAAAAAAATCTGCCTGTGAGAACAGTAAGATGTTAGTGAAGTTGATGTTAAAAAAGGCGAGAAGGCGGTGGTGGTGGTAGGGATCCCTTACATGTTTTATCCGTCTAATTACAGAAGCTCGACAAAAAACAGGCAAGAAAATGGGGGGGTGTTTTTCACGACGGTGAGTCTTAATGGCGGATGTCTCCCTAGAAAGCACTGTAAAATCCTTCATACCGAGAGGCAGTGACTTGGAGAGAGGGGGGAAAAAGGAGATCTGGAAGTATATCCAAAATGAGGGAGTTTCCTTCCAAGTGAGGGACCCTTTGCAGCCTGAGTGTTACAGATGGAGAGCCGTGACGCAGTTGATATTCACAGAAGTTGTGCTTTAGTGCCGCCACCCAGCCCACGAAAATGGCCTCCCCGCCGAATTCTGGTGGGTTTATTATGTGAAAGGCTGCGGCAGAACCGTGTCCCGGGCGGCGGGAGGGGCGGCCGGCGGTGGGCACGGCGCTCCCGGTCGCGCTCCGTGTTGTGTGAGGGCAGCCGCCATCATGGCTTCTCCTTCCCTTCGGCGCCGCGTTCTCCTCAGCGCTGGGCGGTGGCGCGGCGGGCTCTCCCCCCGCTGCCTCCCGGCGCTCCGCGTCCCGGGCGCTGCAGGGAAATTGTGGGTTTGGGGTGGTTTGGGGTTTTTTTTTTTTTCCCTTCTCTCCCCTTTCCCGCCCCCCTTCCCCCAGCACTTTGTGAGGGGCTGTGGAAGGGCGAAGCCGGGCAGGGAGCGGCGGCTTTCTCCTCGCGCACAACATGGCGGGAGCGCCCTGCGGCAGCGGGGCTGGCAGCGCTCCAGCCGGGCCGGGCGGGGGGGCGGCCGGCCGGGAGGACAAAGGCAGCTCGGATAATGCCGGCGCAGCTCTGGCTGCTATAAATAACACTGCCCTTCCCCCGCCGCAGCCTCCTGCTCTCTTAATAAACACCAAGCCATGGAAGTCGCCTAATGCAGAGGGGGGAAAAAGAGGAACAAACAACAACACCCCCCTTCTCCCCACGCACACAAGCACGAGGGAGAAAAAATAAAATGCACAAAAAAATTAAATCCCGGGCAGTGTGGGGGACGGGGGGAACCAGCAGCGCTGGTCGCGGGAGGGGCCGGGCGGCGCCGCCACCTCCCCGCCCGGAGCGGGTGCGCCGGGGGGAGCGCGGCCGCCGCTCCCCGTCACATGGCTCTTTGTTGTTTTCCTTCTCTGCCTCTCCTGGGCTGTTCCCCCCTCCGCCATCACCCAGCCGGGGCAGCGCTGCCCTGCCTCCTCCGGCCTGCAGCACCGAGCTCCCCGGGCCCGCACGGGCAGGGCTGGCGCGGAGCCGGTGCCGCGCTGCAGTGGAGCCGCCATGGCCCGATGAGGTGTTACATGTGGCGTATTTTTTTTTTTTTCTTTTTTTTTTTTTTTCTTTTTTTTTTTTTTCCTTGTGGTTTGTTTTTTGGTGGGATTTTTTTTTCCCCCCGAGCAGATCCTGCTGCAGCTCGCTTTGGGTGGAGGCTGAGGGTTATCTCGGAACTTCACAAGCCTCGCTGTGCTCTGCGGGGAATTGCAGCTTGTGCTCACTGCAGACCCAGAGTAGGTGAGCCAGGAAAGCCTGGCTTGAGCAACCACTTCAAAGGGCAGGACAGGGAGGAAAAGCAAACACTGTAGAGAGGTGGCCTCCCTGGTAAGGCTAGAGCAGGACCGTCCTGCGGACTCTGAGGGAGGGTGAAGGTAAGTGGCTGCTTGGCAGAGGCTGGCTGCGGGAGCGGCATGTGCCGGGCAGGGTGCGCCCTGCCCGCAGTTCCTGCGGCTCAGCACCAGCCGCTCCGTGGGTTTGTACAACCTGTGCTGTGGTATGTGCCGAGGCTCAGGGCTGTTTCCCTGCGAGGGAGCAGGGTGCTGCCGCGAAGGAGGCACCGCAGCCCGCGCCTTTCGCAACAACTGCGCTCATCGCTCCATTCCTCGCTCCCCCCCTCGCTCCTCACCGGGTCAGGCTCTGTGTCGAGAACAAGCGACAAACCGTCCGCACAAAACAGAACACGTTCCCGTGGAGGGGGAGGAAACCAAACAAACCAACAACAAAACCAAAGCGCTTCTGCAGTGCCAGGCTGGCGTTGTAGCGCTGCGAGCCCTGTCGGGGGCTGCGGCGCTCGGAGCCGGGGCCGCCCGAGCCGCCGCTCGGTCCCTGCCCGGCCGGGAGCGCCGGGCCCGCGCTGGAGCCAGCGCTGAGCACCCGGCCCGGGTCACGGCGGCTCCCAGTGACCGTCTGCTGGCAAAATCGGAAGGAACGGTGACGTTCTTAGCTGAACGCCATTAAAATGCTCCTCTGGTATCTCTTTATAGAGGTGAAAAGCATTTCAGCTTCCTGGAAATGGCCGAAAGAGGCGACGTGTAGATCAAAGTACGGCTCAGAGCTGGGCTCGTGTTTGCAGGGGTTTTTGAACTGTAGTGAAAAGGTTTCTGCAGCTTGCATCGTAATGAGTTAAGTCAGCACGTGAAGCGACTAAAAAAGGCATATTTAAACAGCATCGGGCTATTGACTTTTCCTGGGATTTAAGATTTATATTTAAATATATATTTTGCTGTTAGCAATACCATCATCTAAACCGTAACGTTGATCTGTTCAACCCTGAAGCAAACCAGCTCTGCCTAACGCAGCTTTGAAGCGACACAGCCAGACCATAATACTGTGGGAGCTTAGACAGCTTTGTCTGTACTTGCATCTCTCTGCATGTTTTTCCAGGACTCTGATCTTTGTCTGCGATTAATCATTGTCCAGGACTGCTGTTCCCGGTGGTAGAATCCATGAAGTGCTCCAGCTGGGAGAGGTCCTAACGCGTGTGCCTGGCGCTGCGTACGTGCAAACCAGGGCCAGAAATTGCTGGGGCAGCAGGCGCTGGACAGCGAGCCTGCCGTGCCGCCCCAGTGAGTTGTGTGGGTCCTCAGCACTTCTGGAAGTTGTTTTTGTAAGTCTGAGCCGAAAATTTCTTTCCGTTTTTTAGCGTTTCTAAATGACTATAATGTTTAGTGTAGTTTAAAAGTCACCAAGGCAGTTGAAACCAGTTGTGCTCTCCGAGTGGGTGGTTTCATGGCTGAACTTCGTATCTGAAAAGCGAAATGTTCTGGTACAGTGTGTTTAAATCCCAGAAAGGTCAAACCAGACTTTCATACTTGAGTTAGATTGACCCTGGTTTGCTGCGTGAGACTCTTTAGATAAAGAAATCTTTCAGGGAAAAGGGGAGGGGGGGGAGATATTTTTTTTCTCTGAACAGCTTGTGGTGACTCTGTGCACATTCTTGAAGCAAAGGAGTTTGTTCTTGCCCACAGCGTCCCTGCCTGGCATTGTTGAGTGGAAAACTCTTATGCTAATTATATCACTGTCTGTTATCAATAAGAAGTGATTTAATTTCTTTGGCAAAGTGTTGCAACAAGAGCAAATTAGATTGAGAGGCAAAGTGAAATAAAAAATATGCAGCTGTTCTGCCAAACAATGATCCTGACTGTTTACAACATTTTGTTTTAGACTGCCTTGTACACAGAATCCTTTATATTGACGGTTTTCAAGTCACAATCCACTGCTTGTGCAAGGAAACTAGATAAATAGATTATAAAAGACAAAAGAGACCAAGGTTCATCTGGTTCAACTTCCTGCATTATGCAGGTCTCTGGATTTTTGTGAAGTTTTTGCTTTTTCTCATTTGAAAGAATTTAACTGCAGCATAGCTGCATCTTAGATAAAGATCAGATTTTCATTTTCAAGTGGGCTGTGAAAGGGAGTAAAACAAGGGTAAATTGTTTCCATCAAAAATCTACCTGACAGACTAGAAATCGAAGTACCTTTTTAAACTTGTCTAGTTTCTGCTTTCAGTTTCTGCATGTGTCTGTCCCTCAGTCTCCTTGGCAGAGGAATGCTCCATGACCAGATTTCCATCCCCTCGTAGCTGTGTGCAAGCTGAGCATTTAAACGCTCCATTGCAGGCTGCAGAGCTCCCCCTCGGGTCCATCTTTACTAATCCTGTAATTGTTCCTGCTCCAGTTTGTCACCATTTTGATGTGGGCAGAAGGGGACAGAGCCATCGGCAGTGACCATGCCCGAGCCAACATCCCTCCTGGCTCAGATGTGTCTGTCAGGCATCCAGGGATTACTCCAGCCCGTGTTCAGCTGGTTTCCCAGCAGGGCTGCTAAAATACTCTCGGATCTGCTCCTTCTTAGGATGACAACCCTGTACAGTAGGATTGTGCTCTTTGTTTTGTATGTATGGCTTTACTCTGGTCTTCTTGAAAACTCCTAGCGTTGTTGCTTGCAATGGCCTTTTTTAATTATTAATTTTTATTTGATACTCCCTCCTGATACTGCTTAGTGTCACCTACAAACTTGGTTGGTTATGATTTTATGTTTTCTTCCAGATAAACAACCTATCTGCACGGTGGGTGTTTCCTGGTTCCGGGTGTGTGTTCACACACCTCAGCAGTGTCAATATTGTGTCAGGAGGAGTTCTGGTTCCACACCATCCCTTGCCACACCCCAGTTGCATGGGAAGAAAGCCCAGTTTAGGAGATGGAAGGAAGCCAGAGGCACACTGCAACACTTGCCTGCCCTGGTGTCTATTATGTAGCCATTAAATAATGCAGAGCACAAAACAGGTGGTGGCAGAACCCATAAAAGAAAGATGAGAGGTCTGGTTACAAAGTACATTTTGAGACCTTCCTGTTAGACGGGGGTTTTTTTTAGACCTGATGCCTCACTACATACTCTGTATCCAGCTGTTCATTCAATACCTAAATACGTTAGGGACTTCTTCCCCCCTGCCAAATTTGATTGAGATTGGAGGAAGGAGGGGGGAAAATGACATAGAACCACACAGTCCCATTAGGCAGTTTTATTTTTAGGAAACCAGGCTAAGAATATCAAAGGAATATTGAGTAGGAATATGGACAGGGTATTTGTCTGTTCAGATTTTCTTGCCATGAAATTTTTCATTCCTTCCTAAGAACAGCAGATGATCTGTCTAGGGAATTGTCAGCCAAAATAAGCAACCTGCTGACAGATTTCACCTGTGTTCCAGCATGCTCTGAGGATGCATGGGATGTGAGCCTTGAACAATGACAGGGAATCACTAGGCTGTGTTGCTTGGCTGCCGGGGTGCAGAGATGCATGGTGACACCCAACAGTGGAACAAACATTTACTGTGTTTAAGATCCAGACAATTTTTGATGGATATGTTGGCTATTTGCAAGAGCTGAGGGGGGGGGAGTGCTGCTTTTTAAACTGTTTGGGATCATATTATTTCTGCAAGTATTATGACAAAGCCACCTCTGTAAGGTAGGGAGTGAGTTCTTTCAGAGATCTAATCTTTCTTGAGCTATAAAGGAATAAAGAAGCTGTTTCAACACCTGACTTGCAGAATGTTTTGTGTTGCTTCTTGCCTATTGAAATGCAGCTGCCATTGAAATGCTGTGATCCTATCAGAATGTAGAACTGGTTATTTTTTAGAATGCTTTCAAGCTTATAAAAATAATGAAATAAATCAAGACGGTTGGCAATTCTAATCAGCATCCTAAAGCCATCGAATTACAAAACAATTCAGTGCTTCATGGCCCCTGAACAGTACAGTTTCACAAAAATAAAAGAGAAAGAATGAAAAGAATGTACCATTTAAAGATGCCAGGCACTTACAAAGCTTTCATCAAAAGGAAATGAAAATACAAATAAGCAATCTAAAAGGATATTTATGCATTAAATTACTTGTGTCTCTGGACACTTCATTAGACAGTCTGGATATGATGGTAGCTGGGGACCTGGGAGCCATTTTAACACATGCAGCACATTCAAGGAACATTCTGATTATAAGTGATGGAGTATAAAACGTTGCAGCCAGAAACCGATGACAAAGATCAAATGGAATGAGTTCAGCTTACAAATCAGAGCAGTGTCTTCCCACTGGTGCGATGTGACACGAGACCAGGACTTTGTTTTGCCCTTGACATTGCCACCACTGCTCTCAATCCTGCAGTTAAGGATTTGCATCTTGATTTATTGTTTGACAGGACAGTGGGGAGTGCCCCAGCTGGTCCCCCGAGCCCTGGCTTGCAGCCGAGTGGGCCCGAAGGCACCGGGTGGGTGAAGGCTGTGCTGTCCGTGGCTCCCTGTGCTGCTGCGCTATAGCAGCTCCCAGTTGCTAAGCAGCTGCAGGGTTGTCTCTGCCTGTGCTGTGCGAGGGGAGCAGCACGGGTTCCCCTTGATCGCTGGAGAGCAGCCGGCAGCATGGAAACGGGAGCAGTGGCCATGGCAAAATCGTTCCGTTCCTGGCTGCCGCACGGAGCCGCTGGCAAAAAACGCTGGAGCGAGGAGAGGGGACACTCGGTGGAGCAGGGGGTGGCAGGAGGGGAGGGAAGAGCCAGCATATGTGCACAGCAGAGGTTACAAAGACAGCAGATCCTGGCAGAGCGGGGGGCACACACCGAGGAGAAAGGAATGGGAGAGGGGCCAAAGGCACAGTTCAGAATTTAAAAAAAAAAAAAAAACCAACCAGGAGGAGAGTGTGGCATATGGAGAGGGGAAATAAAGCAGAACTTGCACAGCCTGCGAATAATTGAATTGAATAACAGGAAGAGGGAAGGAGCTTGATTCATTACTGCCCTTCACCTTGTGGAGACAGCTACACCCAGGAAGAGGAGGTGTGGAATACAACAGCATCCTTCATGTTTCACAGTGAACTATAGGTTTTACATTTCAACCCCTGCCATTTGTGGTTTTCTCCTTCCCCAGCCCGTGCCTTTTGTTCAGACTTGACTCCTGCAGGCTCTGTTCTTATCTTTGCCTACTTTCTGAGTTATTTTTGAACTTGCTTTAGCTTTGTTTTCTTCTTTTTTTTAGCTAAGTTTTAAATTAAAATGCCCTTTCCAGATATTTTCGTTGTTTTAACCTTCAAGAGGGCAGGCCATTGCTAGTTTCTAACTGAAGTTAGTTTCCACTAAACCCACACAGCCATTGCTGCATTTCTGCCTGTCTCTCTCCTGGGAGCTGCTGATGCAGGACAGGGTTCCCTTTGCTTCCTGACACCTTCCCCTGCACATTGTCTTTCCCTCTCCCTGGGCAGTGCCTGCCAGCAGGCCAGAAGGACTCGCAGTTAGCAGCATGCAGGAAGTGGTTCCTGTGGCAATAAATTATCACAAGCGCCTGACGTGTTGTATAAAGGGGAGTGAAAAAAGTGTCACAAACATCTGCAGGGCGTTCTGACCAAAAGGGATCCTCAGCTCCACCACCACTGCCCACATGAAAAAGCACTTCATGGTGTCGGTGCCTAACGTGCAATTGCCTGTGGAATAGGAAATGCCAGTGGAGCTGGCAGGGAAGCAGGAAAGCTGGACATTCCTCTCCTCCAGGCACAGGACTGAGGGGCATGGCTTGTACAGCAGGGTGGGGAGAGGAATTTAAGCTCATGCAGCTGTTGCTGTGCTGTGACCAGCCCAGGCTTGCTTGGAGGCCTTTCAACTGAGAACACTTTTCCACAGATCCAAAATTGAATCCTAAAAGGAAAATGGAGGTGCTCACACAGACTTACAGTGGAAATTATTTGCTGTGGGTGTTGTGTGTGTAGTTCAAGCCAGTAAAGTACCTGACAAATACACAGCCAGATGTGTTCTGTACTTAGAAAATTTTTGTCTAATATGTCTGATTCGTGGGGATGCTGTATTTGCTTTCTTTGTCCATTTGCCTGGAGCCCTTATCTTTGAACAGGCACTGCCTGTACTATTGTTAGACTCCCAAGACCATTAAAGGTCTTGGGGCACTGACATTTTACAAGCAGATCCAGCTGCCATTCACACAGGGGCATTTTTAGCCTTATGAGAGATGTAAGTTTAATTAGAACAGTTTTAACCAGGAAATCTCCCAAGCTTAAGAAATCAGAGCTACTATGTTAATCCCAGTAAGCAATGAGGAACTTGACAGTGTGCCTGTTGTTATGAGGAGATTCAGGAAGGGTGAGATGTGTGTAGGAAGGGTGAAATGCACAGGAAATGTGCCATCAAGGACAGAGGTGTGGAGCAGGGCAGGGCAGCATGCCAGACCCAGCACTGTCAGCTTGCTGCTCTCTGTGCCTGCCCTCACCATCCCACAACACTGCTTGAACACCTTCCTGACCCGCTCTGGTGACTCTCAGCAAAGACATCCAGCCAGGCTGCTCTGCACTGTCAGCCCAACCAGCTCCCACAAACCAGGCACAGGCCAAGAATCACATCTCTAAAGCAAACATCACTCAATTACAACCTGGTTTTATTTCCAGCGCCTCAAGTTATTAATTAACCTGCTCTGAGCATCGCTGTTCCTGTCAGGGTTTGCTGTGGCCAGGTTATGGCTGCTCTCAGGTCTGAGAAAAATTCATTCCAGGCCTGTGCTTTGCCTGGCCATGCTCTGACAAGCCACAAGCTCCTCTTGCTCCTGCCAAACCTCCACCTCTATGAATGAGCATCTTGCCAGCCAGACAACAACAGAGCAAGCGCTTCCCATTTACCCATACATCCAAAACTCCACAAAAAGCAGGCAGAAATTGTGGTGTCCCCCATATAAATAGGGGATTTTATCATCTTTTCAGTCTGCCATTGCTGCCTTCCTGTGGGAAGTCTGCACAGATATCAGAGGGGAGGATGCAAACTTCATGTTAACTGCCCTTTAATGTCAGTGCTATACATTACTCAGCAAAAACATGGCCCTGTTTTATCCACAGTCCATTTTCTTATAGCCTACTTCACCATCTTTTATTCTCCCCCTATGAATATTCCCAGTTTCCCCACATCCTTGTCCAAAAGGTTTGAGAGCTTCCTGCCTGGGCCAGGTGCAAGAGTGCAGGAATGAGGTGTTGATCAAAGCCTGACTCATGACTCTGTAAAACACACACTTGTTCAGGCTGCACTCTAGCTCACATAGTGAAAAGCATATTTAGGAAGCCAAACCAGGGTTCACTTAAACTTGATGTTCTCTACAGCCACACACAAAAAAGTACAACTCTACATATTTCAAGTTTAGAGGAATCTTCTAACAGAATTTTGGGGAGTGTAACCTAGATTTGGCAATCCACAGCTGACTCAGCCACTCCATATTAATCCCTCCTGTGTAAGCTAAAGCAACTGAATGAAACTCCTGCCCTGGTGCTGTGGTCATCTTAATCAACACACACTCCTCTTGTGTTCAGTCTTCCTTTGTTTCTGAACCAGCAAGTACATTAAAAGAAAATATCTCTATCCACAAGGAATTACATAATTTGGGAATGAGAGAAGGAGGGAAAAGTGATCTGAAGGAAGCAGATACTGCAGAGAGCGCTCCAATTTTGAAAAAAATAACATCATGCTTGCTGGGTTAGGTGGAGTGTTGGGTAATGAAAACACAGGAAGGCCTAAGCCAGAGGGATTTTAGTGGTTATGCTAAAGGGATTGGTTGGATACTGGCTAAGAATGCACTGTGTTGCAAGCAAAGCTATTTGTAGCCTTTTTCCCTAAATTTCCCCAAATTGCTTCCTGATGGGATGTGTTCTCTGCTGCAGATCTGGATGCAGAAGAGCATCTGATGGAGACTAATTTAATGCAGATCTGTAGCAGAGCCCTGATCTCTGTCAGCCACGAGCAAGGCTGTGCCTCACTCCTGAACCCGCTGCTTCTGCCTGTTCCCATGGCAAAACCAAGCCCATCTCCCAAGGCAAACACAACTGCAGATCTCACCTGAAACGAGGCGTTCTGAACCCCTCTCTCTCTGCCAAACCTCCAGATTGTCTTCCCAGCACAGAGGCAGGGGATGAGATCCAGCACTGCTGTGATAGCTCTGCCAGCCTGTGGTGACAAATTCCTGCCCGTGGCTTGGGGAAGCCATGCCAGCACATCTGGGAGACACACATCCCCAGATCCGCGGGGCAGAGCTGTGGAGGTGTTGGCAGACACTCGCCTGTTCATTTCATGCTTTTCAGAGATCACTCATTGTGTTTGATGTTCCAGAAAAGCATAGGATGATCCTAACCTTGTGTTACCCATTTTTCACTACAGAATTTGGCTTGAGAGTTCATGCTTTAGTGAGCAACAGAAACTTGAAACTGCCTCTAAGCACCTACTGTATCTGGATGAGATGTTACCACATTGAATCACTTCAGGTTTGTAAAATGGGGTGTTTTTCCCCCACAACTGCAAAGCCAAGAACTCAGTTTCTAGTGAAAGGTGAAGTTCAAAACACAGCATATTGTGTATCAGGTAGGCCATATTTGGCCCACATGGTTGGCACCCCTGATTTAAAGAATACCAGAGAAAATAACCAAAACCAGTTTGGGCTCCCTATAAATACTCATGAGTGTGTTTATGAATAAAGTTTGTCCAAACTACATCAGAGTGCCTGAATATTCTCTGCCTGATTTTGCTGAGTTGTGTGTCTTAATTTGTCTCACACCTCCCCTTGCAAACCCTTGTCCTGTTTTCTTTCCCAACCCTCTGAACTCCCTGGTAGCATTTGGACAGATTTTACATAGAGTTTATCCAAAGATTTCTGCACTGATTTAGTGCAGGGGCTACTTGAGCCAAGTGAAACAGGAACTATTTCTAAGGCATGAAAAGGCAGAAAGGAAATTTTCTTATTGAAATATAATTTTTCCATATTACTTAATAGTCTAGAAAGTTAATGCCTTTCTGGCAGCACTTCCCACTGGGAAAAAAATATGGCTCCTACTCAGCCAAATAACAATGTAATAATGTTATAGGTTGGGTTAAACGTCTCAGAGACTGGCAGGTGTCAGAGCCACCTTGCCTTCAGTGAAAAAGGCAATTGAGAGCCCTTATGGAACAAGGGATTTACATCAGTAGGAGCTGCTACACAAAAAAACAGGCACATGGCAAGGTTTGAATAGATGGTGAATCATGTGGCCCAAGGGATTTTTCGGGGTGGGGGCATGTGTGTAAAATATCAGGCCATGAGGACCAGATGGTTGAGCTCTGCATGTGTGAGAGGAACAACAAGAAACACTGCAGAAATGGAGACTGAGAAGCAGCTGAAAGTCAAGGACGCTGGGGAGCTTTGGTTTTGGAAATTGTGTGGAGAGTTTAGTGGGGGTCAGAGCAGTGTTGGCACTGTGAGCAAAAGCACAACTGAAAAACAATTTTGTTCATTTGTTCTGTAAACAGGAGGAATCACCTTGAGCCTTTGTTAGAGGCTTCTCCTCTCACACTGACTCTGTCGCCAGAACTTTGTGCTGTGTGCAGGGACAGTTCAGCTCTCCCACATCATAATTCCCCCTTCCTTCAGTGCCCTGTCCATACTAAATTCCATGGGGCAGAGACTCCCCCTCAGCAAGAGTCTGTGTGCACATGACAAGCAATTGTTGGCCTTGTACAACATCTGAAATTTATCAGAGATTCACTTGACTTACTTGGTAAATCCCATTCCTTAGGGTCTGTCTTTCCTGTTGTGAATTTTTCAAGGCATTGCTCTTGCTCAGTACGTGCTGTAGTGGGAATTCATAGCTGAAAACACAAATAATTAATGTCACTGGTAATGTTAAAAAATAAATATTTAAGGCTCTGTCTTGTTATGCACTTTCTTAACTAAGTTTATGAATATTTCCTTGGGCATAAATGGGATTAGTTGTTGTTATGTTGAAGTCTTTGTAAACTGGGGTCTGTGTTATGAAAAAGAAAAATTAAGTGTATTTCAAAAACATAGTTCTGAAGACAATAAGGAAGAGCATGTCCCCATTATTGTCCAGTTTTGTTACCAAATAAACTAACAATATGAGTATGCAGCAGATGGTGTGTGCAAACAATATTGAACCTAATCTGCGAGTCTTTTTTGGGGTGTTTTCATAACTAACATGAATTACCCATCAATACCATCCCAGAGTGTTAAAGCATTTTTTAAAAATCACAAACTCCCAGCAGTTTTCCTAAACAGTGTGCTAACCTTTTACTCCTTTCTAACTTTTTCCTTGGTGATCATGAAGCAACAAACTGGCGCCAAGATTGGAGCACAGATATTTTCCATACCCTACTAATGCCCGGGTTTGTTGTGCTCACTGAGAATCTCCGCTCACACATTGACCCCTGAGCTGCAGATGTGTAAGCTTTTGATGAAAGAACTTGTGCCAAAATCAATATACAGGCCAAAAGTGAACTAGAGAAGGACACTTGCAATTAGTAATGGTTAGATTTGAATTTCACAAATAGAGGGTTGGATCTTCTGTTTAAATCAGTGGCACAATTCCATTTTAGATTTTGCTTTTTTTGAAGTCAGCAAAATAGGCTCAGCTTTTGCCCAAACCCAAATGATATGCCTGAAGCATTGCATAGTTGTTAATTAAAATTAAGTACCTGAGACACTGAAATGTTGTATTTCATCCATACTAAGTTGACTCATTACAAGTAGAACATCCATTACTTAAAAACAGAGTTTGGAGTGTTTACAGTTGTATTTGTAATCTGCTCATTTTACGTTGTTTCATCCCAGATCTAAAGGTGTACAAATCTAAAAGTTTCCTTAAGTATAAAATGTACAAGGAGATAAAGCTGTGAGAAATGTAAAGATTGTTTTGTGAGACTTGGAAAAACCCCCCCAAAAAAGAGGAAGCAAAACCCCACAAATTAATAATGAACCACAAAATACCTTTATCCCCCCAAAAATCCCCTTTATGGCAATAATTGACTTGAAAAAACTCCCCAGAATTCTTCAGTTACAAGAAGACTGTTAACTCTACCTGGTGATTGTATCATGCATAGTGTGATACTGGGTTTGAGCCAGGTCCAAAGAAATCGTTTCAGGATAAAACAAATTCTTTCCTGGCCCATCCATTCCTGTGCCATTGGAATGCTCTCAGCCATTGCAGTGGACAGGAGCTGATGGCTTTTCTTGTGTTAAAGGTAAGATTTATAAGACTGTGGCTCGTAAAGCATTTGTTGACAGTTTCTATGTGCTTGCATCAACTTTTTCCTGAGTAAAATGGTGAATTTTAAAAAGGTGTGAATTTGACGGCTTTTTTATTATTATAATTTGAGTTATATGACGCTTTGTTGGGTATTACAGGTCCTTCTTCTCGTCTATTGCAGAAATATCCTTTTCCAGCTTTTTGTTTGCCCTGTGCACAAAGCAGGATCCTCCTTCCCCGAGTGCAGTGGTGTTTGTATTTGGTCTGGAAGGCCATCTAGTGACACAACCGCGCAGGGAAAAATGAAAAGCCCTACTCGAATTGTGGTTTTTTCCTTAGCTGAATTAAACGGTCTTGCTACACCCGAGCGTGTCCTTACGGGTTTCTTGCTATTCCCACAAGTGGTATTTAAAAAGAGAAATCAGAGGAAATTTTTATTTCTTAAAAACAAACTTACTTAAGATAGAGCACATTGCTAATTCCTGCCAGGAAAGAAACATGCTTTTTTATTTTGTGCTGACTGGTGGTAGATTTGCACCTGAGCAGATCTGTCCCAAACTCAGTGTCACACCCGTGACCTGTGCGTTGGAGCCAAATATAATCCAGCAGCTGTGATCCCCTTCCAGAGCCAAACATACCCAGCTGTTGTAGTGCCCTGCGTTCCATAGTACCAAAAAACACCACGTGGAAGCCTGGGGTCACCACATCTCTACAATTAAAATGAGAAATTCCAGTTATTTTCGTTGCAGCTCACCTTGGTGGGTGGTGAGCAGATGATGAGCAGAGCTGTCGGTTCTTACCCAAGCAATAAATCAGT
Organism: Acrocephalus scirpaceus scirpaceus; assembly: GCA_910950805.1. NCBI lineage: Eukaryota > Metazoa > Chordata > Aves > Passeriformes > Sylviidae > Acrocephalus > Acrocephalus scirpaceus. The sequence goes on from OU383788.1 coordinate 10,976,644, forward strand.
GGAAAACAAGCAGTGAGTCACTGCCAATGACAGCATGAAGGTGCATTTCTAGGGGTGCCTCGGGGGTCTCTGCCTGCCCTCACCGTGCCTGGCACCGCTCGGCCTTCGGGACTGGGCACACATCGGTGCTAAACTGGAGCGCTCCCTCAGCGCTGGCCTCTGGGAGGCACCCAGCACGGCACTGGAGGGGCTCCCTGTGGGAGCAAATGGAACGGGAATAAATAAATGGAGATGGGGTGTGTGGGTGGAAGGGCAAAGGCACCAGGCCTGACGGTACCGGGGGATGGAGCCTCGAGGGCTGCCCGGCGGGACGGGCGGGCGGAGCAGCCCCGGTGTGTCTGAGGGGACGCGGCGCTGAGGGGCCTTCCCGCCGTGACCCCGAGCAGCCGCAGCCTGCGGGCGGCGATGAGGCCCGAAGTCCGGGAGAGGCTCCCCCAGTGTCCCGGGGGGCCACGGGCCGGCGATGAGGCCCGAGCTCCGGGAGAGGCTCCCTCAGTGTCCCGGGGGGCCACGGGCCGGCGATGAGGCCCGAGCTCCGGGAGAGGCTCCCTCAGTGTCCCGGGGGGCCACGGGCCGGCGATGAGGCCCGAGGTCCAGGAGAGGCTCCCCCAGTGTCCCGGGGGGCCACGGGCCGGCGATGAGGCCCGAGCTCCGGGAGAGGCTCCCTCAGTGTCCCTGGGGGGCCCGGGCGGGGCCCTGAGGCACCTGAGGCGGCGGCGGCAGCGGCGCGGCCAATCCCCGGCGGGGCGCGGGCTGCTCTGCCCGCCCCGGGCGCGGAGGGGGAGCGGAGCCTCGTCCCGGTCGCGCTGCGCCCTCAGCGGGCCCGCTCCGCTCCCGCTCCATGGAAGCGGCCAACGGGGCCGTGCCCGAGGGCGCGGCGGAGAAGTCCCGCGGCCCCGCGGCCGCCCCGTCGGGCAGGAAGGAGGTGAAGGTGGTGATCGTGGGCGATGGAGGCTGTGGGAAGACGTCGCTGCTGATGGTGTACGCCAAGGGTTCCTTCCCCGAGGTGAGGGGCTGCCACCCCCGCGGGGCTGGGGGCGCAGCCGGGACCAGCCCCAGCGCTGGGGACCCTCCAGCACCGCTTCTCACCATCACAGAGTCCATTAAGGTTGGAAAAGGCCTCTGAGATCATCGGGTTCCTTCTCCTCCCTTTGCAGCAATACGCGCCCTCTGTTTTTGAGAAGTATACAACCAGTGTGACGGTGGGGAAGAAGGAGGTCACCCTGAACCTGTACGACACCGCAGGTAAGGGGTTCCACTTTCCCGATCCCAGGCGGGCTGCGAGGGGCAGCTCCGGTGCGGCCACTGCGATGGCACCACTCGGGGGCATTGGCCTGGGACTGAGCCCAAACCTGGCCCAACCTTTCGTAACTTCAGGCAAATAAGCAGAAACTGTATCACTGTAAAGTGTTGCTCGGGTGAACGCACCCCCATTTCTGTTCCAGCAGATTTTTCAGTGTCAGCTTAAACCAGACCAATATTTGAAGACTGTAAAGATGGATAGATTTTCAAATTGCTTCTCTACCAGCATAGTTTAACCATAGCATTGCAGGTAAGACTGTTAGACACTAAAATACAAACAAACCAACCACCATTACCTGTTGCATATTCATGTGCCTTCCAGAAAAAAAAAGGATTGATTGTTTAATGGCAGTTCTGGTCATCGACTCATTCATTATCTTAACAACCCAATTAATTCAGAAACATCAAATAGCAAACATATCTGGAAGTATTAAATCCCAATTCCCAGATGCAAAGCATAATACAATCAACCAGGAAAATATTTTAATCTGCTACCATGTGTGATTGAATAGGGAAGGAGAAAAAGGCTGGTTTGTGTTCAAAATCAAAAGGCTGTGGTAGTAAAAGTTATTTGAAAATGTTGATAGTTGTTCAGGTTCATTTGAGGAACTTGTGAAATGGTTTGTGTTCAAGTTCCCAGACTCTGTTATCCAGCTGTGTTCCTAAATGAACCCTAAAATTGACACGTGCTTGGTTTCAGCTCAGTGTAAATCATCTGTTTCAGTTCAAGCCTGTGGAGTTGTTCCAAATTTACACCAAGACAAATAAGAGCCAAATGCAGTCCAGTCATTTTTAATAGTAATAAAACACACTTACCTTCTTGTATACTGCACGTGATAGCTGAAAACATAATTTAAAAGGCTTTTAATCTAAAAGTGAATTTCACTGCTAATTTTTACTACAGTGTAGTAAGATCCTGAGCACCCAATTTGCCAGTGTGTCTTCTTGTGTCAGTGTTACTGTTCTAAGTCCATTTAGTTGGGATAACACACCTTCTACTGAATGGCAAGGGGTTTGGGTCTAAGTCTTAGAGGAAAGGAGAAGGACTGGAATCTGGTGCGAGCAACCAAAGAGGGATTTCCTTAAGACAGGGTGTTGGCACCAGGAACCTGCCACTGCACTCGTCATTTTTATATTTGTTTGCTGTCAGTGTGGATTTTTTGCCTGTTACATAATTCCTAGCTCTCATTTAAAATGCCCATGCCGCACATTCCAGCATTTGCCTTTGAAGTCTCTTCCAGGCTGTAAGGAGCACGGGCTGGATCTGGGGATGGCAGTAGGCTGGGCAGGTTCAGCATTGCAGCACAGAGCTCTCCTGAGCCTGGCAGGAGTGCACAGCTCCTTGTGCCTCAGAGTTCAACTCTGCACAAGACCTGCAGCCACCAGCAGCTCAGGGATGGCTCACTGAGCCTGGTGCTGGTGGCTTATCACAAAATCAAGACAGTTTGGGTGGGAAGGGACCTTTAAAGGTTATCTAGTCTAGCCCCTGTGCAATGATCAAGGACATCTTGAACTAGATCAGGTTGCTCAGGGCCCTGTCCAAGCTGGCCTTGAATGTTTTCATGGATAAAGCACTCACAGCTTCTCTGGGCAGCCTGTGCTTCATTGTGAAAAAATTTTCCCTTAGATCTATTGCAAATCTTCCCTCTGATAGTTTAAAACCATTACCCCACGTCCTGTAATTTCCCAGTTCATGCATGTAACTATCAGGCAGTGTGTACCTTCCACATTGAAATCACATCTGTAAAAACTGATTTGGAGTTAAGCACTGCTCCACTGAAGAACAGTGGGGTATATTTTGTGTCTTCTTAGACATTTTGGGAAGTGGAGCTGCCATTGTTGGCATGAAAGAGCAATTGCTTTCCATCTCTCATCTGCAAACCTTGAAACCCAACATTTTTTACCTCCCAAAACAGCATCAAGGCTGTTTCTTGAGGCTCTTGACACGTTTCCTCCCTTCCTGTTAAATTTCTTTCGCTTTCTATAAGACACAGCAAGAAAGAAAGAGGGAGATTGTCACTAGGGTTAGGGCATTTGATTAGGAAGGGGAAAAACCTGAATTTTGGTTCTGTTTCAAAGCTGCTTACATAGTTTCATGTTACATATCCGTAAATTCTGTCAAACTTTAATTCAAGCAGCTTCTCAACCTCTTTCTGTAACTGGAAGTTTTGCTGGAGGAAGGACTCACTTGAGCACATGTTTTAATCTCATCCTGTTTTTAATAGTACAAAACTGCTGTTGAGTTCCTTAAGGGTTAGACTAGGACCAAGAGTGGTGTATTTTTAGGATCTTGCTTGGAGCAACACTAAATAGAGCTGGGTGTATTTCAGCATTATGGAAGGGTAAAGGATAGGTTCAGCTCCATGGGCTGTTTAAAGTTGGAAGGATTCTTTGTATTCTCAAGTCCTGTGCAGCTCAAACCTTTGAGCTTGTCCTACTTACTGAGAAAAGAGGACACAAACAAAAAGCTTAAGAAACAAACGTTTCAAGATACAAAAGGTATTCTTTCCTTGACAAGAATTTCAATAACAAATGAACTTAATGGATTCGTCTAAAATGTACCAGAAAAAGAATTTTTGGTGAGAGTTTTGTACTGTGCTGCTGTGTCTTCCTCATGAAACACATCTTGCTGTTGCAGGAAGTTGGTGGTACACATAAGCAATGTGTAAAGGCTTTGTAACATCACTTGTCTGTCTGCAAACAGCTTTTGCAGCTGCTTTTTCAATTAAAAATTTCCATTTCCAGCTGTGCGTGACAGAGGCAGAGGCACTGAGAGGTAAATGAACTCTGTAGTTTTGCCATGCCAAGGGAGCAGTGTCAATGCTCTAGGTGCAGTTCAGACACGAGGGCAATTCCTGGAGCAGGAGTTTCTCAGAACAGAGAGCAGAGCGCTGTTGGGCTGGGGAGGAAGTAATGCCTCATCATTGTGGGTACTTGCTCTGCCTGACAGAAAACACATGGAAGGCCTCCAGTGAGGTTTTTCAGGTCTCTGATGACAGAAGAACGAGGTCTTCAGAGAAATTTTAAAAGCCAGTGAATGCAAGAATAATTTTCTCATAACTTTGAGAGGGAAGTCATGCCTGAGTAAGACAAAACCCCCAATTTTGTAACTGACATGTGCCCTCCTGCCCCAAGTGTCCTCTTCTACCAACTTTCTTCCTGCCAAGAATGTCTGTTTCCCAATTTGTTTTAAACTGAATAGGGAAAAAACATAGCTGGCAAGCAGCTCACAGGCTGGCACTTCTTTGGTGATGAATGGGCAAAGGGATGAGGAGGAGCAGACAGAGGTGAACACGCACATGAGACTGAGACCTGTGGTTTCACTTCTGTTCACCCTCAGCCATCACCAGAGCTCCCTCCCCACCACAGGGCCTGACTGCAGTGATGTGGTTACACAGCATCTCCCAGAGGCACGCAGGACTTGGCAGAGAATTAGCAAATTTTAGGTGAATTCAGTTGGGTGGAGTTTTTTCTTTGGAAAAACCCAAAGTGTCTGATGGTACAATGAATTGAGGGAGATAGAGGGGTCACAGATGTGCTCACTCTTAGGCAGATACTTAACCAACTCCTCCACAGCATGTTTTGTGTTAACTAGGGAAAGAAAACAGCTACCTGTGTTTGAGGAAGCACGTACAGAGCTTTGCATAAATATTCAGTTACTTCTTAGGTTCACCGCTGTTCCTCCTTTTTAAAACTCTTTTAGTAAAAAGACCTAAATCTGTGCTAAATTAGCTCTGGCCACAGACTGAGCAGCTTTACAGAGGAAAAAAGTCTCCCAGGCCTTTTCTTGCATTTCACCAAGCAGCACTTGAGGACGGGGGTGAAAGGGATTGTTTTCAGAGAGGGGGATGTCTATGTTTAGACACAGTTTGATCTGGGTTCCGTTACATCCTCAGCAGCTGAGGAGCTGCATCTGAGCTCCTAAAGAGCAACTTCCTTCTCCTTCCCCTTGAGTGCTGCAACCACCCGACTGTAACACAGGTTAAGCAATTGCCACCTCACCTTCCCCCTCTGCTCCCTGCACCCCACCCTGTTCTGTGCTCTGTATCCAACATTCCAAATGCACACGTGTTTCATACAGCATTTTCTCACGCGTTTATTGTTTGCTTAAAAACCCATAACTGCAAAGCTGGATTTGAAGATGAAGGAGCAGTTCACCAGGGCATATCTATAGTTTTTGACTTGCAATACAACATATTGTGTCACATAATTAAAGACACTTTTTCTGTTATCCCATCCAGGACAGTGTGAATTTAGGGGTTTGTTCTGATTCCAAGCAAATAAACATATTTCTCCCAAGGGGACAGTCCTGTCTGCCTCATAAATTGCCAACAACAACTTGGAGGACCTTTTAATTTTACAAGCTATGTTGTTAGAAACTCAGAGGCCTGAATTTCAAAACGGAAAACTTTACACAGCAGTAGAGGAAGTTAGGAGAAAAAAAAAATTTGGCACCTGATGTGTTTAATGCATTTAAGGGATTATCTCAGCAACAAAAATGGCAAATCGGTTGCAAACAAGTAGATGGATTGGGAGAACAAGAAGGGATAAACAGTACAGTCTTTGCTCTGAATGTTTATACAACATGCATAATTTTGTCAATTGTGTATTATTTCTGGATTAAACCCTGAGAGATCAATCCCTCTTTGTTCTGCACCTCCCCACAGAGCACACGGCTCTTGTGGAAGCCTAAATAAGAAGTGGTCCAAATCCAAGATTCCCATTGCACAAACATCTCAGGCAAACTGAGTAATGGCTTATCCAGCAGAGATTGCCTTGGAATAAACTGTATCTCAGCCTATGATTTAAATTAAGGAAGGGAGAAAAATATTGTAGTATTATTGGCCTTCTGATATCTGCAGTTCTTCAGACTGGAGACAAAAATGTTGGCAAGTGATGAGTACATGACTTTGGACTGAGGCAGGTGCCAGAGCAGGAATCGCTGCTGTAAAATTGGGGCACACTGAATTTTTCTGCATTCCTTCATTTGAAATATCAACATGAAGATTTGAGATGTGGAACTTCCCTGTAGGGCAGTTTCAGGTCTGTGTGTGGATTGTGGTGATAGTGGGAAGGAACAGCACTCCCAGTTCTCCTCATGGAAATTCAGTACATCACAGACACATACCTGATTCCAGCATTCACATGATAAATACACCTTCCACAGATTGCTTGAATCATGCTTTCTTCCTTATTAAATGAAAAAGATTGGTTTTTTTCCCTGAGCTGCCAGCTGTGTCTGGGAATTAGTGCTTTCTTGAACTTAATCTCTCAAAACGAGACACCTTCAGACCCTGGCACGGTGATTACTGTAAGGGGAAGAGTACAGGTCTGAAGCAAATCAGCTTCCTCTTGTCACATCACGTGCTAGAATATCCCTAATCAGAAGTATGACAAATCCCCTGCTTTTCCAGAATTCAGCAGAATTCCCTTAGATCTGCTGGAGAGTCCTGCTTCAAAGGCCAGTTAAGCCTGGCTCATGCTGCAGCATGGCTTGTACAATCCTGTGTGTAATCGCTGCTTCCTCTCTGCTCACCAGGCTGGGAAAAGCAAGTTTGCCACTAAGGTTTCTATTTCACCATTCCTGTCTAACAAATACAGTGTTCCTTCTCCTCACAGCATCACATGTGCAAATGATTTTGGGGACTGCCACTGTCAAACTGAAAATGTTTAATAATAGTCAGATTCCTCTTGATGACTTTATTTTTGAGGAGCAATTTGGCAGTCGGTGTTTAGAACTGCTTCTAAGTCCTCAGCAAGTGGACAAAGCAGGCTTTTTATTAAAACTGCCAAGGATGTGTTCTGTACTCTAAACCATCAGTTTTGTCAGTGAAGGGGAATCTCCTGTACTCTAGGAATTTTACAAGTATGAAAAATTTGCAGTCTGTGCAATTATAGTACCATTGTTCTTGATCTCAAGTATGTGTCTGTACATATCCCCATTGTTGTGCTTGTTCAGGACAGAGATTTTTTCATCCAAACCACCTTGTGTGTTTCAGGGCAGGAGGATTACGATCGGCTCCGGCCCCTTTCTTACCAGAACACCAATGTCGTGTTAATTTGTTACGATGTCATGAACCCCACTAGCTATGATAATGTAGCAGCCAAGGTAAGAGGCTTCTAAATGAATTACACATGCCTGATATATGACAAGATGTCAGATTAGAAATGCTGGTGCTTTTAGTGTCCTGTACCCTGGGTGTGTGGATGCCCAGATCACTCATCATGCACTGAGCTGCAGGTCACAGACCTTAGACCTGGAGCTCACCTCTCCATGGCTCCTAAGTGCTCAGAACTGGGGTTGACTCTCACTGAAAAGATCAAACACCAGCAGTGAAATCACTGCTTTATCCATAGCAATGTCACACAACCAACATTGCACATCTTAGAGTCAAGACTACTTCCATCACATGTGAATTTAATTGCAAGGGAGAGATGAGAGCAACCACTTCTCTGTGCTGGGATTTCTCAAAGCACCAAAGCATTCTTGGACATTGCACCAGGAAAACAAAGCAAGACTTAGTCCAAATCCTGTTTTTTAAATGTGACTTTAGAGGAACTCCTCAGAATTTAAACAGATGGTAAATAAACATTTTGAAATAGAGACAGATGCCACTATGTTTTTATAAAGCAGCTGACTTTAGGTAGGACTTTTAAACATTTCTGAGATGTAAATAGTGAATGTTGGTCCCCCCCTGCCAGACTAACTCCAAAACTCTGAAATTGCAGCTTACATTAAATGCTACTTGGCTGTATTGTTTTAATTTCAAGAAATAAACAACAAAATAAAAGCCAGATGTAAAAGTTTTGTTTTTCTACCCTCAGTGGTATCCTGAAGTGAATCACTTCTGCCGGGGTGTCCCGCTCGTGCTGATCGGCTGCAAGACAGACCTTCGGAAGGACAAGGAGCAGCTGCGCAAGCTCAGGGCTGCCAGGCAGGAACCCATCACCTACAACCAGGTAAAATTCAGTGTTTCTAAAGTGGTGGCCTCTTGGCAGGAGATAAAGCACGTGATGGCATTGCTCCTCACAGGGATGATCACAGACACTGTAAAATTAGGTGATCCAGATAAAGAAATGATTGACAGCACTAACAGAGGTTTCTGTAAGTTCTTTTCGGAAGTGGTCAAATCACCACCCATTTTTAGTGCCAAAGTAAAGAGAAATATGAGCTGTTTTAAAGGACACAACTATCTGCCTTCTATGCTCATTTACATCTCATTCTTCTTTCACAGCTGGGTTATTACTCTTACAAGTTTGTAAGCCTTAACAAGTTTGCTGGACTTCCTTCATAATTGTAATTAGCCTACATTGCAGCCATCACTGGTGCTTTGATCAGTACTGTGATAAAGACTGGAGATGTTAGGAAACACATTCCAGTATTAAACACACTGACTGTTCTGGAATAAATGTATTTTGCAAATCCTACTTAAAAATAAATCCTTTCAAGGCCAGTAGCAAGAACATCTGCAAGGTTTCTCTGACATGAGGGACTGCTTTGATGTCTCTAAAGTAATCTTAAGAAAACGATGTATTATCAGTATCTCTAAGTATTATGAATCAATGAGATTTATGAGTAGTGTTATGTCAGTGGCATAGCTGTCGTAGTTAAAGGAGAAACAGTGATGGAACAGCTTGTCCCATGTCACACAAGACCTTTCTGCTCTGGTCCTCCAATTTATCTTTTTATTTTTGCTAAACTACAAAGCCATCCTTCTCCTCTCACCTCAGAGCAAGAACAGCAGCTTTCAAACTGAGACACACGTCCATGGAACAGGGTCAAGTGCACTACGACCTTGAGTGAATCACCACTTCTTCTAAACAGCAGGAAAATAAACTGCAACTGCATCACCATGAAACCACACTGGGCCTTTTAGTTTGTCTCCCTTGCACACAAGATGAGGTCCCAGCCTGTCATTGTGAACAGTTGCAGATTGTCCCTTGTTTGCATGAATAAATCCCTTCATCATCCTCACATGAGAGAGGTTCCAGGCAAGCAACAGACACTTCTGGCCAGTCTGCTGAGGCCTCATGCAGTTAAACTCAAGGACCCACATGTTATACAAACTTTATCTCCTACGTGAGCCTTCCCACTTGGTTTTTCCTCCCTGAAATATGCTCTACCTCAGTTTTTTACAGCTGATGGCACCTTGAGCCACACGATGTGGTGCTTCCCATGCCAGGCACAGAGGATCTGAACAGTATCTGCCACCACTGCAGCTTGCAAACAACTGGAAGGAGACAAACTGCTTAAATATGAAGAAACAACATCAACACCCCATCCCAATAAAAGCCCAAGTGACCCCACTCCCAGAGATAATAATGAATAAATGCAGAGTCTGTGAGCCATGGGTTGCAGACCTGGAATTCACAGTAAAAGGCTCTCAAGCATTGAAACTGGGGGCTGGCTCTGCAGGGACAATAAAAGGATCACAAGTAAGAAATCACTGTGCTTTGTCTGTAGTGATTTCACACAACCAGCATTGCATGAAATATTTTAGATTCAAGCCTGCTCCCATTGCATGGCTGAGAAATGCAGGCACCCATTTGTTTTTATGAGGATTTTGGCTGAGCCTCTGTGATGGTTTAAAGCAGAAGTCAAGGTTCCTGCATGTGCACCAGCAAAACAAGGCATCAGTGCAGATTCTGTTCTTGCATGTGACATTCATTACTAAAGGTGACATCACAGAATAGTTAAGGTCAGGCCTGAAAAAAATACCACCATGTAGACATCTTATCCTCACTTAAGTACCTACCTCAGCATTTAATTTAAAGAAATTCAATGCTGAGAATATTTTTGTGCTATCAGGACTCTGCATCTCAAGAGTCTCTAATGCTCTGAACTCTTAGGCCAGGCTTTGGTTCAGCAGAGTGGAAAAAACCAAAGTTTACTTACAGTGCTTCAGTTTATTACCAATGCCACTCACACTGTAACACTGCACTCAGAGGCAGCTTCTGTCTTCACAATTGCAAAGATGTACAAATTAATTCCCTTTCTTTCCAACTCACCTTCCTTCTCTCATCCACCAAACTTAAATCTTTTCTTACCTTTTTGTTCTTTCCAGGGTGAGGCAGCTTGCAAGGAGATTAACGCAGAAATTTACCTGGAATGCTCAGCAAAATGTCGTGAGAACATAGAAAATGTTTTTAAAGAAGCCACAACCATTGCACTGAGTGCCATGAAGAAAGCCAAGTGCCACAGGAAACAGAAAGTGTGCTCAGTGTTATAGTCTGGACTGCATGAGAGCCAAGTGATTCAGATTTTATAAACAGTTTAACTTTAAAAAACTTTTTTTTAACATGTTTGTATTCCTAGGATAATTTTTATTTTAAAAATTTAATTATTTTTAGTATTTTTGCACTTTTGTTACATTGTTCTCAGAGTTTTCAAAGCTGTTTATCACAGTTAACTCATGCTGTGAGCCTTCACCCATCTGGCTTTTGCTTCTAAGTGTGAAAAACTCACTATTTGAACTGCAAAGAACAGCAACTGCTACTACCTAACTTAGTGCTGGGGATTTTCTTCCTCTGCAAAATAATTGTGGCAAGTTAGAGCTACAATTTACTGCCTTTTTCCAGTAGAAAGCTCACATCTTTCAGAAGCAATGTTAAAGCAGCTTATCAAGCACCTTTGAAGAGACAATTTTGCCTTAACATTTTCAAGTTAATTAACTTGGTGGCAATGGCATGAGTTGGCCTCAAGCTGCCCCTGAGTGCAGATGAACATCCACCACCCCCCTGGACCAGCTTTGCAGACCTGCACCTCAGAGTTCTTCTGCTGCTGGAATGGAAAGTGGCATTTATCAATGGAAATACATCAGTTGCCTCAATTAAATAATGGAGTATCATGGGAAATAGTTAATTTACAGACTCAGATTTAGAAATACTCCAAGCAGCTACTACATGTAACGTTGAGTCAGTCTTATGATAAATATTTACAGCTTATTTAATACAAGACAGATGCAAATCATGGTGCACACTGGAGGAAAGATTCATTCACTTGTGAAATCATCTCTACTGGTATAAATTAAAATTTTCCCTTTTGTGATGAAGGTGTCAGTTGTCTAAGGATCAGAGAGGCTCCCACTGCACACCCTGGTACATGTGCCTCATATCTCCTGGTTCTTTTGCACATCCCCTCACTGAGACCTTGGATTGTAGGAGCAATCCCTAGCTTGTAGTCATCATAAACCAAACCTGAGAGGGGAAATGAGGTGTTGCTAAAAGCTTTCTGTGTAAGGCAAACTGTACATGACCAGTTGATGCAAAACTGTTATTGTTCTACATGCAGGGTAAACAGACCTTGACCCTTGAAAATCCTTTTTCTTTTCATTTTTCTCCTAACTTGATTTGATTTAATTAAGGTATGTGAATACCTATCAGCCTAAAATGGGAAATTTAATTAATTAGAAGTTTGTGCACATTCTTGACTATAAAAAACCTTGGAGATTTGTGCAGCCTTGTCTCCACTTGTCAGTAAAGGAACCACCCCTCACCCAGCATGAAACTGAAACACCAGCGTTCAGGAAGTGACCTGTTCACCATCAGCTCCACAGTGGAAATCTCTCTGGCTTTTTTAATCTGAGTTTCTCAGGTTACAGAACTCACATTACTCACCCCTGCAGAACCAGGTTCCAGCATTGCTCTCAACAGAAAACAATTTACATTTCCTAAACTGAGAATTCAAGGAGTTAAAAAAATCCCCTCACTGAGTGTGTAAAAATAGCAAAATACAACCCAACTGGTGTGAAAACTGTTGAAAATATGCAAATTGCAGTTTATTATTCATGCCCACAGGACAGTGACACAGCAAAGGTAATTTTGCTAGTTTGCAGCAACAGAACTGATGACTCCATCTCAAGGCTGTGGTGCATTATCTGTCCCCTCGTGAGCACTCTGGGGAGGTGGGCACTGTTTTCCACTCACCCTGCCAGAAAATGTGCCCAGTTTGGGCTTTGTGCTGGCTCAAAGGCAGCCTTCACTGTTGGGAAAGACACGGCCCAAGGCAGCTCAGTGCTGCAGCTGCCTGAGGAGGTACAGAAGTTACAGCACCCAAAAAAGGGTGTTCCAATGAGTGAGTGTAAATTCAAGCAGCACAAGAACTTTAGCAGAGTAGCAGTCAGTGTTTGCTCCATGCCATACCCTTGACCCAGCATTTCCATTCTCATGATTATTGGTATATATGCAGCATCTAAAGAAAGTATTTAATATCTGAGCTGAGCCTGACCTCCCCCTTCCAGAACCATGCCTCAAAAACCAACCCAAGTGTTTTTGTTACTAAAAAGGGGCAGAGGCAGCTGCATATTGAATGGTTTATTTTAGGTTCTTTCAGGCCTGGACAAATGACCTGGTCTCCCTGGAAAATGGCTAGCAGTCTTCCCTGCCATTTAAAAACTGTTTTTGCTTGCATGATTTTGTTTTCAAAGGAGGAATTTCTCTTCTTTAAATAGCTTTTTAGAAGTGTATATAGCAGCAGTATGGTACAAAGATGAGCATTTTCTTTTCACAGTACACACAGGTTAGTATTGCCACTGAGAATATGCCCTAAACAAATGCCTTGAAAACCAGCATTCGCTCTGTATTACTGATCCACCCAGAGTTTTCATAAAACCTCAATAAATTCAATACTTGGAATTTAAATAATAAAACTGGGAAGTGTCAGGTATCATCCCAGAATTGGAATTACAGTAGATCCCACATTTTCCCCAACGCTGGGGCTTCGCCAGGCAGGTGCATGCTGCTCTATATACAGAACAAAAACCCCAGAAGCAAATACATTTTATATTAAATATACATAAATAGCAGGAGTGTGACTGGAGAGCCATGCTTGCATTAATACTGAGTCTGTGCTGGCAGAGTCCTTCACCAAACACGGGGACAGGCAAATCCTTCCGAGCCCATCCACCGCCTGGCTGAGGTTGAGCAGGATCTGTCCCAAACCCAGCCCTGCTGGGGAAGAGGGATGGATGCACACTGGGAACAGGGGGAGTCACAGCTTCTTCACCTTGTCTTTGTTCTTCTGGAGTTTAGTGTGCACCACCTTGAGAGTAGTGAGGAAGTTCCCGAGGAAGAGCAGCAGGAACGTGAAAGCCAACACAAAAACCTGGAAGGGGAGAGAAAGCAGCATTTATTACCTTGCACTATTACAACATGGATTATACTCAGCACTGCTGTGCTCTACCAGGCACAGAACAGCCTCTGTGCTGCATTATCCTGAGATATTTAAATGAAGTTAGATGCCCAAATATCTTTCAGGATGTGGCCAAGCACCCCCTCTGCCCTGCTCTGTGCTGAGCAGAGCCAACACACACCTGCCATTCTTTGCAGTCCTTGTGCCTTGACAATCTGAAAAGCGTGACTGCATTGTATAGCTGCCAGAACTGCAAAGGGGAAAAGAAAAAGGCAATTTAATTACAAGCAAAAAGAATCAAACCTTGGAAACGTTTGTCATGGCTGTGTGTGATCCAAAGCACCCTTGTGTGGTGGTGCTGCAGAGGGAGGAGGGGATCACCCAACTTACATGCCCGAAGAACAAGAAGGGAAGGAGAAACGTCAGCCCCCGCCACATCCAGGACTGAAATCCTTCTGGAAAAGGTTGACAGAAGAGGCAGAGCATGAGCATGAAGAGCCAGGGCTGGACCTGCAGCTGTTCCCCACCCAGGCCTCCCCATAAGGGCTATTCCTGTCACATAAAAATATTTCCTTGAAATTGCTGTAGTTAGAGAAAGATAAAGATGGGGATGACCAAAACCTCCATCTTAGTCTCCTCAAACGCTGACAAAGAACAGATTTCTCTGCTCCTGACACAAGACCCAAGGAGGGAGATAAAAGCCTTGCTGCCCTTCCTGCCTTAGGACACAGGCAGCCAGGCAGGAGGGGGCACACAGCCCTCTCTCCCTCCCTATCAGTGCATCCAAAACTTGTGGAAAAACAATGCAAAGACAGCATAGCAGGAGACCTCACCTACTGTAAGGTCCAAGTGGTTTCTCTCCCCCAAAGCCCGGAGCCTATAGAGGCACCCCCTTTGGTAATAATACTGTAAGAACTGAACACAGCCTGGAGAAGAAGAGAGAAAACATCACTACATTTGTTATTCAGAAGTATGGTTGGCATGCAACTACTTTAATAATGTTTAATCCAACAGCATTTAATTATTGCTTATAATTGTGGATTGCATATTTGTACACTATCTTTATATTCCTACAGTTTAATATTCCAGTATTTACCAAACAAAAGTGTTTTCTTCTAAGCACGTATGACACAAAATGACTTCATCCCCTGAATGAGCAAGCTGAGATATACTCACTCTGAAATACTGAAAATGCTAAAAATTGACTGCGAAACATCTGATACATGAGTCCATCTGGCCTGGAAGCAGAGCACAGGGGAGGTCCATTAGTTTGCTAAAAGCATCCAATGCATCCAACCCTTCCCCTTCCCCACCAGGCCTGATCCCATTAGCAAACCAACCAGCAGCTGGTGCCCAGCCCATTCCACCCATTGGGAGCCCAGAGAGGTGCTAGAGCCACACAGGAAGTGCTCTCATTGATTAGGTTTGCCCTCTCTAACAAAGATAAATGCCACCCCCTCTTATCCATTATCACAGTTTTCTCCAGGCAGCAGAGCCATTCAGCATCATCTGCATTGAGAATCTGAGCACTGCAACAGGGGCTGGCTGTGCTGCTTATCCTGAGGGCAGTTCAGGATGAATGCAGGGCAAGGGACCTTCTGCCCCAGCCACTGTGTCAGCCCCTTACAGATTCAGGAGCAGAAGCTTTTGTTGTTTTAAGACAATTTTTAATAATAAACTCATCAGTTCATGCCCAAGTTGAGACAGGTTGCACAGGGGGTGCATTGTGGGTTGTCTAACCAACACCACCCACTGCAAGGGGGTAACTTGCATTTTTGGCTTTAAACTCTCTAATCAAGGCTCAGTAAAGGCACCAAACATTCATTTTGTGGTGTCTTTCCTCTATAGCAAAGTGCTGCTTGTTTCCTTAGTTACAGAGACAGAAACTGTGAGACCTGTAAAGATTTTGCTATCACCAGCCCAACTACAGCCACAGGGTTTGTATTTTTTTTTTTTAAACCAACAATATAAATATAAACTTGCAGTGTTCTATTTATCATTGAAAACATCTGTAACATCAAACAAATATTAAGGCTGACACTCTGCCATGTGTCCTGTGGCCACAGCTTCGTGGTCACACTGGATTCAAATGCTCAAATGATATAAACACCATGAAACAGGCTTGAAGCACCTCGAGCAGGCAAGAGCAGACTCACCACGTTAACATGACTCCAGACAGGAATGTGGAAACGTAGTGATGAGACACCCACCAGCCTTTGATCCTGAGCAGAAAACACATGGCAGTTAGACAAAAAATATGGATTTCAGTATTCAAGTCCAGCCCTACAAGCAAAAAAGAGATCCAAGAAATGGGAACAAAGCAGGTATCCCAACTCAAGCACAAGGGATGCTGTGGCATTTCCACACAAAGATGTGTGACCTCTAACACAAGGTAGCACACACACCCCAGACCACACCTACAACTAACTCACAGCTACCAAAACCAGCCAACACCTTGGCCAATAACTTAGGGACTCTTAGGAACTGCAACTGCACTCTCCCCAAATCTCAGGTGGCCACATGTGCCCTTGGAAGTGACCAGGGAGGAAGAGAGAGACAAAAGACTGCAGAAAGACCATCAGCATCTCAGATTTGCTGGGCTTCAGTGCTAAGCTGAATCCCTTTTTGTTGCCTGGTTCTCTTTTAAGGACATTCCATGCTTTCTGTGGTTTTTGCAGGAGGCACTGTACCTTGAGCCATTGCTAATGAGAATGCTTTCTCGTATCGTCAGCGTGCAGTAATACCACACCAACAGAAAGTTAAACACTTCATCTGTCACCCTGTTAAACAGAAAAAACACAGAGTAAAGAACCCTCTAGTTAATTATAAATATGCATTTTTAAAATCCCTGTTTTTCCTTCCTCCTCCTGGGTAAATGAAAACCTGCCCAAGTGAGGACACCAAGTCCCATCCTGAACATCTCTAACCCACATGCAGCACTGCACACATGGGCAGCACTGCCAGGCTCCAGGCCCTTTTCCCCCATGATCCAACACTGCAGATCCTGAGCTGATAAGCAGGTATGCAGGGATGACATTAAGTGCTGCTCAAGGAGAGAAAGCACTACAGAAGCAGCAGATGATCCAATTTAGAGAGGCCTTCCCAGGCTAATTCAATGAGGCGATTCCATGAGATCTATATAAATCCAATCAACTAAAAGAATGGAAGAGCATTATGCTCTAGAGCAAAAAAAACCCAAACCACCAAAACTTTATTTTGCCATTTGCAAACTCCTGAAGCCAAGGGGACTTGGGGCAGCCTCTGTACAAAGCAGCATCATTCCTGGGATGATCCTGCATTCACTCACACACACAGAGACTGTAGTGGAAGTGTGTGGCTCCAACACCTTCCTGGTTTTTAAGCAAAACTGAATAGTGGAAGCTTGTTGGTGCTCAGACACTTTATCACAATCTAGAGATAATGCTCCAGGTCTGATTACTTCACACAAATTCTCTTTTGTTGCTTTTGTAACCCCAGAGCTGCAGCACCATGTCGGTCCCTGCCTGGGACAACCCACAAGCACAACCATCGTTCCCAAGGACAGCATGATGCCAGAGTAGCATCAATTTTTAGCATCATCAGGAAACATGATGTTGGACTTTCTCAGTTACAAAAGACTCTTTTAAAAAGGAAAAACAGTTAGCTAAAATACAGCTCCTGCCAGAGATGAAGTGCAGGTGTCCTGCTGCCCAATTGCTCAAAGCCTAAACACCATCTGAGCTGTCTCACTGTCCTTAACAGTACATAAGATAATTCAAACCCAGCAGGATTTTATGCAAAATACTTGATAAGAAATAAAAATGCAGCTTACCTGTAGTGGAGAAAAAACCTGCAGGCAACAGCCCCAAGTAACAAGATTATTGTCAGATAAAGTTTGAACTTCTCATACTCGTCCTTGTAGGCGAACCTGGAAGGAAACAGGTGCTGTTTATGGACACAAATATGTTTGATTGGAATGTGGCTTCACCTTTCCCAAACCATACACAAAGCCAATGCCAAGCCCAGAGACAGAAGTTTTGCTGAAACACTTAGAAAAGCAGCAGACAGTGGGGAAAGCAGCATTCTGCCTTCAGGGAGGGTCAGCTCAGTCTCAGCTGCAACACAATGCCTTAAGTCCATCAGAGCTGGTTTCTGGGTTGGCACGACAAGATTTAAAAGATATATATATATATATCCATTTTCTAGAGCACTGTATGCCTAGAAGTCACAGTACCATTTTTCATCACAAAAAGACCTCTGAACACTTTTACAATTAAGGCCACAGGCTGAGCTGGGCTTAAAAGCCCAGGATGGATGGAATCAATTGGAGCTACGTAAGATGTCAGGTCATCCCCGCGTCATTGTCCAATCACCCATCCTCAGCATTTCACTTACCAGGTCTAACAGAAACCCATTCCCCTCTCCGGGCTTCAGCCCACCCACAGCAGGCCCCACAGAAACCCAAACTCAGACATGTGGGGAGGCTCACTCACTTTGCTTGGTTGCTCAGGAGAGTGACATTCACGTTTCCCAGCACCAGATTTAAGTACAAGCTGGAAGACAAAAGCCAAGAGCAGATCCAAGTAAGTTGTTTTATTTGAACACCACAGGACAATCTAAATCGAGGTGATGAGACAGTGGCTCTGCCAAAGCCACATTTGCTGGAGGATTTTAACTAAGACAAACTGGAGAGAAAGACCACAGAAGAGGCTTTACACATGGAAATATTGGTAAACATTTCCAGGAAGTTACTGAAAAGTTTTATTTTCCTGGTCCCTTTTTTGCACTACAGTCTAAGGTCAATATATGTAATGTGCACTGTCCAAACACAGGGAAGATTTGGAAAAAAAGTTTCTGATAGAAACTTCTGAGGGGCTGCAGCATCACACAGCCCTTGACAAATGACATAAATATGTCCTAACAACCCCCCTTGAAGAAAAAGTTAAAATTGGTTAAAATATTATTAAAATTAAAAAAAAGAGATAAGTCTTGTGCTGATTCAGCCCTCCAAAAAATTAGCCCAGGAAAACATCAGTGTGGAACACTGAACTGCACAATCCCTTGCCAGTGCAGGTTACTGTCATTTTAACATTTAGAAAGCCTGCACTGCCCACACACATTTACATCCACTCACAGCTAATGAATTCTGTGTACAACTGACACAGTAGCTCAGCGAGAGATTTATGACTAATCCAATTTTACATGTCTTTCTTCAACCTTTTCCTTCAGGAGCAAAGCTTGTGAACATTTAAAAATCAAAAATTCCTGGAGCACACGAGCCTCCCCAGCGGAGCACGTACCCGTTCCTCTTGGGCAGGTAGGCCTCCATGTCAAAGAAGACATTCTGCCTCTCCTTGATCTGGCTGCTGATCTCCTGAATGAGAGCAAACTCCTCAGGACTCGCTCTGGGCTTGCACCTGCAAGAACACAGAAACAAGATATTCCTGTTCATGTTTTCACCTCCTTTCTATTTGAAGGAAAATAATGTTGTCATAAAATCCAGGCTGTTAAAAAGCTGGCTCTGTCAGGTGATGTGCTTTGCTCCTGTATTTCTGCTGCACCATTTGGCTTATCATAACTTTATTTCACTGCCAGGTTTATGCTGCTGTAGGTTACTTCAACCAGTTGGTTTATAAATCAGCTTCTCTTTTCATCAGCTCAGTGACAGGATCACATGGGAATATTGTGCTTTTCTGAAGGAGCTCCCTCCACCCTGGGAACTTTGTGTGTGGTTTCAGGCACTGCCCTTGCAGAGACTGCAGCTCTTCAGGCATGAAGTATTTCAGGACATAAATAGGACACAGAGCTGATGATTTACTAACAAACTGTGATTTTTAGTAATTAATGTTAACCAGAGAGCAGTGAGCAGAGCCAGCAGCCTGTAGTGTCAGAGGTGCTGCACTCAGGACTGCACACAAGGAATTCAGCCCATGGCTCCTGGGATCAGCCAAGGAGCCAGAGACAGTTCCCTCCTGTAAATCCACCCAGGAGCAAATTACACCTTCAAGTTCAAGGACTGATGTTCTTCCAGTGCAGTTTACAGAGCAAAGCATTGCTCACCTGGCACAGCCAAAAGCTGCACAGTCCTGCAATGTACAGCACACACTGCAAGGATGAAACCCACACCAGCTCCCTTAAACTTCTTTATTTACAGGACTTTCTCCCTCATACAGTAATGAACTTCCTACTTAGCTGTAATACAGAACAACTTTAGCATTGCAACATAGATTGTCCATTAAAAGTACTAAAAATCCAAGCATTTCAGCCTTTGGGAAGGAGAAATATCCCATCCCTGCCTCCTCCACCCTCCAGGTCTCCTGTTACCGTTGCAGGCTGTGTTTCAGATCCTTTAGTGTCTTCTTCTGCCGGTGTATGGAGCTGCTGCAGGCTGTCTGCAAGCTGGTGACTTCTTCCAGTTTCTGCCTGTAAACTTTGTGTGTTTCCTGCAGGAGAAGAGGAGATGGTTGGTAGGAAGAGCCCTTCTAGGTTATTCATGGCATTTGGTCCTCATCTCTGAAGGAAACAAGGAGAATCCTGGTTTTATGGGATACAACAGGCACCCCTTTAACAAGCAAGGAGGGGGAGATGTCAAACCAGTACAGATACAACGGGGCTTAAATGGACACTGATGAAATTCCTGCAAGAGGAAATACATCCTCTACACTCATCTCATTTCCTCTTTAAAGAGCTTTCCCACTCAGGAGCTCCTCACTCCCATCCCACCCTGCAATGAAGCTCCTAATCCTTGAATCCCCTAATCCTCCATTTGATCCTGATCCATGCCCATCAAATGGTGGCTAAATCACAAGAGCAGGCACTCCAATTTCACAGCCAGATTAAATCTTGGAGAAAAAAAAAGAGGAGCTAACAGAGTTGGGGGGGAGGGGAAAGACACAACACCAGGCACAAATCCATGGCTGGGGGTTTAGGCACCTCCTGGCCACCACTGCAATCCCAACCTCACAGATATTTAAGCAACCTACTGCCCCATATTCTGGTTTAAAGAGCTGAATTGATGTCCCTGCCTGTGGCCTCAGATGCTCCCTGGAAGGAACTGCTTTATCACAGCTCATTGGTCCCCTGAAGCCCCCAATTAGTGCTCAGCCATAATGAAGACACACTCACCAACTGCAAACCCATCGAGTGGAGCCTCTGCTCTCACCCTGCCCTGTGCTCGGGGATACCCGGGCTCTGCTTCTCCACCCTTTGCAAGGATTTCACCCCCATTCCCCATAAGGGAGGTCTCAGGAAGGGCCCCAAGCACCAAGCAATGACCTCTCAGCCAATTTTAAGACATATAAGAAGTTGGAAAACAGTTTGCAGGGTTAGGGAGACAGTGTGGGTTGCATGGCTGCTTCATCTACCAGCACACCAACAACCACAGGAAATTCCCACTGCTCTTCCCAGAGCATAAACATGGTGGTGAAACCACACAAACCAAATCTTTGCTCTCCTCCTTGCTAGGACCCACCTGGTAGCTGTTCTTTATTTACAAGAACAATCCAAAATAAGCTCCAGTATCTGATTTAAAGACCTTAACAACTAAACTAACCTCGTACAGGCACTGCAGCTCTCACCGTTTCAAGCTCACTTTGGTTTTGCTGAGCACACCTCTACAGCACTAATCCCTGGCCAACGACACCACCAAAAAAGTGTTTCCACTTTCCTTTTACAGGTGGGAAACTGAGGCAGGGACAAGTCACTAACATTTACTGTGGCTTAGGTCAGACTCAGGCAGGGAGCTTTTGAGAAGGTGCACACAGCAAAGAAGTGACCAACAAAACCAAGCCAGCTGGTCTCCCCCAGCACCCAACCCTTGTTTCTGCTAACAGGAGTGCAACCTGAACTGAGTTTTAATTAAGAAACAAGCTAAATCTGGAAATCACACCTTTTTTTTTTTTCTTGCATGCACGTTCTGTTTAACAGTCTAAAAGAGGCTAGAACAGCCTCCAGAGTGAGAACAGCCGGTCATACTTTAAAACTGGCTTTAAGATTTAAAGCACGTGTATAGGTGCAGCAGTGATGACAAGCAGGGAAGGAAGGGAAGGTTTCTGGAGATAAAAGCCTGTTGTAGAACAGCTCTTGGCCCCCACTCCGAGACCCTTCTGTCTCTCAATGCACTTTTGCAAGATGGAAAAACCTCACTTGGACCCGTCGTATCCCACCACGGGAAATCCAACTCCGCCAGGAGATGCTGGTGGGACAGGCGCTGCCTGCATTGCTCTCTGCACCACGCCATGGGTGCACAACCACACCGCGTCCCCTTTCTCCATCCTTGTTCCAGCAGCGGGAACCACATCTCGGTGCATCCTCAGAGGGACCTGGGGCACGGCCACGGCTCGGTCTGCGCTGTCCCATGCGCTCGCAGCACGGGGGTAGCGGAGCACGGGCTGTTTGTGGGTGCCGAGCAGGGATGCACATCCCGCACCGCTGCGCTCCGTGCGGGCACCCCGCGGTCGCAGCCAAGGCACCGAGCACGCCTGGCCGCCCCGAGCGGGGCGGGGAGAGCCCGCCGCACCTCCGGCTGCTCCCACCGAGCCGCCCCGAGGATGCGGCCGGCGGTGGGGATCCCCGGTCCCGCTCCTGCCAGTGTGGGCGAGCGTTACTGCCCCGCGTTACGATGCGAAGCAAAGCCGGCAAGGGCAGCGCGGGGCAGTGCGGGGGAAGCTGCGTCCGCGCAGGCGGAGGAGGCACCGCGATGCCTCGCAGGGCCCCGCCGCTCACCTGGAGCTGCCGGAACTCCTCCTCCAGCTCCCGCCACTCGCCAAGGCACCGCTCCAGCTGTTCCCGCATGGCGCGGGGCCGCGCCACCTCACCGGGCCGCCGGCGCGCGCGCCCGCCGCCCGCACCCCCCGGGCCCGCGCGCCGCGTGCGCCGCTGACGTCATCGCGCGCGGTCATGGGCGCGGCCCCGCGGCGGCGCGCGCCACCCGCCGCCCCGCCCCCCTTTCCCCCCCCGCCCGCCTCACGGGAGGGACCCGTCAGGTGAGGGAGCGCTGCGATCTGTGCCCCCTCGGGCCAGAGATTCCCCTCAGGTCAAGGCTCCCCTCAAGTCAAGGCTCCTCCCAAGTGCGAGATCCTCCAGGTGCGGGATCCCCTCAGGTGTAGGCTCCCCTCAGATGTAGGCTTCCCTCAGGTGTAGGCTCCCCTCAGGCCCGGGATCCCCTCCCGTGATAGTTCCCCTCAGGTGTGGGCTTCTCTGAGTCCCGAGATCCCCTCCAGTGATGGTTCCCCTCAGGCGCGGGCCCCCGTCAGGCCTGTGCTCTCCTCAGGCCAGGGGTCCCCTCAAATGGGGCGTCCCGTCAGCTGCTGTCTTCCCCCCTGCCCCGGTCACCTCCTGGAGGCCCTGCACCTCTCCTGAGCCCCCTTGTGTTGTGGCAGCAGCCGAAGTGCCCCATGGTGTGACATGGAAGCATCTTCCTGCCCTTTAAGTTGTTCATCACACATGAGGCTAAGAGTGGAGATAAAACCCTCCACTGCACAGGGCCAGCCCCCTCAAACAGACCTGGTGGCTGAATCTGAGGTGGCTCAGCCCTGCTGCTGCCTGGATCTTGGTCACAGGTCCTTGAAATGAGAGAAGCTGACAAGAGGATTCCTGATGTCTTTATTTTTACAATAATTACCCACTCAGCACCTGGACTGGCCAGTTGTGAGCAACGCCCCTATTCAGGGGCAGGGTGTGAAGAGTTGAAAATGTTGGCATCACATCCTGTGGGTTTCTTGTGAAAGGGTAAAAATTGGCAAAGAGGAAGAAAAAGGGAAGTGGAAGGAAGCAATTAAAAATAAGGTACAAGGGAGAGGGGAAGGGAGAAGTGAAGCCAAAGTAAAAACACAAATGCAATGCTCTCTTTTAATGAGGAATGTATGTAGGATCCTCTTTCCTTGAATTTGACGTAAACAACAAAAAACGTTGGGTGTAGAGACACTCCTCAGTGTTCTTGCTGTCCCTGGTCCTTCTCTAGGTCTATATTCACACTGTTTGCCTTTTTGCATGTTTTTTTCATACATTTGTGGGTGGACATCTGAAATGCCCTTGATGACCTTCTGCAATCAGTTTCCAGAGAAAACCACTCAGAACTTGCAGTGGTTTGGGATTTCTGCTGGTTTAAGAACCACCAACCCCAGGGATGTTGCATTATCCCTGCTGCTTCTCCAGTGAGGCCACGATTGTCCAGAGATCAAACACATGTGTTGTGGCAGGTCTTGGTAATCCTGAAGTAGAATAATAAACAAATCAACATAATAGAAATGTCACAGGAATTTGTTACATCTGTATTAAATTTTTCCTGGATTCTAGCTTTTGTCCACAATCCTATGTAACAGGACTTTATGTTACAGGAGGCTTGGATTTTGGATTACAGACTTTGGAAGAAGGAGGATCCCAGATTGGAGCATTAAATCTGCGCTGGATACTTGCCGAAACTTTCCAGTTCACCACAAGGTTGGAATACTCCCTGCCAGCAAAGTTATTTTTCCTGCCCTCGTGAATCATTCCCTCCACCTCTGCAGTTCCCTGTTAGCTCAGTTTATCACAGAGCCACCCCTAAGATGTAGCTGCATCTTACCCCTTGCTGTTGGGGTGCTGACACCTTCCTGCAGATCTGGGGGAATCCAGAAAGTAAAAACATTTCAACCTTTGTAGGATTGCTTGTGTCAGTCCTAACATTCAGGAAAAGGTGCTTCTAGACAACATCATAAATTGTCAATAACCCTTAAAAGTATTCCTTTCACTGCTGATCTGTAAGCCTCAAAAGAGCAGAAGGAAACTCTTATCAGACATGAATATTTGTCCTGGGCTGTAATTCTGCAGGCTGATGACATTTTGTTAGGGCAGTGGTTGGTGTTTCTCATACAAAGGCAGGAAATGTGCATTTCCCACTCAGAGCCCTGCTGTGCCAGCCCCAGAGCTCTCCCAGAACACCAAGGGATCACCAGACATTTATCCCAAACCTTCCTACCTTTCCCCTACACTTTTTGACAAGGAACAATTCCTACACATGTTGTGGCTGTGCATAGTGATTACCCCAAAAGATTTCCTTCAACTTTTTAACTAAGCCATGCTAATTAATATTCATTCAAGAGATCTGCATTTTCTATCAAACAGGAACCACAAAAACATTTAATTATGCACAAACAATGTGAGTGTAGCAGGGCTGGCCTTACAGCTGGTTCTGCATTATTTACCGTTGCACTATTACTAAATACTTCAGAATTACCTGTAAGCTCTCTCCACCTCCTGGGAGGCTGTAGCTGTTTGTATAATCTCATTATTTAAATCACTTCTTTATGAATAAAACCAAAGCAAGCTGAGATAACAGTGATCCCTCAGCCCTGGATGGGGAGCTGGGCTCTGTGCAGCTGATGCTCAGGGTTCCCACACCTTGCCTGTCTTTCACTTGTGCCAACACATGAGGAATGGTGCAAATCCTCTGAATTTCAATATTTTATGACCATTTTTGAAAGTATCTTGCAAGTTTTAATGGCTGTTTTCTGCTGCCAGAGATCACCTAAGGCCATTGCACAGCAAATCTACAAACATGAAATCTCTGGTTTGCCTTTACCTTAATTAATCCCCAACTCACCAACCTTTCACTGCCAGAAAAAGTATCTAAGAAATTGAGTTAATAAATCAAGTTAAGGATCACAGCAGAATTGTGACTGTTCTCTGGGTGTTAGATTTTGTTTGAGTTCACATAGTTTTATGTACAGTCACATGTGAGCTCCTTTCCTTCACCCTTCAGACTATGCCTGAATGCAAATTCCATTCATTCTTTCCTCCTAAGATAATTGAGGCTGCTTCCTTTGATGCTTTTCCCCTGTCCTAGAAATACAGCACAGAAAACGGGGAAAGGACAAAATATAAATGTAGATGAGTCCCTATTCTAACATCAGGTGACAATAAGCCATGATAAATAAAATACTTGGCACATTTTTCAGCTGGAGATTGATACTGCTGATTCATCTTGTATTCATCTGGATTTATCCCTCAATTAAGGAATAAATTAAGGACTTGAAGTAAGGCATTAGCTCAAGTATGGCCAAATTTATCTGCCTCCAGTGATATTAGGAGTCTTGCAAAGCACTCCATGGTCAGTAAATAATTCTCAGCTTTGGGTGACTTCAGGAATTAACATCAAAACTTTACATTCAAACTTCTACCTTGTTGCAGGTAGTTAAGCAGAGACCATGAGCTGTAAATCTGCAGGAACTCATGGGGAGAGGGTATCTGGTGTCAGCTTCCAGGACTTCAACCCTTCCATTTGCATGACTATCTAAGTGCCTGAACATTCCAGATAACCCAGGGGTTTAGCTTTAGGTTGTTTTGATGTAAAACCAACATGGTTTTTATCTTGAGAGAACTGCTCCCAGCAAAAAGGAGAGAAGAATTTTAAATGCTTTCCTACAAGGCTGCCCCTTAAGCCAGAGTCAACCAGATGAAGTTTACAACTCAAACCTTTCTCTTCAATCCCTCCTAAATCCTGCTAATGACAATTCTTAAGAGCAGAGTGGGGGATGCTCCTTCAGCTCACCAACACAGGCTTGGTTGGAGTCCAAGACCCTCCCACCTCTTCCCTGGCTTTTCTTTTGAATATAGCAGCCATAAAACACACATCTGAGCATCCCACTTCCACAGTATGTTGTTGTCACATTCTTCACCTTTAAAGAATTCCAGCATATGTTTCCCTAAATGTTTTTTCTCTATTTATTCTACGAAGTTCCCAGAATAAATTTAATTTATTGATTCTGACAGTTTTCAGTTGGTTTGGACATTTCACTTGGGTGATTCCCCAAGCTTAGTGAGAGCAAACTCAGCTTGGAGCAGCTGTCTCCTTTCAGTGCAAAAATGATTGGTTTCAGATGTAGAATACTGAGGGTCTTGGGCTATATTTAATTTTTAAATAATTACTTTTTTTTTTTTTTTAATCTTGTCCTTAAAAGTAAAAAAAAAAAAATGAAAGTGCATCATATGTGACAGGACCTTACTGCAGAAAGGTGTTTCTGGGCATGTTTCCATGCACAAACTCCCAATGCTTGGTTTGCTCTTCAGTGTGTCCAGCCTGGAGTGGAGTTCATTGCAATGAACTGTGTTGGCAGAATAATGGGATGAATTACAGCATAATTTACATGGACAGATTTAAAAGCTTCCTTTCAGTCTTAATAAATGTAAGGTTTAATCAACTGCCAGACAATGAAAGCAGCAACAGTACAAACAGCAGCAGGACTGAAGCCCTGGCACTGCCTGGTGAAGGTTTTGCTGTTGTTACTTGGTGTCAGTGGCCAATACCTGTCAGAATGAAACAAGAAAAAGAAACTAAAACACCAAGAAGGGTATTTGGGACCAAATTTTGGCTGGCAGGGCTGGAACAAGGGGAACTGTGTCAAGGAAATCCCAAATTCTCATCCTAGCACTTCATAACTTGGGTTTTTGACCCTACTTATTTCACAGTGGCCTCAATGTTGTGCCTGGAAACAACTTCTCTTGGGAGAGGAACAGACTTTGGTTAGGACATTTCTGGGTCAGTTTGAGTTTATATCTCACTCTTTTATTTATATATTCTAGATGTATTTGACACCCTTTACAAAAATTATCCCCACTTCCTACTTACCTAAGGGGGTTCCTTCTCTCAAAATGGAATGACATTTTCTAAGTAAAATTTCATTTGAGTGAGTCAAAAGAACTTTCTGATAAAACTTCAAATATCACCACCTTCTCTTCAAGCTGGTATAATTTTGGTTTTTTTTGTGAGAAGAATATGCCTACATTTTCCCACTCTCTACCCTTGTAATACAAAAAGATACAGAATGATATTATCAAGTTACAAAATAATTAAGTATGATTCAAATGTTTATATCTGAACTAAGGAAACTGTAGATGGGAATCACACACAGCCTCTTCCTAGATAAATGTCTCTGTGAAGCCTCCTTGGAAGGGGCAGGAGGGTCTGTGAGGGTGCTGATAACCCACTCTGGGACCATGGAAGTAAAATAAACACACAGAGACCAGGATCAGAAGAATTTAAAATAAGCCACCCAGAAATGGAGGCAGCACCCTCCATCATATCCAGATACAGAGGTTTTTGCAGAGGCACTTTTTGATCCTAATTTATGAGTTTTAATTTGTTGCTAAAATATTTTTACTCTTTTAAAGTCTTTATTGTTTTCAAATGTGTATTAATTTTCAAATATGTATGTAACTTCTGGTTAGCAGAAGCTGTGGTTAGGTGTGACATAGTTTGGACTTGCAGTTCAAAAACCTCAGGCAGTCCATGCCCTTTAAAAATAAACAAGTAAAATGGTCTGATTTAGCTAATTATTTTAATTGCCAGTCTCTCAGTTAAGTGCAGTGCAATATAGGGGCTGAAATAACAAAAATAGTTAATACTTTTCCAGAGAGGGCTATTTCTGGTTGTAATTTCAGGCTGTAGATTTTGGGCTGCAATAAGCATTTTTTCATCTCCCTCATGGGTTTCTTTATTTCCTCCCCAAACCTCTGTCCTCACTCCAGCCCTTACAACTGGCCATGGTGAAACACAGGAATGATTGTCTTCAGTAATTTTTAGGCTGTGCCCCAAACCAGAACACATTAACATGAGTGACTGTGAATAAATCCTTCCTGAATATCTTCATCTCATTTTTAATAACAGGAGACATTTTCTCTTGTATAAGTACTTCCTAACTTGGTCAGCTTCCATGGTTTTCTCTCATTTTTTTTTCCTGCTTAAAGAAGTCTTTAAGTTCTGCCTTTCCTACATCCCTGGCAATGCTTGCTAGCAGCTGCCATCTTCCCAGTTCATCTAATCTAACACAAGAAATTCCATGTGTGTGTTTTCCCTTGGTACAGATCTCCCTCCATCATTTCCACACTGGCTCATGTTGTCTGTGGTCTTCCCTCCACTCTATTTTCCTACACCTGATTTCCCAGGCAGTGGCACTGTCTCCTTTGGCTCCATGGCCTTCATACATGCCGTGGGAAATGGAATATTTGCCTTTGGTCACACTCACACTTGGAATAAATCCTTTCTCTGTCCTATCCGAGCATGGACACAACATTTAAGCCACATTTGATGCCACAAATATCAAAGATGGCAAAGGAACACCCATCAGGGGAGACTGAGCTGTATCTCATCTTTACAGAGGCAGCTGCTTTTTGTCATCACAATATTTCCCACCTGCCTCAACATTTTTACCATACAGGCTGCAGAGTTGTGCACAAAAAATGTGGTAAAAGGATCAGAATCAAATGCATTTGGCTCATGGGAGTCATACAAGAGCTTTGGTGTGATACTAGAGATGTGCACAGTCAATTACCCATTAGGGAAGATGATTACAGACACCCACAAGGCCAGAGTGGCAATCCCTGCTCACCATGGCTGTGAAAGAAATGTAATGGATGAGGGAATTAGTGTCAGGTTTATTCAGATTTCTCCTTTAAGACCGCTGACGTGCATTTTCAGGGGCTTTCTCCTATTTCTCCTGACATTTGCAAGGCTGATTTATTTGTTACTCATCGGTGCTGTAATCAGTGCTTTCATTTCCAGCCTTCTGCTATCGGGCGTATAAAAAACCAACCAGAGGTGAAACACTCGTTGCTTATTAGCACTTTATATTCTGCTGGAACATCCCGAGCTCAGGGCACGCAGCTGCAGAGCTCGGTGTGTGCCCGGTGGCTCCGGCTCCATCCCCCGTGCCCAGCGAAGGGATCAGGGTGTGATGCCGTGTGCCAGCACGTTCCTGTCCGCCCGGGGCCGCTGCCGTGGCCTTTAGCGCTGGAGTTGGGCACGTTGCTATGGCGACCCCGCCGCCGCAGTCAGCATCGAGCCGCCACCAGCACAGGTCGGTGTCCGCCGTTCGGGGGCATCGGGGGCGGTAGGAGAGCGTAGGCCACACTCCAGGGTTCTCTGCAAACCGAGCTCGTGGGCTCTCCAAACCGAGCTTTCCCTGTCGGCCGCTCGCACCGCTGCCCTCCTGCCCGGCTGCCGCTGGGGAGGAGCGGCAACAGGAGCCCTGAGCGTTCCGCTCGCAGACAGCGCCCTGGGGGCCAGGAGGGGATGGCGGTGACTCCGCTCCGCCGGCGAGCGCTGGCAAAGGGACCCCGCTGCTGGGCAGTGCCGTGGTGCTGGGTCACGGCAAGGGCTGAGCTCAGCCGGGGCATCCTCGGGGCCGGGGGACAGTCAGGCACGCTGCCCGGCAGGGTTCTGCCAGGGACGGTTAGCAGCCGCTTCTCTGCAGCCAGGTGTGTTTCCCTCCTTGCTCATCATTAAGTTAAGATGTAAGATGGAAAAAAGTAGCTACACTGCATTGCTCTGAAGTTCCGCAAAGAGC
This sequence comes from Acrocephalus scirpaceus scirpaceus, assembly GCA_910950805.1. Lineage (NCBI taxonomy): Eukaryota > Metazoa > Chordata > Aves > Passeriformes > Sylviidae > Acrocephalus > Acrocephalus scirpaceus. The sequence goes on from OU383788.1 coordinate 11,006,377, forward strand.
CAGGGGAAAAAAAATGGGCTTCCCGTAGGGCCGTGCGGACTAAAGCTGCATTTTACCAGAGACCCGACTAAAGTCGCAGAGTAGCGTCTGGAGGGGGACGCGGAGGTCTGTACGAGCCTCATCCCCAAGCGGCGCACGGGAGCAGCAGCAGCAACCGGAACGACTCTGCACCGCCTGCCTCTCGCTGCCAGCCTCCCCGCGCCCTGGTAGTGGGCGGCTAAAAACACCCAGGGAGGCAAATACCAACTGCGTTATCACTTACGCAAACCTGGCATCGCTGACGTAAATTTAGAAGGGGATTCAGCAAATAAAGGCGGCTCCCGCCAGCCCGCATTACCTCGGGTACTCTGCGCGGGCTGTGCCTCGCAGGACGTGGTGAGCAGATGGGGCTGCCCCCGCAGCTGGGAATCCTCCCTAGGATTTGTAAATCTTCAGCTTTGAGTTGAAGAAGTGGTGAGATGTGTTGGTGGGAAAGCGATGCTCCCATCCTGCAGGGGTAGTGAAGAAACTTCTTGTCACAGGCATGAGCTGCTCAGAGGTCATGGCCAGTGTCAGGCTGGGTGCAGGTTGCTGCAGCTCGCTCTTCTGCTTCCTCAGAAAGGGCAGGACAGGCTCAAGCCAGCAAAGTGTGGCACAGTGTCCTGAAAAAAACCAGCCCTTGGCAAATATTGGCAAGACCCCCTTCTCCAGGAGCTGCAGCACTCAAAAGTGAGGGAGGAACTCAGCAGTTGTACTGTACCCTGTGTTTGCATTGCTGGAAAAACATCCTCTGTGGTGGGCTGTAACTCCATCATACCGAGGGGCAGATCCTGTCCTCGGTGTCCGCTAACCAACACTCATTCTGGACACATAAGTACTTCTATTTAGCAATGCCATCCTTCCAAATAGCTGTTGAATGACCATTTCCCTCAGCTGGAAAATACAGAACTGAGGTTCAACTCTAACAGTATTTTCTTAGTTAGAATTTCTACCTTTTATTTCCTAGCAGGGACCTAAAGCACTTTTCTTTTCCCCTCTCCTCCCAAGGTCCAGGTTTTCTCCCCTGCCAGGCTCCCCGGCACTCGCAGCACAGCAAGAAGCAGAGCTTTGCTCTGCCGAGAGGGGAAAAACGCAGCAAAATGATTCGAGATGGCTCAGTCCAGCGGATCAGGACAGAAGGGGGAGCCCAGGAGACAAAATCGGAGAGCATCCCACCCTGCCAGGCTCCAGCCGAGCTCTGGATATTAACGACATTCATAGAAACTTGCTTTTGTTCCTACAGCCACCTTTTAGCTTTTGTTAATGGTTTATAGGAGACCACTCTCACCTCCGAGTCTGTGCCGAATTCCCACTGTGCTGAACAGCAGTTCCATTGGCAGTGCTCAGAAATCACCACTATGCTGCACTCTACCATTGTACTCTGTATTTATGAGGAAAAACATCTCCTTTTCCCTTCCTCTTCCCCCACATGGGTCTTTTCCCTCCAGACCTCCAAGGCCTCAATCACCCCCACTGTGCTCACCATGCCCTGCTTTAAGCATCCTGCTTTAAACCCACATCACCTCAAAAGTCACCTCCTTGGCAGCTTGACGGGCTGGCAGAACTTGGCCTGCCCTGGGCAAATCCACAGCCTCCTGAGAGTGGGAAACGTTGTGCTTTCAACCCCTTTTAACAAGGCAGCTGGAGGACTGATATTTTTAGCAGCAAAGGAGCCTGAGCTGCATTACTGCTGGGGGTATGAAGTGTCCCAGCTCCAGGTGGGCATCAGGGACACTGCACAACTCCCTGACCCATTCCATCAGCTGTACGGAGGAGATGCCTTTCCCTGCACTCCCCAAGATCTCTGGCAGGTACAGAGATCAATGCCCACCACAAACCTGATCTGTTGAGATTTATTTAACATTTCCTAACAGGCTGGGCTATGCTACGAGCCCATTTTCACATAGTGCTGGTTTATACTTCAGTATCTTTAGTTGCCTCCTGTTTATTGTATCTCTGTGCACGGCTCACAAATACTGCTCTTCCTGTACCTGCCTTAGTAATTTCTAATTTATTGCTGATATTCTTCTTCAGATACCAACAACATGCCTGTTATAAAGCGCCCCAGGATTAGAGATCCTCTCTTTCATGAATGGGACAAGAAAGCCCAGAAATGTGGATTAAGACACACAGTTTATGCTGTAAATGGGGATCAGTATACTGGAGAATGGCAGGATAACTTGAAACATGGTAAGATGGATAATTTTGAGAAAAAATAGCAACTTAGATGTACTTACAAAGGTTCCTAGGGGCAGGAAGTGGTTCTATGTGCTCTATGTGCTCCTGGAAGAGCATTCATTCATGTATGACTATCTGTACACACACACACACATATATATTTGATATATGTAATGCAAAAATGCAAAAACATTTCTAACAGGTAACTTGAAGAGCTTTTGCATGCACTCAGGGGCAACTACCCCAAATATCTCTATTACAGATGTTTAAAAATCCTTTCCAAATACAGCAAACTGCAGCCAGCTCCATGCACTGGGATGTGCTCTGGCTGCATAGTGCTTGGAGCTCTCTCAGCTGCTGACTTGGCTCCAGGAATCTTAATTTATTCCCAAGATGTGGCAGGGGCTGCAGGGGACAGAGCAGGAGAAGGAGACCCTGTCCAAGCCAGGAGCAGCCAGAGCAGGACAGACTTGTTTACAAGCAGTAAACTGAGGTTTGGAAAGATTTCAGTGCATTCAGCAGAGGCCACACAGGAAGGCCCTGATCAAGATTAACGATGATTCCAACTTGGGAAGCTAAACTGAATCCCAGACATAAGCCTGACTTTGTGCAGGGAGTGTTTCCCTGCCTGGGATGGAGCAGGAAGGGCAGCCCTGTGCACCCTTCTCCAAACCATGATGGTGTCTCTGTCATTCTTCTTGTTTGTTAAACAGGTAAAGGCACCCAGATTTGGAAAAACACAGGAGCTATTTACAGCGGTGACTGGAAGTTTGGGAAGCGGGATGGTTATGGCTCATACAGCGTTCCTGACCCAGTGACCAAGGAATACAAGAAGATGTACACAGGCTGGTGGCAAAATGACCGAAGAGGAGTAAGTGAGATTTTCTGCCAGTAGTGAGGCAGTGAGACCCAAAACACGGGGAAGAATTGGGTGGACATGTGCAAAAAGATTACTTAAAATACTAATTTTCACAACAGTGAGGCTGAATTGAATGGTCAAGACTAAAAATCCAAGATTTTTATGGGAATGCCATCTCCTTCCTGGAGAGGGAGTCATCCCCACTTATCTGCTTGTTACCAGGCTCCAGCCCCGAGCTCCCACTGGCTGCCACAGAGCAGTGGTTACTCCTCAGACTCACCTGCAGCTTGGCCAAGCATAATGGGAGGTTTCACATCCTGTCTCTTAATCCTTCCCACCCATCCCTTTCATTCCTCTTGTCGTTGAATAAGTCAGAGGAACCTGTGTTATAAGCACTGCCAGAAAATGTACCTTCTTCTTGGAGTTTTGCAGCATAATAGGCAAATAACTTGAGTTCTTTTGGAAATTAAGCCTGTCACATAAATCACTGTTTTTCCTAAAAGGAACAAAATGAGAAAGTCATCTGGTAGAAGTGCAATGTAATGTGCAAAATCCTTGTAGGAACATTTTTGGATCTGCCAATGGAGACCTTGTGTTTGTCTTCATGTCTGCTCTTAAATTAAACTCATCTCCACCAGCACTTTTAATGGGCTTGTGGCTCCATGGCTCCTGTCTCTTGGAGGGAGCTTCCCTTCCTGTTCTTTAAGGTTAGATTTTGCATAATTGAGCTTTGGTGAAAGATTTATAATGACATCCAAATATCACTCGGGTTGGGTTTTCTTCTAAAAAGTTTCTCCCTCATATCCATGCAGTTTAATAAAATTAATACACAGAAAAAGCAGTTGTTTCCAGAACTGGTTTTATTATTTGTTCAGAGAAAAAAAGAACACTTTATTCCTATGGGAAAATGTGTTAGTGATATGGAAATATTTCTTATTGGTATCACTCCCTGGCATAGGGGGTACCTCTGGACTTCTCTTAATGGCAAACATACATGTAAGACAAACAAGGGGTGGAGTTGCCCAGCCTGGGACACACTGAGCTGGAAACATCGTCAGGGTTGAGAGACATAAAATCCCCATGTTGAGAGACACATCCTTTAATGCTGCCTATCCCCAGGCAGGTTTATACACTTGTAAAACCCGCTTTTAGCTAAATATTAGCAGCAATCATGCCAATAATAACACACTGAGATATAAACCCAGGGTTTTGTCAAGGGAATAAAACTGCCAAAAAAAAAAAAAATTCCCATACTACCACATCTCATTTCCTTCAGCACGAGAACAGCCACAGAGCTGGGCTGCCAGCAGCCATGTGTAAGAGTAATAAACAAAGGAATATTCTATCTAAGTGATGTCCCAAAATTGAACACTGACCCCTTTCCATAGAGCAGCTCCTAACCAGCCATCTCTGTGCTGCTCTCCAGGGCCGGGGGATGTACTTTTATTCCAACGGGGAGCAGTACGACGGCGAGTGGAGCAAGGGTTTGCGGAACGGCTGGGGAAAGATGCACTACAAAGACGGCTCCGTCTACGAGGGACAGTGGGTGAAGGATAAACGCAACGGGCACGGCGTCCTGCGGCTCCGTAAGTACTGACCACCCTCACCCTGCCCCCTCTAAGCTGTTTGGTGTCCTGCTGCTCTCCGGGTGTCTCCAGATTTCTGGGCGCTACACTGCAGCCTTGCAGCAGGACTGCGGCCGCTCCGTGTCATCCCTCCCCTCCTGGTCTGGAGCGGGAGGCAGCACAGGCTGAGCAAGGGCCGGCGCTGCACTGCTCAAGCCCATAAGCCCACACGCATGAAAGCTTACTTTTGCTGTGATTTACATTTAAATGACTGGGATGGTTCGGGTTAGAGATAATATACTGTTGGGTCAGAGAAGAGCAAATCTCTCTTTTCAAGCCAGGCACTTTGCCAGACAGGCTTTCTAGCTCTGCATACCAAAGAAGAGTTCAGTTTCCAGCACAGGAAAAAAAAAAAAAAAAAACCACACCAAAAAACCAACATAGTTTTCCTTTTGAGATCACTCCATCCCCTCTGCCTACTTCCGACAGTGGCTCGTGTTGAGTGAAGACAGGGGTTTCATTAGTACACAATACTTTTCCATAAATAACACCAAGCACATCATGGATTGGGAATGTTAGGGCCAATCTCAGCATAAATACAGAAATTTAAATTTTCCCCCCTTATTTTCCTTGGAGTTTTACACATTTTCCCCCAAAGCCAAGAATCCCAAGAATCTCTGCAATACCAGGCATGGCATTCCAAGAACACCTGAAGAAATATTATCTCCATATTACTATTCATCTATTCTATCTTTTTTTGCTTGAAAGTGATCTCAAGGCTAGTAATTAGCTAAGCAAAGCAGCCGGGAGGAATGAGCCTGACCTTCTCTGCACACCACATGCCTGACTGTGCTCTCTCTGCTGACTGTAAAGTCGCTTTGGACCAATGGCTCATCTGGATGATATCAGCACCTGCTTCCAGGGGGATTCTTGGCTTTGGGGGAAAGTCAAGATCCGCTGTGCTCCTGTCAAAGGCCCTGTTAGTTATAAACTAACAGCCCCTGCAGGCTGAGCCGTGGCTCATGCACCATTTCAGTGCCCAGTTGCCTCCAGCCTAGCCTGCAACTGATTGTTAGCTGGAATCCTTTTGGTTAAAATTAGCCGGAGCAATTATTTCATACCCACAAGCTTAATGCATTCAGCTCAGCTGCTGGAAGTGCGCCCACGTGCCGGCAGCTTTGCCATGTGAAAGAAAAGGAGTTCTTCAGTGGAGGTCACGATGAGCTGCAGCTCAAGATTAAATTGCTTGTAGTGGCAGCGTGCCCGGCGAGGGTGAGCTTGGCTGAGAGCACCGCGCGCTGATCCGCCGCCTCTGCTACATCCATTCCCCAACAGCTTTGTACCAGAGCACTTCACATCCACCGGGATCGTGGTCGTGAGCAACACAGCCTCGGGCGCTCTGGGAGGAGAGCAGATGGGAGCAGCAGGGCACCACAGTGCAGTCAGGGTGTTCACTGCCCCCTCATTGCAGCCAGGGCTGTGATTTTGGTGGTTTCTCACTTGGTGGCTGCAGTGCAAAAGCCAAGTTCTCCCACCTGTAGGCAGGGCAGCTTGGTGCTGCAGATAAGCACAAAACCAGATCAAAGTTGCAGATAACCATCACCAAGGCTCCAGCCTATAAATCAGACCCTGACTGAGCAGCCCAGCAGCCACATTCTCCAGAAGCGTTTTTGGTTTTCCCCTCTTCCCTTACAGCATCCTGGTAGGCCCCAGCTATCTCTGCAGCACTGTGTGGGGTGCCCTGGTATTTCAGCCACTTCTTGTGATGAAGTGGCAGAGTGCAGCTGAGACTCAAAGGTATTTCCACTAACACGGTCAGAAATCCCCGTTGGGTTTGGGCTTAGAAACACTGTACGTAGTAAAAGTGGTGAGCAGAGGATGCTGCTAGTGCAGGGTGGTCTGGATCTCTCTCAGCCCCAGCAACACCATGGGTATGATACCCTTTTTCAACCAGCATCCATGGATGAGGCTGCTCTCTTCCCCTTGCAGCTCTGCTTCCCCTGTTAGTGATGGATGGGTGGATTCCTGGAGAGCAGCAGAGAGCCCAAAAAAAACCTCTCTCAGCTTGCAGAAAAATGCCAAGAGAAGCAGTACAGCTGGAAAAACAGCCTATAACTGACTGAGTGAACTGTTCAGACTCATAGCAATTCTCACCCCGTAATTCATTGAGGAAAAACTTAACTAAAAGTATTCTTTGAAATCAAGATTATTTTGACTGGACAGCAATCAGTGCTCTGTTCCTTGCCCAGACAAGCAAACCTCTTCAAGCCAGAGATCCTGTGTGATTTGTTGCAGTGACAAATCTGAAACTTGTGTCCTGTAGTTTTTCGTGTTGTGAAGAGTGACTCAGGGACCAATTCCTTACTCTGAGCCCACTGGCTCCTTGTGTCAGCAAAAAATGAGTGTCACTGTGAGAACAAAGCAGGTGAGCAGAGTCCTGGTTCCAAGTGAGCAAGCGTGGGCTCCTTCTGCAGCATTTTCTCCCTGTGTGGCACAGCAAATGGAGCACTGCAAAATCAACATGACACACAGTGCCACAGCCACCTTGAAACTACTAAGAGGAGCCAAACACATGATTTTCTCCTCTGCTGGTTTGCTCTGCTCATTGAATTCATTTGTAACCCCTTAACAAAATGGTGCAGATTTTAAGCTTTGTTCATGTATTTAATTGCAGCAAATGGAAATCGGTACGAAGGAGGTTGGAAAGATGGCAAGAAGCACGGCCTGGGGAAATTCTTCTACCAAGATAAGGGACAGCTGTTAGAAGGCACCTGGGTAGCAGATATACCAAAGTGTGGAGCTATAGTTGACTTTGGCAGAGACAGTGCTTCAGCCCCTACTGAGTTTCCACTCCCAGAGGTAATTACTTGGAAATTTTGGTGTTTGCATTCATCAGTGCTCGGGTCAGCTCTCCAGGTAGCATTTCACTCCTCAAGAGATTTCCCCCGTGGGGTGTGTGCTCAGAGTCTTTTGGCCAGCAGCATCCTAAATGGCCCCACAGGGACTAACAGCTCATGCAGCCTCTGCTGGAGCCTCCCAATTGCCTACATCTGAAAAAATGCAGTTCTCATGCACCAGAACTGCTCAGAGACCTGAGGCAGCACAAAGGAAATGGGGACAATAGTGGCAGAGACAATAGTGGGATTTGCGTCAAGACCAAATGATTTCACCAAGCCCAACTGCTGAGGCTGAGCAGATCCTGCAGGAACCTGAGCAGCTGCAGGGCCAACAGCAGCTCTTTCCTCCAAGGCAGGGCCTCAACACCGTGCCCAGCAGCCCCGGGGGCAGAGAGGTGTGTGCAGCTTCCCACCTGGGCCCAAGGGGGGCAAATGGTGTCCTAGATCCCACAGCCTCTGCTCCTCTTTTCCCTTGACTGACACACACTGCAGAGGAAGAGCCAGGCCCTATCCCCATCCCAAAGATTTGGTAAGACACACTGGGCCATCAGCCTGGCAGCCACTGGGTCCTTGCATGTCACTTTGGTGCAGGACCTGAGGACAGGAGAGCCTGTCCCCAGCTCTGTGCCCTTGAAGGAAGAGGAAATGGGAATCAGCAGTGAACAGATGTGACTCCAAGTGAGAGCTGGCTGTGAGAGTCTCAGCTTGGACCCTCATGGTCTGCAAACCACAGATGTGAAACAAAATGGTCAATGCAGGATGGGCTGGGGAAGCTCCCCTTCACTTAGTGCCAAACAAAACCACCCTGTGTAATCACAGCTCACCACTTTGCTCCAGTAACACATGGAGTAGCACGGCCCCATGGCAGGTAAAACCCACCTTCCTCTGGCCCAGGGCTGTTCAAAGTGACACCAGGTATGTGCAGCCTTCCAAACCTCACAGCTGTTACATCTTCATTGCCCCTATCTTTTCAAATCTGGTTTCTATAGCTAAAGGCCCTTTGAGCACAGTTTTAAAGAGCCAGTTAATCCTGTAAGTGCCAGGCACACCCACAGGCAGTGCAGAATAATAAACCCAAAATACCCACCAGAGAAAAACAATCTCTACTTTGCAAAAAGAGTGAAAGGAGCAGCACTTCTGTAGCTGAAAATATTTACTATATGTGGTTTGTCAAAGGTCATTGACAAGAGCCTCAACAATCCAACAGCCTGGGATGAACTGCTGGTACACTAAGGCAGGATGTGCAAGTCTGGCTGTTTATTTAACTCCCTGAAGACCAAGTGATGATCCAATTCTCCTCTGCTCTATAAGCAAAAACAAAACATCAACTTTCACTGCTGTTATTGTGCTTTCAATGGGTAGAGATCTGTTGATCTCAGAATATGGATAAAAGGAGAAAATGTGAATTCAGGTTTTCCTAAACTTTTGTCACCACCACCCCCTTTATTAAAATTATAGATGAAGCCCAACAGGCTACAAATCAAAGCCACTTTTGCCCAAGAGTGTGTTAAAGTCACTCACACAGAGTTATTTCAAGGAGATAAAGTGATGTTCAACACACTAATAAAATTAGGGGAGTGTAGGTGTTTCTAAAACAATAATTGAATGGATGTAGTATAAGCTGAAGTCCTGATATGTGGGAGACTCTTCAATAATGCTCAATGAATCAAGATCTATAAAACCTTAAGCTTATCCTTAACCTTATTCTTTTTATTTAGATTGAACTACATGATCCAGCTGCCGTTTTAGCAGAGGCCCAGGCAATGTTTGATGACAGCAAAAAAGAATAACCAGATGCTGAAGGAAAAAAAAAAAGATTTAAAAACATGATCCTGGATTATTTATTCCTTCGAGTCTCAAACCCACACCGTGGTTATTCTGTCGTGGGCTGCCTCACCGTTCTCTCAAGGCTGTTCAGGTATACTTCCCTCTGCAGGTGGCTTTGCTCAGTAACCTCCTCCCACTCCCATTATTTTGGAAAAGAAAGGAAAAAATTAATGGGAAAAAGCCCAAAAGACAAGCACCCAAATGCTGGAAGACAGGCAGTGTGACTCTTTGCTCAGCTGCTCCTATTCCTCCTGCAAAGAAATCACACTCTTGTTGGTTTCAAGGTCTTTGCTTTAGAGAAGGAGGGTTTCTAGTATGTGTTTTAAAAGCATATAGAAAAGTACAATAAAGTAATTGTGTCCCCCACTCCCCCCAAACATAGCCCAATACATACCTGATACCCAAAATGCCTTTTGAAGTTACAACAGATCATGTGTTAATTAATAAGTATATTTTAGGCTTCTAGATAACAAATAATCCGCAACAATTGAGTATACTTTATTTCATGAAAATATTTTATACCCAAATAAGTGATATACAATAACCAATGTTTAAAATGATTGAGGTAAATGCCTAACACCGTTAGTATAAATAAGGGATAAAAAACTTTAAGTGCACTCAATGTTTAGATCCATGTGTTTGTGTCTGGTTACTGCCTGGGTACACAGTGACAAAGGTACCCAAGGTGTAACTTTCATGACCATTTCCACAGGTGGAAAATGACAAAAACATACTTGATATCATGGCTTAAAGTGCAGAAAATAGTCAGAAAATTAGCTGTAATAACAGCGCCATTAGCTCAGAGCCTACCAGCTTGAGAAAACTAAAAATAACCATGTTCCACTAGCTTCTAATTCTGTGTGTCTTAAACAACAAGAAAACCCCACACTTCTCAGTCACTTTGTATAAGATCCACAAATCAAAGAGAAATTCAGCTACCTATCCAGAACAGCACAGAATTTTACAAAATAAACTCGGAAAACTGATTTTCTGGACTTCCATTCAGAACCATGTAACTTCTAAATACAAAATTTACAGACAGAAGTAAATTTTTTACACCTTATCACACCCTTCCAATCAGCTGCTCTAGTGTGAATACCAAGTCAGGTTTTCTTCCTTTAGTGGGGGATTTGAGGGGCCTGTTTCCCCATGACAGAACCAGTAAAGTTCTGTCTTGGATGGCAAAATACATTTTGTGCCTACTGCCAAGATTTTGTGTTTTGGAATGCTGCTTCCTTATTGCCTTTACTAAAGCAATGCTTCCAGTGCTCCATGGACAAACACCTGTGAGTCTGTAAGTTACAATCCTCATCATCAAATTTACATCAGGAGCAGAATATATTTGAAGCATGTAATGGCAGAGCTGAGAAAATCCAGTTTGGCTTCTGTATGCCAGGACTTGTGGAAACACCAAGTAGAAAGCTGTTTGCTGCTTGTGAACCATGACTGCTGCTGAAAAAAAACAAACAGCCCAGCAGGTTTTGTTTTTAGAATACAAAGGCACCACGGGTGACCTTGTCAACACTTTGCAGTGCAGTGCTGCTGACAGGAGAGATCAGTCCCCATCTGCTTCAGCAGTAACCACACTGCACCTGAACTCCACAGGCACTTGGTACAGATTGCAAATACGTTGGGATAACCTGAGATGGAGGTTGGTGTGAGAGACCACGTTCAGCCCAGGCTGTCAGGCACAGCTCCACTGGACTGTCACAGTCCCTCCTGTCTCATGGCAAAATCCCAGGTTTCTATTCCACAGTGATAGCTAGGGGGTTTTTTTCCCCTTTGGCTTGAAACTTGTCTCAGTTTGTGTTCAAAAACAGCTTTTACCCATTAAAGCCCAAAACTACTCTCTAGAAGAACTGTGTTCCAAAAAATTCAACTCCTAGACATAGCCAGAATTACTGAAGCAGCCCAGGACAACTGCTGGAACCTTTCTTGGACAAACCTCTTATCTAGGAGACCAAATGGAAGTTTTTGCTTAGAGGAAATGAACAACTCAGTAGCCTTGATGTCACAGAGGTGTCTGAAAGAAAGCAGCAATATTAATTACAAATAATCTACTTTCATAAATAAATATACATCAAGAAAAGTTGTCTTCCAGATCGTTTGGAAGCAAAAAATGTATAATGAGTTATTAAATACAACACTTCAGCAAAGAGAACACTTTTCTAAACAAGGAAGACCAAGGCATAGCTAATTACTTGGGAATCCAACACAGAGAAAGCACCTTTTGCTGCTTGTTTCTGAGGATTTATTAAAAATATATTTTCAATATAAAAGTACAAAATAATTACTACTTTGGCTTGGAAAAAAACAGCAGTGATTCTGATTTTCAAGCAAAAAAAAATTATCCAGTGATAATTTCCATCTAGTTCCTTCTTTTTAAAAAAAGATTCTTAAAAGAGAAACAGGCAAATCTATCTCTCTGGATAATATGTGCCAGCTCATGAGAACTTTAAAACAGTTATTGCTTTTATTTTCTTCCATGGAAGAGAAGAGTCTCATTCCTACTCATGTGGCCACACCACATTGCAGCAAGTCTAGTTCTGGGTGTTTAGCAAGTTACAAAATATGTAAGTGCCAAGGGAAAAAGGCACTGGAGAAATCAGCAAAGTAATAATTACTTGGCAGCAAAACATACTGGGGAAAGTGCTGGGAAAGCTTTCACTCCTACCATCTGTCAGGCTTTCCAGGGAGAGCAGCGCTAGCACTGAAACCAAGCGCTAATTGCTGCATGTCCCAAGTAATTTGTATCATGCCATGCAATATGGATAGGACAAGCAGTATCTTCTAGTAAATGCCAACATCAGATAAACAGAAAAAAAAAATCCACAACTTCTCTATCCACTCCTAACAAATACCCAAATGTACAATGTTATTTTCCATGTATTTATACAGCCACCATTCAGCATTAACGAGAAAGATGCGAGACAGTGTTCACAGGAGGAGGGCTGCACAGGCAGTGCAATCACACCCCACCATCCATTCCTTCAGATAGCAAAACTTGTATGAAAGGAACACTTTTTTCCCCTCTCTAAAGGGTTAGAACAATATTTATAATTATTCTTTAAACGTAATCAGCAGTTCAACCAGTTCATCCACAGGAAGGCAGAAGCAGAATAGTGGGTTTATTTTCTTAAGCACAGGTTTACACAAAATTGGTGACGGCTGAGGTGACAGCATCACCTCTGTGATCCAGCTGGTCCTGGAGCCGTGCAAATTCAGCAAGTTCATTGAGTTCCTGAAATTGCCTGTCTGTTTTGTGGCTCACCAGTGACCGGTAGAAGTGGACTGCAAACACAATGAAAATCAATCCAAAGGGCACCATAATGGACGTCGATGCAATGGCTGCTGCCTGTCCTGATGTGATGGTAGAACTGTTGCTCTGTGGGGTGTTGTCAGTTTTCTTCTTTAGAGGAAGGAACTTCACCCAGCATAGTAACACCACTTCTGCAAGAAAGAGCAAAGTCCCGATGACAGTGGAAAATGCCCACGCGAGCTCAATGTGCCGGTGCATGCGCTCGTGAGGAGATTCCTTGACAGAGTTGAGGTTATGCACATTGCTAACAGCCTCTATGTTTGGAAGAATGCAGGTACTTATCATGAGTGCAAAAAGGTGAACTGCAACAAGCACAGTAGTGCAGGCACTGAAGGCTATCAAGAGCCCCTGAGGATATTCGTGGTCTGGGTCAAGCTGAACTTCCACCATAGCCACCTGAAAAAGAAGGGGGAGAGAGATGCAATTACCTACTAACATATTATTTGACTATAAAAGTTATTCAAAGTTTACACCATGTTTCTGGAAGATCATCTGATCCAAACAAGTGTCTAACTGACATTTCTCCTCATGTCAATGTGGACCCTCTATATTAGGTCCGAATTTAGGTCTGAGCTACCAAGCAAAGGCCACTGTTTTCCCACTCACTGTTCTGTTGTAGAGAAAACCCACAACCACCTTGCCACCTCCAGCTCATGCCAGCAGATGAGCTGACCCTTATGAACAGCATACTTGGACTCCTTTAGTGAAATATTTCTTCTTTTGTGTTATATTGAAGACACAGCTTTTGATCTTTCACTTATGAAGTCTTTTGAAGTATCTGTGAAAGGCTGCAAAGGCAGGGGACTGCGTGAAACAACCTTGGTGGTCCTTTCTCCTTGGATATTTGGGTTTAAGTTCTAAAGTGCAGAAACCTTTCATGAGAAAGACCACCTTTCCATGAGGCTCTCAGATATATTCTTTCACTCAAATATTTAAGCAGACTCTGGAACACAGATTCAAAACGTGAGTCTCCACAATGCCCATGGCAACCAAGCAAGTCTGTTAAGAGGCTGGAGGAAAGACAGTGTCTCCAGAAAAGATAACAGTGCTCCCAGGCATCACTGCTCCCCCAAAGATGAGGCTACTCATGAAGATGTTCCAGCCCTCCACCACCTTATGCAGCCATGCCCTTCCTGTAACCTCAGATCTCCAAGCATGCCTGTGCCTAAGGAGTAAAAAATCAGCATTAAGTAACAGCACTAGGAAACTCATAAAACCAGCTGGGATATTTCTGTTAAAGAAAATGAACTAGAATGCCTTTTAACTGGTTTTAAAACTGCCAGGTGGTTTTGTGCATATGTGCAATTGATGAGTGACATTAATCCCAACAGCTCTCCTGAAATGATCTTTCCTGATAAATTTCCCTTTCAGACAAAGGACAGTTCCAAAGAGGGAATAATGCACCAAGGTCTCTATGTTCAGTGCTCTTTCTCAGAGGAACTCATTAAACAGACAAAATATGGGTAAAATGCAGAGGAAAAAACCTGACAGTAATCTGAAATATAAGCACATCAAGCTGATAGGAAAAAAGATTCCTGGAAAATATGGATGCAGGGAGGCATGGAAACCAGGGCTCACAGACAGCTGCAAAAGCAGCAGGAGCATTCAAACCTCAGTTTTCACGAGCTGAGCCAAGCTAACCAAGTCCTGGATCCCATCTTCTTACGCATGTTCCAGGACACCAGAACTCTTAATCACTTATGTACCCAACATATTAATGCAACCCAGGGTTTTGCTCAGACATGTTTCAACAGGCATTCAAGGCCATTTGCCAATTTTTTAATTCCTTTATTGAAAGCTTTGTCATAAGGCTAACCACCCAGCCAACTAGTAAGCAGTTTCCAAGTGTTAAGAGTAACTCAACAAGAAATCATATTAATGCATATACAGTCCTTGCTTGAGGATTTAAAAATACCATTTTTCAGCTGTGGGAAACTTCATGTTTGAGAGGATAAACACTTGCTTGTCAGGTCTCTCTTCTGCAGGATTGCTTATTAAGTCGCAATGTACTCGTGGGATGTTTGACTTCCTGTGTTTTTCACAGAACAATTGCAATCCTTCACCACTGAGGAGTCATTTTCATACTTAAAGATTTTTCTAATAAGTCTTCTGCTGTGCCTAGACTCAAAGCCATCCAGCATGTCAAGACACTTTAATCCTTTATCCTAGTTCTTAGTATGATAACATAAACATGGCACTAAAGAGCTTCATGAGATGAAGGCTTTATTTTCTTTTAAGAACTGACTGTATTTAGTTTGCCAAACATTGAGGACATTTTATATTTCCATTTATCAACACGTCCATACTAATGATATCAAGCAGCTGATTTTGAGCTCCTTGTGTTCATGTCTGGCAGAGTAGCCCCAGCCTGACCCATAAGTGAAAAATCAGTTCATGTTTTCTGTCTCCTCAAACTCTCACCAAAGCTAATTTGGGAACTCTTTCAGTGTAAGATAGCAGAAACACTGCCAGCTCTTTTCAACTCTCAGTTTACTTCCTGGGCCAAGCTTGAGCCAGGCACCTAAAACAAAAAGCTTCATTTTTCACCATGAGGGCCTGTGCCTGTTTTCTAACAGCAATGCAAAACGTCAGAAGTTCTTCCCTCCTTTGCTCATGCTGCAATTTCAAAATAAACAGATCACAACTGCTCTTGTAAAGTAATACCTGCAAGAGCAGGGCCCTGATGAAGTCATCTGATATGATCCAAATTCTTATAAAGCCTGAACTCACAGGTACATGCCAGTGTTCTGGGCAGGACATGTTCCTGCTCTACTTGTTCAGAAGAGCTGCTCAGGGCAGGAACTGTCGTCAGTAGTTGCACACTTTCCAATACAACACTTTTAGCCCCTTATCCTTCACCACTTTGAAAGCTTCTCTGAACACTTGCTGCATGATTTGACGGTGCAGCTGCCATGCTGCAAGTGCCCTGGCTCTGCTGTGTAATCACAGTGTAACGTGGACTGGAAGACACCTCAAGAGGTCATCTGGGCTAATCCCTGGTTCAAAGAAGAGCTAACTTTAACTTCAGATCATCCTACAGATATGGCTGACAGATTTACTATGGCTCTTGACAAAGCTGTACATCTGAAGCACAGCTTCTTGACAAAACTAAAGGACTCATGACATTAGGACACAAGACTGAAGCTCTCATAAGCCTAAAAGTGGTGGGTGTTCAGATGTTTTCAGAAGGTAACTGAATTTTGGCACATAACCATGTTAAGCCTTCAATATCCTGGATTTCAGAGTCAAAGCAGCCTGATTACTACCATATTACAGGAAATTTAACAACTTGCTCTCTAGAAAAATCTGCATTTCAACTTCTTTTTAAGTTCAATATACTGACCAAGGTCATTTCACTTATTTATTCATAATGCTCCCATGCCTTATTAGACCAGAGGGGCTTAAATAAAGCCCCTGCTTTTAAAGTAAAATCACAGGCTTACATCTTTTTCAGAATCAGTAGACAAGGCTGTAGAGAAAAGGAAATTAAATGCCCTATCTCAAGTAAATCTGCATTATCTATGAGCTATTATTATTATTTACTTCCTCTCCTCCCCTTCCCCACAAAGATGCCTCTGAGCTCAGGTTGGTGGGGATATAACCCAGTACTGGGACTGCATTTTATACAGTCTAGCAAGTCAGGAATGGCTTAAAAGAAAGCTGTGTTGATCAAACATCACAACTGCATTTTTGAGGGCACATCCATCATTGCTTGTCTATGGGTGGGACCACAGAGGAAACTCAATAATGAGCCGAGTGTCAGAGCATCACTGGGAATCAGCTCCTCTGGCTGGCTCCCTGTTTTCCTGACAGTACAATTCACTCCAGAGGCGCAGAGCCAGGCTCTCACAGACTGTCTGCACCATTCATAAAGAGTTATAAACAACTCATACAGAGGCTCTGTATGAGCCAGAGTAACTCACCGGAAATTAAAAACAGATAACTCAAAATAATGACCTTACTTACTGGTTTCATACAGAAGGGAAACTAAACTAAACTATTAATCCATTACTCCAGGATCTTGACTCTGCAGATTATTGTATGCTGCAGAATGGCAAAACCCATTAATATTTGCTGATGCTGACACTGGAATACAAATACAGGATCTCATTTTATTTTGCTAGCAAACATGAAAAGGCAATGCTTGTGTGACTGGAGCAAATGCATCTTGAGGAGGTAATACCCCTCTACACAGTGTAACTTACAGCAAATCTATTCAGTAAGTACAAGTTCAGATTATCCAGAGGCTCAGGATCCCCTCTACATCCTCCAAACTACAGCAGCCACTCACAGCTGCTCCAAGACAGAACAGCAGGAGCCCCAAATACTCCACACTGCCTGCCTTGCTTGTATATAACCTCGGGACAGGGATGTTCAAAGGAGGCACAAAACTTGCCTTTTGTGACTGGAATAGAAGAAACTTTTTGCATGGGGGAAGATTCTCCAGCACAGCTCTAATCTCTAAGTGCAGCAGCATTACAGAAGGCTAAGTGGAAGCAGAAGCCACACAACTGGGCCTGAAACTCTTTCCTGCTGGTTACAAAATGCCAGTTTCATGCTATTCTACTAACAACCCAGCTAAATACCACTTAAAAACTTCTAGAGAGAGTGTTTTAGTATTTAGAACAGCCAAGTGACCTTCACTAGACAAGGACAATGATGTCTTGAGCACCTGTACAGCCCTGACACCAGCAGCCCCAGGTCCTACCTTACCTCAGCACCAACTGTTATTATGAAACATATATGTTTCATAAACATTTATCACTGCAGTCAGTCTTGTGCAGAACATGACTGAAGCTGTCTTCAGGAGACCACACTGGCCATATTTCAAAGGCAAGAGTTGACAGTTCTTTGATGATATTCAATATTTGAAGCATATATATCCCATCTAGACAAAGCCCAGCCAGCTTGGACCACTAGTGGTATTTATAAGAAAACTGCTGCCTGCTAAGTATCAACCTCTAAATCCTACATATAAGGAAGCCAACCACAGTGCATAATTCAGACCCCTAGTTCTGACTCAGTTAGTTTCACAAAGCTGTTAACTGGTGGCAGGAGGTGATGTTGAGTCTTCTGGTTTTATGGCTATTGGCATTCCACAATTTTCCTATGGTTTCTGACTCCCATACTGTAACATTGTCATGCTACTGTGTTATGCATCTCTGGTGACAAAAAGATGCAGCAAGTCAGAATAATTGTTCAAACAAAAATAACATGCTAGCAGCCTATTCACTGTGAAAAACAGACAAAGCCAAGCAGGAGAGGGAAGATCATGCAACAATATCTGGGCTGTAATACAGAATTGAGAAATATCTGATGTCCCCACCAGTGTATGGAATGAATCCTCCATTCTTTAATGTACTACACATCCCCCACAATCCATAATTTCTCTACCTCTAACAATTTAGTGGATTGATACTACTAGCAGGCTCTATAAATTGGAAAAGTGTACTAAATGAGGTTATAAACTTCATGGATATTCCCTCAGACATATGGCACTGGATGATAGCATCCATGGCAACCTGAGTGAAGGAAATGCTCAGGTTTACTGGGGCGAGCTCAGCTCTCACATCAGTTGCCATCACCAGCCCCTGCAACTGTTTTTGAAGCTCACACAGGGTTGCAAATCCTGATGTGGAGCTCTGAGACAAAACCAATTGTAAAACAGGTTTTTAATCTTCTCTGAGGAAACTTAACACTTCAGGGTTTGAAACCTGGCTGAGTGTTTCATACTCCACACCTCACTGACCTGAGCAATGCCTTGCCTTTGGCATGCCTCATTCCAGCAGGGTATACATCATCAATCCTGAGGGAATGAACTTTGCAAAATGGCTGCAGTTAGACATAAAAATAGTCCAAAAAAAGGGAACAGTTCAACGGGGATGAAATTAGCTTCTACTAGAGGATGCAAGCACTCTTTAATCAAAGAGCAATGATCAATGGGGCTGGCATGGAAACCAGCACGGAAACCAGCACGTTCCACTCCTGACAATTCTCATCAATTCACTGGGTGGTCCTGGATATATTACTTAAGCTCTTTCTTCCTTGCCTGATAAGGAAAAGAGAGGAACAATGACCCTTCATTGCTGCTGCCAGCTTTGATCCAAGACTAGAATGTACTTTAGCAGCATTTTGTTCAAGTACCAGGTGCCAAAGAACTGCAGTCAGTAAACAATGCACAGACGTGACAGAACAGCTCAGATTTTCAAGGCAGAGGGACAACTCGAAAAGATCAGCAAAGTTTTTAAAAGAAATCTAAAAATACTCGAAAGTTAACTCAGCTCTTCTGAAACAAGATTAGGAAGCCTTAGCTAGAGCACTAGGTCTGTCAGTGCAAAACCGGGTGGATTTCCGTGCTGAACTTGTTAAAGGAAGAAAAAAATGGATTTTTTTTTGACGGGGAGTTTTGGAAAAATTGAAATATGAATGTTCACATGTAACATTCCCAGCAATTAGAGATTTTGTTAATTGGAACGAAGTGGCTTTTTCCCGAAATACCCTAAGCAACAAATTCAAAAGCAGCAGTTTTCAACAGCAGGAGACTGAACCCCTAGAATTCTAGAGAATTAAGAAACAAGTAAAAGCCTCACCTCATACATCCACGGATTTTGAAAGTCCACATATTATCTCTTTAGAGAAAAACCAAGGAATTCAAGACATCAAGTATGACCTTAAAACAACAGCATTTACACTGAGATGCAACCTCCCTTAGAAAATTTATAAACCCCAACAAACTACATTTTTTCCCATGTTCTGTCTCAATGTAGAATCCTGACTCAAGCAGTCACAAACTGCTCCGAGACAGCAGAACGGGTGTCCAACAAGGAAAAGTCATTATCAGAAGCGGCGTCTGAGCTCCCAGCCGGATGCGTGTTACCCAAGGAGAACCGACTCAAACGCACGAACACGAACACAGCCGCCTGTCAGTCAAACGAGCAGCACTCCACCACCTCCCGAAGAGTTGTGGTCTGTTTTTAGCCATTGGAGGAGGACAGTGACATTTATTTGACCGTCAGGAGGCTGCTGTGTTTTCCAACAGCATCATTGGAACAATGGCTCTGGAAAGGAGTAGATTCAACGGCTGGAAATACTCGGTTTGTTAAAAGAGGGGCAAAAAATCAAAAAAGCAAGCCAGAGGAGTGAAATTCCGAATTTATAAACCGTGAAGCATTTTTAACAGCTGCATAAAGGAGCTGGGGGCAGTCTGCAGCTTTGCATGTCAGATGTCTGGGCAGATGAGGAAGTCTGTGGGTAACTGTATTTCAAATTATATGGAACTTTCATATGAGATAATTCGGGCTACTAGACTGCGCTTAACATCAAGCTCAAAAGGAAACACACACGAAGAAAAAAACATTTCTAATCCACGCACAAAACTCCAAACCAAGTAACACTCAAGTTTTCCTAAAATAAAAACTAGGAACCTCGCAACTGCTAAGGATTGATGATGGATGAGTCTCAGCGGCACCATCAACTTTCATTAGTTGCATTTTTTGGTTTATTTAAAAGCAGCTCCAGCTCAACAGCTGCCCTTGCCCTCGCTGCGCAAGGCGTGCGGTCTGAGACAGGAGAGGGATGGAAACCCCGCAACCCGGGCAGCGCTGCGGGGCTCCGTGCGCGGCCCCTTCGCTCCCGACACCCCGGAACGCGACCCGGTGACCGTGCACCCACCGCCCCGCGGAGCTGCCCACGGCACACGCGGCGGGCACCGCGGCTTCTGCGGTCCCGAGCATCCTCCGCGGGGGAAATACGTAACAATCAAACAAATCTTGCATTATCTGGCAGAGATAAAAGCCGAGAGGCAGCTCTGAACTCGTGCCATGCATGAAGCGCTCCAAAGCAAACGAGCTGCCGAAGCGAGCTGCCGAGAGCGCTGCCCCCGCTGGACCGGGCGCTCCGAGGCGGCGGCAGCAGCGCCCGCCCCGTTCTCCGCTGCCCCAGGTGCCACACGCCGCGCCGGGGGCAGCGCCCGTGCCGGGCCCGGCCCTTCCGTGCTCACCGCAGCGAGCTCCGGCGGGAGAAGCAGAAGCGGCGGCAGCGCTCCCGGCCCCGCGCCACCCCCCGCCCGCCGGGCCAGGCCGGGCGCTCACCATGGCGAAGCCGGAGAGCAGCGCTGAGGTGCGGCTGGAGGCTTTCAGCTTGGCTCGGCTCAGGTAGAGCTTCCGCCAGGACAGCGCCTGCATCGAGTGCTCGTTCAGGCTCATGGGCTCGGGGCGGAGGAGCGGAGCGGAGCGAGGCGGAGCGGGGCCGGCGGGCGGTGGCGGCTCTTTCCGGCAGAGCGGGCCCGGCCGCGCTAACACCCCATGGCGGCAGCGCGGCTCTGCCGGCCCGGGGCCGCGCCCGCCGCGCGCCCCGCGAGCCTGCGCGCCCCGCCCCGCCCCGTCCCATTGGCCCGCCCCGCCAGGCCCCGCCCCCGCCCCGCCCCTCGGCGCGCCGCCGCTTCCCGGCAGCCTCGAGCCTCAGCTGTGCCCCGGGGGCGCCGCCCGCCGCTAGGGGGCGCGCGGCGGGAGAGCCGCGCTCCCTGAGGGCGCTGAGGGCCCGGCGGGGCTGTGGGGCCGAGCGCCCGCCCCGAGCCCCCGCCCCGAGCCCCGGCTGGAGCCCCCGCCGCGTTCCGCGGGTGAGCAGCTCGGTTGGAGTGCAGCTGACGGGAATCTGTAGTTTCCGGTGAGTTTGTGCCCCTCAGCCCGGTGCGGGAGCCCCTGTGCTCTCCAGGGCAGACAGGATGGGGTGTCCTCTTGCAACACGTCCCTCAGAACAAAACACAAAGCCCTCAGAACAAAACACAAAAGTGCTTCAACATCTTCCTTCTGTAGCCACCTGTCCTAAAATTCTTAAACGTTTAACCTACACCTGTCCAGTGGGTCCAGACCAGTCAGATCATCCACCCTCGCTTCCTGTTAAAACTGACCCAACCTAACCCTTTGTCACGTAGTTCAGGTTGTTCACAACATTTTGTAGGCCCAGAGCTCTCGATAACCCCGCCTTTATCAGCAAGCACTTGATAAAGTTGATTAAGCAGAACATTTCAACATCTACACATGCCAGTGTTGAAAGACTTTTTATTACCAGGTTCACATAAATCCTTTAAACCATAATTCATTTTTTCTGTGTTTTACAGAGGGAAAAGTGAGGCGTAGAGCAGAACTCCCTAGTGAATATTTGGCACATTTCTGAAGGTGATTTCTGAAAAGGTGAGGCAATACACTGCTTGTGCCACATCAAATTTGTGCATCAGGAGACTTAAGGGATGTGTAAGAAACAAACCTGTTGCTATCAATTCGTAGTTAAGAAAAATAGGATTTTAACAATACAAATAATACTTGACAAGGATACTTTTATTATTAACAGGAACACGGATGGTCACCTAGGAGGTTAATCCATTCTAGTTCCATTAGCAATCAAAAGCATTGTTAGTTGGTATTGTTTTGACATTTTCCACCTTATTTACAAGTAGGAAAATCACGGCAGATTGTCTTTAATATTTTTGCTTTGTTCTTCACACCTTTTTGATTTGCAAGGTTCTTCACTTACTTAAACACAGAAAAGGGAATGACAATCGATACCAACAAGGTCATTTGATGCTTTTCATGTACAAGGCATTCTTTTTAAAAAGATGTAGCAAAAACATCTAAGAAAAATAATCTTAAGGATTTGAAGTCTTCAGAGGTATTCCCTGTACCATGTAGATCTGATCTCATTCCCTTCTCAGGAAATAAACACAGTCCTCTTGTTATAAACAACTTCGGGTGAGATTTTTATCTACAGGAGCATTAAAACACCTCAGCAGAAGAATAAGTTTGACTTTCCATAAAAGCCTCTGCTGTTCTGTCATCAACTCCACAGAATTTTGGCCGCAGTCTTTCTCTTTTTTGGGTGACAGCACACTTGTGTAGGATCCATTTGAGTGGAAGTTAAAATTTAGAGGTAGATTTGCCACTGTTAGGTTTGTGGTTAGACTTGATGATCCTAAAGGTTTTTCCCAACTTAAATGAGTCTGTGATTATAAAACACTACTCTTTCTTTGGTGTGCTTTAATTATTAACCCCCTCCCCCCAAAAAACAGAACAGAAGACCATCCCACAGTCAACATTTTCTATGTCTCCTACTGGTGCCTGAGGCTAAGTCTGAGCACCAATGAGGAGCAAACCAATTGTGATTTATCACTTTTTTTCTTGGGAGATACAATAACCATCAAAACCCAGTACCTTCCTCCACACCTCAGACACCTCAGACAAACATTTGAGTCTCTGTCCTGTGGAATTATATATTTAAAAATATTTTGCATTGCTGTGACATAAGCTATGACGAATGTTTATGTACATGTACATTACCAACATGGATTTTTCACTGTTTCTTCTTGTTTCCGTGCAAAATTATGGTTGAACTGTAACATCATGAGGTAGTAGGTCTTGACCTCTTCCCTAAAATCAGATTTCTCTAAAAAAAAACACCTGCAAAAGACATACCTCTGACAAGGACTTCAAGAGTCTTTCTAAATAATTGTATTAAAAGAGACTCTTTGAACTCACTGTTCCTCTATTTTCCTGTCCATCACTCTTATTCCTATTTATTGGAAAGGGCTTTGAAAGATACTACAACATTAAACACTGATGTACTTCTGAGTTTGTATTTCATTCAGAGAAACAGTATGAAAAAGGACCTGCAGAATCAGTGAAGGCATTTCATCTCATGCCCTTTTCCAAACCAGACCCATGTGTCATTTTGAGATTCCAAGCCTCAGTGTTGCAGCTTTGAAATAAACATTCCTTTCCTGTAAGAAAGAAAAGAAAAATCGGTTTGTTAAACAGAAAAACATACATTAAGGATCAACATGAGGACCAAGCAGTGCACCCTTTTCCCTTTCTGTCCCATTTTACAGCTCCATCTGAGGTACAAACTAAACAGGATAAATTATTTCCAACTCTATTACTCATTATGACACACCTCTACACTGCCACTCTAGAGTGAGCTGAAACTAGAAGAGTCAGCCATGCTTAATTAACTCTTAGAAATGCTTCAGGGAGTTCTTCTGAAGTCACGCTGGGGCTCAGAGCCGGGGTTTGCTGTCACCTGTGACCCGTGCAATTGCGGAAGGCCACCAAAAGGGTGTATCCTGCCCTCTCCCTTCATCTCAGCCCTCTCCAGCCTGTGGATCGCACCGATCAAATGGCTACAGAGCTTCAGTGGATTGACCTAATGAAATAAATATATATTTTTTTTTCTTAATGGCTGAGTTTTCTGCAGGATCAGGTCACTGAACTGACTCACCCCGTGGCTGCACCAACACCAGACCTAATGCAGGAAAAGTGAGGGATGTACACGCAAGAGAAAGGGAACGGGCCCTTTCAGTAGCAGGCTGTTATTACCCCTAATTAGAGGTAATGTCAACCCGTTCTCTGGATCATTTATGCATGAACACAATCGGAGCAGGTGGCAGAAGTTCAAGTTTCTTTCCAGAAAGCCCTGAGAAATCTGTACACTGTCACAAGGATACTCACAGTTCTTTTTTTTTCTGCTAAAAATGTACTTCTGTATTTTCTGTAGGAGGCTGAATAGGTTCGCTGAGTACCCTGTGATTAATGTGATCCGGCGCTGAGCACACCGAGGTACTGCCCTCGGCAGAGCAGCTTTGCCAAAACGGATCTCCAGCTTCACATGCAAATCAGCACCTCCATTTGTTCCTGTTACTGCACCCAACCCGAATCAAGACACCACAAAGTGGAAGTCATGGTAGATCTGCACTAAAAACAAGACATTTGAACTGCAAAAGGTAAATACAGGTTTGCCAGTAGTCTCAGAGAGGTTAAGGGAAACATCTTTGCAAATCTCATCTGAAGTAGAGCTTAACATTTAGTTGATGGAATTTCTGCAGAGGAAAGATTTTCATCTGCCATATCTAGAAAAATTGTATTTCAGCTTCCTTCATAAAACAGTGAATTACTTAAATATCTCATCTTCCATCCCAACCCAAGGTAAAGAAAGTATAGAATGGTAGATCTGACAGGATAAACAGTATTTTCAAAAATGTTTTAAGATTAGTCCAGTCCAATTTGTGCAATAGGAAATAAATGTTTTAAAGCTCCATGGGGTGAAATGATCCCATGTCTTCACAGAGCCTTCCCCAGCACTTCAGCTCTGGTTTCAGCATGAGCCCTGCAGTACAACATTAATTAAATGACAGCTCCCAGTTCCAAGCTAACGAGGTCAGGATTGGATCTAATTGGCATGATTAGATCTTAAATAATTTAAGCTACATTAACAACTAGCAAAAAAAAGTTTTAGTGTTTTTTTCAAAGAGTTCAGCCCAGCCCCTTTCCCAATAACCACCACTCCCTTTCCACAGTTGATACTGTGGTTTTGACACTATATCACAATGTTGATGTGTTTTTCCCATATTTTTGACTGTGAAGAAGGCCAGCCCTGTCCCATCCAAGTGCTGCCTGATGGGGCCCAGCTCTGGGCACTGCTGGAAAACTGTGCCATGATCTGCTCAGAGGAGAAACCAGCCCCAGTCCTCATCACCCAGCACCAAGCATGGGAATTTAATATTGCCTCTAAATGTTTTTATCCTGTCTAATGCAGCTGTGGATATGGATATTCTCATCATCCACAACCTACACATTCCCCCCTCCCCTTTTTTCCCCACCTTCTTTTAAGTTTGGGATAGGTTTTTTGTTATTGACAGAAATTATTTCTGTCAATAACAAAAACCCTATTATTTCCAGATTACAGAGATTATTTCCATGGTATAATGAACTGTAGTTCAACAGGTATCATTTCTGTCTTAAAACAAGGTTTAAAAAGTTTTTTCTATTTTTAGAGATCTATAGATAGAAACTGTGTTGTTTCTGAAACATTTACTTCCACACTTCCATAATGTGCTCTGGTGTTTCCAGGTGTATGTGATGGATGCAGTCCTTGGTGGGTTTGCTTGATACACCAAGAGTCTCAGATTGTCCATGTCCAAAAAAAAAAAAAAAAAAATTGAAAAATGAAATTTCTTTTATGTCTCTGTTCTGTCTCTTTTGGTAGACTTTTGCAGCATGGATGGATGATGTGTTTTTTGTCTGATGATTCTCTAGTAACATCCATTTATCATGTATGCTGACCTCAATCCTACAGATGTACACATGTATTTAATTTTAAGATTGAGTAATCTTGGCTGAAAGGTCGAGATATGTTTATATCTCCTCAGGATTATGGATTAATAATGCACTTGCTCCAACAGACATCTGGAATCCACACTTCAATATATAGCCTATAAAACACTTCCATACCATAATAAAGTTCAATCATCTGCAAATAGGGAGATGTTAGAGAAAGATTACATGGTTTTTCAAGATTCTGCAAACAGTTCTTGGCAGAATCAGAAGGAGAAGCTTGCTGCCTTAAATCCTGTTAGAACTCGGTCCTCTCCTGCCTTTATCCATGTGTCATGGATCATTAAAACAGGGATCGTTCCAAAGGGATCAACGGCAAGGCCTGCAAAGTTGAATTTTAATGTGGTTTAAATTTTGCATTAACACTTAATATATTTCATATAATACCTAGGATGCTTAAGCGATTGCAAAAATCAAACTAGAGAAGCACTGCCAAAGCCATCAGCCCCGACCCTGGGTTTGGGTATCCTTTGATGTTCCCTTTCTTGAGGGGTGTGGAGGGGAAGTAAAGGATGTCACTTCAGAGAGGAGCCACGCTGTGGAACCTGGGGGCTGTTCAAAACCTGCACTCTGACCCTGCTATTGCAATCAGATGGTCTCAATACTTGCTCAGCATCAATTTAGAATAGATGTTTGTGGGTGTTGTAGAAATGAGACCCGCCGATAGTTTTAGGAACTGCACGATCTCCATCCTGCAGATTTTTTGTATCAGCAGCTACTTTATAGCCTTTCTACCTACTTTTTCATGCGATTTCTAACTACCTGTTGTACATGCAGATTGCAAAGGCAATTTCGGTTTATTTAACACCTGTTTAACACCATTTACAATGCATTCTAGATTTTATGACCGGTTCTCACAAGACACGTGGGTGCAGTGCCGGGAGCGGTGCCGGCACCAGCCGGGGTGCGCGTTCCGCGCCGAGCTGCACCGCACGTGTGGCAGAGGCACGGAGCGAAGCCACCACCACAATTAACCCCAAGTCCGTGTCTTTTAAGATTATTTTCAAGTGTTTACTGCATTAATTCGCCACTCTTTACCCCGGCTTTTCGCCGTTGGGGTCGGCCACGCTCGAGGAGCTCAAATTACCCCCGGTTAAGCAGAACCGCTCAACTCTTCGGGCACATCCCAGGGGCTGCGGTACCAACCCAGGGACCGTCCGCGCCTTTGTGGGGCCCCGTCCCCGTCCCCCCGCTGCCGCTCAGCGCCTGCGTGCCGCGCACTCGTGACCGAACACCGCACGGCGGGGCCGGCGGCCAGCACAGCGCCGGTACCGCCCCGGTACCCCGGCCAGCAGAGCGCCGGTACCGCTCCGGTATCACCCCTAGCCCCCCATCCTGGCCAGCCCGGCGCCGGTACCGCCCCGGTACCCCGGCCAGCTCCCCATCCCGACTAGCACAGCGCCGGTACCGCCCCGGTATCCCACCCAGCCCCCCATCCCGGCCAGCCCACCGCCGGTACCGACTCGGTACCCCGGGCATTTCCCCCATCCTGACCAGCCCAGTGCCGGTCCTGTGCCGTGCCCCCGGACATCAACCCCGCCCGCCCCGGCCAACCCAGCGCCGGTACCGCGCCGTGTTCCCGGTCCGCCCCCCCGCCACCCCCCGGCCCCGCCGCTGTTTACGTTCCGGGCACTGCGACGCCTGCGCCCCGCTCCGCACGCAGCGCCTGAACATGGTTCCTTAGGACTTTGCAAAAGGCATCGCCGCCGCCCCCCTCCCCTTCCCTCCCCCTTTCTCCCCCCCCCCCAAAAAAAAAGTCCTGGTGCAAAATTGCAAAACTTTAGCGAGCCCTGGATGGCTTTTGTTTTGCCTCCTCCCCATTTGGGCCAAATATGCAGGACAGGAACTGTTGACAAATAAGTGATGAAACTCTCCAAAAAAATGGAGGCAAAGAAAGACTCTGGAAGAAGATTGGTGTGTAGCTGGCTTCGGTCTCTTTCCTATTCGTGCCTTTTAATTGATTTTGCTTAATTGTTTGCAAAGGGAGAAATGCATGTGGGACGTAGGCAGCGGAGCGACTTAGTTTGCAAGAGCGCGGCTGAGGCAGCGGGGAAGGGGCGGAATGGAACCGAGGGACGGGCAGGGTGGGACGATCATGGATCATTATTTTTTCCGGTGCGTGCGGGTTTGCGCCGATCCACCGCGCGTGTCCGCGGGGCTGCGGGGCGGGTTCGCAGGGCGAGAGCTGCTGGGAGAGGGGCAGAGCTGCCGGCGGCAACCGGTGTACCGGGCTCCCCCCGCTCCTCCGGGGACCTACCTTGTGCGCGGCCGGTCCCCGCCGCCTCCAGCCCCGTCTCCGCGCCCGCCGCAGCTTCCCCGGGGCAGCGGCACCGGCCTCCGCCGGGCCTACCCTCCATCCCCCCGCCTTGAACTCGTTGCTGCCCCTCGGCCGCGGACCCCCGCGCTTTCGGCGCTGCCGAGCGTGCGGGGCGGCGGGGGGAGCGCGCGGGGGCTGCGCATCCATCGCGGCGTTACATAAAGCGATCTGGTTTTTAAATCGCCGCTTCCGGTGTGACTATGGAAACACTCGGATTATGTAAATACCGAAACCTGGATGCTGGGCATCAGATGCGAAGATTCGCCCCCCTTCCTTTCCCCGGGGAATTAGCTCGTGTTCACGTACAATAATAATAATAATAATAATATTTTTTTTAAAATGATCCGGTCGTTAACGAGCGTTGACCGGCGTTCACGGGTTTTCACGGGATTGCAAAACGCTGTAGCGGTGCTGTAGCTTGTGAATTGTCGGAGAGTTACGCGTCCCCCACTCGCCTTCCAGCGCCAGCCCCTGCTCAGCAGCCCAAGTTTGAGTTTTCCTGAAGCCAAGCACCTGTTATTCCTGCCGAGTTCCGTGTCACGGGATGGAAAAGGTGCATGCAGCGGGGTTGGAGCTTGTTTGGGTTCAGGTTTTGTTCAGTTTGTGCCTTGCCATCTTAATTATTTTGCCCAGAATGTGTTTATCAAACCGTTGTGCATGATCCATGTGCTTTCCTCGATTTTTTTTTTTCCTTTCCGGACAATGTGTTTTATTTTGGTTTTTATCTTTTCTAGCGTTGCATCGGCCGAAGGCGGTACGATGAGAACGAGGACCTCTCGGACGTGGAGGAAATTGTCAGCATCAGGAGTTTCAATTTGGAAGAGAAATTAAAGAGTAAAATGTACCACGGGGATTTCGTGCATGCCATGGACGGCAAAGGTAACACTGCCGGCCCGGGGGCTGTCCAGCCGCGCTCGCCGCCTCCACGTGCGGCTCCGCTCCGGCTTCGGATTTCGCGCCCGCGCCCCTGCCCGGGGATCCGGTGACGCCGCCGGCCCGAGGGGAGCCGGGGGCGGCTGCTGGTGGGGCCCTGCAGGCCGGCCCGCCCCGGGGGTGCTGCTCCGGCCCGTCCCCCCCGCACCGGGAGGGCGGCTTTTGCCCCGGCGCGGTGCTGGGATGAGCGCGGTGATCCATGGCAGCGCCCAGCGCTCCCCCCGCCGTGCCCCGCCACCGTGACCCCAGCGCAGCACCGGGCTGGTCAGGAATTAGGTCCTGGCACGGGAGAGGCCGAAACCCCAGCCCCCACTTAGCCAGAGGTGATTCCTGCTCCCCCTCCGCCCCCTCTTGAATCCAGGACCCCTTTTGCAAAAGGGTGCGATTGATGAGCTTGTTCGCCAGGCTCGGAGACTTTAAAGTCAATAAGTTCTTTGTGTGTCTATCATATATTAAATTACAGCCCTCCCCTCCCCAAAGTTCCTCGCTTTGCTTAGGTGACTGGAATTCCGGAGCGGTAAGCAGAGCCAGACAGCCCAGCTCTGCCGCACGCTGCCTGGCAGGAAGGGAGACGGGAGAGGTTTGCCCGGGAATCAAACGGGCCGGGGGGGTTGCAGGTCACCTTTATTTACCGCTGTGCTGTTGACACGGATCCCTAATCCCAGATGGCTATCGCCAAAACTCGGCCTGACTGAGGATGCCTGTTCAGGATGGCTTTCTCAGGAAAGAGAAGTTTTGGCTGTAATCCTCCTGAAATTGGTCTAACTGTGTGGAGCCACTAATCGAGTTTAGAAAATTTCCTTTTCTCCCCTAGGCTTAGTTTTGCATGAGCATTTTAAGCTCCTTTTAGAAAAGTTGATGTGATGGAGAAATTAAATACCTATCTTACTTAGGAAGGTATTTGTTTAGGAGATAAGCTCAACCCTGACCCCTCTTCCTCCAAACAAAACACAAGCAACTATTTTTTAGCTGGAAAATGTTAATTAATTTTCCAGAAAATGATTGCATTCTACCCTCAGCTTCCAAACACTCCAGTGGTTGCCACTGCTCCATGCTAAGAATAGTACAATCCACATCTTCCCTGGCTTGGCAACTCCAAAATCTTTGGGCAGCTCTCTCCTTTCTAGGGAACTTGAAAATAAATGAGTGTCTTTTGTTATTTTGTTGTGGTCTGTGTCCGCTTTGTTCAACCCCACAAGGGATTTAAATGCTTTGTTGGGGCATTAGGAAGAAAGGATCTGCCTTGCTATTTGCTCTGGTTTTATTTTTTACTATTGGTTTACTTTTTTTCTCTATAAACCTAAGAGTAGAATTGAATCTGGGCAAAACAATGACAGTAGTATGTAAGAATAAAAAAAATTATGTGAACACATGGAATTAGTTGAGCAAAATTTTTTTTTCTTTCCCATGTTTTTATTTTTATTTTAATGATAACTCATCTTGCAGTGGTGTGATTTTTGGCTTGAATGCAGTTTGTCATAGCTACTTGTTCTTTAGTCTGCAAGGCTACGTAGCTGCCTCTGCTTCTTCCACCAATATTACTCCTGGTGTTTGTTGACTTTCTGACTTGGGTCAGTGTCTGTAAAAAGTCTCTGCAGTTTATTTATTTGCTTACCAAAAGGCAGTAGCTTTAATGGGGATGCCTGTGGGGAAGGATGACTCCTTTAGCACAGAAATATTTGCTTGGTAACCTTAGTTAAATGGACTGTTCATTACACTTACTTTGAGACTAGTGGCAATAAAGTTTTTGTAGTTTTAATGTTTCTGTAAATGGATAATTATAGTGCTCTGATTTGGTAACTCTTAAGTAGGAACATTATATCCCTACTTGTCATAATTACTAACTGAATGCAGCAAAGAAAAAGTTGTAAAAACAGAGGGTAGTACATGTGCAGGCATGGCAGCTTGGCCTCTGGGTCCCCTCTTACTTTCAGTGTGGTTTTTAGAGCAGAGAAACATCAGGAACAGAAGCTCAGGCTGAGGTGCTTGTGCTGGCCCAGGAAGTGTGGACAGCTGGATGAATCTTGGAGTTAAACTGCTCGTGTGTACCTGAATAAACTGCAGGGAGTGTGAGCTGGGTTTGGCAGTGCAGGGCATTTTGTAGTGCTGAACAGCCAAGCAATGCTTTCCATTTCAAGGCTGTGTATGGACGCTTTATAAAAGTCATTTTTTCCTGATAAAAAAGGGGAATAGCAGAGCCATAGAAACAGTCCATGGCTGCTGCAGGAATTCCTCTGCTCTCTGTGGCAGAAGGCTCCAAACTGAGCCTGGGGTTTTGTAGCCATGGCTCACCCAAATCGCTGCCTTGTAACTTCCTCTCTAATCCCCAAATCACTGCTATTGTGTCAGACCTTGCATAGAGAAATCCCCAGGAAAGGCCAGTCCTGTGTAATCCTCAGAGAGGAGCAACAAGGTAATGCTGGCCAGTGTTAACATGATAAATTTATGTTTAATTTTAACTTTGTGTGTTATACTGTGACTCCCCACAATTCACTTTTCACAAACTTCCTAAGTGCCAGGAGCAGTATAAAATCTGACTACCTGAGTAGCTCCTGGAGTTACATTGCTGATTAATTAAAAGAAAACTTGTTCTGTTGAAACCAACATAAAAAGGATTGATGTGTCCACAGAATCAGGGATCTCTGCTAGAACCAGATAATGCTCACAAGAGAACGTGTAGAAATGTGTAACTTAGAATATCTAAACTTACACATACATTTTAAAGTACATATTTGCCCAAAAAATACCAGATTGATTTGCAGTAATTTGGTCAGGATTATCTTTTAACTGTTAATTTGGTATTTCATTACAGCCTGGGTGTTTCAACACAGACCTTAATTGACAAACTGACTGGCTTCTATTTTATGTGCATCAGTGAACAGGAAAAATAGGGAGCAGCTGGGAGAGCATTGTCTGTCATTGGGTTTCCGGTTTGGATCTAAAATATGCATTCTCTTTCTATTTCTCTTTAGGTGATAGGGAGTTCTTTGGTGAGAAAAGGGAAATGGGGAGAGTCTGAGAAAATGTAATGTGAGGTGCCAACACCATTGTAATTGCTTTTGGATGTTGTTCTTATTCATTTTCACAGATTTTACTTTTGAATACGTGCAAAGAGAAGCTCTCAGAGTTCCCCTCATCTTCAGAAATAAGGATGGACTGGGAATTAAGTAAGTTACAACTAAATTTTGGTGATTAATAAATGCTTTTATAAAATTAATGCTTTCTACCATTATGCTGTCTACTTGTAGCTGATATTTCTTTCGATGATCTCAAAATGGATTGCAATTAGTAAGACTGTCAGCACCCTTGAGAGGAGGAATGATTATTTTCCGCTTATAAACAAGCAGATAATGAAGTCTATAAAAGTTAAGTGCATACAGCATGGTACTACACAGTCAAAAAAAGTCAGCAGTGAAAGTTAGGAATGAAATCCAAAGGTTTTTGCACCCCATCTATGCTGTAATGACAGAACAAACTCCCTTCAATTTTTTCTCAATTCTTTCTTTCATTGCAGGTGGAATTCTAATGATGTCTGTCGTTTTCCATTATAATTATATATCTCTTCAGAATGTTACAGCTTTGTAAATATTTAATAATGTCTAGTTAAACATGGGATTACTGGAGCCTTTTTGAGGTTGCATTTTGTTAATATCCAGTATAAAGGATTTGGTATTTTAATAAGAGAATCCTGCAACTTTGTTTGTGAAAGTGATGGTGTCTAAAAGAGAAGTCTTAAAAGCATTAACTTTATCAGGTATTAATCCATAGTTTAGATGAATGTTCTCGATACTTTTAGAAACTAGGATCGTGTAACTGACTATGGCTGAAAGAAAGAAAAGTAATTTTTTGAAAACATCATTACTTTGCTCAGTTTCACCTCAGTTCCCAGCTGTGGAACACCTCCCAGTTTAGGGGACCAAGGAGTCCCAATTATAAATTAAAAGGAATCAAGCCACCCCAGTATAATTTAAAGACAGAAAGAGACGAAGCAGAGTTTGGGGTATTTGACAATCACGTGTCCTTTTACTACAAGAGCAAACAGGAGCTGCTGTGATGCTTCTGGTGACGTAGTAAAATAGTTTTATATGTTAGGCTCTGAACAAGAAGTGTTCAGCAGTCTTTCTCTGTATGCACTGGTTTTAAACTTGCTGGGGCAAGTGGTAAAAGCTTCAAGAATTTCTTCCTGAAGAAGCCATGAGCTGTTCAGTGAGGCTGGGGAGTGTTTAGGAGCCAGAGATACTGCAGCACCTTGCCAGCAGCTAGATCCTCCTCCTGTGTCTGAGGAAGTTCACAAGAAATTCCCCTCAGTTCAACAAGAAAACTGGGAAGATGTTTCAGCTCCTGCTGTGCCAACGGTACCAGTTCAGCTTCTGCCCCAGAGTGAAAAAGTGTGGAAATGAGAGCTCATCCTGCAGACACAAACATTCCTAGGCTTCAGACCACAGGAGGCTGTGAACATCATGATGTGGTAGATTGGGTGATCCAGACATATGTAAGGTGACTTTTGAGATACAATGGTCTACAAAATTCAGATATGAGTTTTTGACTTCAGACATTTTGAATATCTGCTGATACAAGCTTCCACTTCTGCTTGTGCTGAGCAGTCAGACTACATGTCTGTGCCTGGCAGATGTACAGAGCTGAACAGTTTGGTTAGTGTGCTTGGAGGTACTCTGAAATGGCAAGGAATGAGAGGAATGAGGAAAAGTCCTTACAATGAAACTCTGAAAATTGCTTTCTTCTGTTCTTCTGACCATCATGAGCTGCTGCATGTACTTGTGAAAGCAGGAAAAGCCCCCCTGTGATCTCTTAGCAGAGGAAAAGCTGTTTTTCTTGGAGGACTGTTTCCAGGATTGTAACTCAGGGAGAGAATGCTCTTTGGAGAGGTGTTATCTCTTATCTGAACAGCAGTCATCTTGCATTGTTTTGTGGTTAATCAGATACCTATGCTGGCCAGGGCTCATCCTCATTAGGATTTGAATAGGTTCTCTAGCAAATCTTTAAACATTTGCTAAAATGCACCCAGTGCAGACAGAGGTGTTTGCATTTCTCTTCTGGCTGAGGAAACTAGCAACACAATTTGTTTATTACAGACTGCTGGACTTCTCCAATGTAGTCAGTCAAATTTTGGAGTTAAGTCACCCTGCTGTACTATGCTTCACCACCTTTTATGATATTTGAAATCTTCAGAAGCATTCATGGTGGTTTTACACAAGATGCATTTGTCTGAAAATTGCATAACATCAAGGGAAAAACATTTTTGCACAGTTCTTGCATTGCTATTATTCTGGATTTATAAACAGAAAACCAAATGATTGGTGACATTCAAGAAAACAGTTGGTTTGGGGTTTTTTTGCTTTCATAGTTTTGTAGCAAACCAGCCCTAATTGTGTAAGAGGGAGTGTGTCAGTTATGCTGGTGGGGCTGGAGCTGAAGAAATACAGTCATCTGTGGCAGCAGAATGGGTTGGAATTAAAGCTGGACCTCCCAAGACTACCCAACTACAAAATGAATTATTGAAACTTGCTCTTTTCAGGCCTCATTCTTTTCACTTAGTGTACTCCTCTTTTTTAATGTATCACACATCCTTACACTGCAGAGAAAAAACCCTGCCAGGTTTGCTCTCCAGAGACATAAACATATTTATTTATTTGAAAGGATTGTATTCTTCAAGTTTCAGTAATGTTTATTTTTGACTGCTGCTGAAGCTTTCAGAAAGAACAGAATTGCTCATATCCATCTGGGAAAAAGTTGTTCTCCATCTTTGTGGTTGATTTTTATTCTGATTTATACAAATATGAAAAAGATTGACTATCTAATTGCTGGACATTTCTGACACCAAACACAAGCAAGCTGTGTCATTTGCAGACAAGTCTGGCATGTTCTTGTTGCCCACAAATGGTTCCTGTTTCCCCTACTTCTGACTTTCTAGTGCTTGGAAAGAAAAGATGAGCTCTGAATGAACCCTGAAGGTCAGTAGATTCAGGCTGTTTCATTCCAGAGAGGGAGTGAATTCCAAAGCTGTGAGGCCCTCACAGCCAAATGCAAAGATGTGAGGGTTGGCAGAGAACTAACAAAAGATACTGTCCAGCCTCTGCATCCCACCAGAGGAAGGTGATAAGGGTAAAAGAAAGCGGTCAAGGAGGATTTGGCAAATAGTTCTTAAGATACATGCATGCCAATAAATGCAGTTTTTAACTTTACCTTTCAGTGTTTTCCTAACAGTAAAACTTATTGTTCTGCATGTTTGCCCATGGGCTGGATTGTTCTAATTTTCAGCTAAATAATGTCAAAAGTCCAGAAGAAAATTGTTTATCTTCAACCTAGGGCAGTACAAGAGGGGCAGAGCACTGAGCTGGCAGGTCCCACTGGGCTGTTTTTCGTTACAATTCCTTAGTCAGCTTTTGTGCAATGTGAAGTGTGAAATATTGTCAGTAAAATGAAGTCAATCACCCTTAAAACTTCACCACTGTTCCTGTTTTCTTTTTCCATCCAGTTTCTGTGCTGCAGAATTTTACTCTCTCCCTGACATGTAGAACTTGCTCACTTGCTGGACCAGGCTACTTTAATTACATTATGCCCTAAACCATTGCCTGTGTTAGAAGTGATCATGAAAATGCATCAACATCCCTGAACCAATTATGCTACCATTTAATTTAGCTCTGAATTAGCCCAAATTGAATTGAACAATTCCCCAACCCACCAAATAGAACCAGGATGTCTTCCGCCAGACAAGGTTTGGAACAGTCATTAAAACTAAGGGGCTTTAATTATTTTTTTTTATACATATGCATATTATATTTCCAATCCATGATTCCGACCTGTGATGATGTGGCTTTCAGCAGGTTGTTTTACTGCTCTGTGCCTCAGTTTGGCAAGTGTGACAATGCTCACCTTGGGGAACAGACATGAGGCACCACGAGTTGCAAACCATCACGAGTTTCTTAAACAAGATATAAAGGTTTAGGATTTTATTGAAATCACTCCCAAGCCTTTGCCTTCTCCCCCACTCTGGTACTGATAAAAAGTGCTCGAAAAGACACCTCTTCTCTTTCAATGTGAGTAGAGAAACTGTTGTACACTTGCCAATGCAAAGATGTCCTGTGTGTCATTAAAACTTGCACTGTCCACACTTCAGAGAGGCCTTGCTTGATTCCACCTCCTAGACCACGGACAAAGAGCACTATACATTTATTTCTCCTTTATTATGGTAATGAGAGTGTACCCATACTTATCTTGACAGTATTTAACATTGCTTTCTTTGCTAATTACAGAATGCCTGACCCGGATTTCACCGTCAGAGATGTGAAGCTATTAGTGGGTGAGTTATTTTGAATGCACTGGATTAACTCTATACAGAACAGAATTGCTTTTAAATACTTGTCCAGTTGTGTTTGTAGACATTTGTGATAACTCTCAGAATCTGGGAGAAGGCATGGAGAAGCAATTTGTAAATTAAAAAGGCTGGGAGAACCCTAATTAGTAGTTGTGCTGACCAGACTCCGATCTCATGCTGGATAATTGGCCATTTGGAAGGGAGGGAATGCTTTTGCTCTTAACAGGTGTCCTACAAACACTTTTGTGATCCTGGAAAGCAGCAGCTCTATTGATCGAGTTCCTATTTTTTTTTTTTTAAATCTGTTGTAGAGCATCTGTTTGTAAAAGGTGTGACTGGAGCTGTATCACCTTTTGCCTGTGTTCTCCCCACAGTATTTATCAATGTCAGGCCAGGTCGGTGCTCTGAGGGAAGGGAAGGTTGTGAGGAGAGGCTGAGCACAAAGCCTTACAAACTGCCTGGCTTTTGATGAGACACAAACCAGAGAAGTGGTGACTGTCATCACATGTTTCCTAGCAATCTTTGCAAAATAAATGTTTTTTAACTCTAAGAAAAGCTACATTTTGAGTAGGAGATAATACTGTATGTTTCTTTGAAATCTGTTTTTACTGCAGACGGGTGTGTTATTTATTGTTATCTGAAATTGTTACTGAATAGTGATCCTGCACTCCATTAAGTCATCGCTGTGGAGCAAGCTGGATGTTGGATTGTTGGCTGCAGTCCTTCTTGGAGATTTTTAACTGCATTCCTGCTAGTTAGAATTTACTGGGTTTATTTTCCTGTCTTGTGGCAGCAGGTAATCTTTAAAATTACCTCAAATGCTGCATTCTGAAAGGCCAGGTTTTTTTAAAAATTACTCTTTGAGTTTTATAGGCAATAGGAATATCAAGTCTGGAAAAGATGTAGCTAAGAAAAACAAAGGAGAGGAACTTGTGCCTCATTTCTGCTCACTTGGGGTTATCAGTGAGAGAGGGGTTATCTCTGATAACCTTCCTTCACAAACAACTCCACAGTGTTGCTTAATTTATGACCATTTATAAGCTCAGGAAAAAAAGCCTCAAATATCTGGCAGAAAATGTTTGGGAAGTAGTGTGGGAAGTGCTATTTGGTGGTCAATCTGCATTAAATTAGAAAAGAAACTCCTAAATTTTATGGATTTCCTAAATACCTGCATATGCACATTTGCAGGTACAGAAAAAAACCCTTTTTGCTTTGGAGGAGCCTTGAACATAAACCCTGTAATTATCTGGACCCTGTTGCAGTTTTCTGAACTTGTTCCATGGCTGATAAAATGCAATTTCTGTCTCTGAGGCTGCTGGAGCTGAGGGTCTGACGTTGAGATGTTTTGGAAGATGTAGTGTTGCATAACAACAGTGTTTTTCCTGTATCACAGTCAAAGTGTGGGAGTTGTATTTCCTCAAGATTGATGTCCTTTGAAGTATTAGGGGGTGGAGATTCCTGTGTACATGGCCAGCAAAGCGGGAGGATATTTATAAATAAAATTGCATTTATGAAACAATGGAGCAGAAATAACATTTGTAATTAACTTTGACATTAAGTTTAATGTAAGAGCATGCCTGCTCACAGCTGGATCAGCAATCCCTGTACCTGCTCTTGGCCAGATATCACATCATAGCTCCTGTTATATCATGTTTGGACAAACTCTCTTTGGAGCCATTGTGCTGAGCCCATAATGTGCTCCAGAACATTGTCACCTGCCCTTTTCATAATACAGTAGATGACTTTTGGCATCACAGGTGGAAACTTTGATTCAAATGATCTAAAATATTTGACAAATGAAATGCATTGTAAGTTGCACCTGAAAAATCACAGTTCTTGTGGTAAATCATTTTTCTCTCTGTGGATAGAACAGCCACATTGATCACATGGGGGAATTCCTGTCTTCATGCCAAATTTTAAAATTATCTACTCAGTATTTCTGGAAACACTAGTGAGCATCTTCCTATAGCATATAATTGCTGATATTTTTTTCTAGTTTTAGGTTACATGTGCTACACTCACTATCTAGTGTTCAAATAAAAGACATAAAAAGTCTTGTTTTATTAACATCTCCTGTCAGTGGAGATGTTGATATGTCATTGTCCCTGAATTTTTTAGCAGATCCCTCAGATCTTCCTGAACCTCCAGCTTTGCATTTCCATCGCTTGGTATTTTCAAAACTTATTCAATCCCTTGCTGAACCTGGGGAGGGAAGGATGTTTGGTGAATGTGAAATGGAATGATCATAACTCTCTGCATCTGATTGTGTGTAGGAGTCAATAGAGAGAGAACAAACACAGTCTGAAAAATGTTGTGTTCTGTGTAAACTTGTTGGCTTTTTAAGTGCTCATCATCATAGTTTGCTGGTGCTTTTTAAACCTCTTGTTTGTTCTCTTTCCTTCTTTGAATTAGGGAGAGTACATTTGTTACAGAACCCTTTAAGGCCATGGTGCTGGCTTTTTCCAAAGCACGCAAATTCCATGGGAGGATAATGAACCTTTGGTCCCAAACTCTGCTGAAATCTTACTCTCTATTTCTAAGGTGACTGTTGTACTGTCTTCACAGGGGAGTACCTAGAAGTCACAGGGAAATAACAACAAGTTTTTAAATCTCCCTTTGAAAACATTGGTCTGTGGCAATAATAAGGAGAATTTTAAAAGGATGGCATTTTCATTGTTTGTGTTTACTTAGCTCAGGTGTCTATTTTTTAGTCTTTTGTCAGACTTCCAAAGAAACATTGCCATTGCTTGATGGGTTTTTCCGTTTCCCTGGCTTAAAAATGCAGCAACCAGCTGTAATTTAGTTTGGTGATGTTCATGACCTATTTCTGCCATGGGTGCCTGATTGTCACCCATGTGTAATGTGTGTGCATGAAACACTGCCCTACAGTAGCTTTACTTTACCCATCCCATGGCTATAACCAGACTCCCACCTCCATACAAACCATATCCTGGATGTTCTGTAAAACCTGAGCTGATGGATTCATTTCAGGAGTTAGAAATATCTCATCTCTGAAATGGCTGTGAGCCAAGAATACAAATGGAGAAGTGGAAAGGAATTTCTGGCCTGCTCAGGAACTTGAGACAACTCTTGAAAGATGTAAAGTTCTGTTGTAATTTAATATCTCTTAAGCTTTGTAATTTCATTGCATAAGGTAGATTTGATTGCTGATTCTGAAGGGGAGAATGTCACTGCCATCTCTTCATAAGCTGATTTAAGATTTGATTGGGGGTCACTGGCCCTCTTGGAGTGTCTTTAAACATCTGCCACATCCACACAAAACCTTTGGTACCTGTCATAGGGGTGCCTGTTATACATGGGCAGAAAAGTAAAAGTGTGTTTTCCCAGATTGCCAGCTCAACTCTGTGCACATGAGTACCTGTGTGAGAGTTTTATGCCAAATACTCTGCAGAACACGGGGCATCACTTGCCTGGGGCTGAGCAAGGAGAAAGGTGACTGCCTTGCTCAGTAAGCTGCTGAAAGCCAGGGCTTCCCTGATCACTGTGGACCCTCTCTAGCCTTTGCCACTCCTGAATTCAAGGAGTGAATGCAGTCATTTGTTTTAGTCTTTGAAGTCAGAAAACCAAAGCATTCCATTTTGTCATTTGTTTGAATTTTGTCTTTATATTATCCTTCATGGAGATCACACAATCTGAAGCTGGCAGCCCTGAATACTTTTGGAAGCTGTGAACCATGTAAGGGAGAGAGAAAGAGGAACTGCTCATGGATGTGTGTCTCAGTCTATCACCCTGAGCTCCTTGCCCTTTCTCTGATTAATTCTTTTTACTGGGGTTTTTTTAGAGGTTTTCTTGGGTCACCACTGGTTGAATTTAGAGAAGTATCTGCATTTCTGTGACTCTGCACTGCCTTTGTCTCCCTGGGTAGGTGTGCAGGCCCTGCATGAGCACAGTGTCTCTCTCTAAACAGTAGTGGCCAGTCTGGATGTATTTGCCTTTATTTCTAATTTTTAGCTGACCTATTTTCAGTTTGCTTGCCACAGGCCCACAGTCTAAGGCTATTGAATCCCAGCTTTTACACTTGCACCTAAATAAAATAAATAAAAAAACTAAGTGAATGAAAGTGGTGCTGGGTCTGTGATGTGCATCTCCTCCCTCTCTGGGCTGGTGTAGCTTTGTGTGCCAGGGTAGGCATTTGTTGTGCACCCCCAAAGTGGAGCTTGCAATCCCACCAAGTGGCAAAAGGGGAGATTTCAAACATGCTGAGCATTGTAAAAAAGAAAAGAGACTTTGGGTTATTGTGATCTCTGGGCTGAAGAGGTTAAAGTTGTGACCACAGCGGTCACTTCTGTAGGATCAGCAGCATTGTCCTATGGAATTCACCGTGCCCAGCCAGGCATTGTATCAGTGGGAACAGTGCAAGTACAGGACTTAGACTATTCATGGGGTGGTCTAACAACCCACATCAACTCACTGATTGATTTTATTTAACTAACTCACTCTGGGTTTATTTTTGGAATTTAAAAAAAAAAAAGTGTAGGAGCAGCAGAGGATGTGTCATCAGTCATGCAATTTGCTATTAAAATCTGATGCTGCAGACTGGACTGGCCCTGATGCTCACAAGCTTAGGAAATGTTTGGTTGCTGTGTTCACAAACTGCATTGAAAGGCTTTGGTTTTTTCATCTTGTATAAAGAATCCAAGGAAAGTTGAAAGCAGCAAAGCTTTTAATTGTGATACAATTTGTGCATTGAGGTATGGCAGTATAGAGCAAACATAAGCAAGCCCCAGTAACTGTTGCAAAGACCAATCTTCATCTGCCCAAGGAGATGATGCACAAGATGGGACCTAAGAGATCATTTCAATATTTGATTCCTGTGATTCTGTCAAATCCCTAAAGACCTGGCAGCAGGCTTTGATCTCAAGACAAAGGGTGAAAGGAAAACCAAGGCTCTACATATCCTGTTGCTTTCTTTGGTAGGAGTAGCTGAAGAAATACTTGGTTATTGCTGGGATTTGCCTTCTCATTAGGAACACCAAAAGAACAGGAGCTGAGCCAAAAATTTCAGTTGCAAATTGACTGTTTAAAGAAATATGTGTGAAGGTCTCTGCCTCAACTATGAGTTTATAATCATGGTGTCAGTGGAGCAAGATAATTAATAAATTACATCAATAAATCCCTGACATTTTCAAGGGAAAAGTCCTATAAGTGGGGGGGATTGGCACTGCAAGTGCAGGTCGGCCTTCCCTCGTGCTGCTGACAGGTTCTGGAGGAGATGCTGAGTGCTGTTACACATCTGCTCCT
Organism: Acrocephalus scirpaceus scirpaceus; assembly: GCA_910950805.1. Taxonomy (NCBI): domain Eukaryota; kingdom Metazoa; phylum Chordata; class Aves; order Passeriformes; family Sylviidae; genus Acrocephalus; species Acrocephalus scirpaceus. The sequence goes on from OU383788.1 coordinate 11,048,048, forward strand.
GGTTTATTCACTAAGTGCATCATAGTGCACTGAAGTGAGGATCTGAGCTTTCATTAACATCAGTGGATGAAATCAGACCTGCAAAGGAGTATTTCTCTGGCTGTTTAGATTTTTTTTTTTTCCCCCCACGGGAAGAGCCCTAAGCAAGGTTTGTGAAGTTTGGTATTGCAACATTTTCCTCATTTGAGGAGGCACTGCAATTCTGCAGTGTAGCAGTGCACAGTAAAAAGTGTGGCCCTGTTTTCCCAGGTGGGAACCAGGCTGAAAAGTGAAATGATCTGCTAAAATCAGAATTTGGGGAGTCTCAGTTTCTAGTTTTCCTGTAAACTATAAATGATGTTGTAAATGTAGCAAGCCATGACCTCTTTGTGCAGGGACTGTGGTGGGAGGAACAAGTTCCCTGACTAGTTAATGTCAGCAGGCTGATGTAAATAATTTAAATTCAGTTGGGACAGAAAGGATTACTGCCCATCAAATGTACCTAACATAAATGTACCATAAGCTATGTGAGGCTCTGCATCTTTCATCCAGCCATTTTTGTTCTCTTAAATACACACACTGCTGGTAGTCCCCAGGAATTCCAGCTAAAATGAGAATAAGCATGCCAGGTACTTCACAGAGAGACAAGAACCTCCCTAATCCATGCTTCTGGAAGCAGGTGATATTGAAAAAGGAATAGAAAGAGCTATAAATATTGTAGATAATAATTATTCTGTCTTTATAAAATGTTTATATTAAATTATAATTATAATAAATGTTTATATTAAAAACTGTATGCACATTTATGGATGTATACCCATACACATGTATAAATTTCATTCAGTACTGAATCAAGAATCATGAGCGGTGTTTCCATGGAAGAGAAAATTGTGGTGCTGGTGGTGACTGCAGGTCAGGTGGGTAAAGGCAGGAGGGAGGGCAGAGACCGTGTAAAACACTCCTTTTACATTAGCATACATTTCTTGTGGTGTGTCAGCACAATGGTCCCCGAGCTGGCTGTGCAAATGTTCAGCTTTTTGTTAGCAGCACTCAAAAAAGCTGAAAGCAAATCAGAGAAGTGTCCCTGAGTAGCTGCTTCCTAGTGATTTTTTGGTTCATTCCTCCTGCGTGTTTGCTGCTCCTCTCAAATTGATCTGTTCTGAAAATTGTATCATGGTTGAATTCACATCCAACTACAAAGCAAGTCGAGAGGCTCGTAGTGTGGTCTGCAGGCAAGTAGGGGAAATTTTGTCTTAATCAATGTACAGTTCTCCATCCTGTGAAAGAAAATTAGCTGTGTAGATACAAAAGAAGGACAAAGCAGCCACACACTGCAGCTCAGAAAACTTTCCATCATTTCTGCTGAATAGGGACCCAGTGTTGCTTTTTCTATAGAGCAACGCTCCATTTGTTTCAAGGAAGTTGTGAAATTGGAGACCGAGAGGAGTTAGGAGGGAGGCTCATTAGAGAGGCTCTGTTGTAAGGAGCACTTCCCAAAATTAAACTGCCTGCTCAAAGGAAGTGCAAAAGTCTGCCCCCAGACTTACATCTAAGTCTTGATTAAGATGTATGGTTCTCCCCTGGTGTGGGGATTTGTCCTGTGAATGGCAATGCCACGTTGGGAAGAGCAGAAGAGCTGAGTCAGGAGTCATTAACTGTTGTGTCTCCAGGAGGGACAAGGAGGAAGCAGCGAGGTCTGTGCTCTGCTCCTGGGGCCCAAATAATGCATTTTTCAAAACACACTGGACCAGGCTGTTCTAGGGGAGAGGAGTCATCACTGATCTCATGGGAAGGGAGGTACTTGGATGAAATATTTCCATGCACTGTAAGATTTCTCCTCATTTCTCACAAGGTTTTTGTGCCCCACTGTGTGATCTGTGCCTGGCCTGCTTTCTAGGTTCTGCTTTTTTTTTCATGTAAGTGGGACTGTTGGAATATTAAGAAAACTGGGTTAGTGAAACATCCATAGTTTGGAAGGCCAATGTCTGTGTAGTTTTAGACCAACTTGAGAATGTGTTCCTCAGGCTGTGAGAATTCTGACTGAGGGTACCTCAGCCTCTGGACCCTGCAGGTCACACCCTGAGTTTATCAAAGGACTCAGATGCACAAGAGCCCTACATGTCTCTGACAGCTGAGGGGAGCAGGGGATCCAAGAGCATCCTGAAGCAGGAGATAAGGATGGCTCCCTGCAGGAGGAGGCTGAACGTGGATGTTCCTCACAAGTGCCTGTAAAATAATTACATGTCACTGCAATTCCCATTGATCTGAGGCTACAATCCCAAAAGCTGTGTTTTCAGTGAGCTGGGTTATGTACCTGCCTACAAACTTTCCAAGGGGAAAAATGGAGAATCAGAAAGCAGCTTTCATCAGGGCCCCACTGATTTGTCTCAGATGTTATTCAGAAACATATGTTTGAGATCCAGTCCATAAAAATAAATTGTTTCCTCCGTCATGTTGTTTTGTGACCAAAGCTTGTTTTAAAAACTCGCACTATTTTTAAGAAATGCTTTGTTTTTAAAGTCAAGTTCCAAATTGCGCACAGTCATGCTGTTGGGCCTGTCAACATGCTTCATGCTCTGAACTGGGAAATGTGCTAAGTCAGGCTAAAATCAGCAAATAAATATTAGCACTGAAAATGATAATTTCCCAGTGCCTGTAAGCTCAGATGGAGTCAAACCAATGGTCTGTCAACAAAGGGGTTTATAAGTACTGTTGGTATGAGCTGGACAGACTCCTAGCTGCTGCATTTATTTTTAAATTTGAGTACTGCAAAGAGGGAACATCTGGACAATAAAAGTAAAATAAAATAAAATATAATGTGCTATTTCATTGAAATGATTGATTCCAATTCTGTCTAGTAGGTTTCTCTTTCCAAGGTACAGCACTGGAAGTTTATTGGCTCATCCTTTTGTCTTTGTACTTTTTCCTTTCTTTCTTTTCCCTTGAGCGACCTCTCCTGTTTTCTCTGTATCCCTCTTTCCTTGAGGAGGTTGCTGTACTGTACAGAACTTGTTTTACTCCCTAATTCCATAGAAGTTTGTGAGGAAGTACAGATAAATCCTTCCAGACTCTAGCAAGTGCTCTTAGGGTATTCTTTCCAACAATGAACCAAGTGATAGAGAGATGAACACACTTTGCTGTTATCAGGACCAGTAGGACTTGACAGGTAGGGGTTTTTTTTGGTTTCCCATGGAATCCATCCCTTCCTTGTGGGACACCAGCAGTCCCATATGTCATTCAGACAGCCTAATGTGATTTCTGACCTCCTTCACGTTAGCTCAGGGCTAGGAAGAATTACAAAGTTGTGGAGCTACACTATGTTCTCTCCTGGGCAGAATTAAAATTAGTAACTAGACAGCAAAGTTTCTGAATGGATTTTTTTTCAAGTGAAGGTTCCATTAGTGACTTTCCTACAGTCTGAGGGCTCTAATTTGTTGAAAATTGAACTGGTTTGTAGCAGCTCTGAAGGAACCCTTTGGGACTTTGGCATCCACCAGTGTTAAGGTGGAGCAGTGCATGAATAAAGTGGAAATCTCTGTCTATTAAAGTGTTGTATTGCAGACTTCCAGAGGATGTTACTTCATTTAACACTCACTGGTTTTGTGCCTCTTAAACAGCTTATTGTTTAAAGAAGAAAAGCTGCAGTCTGTAATAGCAGGAGGGAGCTGGGGCTGTGGTTGGTGTCACCGTGGGATTTCCCACTGCGCCGGTGCTGGCTGCACATCCTTTCCCTGATGTTTGTGGAACTGTGCTGGGAAGCAGGCAGGCAGCTGACCCCGCTTTAAAAAATTATTTAAGCCTCATCAGTTTCTTGAGTATTGGTGAACAGTTTGTATCATGAAACCAGGACCTAGGGCAGACAGAGGTTAAAACTTACCCAGTGTTCCTGATAGACTGGAAATAGAAACTTCTCCCTCCAATACCAGTACCAGGCTCTGGTGCCAGACCATCTCTCTGTCATCTAAACTGGCCTCTAGTTTTGCTGCTGCTGCCTATTATGTGATATGGGGAAGTGTCTCTGCTCCTTGTGCTCCCCATTGCATCCAACAATTTGCTTTTTTTGCCATACCAATTAAGCAACTCTAAATTGGCGTCCTGCTCATTCTCTTCCTTCTCATTTCTGGCATTGCTCTCCCATCCCCTCCTGTGTGCTGGCACGGGCTTTCCTCTGCCTTGTAGTGAGGTGCTTCAGGAAGTTGAACTGGCAGAAAACTCACACTGTCTTTCTCCCTTGCAGAAAGGTGGAGGAATATATATATATATACATTTATGATTTTTATAATTTTTTTGTGCTTGTTTAGCTCTCAGCACTAACCAGTGCTGGGCTAAGCTGTGATGGATGTAGCCTCCCATCTCTGTCATAAGTTTCCACCGAGGCTCTGTGCATCAGAAGTGCCAGGTGAGTGAGCTTTGAGCCGTGATTAGGGTTTCTGTGTAATAAAATAAATAAAAAGAAGGGATTTGATGCTCTCTCATTATGCCTTTTTTTTTTCTCCTAGAAGTAAAAATGAAATATTATAACACTCACTTGCCTATGTTTAGCACGTTCGCTGACTTGCCATTTTGGAAGTAGAACCAGTTCTATTTTTAGAGTTGAACTTCCTGTTTGAGCTCTCTTTAAGTTTGTCCTTTGCCTAACACAGGCAAACTCTTCAAAAAAGTCTTAGTTAAACTGGGACAGTTTTGCTAAAAACAGTCATGTTCATGTTCAGATATAAACAATATAACTTATAAGCAATAAATCTGCTTTGAATGAACATTACAACAAAAATACAACCTCTCAAGAGAACATATTTCCGTGATGTCAGGACTTGAAAGTGAAATTGAAGTGATGTTGGTGTGGTCACAGGCATTTCAAAGCCTCTGTCTACAGGTGGATTTAAAGATGAATTGTCCACATGGGAAAATGAAGCAGAACAGCTGTTTTAGAAAAACTCCCCACAGTCACACTGTGTTTCTGCAGTAAGCATTCTCTGCTTTAGCTTGTCCAGGCTAGAAATGAGCTGTCTTATTTTGGAGTAATCCCACCCAAAACCCTAAGTATTTTATGGTAGTTGTGATGCTTTAGTGTCACAATATACCTTCATTCAAAATTACCTTCAACTGTAGTGCCTTTACCTAAAAATATATATGAATACCAGCATGTTTTGGAGGTTTGATGTAATCATAGCTATATATTTCTTCAGATGTGCTCATAATGTGGGTACAAGATGTGTAGGGGTGATGCCAACCCTTTGACACCTTCAAATACCCTTCTAGACCAGAGGGGAGCTGCAGATTGCTGGAGTAGTGCACATGCTGATTGGTAATGTGGGTGTAGTTGAAGGTCTTCTTCCATTTCCTAATTGCAAAGTATGAGGGAAATCAAGTTTTCCTCGTTATGGGTTGATGATGAGGTTTCAGAGGGCAAAAAGGTTATAATTTTTATAACTTTTTCTATGTTATTACTGTTAGAGATATGTTGAGACATTTTAGGAAATGATTAATTTTCTTAAAAGATTTGATCGATGAATAAACCGTAAGATTTTCACCAAAGTTATATCCTGTCCCACTTTTCTTGGACCTTGTATTATTTTTCTTTCTATAATTGTTATTTCTGTGCTCTGTGTTTTCAGCCACCTGGAGTATGCTTATACTATGGGTTGATGCATTGGGATACTGTATAAAAAATTAGAAGTAAAATTCTTCTTTGTAGAAGGAATTTTTTTCTATGTGCTTTTCACTGTCTGAAGCTTTTAAGAATCACTAAAAATATGGCTTGGGTAGATGTAAGGATACTGAGTAATTCCATATAATGCCAGTAAAACACATGATTTGCCTGAGCCCCTTTCTCCAGCCCAGTCCTATGGAGGTTCCACAGGCTGTTCCTGTGGCCATGCTCTGCTCACCTTTTGTTGTGTGCAAACAGCTCCTCACGCGGGTGATCGCAATTCGGCACTTTTATATCAAATGATAAACTGCAGAGGGGCCGGAGGGGAAGGGTCGTACCGGGCTCGGCAGTTTTTTACACCTCCGTGAGGAGGAGATGCTGTGACCGCACTGCGAGGCTCCTGCTGCACGGCCACACTGGCGCTGGGGACAGAGACCTGCCCAGGGGGACGAGGGAAGGCAGAGGGCTCCGCACAGGGGATGCCCTGTGGGGTGAGCCCTTCCTGGGGGCCCCGCGGTGCTGCGGAAGGTGGTGGCTGAGGAGGCGTGGGGCAGAGCCGTGTGCGATGTCCGGGCTCGTTTCCCTTTGTTCTTCTGTGCCCTCTGGTGGCACTGGGAGCGATGGGATCGGGACGCGTCTCTTAATTTGTTCGTACCTTCGCTCTGAAATGCAGGGAATGTCGGGAATACTTGAGCAAGGACTTTCTGCTCGGATTCACATCCCTCCCAGTTAGCAGGGGATATCATAATAGTCTCCCGTGGGCAACAGAAGAATACGTGCTTCCAGCTCCGGGAGCTCCGGGGGGATTAACTGGGATGCAAGTCAAAGCCTCAGTCTTTAGGTACAATTAACCCGCTAGCGAGGCTGGCAGATTTCCTGAGGCTCTGCCAAAAATCCTGCTTTACAAACCAAGGGGTTTTTTTCCTCGTAAGAAGCATAAAGATTAGGCGGGACCAGCGGGCCGGTCCCTCGGCATTGGAGGTTGGTTTCTGGTTGTCAACACTATATTGTACCTTCAGCACAGATCTCAATTCAGCCACAGAGGGTTAAAATAATTCCCCAAGGTAGCTTTATCCTCTTAATGGACAGGCTTGATAATCATTCTTACAGAAAAGACATTTCCTCTTTCCTCTGCCGTGGGGGAGTTGCACCTTTTCCTGCTGGTGCTGTGCTGGAGAGGAGACCACAGCCTAGAAAACTCTGGTGTCATTTGCAGCTCTGATTCACACCTCCTGTGCATTTCTCATACTCTGCTGTGTGGTTCATGTTTGTGTTGCTTCCAGTGCTCCAAATATCCATGCTAAATCCACGTCATGGAAAAGGATGGGCCATGCTGAAAGGCTGGAGTCTGGCAGCTTGGATAACCTGAAGCTCAGTGCAGGAGAAGGCAATGCTTCATTTGTTAGAAATAAGAAATGGCAGCTGTTGGACAACAAAGGAAATTATTATAGTCCTAGCATTTCCCATTCCCTGTTCCCTCTCTGGAAAATTGTTACAATACTCTATATGTGAAGGGGAGTGTGGGTGCAAATCTGCAGTGGAGATCAACAGGAGCTTTGCTGAAGGACTTCAGAGCTGGAGCCCATCATTCCCAAAGTGTCTGGGGTGGGACAGGCTTGGTGAGCTGTGATTTGGGGAATCATTTGCTGGTGCAGGGAAGGTGCCTGTGTAGCCTGCATTCCTGGGGGCCAGTTCTCTCTCTAACAAGGGGACAAGGTTTGCTTCCCTGTTGCTCTTGTTTTACCAAGAAGCCCAGAACAGAAAGGACCAACTCTCTGTACCAAACCAATTGTCCAGGGTGGGCAGTGGGAGGCAGGAACCCTGCACAAATGGTTTTTCCTTCAGATATTCATTTCTATGTGAAAAAGAAAATATATTACAGCATATAGAAATGTTGTACAATTCAATCTATTAGAATCTTTACAGTGTCTTGGTCATTAGGCCTCTAAATAAAGGGCACTGATATTATATATGCTATTGTCCCCTTAATTTTAATGGAGATTTTACTAATACATGGGCTGGACTAACTTGAAATGTTTTTAAGGTTTTAAGTAAAGCATACTTCTTCTGTAGCTCATCCTGATGGATTTTTTTTCCAGCTTACATGCCTGCAATTGATTCTTCTGTCGCCTTCTTGCTGTTGTCTGTTCCCCTTGTCAGAGATGGCACTAGCTTGTTTCTTAGTTACTGTCTTTGTGATCCTTTGGGGATTCACTTGTGCTCCATGAGCAAGCAGCAGGAGAGGAAGATGTTTCTTTAGGCTGTAAAATCCCCCAGCATCACCACTCTGCCTCTGAGTCACATCTGCTGCCAGAGATGAAGCAGTGCCTCTTAATCCCACGTTGCCCAGTCCGGAGTTCTATTGGAAAAACATCCAGGGAAGTCAAGGCTGAAGTGGTGCACAGTGCACTGAAGCTTCCCCTGTCAGCAGTGAGAGACTTTGCCAGGGCTCCAGGTGTCTGTTAATCCATGTCCAGTGAGTGATGAGCTGAAGTGAGGGACATGTGGGAATGAGGGTGAGAAGCTGCCAGGGTCACTGAGACCCTGCTGGGACCTGCTGGGCTGCCCCAGGCTTGGGTGAGTGGGGTCCCTTCTTTAGAACATAGAGCATGGTAAAGAGATGCCTAGGAATTGGTTAACAGAAATGGATCATGGTAAAATGTATGTGGAGCTGCTCAGAAATCCAGCGTGACCTGAGATCTCTCAGTCTGCCATCATTTTTTGGAGCCTCTGTATGCTTCTTTCCCTTGCTCTTTACTCTCCTAGATGATATTTTTTCACCTTGTACTAGGAACAGGAGACAGAAGAAAGAGCTGAATCTTTTCAGGACAGATGAGATAAAGCTGGCAGTGAGCCAGAGCTGCTGTGCAGTGGGCAGTGAACACCAGGATGTGAACCTGTAATTATACATCTCAAATTCTGTGAGCAGTACTCCAAGAATCATTATGTATGGGCTTGTTTGACAGTACTGTGGCTTAAGAGAAAAACATCCCCTCAAATTACTCTTTAATTTGGAAGTCAAGAGATTATCAATTCAAATCTTAAGCTCTTCTGCCTGTAATTGATAATCGTGTTCATTTAACAAACCTGCTATTGAACTGCTCCTCATACTCTTAATTCATCAGGTAACTGCTGATTTTTCTTTTGGAAAGGATAATTGAGAGGCTCTACAAGGTTGTTTCCAGCAAAGATGAGATCAAACCTAGACTAAAATATGGCAGATCCCAGGCTCAGCCGTGCAGCCCTTCAAATACAATTTTTCAGTATCTGTGTCCTTAACCCTTCTGGGCTGTAGCCATTGCTTTGATCCCAGGCTCTGGAAGCAGAGATCAGGATGCTTTTCAATAGGGGCTTGTTTTACAGGACTCCACCCCAGCTGCTAACCTGTGGAATTGAAAAAAGACAGTTCCTTTACATAGTAAAACTTAAAGTTACAAAAATACAACAAAATCCTCCAACCCATAATTAGATTTTAGGTATGTTGTTTCAAACATGCAGATGCCAAATTTCAGGATTCTTGGGCTTTTTCACACATAACTGAACTCTCCCCATCCTGCCTCAAGGTGGCAACACTCCAGACAGTCCAAAGCCCAGCCCAAGGCTGAGTTCCTGTTCCCTGGCCTTGGAATGAGGAGTTTGACTGACAGGCTGGTGGGACTATTTCAGATTTACACTATATCAATTTTTCTTTTTGATTTCAAAGCTTTATGGTCTTGAGTTCCTTTGCAGAATCATTATCACATCTGTCACTGTCATTGCTATCAGGGCCTAAGGATGTTTGTAATGGAGAGCAGCAATCCAAGCTATCACTCTTGCTCAAATACTGCTCCCAAGCACACGATAGGCCAGGTGCTGTAATTATTAATAATTCCCTCTGATGGTGCATATCAACCCTACATTTTGTATTAATGCAATTTATTTTGAGTTATTTCTTCGGTGGTGAAAATTGTTTTGGAGAGATTTTTTGGAAGCGTTGCGAGTTTGTTTGTTGGAATCCTCTCCTGGAAATGAGGCATGTCTCTCATGGGCTCCTGTTCGATCACACACAAATGAACTGCTAATTAGGATGATGAAATTGCAGGGAGAGGTGAAACCTTCCAGTTGGCCGAAGAGAAGATTGTGGATTAATCTGTGTAAAGCTGAAGGCTCGACTAAAACTGCTGCTCAACATTCTGGTGCTAATGAGACTTGTATGTCTGCCACTCGAGGAGCTGAAAGTATGGCCTCCAGTTTTTGTTGAGAGATCCAAAGTGGGAGCTCACTCCTCCATGGCATTTAGTGCTTCCATCCCCACTGCTGATGACTGGAATTGGGAACGTTCAGCAGTTTACAGTATCCAGTGATGCAAGGCAGTTTTTGCTCTCTGTGGATAGTTCTTGTACATGAGTAAAAGCATCTTGAGAGACATATGGATGTTTAGAAAATTGCAGTATGATTTGGAGAGCAATTTGTCTTGCCTGCCCCCTGCTACCATATTGTATCACTTCTTCATAGTTTTTAATGTACTTCTGCTTACATCAATTCACATAAAGGAGGAAACTGCTCTCCCCATCTCTGTGAAGCACCAGGTGACCTGCTCAGTGTCATATTGGGCAACAAGTCCAGTTCCAAGTTAGCTCCTTGCTCTCTGAGTTTCTTAGGACCCATGGAGAGGCTGAAACTGTTCTCTTCTCTTTTCCTGCAGTTTCTATATAGATCTATAGACATATAATATACATACATGTATGTATATATAAATGAAGGCAAGGCAGATGTTTTAAGACTGCTGCTGTGTTTGCAGGAAGCCGCCGGATCGTGGATGTGATGGATGTGAACACACAGCGAGGAGTTGAGATGAGCATGTCTCAGTTTGTGAGGTACTACGAGACCCCGGAGGCCCAGAGGGAGAAGCTCTACAACGTCATCAGCCTGGAGTTCAGTCACACCAAGCTGGAGAACATTGTCAAGCGCCCCAACGTGGTAAGGGAGTCCGTGGTGATGGGCTTTATTTCAGCTTCTTCCCAGAAATAAATCAGGGAGTTTAAGCAAGGTAATGGGAAGTGCCTGGAACTCCTGCTCGTTTAGTGTCAGGACCTCATCTTTAGCCAAGTAGAAAGCTGGTATCCTTGACGGTGGAACTTAATTTACAGGAATTAGGTACCTGATGAGCTGTTAATCATGCAATTTGCACTGATACACAGTTCCTCTCAAGGTATTTAGGGGAAACTTCATCCAAAATTAAATTCCCATCTAGTATTTTTCCTCCTCTAAGGAAGCTTAAACTATCAGGAAGCTTGGATTCATTATATATGAACACTCCTTTTACCTAAAAAATGTTCAGGGGGTTCCAAAGCAAAAAAGTTGGAAACACAATTGTTAAATGCAGAAATGTTTACATAATTAAATCAGCATAATCACTGTTATGTCAGAACTGGCAGAGTGGAAGGGGGTAGATTTGTACATACTCTTTAAAGGTAGAGGGCTGTTGTGATTTTATTCCCAATGGAGTCACTGGCATGAAACTGTGACCTTATTAGTAAAGATAATTTCATTTATCTCTTGAAATGTAGCCATGTGTGCTGTGCTAGCATGTAGCTGGGTGTAAAACTAGAGTTCTATGATGTTTTGTTTTCAGACACTTTTCACCTGATTTCTAAGTCTTTTCTAAGTCTAACTTTTTTAGTTCCAGCAGCAGTTTTTTCTGCTGGGGACATCTCTTACCCTAGAAGACAATATAGCCACTACACTTCTCCCTCAACAGGTCACATATAGATGGCAGCTCTAATTGCTGATTTGTAGAAGTAATTCTTAACTAGACTGCTTTGTTCTTTTACAAACAGATCACAAAATGAATATTAAACACATATTTAGAAGTTCATTCAGATTTTTGCTGTCATTCAGACACTTAGCGGGCAATTTGAAGGTGCTCTGGGGAGTTGCTTGTGTTCAATTGATCCCAGTTTTCCAAAACACATTGTGCTCAGTGAGCTTTTAAAACATCTGTGCAAATTTCCTGGGTGCTTAGAAATGAAATAGGCAGTTAGGTACCTGTTATCACGTGTAAATGGTTATTTCATAGCTGTCTAAAATGGCCTGAGCTCACAACTGTTTGTAAAAACAGAAATATTTAGAGAGATTTGCATTCTCAGGGGAATAGAAGAGAGGGTGTTATGAAAGTCCAGTACCTAAGTCAGCTCCCATATATTTGTATAAGATGTTCCCTTGAATCCTGCGGAGTATTGAGCCTGTGTAAGGCAGAAACACCCGATTTAGGTTCCCTGCTGTGCAAACTCTGGGTTGCAATATCAGAATGTGGGAATTATTTCCGAATCAGGGCAGTAAGCAAGGTTTTTTCACATACAGTTGTGACATTGATGGAATCAGTCCTATTTCCTCCTTGAAATGGAAGATCATACCATGGTATAATCCCTTTTATGTTTGCATTTTAATGTTCATAAATGCAATTTCTAGGCTGTTGGCTACAAAAATGCCACAGACAGTATAAGAGAAGGTGCTCACAGGTGCCCATGAGACAGAATTTGCACTCAGGTAAATTGACTGTAAAACTCTCCTTCCCCTGTGTTTTAAGGGGCTGAGTTGTGCTGATGAAATGCTGCACCTTAACAAGTCGGGTGCACAGGACTTTTGCTGAACAGCAAGGTTCTCCCTGTCTGTGAGCATCTGCTGCTGTCACTGGAGGAGTTTTAGCCCACAAAAATATGTCCTACCATGTGTTCAGGAGCTAACAGTTGATTTTGGTGGTGTTTCAGGTGGACTTAGTCGACTGGGTGGATAATATGTGGCCACAGCACTTGAAGGAGAGACAGACAGATGCTACCAACGCTATTTCAGAGATGAAATACCCCAAAGTGAAAAAGTAAGTCTTTAAAAAGCTCTGCTCTTGACTGCCTTAAATGATTTTATCTTTGCTGAATACAGTCTTTAATCAAGTTTCTTTGAAAAGTGCATTCTTATTTTTCAGTTGTGAGCAACCGTTTTGAAAGTGGCAGACTGACCTTATGTAGTAAATTCTCTGAAAGTGCTGCCCGAAGAACTCACTTCACATCACACAGATGTCACACAGTATAGTCAGAGTCCTGCTGTAGGCTGGGCTCAGATCCTGCCCAGGTTTTAAACTGCTAATGACAGACGTTATTAGCTGAGAAATGCTTTGTGAAATTAGCTTGAAGTCAATTTTTAATAGGTGTGTGTGGCTTCCTAGAAACTCTGTTGCTGCCCTTCCTGCCAGTTTGCTTTTCTATTCACTTTTTCAAGAGTAAGATCAAAGCCTGGACTGACTGTCCAGGCTCAGGACTTACTCAGGGCAGGTTTGAGACTGAACACAAAGCAGTTTGTCCTGGTTCTGCCTCTCTGTGCTCTAGGTTTTGGGCAAGCATAGGCTCACCCTGCTTTTTCTTCTGCTTTAATGTCTTCCTTGAAACTTTTATGTGGTGATTGGAAAAAGGAACTATTTGGGGGCCTCAAAATGTGCACTGCAAGTTTCATGGGAATGAGTACAGCCGAGATAGGGCTTCCTTTAATGATGTAATGACCTGTATGGCTGATGAACACCAGGTAATCCTGGAGGCCCTTCACTGCTCTTTCTGTTCTACTGCCCAGACTGAATGCTGGCAGAATCCCAGGCTTTGCTGCTGAACCGACCTCTGGTGTTCTGCAAATCACTCAGAACTCCTTCCAAACTGTAAAATAGATTGGTACTAACAGATACAGAGGAATGTGCAGTCAGGAAGTGATATGTAGCATTTACTCTTGTTCTGTAAAAATAAACATTTTGGAAGGTAAAAGTCTCCATAAAAGAAGAGACAGTAACAGGCATTGGGGATTATGCTCAGCACCACTGATTTCAGTGGAAGTTAAAGATACTCCTACATTTTGAAAGGATCAAACTGCTCATTAGGGTAACTGGATGTGGATTGGAGTGCCCCATGCGTTTGAAAATGTCCTAAATGACTTGCCTGAGGTCACACAATAAACTAGCAGTGGAACAGCACTTCTTCCCAAGTGGTTAGTCAGCTAAGTAACATTATTTACAATTTGCCAGAGCTAAGAAACTGAATCATAATTCAGGGCCTAAGGATTCATGGATGGTACAAGGTAAGAAGTAAAGGAAACAGTTCCTTTCCTAGAGCAGGCACACTCCAGATGCTGAAAAAGATGTAGCAAGTAAACAGAGCAAGGCAGAGATGGTTTGAAGGATAAGGTAGCAACATGACTAACAGAATTTAGCAGAAAAAGCAGAGTATCTGCTTGCAGTTCACTACTTGCATCATGAAATGCCAGATGGTAGGTTTCAAAGGGATTTTAGAGACGTACCAATTCAACAGATTTTGACATGGAGTTTTTCCCATTTGTGGAGGGTGGCCTGGTAAAAAGGCAGGAGATGCCTGATGAAGAAGCAGACACGGAGCCGTGGAGGTTGCTGTCACTGGCAAAGGGAAGGTGGAGGGTGACAGCTTGATAAACTAGTAGATGTGATAGGTACAGGGAAGCTAAACACTGAAAGACTGTGAACGCTTGAAATGTGACAATAGAGTTTGATGTTGGGAAAAGGAGTTACCAGGCGTGAGTGTTAAAAGGCGAGGGTGATGCAGCTGGAGTGATGAGGATGTTGCTACTGAGTGTCATCTCACAGAAAGACTAGAGAAGGATGATTTACAGCACTGTTGGCACAAACCCCTCATCAGTCTGAAGAAGCCACAAAGATAAAACCAGTAACAAACAGTGACAGTCTGTGAGCACAAGAGAAGCTGCACCAGATCAGGATGAAGATGATCTGTGGCTCTCAGTAACCTGTCTGCTGTGAGTGCTGGCATTGTTGCCATAAGAACAGTGTGAACATAAAATGATGCTGCCCCTAAAAATTATCTTCTGAACTTTGACTGTCTGCAGTCCAGGCAGGGGTTGTTCTGAGGTAGAAGTGGTTTCTGTGCGCTCAATGACTCTCAAAGAGATTGCTCTTCCATGAACTCGTCTGGTTTAAAGATGAACTCCTCAAGAGATTTGCCTTCTCCATCTTCAGGAATTCAACTAGACCCTTTCCTGTAGAGATCCTGGTCCCAGCTATTGCTGAAAGCATCCAGAGGGTTCAAGCCCTTATTAAGGAGATCATGTTAAGTTGTGGAGGCACAAGTCAGTGCTGTCACTTGCTTCACACTGCCCATTCTTTTATGTGAATCATCAATATTCATATGCTTTATTAATGACTGTTGCTGCTCAGAAATGGGATCGATTCATTCCATTCCTGTTCTGAGCATTCCCATAATTCTGAGAGTTTGCAGTATGCCATCCCCACCATTAACGTGTTCCCTACAAACAAAAAGCACTCCAGCGAGAGCGCTGCAGTTTCGCAGACACAGATGGCATTACCAGACACAAATGTCTGTCTTGGCTCCTGCACGTCGAGTTCCGTGCTGGGAGTGAAGTTAGAGAACGCTCCATCTGCTGCTTCGGTTACCAGGAGCACCGCGCGCGCTGGAGACCACCCTGCCTCGCACTTGGACTTGCACCATTAACTTCTTCCAAAAATTCTGGGTAATGAAGTTATTTTTCTGTCTGTAGGTAAATGGCTGCTTACCTCACAGGAGCCTTAGACGACTGAATTAAGTGGGGCAATAGTTTATGTCCCCTCTTTTACATCCCAGGGTGCAAGTTCCTGAGAAAAGTCCTGCAGACATGAGATCCTGGATGAGAGTGGGAAGATGCTGTGTAACCAACAGCCAGCAGAAAAAGGCAGTGATATTTTAACATCAGCTTTTAGGGGCAGAAGCTCGTTATATCACCATAACCATTTTCAGGTAGCTCAAAACAAGCTCAGATTTGTTTTTCTGTTTAAATTCATCCAGAACTGAAGCAATCTGGATACAGCTGAGTGAAAAAAAAAAAAAAAAGAAAAAAGAAAAAAGTAGTAATTTGATTTTTCATTTCTCAAAAGAGATAGCCCTGCTGAAATTATTATCCTCTTTATTAGGTTTTGTGTTTGTAGCCTTGCAAGATTATTTGCAATGCAGCGGCAGTGAACAGTTACTGTTCAGGACATGAAACAGTAACGGGAATTTCTAAGAATTTGGTATGTTTGTGCTGTGGAACAAATGAAAATGAAAGCTTTAGTCACTGCAACATCCTTTTACCTCCAAATTTCTTCCTATTACTTGAAATATCTAGGCACTGCTGTAATAGATCTCTATAATGATGCCAGCCTTCAGTTAAGGGTGGGGTATGTTGTGTGAAACATCTACCTGTTCACAAAAGAATGCTGCTCTGTTAGCATGTCCTCAGCCCTATTCTTCCTCTCCCAGGCTGTTGTTCAGCCATCCATTCCTTTCTATTCATTCCTTTACTAAGTAGGGATGGATTTAAACAGATGCTAAAATGCTCTGCTGAGCTGTGGTCTAATTAGAGCTGAGGGTGCCTCTGGAGACGGGGAATCGAGGGAGCTCGCAGGTCCCATAAGGCAACCTGGCACTGGTTTGTGCATGTGAGAGACTTGTCTGCACTTTGTACGCCATTTGAGGATTGCTTCTGATACAAAACCTCTATAAGTACAATTCAGTAAAAAAAATTTAGACCAATAAGTGCGAGCTCTCGTTAAGATTTTCCAAGCTAGCAAAGTAAATAAAATTTGATGTCTTCAGATCAGTGCATGAGTCTTAAATACTCCTTTGGGTAGAACTTGGAGGACTTGCAGCATCACGTATGTAACTCAAACAACCACCAGAGTTTACAACAGTTTGTGGTGACCCTGGAGTTGAACAGCCTTGTCAAAGGATGAAGAAACGAGTTGTGCTCTCACAGGTACCAAACTGCTCTTCCAGGGGCAGACAGGCCTGGCAGCTTGGTTCAGTTCATTGTGCTGGTGGGTATCTCTTCAGAAATTTAAGAATCCCATTTAAAAAAAAAAAAAAAGGGTAAGAAAGCAGGTATCTTAATTCTTAAAGTTCAGAGGTTCCTAGGCTCGTGCGCTGTTGGGTGCCAAAATCTGGAAGTTTAACCAGGGCTCCCTGTGCGGTCCCCGCTCGTGGCAGCGGCACGCTCGGATGTGAGCGCACCCCGCGCACCCTTAAGTGTTCCACCGGGACCGGGCAAGGGTGCGACGGGGGAAGTGTTGTCTCTTACTTTGGTGCCAGTGTGGTCTGAGAGTGTGATTTGCAGGCACTTCACAAACTCTCCGGTGCTTGGCAGAAAACTGGTTTGTCTTATCTCGGGTGTTGTTTCTGTGTGTGACTGACTCGGACCGTAACCCCCTCGGGGCAGGACGGGGCCTTTCTTTCATGTGCGTTTGAAGTGCACGGGGTGTGGTGACCACGGCGTGTGACGATTTGGTTTGTTCCCTCGGGCTGGGAGCGCTCGGTACCGCTCCCCAGGAGAGGAACGGGGCTAAGGTTGGTCCCGGCAGGGCACGGGGCCCGCTCCGGCCGGTTCTGAGCAGCCTTCCACGGGCAGGGCTGGCCCGGTGCTGGGGGGCCCGGCCGGGCGCGGGGAGCCGGAGCTCATCCTTGAGGAAAGCCGGGTTCATCCCCGCAGGAACAGCCAGGGCTCACCCCTAGGGAAGCCGGAGCCCACCGTGAGGAGATGCTGGGGCTCATCCCCGCGGGGCAGCCGGGCTCTCCCCGCCGCGGCAGGGCCGGTCGCTGCCCGGTGAGGCGAGGGTGGGGGCGGCAGCCGGGCCGGTGCCTCCCGGGTGACAATGCTTTCTTTTGTCTTGCGGCGCAATTCGTGGCTTCCAGTTGCAAGGGCCCCAGTGTGGGAGCGCTGTCGGTGCGGGCCGAGGCGCCCCGAGGTAGCCTTTGTTCCTGCTGCCTCCTGGCAGCCCCGCTCGCAGGCCCGGCAGAAGGGCCCCCGCGGTGCCGGGATGCTGCCGGGGGCCGCTCTCCCCCGACACCCGGAGCGGCGCTCCCGCCCGGGGATGGCGAGCGAGGCCCGCGCCTTTCCCCGCGCTGGCACTTGCAGTTGGCTCATGGGTCTGTGGTATTCGGTTTCAGGCTCAGGGATTTCAACCAGCCGGCGCTGCTCCTGGGAGGAAGGAAGAGCGAGCTATACTTTTCTCATTGGCCCGAACAAAAAACAGAAGCCTCTGCTGGGGTTTGGGAGTGGTTTATGGGCTGAGCTCAGTGGCAGGGGAGCCCTCGCAATGCCAGAGGGAATAGAGCCGTATGGTGCGCGGTGCCTATTGCGGGAGAGAAGGAGCTGAGCTCAGGGTAATGCTGCTGCCTGTGCGTCCGCTCGCGTCTCCCCGGGCCCATGTGCATGAACGCTGCCGCTGCCTGCCCTGCCCGGCGCTGCCTTCGCATCCCGGCGCGGCTCTCGCTGTCTTTGTTTCTCTGTTTGCTTGCGGGTTTGTAGCGATGCGTGGCGAGTGCATTGTGGGTTTGCCTGGGAGTGTGGGCTCTGCGCTGGTTTATGGAGCGGTGTCTGTGTTGTTACTGTGTTCTCAGCTCGCTGTGTTTGCTTAGTGGTTTTGCTTCATTTGTATCATCTCACTCTCTTTTTTTTTTTTTTTGGATCTCTGTGTTTGTTCTTCCTCGTGAGTTTGCAGGTTACTCCATATTTCTTCGCATCATTTCTTTAACAGATTTCCCCAGATGTTTGGTGTTTGTTTGTTTGTTTAAATTTCGGGGGGGGGGGCTTGGGGGGGAAAGTTCCCCTTTTCTCCACATCAGAAATCCTTCCTCTAAAATAAAAATACATTAACTGGACAAATTTCAGGCTTGTGGAGAACACAAACCAAACTCTTCAATCAGGAAGGGAAGCTCCCCCCAACAGATTACAAGCAGCTGCGTGTTTTAAAACCCTGACTGAGGCTGTGCAGGGAGATAAAGTGGAGTGTGCAGGGGTTGGATGTGGTAGCAGTTGTGAAAATGTTCAACTTGGGGCACCTTTTGCATCGCTTGTATTTTCAGGGTGTAACTCTGGCCAGGTTGTCTCCCCATGCCTGAGGTGGGATTGTGTTCCTGTAATCACTGTACCTGCCCTGGCCCGGAGTGCTGTGGCCACAGCACACACTGGGATGTAGTTCCTAGATTTCTTTCAACATGGATGCTGTGTTATGGCTTTTTTTTTTTTTTTTCCTCTTTTTCCTTTTTTTTTTTCCCCACTGTTGTTATGGAAAACCCTGAAAAGTTGAGTGGTTCCCCAAATTAGCAGCTGTTGGTGATGAGAAGCCTCTGGCTGAGGCTGGAGCCGAGCGGTGCCTGAGATTAGCTGTGGCATGGAGTGTGCTGGGACCATGTGACTGCGGTGTACATTGGAAGAGGAAGCTGTAGAGGTCAATGCAAAGGCATTGTGCCAGACTCTGGCAACCAGGGAGAGAGCTGGATGGCGGAAGATCCTCCCGCAGGCTCCTGAGCCGGCCGGGAGCTGTTGGGTTTGGACAAAAGCAGGCCTGGGAGATTAACAGCATAAATTAAGGCATGGCTTGTTTGTGGATGGAAAGAAAAACTGTTTATTTTCCAAATGCTTTGCAGGTTTTTATTAATCGCCATGTGACTCTTTCACTAAAACCACCTTTACTGGAAGTGGAAATTGTGTTTAGAGGAGTTTCAAGAAAACAGAGGGGAAAATGGGGAAAAACAAGGAAAAGAAAGAGTTGCGTGTTCACAGTTATACCTGCTTTGGTGTTTTCTCACAAAACTAAATTATAAGTGCTTTGATTTGACAGGATTCAATCCTGTTATTTCCTCTCTGATCATAAACAGTTTGACTGCTTCAGGTTTAGATTATTGACTACTGAGGAATGGCTAAAACCAGCTAATGCCCAGGCCATGTTTACTCTTCCAGAATATCTTAATTCAGTGGGTGGTTGTTGGTAGGTTGCACTGTCTAGAAAATTTTTGTTGTTAGTGTGATGTATTTTATATCTGGCCTTTTGGAAACTGAAAATAATTGACTCCATAAGGATTTGAATATTTTACTTTAAAACAACATGAACCTCTAATACTCAGCGTTGCTTACAAGCTGAGAATTTCCATGCTGATTTTTTTTTTTATCCTAATGAGCAATAATTATTCAATCTGTGACTTTTTGCAGTTTGGCTGGAAGAAAGGCAACTTCCTTTCTGGGCTTCTTTTATTGTTTTTAAATTCTATCTGACTTGTAATCAACAACATCTTGGTAGAGAAAACATAAAAGGAGAAATTAAAAAAAAAAAGTGTTTGGGAGGGAAGGACTCATATTTTGAAATGGAGCATATTGAGAGTAGACAGCTTCTTGGCTAGCTGTGATTTTTGAAGCATCTGAAATACCCCAGGGGCAGCAAAAGCTTCTTCCTGCTTCTGAAGGATTAAAAAAAAAAAAATTAAAAAAATTCCAGAATGGGCAAGAGGAGAGACGTGTAATTGCACGAGGAGAGGTTTTAATTGTGAGATGAAGGCGCAGGACCTTTTTGAAGCCCACAAATTGACTGTCTTCATGACAGCATTGCGTATCATTCTGTCAACTCCGGCTCGGGATGTGGTTGCTAGGCAGCGGCTCTTATGGACCCAGAGTGGCTCTGATTTGCCAGCCTTCTGCAGACACATGGTAAGGTCCTTCCCAGCCTATCATCTACAGGGACTTCTGCACGCCGGCTGCATACTGCTGAGCTTCTCCTACCTGAATGTGAGCAGAAAAAGACACACTTAAATCAAACCTTTTTTTTTTTTCTTTCCATTTTTTTTCTTTCCTTTTTTTTTTTTTTTTTTTTGAAACAAATCCCCTTCCGGTAGTGTTTCCATAACTCCCCTTAAAAATCAAACCAACCTCCCCCTCCCAAAAAAAAAAAAAAAAAAAAAAAAAAAAAAGCCATGAAACGGAGACCGGAACAAGGAAAAGAGGTTAGTGGGTTAAGTGGTGTGTGTTTCCTGCGTTTGCAAAGGTGCCTACAGTGAGGAGGGCGGCTGTGATTCGGCCATTAGTTACAGATGGTGGCTGCAGGCTGGAGATTCCTGCAGCCAGACCACAGCTCTTGTGTCTTTTCCAGCAATGCAGACTTTAAACTGCTCAAATCCTGTATCAAGACGGCGTAAAAAATAGTGGCTTTGATACTTAGCGTGGCTGCCAGCTGGGTCCTTTATGTATTTTGATGCAGAATGCCTAGAAATGTGAACAAAAAGGAGTTAGTTTGCCAAATGAGGTTTCTGTCCCCTAATCCTTGCAAAAATGGCATGAGTGGCAAGTAGGTAAAGAACATTCAGGAGGATTTATAAGCAAATTATATTTTTCAAAACTTTGAAGCAATTTGTGTACAACTTTTGGCGAAGGTTGTGTCTCTGAAATGATGAAGGAGAGCATTAAACAAATCACCCCAGGGACTGGCAGTGGCATAAGAAATATTTCTGAACAGCTTAACTTTTAATGTTTTTCTATTCCCTAACTCTGAAAGCTTTAATTCCTCTTGTATGAGCAGCAAACTCAGACATGGAGATACACATTTTTCAGCAGAAACCTCATTACCTTCATGAGACAAATTCCTGTACTGTAAATGCAGAAACTTAATTGGTGGAAGCAGCATTGCACAGTCAGTTAACCTCTGCAAATTAAGATGTGAAAAATACTGTTTCAGGCTGATTCATTTTTGTCCTTCACTCTGCTTGCAGGTACTGTTTGATGAGTGTGAAAGGATGCTTCACTGATTTTCATATTGATTTTGGTGGCACTTCAGTGTGGTATCACGTTTTCCGTGGGGGGAAGGTAGGTGAACCTTTTTTGATATTTGGTTTTATTTCTCTGTGCCTCTTACAGAGGGGAGGGGTGCTTTTCTTTTTTTTTTTTTTTTTCTTTAAGGGGATCAGCCAGTGATCAGACTGTTTCAGCAGCTTTGTTGATAAACACAGAATTTACTGAACTAGAAGGATACCACTCACCGTTATGAAACAAACAAGTGATTTATTTGAAATACCAAATGTGTTATTTGCTGGTGGTGGTGCTTTTAGGCTCGCTGTTGCTGTGTGGTCCAGAAGTGTCTTGCAGTGAGATGTGGCTGTGTGTACCCTTGTTGGGTCAGAGTGCCCTCACAAGTCTCCTGTAGATAAAGCTTCTGTTCCTTTTAGAGATTCCATGTTCCTTTGGTGTGTACAGCACAATAAGCCAGAACTGAAATATTAAAGGATACAAAAGCCTTAAAATACACAGCATTTACAGCTGTATTGACATCTTTCCTGGTTTAGGATGTTTTTCCCAGTTGTAGTGTGGACAGTGTAGGGTGGGAACTGAAGTCAGTCAGTGGTACAGCTCCTGTTCCTCTCTGTAGCTCAGCACAGCTCCACTGTACCAACACACTGTTCTGAGCTGCAGGTAAACCACAGGCAGCTTCTGAGTAAGATATTTCTGGAGGAGAGATGACAAGTGACAGTTACCCAGCCACTTCCAGCACGTGGGCTAATTGCTGCTGCTGTCTGTGTGTGCCTCTGTGTACAACACCTGGAAAACAAATGTTTCATGCAGCAAGCAGCTCATTTGCCTCACACACGATAGCCTTGGTGGTCTCTCAGCTGTTTCTTTTTGTTGACTCTTGGTAATAGTTAAATCTTCATTTTGTTTTTAGATCTTCTGGCTGATTCCACCTACTCTGCAGAATCTAGAACTTTATGAAGAATGGGTTCTCTCAGGAAAGCAAAGTGATATCTTTCTGGGAGACAGAGTGGAACGGTGCCAAAGAATTGAGCTGAAACAAGGCTACACGTTCTTCATTCCTTCAGGTACTACCCTTCAGGTTAACTAACCTTCTGGAATGACTGGGAATGTGTTTTACTAACAGTTCTCTGTAAAACAATTCTTCACACCTAAACCCCATACTGACCTCTTTATTTGCCGTGGCAGAAGAAGGGCCAGGGACTAAACATGCTTCATTTTCCAGAAATTAAGACTGATGGAAAATGTACTGTGAGGAAGTGTGTGCAGTGATCACGTGTGTGTACTGGGAGAAAGGAGAGAGGAGTTGGGCCTCTGGAGCTGTCAGTTCACCAGTTCTCATCAGAGCTGCACTGACTGCTGCTGTTAGCTTTCTGGGAAAGACAGTTTTCTCTTTTTGTGATCTCTTCTGGCAGGTTTCACCTGCAGTTCAGTAACTCGCTTCTTTGCCTCTATCGGTAGCCAGAGGTGGGTCTTGATTCCCTGGTGGAACTCAAGAGAGGTTCCAGCCCATGGGAGAGCAGGTGCTGTGCTCCCTCAGGTTGCTTCTTGGGGAAACAGCTTCATTGTTATAACTCTTCAGAATTTCTGCTGATGGAAATGGTGCTGAATCTGGACATCTTCCAGCAGCCCAGCCACACTCAGTTTTACACTGCTGCCCACCTCAGTAGTTGTGTTGCATGATCCAGGCTCATCTTGCAAAGCCACCAAATAGCTGTTGCTTTGAAGGCTGATGGTTCAGCCCTTTCTGCTCTGCCTAAATTGGATTAAGGATGGTGGAATGTGTAACTGCCCTCATTTAATATGATATCAGACTTTGCTTTCCATGACTATTATGGGACTGTAAGTTTGTTTATAATAATTTAACATATTGCCTCTGTCTATTGGATCTTACCAGGGAAATAAATATAGGTAGACTTTCTACAAGATAGAAGGGCAGGCTGGTAGTTTTTCAGCTCTGGAATTAATTACTCTGTGGAGATAGGATTATTATTTTTTAACCCTAGAGACAGAGAGAAGGCAGGTCATGCAGAGACAGGGACAATGTTCTCCTCATCTGGGGAGTGTTGTTAGGATCAGTTGAAGGCCACAAATGTGCACATTTGTAAGTATTTGGTAAGAATCAACCTGGGAGATGACAGGCAAAATGACTTTGAGGGTGGAGGAGTTAATCTGTTAAAGGAATTAGATCTTGCCTTGAAACAGGTCAGAATGTGCTGTTACTGTTTGAGCTGGGTGTTTGAGTGTGGCTGTGCTGTTTGCTTAGAGCCCATTACTGCATCTTCTATTTATCTCCATCCTCCTGTGAAAAGCCTCCTACAAGTAAGAGTTTCTGTATGTCAGTTTAGTCATGTTCAGCAGCTGGAACCCTGCAGGTTGTGGGAGCTTGGAGAGGACACAGCTGTAACATGGTGGCTGCCACAAAGTGCTTCCAAATGGGTTTTTGACTGTAGTTTCTGTTTTCTTAGGAAAGCCCCAAGTACAGAAATGCCAATACCTCAGACATTTTAGGCTCCATGCCAGATTTGAAAGGCATTTATGAATAATTTCTCTGTAAGCTCCTCATGCATTCAAGGGTTTTTGCTCTGCTGTATTTTGTTTGGAAAACTTATTTGCAAATCTCTTTATTTGTCTGAAAGGGCATTATTTCTGCCTTTGTTTTAAGAGTATGGAAATGCCTAATTAAAGGCTGTTCCAGGTCAGTGAATTGAGCACAGCTGTGTAAAACAGGTCAATTCCTGTGACCTCTTTGCTCTGCTTTGTGCACATATCATGTTAGTTAATGTTTGAAAGTGGTTTTTATGTGCTTTAGAAGTGTTCTTAGTGTTTAGATTCTGTTTATGGGTGTCTGTAAAACCAGCGTGTCCTGTATTTTCAATTGAGCCTGATAAACCCTTGACCAGCCTCAACTCATCCATGAGGAAATACCTTCTAATTACAGGTTTGGTCACAGAAAGTGTAGGGGAATTACTGCTCAGCTGGGCTGTGAATGGGGAACATTTCAGCAAGAGACTTTCCCATAAAATATCCTGCTCTGCTCCTGCTTTCAAGTAATTTTTGGGAGTAGTCCTAGAAATGCTGTTATACCATAGTGTGAGGGTGAAGGAGGTAGAGAAGACTGTAAGAAGACAAGTGAGGGAGTGAAATCACAGACTGCTGGGAAATGGAAGGTTTGTCTAAGAACCTGGGATCAGCAGTAGATCCAGTAAATCCCCGGAAGTCCAAACCACTTGGACAAGAATGGGGATCATTCTTAGGGAAGGCATAATTATAGTGCTCACCAGGGCCTCAGGGTATTTCCCTCTCCATCACTGCCATCATCCTTTCAGGATTAAGTTTAAACCAGTAGATTTCTACTGGTGTTTGTAACCCTTCAGAGCACTGAGAGCACGATCCCAGCTGTGGTATCAAGGAGGAATTGAGCCCAGTATTGTCAGCAGAGTGAATTGTTACGGGCCAAGGTGCATTTTCCAGCATTTTAGGAGTTCCTCCTAAATATGGGGAGGGCAGAGTAAGCTGGGATTCCAAGGGATACTCTTGTAGGAGCCCAGCTGGACCCTGGGGGCCCCACAGGGCTGCTGCACACCAGCGATGCGCTGTTACAAGTTCTCATCTCTCACTTTACTGATTCCCTCTGGTGAGTCAAGGATGATAACTTGGATGATAAAGTCTGTGGTAAAGTGATAAAATCAAGTAGGAACCTGGCCTTTCCCATTAATGTAACTGGTGTCAGCGTAATCGTTGATTGAGAAATACACCCATTGTGCCATTCTGAGGTTTATGGCCAGATTAGATTCATGATGTTAGACCAGCTGAAAGTTCAAGAGGGAAGGAGGCCATAACTGCTACCAGTGTCAGGGAATGATTTTTATTTTTTTTTCTCTGTAAAACTCAAACTGTTGTTTTCCCAGAGTGAAAGCAAACTTTTCCTTATACAGGAAAAATGCTGCAGCCCCAGGATATTTACACTGTGTCTGTTACCATGGGCAGAGTTTAATATATAAAGTTTTCATATGGTAAACATTCACCACAGATGAAATCTGGTCCAGGTAACACATCTCACTCTGGGATACTGGACAGGATGCTGCCTATCTGACTCACATGCCAAATAAAAGGGAAATTCTTTATAAAGTGTGCTTCAGGTGGAAACTGTGATCATCCATAAGAGAAAAAAGCATCATTTCAGTGCTCAGTTATTGTCTCAGTAGGGAAACAACAAAATTTTACCAGTCACAGTCAAATCTAGAGCTTCTCCAGTGCTATTTTTGCTGTAGTTTTCTTCTGCACCATGTGATGACTTTTCAGAGGGGATGTGTGAAGTGTTTGGAGTCTGTTGAGGTGTTATGGAGTAGTAATTAAGTTATCTCCCATCACTGTTCTGGGACACACAGAATCAGTGTTTGGGCAGAATCCCTCAGATTTCTACAGCTCAGGATTTCTGTGGACACGTATTTTTGGCTTTACAGGCCAATTGCTCTGTTGTGTTGTGACTGTTCCTCTACAGCCTTTTTGAAATACTGCTCACTAAGTTAATGCCAGTTAACCAGGGTTTTTTATCTTCAGTGCTTCTCCCTTTATAAGTATTTTCTCCTTTTACATCACTGCATAACTTCACTGGAACCTTTCTCTCTCCTTCTCTTGCCCTTCACCCTCCACTCCAGTCTTTATTCTCTGTAAATTGTCTTTCACTTCTCTCCTTGCACTTGTTTTCTCAAGTGGTGCATTCATTGATTTCCCTCTCTCTTGGGCTCTGGACACCACATTAGTTTCTCTCATGTTCTCTTAAACATCACTGTTACCTAAACCCAAGCTCAAAACTAAGCATACACAAAAATTAATTTTTTTTTCAATCCACTTACTCTTTTTAAGTCTTAGTCTTGCTGAATACGTAATTTTGATTGTGAGTGATGGACCTCTGACATGGATATTGTATTTCTCCTCCAGCTTGTTGTACTCTACAAGCAAGATTTTTGCCATAATTTGAAATATTTTAAACTTGTTTGCTTTTCTCTCAGTTTCTTGGCAGGCCTCTCTTTCAAAAAATGACCTTTTCTTTCATGCATGTGTATATATGTCTGGTGCAGACACTTGTACTTCAAATTCAGGGGAGTTTGCACATGTAAAATTGGTGCATACAAAAGCAGCCAGTTTGTAGTATCTTGTAGAAAATGTGTCTTGCAGTGTTTTTGCCTCCTAATGTGAAGTCCAAGAGCAATCAGTGTCTTGAAAAGGTGAACTCCAGCCAGTTCTGGATTGTCACTGATGTTGTCTGCCAGAATATGAATGAACTTGGATTTTCCCTTTTTTGTGAAGACCAGTTTTGCTGACCTCCAAGGCAGTTGCCACACTTGTGGTTACCAGTTGATTCCAGGGTTTACAGTGTGACTGGTCTCAGAAAATTTGCAAACTTCCTGGTTTTGGTTCCTTTGGGAGGAGATGGCTGATGCTGCCAAGGGCTGCTCTATCATCCTCTTTCTTACAGCCTTTTTCTGAGCCTCTGTCACTGGTCAGAGGCAGTGGGCTCATAATCAGCTGTGGGCTTGGGTTGGATCTTCTGATCTTACTGTAGGCTTTTCAAATCTGTACCTTTAATGTGAGTCCATGGAAGAGGTGAGATGTTGGGCTGCCATTAGATATCACAGAAGACTTCTGCAGTGCTGATTTATTCAACGTTCCTTCAATCAAAATCCAGACAGGGTAACCTGCAGTCAAGTGGATGATGTTTCTTTCTGGTTCTTCTTCAAACTTCTCGTGTTGCTGCATGCAATTTTATAACAGTTGTGTTTCACCTGGGAGCTGGCAGTGTTCCACTGAGGAGTAAGCTGTTTGTTTTACTTTATTTTTCTTAGGTTCTCTGTACTGCACCTCAGGGCCTTTGGCATGGAAACATGCTGTTAAAGTCTCTCTTAATTATTGTGGTAACCTGAGAGTCCTCCAGAGTTCTTGTCTCCAGTCAAATGCAGAAATAATGACCTTTCTCAGATGGATGTTTTTGGGAAGGAGAGTGGACAGAAAGAGATGTTCTATGAGGACTGCAGGCAGCTATTTACAGGGATTCAAAGCGTTTCAGATGCTGTCACAGTGGTTATCAGTGGGATTTTGCCTATTAGGAGTGTGTGGTCCTAGGTCACCTCTGCTGTGCCAGTGAGAGTTTGATGGATTATTGTGTGATGGGGCCAGAAGGTGGCACATAGCCCTTACAGCAGGGAGAATGACAGGCTATTAAAATCTGGCTGGTACATTTTTTGCAGGGTGTTGTGCTAGGGCTGCAGAGCTGCCTGGCTATTTTTGGTTGCTGTTTAGTTTTTCCCATTCTGTGAGCTTCCACTGACATTAATGGAATCTCTATGCCTGGAACCGCAGGGACCACATGAAGAAGATTGGTGGAGAGGATCAAAGAGGAGAGGCTTTTTGCCTTGAGTGTCTGCTTTCAGATGGAAGGTGACAGCATGATGTTGGATTTTTGGTTCTCTACCTAATGCCGAGCTCTGCCTCATTCTTAAAAACAATTTGAGAGTTGCTGTGTTACTTGTACTACCGGGGTGGAATTAGTAAATTTTTAACTTTAAAAATGTAAACATGATCTTTCCTTGATAGATTTGGTTGTGGGCACTGTTATGATGCAGTCATTCTTTTGAGATTTGCTGGCAGTTCCCACTCTCAGGTTATCTCTTTAGTTACTTTTTATTTTTGAGACATATATATTTCATCTTTTCCACCCCAAGTTCCTGTAGAATTGCAGGAAAATGTGTGGCAACTTCTCTATCACAAGGCAAAATATCAGTTCAGTTACTAATGGAAACAGATGCACCATGGTTTTGGCTTGGAGCTTGTAGGCTGTTTGCCCCATAGCTGTAGAAGTTAATATTCTTTTTCATTATTGTCAGATGGATGATTGCATCCTTGAGTAGGAATTTGCAGCCCACTGAAATCTTCGAACAAGTTTGCAATGTTTAATAATACTTGTTTTATAAAATTCAGAAGATAATGAGATCATATCTTTCTTCTAACTGTACAGAAAAAACGTTTGTTACTGTTAATTTTACCTTCTTGATTTACTAGAGATGATAACATCTAAATATTCAAGTGTATCTTAGGAGTGGTGGAATAATTCATAACTGTAAATCAGCTGAGAGCATTTCTGAGTCTCCTGAATAGAATTCCTGCTCAGTGTTGGCTTGGCTTCATACACTAGGATTGTTTTGGGAAGGAAAAAGCACTTATTGATTTTCAGGAGCTGAAATAAAAACCACCAACTTCAGAAAAACCAGAAGTGGATGGTGTTCTTATTGAGGCTTTACATGAGGGCTGTGAGCAGTGTCTGTGCTCCCAAATCCATTTATCCCCCGTGGCTGAGGCTGTTGTGGGCAGGACTGGGCAGTGGCTGTGCCAGAGCTGCTCCAGCTGCCCTGGAGGCTGGGCTGGTTCCACCTTCAGAGTCACCACTCTTGGCACAGGCTGCTTGGGAAATGGTCACCCACGGGGAAGAACCTTCCTGGTTCATCACTGGTCCTCAAAGCCACACAGTCAATGTCCTCCTCTCATCTGTAGGATTTAATTGTAGCTTTAGGTAATATTTAGCAGGTGCTTTTGTTTGTGGCTTTCAGACAAAAATTAATGATTTCTTGTTCCACTGACCTTTCAGTCCTTATTCCAGTTGTTCTGATATTATTCCAGTGCTTTTTTTTAGCATTAAGGATAAAATCAAAATTTTGGCGTTTTTCCTGTTTTTGAGACAGTTACTAAGAGGTGAGATATTCTCTCCTGTCTCTCACAAAGCCATGAAACACAGAGGGTTGTGCAGCAGCAGCAGGGTTTGTCACTGAGGAGAGAACTGATGAACTCACTCCAGAGGTGTCAGTATTGGAGGCTGTGTGGCAAATTTGTGCTGTCAGAGCTGCAAGTCAGACACACAGGGACAGACATGACAGACTGTTCAGCACAGGTGACACCATCTAAAATGTCAACAGACCTTCAATTCATCCACCAAAACGTTACAGCACAGGTGAAGGTGAGGCAGGGGTGTGGTGGATGACATTAAAGCAAATCCCTTGGCTGTCCTTTTGTCATAACCAGACGTGCAGCATCTCCTGTTCTGGAGGTTTGTCTTCCCCTTTAAAAGCCATGGTAATTGGGGGAGCTGACAAGATGGGTGTTTTTGTTTGCAAATGGTCACAATGAACATTCATCCTCCTCAGTTTATTTCTGAGTCGTGCTGTAGCTAAGCTGTGGGAATGGATTGAATGTGCCATCCAAGCTCCTCTTTTCTCAGAGCTCATTTCCACAATACATTTCCCTGATGGAAACTGTTTCCTGTTTTCTGCTCATCTCTCTTTTCTTCCTACTTCTACTTTTCTGGTGCTGACCTCCAGTTTTTCTCCATACACAGTTCTAATATTAGAACAAGAGATTTTCATGTTGGGTTTTTTCCCTGTGTAACATCTGTGCCAATATTGCTGGGATTTTGTACCTTGTCAGTTTTCCCATCCTTTTTGTCTAACCTTGCCTGTTCTGTCCTGTGTCCCTGGGATCCACCTCTTGGTGCTCATGTCTCTGCAGTTTCAATTATGCACGTTCCTCAGGCAAGTGGGAGCTATTTTGGGATGCAGTGTGACTGAAATGCTGCACAGCTGAGTGGCCAAAATCTATTTCATATTCAGGTGACTCCTCTGACAGGGCTGTGTCCTGCAGAGGGGCTGAGCTGGATGCTGCCTGTGGGAGCACATGAACTGCAGGAAATCTGGGATTCCCCAGGACTGAGCTCAGCACTCAGCAGTGAGGGGATGGTACCCACAGGCATTATCTGTACCTATCCCAGAGCTGTGCTTGGAAATCAGCCCTGCCTTGGCAGGGGTTGGAACTTGACTTCCCAGGACTTTACAGTAAATTACTTTGTTGCTTGGTCTCTCGTTTACTTTTGTTTTCCCAATCCTGACGGATTTTAGTGCTGTGTTATTAAAGGGTTTTGCTACTGACAACTGTGTCATTAACAGCAATGTTTTCGGTCTTTTTATTAGAAATACTTGCATCTTGAAGGACCTAGTGTTCAGTTAATTCAGCAGCTGGGAGCTGAAGGTACTAATTGCTTGTAAGTTGTTTAGTCCTGGATTATAAATGCAAGTAGGGAATTAAAGACCTTCTCCACAGAGCCAGAGGTTTTTTCAGATACTTCACAGATTTTCAGTTTGCACTGTACCAGCTCTGCAAGAATAGATGTTTGAAACTATATTTGTGTTCATTATTCATTCTGCTGAGGGTTTGTCACGTCTGGAGCACCATTTGTGGAGCATTGGCTCAAGCCAGTGATAGATCCTTCCACATTTCTCCCAAAAATATCGGGACTACTACCAAGAAAGTCTAGCAGTTACTAACACAAAAACCCTTGGCATCTCAGAGGCAGAGTTGAGAAGTCAGAGAAGGTGTGATGGGAGACCCAAAGACCAGGAAACAATGAAACCAGCTGCACTCCAGTGTGAAATGTTCACTGAGGAAATACAATTTGTAGGAGAAGGCTACTGTGTGGTTTCAGTGGAAGCACTCACTCAAAGAACAACTGCATTGATGGGATTTAATTTTATTGATTATTAAATGAAGAGATATCTCCTTTTAACCTTTCAAATAGGACAAGAATCAGCTCAGTTGCTTCTTTTAATTAAGTTGCAAATATTTGATAACAAATTGTATTTCGAATTATGTTGATCATTTCCCTAAAATAACAGCTTGGACATTGACAGCTGTGCTGAGAGAACTGCTGTGGGAAGTGGTTCTGCTGATAACTGCCTGGTTCTGAGCTGTCTTCTGCCACCACACAGTTGTGGGGCCATGAAAGTCATTTCACTTTTTCAAATTTCAATTTGTTCATCTCTAAACCTGACAATTAAGGTGGATTGTCACACAAACCAACCCTGTGTTTCAGCAGCCAGCCAATAAGTTGGCTTTGGGGACCCAGATTTGCCTCAGCACATGGTTTCCATTCTTTCCCTCAACCACAGAAATCTTTATTTACCCAGTGGAAGCAATGGCCCCAACTTCCTTGACCTTGGATTTGTTTTCCTTCCCAAAGACTAGGATGAGGATCATTTATTTTTCTAGTAGTTTGCTCTTAGTACAGACTGATGTATTTCGTGTGAGGTGCTGAACTACTTCAGCTGTGAAGTATTTATGGTGTTGATGTGTGTAGCTGCCACCCTACCCTTACATGAAAAAAAAATTCCTCTCTAGTTGATTGTTTTTGATTTGGAAGTAATAAACAGGCTGGATCACTGTAACTGAAATTATACTGACCAGAGGAGGAAAGATGGAATAATTCTGAGAGCTGCCTGAGCCATGAGCTGCCCGGTGGTTTTACATGCATCACATTTAGTGTGTGGAGTCAGACCTGCAAATTGACTGAAAGCTGGAACAGGTTGCCCAGAGGGGCTGTGGAGTCTCCATCCCAGGAGATACCCAGGAGCCATCTGGACACAGTTCTGTGCTGCTGGTGGTCATGAGAGTTGGACCTCCAGAGGTCCCTTCCAGCCTCTACCTCAGAAATTCAGAAAAGTGTGTCCAGAGTGATGGGCTGGTGTTTCCAGGGAGAAAATTCTAGTGCTGATTCTTTTCCTTCCTATCACTCTCCTACCAACATGCCCTTAAATGAAAGCCCCAGTCCTGCCATCTGCTGTGGCTCAAGGACTTCCCAGACAGAGCTTTGCAGGCCTTTATGGTTGAAAAATTGTTGTGGAGGAGCACTTTTGTGGCTGCTGGCTGGAAAACCCTCTGGGTTGAATGGCATTTTCCAGCTCCCTCACTGATCTGGAAGTGAGGGAAAGCTGCCATAGCTTTAATGGAAAGTACTGCACAGTCAGGAGAAAATTGACTGCCCCCCATGTTGCTTTGCTGTCTGCTGGTTTATAAATTGTAATGCTTTTCATTAAAAAAGAAGAGGAAAAAAAGTGTCAGGTCTCTGTGGGTCCCAGATCATTAGCAGGATCAATTCCTTTTTCACTGCAGAGATCAGAGGCTACAGTCTTGCATAGCCAGAGCTTCAGCTCCTGACAGACCAAGCAAACAATGCAGAGGCAGAAGAGCTGGTGTGTGGCTGCCTGAATTGCTGTGCCTGGATTTTCGTTGTGATAGAAGATTCTTTGGAGCCTGTGAAATTAATTCAGTCCCTTGCAGGACTGGGTCAGAACAGTCTTATCAGCCCCAGTACCGGAAATATTAAATCCCTTAACTTGAGGCTTGCAGTGAAAACGATTTCTCAGTTACTTCAGGAAGCTGATCGTAGGTGATGAAACTTTCACCTCTGAAGGAGGGCTGGTAATAATTTGAAATCTTTTACGTCTGAAGTTGTGTTCTGGTGTGAAGGAAGTTTGGTGTGCCTCATTCCAGTTCCACAACCCTTGGCCCACCACCACTGCTGACATGGTTTGCAGCCATGCTGGAGGTGCCAGTCTGAGAGCCAAGTGTATGGAACAGACTGAATTTACTTCTTAGTCATGGATGTGGTTGAGTCATAAACTTGCGTGTGCTCAGTAAACACTGTAAGTGTTGGGTGAATAAATAGAAGAACTGATTTACAGAGGGTTGTAAGACTGCACGTCACAAGGTGCCCTTCTGCTATGACTACTCCTGAAGTGTGGCTGTGAGCATCCCATTTAACCTTTCACTGCTTTAACCTCTCATGCCCAGCACAGTGGGATTCAGGGGGTTGTTAAAATTTGATTATAAATTGCTCTGTAATGTAGCATGAGGCATTCTCAGTTCTTTGCTTTCCCTCTCTAGGGTGGATACACGCGGTTTATACTCCAGTAGATTCTCTGGTGTTTGGTGGAAATATCCTGCATAGCTTTAATGTTCCCATGCAGCTTCGCATCTATGAAATTGAGGACAGAACAAGGGTAAGGATACTTGATTCTCTTTTTAACTGAGCAGTTCTTTGTGACTATGATCTGTCATAGTCTCTCTCTTGTATTCCCTTCTGACAAACAACAACTGATGGGATCTCCGTGTCAGAGCCGTTGAAACAAGAGGTAAACATGAAGTAATGAGACTTTCAAATGTTGGTTATTTTTAGTGGGATTTACTCATGTGCTTCCCACATGTGTCCCTTCTGTGTCTTTTGTCTGCCTGTTAAACTTTCATAAAACAGCTTTCCTTTTGCACAAAACCATATTGAAATTTTCAGACCCTTGTACCAGTATTTCTGGTAACCCTCTGCTTCTCACCTCTCTGTGCACACCTGGGGTGGATGCCTGATCCTGGAAAATTGGTGGCACTGGGCTGGTTCTGCTGCCCACAGCTGAATTGACAAAGCTGTGCAGAAATTGTGTATGAAATGACATCTTCTGTAATTGGCAGTCACTACAGTGACTTGATACCATGCAAGAATTCCTGGGAATGGAGAGTCTGGGGTGGGACATTGATGTGAACATTGTGATGTTCATCTGGCTGTAGGACCTACCTGAGGGAAAGGCTGGGGGAGGTCACTTTGTTGGGAGTGACAATTTTATCCTTGGTTAATCAACAGGGCACCTACTCATCATATCCTTTGAGTTTCAAAAAGCAGCAGGATCTGAAGGAAGTGGCTCTGTTTTAGTAGGGTGTTAAATAACCTGTGCAAGGCCGTGGTGGCATTCTGATATAAAAATGGACCAGAGGGATGTGCAATCCAGATGGGGACTGTTCTGGATGCCTCACTCTGAGACACTGCTGACAAACCACTGACACAGGTGCCAGCTCTGGTGTTAATGGAGATTTGGGCTGGCAAAATGGCAGGAAATTGCCATGCTTCTTCACTAAAAAATCTTAAAATGTTGTGTTGTGGACATCAGTGCAGTTCACCATTGTCCACCCCTACAAGAGGGCACAAATCTTGCTCCAAGTTGGCTTTTACCCCAAATTGATTACTTTGCAGTGAGAGTGCATAGGCCTGAAGCAAACACAAATTATTTTGAAGTACATCTCTGACTCAGTGGGAGTGAGGTGTCCTCCCCCCAGCCTCCCTGGCTTCCCAGCGGGTACAAGGCCTGGTAATCTTCATATTGCAAAACAGTGGTGGGAGCAGTCAGTTTCCTGGAGTGACTTTAATGAAGAGAAGCAGAAAAATGAATTCTTTGTGGAAGAGAGATGAAGACAAAAGGCTGAAATTTAGGGGGAATTAGAACAGAGGAGTGTGGCAGGGAGCAGAAGTAGAGGTAGAGACCAGAGTGAATTCAGCCTGGCTTGGAACAGGTGAGAGTTTCAAGTGCCTTGAGAAAGTGCAGAGGGACTTGGACAGGAAAATTACGGTGACAGAAGCAGGAAGGGACTCA
Source organism: Acrocephalus scirpaceus scirpaceus (assembly GCA_910950805.1). Taxonomy (NCBI): domain Eukaryota; kingdom Metazoa; phylum Chordata; class Aves; order Passeriformes; family Sylviidae; genus Acrocephalus; species Acrocephalus scirpaceus. The sequence goes on from OU383788.1 coordinate 11,082,575, forward strand.
CTGTGGCCTGGCAGAGGTGCTGGGCACAGGAAAGCTTCCAGAGTGACTGTAAATAAGAACCAGCAATACATGCTGGGAGTACACTGCAGGTGTGCAGGGGAGAGGCTGTGTTGTTGCTGGGAAGGATGTTTGTACAGGCAGCTCACATAAGGAATGGAGAAGGGAAGACTGAGAGGGAGGATCAATGCCAGAAATGAGTTATTTCCATTGAAGGCTTTGGGGAAGATGGGCAGGAAATGCTCTTTTTTCCCTTAAGTTTTATACAAACTGACATTTTGTTCACACAGGATTTGAGCTACCACACCTTGGGTTGTAGCTGCTCAGTTGTGCTTCATGTCAGGCCCTTCTCCATGGGAAGCTGGGTGCAGCTTTGATTTTCTAAGCTTTTTATACCAGCAGGCAAAATCCTTATAACAGCCAAATATTTTGGTAACTTCTAGGAACAAACCAGCCAGTTACACTGAAACACCCTTTAAAATTTACTGGCACTCTGATCCTGTGAAGAGGTTCTGGGATTTGGGTATCTGCAGCTTGAAAAATGTCCTGTCACCATGAATTGGGAAAGGGATACTGCAACACTGGGAAATCCCAAATCAGACCTTTGTTCTTGTCATTTTTTGTTTAAATTTTCTTTGAAGTCTGTGTAGTTCTTTATAATTTTCCTTGCAAAAATACTGGAGTGCTTTAAAAAACACCAATGAAAGCCAACAGCTCAGAATATCTACGACTTCACAGAAGCAATTTCAGCACTTGGATGTTGCTGTGTGCTGGCAACGTGTTACAACCAGACTGTACCTGTGCTCACAAACTTGTGCTCGTGGGCAGATGTATAAAATCAGAACTGTGTGAACAGTTGAAGAATAGCAAGAATTTCTGGACAGAAACAAAACAGAAGCTGTGCAGCTAAGGCTTACAAAAGTTTGATAAAAGGCAGGAAAATCAATACTGTGATTTAGAAATAATAACACTCCCCCCTCCCCATCAAACTAAAAATATCATGCAGGAATCTTGAAGGGGAAATTGTTTCAAAACAGGATTCTGGTGTCTACTACATTATTTGCTTTGTCAATCAAATTTTGTCATTTCTTTGTTGAAATAATTCCATTCATACAGTAGCTGGTCTGGCAGACTCAGTACAGTGTAGTTCACCCAAATTTGCCAGTGTGAGCATACTGCAAATGAGTTTCTCATCAGTATTGATCTTTCCATTGTGTATAGCACAGAAGTAAATTACATGATGTGATTGACAAAGTAATTTGCCACACTCAAATCAAAGTGTAATACAGGTGTGCTTCCCCTCTTCATTTTGCACAGAGCAATTTTATGGAGGTTTCACTGTGTTTAAACCTGCTATGTAATGTTTAATCATCTTTGATTGCTGATATTCAAAGTCATTTTTATGCTAGGTGTAGTTGTTATTGTCTTAGCTCAGACAAGAATAAATACAGGGTTGAAATGGTAATGCTGATTTACAGCCTGATAAAATTGCCTAGTTTATATACTTGTCATGCTTATTCTAGCTTAATTCCTCATACCCCTGGGAGACTTTTTAAGAGGGTTGTAGCCATTTAAAAATAGTTTTAAGGAGTAATAAAAAACATGTCTATTGTTGGAAACAGCTCCTAATGTGCAATTGAGGTAAACAAATATTCTCCAGCCTTACAGTTCGTAGAGACTCTCATTTTGCAGCCTGGCTTTCCTGGAGGCCAATTAACAGCCAGTCAAACAGGCCAAGCTGTTTAGTTCTCTGCAAGCCCAGCTTGAGGAACTGCAGAGCAGGATGCCTTGCAGGGATTCATCATTTGGCATAGGGGTGATGCAGCTCTCTAGTATTGAAGAGGAAGAATGTGTCAAACTTACCCCCCAATTCACCTAAATTTAACTGCCTTAAAATATTGGAATGTGGTGGGAACAAGGGCACTCTGAATATACACGTAAGGTGGTCACTCACAGATGATGGTGTTTGCTGTTCACTTGGTTTTCTGGAATGTAAGATAACATATTAAGTGGCTAGATTAATTATTTGGTAAATAATCATAAATTGCTTTTCAATATTGTGATTAGATTGATTAAACACAAGTGGAGTTTGTAATGATTTTAATGGGCATTATGGAAGAGATTATTACTTTCTTCAGGAAAACGTGTGTCTTGCTTGCTTAGGGTTTTTGTTTTGTTTTTGAAGGGGTATATAAATCTCTAAAATAATTTCACTTTGAACTGAAGAAATGGATCATATTCCAGAGAGGATTTTTTCTTGCTCTACAGGAATAATTAATTTTTTTTTTCAGTGGATTGTAAATTATTAATCACAGAAGTTAGAGCTGGAAATGCCTATTAGATGATCCAGTGTATTTCCCTGCTGGTGGGGAATTTAGTCCTCTGGCAGTGTCTGTATCAGATTTTGCACTTCGAACTCATCACAGAACATTTTTAATTTTTTTCCTTCTTTCTCTTATTCCTCCTCCTCCCCTGCCCATAAGAGTTCATTTGCCTGTGAGTGTACAATGGGAAGAGCATGGACATGCACATAATGCAGTTCACATCCGTAATAATTAATAAATGTTCAGGGATATCATAAAGACCATATTCCTCTACACTTTTCCATAAGGCAAACTTTAAAAGTTTTTAAAGCACTGTTCGAGTCTCTTTACTGGCAGAAGGCCCTGTAGATCTCTGCACAGTATCTCTGGCTACAGATGGTAGAGAGAGCTCTTCCTTCTGAAGGTTTGTAAAAGCAAAGCCTTCTTGGGCAAACAGTGGATTACAGAGGCATGGAGGGATTTGCTGTGGGTTGGAACATTGATAGCGAGGCAATTAGGAACTCAAATTGAATATTAAAGATTGATATACATAATGGGAGCACTGCATGCATTACTGCCTTGTCTTTCACATTGAATTAACATTGGTAACAACTAAATTTGGTGAAGCTCAGAATCTGTCAACAAATGTTGAGCAATGATGTCTTTAATATTCCCAGGCATGTGGCTGAAAACCTTTTGAAGGCTGAGGGGTGGAAGGCGGCTTCCTGTTTGTAAGTCAATTCTTTGCAAATTTTGTTTCCTGCAGTGCTCTCTTGGAAAAATTTGAGTTCCTTTATTAGCATATATTTTAGCATGGATAATTTCCCCTGTGTTCCCTAATAGTCATAAGTGACTTGATCTCTTCTCTATGACAAATAACTAAACTAAAGGAAAAATTCTCTTCAATGCAAAAAGGCCCTGGGGTTAAATGTTCTCACATTTAGGGGGTTGTTGTTTGGCTCGTTGGGGTTTTTTTTTTCTTTTTCTTTTTTCCCTTCTTTTTTGGTATGTGTGGTTTGTAACAAACCACACAGGGAAACATTTGGAAAGGTGCAGCAGTGCTGGATGCATGACCTGTAGCAACAAGCAGTTCAGATTTGCAAGCTGTATTTGTGTTGAATTTAAGGGATTTTAACTTCTGGGAATTGCCATGGAGTATTTAATCCTACACTGTGATACATCTAGTGTGACTATACCATGTATTTTCCCTTTGTTACATTTTGTTTTACTGCTCAGAGTGTTTGCATTTCCTGTGCCCTGGGAACAGAGGCAGGTTCTTTGGCTGTCCACCTTGGGGACAGTTTTTAAATCTGGGCATTCCAGTAAGTCACTGATCTGCTCAAGTGGATGCTTTGATCACCGTGCAGGTGTTTGGACAGTGCCTGCCCTGCAGAGCTGAATCTGAGGGTGCAGGTGCTGGGTTAGTGGTTCTGTTTAGACTTTGGGCTTTTGGCTGATCTCTGGTGGGTGATGTTTTTGGTTTTTTTCTGAGATAATGCTCCTTTCTGGTGCAGTCCAGCTTTTCACTAAGGGTGGGTGCCCACCTCTGGGCTTAGGGAGCAGTGAATATGCAGAGAATGTTTTAAAGCAGCTCCTATAATCCCAGTGCAGTGTATGCATGTGAGCCTGTAAAATGCAGATTTCTGTGCCACCAGGAGAAAGGTGTACAGTGTAAGTACAAGTGCATGCAAGATGCATGGCATCCATTTTTAACAAATCACAACAAATACATGTATCTTCCTGCAGTTTAGAAGCTTCCCAAATCCTTCTGTGGAACAGTGACCTTCTACAGATAGAAAACTATGTTGGAAAGGAAGGAAACCCTCTTTGTTTTCTTTTGTATCTGATATAGTCTCACAAATAACTAGTGTTGGAGAATTCAGCTTTTTGTGTGAGAACAACAGGTCTGAGATGTAAGAAAAAGTACACAGCTTGACAGGATCTTTTGTCAAAATCCTGCTCTTCTATTCTTCTTTACTCTGTTTGTGGCAAAAGCTAACTTGCTACTAAAAGGTGAACCACTTAAGGGATTTTTTCTTTAATGTGTAGTTACCAAGAATTCGTGTATTCATTCCTTTAATCAAATTGTTGAGACAACCATAAATGAAAAAGATGAATTTCCTGCTTGATTCATTTTAGGTCATGTTGCCATTTTGATAAAAATCCTATGGTAGTGTTTAGGAGATGAAAACCCACGCCTTTATTTTAAGTTTTAGTGACTAACATCTGTATGTGACCACCCTATGTTTATACAGCAGGTAAATAATTCTGTAGGGGCCATCCATCAGTTTCATGATTCCACAAGAACACAAACCCTCTCCTCTCCCACCACCCCAAGAGGATACAAATTAGTGAACCAAGAAATGATGCTGTCGTGGCAGGCAGGCTGGCTCCTCATTCCGTATGCTGGAGGCATTCAGCTCCCTGCTCCCACCCTCTCCCCTCCCCCTCCTCACACTGTTTGTGCTCTTGATAACACGATGGGAATGATGACTGGCCCTTGTGCTGCAAACTTCTCTCCCTTCCCCATGGACTGACAGTGTTGATCTTGCTTCCAGGTGCACGCCAAATTCCGGTATCCTTTCTACTATGAAATGTGCTGGTATGTTCTGGAGAGATACGTGTCCTGTGTGACCCAGCGCTGCCACCTCAGCAAAGAGTACCAGAAAGAATCAATGTTAATTGGTGAGTGAATCCTTTGAGTGCACATTCAGAACTGATGCTGGCACCTCAGGCTAGCTGCTGCTTTGGATTCTGCAAAGCAGATTATAAATTGAACTGGAGAACTGGAGAAATTCTAATGAACTGTTTCTTTATTTTGGGTGGGGAAGATTTTTCACTCTTAAGTGTTTCCATGAAGTACCAACCTACTCTGAATTATGTTTATTGAACATTCCCTTTGCAAGTGGATCCCTGAAAAATGATTTTTGGATGTGTTTGTTCCGTGGTTTCAGTGATGTTTGTGTTGGGATGATCTGCCAAACAGTTGAGGATTTACTGCCATGTTCAGCACAGTAGCCAGAAATTTGAGTTTTGCAGATGTGCTCTGGTGGGGTGGATATTTTGTCCTTTTCTAGACCAGCTCCTCTACAGAACACATTGTTGTCACTAAACCTTTCTTCTTTCTCTTCTCTTTTCCTTAAATTCTGTAATTCTCCTGTAATTCTCTGGTGACTGAGTTCTAGTTCTGCAGAAAAACAAACCCAAGGAAACATCTACACAAATCTCCATGATCTGTAATCCAGGTACAGGGAGGTCAAAGAAACCTTTACAACAACAGCTGAAAATGGACCAGAGGAGAGACAGACAGATGTGCCTGAGGCATTACCTTGGCACTGGTGTGAGCTTTGCATCAATGTGTGACAGTTCAATTGCTGCTGTGCTGAACTGCCCTCTTTTTCCTCCTTTTGATGGAACAAGGTGGTGGGCCATGTTCCCTCTGCTTTTAAGCACAAAATAACTGAAAATAGCACAAGCACCAGCTAAATCTTAACTGATATGTGTTAAGTGTGGAGGAGGACTGAAGTAATTCAGTGCTTCCTGCTCCCTGAGGCCACTTGGAGTGAACCTGGCATGGCTGGCACTGCCCCAGGCTCTGGGCAGAGGAGGGAAATGTTCACCTACAAGCACAATTCTTAGTAGAAAGGATTGAGGAAGTTACAAACAGGTGTCACTCTTCAGTGAGTTTTACTGACCAAGAATAATTTAAGGGAGGTAATAGTCTGTGTAGATAGGCCAGGGGGAATTCCTGAGGTCACTGGAAATTTGGGTGCTTCACATTTTAGCTCTGAGGCCCTGATCAGAAAGGTTGGTTAAGCAGAAATTCTGTGTCCAGAGGAATTTTTCTCATAAGATCATCTTAGAGGAGGAAAGGATGAATTAGCCCTTTGCATCAGCTCTTCAGAAAGCAGTGAAAAAACTGCTAACTGCATTCTGTGGAAAATAAGGAACAGTCTCCTGTTGTCTAAAGCACTGGCATGGAAAGAGGCTGGTCCTGCAGGCAGGGAGGTGCCGGATCAGCGATGGGTAATTTCAGAACAAATTAGATGTGGAGAGTGGATGGTTCAGGATATTGAGATGGGACCTTTTCCAGCTAAATCACCAGTGTGAATTCCAGCCCAGCTCCATAATTACTGATAATGGTTTGGTGATCCCCACAAAATGTGCCTCAGTCCGGTTAGCTGGGAGATATTCCAGTCATATAAAAGCTCACTGGGAACTGTAGATGTCCACTGTCTAGAGGGAACAGAACTGTTTTGCATGACCAAAGAGTGCCAGCTGCAAAGGCTTCAGGAAAAGAAGCCTGGCCAGTTAAAAAGGGATTGGTGATGACTTGGTCAGGCTGTTCATGTGACTTGTGGTGGCTACAGTTGGTGGCAAAGAGAGATGTATACTTTAATTTTGTCAGAAACTTGGGGTTTTGTTTTTATTTCTTGGCAGAAACTTAACCTTAAACTAATTCTTTTAGTGGGGGTTGTGGTTCAAAAGACCAGGTCTGTTATACTGCTGGATCTTTCTCTGGCATTTGCCAAATTCAAAGGAATAAAGGTACATTATTTACCTTTACAAAGCTGCATTGCTCTGTTCTGTGTGAGTAATACTGTTTCAAGTACTTGCTTTGCTTTTCTTTTAACTGGTCTGTGTGCAGCCTCTTGACTTGAATCTCTATGAACTGCAATGTTTGAGTTAAACTGGTTTGTTCTGTGGAGTCTGCATCTTGATACTGTTCACTTGCTGAGGGATGGGATATCCTAAAGACACCAATGTTCCAAACTCTACATCTTTGTTTTTAAGCTTTTCTTCAGAGCTGCAAAGGTCCTTAAATTGTCTCTTCCTTAGGGACTTCTCTATCTGGAAGCAATTTCTTGATTTCCCATGAGGGAGTATCCCTTGACAAAGAATTTCCCATTATTCTCCTTAAAGAGTAATGAAGCAAAGTACTTAACTTCTCCTCAAACCCCTCAGTAGATTTAATTGTCTTCTGTCCTTCTTGGTTTAAGAAAAGATTCTTCACATCCTTGTATTCATTTTCAGAAATTTCTCTTGAATAATCTAAATGTTTCTCCTACTTTTAAAAAATAATTTCTGTGACATAATTTGTTCTAAATGTCTACTTTCTGCCTTTCCTTTTGGATACTAGAACTATTTTTCACCCTTGAGTTGTGCTGCTTTCTCTCCTTACGTAGCTTCTGGTTCAGTGGTTGCAGTGGATCTCTGAAGTTAAGAAAGTGATTATCAGTAGAGGAGGACATTGATCAAAGAGAGGGACACTGCCCACAGTCTCTGGGATTCACAAGGGAGCAGTTTTTATAAAATCTGTGGAGATTCTGTTCTCCTGCATAAAGAAAAAAAGCCAGAACTATTATGTTGATAAAGAACATCATTGGAGAACACAGAAAACTGAGTTCATCAGCAGTTGGATTTTAATGATACCTTTAGACTTTTCACACTGTGTTTTTTAAAGTAGTATTTATTTGCTTTGACAAGAGGGTTGTTAAATTCAGAATGACTTTCAAGACATTGTCTCTTCACGGAAGTGTATTTGTGTGATTGTGTTGTGATACTTCTGTCCTGATAGTTGCATGCTGCTGTAGCAATTTAAATTGTTCTTTGTATTTCTGTTTTCTAAATGTCTCCACTCACAAAACTTTAGACAGGAAAAAAAACCACCTGTGTGGGGGCACGGCTAAAACCTGGAGTCTTCCCACTCCCTAAATAAAAGCGTGAGTGCAGCTGGAAATGAGGTGGAAGATGATGGCCGTGGCTTCCTCCCCCACTCCTCAGGCCCAGAATGAATTTCCAGGCCGTGTCCTCCCAGGCAGTGTGTGAGGCTGTTCTTCCTCAGATCCCTCCCAGGAGGGCAAACACTCAGGGGAATGATGACATGACAGCAATCACAGGCTGCTGTAAAAGCACACAATCTTTTTCCTCTTTTCTTTTGCTTGTCTCTCTCAACTGGGACATTTGTCCTGCCAGCTGAAATCAGAAGGGAGCCTGTTTGGGTTTTCTACTAGATGTGAACGTGGCCTGTTTTTCAGGGTGGATATGTCTTCATTATTTTTACTCTTATCATGAATGAGTCTGTACTGGATGTTTTCAACCACAGTTGACCTTCAGTGAGATACGGATGTTAAGAGTGAGCTGACAAAGAGTAATTGGGAGAAGATCCTGGGCTATCAGAGATGTGCTTTCTCTGTAGCCTGCAGCTTTGAAGATTCCCATTGCTAAATTTTTAACAGGATGGCTCTAACTGTATGTTAAGCCTGATGGATGTAGAAAATATGCCCTCTGGCACAGTGGAGGAGCCATGTCTCTTTTTTTCCCCCTCTTCTCAGGGGATAGAATAGATTTCTTATGATAGACAGGTACCTGAGTATATTGAGTGGTTCCTGTGTGGGGTGCTCCATGCAGTGATACACTTCCAGTATGCTCTGGGTTTTTCTGCTAATGAAAATGTCATTCTGTCTTCAGCAGACTGATACCAACTGCTGCCCCCAAGTCACAGTGGCAGGGTTTAGAGCTGGGAATGGCAAGGTAGACACTACACACTGGACTGTTCCAAAGAGTTCAGAAGGTCTCATAATTATGTCTGACTCCCATCCCTTTCTTCTATGTTCTGTAATACAGCAAGTTGCTTTTCAGCAAGGAAAGAAACTGTGTATAATTATTCTTGTACAAGTGGATAACTGTGAGGAAAGTGAAGTGGTCTGCCCAGAACCACAGGGAAGTGAACAGCTATAGAAAAGATTTTTAATGCTCTGTCCTGTGGTCAAGTCTGTGCTGCTCCGCCTCCTCACTGAGCTAGATCACAGACTGGTCTGTATGAGCTGGTTTTATTTGCCTTGAGATGAGGGGGTGAAGGTCTTTTTGCATTAAGTTGTGTGGGAGCCCAGACTGGATAACCCCTCTGAAACTGGGGTTCAGACCTGGGACTCAGAAGAAGAAACTGCGTTGACTCAGAAGAAGAAACAGTTGAGCTGAGCAGGCGCTGTTTCCTACAGAGACTTTATAAACCAGAAACCTCCAAGTCAGTGGAGCCCTGGTAATAGAGTGCTTAAAATGCACTTCTCAACAAAGTAAATGCAGATTATGCTTATGTAGGGCCTCAGCTCACAGCACAGGCACTCTGTCAGACAGTGTTTTCATTGAAATGAATAAATAAAAATCATGGCATGTTGCATTACACCAAAACACTTGAAAACACAAAATTGAATCTCCCTCACCTTGAAGTTATCCTTCCATTATTGATTCCCTCAATGCCTTTTTTTTTTTTTAGATTAGCAGCAGTAGCAGACAGTTGTTGTGTTTTGAGAGCAGCCTGCTCTTAATCCGGTGGTGCACCAGCACTGTAATCCCCTGGTGCTCCAGAATAGCCTGGAACGCTCCAGGTTAGCAGCCAGCCCTGTGCCCAGGGGGAAAGTTAGGCAAGGCATGAAGTGACTGCCAGGCACGCAGGGAACAGGGCACTGCTTTGGTGGTGGTTTGTTTGGGGTTAGAGATGAGGTTTTTTTGCCTGCCCATGCCCAGGTGTGGCTGGCACAGCGGGGCTGCCTCGTGCCGACAGCCGGTGGCAGGGACGCGGTGGCAGCTGGCAGAACAGAATTGCTGCTGGCCCCCCTCCGTGTGCTGGCTTCTCCTGGGAACAGGCCCCCACTATGCTCTGGTGCTCCACTCCTCTCCTGCCTTTTGTTTCCACAGATTAGAGCAAGAGACAAAAAGTGGAGATCTCTCTCTCGGAAGCTTTTTCTCCTCGCACCAGAGCATTATTTGGAGTAAATTATTCACACCTCCACAACGTGATCTCCCTCGTTTTCTTTAGGCCTTATTTACGCTTGTGCTTTGCCCCAGTTACAGCCATTAGTTCCTGTTCAGCAGAGCTACAGCACAGGAGGACAGAAACACGATTTTCTTTGTGCAGATTTATACCACTTTCTGTTAATGACACCGTCCTGGCAGCGTAGGGATGTGTATCTGCTTTCACCCTCTCCTGTTTGATGCCAGATCACTGGCATTTTCTGCCATCTAGGCTGGGCTTTGTGCTTGAGTCAGTTGTAAAACAGCTCAGTGAGGCTGTGTGGCTCAGAGGAGGGGGCTCCAGCCCTGGATCCGAGAGCCTGGATTCTGATTCCTGGTTTTTCCCTAGATTTGATGTGTGACAATGAGCAAATCGTGCTTTCTCCCAAGCATCTGTTTCCTCAGTTGTAAAATGGGAGAATGACATAAGCTGATTATGTAGCCTTTGAGGTGGGTACATGTGCTTGCTACTGTGGACAAAGGAAAAAACAGTGTGAAATAAAAGTTGGATAACTGAGTGGGTTTTAAATGTTCTGGTTAAGATATTTTCTAATCCTGTTTATTTTTCTAAGAGAAGCATGGGGGTGTATTAGCACAGAGCAGGGAGGAGGAGCTGCTTTGGAGTGCTGATGCCACCACCTCAGCACACAAAATAATCTGTGAGGCTTTTTTTGGAGAGTTGCAGGGGGGAAGTTACCCTGCCCTGTGGATGGAGCTGGATTTGGCTGCACCCTGCCTTGCTGATAGCTGATATTCTCTGTGGCTGCCATCTTTTCACAGGCATTTCAGCTTAAACTTGCCTTTCAGGAGTCATTTTATGGCCATTTTGGTTTTAAGGAAAAATGTAAGCTTGTCTGGAGGAGTAGACTGGACGGAGATGTTGGATTTTTTGCAGACCCTGTAGCAGCAGCACACTTGCCCTGAGAAGTGTGAGGTGACCAACTCGTATCCCTGGTGCAGTAACACACAGAGCTGAGCCGGCCTTGCAGGGTTTTTGTTGGGAACAGCAGAACTGAGCAGCCAGGCAGGCTGAGCAAGCTGCCCTCAGACACTGCCACTGCCTGTGGCATCTGTGGCCAGTGTGTTTGTGACAAGATGGTACAGACTGTGCACAGACAAGGAGTGTCTCTGTGATCAGGGGGAATTCTCCAGCTTGGAACTGGGCTCCAGCATTTGTTTTGAACCTCACTGTTAAACAACCGGATGCTGAGCATTCTCATTAATGTCCATTTAATCCTTCCTTAAGCATGGTTCACATTGTCCTAATCCAAAGCTACTGCACTGCAAAGCATGGGAGCTGTGAAAGGAACTTTTCATTAATTGTTCTCTCACTTTTTCTGTGTGACTTCTGTTTCCTTCGTGGTGTGTTTTTGTTTGCAGCTTGATCTCGTACCCATTTCAGCCAGTAATAAAAATTCACATTGACTTAACTGGGTGTTGCCAGTGTTAACTGTGTTTTCCACAGAAATTCCTGCTGTTGCTAGCCTGCATTCAATGTTGTTCACTTAGTAAGGGAAATTGTGTCTAATAAATAAGAAAAGATGTGTGCTTGAGGGAACCATGGCCACTGGTTTCCTACATTGCTTTCACTGCTTGATTGCACGGAGTTGGGTAACAATTGGGGCTCTTAGGGGGAAATTAAGATTAATAGTTCTTTAGACTCAGAAACTTGCCTTTAAATCTTCCTGAGAAGTACCTAAAATGTATCGGGAATGGCATTAAGAGAACCAGTAGCATGTAGCTGTGACAGTCCCTGTGTTTCTCAGTGTGTTTTGTCTTGTCATAAAATAAGCACAGCTGAAATCCTCTGTCTCAGAAGAGCAATGAGCATTCATGCACTAACAACTGGGGGTTCTTGTTTTATCAACAGTTAGTTGCTTGCAGAGAGGAAAAGTAGTGAGGAGTTGATTTTGTGCTGTGCAGGGTTCCTGGAAGAATGATGATGTACAGCATTTTAACGTGCTTTCTCCCATCATTTCCCCCTCCTCCTTCTGTGCTAACTCTCCTCTTAAAGCTGTAAAGCTGCCGAATCTGGTCTTTTTCGGATTTGTGGGAAAATTAATTGTGTGTGACTTAAGAGCTCTGCCTACTCCTAATTGAAGGCATAGAGGACTGAAGCTTTGAAGAAAGCATAATTTTTCCCTAAATGTTTCCCAGTCATTTGAACTGAGTAGATGTTAATGAAAACCAGCATTAAAAGAGACAAACAAGCGCCCCCCTCAAAGAAAAAAAAAATTAAAAATCAGCTGAATAAAACCCATTCCTGTCACATACTCACTAAACCATTCTCCAGTGCCCTTTGAAATAGGCAGCACCTGGCCCCAGTGGTACAGAAGTGCTTCAGCTGTGAGGTTACAGTGCCTAAAAATTCAGCATTCTTTTTCTAAACTTTCAGATGCAAAAAGAAAACGCAGCACAGACAGCTACTCATCAGATTCGTGGTTAGACATGGATGAAGAATCTTGTGATGCCCATCTCCAGGAGGAGAAGGATGACAGCTTGGATAAGAACTCCAAATCCTTGGTGGATGGCTCCTCCTCACCCAACAGCACACACTCAGAAGGGAAGGAGGCTGCAGGGAGGAAACAAAAAGCCACAGTAATGAGGTACCTAAAAAGAACTTTGTCTAATGAGTCAGATGACAGCGTAAAATCAACGACCCCGACGGACTATCCCAAAACACCCACGGGGTCTCCAGCTACAGAAGTTTCAACCAAATGGACTCACCTCACAGAATTTGAACTGAAGGGTTTAAAAGCCCTGGTGGAAAAGCTTGAATCTCTCCCAGAGAACAAGAAGTGTGTTCCAGAAGGCATTGAAGACCCGCAGGCTCTCCTGGAGGACATGAAGGTGGGTGTCATAACTTGCTGATCCACACAAACTCTGCTCTGTGGGCACAGCAGGAGAGCAGAAGGCAAAAGCTCTTCTGCAGAGGGATGGCAGCTTGTGTGTGGTGACCAGCTCTGTCAGGCTGCTCTGCCACAGGCAGGGAAATGATTCCTTGAACCAAAGCTGTCTTCGCTCCTGTTTGCAGCCAGATTTAAGTGACACAGTCCTTTCTGATTGTCACAGTAGTAGCCAAAAGTTTATATCCTCTCATAATTCAGCAATTGTTATGTTCCACATGTAAATATTGCACCTCAAAAAGTCTGTTTATATTTATAGTCTTAATCAGCCCTTTTTGGTCTCGTGTCTCCCTAGTGTACACCTCATTAGCTGACACATACAAAATGTAAATACTTGATTGCAGCTCAGATGATAGATTGTCTAACACTTCCAGTTGCTTTTTTTTCCTTTCACCTTTTTCATTTTCCTTTCCTCCATTGCCCTCTATTGGTTGATAATTATTCTCCACTGGTACAATATATTGGTTTTGGAGTTGGTGTGAGGAGTGAGTGCTCATTAGTGACACAACTTCTCTGTAGAGTTTCAGTCTGTGAACAGTATGGGTCTTCACTTACATATTTTCTATGCACAAGAGCTCTGTAAGGCACGATCTGAGGGGAAGAATACATGTTTATGTGGTAAATGGGGAGGGAGCCTGTACTTTCTTTGTGCAAGTGGTTTAACAGCTGGTTAGAAATCTTCAAAGCCAGTTGGAGAAGGCTGAACATGTGCAGAGTGCAGTGGAACCACATTCCCTGATCTTGGAGCATGGAAGTGTGATACACTGTTCTCATTCTGGTAAACCACAAGAGCTCAGAAATTCTCTTCTTGCAAAATCAGCCACTTTGTACATGAAAGTGGACACACCTGCTCAAAGTTGTGGATGTAGATTCACGAGCTTGTTCTGGGATCAGTCATCTTTTCATCAAAATGAAGACCAGAAGTTGGATTTCTGGTGAAGCAGAAAAAATGGTCATGTTACTTCTCCAAGCTTGATGCACAGAATAATTTTCATTTAAAAATCCAGAAAGGGATGCAACATTTAATGGCTGCAGATGTTCCAAGTGGGATCCTGCTCCCTCTTTGGATGACAGACTCCAGAGTGCTGTGAGACATCTCCCTAGAACACAGCAAGGTACCATATGTGAATCTGGCTTAAAGCTCTGTGTGGGAGTATCTGTTTTCCCATTCCTCACCAGAGCAGTGGATTCACTGACTACAGAGATGGAGAACTACAAATGGACATTTTAACAAAAGGCCAGTGTCACCTTTTTGGTGATTCTGTGCTGTAACTGGTATTAAGTGAGCACCTACCAGTTTATTGTATACAGCTTGGAGATATTCCATCTCCTCTGATAACTGCCTGCTTCTAAACTTTCTGTCCTTGCCAGCACACGCTGTAACCATCAGGATGTAGCCCAACATCTGGATACAGATGGTTCCCTGCTGGTTAAAGAGCCCATGACCACATCTAAACATCAGACACGCTGCAGGATTGTTTCCCCTGGAATCACCTCTGGATGTTTGGCCAGTCTGTGACTGATTAGTCAGAGAGAGACTTTTTTAAAACCATGTTAACTCAAACATCTTCTTGAACAGTGTCTAAAGGATTGCTAAAGAACTTTCTCACCCATCTCTTTTACAGTATTAACCCACATATAAGCCAGCCCTCAGTTTTCATAAAGTGGGAGTCAGTATGGCAGAGTAAATTAATTAAAGCCCATACAGTCAGCTTCCTCTAGAACTCCCTGTGGTTGCACACTCCACTTCCCAGGTGCTCTGAAGCAATGGGGGCAGTTAAGGGCAGTTGAGTACATTTCCTCCCAAGTCAGGAGGGGAGTCCAAGATTCCCAGCACAGACCTTCACTTTGCCCATCAGCAAAACAAATTGTCACAGGCAGCCACTGACAAGGTGTGACCCATTCCCATCTACTTCTGGGACCCTGGATGCCACAGCCCATCACTTCTTTCTGCCACTGTGCTCCTTGATGTGGCAGAGAGCAGTGCAGTGGAGCCAAGGCATCTGATCTCCTCAGAGCATGAGGTTTGTTTTATTCAGTTTATTCACTTCAAAAAAAACCCAAAATAATCAAACCAAGCCCCAGTTTGTGAGTGTGTTCAGAGCTTTTACCTTCAAAGGATGGAGCGTGCTGAGGGAGGAGTTGCCAAGTGACAGATTTTAGTCCTCTGAGGATGCATCCAGCATCATGGTCCTTGCAGGATCCCTGTGTTCCTTGGTGTGAGGATGCAGCTGTTCCATCCTTGCTGTTCCATCAGGTACTGATGTTCAGCCCCTCAGCTGAACAGGGTGAATGAATGTTCCCTTGGGGTTACCAGGGATCCTCACCCTCTGCTCCACACATAATGGATGAGCTGTTGTTATCACAGGGAACTGGGGTGCAAAGGGATTAAAGTAATTTTGGGTACTGGGCACTTTACGTGCCACAGAACAATCAGTGTATTTAACACTGATGTGTGCAAAAGATGATTTTAGTTACATTGAAACTGCAGTGGCTTTACATTTCCATGGAGCAGAAGTTCTGATCTTTAGCATCTGGATCCCAAGCCAGGTGTGAGGAAGAGCAGGAGCACACAATTCATGACTGCCTGTGGAAACTTGACTTAAAAAATTTGCCCTGTACCACATAGAGACATAATGGCAGAGGAAGAAATACAGTCCATTTTCCAGAATGGTATTTATCTCCTTGACCACTGAATCATGTTCTCTCTTACTTTACTACTAATTTTCCAACCTGTACAGATAAGAATGTGGGGGGTTTGCTGATAGCATCAGCAGTGGTGTGAGCAGAGGCCTGGCCCCTTTACCTCACCATGATGAATACCCAGAGCAGCAGTCAGCTGTGTGACTGAATGAAGGCAGAAATCCTGCAGGAGCTGTGCAAATTACCCGTGCTGTGACTGTATTTGGCTGTATTAACAAGGTTTATTTCATTGGCAGCCCAACTTTCAGGCATGTGATGTATTAATAATGCTTCCTATTAGAAGCACCCTTTTAGTGCACCCATTTGAGAGTTATTTTTAACAAATGCGTAGCAAGAACATGCTCTGACAAAGTCTGAAAGCTTTGCTCTGCTTGGAAAGTCTTAAACAAGTTTCTTCCTGAAGCAAATAAATCAGTGTTTATTGTAGCACTTTTATTTCTTAATGAAATACACTCAGGAACTTTTTTTGTATGACATTCAAGTCTGTCTTTGTGCTTCAGGAAGATAATTAATGTTTTCAGAAAACAGGATATGGATAGTTAAACTGGAGAAAGGAAATCATTTTATTCAGTGATGTGAAGTTTCACAGAACTAATCGGGGTAGCTCACAAAGAATCCATGCTTTCCCAGCTGAGCAGGAGCACAGTGAAGGATGGGTGGCTGGATTACTGCTCTTAGTGGTAAACACAGCCACAGCTGTATACAGCTATTTAATGTCAAGTAGGTGAGACTTTCTGAAGTAAAGTAATTTATTTTCCTTATGAGAAGGGAGACTGAAAACTAAACTAAGGCTGTGTAAATTCCTTACACATCATCTGAGCTCCAAACTAAGTGTGCCTGTCTGGTGGGGACACAGCAATGCAGAAGTGCCAACTGCTGCCTCTGCAGATTGAGCACCCATTTATCACCGTGATCGATGGAGTGCAGCAGCACAAGAGAGGCTTATTTGCAGAGTGGAGCAGGCCTCACTTGGAGAGCAGGTCAGTTCTTCCCTCAGCCCAAAGAGGGAATGAAATCCCTGCTGGTTGCAGCAGTGCTGGGGTGGGTTTATCCATGAAGAAGAGGTCACCATCGTACTCCTTGGTGTAGCTTACTCTCCACAGCACAGGACAGGTAAAGCTGAGCAGACCTTTGATTGTGGCAGTGCAGCCCACACAGATTAAACCCACTGCCAGGGATACTCACCTGTGTGCAGCCTCTGATTTCTGCTCATAACATTTCTGTGTGTTACCAGCAGGATGGTAATTCCTCTGCTGCTGTTGGGGAACAGGATTGTGAGATCTGCCTCTTACTAATACCACAGACCTTGCCCATTTCAAAGTAAAAACTGCCCTTCTTCAGAGGGGCCTGTGGAAGTCCATTAGAGCAGAAGAAACTTGGTTTGAAGAACAGAGGTCGTCAAATATCTGCAGCTCCTTGGCAGCAGGAGAAGATTCTTGTGCAAGACAGATGATATCTACTGAAATATGTTCTTACTTTTTCTTGCCAAGAAATCTTACCCCCTTCTCATTCTGATGACAGAAAAAAACCTCCCTCTACTGAATGCATTTCAGGGGAGTCATTCCTTGCTGTGCTTTTGAAATTAATGGCTAAGCTGAATTCTTATACAGTTAATCAGCTTCTTCCCTTCATACCTGCTGTTGTCACCACAGCCCTCAAGTGTAATGAATCGGGCTGCCTTGTGCTGGAAGAGCATCATGTTGTTCCTCTAACTGGAGCCCCGTGGCTTTTCTTTATCTTCTTGTTTCTTGTTTTTAAGCAGGTGAACAAAACCCTGCCTCCCCCAGCCTGTTGTGAGCTGACACTTGATGCTCCAGTCAGTGCAACTGTGGCAGTGCTGTGGCTCTGTGTGCAGACAGCCGTTGTTTTCAGCTGCCTCAGATGATAAGCTGCCATCGTTTTACATTTCTCCTTGGATAATATTTTCACGTGATGCACACGATAACAAGAAACCTTCATTACCTTGCCAAGTTCTTGGAATATACTGTGCTTTCCATTGAACTCCGAGTCTCTGACAGTCGTTAGTGGAAATGTTAAGGTTTTCTGTCTTACAGGCTTTCAAATCTAAGAGCAGCAAAGTAAAAAGGGATTAATTTGTCCTTTGTTTATGGCTCTCAAGCTGCCTCCTTGTTCTGGAGAATTTTGGCTTTGCAATGAGAATACAAAAGAGCTCTCAGTTTTAGGATTGAACTTTCAGAATGTGGTCACAGCTCAGTTAGTGCGGTGATCTCTCTCCAAATAAAAAGGACGTGAGAAAAGAGGTGCTCACTTCACCCCAGCTTGGCCAAGAGTTCATTTGCCAATGATTAGTCCCTGCGTGAAAGTTGTTGGGCGTTGCACTGGAAGAGCAGGTACAATACAGACTCTGCATCACAGCCAGGTTGGGGCAGGCTGGGTTTTACTCCTCACCTTTGCAAACCCCTGAGTGCAGCCACAGCGCCGGGCTGGTGAAACTGGGCTTGTACTGGTATCGCTTATTTTGGTCACTGTGCTGCTTTCAGCCTAACCAGTATCACCAGCAGCCGTGCTGGTGTCTGCAGGAGCAGTGCTGTGCTGTCTGCCAGTAACACAGCTCTCATTTAAGCACAGGCTGGGGAATTGGGCTGAGTGTGACAGGTTGTCTGAGCTCCAGGGAGAAAGTCAGCCCCAGGGACACGCATCCAAACTCAGGCTCCTGGGGACTGGAACATGCCATCACACTCCGGGCTTTAGTTGGATGATTACAGATGAATTCCAAGTGTACTCCCTATTAAAACAATTACTGTATTTTAAGCTCTTTTTGTATAGTGTGTGAAATTACTAATTACTAGAGTGCTGCACTGGGGACTGACAGAGCCTGCTGCCTGTTGTTGGCTAATTAAGCTTTTTTCATATACTTGGGAAGAGCAATGCTGAACTTCATTGTCTAGGGTCATCTCCTAAATATTCTGTTGAGGTAATTTCCAACCTCCAGTTCTCATTTATTCTATTGGAGCTTTTTTTTTTGGTCTTTAACCTGTTAGTGCTGATTTGGCCTTCAGTTTTCAGCAGCACAGCAGAATCCTCCTTCTGACTCCTTTTCTTATTTTCATTTCTTCCTTTTCAGCCACCTGAACTCCAAAATGAAGAGCTTTGTAGCTAAATTAGTGAGCATGTAGGGAGTCATGGGAGGCGAGCGTGGACTATTCCCAGCTGCACCACGGAGTGTTTTACCACCTCTGTGTTCAGTTACTGGTCATGGCAGTGATTCACAGTGGTGGAAGCTGTGTCAGCCTGTGCAACCCACTCACGAAATTTCTAGAACAGTGCATCAAAGAAAAGGGTTTGGTGGGGGTGGAAGGGAGGGGAGACCAATCTTTTTCCCTTAATGCTGTCCGTAGTCAGATCCTTTCCTAGTGAACACTCAGGGAGCTGAATGCCTCAGCTGGTCACATAGAGGGAACTGGATTCCAGCAGCTCTGTCCTGCCCATCGTGGGGGAAGGAAGGGCACCGGGAATGATGGTGCTCTTGGACTGCCATGTGCAAAAAGATAAAAGGTTCCAGGGTACATTTCTATTCTTGGCTTACCTGAATGAGCAGGCATCTGAGGATTGCTCCAGACTACACACCTGATGCCATGAATTAACAGGGGCAGAATCTCACTGCTTCTCAGGCCTGCTGTAGCCTTGATTAGGAGAGAAGGGGTCAGTTGGGATTTAATGACCTGGACTTTGAGGGAGATAGTGGTTAGACACCAGTCTAATATTGGACACACCAGTATTAAAGAATTCAAACATTTGAGGTCATTGATGGCTGATTTTGTTGCCTGTTTTGCAAGAAGTTTCACATCTTGGATGTTAACAACAGAGTTTCAGTGGGAATTGGAGGTTTGAAAGCAAAAGTAACTTGCAGAGATCTTGTCACTCTGCCATGAGAGCAGAGTATCCTCTTCTGTAGGTCTCTGCACTCTTGCGTTGGAGAAATGTTTGGTTAATAAAGCCCTTTTCATTTGCAACAGAACATACTGAAGGAACATGCTGATGATGACCAAAATCTTGCCATTTCGGGTGTCCCTGTGGTCAGCTGGCCCAAGAAGACCACAAAGGTAATGAGACACAATAACTAATCATTACTAATCATTGTTGTGCCTGGTCTGGTGTTTATTTATCTATAATCTGACAAAATGCTGTGTGTTATCTATTGGCAGTTGCTAGCATTTTTAATACAGAATGTTACTTTTAATGATTTTATGATTAAGACTTGAAGCAAAACAAGAAAGTGCCTTAGCAGGGAGAAATCAGAGTTTCCATTTAAAAAGAATTTGTTTAGGCCTTACTTATCAGCATAACACTTTGATATGTCTTGATCGTTTACTAATGATGGTTAAATCTAAAAATTTTGATGTGTTTTGTGTAAAATTAAATGATGTGTAAATGCTACAAATCAGTCACTTAGGGAGCACTCTTGTCTGAATGAGAGGATGGTTTTTGTCTTACACCACGAGACTTCCTCAGTGCTCTGTACAATGTGCCACTGTAACTTTGAGGCATTGTTTTCTGTCCTTATGTCCTAATTTTTCCTCCTATACATGGGAGTAATTCTTTTCACTTTGCAGGAGAATCATGAGGTTTGCTTCGTTAAGGCTGATAAAGAATTTGAAATAATTAACGAAAGAACAATGTCAAAAGGCTGGTTGTTATTTATAACAGTGGTATGTTTACCACACTCCAGTTATTCAGCACGCTGTAAAAGCAGCTTTGCTTATTTAGAAGATGTCTCATCGCTTCTATTTTTACTTTCATTTTTCACTGAATTAGTTTTATAATCCATTATTTCTTTAGAAACGCTGAAGGGGTCGGTCAGCTTAAATCAGGCTTTGATCTGAAAATCTGTCGTTGTTATCATTGTAGATACCTTTCAAATAATTATCAGGGAAGATAATTCACTCAGTTCTCACTTTTTGTGCTGGTGAACTTTTTATGGCACGTGTAGCCATGAGAATTTGCTGTTTGCAGGTGGGAAGTAGGAGACCATAAACATGGAACTGCCAGAGGAGAGTGGAGTGGGGCAGGATGAGCACACCACGTTCCTTCTTGGTCTCTTTTTGGGTTTCAGCTCAGCACATTTCAGAGGAATTGTGTCTCGTTAAATACACATTTCCCTTTTAGCTTGTAATAAATCCATGGGAATATGCTCTGTGTTTAAAACACTGGTTTAGAAACAACAGTGGAAAACCTTGAGAAATAGGTGTGAGATTCTCCACTCCTCTGGTTTTATGGCTGCTGCTCATTCCATGGTCAGGTATATTTTAGGCTTGAATAAAGCAAAATCTCTGTGACCACAGAAAAGGTGGTGTGGGAAACATACAAGATAAAACTAAGAAACAACTGACTCCCTTTTGAGCTTGCGAGAGAAGGGAGGATCTGAGTGCTTTGAGGCTTTTATAAGCTTTGGCATTTGCTAATGTTCTTGCTCACTTTATTTTGGAACCTTGATAAATGCTTCATTTCTTCTATTTTATTTCTGTGTATTGGCAACGTAACTGCAACTGTAAAGGATTTGTAATTTTTGTGACTTAAATCTTACCCTGTTTTGCAAAAAACATCTTGCTGGCTGTAAGGGTGGGGTTTTTTCCAGGTGTTTCTTTTCCTTCTGCCTTTCTGAAAGCAAAAACTTTTAGGAGACATCATTCCACTGGTATGACAGTATGAAACATGCCAGTTAATAACAAACACAAGGAAAACTTACAGAAAGTCAGATTTTAGGTTGAAGTTTGGAAATAAACAAAAATTGATAGCAGAAAAAATCCTTTCACCATTCTCTTCATATTTGCTTTGTTTAATCTGTGATCAGTTTGTGTTATGTCTTATGTTTTAGTTCAAAGGTACACTTGCAGATAGGGCTGCACATTTCCCAAGAGAAATTTGTTGTTGTGCTTCTAATTGGCAAATGTCCTTGTCGTTTTCCATGTTCCAGCTATTTCCCTTCCTGGGAACAGAGGCCAAGCGAACAGGCTGGGAAGAGACGTCTTAGAGCTGAGCCTTTGAGTCCCAAATGAAAATCTGTGGGAAAGACAATATAGGGGAGATTTGTCTAAAAGCAGTTTTAGTAGTTAAGCTTGGTTATTTCTCCTTTGTTCCCTGTAAGCCCCAATAATGAAATAGAAGATTTTACAGAGAAGAAAAACCCTTAGGGAGGGGGAAACTCCCTTGGAAAATGGATTGTAGCTGGTGGAGCAAGTCTCCATGGCCAGAAGATCCCACAAATGTTGAGCACAAGGCAGGGGAGTAAAATCTACCAGTAATTTTGCTTTCTGCAGTCTTGCTCTTGTAGTATTTACAGGAGGAATAGCAGATATTTCCCAGTGCTTTCCTGAGATCCCTGTTTAGAGGGAGCAGGAGATCAGTACAGCACAGTACTTGCTACTGCAAGGAGACATTTCAGTTGGTATCAGCTTCCAGGGACAGGAGGATTGTCTGATTCCAAGGCATGAAGGAAAAGAAGGGAACTGAAATCCAGAAAGATGAAGCAGTACATGGAACAGAGTACATCTCTCTTGCTTTCTCCCGAGAGAAGGCTCCAGAAGAGATTTAGAAAGACAAGAGCAGCAGATGGAGAAGGAAGAATAAAGCCAGCATTAAATGCCAAAACATTTCAAAGAAAATGGAAATTACTGTAAAGAAAGGAGGGGAAGAGACTAGAAATGGCGAGAGAGCAGGATTAGGAGAGAAGCAAGTACTGCAAAGGGATGGAGTGAGAAAAGCAAAGAGCACAGGGAGAGAACCCTGACTAAAGTCAGAGATCCCTGGAATAGAGACAGGGAGTGTCTGTGTAAGTAACCCAAGCTGAGGAAGGTTGAGCTTGGTTACATTGACTTGCTTTGGAAAGAATGTGCCTTTTGATAATCTGAATGATTTTTGAAGCAGCAAATAATATTTCCCTTTAAAATGGAGTCAATTTCTTTCACGTGTTGTGGGTGTGACGTGAGCAGCGTGCACAGGGCTGCAGAACAGCTGCTTGAAGCCTGTGACATGCTGGGGTTTGAGGAGGAAATATGTTCATTCACCTCAACTCCCACTTCAGAGAGGATGAGGTGAAATGGGCCAGGACATTGAACCAAGTACAGGGACGTCCTGGTCCTGCAGTGGTGCCTCTCTCTGTGCACCTCTTCCAAAGGTGTTTATTTGGGGCTGCCAGTCACACTGCAGCACCCTGACAAAGAGAATGATTCTCTGGGAAAAGAAACAGAAGTAATAATCAGCAATGGTTTAGTGAGTAGATGGAATAACTGGGTGACATTTGATGGTCTTGTGGTTAGTGCACAAAATGGGAGGCCGGGGTCTGTGTCTGTTCCTGCTCTGCTGCAGCACCTTGTGTTGTGTCAGGTGAATGGCACATTCCTGCTCCCTGAGCTTCTCCGGGTGGAGATGGGGCTTCCCATCTGGGAGGTGAAATTAATGTTTATAAGGACCTCTGGCATCTTCAGTGGAAGGTTCTGTAGTAAAATGTACGAACCTTTATTATTTTGTGGTAATAAGAGAGATGGAGTGTGATTCATAGACACTTCTTCAGATCATATTTACTCACCTATATGGAGCTATTTTGAGTTGCTTGTACTTCTTATAAGTTATTTATAATTATTTAGCTCAATAATTACTCTCCTGTAGGCATCTTTTCTTTTCCCCTTTGGAAACTCTACTTCAGAAGAAGCAAGAACCTGTCTTTTTCTTTTAACTGTACAGTAAGAGAAAACAGTTCAGTGCCAGGGGTCTCAGGATATGTACAACAATCCTAATTTAGGCCTGTTGAAGGAATCAGGAATGTGGGACTGAGTGGATATTTGAAACCTGCTTGTCCTGATGGCTGACTGACATTTATGTACCTCCAGGCAGGACATTTCCCACTGGCTGCTGGTGCGGATGCAGCTGTGGATGTGCAACCCCCATCCTGTTCCTGTGCCGGGGGCTGTGCAGCAGTGGCCTGTCCTCACTTGGTGCAGGGCTCAGTGTGATCTGGGGGGTTCCAATCATGGATCATTAAGGTTGCAAAAACCTCCAGGATCATCAAGTCCACCCTTTAACCAAATCCCGCTGTGTGATGCTGTCCAAAGGGAAGAACTCCATAGGGCACACTGCCTTCAAGTGCTGGGCTCTTCAGCAACTAAAGAAGAGCAAGAAATCATCCCAACTAACTTCTACCCCATCCCTTGGACATGAATTTTTGGGTGGTGTGAACAGAGTCTAAACCTGATTTTGCACTGTAGCAGATCACAGCTGGTCACTGGTGCAGGAAGCTGGTGACTGCCAAGCCCAGTCTCAAAACCCATTCCCATGAGTTACTCAGCCCTGCAGTACCAGAGTTCCCATTTATCTGCACAGGAATAAGGGATAGTATTTTATTTAAGGACCTCAGAATATGGCTCAAGTAGAAACCACGTTTTTCAAACCATTTCCTATTTCTGGAAGAAAACAGTCAACTCCAGCAGCATGTAATTACACTCTGTGGCAGTGCCTTCTGTTTTTATCGTGATAAAGATCTTTAGTTGTCTACGAAGAACAGCTATAAAGAACTAAAATATGTTTGGACTCTCTTTTCTGTGAAGAGTTGGAAATGCAGACTGGGAGCTGGATTCTCATCTCTCTTACCTGGCACAAAACTAAAGCCACTGCATTTGCAATGAGAGTGAGTGTCCAAATATATTTAGGTCTGGCTGTGAGCAGGAGATGGAGCTGTAATTTTCAGTAGCTGGTTAACAGTGCTGCAATATGTGGCTGTTTCTCTGATGCCTGTTCATACTCTCCATGTAATTTTTACCTGTTGATTTTAAAAGAAGATAGCTGAGAAGTATAATCAAGAAATGGTAATATTCCTATTTAATGGAATACTATTAATTAGTAAAGGACACAGACTGAAACTTTGATTGGATTATTGGTTTTTTAAACCACCAGTTTCCCTGCAATTGGCAATGCAGATAATGTTCATAGCTCTGTATCAGGGCATGAGAACCAGGAAGAAAAAGTGATCATTGGAAGAAAAAGAAGGCATCCCTCAGGCTGGATTTTTTGGGTTGGGGTGGTCACAGGTGGGCATCACATTGAAAGAGACCTTTTGGCATCTGATTTCTGTCACTAGTGAGTTCTGTCCTACAGCAGTTCAGTTTGTACCCCATTGTTTTTACTAGAAATCTTTTTGCAGAATTCTACAGATACATTCATGGATCTGAAAGAGAAGGATTAACTGATATGAACTAATCTGTGAGAGGCAGAGCAAAAGGCTGATTGCTGTGGCTGAGGAAAGTCATGTTCCACCAGCCCACAGTCCTTGTAGCACTGTCCTGTTCCTGGTGGTGCTGTCACCGCTGTTAAAGGAGTCGTAGGAACAAAGCAGAAATACAGAGATTCCCTTTGCTTATCTTCTCTGTTAAGATGGAAGATTTTATCTTCATCTTTTCTGCTTAGTATCCCCTGGTAGAATTTTTTTCTCTCTGTGAATTTACCTAACAATTTGTGGAACCTGTTGATCTTTTTGATGTCCTCAGCATCCTGTGGCAGTGTCCCCTGCGGTTTAATAAAGCTCTGTGCAGATAAGTACTTCCTTATGTTGTTTCAGATCTGTCCTTTAATATTATAAATACCCTTCTTGCCCTCTGTATCATGCATTCTGAGAAATTTGAATGAGGTCTCTCTTCATCTCTGTGCTGTCAAGGATTTTTTTATGTCTCCATTACTGTGTTTCAGTATTTTTTCCCTATTCCCAAGCTGAAAATCACAAGTCAGTTCAGTCTTTTCTGATACAAAACCCATACATTTGAGCTTTTTTTTTTTTTTTACGCTATTCTAGTTCCATTTTAGGTAGTTTTGAGGTGAGGGTGAATGTGGGACTCCACAACCACACATATTCAAGATGTGACGTTGGAGAGCAGAGACTGGCAGGACATGCCTGGTTCAGCATGGTCCAGCAGAGTTGAAGGGGGAGATGATTGTTGTGCAAGTACTTCAGGGAGTATAATCATTGGGGCAGGAAAAGAGTTATTTAAGCTAATGGACAATGTTGGCATGGGAAGAAGTGAATATAAACATGCCATAAATAGATTTAGGCTGGAAATAAGATTTCGGATCATTGTTCACAGTCTGAACCAAAGAGCACATAAAAAGAACAGTAGACAGCTGTGGTGAAAAGGGTGGTAGATTTTTAGAATGAACCTGTATTTTAAACAATAAAAGTCAGCAGGATTAGCTACCATCTCCAGATCTGGACCCCATAGATGTCCCTATGTACTTTCATATGTCTGCCACCATTTCCAGCAAGGAAACTTTTTCCCTCTTTTTGGTGTTTCACCTTAAAAGTGCTGGGAAGAGAAGAAAATTACCAATTTTTAATAATAGCTCCTTTATTTATGGATTCAATTTTTTGTGACATTATGCATTGGATCAAACCTAAGAAATAGTAAGTAAATCAGTGGACACAATAAATTCAATTGTATGCAAAAATTAGGGGGGTAAAGCGTAAAATGGAGTGTTTTAATTAACTTGAAACCAGTGTGATTTTTCAGAAGTGTTGAGCATTGTTTTATATCAGGTTTTCTTTCAGTTCAGGGGGAGAGATGTGAGGTGGACAAAGAACATTCCTGAAAACCTTTGAATAAGTGCTTCCAGTTTTTACTTGCTTGCTTACTAAGAATTCCTGCCATAGCTATCGCTGGGCCAGCTCCACCCAGAGAAGCAGGAGCAGTGAGGGACTCGTTACAGCAATTAGTGTTTTAACCAGAGTGGTGTCTGAAACAGATCTGAGCACGTAGAAATGGCACAACATCAAACCAGCATCAGCTTCAGGAGCCTGCCCGGGGCTACCACCAGGAAAGCAACATTCCATGTAGCAGCAGTGGGAAAACTCTTCCAGATTCCCTAAGACAGGCCAGTTCCTTGGAGATCTACTCAGGCTACTTCCTGTGGGAATACAAATGTATTAGAAAGCACAAACTGACAATTAAAAACAAGCACTTAAGAATTAAGGTAAAAATTGCATCTATCTGGTATTAGAAAATACTTGGAAAGGATAAAAACGATAAAGGTAGATAAGACAGCAAAACAATCCTGTAAATTGTTGTATGATGTATTTTCTGGTTGAGATTCTGGGTAAGTTGTTGTATGGTGTATTTTCTGGTTGAGATCCTGGGTAAGTTGTTGTATGGTGTATTTTTCTGGTTGAGATTCAAATAAGTTTTCCATCAGTCATTCCAAGTGGCGCAGGAGCAAAAAGATTTAAACTGTCACATTTCATTCTTGCCAGGCACCAGCTTAAAGGTGTTTGAAGTGATCCCACACAGCAGAGCCTGAACTCTGTTTGGTGTCAACAACAATTTTAAATGCCAGTAGTCTGCAAGGAGATTTGCATATACAAATATGTGTGTATTGTGAATCCTTTTTGTTGATAAAAAGTCCTGATTATAAAGTTCATAATCTACTGCAAATCAGGCATTTCTTCATAGTTATCAGATGCTAATAATTACTTTTCTCCCAGAAAATAACACAAGTACAAAAGAAAATGAGGATTTAAATCAATTTAAATTTGTTTTTCTCTTTACTGATTTAAATTGTGATTGGAATCAGTGATTTAAATAATTTTGAATAATTCGTGTTCTTTTGCACTGTAGGATAGTAGATGCCATGTGGTAGGAGAAAGCTGAAATGCATTCAAGAAAAATACTCCAGTTCTGGCTCCTGACAAATCTATTAAGACACAAAACCACATAGTTGAGGTTTGGGGGATTTTTTTTTTAGGGGACTTCCCGCAGTAGCTGTACACATACGAAATGAAGGCCTTCCCCTGCTAAGTACACTTGGAGGCAGGAACAAAACCTGATGCACCAGAACCAAAGGTTTCTCGGGGTACTGTGCAAAGGAGTAAAAGCTGTTGAAGCTACTGGGAGTTCCTGTCAAGCCTCCGCTTTCCTGGGGCAGCACTGCCCAGGAAGGCAGCTCCTTGCCTGACCTGTTTATTTTTCTGAGCGCTGTTTCAGTCTCTTACACACATTAGTCCTGCAGACAAATTCATTTGTGCAGTAACTCGGTGCAGAGCCGAGGAGCTCCAGGGTTTGGTGGATGTGTATCATATGTAACATCCCATGGTGGGTTGGAACTAGATGGTCTTGAAGGTCGCTTCCAACCCAACCCACTCCATGACTCTACAAAAGAGCTTCACTGCCTATTGCCTCAGTATTTTTCTAAAACCTTTGCCTGGTGACTTGACAGATTATTTCTCACCTCAAGAGGCTGTACTTGAAATATTGTGTCCCTTCAGGGAGTAATTATAAATAGCAAGGACTTGAATGAGCACCTTCTTAATCTTCCATCTCTGACTTAATATTTTCACTTCTTATCAACTCTCAGCCACTTGCTTTGAAATCTGACCAATGCCTTTATGTGATTAATACATCAAACAGGTAAATTAGAGCCATTTTGACTCTGACTAGAAATCTAAATGGATTGGAAAAAAAATGAACAGACATCTCTGTTTTCTAACTGTTGTGCTCCAGGTATCACACAAGAAGATTTATGTATTCCTCCCCATTGTCATTCTTCTACCACAGACACGAACATTCAGTAATATGAATTTTTCCCAACTACGCCTTGACTACCATTTTTCAACACAGAAGCTTTCTCTTTTTTTCATGACAGTAAAAGTGCTGATGAAAACTACTGTAGTCTTTAGACCTTTTCCTTAGATAGTCTATGTGAAATGAGTTGATACATCTTAGATTTTATCACCAGGAGCCTGGCCTACATTTATTGCTGAACTGGCCAACAGAGGCTAAGGTTTTAACCTGGTTTAAGATTTCCAACATCCTTTTGCTCTCCACCACCTCGACATCAAAACAATCCAAGCTTTGAGTTAGGGATCTGGAAGTTAATAGTTTTGTTTCTGGATCGAAGCACATTGGCAGAGCAGTGGAAAAGGCGTTTGTCATTCCACAGTACAGGCCGTGCAATTATGGACATTAATCCTGCATGCACTTTTCAGAACAAAATTGAATTGTATGTTCTGTCCCCAATAAGATGGCTTCCTCTTAGTTCCACAGCACATTGAAATTAAAGTCTGCTGAGAATATAAATGAGGGCTTGTTTCAACTTCAGGACTTCCCTGCAGGCACCAGTGGACCAGATAGAGGAGGGACAGCAGTGCTTCTTGTGGAAAATAACAAATATAGCAAAATATATGGGTAAATTCCAATTAAAAAAGCAGCTGTGAGTCTTAGCCTTATATGGTTTAGTTGTTAGTCCTGGATGTTTCCCCACAAATCCAAGTCAAGTTTGTAGGTGACGACAATGAGCAATGAGCCCTCATAGGCAAACTGTGCCTGAGCTTTTCCTTTGCTTCCCATGTGTTTGGGTTTGGTCTCTGGATTTTCAGGCTGCTGCCCACACGTTGGACACAGCTGACTGTCTCCCAGCGTTCTGTGCTGTGTGTCAGAGCACACTGAGCTCTTGCAGGAAAGCAGGTTTCCTATTCCGGTTAATCCACTCTTTCAGCCACATCTATTTGCATCTTTCTCCACAGCATGGCAGTCACTGCTTATCTTCTTAGGAACCTCCTTCACTAGTTTTTGCATTCACTGACAGAACATGGCTCTTGGAGACACAAACTGTGCTGTGGAAACACTTTGTGCCATAAGGCTCTGTGGAAGAAGGAAGCATGGCAGGATTTCCCTAATTTCCCAGTGGATAGTCTCAGTCATGCCGTGGCTCTTCCTGCAGAGCAGAGTCTGTCTTGTGTGATTGATGAAGTCCATGTTTCACCATTCTGCAGTCTTATTTATTACTTTATTAAGATAACAGGGTACTGGGGTTTGGGGAGGGTTGTTTGGGTTTTAAGGCTTATGAGTGTGTGAGTTCCTGTCAGCACGTTCTGTCTGGGCTCTTGTTTGTTTGGGTGCTGCTCCTGTGCTGCAATAGCCCATGGCTGTGTCCTCCAGGATGTGTTTGTACAGCCTTTGGTTCTCCTGGAACAGTGCTGGACACTGCTTAGGGAAGTATGAGCAGTAGCATTGCTTGGAGGGAGCAGTCAATATTATTTCATCTTGCATTACTTTATTTGATCTAAGGTTGATCAATCAGACTTTATTGGAAAGATTGTGACAGATACTCAGTGCATCTGATGACAACTCTTATGTCAGAGTTCAGATAAAGTAGATGGGAAGTAGTAAGATTGTGGATATTTAGGCTGTCAGTCTGTCACTGCTAGTGTTGAGAATACAACTGAAATATTGTTAAAACTCTTGAGAAAAGTGTCATGAAATTTGCCCAGACCCAACAGTTAAGATCGTATTTCATGTGAATGGACACTTACTCCAAAACAATGAACCTTAGAAAGCTACTAGGTAACTCTCTTATTGTGATACAGGTCAATAATTGTGATTCATAAACATCTCAGTGGGTTTGCTTTCCAAAAACAAACGTGCTGGCCTGCAGAAAGCAGCAGCAGCTCAAATCACATCTTTTTTCAAGGACTTGCATATCAACCAGCTTGAGGTTGTTTTTCTCATTGTTTCTGTGTAAATATTTTTTCTAATACCAGCTAAATATAATACTCTGTAAAGGTTCATAAAAAGTTTCAAGGGAAGGGTAAATCAAAAGTGTGTTTGTGCCACATAAACTTTATTTCACTTCATTATTGAGCATCATAAAATCTAGTGTGTAATAGGAAAACACGGATCCTGTTCAGTGCTGGCAGCAGCAGCTGCAATCTGTTGGTACAGGAGATGCTCAGGAGTGAGTGAATACAGCACAGGGGTTGTAGTCGTCCTCCCCCAGCTTGGTTTTACTACTTAAGGATATTTGCATGAGAATAAAATCTGGTTCTTTGGCACTCATCTGCTCCTGCTGTTTATTCTTCGCTTGAGGTTATTGTCTCAGTTTGTGACAACATAATTGGTTTCTGTGGAGAAGATTATGATATTGATGAGACTTATATATGACTTCAGGTGAGGTGCAATCAAAGCAACAGTTCAAAATAGAAGGTGCTGTTTTCATGCAGTTTTCACTATGGCTCATTCAGCAGTGTAATTAAGGATGTTATTTATTACTGAACTGTATCACACTAAGCTGAAGTATGGACACAGTTCTGCCACTGCAGGCAGGACTGGGGTCACTGCTGCTTATTTTGTGTTCTAAACTGTTGTAAACTCCACCAGGCTGGGCAACTAGATGCTGTTCACACAAGGGTTGCTCACTATTTGTTGTAATTTAGTGTTCTCTAGTGTAGACAGGCTGAAAGAATTGAGCTGGAAAATGCTCTCTTAATAGTTCCTTCTGTGCATTAAATATTCCTTTGAATGGTTAGCTGCTCTTGTACAGGATGAGGTTTTTTGAGAGCAATTATAATCAGAAAAAATTATTTTATTGCATTGTTTCCCCCTTGCTGATTCCCAACTTGCTATTTTGTATCGTACCCTATCCCATTTTTTTAAACACCATCTCAGCAAAGTTTACCTAGCGTTTGGAAATCATTCCAAGATCTTGGCATGTGTGAGCCTTCCCTCCTAACTCAGGCTCTGTAATCAGAGCTCACTTGTCACTTGTGGTGCTGTTGCAAGGGCAGCGTGGTCATGCTCTGGGGTGGCAGGGCTGGCTGTGGGGTGAGGGTGGTGTGGGTTACATTGGGAAGGAACCTGCTGCAGCCAGGAGAGTCCAATGCCAACATCAGGAGTGCTGGAATGCGTTGCAGATTGAGAGGAGTAGGATGATCTCTGTCATGATTTAATTTGCTGTGAATGACATTTCGCCGTGGTGTGACTGGTGGATTGTCCTTGAGGGATGTCACAAGTTATTTTTTTCTCCAGTCTGGATTACGGAGCCAAAAGGCCGGAGGGACAGACAAGTGTGAGCCAGGTCACAGGGAGCCTCTCAGGGAACTGGGCTAGTGGAGACTTGGTCTGCCCACGGGCAGGTGTGGGACCAGGCATTTTCCTTCTGGATGTCATCTGTCCTCCTGCTGCTGCTGCTGCTGCAGGCCAGGTGTATGATGGCACCACAAACACAGCTGTAGCCACATCCTTGCTCATGGTTTAAAACTCTCCCTTGTAGGCCTGTCATTAGATGCATCCCCCCCCTTTCCTCTCTCCTCCAGAAAACATTGGATTCTGATATTACCTTGTGATTCTGAAAGCCAGGGCCTTAGGCACATGCCTTTCATGCCTCAACTTTCATCTGCTCCTGCTCCTGGTTGTGTAGGAACACAATGGGGGAAGAGAGAAACCTGAGGAGAGAGGCTGAGCACATCCCATCGCCTTCTGGGAGCCCCATCATGGGTTGTGAGTAAAGGCTTTGCTCCTGTCATGGTGGATGAGCAGGATGAGGAGAACACCATCACCTACCCATCATTTCAGTTTGAGTTGGCAAGAGGACAGGAGTACAACACACAATGGATATTTAATGTACTGAAAATAAGGAAGGGGCATAATTACACGATTCACGTGGCTTTATCAGCAGTTGCCTGTAAATATGTGTTTAAAGTTTGACTGTGTTTTGTTACTTAAACTTGAGGGACCAGGCTTGGTGTGGATCCTGGTGTCACAAGGGCTGTGTTCCTGCTTGCTCCCATTCCAGCTCTTGCCTGTTGCTGCCTCTTCTGAACTACCCAAAGTGGTTGTGCCATGTGGTAATTCAGACCAAGGAACCAAGCTGAAACTAGTTTGGCAAAAATCCTGATGCAAGGACCATTAGATGTGCTTCTTTATGGCTTCTTGGTTGCTCAGCACATGCAAATATTTAATCTCATGTTTAATTCTGTGTTGTGGGCGTAGGAGCCGGAGGCAAAATCCTAACAACTTGAGTGGAATCGGGATTTCCCCTGAAAGCAGGCCCATAAATCCAATGGGAAATTTAAATCTCCAGCACTCAAATACAGGCCTGTCACCCTCAGGTTCTGGAGGGCAAAGGCAGTGTCCGTGTGGAGGTGCTGGCCCTGGGACCTCTGGATCCAGAACAGGTCCCCAACTGACCCATGTGTAACATGTCACTCTGTGGGGAGGGTATTTCATTGTGAAACCCCAGCAGCGGGGCAGGATGATCAGAGCAGGGCTAGAAATGGTTCCTTGGGAGCAAGTCAAGGAGGGGGTGCCTGCACAAGGAGCAGCGTGAGGCCAGATGCGAGCGGCTCCACCAGCCGGGTCTCCTCGTCTTATCCCAGCGCTGGTTCTGCCGCTTGCAATCTGGAAGTTTGCTCGGTGCCTTCCTCCTGCCGAGGGATGGAGGTTCCCCGCTGCCGGCCCGCCCCGCGCCGCGGGAGGGGAGCGGGCAGGTAGCGCGGTGCAGGGTGTGTGTGTGTGTCTGTGCGCGTCTCCTTTGTCTGAGCAGCCCGAGCAGCGCCGAGCGCCCCGCGGGCGGCCGCGCATCCTCCCCGCCCAGCGCCGCTCGGCACACCCGAGCCTCGGCCCGCCCCCGCCGGCCCTCGGCACGGCGCGGGGCTCATTACCGGCGGGGGGCTAATTGCCGGCCGGGCGGCCGAGCCCCCCGTCCCCGGCCGCGCCGTGTGCGGGGGGCGGCCGCGGTGCCCCGGCCGCGCGGTGCCCGCTGTCCCCGCAGGCCGGCGGTGTGGAAGCGGCCCGCGATTGGCCGTGCCGGCAGGGCCAGCCCCTTCCTGGCTGCCTGGCATGAATATGCACGGCCCCCCTTCCTCCTCCTCCTCCTCCTCCTGCATGTGTGTGTGTGTGTGCGGGGAGCGGGGCTCCGCCAGCAGCGCCGCTCCAGCCATGTCAGCTCGGCTCCGCCTGGGCCCACCATGAGCCATGGCCATGTCTGCGAGCGCCGACGAGGAGGACTACGAGTCGGAGCCGGAGCCCGAGCCGGGGCCGGGGCCCGAGCTGGGGCCGGAGCAGGTCCGGGGCGGGCGGCGAAGTTTGCAGCGGGAAGGGAGGGGAGGAGGCCGGGCCGGGCAGCGCCGCGCCGGCCGCGGGGACGGGAACAATGTGGGGTCGGGAGCGGCCCCGGGGCAGCGCCGCCCGCCGAGGGGCCGCGCCGGGCGGGGCCGCGGAGCCTCCGCGGGGCCGGCCCGGGGCGCTCGGCCTCGCCCGCCGCGGGCGCCCCGGGCACCGCGAGTTCGGCACCTCCCAGGGCCCCGAACGCGCCGCGAGCGGGTGGTTGTTGCCTCTCGGGGGCTGCCCTGTCCGCGGCAGAATTGTTATTTTTTTTTCCTATTAAGATTCCTTAAATAGCTGAGAGGGCTGCGGGACTTGGGGGAGAGTCTGATGCTGAGCCTGGCTACCTTGTCTTGCTTTGATTTATAGCCAAAGCCTCCTTTCCATTCCCAGGGACGAGGGATGTAGAAGAAAGAGAAGGATGTGTGCCGAAATGAAAAGAGAACTTTTATTAATACTTGGAGGGTTTATTCTCTGAAGGCTTTTTTTTTTCCCTGTGGGGGAAGGAGAATAAACTTTTTGAATTTATGAAGTAATCTGTGAAAAATAATCCAGAACATATGTTCTAGATTGCGTATTTTACTCTCTAAGAACTGCCTAAGCAATTAAAAATGCACCAGGAATAGTATTAAACATGTGTATGCAATTTAAACATAAACTTGATAGTTTTGTTCAAAACTTGAGGTGTTTCGCTCTTTAAAATACCCTAATATTTTGTTTTTAGAGACAAGTTTCTACGTCGTCCAGGTATTGAGACTATCTTCCAAAACCCATCTTGTTTTGAACAACTTTACCTTGTTTTGGTTCAGAATTGCACATAGAAAACAGGGCCGAAAAAGAGTTTGGGGTGGTGGTGTGCCTTGGGTTCTCCCCAGGGATGGCAGATCTGTGCAGAAACCTCCAGTGTGCTGTGCTGGGCTGGTGCAGTGTCAGTCCAAGACCCTAAGCTGAGGTTTGGATGAGAAACTTTATTAAGCCTTTACCTAATTCCGAGAATTGTGTGAATGTGCAGGCCCGTGCTACTGCTGAGTTCACTGCTATGCTCCCAGACATAGTAGTTAAAATGTCCCAGTCCTCATCTTTTCTTAAATTTTTTCTCATGCCAGGCCTTTTCCATTTGTGTCTGTGTCTTGGTGCAATCACTGCACACTTTTTGAAAAGAGCTAATGGTTGGGAGAGCAGATTGGTCTCAGCTGTATTGTACCAGCTGTGAAATTGCTACTTGGAGGTACTGGTTCTTGCTGGATGAATCTGGAAAGTTGGTTGTGTTCTGGGATTCTTCAACTCTTCTAAAACCTGAGGCTTTCATAGCATTTTTGTATCTTAGAAGTTTAAAACAAAAATCAATGCAAGACAGGAAATCTTTCTTCTGGAGTTTCTTAAGAGGCTTGGTCTGATCCTAAACTATAACGCAGTGACCTATGTACCAAAGACCTGTGGAATGTTTTCCTTTCTGTTCAGAACTGTTCCAGTGGTAAAACACCTCATGTAGCTCCAGCTGTATTTTCATGCAGGCCTGCTTTAATGTCTGCTTACCCTATTTTTCTACACAGGACGTGTCAAATCAATATTATGCTGCTTTTTCTACTGCGACAGCCCTTGTATGTAACAGGTGAAAGGCTTCACCTCTAAAGGTGCAGTTGAACAGCACAATTTCAATGCTTGGGTAGAAGCTGCAGATTTTGTCACTTTTTATGCTTTCATTCCTCTTTCCCTGATCTGTGTCTAAGCTAAGAAGGCAAAAAGACTGGGGGCTTTTGCAGCACAGAGCACGCAGGATTTACTGCACTTATGGAAGCTGCCAGCAGTGCTGGGGGCTTGGAAGTGTGTGGGTGCTGGGGCTGTGTCCTGGGCCATGGGGTGGGCAGCACCTGCCCCGGCCCACCAGGTTGCTGTGTTGGTCCTGGTGTGAAGAAATTTGATTTCTGACTGTGGCACTTCACTGTGTGTAAACAGAGGAAACTGCCCCTGGCTGGGGCAGGGGGATTTGTCCCAAAGCAGCAGTAAAAAAAGCTGCATTGTGCCCCAAGTCTGTGGAACTTACTGGTGTCTTTGTTTTGAAGAGCTCCTACTTTTGATGCAGCTTATCTCCCAAAGCATATTTCTGCCAATATATCTTATTCCACCCTCCAGGCCTAACTTCTGCCTCCTCACCACCAGAGGAAAATAAACAGGGGCACTGGTGTTGGCACTGATGTGCCAGTTTATCACACCCTAAACAACATTGCTATGTTGGCAGAAAAGCTGCTGGAGTGTCATTAACACCCAGATGAACCTGCAAAGTATAAACTTTGTTATTTTCTTTCTGTTTTCTTGTGGGAAATGAGTCTGATTCAATAATGCAAACTCTTTGTGGTCACCTGAAAGGGTCACTAGGAGCTACTTTGGTTGTGGTAGACGAGGATTTTGTAGGTATAAACTGGAAGAGATGGTGGCAGTGAACATCTGGAGAGGATTAATGCTGATTTGGGATGGCTGGGATTGAAAAAGTTCCAGTGCCTTCCCCTTCCCTCCGATGCTGCTTGTTTAATGAGGGACCTTGGGCTTGCAGGACACCTCCACCCCGGCAGGAGCATATTCTGAAGGAGGGTGATGTAACTAAACACTCACTGTGAGAGGAAAACAGCTCTCCTGGAGTTTGCATGTGCAGATTTTTGGGCAGATAAGCTTTAGTCAGACATGATCTGTGGTGTTGGCATGTGCTCTTCAGTTAATACAACTTCCAAGGATGTTACTGGCATTGGTGGGATTTTGCTCTCTTACTCTAGCTTCTTCCTTGGCCCCACTGCATTCCTGCAGTTACATCATCCTGTCCTTCCTTCTTCCTCTGAGTTCTTCCTTTGAGAAGGGTTTCTGTTAATTGCTAAACAGACCTAAGGGTTTAATACAGAAGAACTGTTGACTTGGTTGTGATTATTCCCAGGCTCCTCAGGGAAGTAGTGGAATCATGGTCTATGGAAGTGTTAAAAATATGTCTGGATGTGGCACTTGGGGACATGGTTTAGCGGTGAGTGTGGCAGTGCTGTGTTAATGGTTGAGCTCCACAGTCTTTGAGGTCTTTCCAACCTTAACAGTTGTGTGATTGTGTAGTGCCTGGCAGTGTGAGTGTAACAGGCCGACCCTGCCAGGCAGCCAACCCCAGTATTTTGGGGTTCATGTCGAGTTACCTGCTCTGCACCACTGCTGGGAATTGTCCGTTTGACTGGATTTTCAGCAGGAACGCCAGAACTCCCTGCGTAAGGAGGCTGGGAGGAGGGATGTGGCACTGGAGAAGGAGGGGACAGTGCTGCTCACTGCCCTGGGCAGCATGCAGGAGTCTTGTCCTCCAACTTGCACCCTGTTTGGACGGAAAAATGCACCTCTGGTGCAGTGGGAAAGGACAAAGACATAACTGACCAGAGGCCTTTGCTGTGCCACCCTGTGGGTCTCTACAGTGCCCGGTGTTGCCCATGACCCAGCCCCTTTAGAGTGGTGTGTTAGGTGACAGCAGTTACGAATTACAGGTTAATGTATGTGGTTTCTGTAAAAAATTATTTTCACCTGGTGTTTATTTATCAGACCTTCTAAAGAAACAAGTGGTAGTTAGATTTGGTTATCCTAATTTGGTTAAAACAATTGCATTGGGATGCAGTGCCATATAAAACTCTAAGCTCAGGCACCTGGCAAGTCCTGGTTTCTCATCTTTGGGTGCTGTTGTGGGTGTGTGGACATGGTCTAACTACAGTAAATGAGAATAATCAGAATTTGTCCATGTGTTACAGAAGGAAATCACTGCTGCCTTGCAAATGCAAGGGATATATTTGTGTGGCACAGCACCTTGAGGCAGTGAACACTGCACACATAAAAGATCTTGTCTAGGTGAGATGTACACCATGGATACTTTGTGAGCTGTTCACATTGTACTTGGTTGAGGTGAAGTGCTTCAGGGTCTCACTGACCTGCTCCCCCTGAGAAGCCTTTCAGAACAGCCCCACACGTCTCTGGGTTTTTTTGGAGATGTTGAGTCTGAAATAATGGTTTGGTGCTGCTGGCAGCAGTTTAAGCAGGTCATTGAAGCCGAGTGGTGGAATAAGAGCTGTGCTCAGGTAAAGGCCACTTGCAGAAGAGCTTGTTTCTAGGCTGCAGACTTAGTCAGCCTTGCTTTGAGAACCCGGACCTCCCTCCTTCTGGACTTGGTCACAGGGTCAGCTGATCTTCCTCTCCAGGGTGGAGGAGTTTGTATGTGGAGTTGCCTGGTGACATCTCCAGTTGGTGTTGGGACAGCAGCTGGGGAACATCAGCACCTATTTAACGATGCGTTTAATTGCTGATAGCTCTTGCAAGTGTTTCCTCCAAAGCTTGATGTTCATGGTATTTTTTGTTTGCCCGAGGTCTTTTGAGTTGTTCTTTGTAATTGTGAAGGTTCGAAATTTGCTGCTGTAAACATCAGGGTTATGTTTCTGTTGCAGTAAGGGTTGTGCTCAGGGCAGAGGCCCTTCCTTAGTGTCTCTGGTCCTTCTGAGCTTGGTTGGTTTTTTTGTGACAGCTGAACAGGGCTGGGGCATGGGAAAGTGTGCTGAAAGTAGGCAGTGGAACCTGCCTAGCAGTCAAATGTTTGTCCATAACCAGGATAAACTCATGTTCCAAGCAGACTTCCAGGTGGCTCATTTCCTAGGCTTGGTTTAGAACCGTGAGTGTTGTACCTGAGCTTATTCCCAGATCTGCACAGCCCTGTTGAGACCACCCCACCTAGTCCCCTAATTGCTGTCCAACAGGAGCATGTTGAATTTGGTGGGGTCTGTAGGAAGTCAGCACTTCAGAAAATCACTGCAGTCCATTTCGTGTTGGAGGAGTGGGCATGTTTAAGCACTGTGCTGTGAGAGGGTGAGCCCAACTTCATGACTTGTAAATAATTTTTATAGTGCATAGGATAGCACATGTGATGGCCCATGTTTACCCCCAGTGCACAGGTGCTGTGTCTGCTTTGGGAACAGGAGCGAGTTACCTTTGTGTATCATAGCAGTAATATGGAGAGCACCAAAAAAATCCCACGAAAGGAAAAAAAGCAGAGTATCCTGTTCACATATGTAGAAGGCAGTGCAAGTCCTCCAGCTTCCTAGGTTTCAATGTAATAGAGAAATGGATTTAAGATATTAATCCTAATACATTTCAGCAGCTGCTTGCTCTGCTGTTGTTGAGAGCTTGGCAGAGTGGCTGTCACCACTTCAGCATCCCCCTGCCTCTCTTTTGAAGATTTGCTGTGGCCATAGAAGTTATGAGCACAGTTTTTGTGGAGATGCTGGAGAACATAGTGGGTGGCTGGTGATGGTATTCCAGGCAGGCTCTGTCTCAGCTCCCTGGCTTCTGTTGTAAGGTTTAAAGAGAAAAAAAATCTTCAGGTTTGGTACAATCTTTGTTTCCATGACGGTTCTCAGAGATGGCTGTGGGGGGTTACAGAGTCAGCAGGCCCGGGCTGTGCTTGAGGGTTGCATCTCCTTGGGAAAAGAGATCTGGGGTCTCCTCCACAGGAGGGAGATTGTGTCAGCCTAGAACCTGGAGTGGGGCTTGGTGTGACACCCAGTCCTGGGCCTCAGGCTGT
This sequence comes from Acrocephalus scirpaceus scirpaceus, assembly GCA_910950805.1. Classification (NCBI taxonomy): domain Eukaryota; kingdom Metazoa; phylum Chordata; class Aves; order Passeriformes; family Sylviidae; genus Acrocephalus; species Acrocephalus scirpaceus. Next base: position 11,121,729 of record OU383788.1, read on the forward strand.
GGAGCTGCTGTTTGCTGGCTCCTGTGGTAAACCCTGTGTGAGGAGTGCTGCCATCCCCTGCCATGTGCTCATTATTTGCAAGACAAATCCTTGGAGTTGTGCTGGGAGGGTGACAAGTGGCAGTGCAGAGATGAGGACAGGAGCTATGATGGAGATTTTACCCAGTCTCATTACCAGGGCTGGTATGTTTTAAAACTGCAGTTTGAGCTGGAAATCCTGCAGCATCTCCTCACTAACATCGACCTGGAATTTATCTGGCTGTCTGCCATGTGCTAAATAAACCCCAAGCCATGTTGGAGGCTCCTTCTACCCCCTTGAATCCCAGCCCCTTTCTGGGAGGAACCCACAGGCCAGATTTTCTTCTGTGGAAGTTTTTAAGCGACCACTTTTGGAGCCCCTTGAAACTAGATACGAATGGGAATTCCTGCAAGGCCTCTCTAGCCTTGCTGGCTGCGACATCCTGGAGTGAAAACGTGGCTTGGATTGAGGATTGGTTGGTTGGTAAATTAGTACAAACCCAGCTAGTACAATTTGCTAAGGAGCAGTGAAGGGGTTTAGGTAGGCAAGAAATCTCTGTTCCATACAGTGAGATGGAGGTCTGCACCTCTGCTGTGTTCTCGTGGTGTCTGGAAGAAAGTCTGAGTTGTGTGGTCTGACTTCAGGCTTGTTCTTGTACTTTCACCTTCCTGCCTTTGTGGGCTTTTTAGGATTCTCAAATTCTGTGTTCAAGTGATGTCTTTTTATCACTCGCGTCTTTGCAGTGTCCTGGCACTGAAGCTGTTGTCCTCAGAATTAGGACTTGGCTCGTATTACTGTGGCAGAAGCAGGAGTTGTCTTTCAGCTGGAAAAGTACAGAGTTTGATTTTTCCTTGAAAGCATTTAAAAACAGCATTCTCACGGTGTCTTAGCTGTTGTTTGCCTCAAACTTAATCATGTTGCTTCCCAGTAGGAAGGAGTCAGGTGCTCACACAGAATCTTCCATGTGCTGTTGTCCAAGGGGAGCTGCCAAGGTTGTTGTGCATGTTTTGGTTTAACATGTTCCTGCTGATATCCAGCCTTTGGTTCGTGTCTCGCCTCCCTTCCTAGCTGAAGGAGACTCTAATAGAATGGAGGAGTGATTCATGCTGAGGAAGAAAATTATCTCTTATCTAGGTTGCCTCTAAGCCAGTCTTGCCAGAGCCGACTTTATCCTTGAGAGGCTGGAAAGTTGGTCTAGAAGGTAAATATTTATTCTTTAAAGTGTCTGACATTGATCTGAAATCCAGGCGGCTGCTGCGGTTGCGGATGGGAAGGAAGCTGTGCCCATCCGTGTTCACACAGCACGGTGAGATTCAACCTGCACACGGAACAAAATCTGTTCTGGAGGAGTGGAATTAAAAACTTTGCAGAAATCTCTGCAGCCTCATGGACTAGGTAGTGTCTTCTCCCACCTCAGTAATGATAGTCTGTAGGACAGGAAGCTAAAGGGGTCTAGCTCCTCTCCCAGCACTGAGATTCCTGGGATGGAGGCTGTTAAAATATCAGCACTTCTCTGCAGCTTTTAGAGAAAGTCACTGGAGCTTTGCTAAGTCAGCTGGGAGGAAGATCAAATACCCTGCAGTGTGGCTTCTCTTCAGGGTTGTACAGCAGGGCACTTGGGGAAGCTCTTGTACAACCAAGTGCAATGTTTCCGCATCTTTTCTTTTAAAAACTCTGGTGGAATTTCTCCATGGCTCCTTAGAGCCAAGCTGTCCCTGCCTTGATGATTGCCCAGAATTCAGCAGGAACAGAAAGTGAAACTGGGTGGTCCGCTGGTCATACGCTGAGATGTGCAGAAAATGGAAGAGTTGTATAAATGCTAAACCAGATGGACTTTGCGGTCTTGTTGTTATCATCTTTAGGGAGAAAGCTGTCAGGGGTCAGTATGAGCCAAGCCAATTCTTGCATAATTAGCCCCATACAATTACATGGTATTTAGTGATGTTTGGCTTGAGCTGTAAGTTCTTGTGTATAACAAGGGAGTTTCTGATGAGAACACGAAATTTGGATGTCCAGAGTGAATATGTTGCAGTTAACCTAATCATTGCAAATCTTTTCATGCTCCTTTAGTTTCTGTCTTAAAGGTCATTGAAATCTAGACCTGGGATGCCCTTTTTAGCCTTTGCACATCATCAGTTGGTGTTCTATTTTTGAGCACTTGCTGGTGTTGGATAGGAGGGGAGCTACCTTGGAAGGGTTTTGTAGCATTTGTGTTTTATTTCCTACTTTATCGCTTGGCAGTTCATACTCTCCTGATTTTTTTTAGGGATATGACTGGGGGCTTGAGCCATTGGCTGAGTGTTTCTCTGCCATACCTAACCACCAAATCACTTTTGCTGCTCCTTGGATTCAGCAGAGGAAGTCCTTTTGGCTTAACCTGAGCACAAATCTAAGATCTCTCTAGCCCAGAGCTCAGCACTGGCACAGATCATCTATTGACCTGCGCCAAGCACCTCACTTGGGACTTGATCTTGTGTTGAGCTGTTCCTAAGTGTCTTCTCCCTGCCCTCCTGTTGAAATGGGCTTGCTCTGCTTTGGGATCTCCCATTTGTGTCCTGGCCTCTATATCTTTTTACAACACATCCTTTCTTGGAAAAACGATGGAACTCCTTTACATCTAAGAGTGATCATATATATCTGCTGAGCCTTACCTGTGTGTGCTTAACTTTGATAACACTGGTCACTTTTCCGCAGTGAGGTGGGATGTGCAGCTGACCCTGTGTGTTTGTGTGTCTCTTCCAGAACAGGGCAGTCGGGCGGCCCAAGGGGAAGCTGGGCGCTGCCTCTGCCGTGAAGCTCGCGGCCAACCGGAGCACGGCGGGCGCGCGGCGGCGGAGGACGCGATGCCGCAAGTGCGAGGCGTGCCTGCGGACAGAGTGCGGCGAGTGCCACTTCTGCAAGGACATGAAGAAGTTCGGGGGGCCCGGCAGGATGAAGCAGTCCTGCATCATGAGGCAGTGCATAGCTGTAAGTGTGCCTGGGCCTGCAGCTCGTCTGCAGAGTCCTTTCCTCCCGTCGTGTCTGCTGGGTGAACAGGTGTGGGGTTGGGAGCTCTGCTTTGAGTGGTCTCTAATGTGCAACAGAAAAAAGTGTGTAATCCCTGCCCTCCCAGCTCAGATCCCTTCTTCTCATCCTCCCCAAATCTAAAACCAGAATGCCACTAAAACTTAACAGGACAGCTTTCCTTTCGGCAGTATAGAAATGGAGATTGTCAGTACATCAAAAGTAGTGTTCAAATCACCCTCATACTCTGGGATTTGGGGGAAAAGGGGAAGAGTGGGAAGTTCTGGTTCAAAGGATGAAGAGGTGTGTTTGGTTTGGATGTTGGAATTTCCTGAGAAGAGTTGCCCTGCAATCATCTTTGCCATGTTGCCCACATAAATTAGGATGTGAGAAATCCTTGACTGGCAGCCTCCAAGATTTTGGTGTTGATGACCCCAGGCTCCTTGAGATCTGAATTCCAATTTGTTTGCTGTTACTTAGGCCCAGAGCAAGGGGTCTGATCTGGTCTGATGGCAGAGAGCCATCAATCCAGGGTCTTGTCTTCCTCAGGGACTGGAAATGGCTGTCAGGGAAAGAGCATCAGAACAGGGTGAGCAGGCAGTCTGTTTCCTGGGCTCCTGTGGTACATTACTTAGGAGCTTCTTGAGTCACAAGTGATAGCTTTCTATTTAACAAATATTGACAGATTAATCTTCCATTAAGTTGTTCAAGCAGCTTTTGAATCTGTAGCTGCCATGCTGACTTGTGGAGCTTCTTCTAAGGTCTCATGTGTGCAGTAACTGTGTTCAAGGCTAAAAATCAGCTTTAGTTTTCATTTTAATTCTTTAGAAGGTCTTGTTTATGCTGTTGTTATGGGCTTGGTTTTCTTTTGTTGTTGTTTTTTAAGGAAAGGAATGTTGTTTATTCATAACTGAAATATCACCCTATCTATACTGATTTCTCTCATTACAGATCCCTTCACTTAGTATTTGGGGGTTTTTCTTTTAATTCTTAGGAGATGACCAAAATGGAGGGATTAAATGACTTCACCTGACACTGATAAAAAACTGATAAGCACTTAAGGTTTCCAGTAGTTGCTCCTGGTAGCTCACTCCATGTCCTGTGCCAAGCTGTGCACTGTTCCTGACACAGAGGATTGGGTTCAGCGCTGCTGGATCTTTCAGTAAAGTACACGGAATATCCACCTTTCTGCAGAGTGCTTTTGCAGCTCAAGTGTCTTTTCTTTGAACACTTGATTTCCTGGAGTGTGGCATGAATTGAACAGCATGGATGAAGAATTTATTATTCTCCAGGGGCAAGAAATAGTGAAATCATGCTGCCTTTTTAGTGGAAGGATTAAATTAGGGCTGCAGTGTGCTTTCTCATCCTCACTGATGAAGGAAACTTTCATACTAAGCTGTTTCACTCTCTCTAACACAGGCTGAGCCTTTTGGAGATGATCTGGGTTCTCTCCTAGCTGAATGTAGTCATCCTCTGTCTTCCAATGAAGATTTATTTATCTTCTTGGCGCCTAGAGTTCTGCTTTCAGTTAGGACAGAGGCAGCCAGGGGTCTCTAATTACTTGTCCCACCCTCACGGGCACTGACAGTGACTTCTCTGCTCTTTCTAGGGTGGTGCAAATATCAGGGAGATTATTACAAAACTCTTAAAGCAGCAAAGGCCCAGAAAACTGAAGAGTTGAAGTGTTGTAACTTTCAAGGTGCTTTACATTTCTGTAAGCAATCCCATTGGCTTTGCTCTTGTTCTCTGACAATTCAGCAGTAATATATTGTGGTACCTATCCAGCAGCTTCCAGCCAAAAAAATCCTGCAAGATGTTGAAGCTGTATGGAAGTGTAATGATCCCTACAGTTCTGGGATTGTGCTTGCCCTGGTTAATAACATTGACAATATTAACTAGACAGACTTTCATTAAGCTCAGAAGCCTTCAGAGAGCCCATGGTACTGCTGTTCAGAGAGCAGAAACCTCTTCTGCATCATCAGTTCCATCAGGAAGGGAAGCAGGAGTGCCTGGGACACTGCTGCATGGGATTGGTCTGAGAGGACACCTTGGGGGACAGCACAGCTGCTGTTCCAGCCCATCAGTGGGACAGAGGCAGTGGTGGCACAGAGGAGATTGCCTGGACATCCTTGCTCCCAGCAAGAAAAATTTTACTGCTCTTTGCAAAATGCTCTGTGCTCTAATGGCTCACTACAGCTGGGCTTTCCCCTGCCTGAAACTTGCTGAAGGATGCGCTGCTGATGCTGAAATTTGGGTTGGTGTGCAGGTACTCTCTTGGAGATTTATTCACTCCATCCACAAGAGATCCTTGCTGGGAAAAGCCCCCATCTCTGCCCCTGGCTGTGTAATAGTTAAGGACTGGCAGCCTAATCGATTGCACTTCCCTTTGTGGGCAGCTGAGGATATTCCTTTTCTTTTTTGTAATGAGGTTTATACCTTATTGCTGCAAACCAGAATTTTGTTAATCATTAGCAAAAAGATGGCTTTTTAATTAGAGTGGCATTCAGTGCTTTGACATGGGTGACAGATATGTGAGATGCCGCAGTTCCCTTTCTGCCTCAGCGAAAGAAAAAAATCTGTGTGATCTCACTTGTGACACTTGCAGGAGAGAATGCTCTTTCTAAGTATAAGCAGAGCTTTTTGCTCAGGTGGGGAGCAGGGCCCTGAATAATGGACTGCCAGTCAGGAAAAGGTCTGTTCTTGGTTCTGTTGTGGGCTTGCTGTGAGACCTGGATCAGGTCCCATAACATCTGTCTGCCCTGCCTGTAAAATAGGGGAGCTGCCAAATTGCTACTCAGATTGTGAAGCCTAATGGATGTGAATAGTGATGTTCTAGGTTGCTTCTTTCCCCTCCCATTGTACACTGGTGAAGTGACTTGCATGCCAATGTCTGTGTCAGCTCACAGATTCAAGGAACCCAGCAAAAATGCATTTTCATCCATCCCAGTAATGCTCCCTGAACCTGTATTGCTACAGGGAGGGCACTTTGGTGAAATGTGTCCTGTGAAGCTTGGTCTGGTATCCAACCTTAATTTGTTACCAGCTTTTTTTGCCTCATGTCAATTTGTGCAATTAATCCCCATTTATCTCCTCTTTGAAATGAGGATACTGTAAATGCACACTGAGCTTGTGTTTCCATGTCTGCCATGTCTTGATCAGTTCTTTCTGATACATGAACAGCCGGTGCTGCCTCATACTGCTGTGTGTCTGGTGTGTGGAGAAGCTGGGAAAGAGGACACTGTGGAAGAGGAGGAGAGCAAGTTTAATCTCATGCTAATGGAATGCTCCATTTGTAATGAAATCATACACCCAGGATGCCTTAAGGTGAGTACAAGGATGTGATACATGCTGGAAACAAATGCTGAATTAGTTATCACCTTAATGTAAAAGTGGTGCACAGAAATTGGGAAGCTTTTAGGTTTTCATCTTTGGAGAGATGAGTAAGTGAGCAGAGAGCTGGTGTGAGGAGCAGGGTGAGATCTGTGGCACGCACAGCCCTGACCAGCAGGGCAGGGTCCTTGATGTACCAGCATTCCCTGGGAGCAGGGAGCCTGGCTTTGGACACCCCCTGAGTGTGTGCATGCAAAGATCTTGTGGGTTTGTTTCCTTCTTTTTTGCCCCTTGTTTAAGGAAGTCAGGTGTTTCAGTTGGGATGGGGGAGGCAGAGCAACCTGCCTGTACTTCAGGGTGAGATATTCCCAAATCCATGTCAGTAGCTTCTTCCTGAGTCCCACGAAGTACAGATGAGCAGTTGGCTGCTCGTGTAGGTCCAGGCACAGATGTGCCTTAGAGTGGCAGCTGGCTCTGAAGATGTTGGGAGCAAATGTTGGAGCAGGAGTGCAGCTCTGGAGAACAGCCTGAGCGAGTGTCAGGCTGCAGGAGTGCTCACCCTTGGCTGACTTGAGTCCTGTGAGCAGCTGTATTCTTTGCTGGTAACAAAAGTGTCATTTTGGGCATATCTTCCTGCATTAGCATTTAGAAGCTGCCTTTCTCCAGAGCTGGTTTCTTTCAGCTGATCAGCCATTTCCTGTTGCTGCTTTGTTTATGGTTAAAGTGATTTGGCAAAGCAAATGTGTTCTGACACACCATGCCCCAGAATGCAGCGTTTGGGCCCTTCTGGGATGTCTGGGAGGAGAGGTGTGTGTGTTCCTTATGCAGGCCTGGGGTGAAGCTCTCCTGGCCTTTCATTTCTCCTGAGCTGTGCATGGTCCTGCACCAGGCTCTGCAATGTCATTTATTAGAGCAGAACGTGGGGAGCTGGCAAACCAGAGCTCTGCCTTCTCCCTGATTCATGGAGCTGGTGCTCAGTTCCTGCCACAGATGGGCTCTGAAAAGGAGCTTTGCTTGTTTGGCTCTGCTTAAAACAAAACTTTGGGGGCTGATGAAGCAGAGGAAGGAGCTGCTCATTTTCAGAGGTACCTTTATTTTGGCCGCTTCGCTGTTCCAACCCTTGCAGGAAGTGCCCTGTGCACCCCACCTCTGCCTTTGCAGTGTCAGTGGCAGCTCAGGGCTGAGTTCAGAGGACAGTTGTTGTCTAGTGGCAGTTCAGGTATGATTTCCTCTCCCCATACTACATTTGGGACCAGTACAGGATGTGGGTCAGATCTGTGAAGTCAGACAAGTGCTGTTTGTTCTCTTACACATGCGTGGTGTTCTGAGTGTTCTTTTGGTTACTAGGAACTGCGTTGCTTTGGGTGTTCTTGACAGTGAAGCACTGGGAGATTTACTGTGTGCCTTGTGTGTCTTGTATTTTGATTTCTCAGTGCTTCTGCTGAGCCGAAATGGTGGGTAGATGGTAACTGGTGCTGTTTATTTCCTGAGGCAAAAGAGCACTGGTAGAATTTCAGAATCACAAGAGAGGTGAGATGAGACTGCTCAGGGGAACAGCAAAAGGAAGATGGAGCCTCTTCCTTGGATCCTTCCTTGCTCTTTATTCCCAGGTTCCATGATTCCCTGCAAGACAGAAACCTCTTGCCATGCTTACATGTTGCTCAAGCCCTTGAGCCCTGAGGATGGAGCCCATAAATAGCCTTTGATGCAGCCCCAGCCCCAGGGCAGCTGCTTCCGCTGCCCACGAGGGAAAGTCCCTTCCTGTCCCACTTGGGAAATAGCACCATGTGAACTGCTGGTCATCTCCAGCTAAATGTCTGCCAAGTGTGCTATTGGGGGAGACTGGAATAAACTGGATCAGTGAAGGGCAGATGTCCTTTCCTGGCTTATTCCCATGTGGAGTGAATTCCCTCCAAGATGCATCTCCCAGAGCTTGTGGAGTAGTTCAGTGCATGCAGGGGGTGATTTATTCTCCAGGGCAGGTTGGTTGTGGTTTGAAGTTCATCCTCTTCCAGCTCCCTGATTAGGCTGTACATGTTCTGGGGGTTTTTCTCCATGAAACATCAGTGCCAGAGGGACCTCTTAAAGGTGGCTCAGGTGTATCTGTGCCCTGGCACACTGGAGCCCTGAGGCTCTTCTGTGGGGGCCCTGGGTACCAGAGCACTTGCAGTGCTGGTGTTGAAGCTGTGCTGGGGACAGCCAGGATGTTCCATGTGCTCAGGAATGTTACAGGAGCTTCCTGACATATTTCTTTCCTTGAAAATACCACACCAACACAAATGCTTGTTTTGCTGAACGGGTTTCTTATGAAAATGATCTTGGTGAGAGTTTCGCAAGCACAGTACTGCTTCCAGAGGGAGCTCATGAGATTTTGGGATGAACACTGCCTTCCATTGTTACACAGTGTTTGGGATGAACCAAGAAGAGGGAATTTTTCTTGCTTCATCTCAAATTGCTGGTATTGCTGGCTAGCATGTCTGAGGGCAGTATCTGATGCTGTTTCCTTAGAGAGAAGAGGTTCTTTTCTCCACTAGGAGCCTGTTCTTTTCCATCTCAGCTGAATGTAGTGATAACAATGGAAGTGAATATTTAGGTGCCTTGTCAAAGCAGCAGGGATACAAAAGCCTTTTCCAGCTCAGCTTCAGCCCAGGTGTGTCTCACTGCCTGTCCCAGTCTGGGCACTGCCAGAATTTGTGGCTCTCCCTCAGGGATGCCAGATCAGCATCCTGGGGTCTCCACATCCCCACCAAGTCGAGTCCCCAGCACAAGGTCTGGTGTTCAGGTCTGAGTTCTGACCTCGTGCTGCAGGTAGGTTTCTGTGACGCCTCACGCTGTGCCTCAGACACCCACCTGCTGTTTGCAGCAAACACTCAGAACTGGCTCCCACCCAGCCTGAAAGGCTTGGGACAGATTCAGTGGCAGGTTTGTGTGTGTCTAATTAGTTTGCTTACAGTTCTTCACATCTGTTCAGTTCCTTAAACTTCACAGAAGGGACAGGGCTGTAATGCTTTCCCTTCAGCAGCACTTGTTCTATATTCAGTGCGGGAAATAACTTGTTCCCAACTTGGGCTTGGGCCAGGAATTGTTCCCCTGAGGCAGAGATGTATACAACAACTCCTGGAGTATCTTACACCTACCATGGGAAAGAAGGTTCAAAGGCACACAGTTGTGATAAAACCAGTATTTAAATTCTGCCCACTTCATTTACTTATTTATTAACTCCAGGAGTCTTGCTGAGAGACTGACATGTCATCACTCTCACTGGATGGTGAAACTAGAATGGCTGCTGTCTGGCTCAGGGACTTGAGGAAGCAGTTCCTAAATCCAAGGGCTTGCTCCTGCACAGCCAATGCCTTTTCCCTGTGCTGGGAGGAGAGGAGGAAATGTTTCAGAAACATGAAAAATCTGCAGATCCCTGCCCGTGCTTGTTCCTGTCTCTTGCAGTCACACTGCTGCTGCCAGTGCCCAGCTGTTAGTCTGGACAGCAGCATGTTTTTGTTGTCTACAGTAATAATAAATCAATATTTTTCTTTTTTTTCCTCCAAGTTTTTTATTTCTGAATATGTAACAAAACCCTTAAGCGGGAACATGCCATCAGTGAGTGTGTTTGTATGGAGGGTGTATCTTAGCTCTGCTTTTCATTCACAGAAATGTCTTGTTTGAAATGCTTGTTCCCTGTCTGGAAAGAACTCCAGGCTCCTGTGTGAAAATCCAGAAATGAGGAGCATTCCAGCTGTGTAGGGCAGGATTGTGGTGTTGCTGGAGTGTAACAACACTGAGCATGAGTTTCTTTCAGAAAACAAAATGTCAGTGTTGGAGGGTAGTGAAGTCATCAGCCTTTCTCTCCCTTACCCTGACTGAGGATCTGGGGCTGTGAGAAGCCCTGGCAGTGGCTCTGTGTGTCCAGTCCTGTGAACAAACGTGGCTGTTCCGAGCTGCCTTGGCAGCCACCATCCCACTGGCACATGGGCTGAAGGGCTGCAGCCTGGGACTGCTAGTTCTGATCCTGAAAGAAAAGTATTTTAAGGAACACTTGATTACAGTGCAGGGTGCTGTGCTGCTAAAAATGCCCATGGGATTAATGTACGTGGGAACATGGATGGGAGAACCCTGCCTGTGAAGGGATCAGGCTCCTCTCCAGGGGGGACACAGGACTGGGCTTTGCAAACCTGAGGTGTGGGAGGGCCTTTGGACATGGGGCAGTGGCAGCCCTGGGTCTGGGGGGTTGCTTGGGCTCTTGGGGTGTTCTCAGCTGTTGTTCTAAGAGCAGAGTGTGTGAATTGGGATTGTCACTGACCTTATGGAAAGCCCAGAGCTGAGCCCCTTGTCAGATGTGTTTGGTCCCTTCCTCCCCAAGGGGTGGCTCTGCAGCACCCAGGGCTTGCTCAGCACCAGCAGGACAGTGCTTCTGCTGCCCTGGGAGGGCTGCAGTCCATCCCAGAAAACAAGGAGCTGTGCCTTGGAATGATGATCACCTTCCTGCAGGCACAGTTGTGAATGGTTGTGTCTCCCACAGGTGAAGGAATCGGATGGTGTGGTTAACGATGAGCTGCCGAACTGCTGGGAGTGTCCAAAGTGCAACCACGCAGGGAAAACTGGAAAAGTGAGTTTAATGGGAATAAGTGGTGCTGGAATGAGATACACAATCTTGAGCATTCCCTCTGGCTTGTAGATAGACTTTAGCCCAATACCAGCTTTTGGTTTTGTTCTTAATTACCCATGGTGGGGGGTTGGAATGAGGTGATCTTTAGGGTCCCTACCAACCCAAACCATTCCAGGGTTGTATGGTTCTTTTCATGATGATTCTGTGAGTTGAAGGAGACAAGCTCAGAGCTTTTTATTCTTCAATCATTTTTGTGTACTTGTACCAACACTTCACCCAGCACCTGGGGAATATTTAGGTTAGTTCTATGCTCTGCTGCACGTTAATTTTGACAATGAAAGTTCCTGAAATTAAAAATTCACAAGCAATTATGCAAAACCTGGAGTGTCTCTTGGAATTAGTGAAACATTATTTCTTTGCAGACCAAGACAGACACTTGCAAGTGTGTAGTTAGAAAAACAACCTCAGGAAAATTAAAACTTTTAACTCCTTACTAATCATTTTGTGAGTTAAAAAGTGACCAGCTCACCAGGCTTGGAGTGCTGGTGGCAAGGTAAAGAGCTGGGAGATGCATAAGGTATAAAGTTGGTTTGTGTTTTGTGTCTCTCTGGCGTACAAGCAAAAGCGCGGACCAGGATTTAAATACGCGTCAAATCTCCCGGGCTCGTTGCTGAAGGAGCAGAAAATTAACAGAGACAACAAGGAAGTGCCAGATGCTGCCAAAAGGAAAGGGGACTGCGAGGAGACTCCCAGGCGGAAATCGGAGGAACATTCCAAAAAGGCTCCAGTTGACTCAATCCTGAGGAGAAAGTCTGACGAAGTGCATCTGTGGAGGAAACGGAAATTCGAGAAATCCCAGGAACCCACGATGAGAAAGCGGGTAAGGCACAACCCCCTGCTCGTGTCTGCCTGGGGCTGCTGCCTCTGCTCTCCTGGCTTAGAGCTCAGCCCCAAATTCCCAGATTGTTCCCAGAGGAACTGTGATGTTTTACTGTTCTGGTAAAAGCTGCTGGTCTGGCAGGACAGTGGTTTGAACAGGGACACTCAGGTTGATGTTCAGAGGCCAAAAGCACTGGGCTGTGGCTGTTGTTTTATTCAAGATACTGGAAAACCCACTTTAACTGAAAAGTCTTTACAAAGTGCTCAGAGTAGGAGTAAGGTGAAAATCAATTTTTCATGGAAGCTTTTTCATGTCTCTCCACGTGGTGGCGCCTGGCAGCTGTTTTGGGGCTGAATTGGGGCTGTGCCACCCTGGGAAGCCTGTGGAAAGGACACCTTGGGATTCCTGCAGAGAGCAGGAGCTGCTCCCAGCACTTGTATAGACAACTTGGACATGAACATGACAGTCAGGGCTCTCAGGCCAGGCAGGGACACTCTGAATTTTCATTTGGATTCCAAAATGTGATACTTGGGATCTGCAGAAATGCTGGTTTGCAGAGGCAGAAGTGAGGGCTCTGATTTACTGTCTCATGACTAAAGTGGCTGAGGGCTGTAAAATCAGAATCAGTGGCTGCACTGGTGTTGCCTGTGAAGCTCCCATGGGTGGGAGTCAGTCAGTCCTGCAAGGCTGGACAGTGGGAATGCTGCAGGATGGCAAATGAAGGGATTTGGGCTGCTTTGGTGCAGAGAGAGCAAAATTCACGGTAGCAGCCCATGCACAGCTGCTTGCTGGCCATGCTTTTCTTTTCCCATCCCTTTGGACTCCCCCTGGTGAGGAAGGCATTGTGGGTCACCACATTACCACACAACACAACAAACGTGCCTGGGTTTTTTCTTTCTTCCAACAGCTAAAACTTGGAGGAGAAAACCAACTTTATCCCATTTACATCTTGAAATTACAGGATCTGTCTCTTTTGGAAACCTTTAACTCCAGGATAGTTCAGCTGCACCATCTGGGTTTATATTTTCTGTTCTGGTGTCCCATATTAAAATACAGCATCCAGTTTTGTTTTGATGACCCAGGGAGTAAAAAATCTGTTCCAGTACTGATGTTTGGCCCTCCCTGTGTGGTTGCACATTGCCCCTGTCACACAGCCCCTCAGCAGGCTGTGCCACAGCAGTCCTGGAGTCCCTGCTCCCCCCAGGGAGCCAGGGATGTCCTGGCACACTGCTGCCCTCCCACAGCCTGGCGTGATCACAGAATTCCAGTGCAGCCATCAGTGCCCTGTGTGAGGGTGCTGGGAGCTGCACTGGGCTGGTGTAGTAATGTTTTTATTCTAACCTGTCATTAACTTATTGTGACTTCTCCCTTTATAATAGGTTAATTAAAGGCAGGGTGATCAACTTTCTCCACCGCGGGCCGCGGGCTGAAACTTGGGAATGCAGCCACTGCCTTGATCCAATTAGTTTATTGGGAAAGCAAAAGCACGGGCCCTCTGACACAACAAGTGTGCTCACAGCAGTTCCCTCTCCTTGCCAGTCCAGATCTCCTTATTAGAGCTATTTAATTTTAACAGCTGGTGACTTCTTTCTTGCCTGTGATCAGATTAGGCTTGAAGCATTCCCAGGCCTTGGTTTGTGTCTCACACAGAGCCAGGTGGATGAGTGGGAGCGAGTGCAGAGCAGTTTGTTGGGAGCAGGGACTGGGGCTGGAGGAAGGTGCAGTCCTGGGGTGTCACATTCCCTGTTCTGCAGGCATTGGAGGGGATGGCCAAGGATTTGGGTGGATGTAAAGGAGCATCTAAAGGAGGCTGTGGTTATCCTGCAGCTGGGATGGCAGCCGTGATTCCAGAGGTTTTGGGAATGACTCTTCTGGCCATGGTGTGAGGGCACTTGGGCAGTGTTTGATGTGGGTGCCCAGTGGATGTGGCCTGAGCCTGGGTTCTTGTGGCCTGCTGGGGACAAAGCTGTCCATGGTGTGCTGCTGATTGATCCACTTGGGAACGGGCAAGGCGCTGGAGTGTGCAGGAATCTGCCCTGTGAATCAGTACATTTATCACTCCTGGAGTCCAGTGAGCCACTAGCTGGACTCCTCATCCCTGCTGCCTCGTGAACTCGGTACCTTTGGCCGGTGGCTGTGCCCGGGTGCTGGGATGGGGCTGGGCTGGGTGGGGCCCGGCGCTGGCAGCGGGCCCGGCCCCGGGCAGGGCTCCTGTGCGGAGCATCCGCATGGGAATCACTGCTGGAAGCGCTGCTGGGCTCGGCCTTGCTCCCACACTCAGCCCTTGTCTCTTCCTTGCAGCGGCGATCGTGGAAGGCCCCGGATGACCGAACTGCCATGATCAAACCCCTGCGGCGCCTCAAGCAGGAGCCCGAGGATGAGCTGCCAGAAGCACCCCCCAGGTCCAAGGATAGTGACCAGTCCCGGTCCAGCTCACCCACAGCAGGGCCCAGCACGGAGGGCGCCGAGCCCAGGGACAAGAAGAAGTTCAAGATGAGGAGGAAAAGGCGGCTTCCCAATAAGGAACTGAGCAAGGAGCTCAGCAAAGAGCTTAACCAGGAGATCCAAAAAACCGAGAACAGCCTTGCCAATGAGAACCACCAACCCATCAAATCTGAACCGGAGAGCGAGAACGAGGAACCCAAGCGTGCGTTGAACAACAGCGAGAGACTCCATAGGTTCAGCAAAGGGTTGAACGGGACTCCCCGGGAGCTGAGGCACCACCAGCTCATGCCCAGCCTGCGCAGCACCCCCCGGGGAATAGCCCGGCCCCCGCCCTCGCTGTCGCCCCCCAAGTGCATCCAGATGGAGCGGCACGTTATCCGGCCACCTCCCATCAGCCCCCCTCCGGACTCGCTCCCCCTGGATGACGGGGCAGCCCACGTGATGCAGAGGGAAGTCTGGATGGCTGTCTTTAGCTACCTCAGTCATAGAGACTTGTGCATCTGTATGAGAGTTTGCAAGACCTGGAACAGATGGTAAGGAGGGCGGGACACGAGGTGTGGTGGGATGGGCAAGGAAGGGCAGCGGGGGATGGAGGCACCGGTGTCTCCTGGGAGAGGGGTATGGGCTCAACTGTGAGCTGAGCTCTGCTGAGCCCAGGCAGAAGGGGTGACCAGCAGAAGTGGCAGGGCTCACGTTGCTTTCTCAGGAACAGCAGTTCCCAGCATTTCTGATGGAGCTCTGTGTGTGTCAGCCTCGGCGTCAGCCTGCCGGGCTGCGGATCAGCCTGTGCTGGAGTCAGACACCGTGGTGTTCCTGCTGCTGGAACAGCCAGGCTGGCTCAGCCTTGGTGTCATTCTGCCCCAGGACTTCCTGACTGCCAGCATTGTGCAGTTCAGCTATTAAACACCTACTGAGATAGTGAGAATCCCACTGTGTGCTCCTCACAAGGGCTGTGCTGATTGTCTCCCTGTGGAGGGTACGTGGAGAGCCAGCCTGTTCCCTGTGCCAGCAGAGCACGTTCTGGACGAATCATTTGTTGATGGTGTTTGCTCACAGCGTGCCCCTTGTGCTCAGCTACCGTGTGGCCCTGACACAGCTGTGGCTGCACAGCAGCAGCAGAAGCTTTAGTGCAGATTTACAGGTTTCAGTGACCCCTCTGTGAAGCCTTGTGGCTTTGGTGACTTCTGTCCCAGGTTCCTGCTGTGCACAAGGACAGACAGACAGGAACAGGCTCCTTCCCAGCACAGCCTGCTAACAAAATATGCACAGAGTGGAGAGGCTGCTAATTCAGTGTGAGGTGATGTGTGTGGAGCGTCTCCTCCGTGGGCTGCTTGGTGTCACTGAAACCTGCTAAATGCATTCTCTACTTAAATACAGTATTTGCTAATTAAAAAAAATGAAGAAAATGTAGACTCCTGCACACTCATCAGGACTTGGTGTCCTTAGAGAACGAAAAAGAGCAAAAAGACACATAATCCACATGGATAGGGATAACACAAACACACAGCAGGAGAGGGAGGATCTGTTTTCCCAAACCCATTCATTTTAAGACAGGAAAACACAGAGGAAATGGGGATATTCTTTAAATCAGACTTCATAGTCAAAATATAAGGAAAGAGCGGTGACTTGTCTTCAGGCTATAAAATGGATTTTAGTAAGTGCTAGGATGACTTAAAATGGAATCCAAAGTTGTTGACACTTGTAATTCTGTGGAAATAATTCCATGCTTTATGGCAGGATATATTTGAAACTTGTGTAACATTGTGTGGGGTTGTGATTATCTTTGCAATACTTGGCCTTATTTTTGCAATTTTCAGTTAAATGCTGTAGTTTTCCCTACTGTTTAATGACACCTTTTAAAGCCTTACCAAAATCCAAACAAGTGCCAAATTAAGTGCTGTTGGCTTTTTTTCTTTTCGGGTAGGTGCTGTGACAAAAGATTATGGACCAAAATAGATTTAAACCATTGTAAATCCATCACTCCACTTATGCTTAGTGGCATTATTAGGAGACAGCCTGTAACCCTTGATCTTAGCTGGACAAATATATCTAAAAAGCAGCTGAGTTGGCTTATCAACAGACTGCCAGGTAAGTGATGTTTTCATCACCAAATCACAAACCAGTCTGTATAACAAACTAGTCTGTATCTAAACTGCAACCTCTGGGAAAAGTCTCCAGGGACTTGGGTGGCCTAGAAGAGTAGACTCTACTAGGAGGGCTGGAGATGTGTGAAAATGAAGCATCAGTGAGTTAAAATGAGCCAAAATTATTTTTTGTTACTACTTGACAAGTTCAGTTAAAATAATTTGAGGCAGGTCTTGCCCAGTAAGTAATGAAATGTAAATGAAATTCCTCAGCTGTAGAACAGGCTGAGGGGACTGGGGGAAGGAGTGAAGTTCCAAGTGGGACAGGTGGAGAGCTGGGCAGGAGGAGGGGACCGTGGTCAGAGCAGCCTGGGGGTGCCAGTGGAGGTGACTGGGATGTGTCTGGGAAGGTCACAGTGCTCCAACCTGTTCTGTATCTGCAGGTCTGCGGGACCTGCTGTTATCAGGGTGCTCATGGATAGCAGTGTCGGCACTTTGTAGCTCCAGTTGTCCCTTGCTGCGAACTCTGGACGTGCAGTGGGCGGAAGGGCTGAAAGACGCACAAATGAGAGACCTCCTGTCCCCGCCCACGGACAACCGGCCAGGTAACGGCGGGAGGAGCCCGGGAGCCCCGTCCCAGCCCCGGGGCCTGTTCTGTGCTTAGTTCCCCTCGGAGAAAACAGGCAGGAGCCCCCACAGCTGAACCCGGTGGGGCTGGGGCTGTGCTGCCCCTCAGGGAGTTTGAGGTAGTGACTTGCAGCACTCCTGACTGGAGCCCCGGGGTGACAGGGATGTTCTCTGGCTGCTGAACCATCATCTGAGCCACTGTGCTGGTTTTCTGTCTGACTTTCTTCTCTTCAGGCTGCAACGGGTGTACTTTAGAGAGTATGGAAACACTTTCTTCCAGTTCAGGGAAGGAGCAGTTCTGTGGGTCATGCCACATTCGCCCGGATTTCAGCTCAGGTGAAATTTTGAGCAAATCAGATCTGCTTTCTGGCATGCACTGCACAGCCTACTGCTTATTCCTGACTTGTAATTCCGCTGGGCCCCTGCAGTTACTTTCATCCCTTTTGTTTTGAAATCAGGAGGTGGCTTTGTCCACATGCCTGTTCCAAAAATAGACAAGTGTTCCTGCTGATGTTCCCTCCAAAGCTCCAGACAGGCAAAAGCGTCTGAATTTGACCCAGGGCAGCAGTGTTGTGTGTCACGGTGCATTTCATAGAGGCCTGCAGATGTTGGCAGCGCGGGGTGGAGCTCGTGGGAGTGACCCCCTGCCTCTGCTTTGCAGGTCAGATCGACAACCGGAGCAAGCTACGGAACATCGTGGAGCTGCGCCTGGCCGGGCTGGACATCACGGATGCTTCGCTGCGGCTGATCATCAGGCACATGCCCCTGCTCTCCAAACTCAATCTCAGTTACTGTAACCACGTGACAGATCAGTCTATTAACCTGCTGACCGCCGTCGGAACCACCACGCGGGATTCGTTAACGGAAATTAATTTATCAGGTAAGGGACGTGGGGAACTGCCGGGGATCGGAGCTGTGAGGGGGGGTTTGACCCAGCCCCTGCCCTGCTCCTGGTGTAACTCCCTGGCAGCAGCTGGACGTGCTGCTGGTGGAAATGGCCCCACAGCTGCCAGGAGGTGTTTTATCCGTGCTCATCTTCCCGGGGGATTTTCCAGCCCTGCTGCTCTGCACATCTGGGCAGCCTGGCTTGATCCCATGGGTTACACAACAGCAGCAGGGGGATGGGGATTCCTCTGATGGGGATGGAGCTGGTGGGGATTCCTTGTGCTGGAGAAAAAAAAATCGGTGTTCAACTCCTCCCCTTTGCTCTCCCCAGACTGCAATAAGGTCACTGACCAGTGCCTGTCTTACTTCAAACGTTGTGGGAACATCTGCCAGATCGACCTGAGGTACTGCAAGCAAGTGACGAAGGAGGGCTGTGAGCAGTTCATAGCAGAGATGTCCGTAAGTGTCCAGTTCGGGCAGGTGGAAGAAAAACTTCTGCAAAAACTGAGTTAGTTAAAGGACTTGTGTAAATACTGGGGTGAGGGGGGGAAGGGACTAAGAACACGTAGGGATTTTATTTTCAATTGGGAACTTGGAATATCAGAAAATGCCGCGATTGGATTTTACAACTCTTGTTGAGGAGAGAACAACGTGAAACTACCCATGTTAAGAATTTCAACTTGTGCCACTAATTCAGTCCACCTGGGATGTCCTGCACTGGCTCTTATGCAAATTCATAAGGCGACTGTTACCGATGATAATTGTTCACACCCTGGAAGAGGACTGAGCTCCAAGAAATACTGTTATTTAAAGTACCACAGCATGTGCTTGGTAGTGTAAATTTGATTTCTGCTTTTCATTTCTTAAAACAAGAAAAAAAAAGTTGGTGTCATTTAAGTGGACCACGCACTGCATTTCTGCCTTCTTAACACGTTTTGTTTTGTTACATCTTACATTATGCAGAACTATTTTTGTACAAAAATTGTTTAAAAATTATTTATGCAATGTTTGAATGCATTACCAGTGTTTCGGTTTTGATTGCCAATTTTTATCTTTACTTATGGTAGGCGAGAACTTAACCTATACTTCGTAGGCAGTATCTATCTACAAACGTGCCCAGGTCAGGAAAAGTAGGTTCATACTTTCAACTTAAAGCATGTTTTAATGGAAGTTTATATCCTGCTTTGTATACTTCAGAAGTGACATAAGCATGTTGTGGAAATAAGGTGTAAATTATAGTTGAAGTAAAACACTTTTATCTGTATAGAAATCACCTTTTTCTCAAAATTTTAAAAAAATTCCAATTTCAGCTTTTGCACATAGGAGGGTTTCACTCTGTAGCATGAGCTCTTGTACTCAATATAAAATTAATTTATACAGTGAGTCCAGCAGTAGAATAAATGGTCAAACGTAGTCTCTCTTTCTTTGAAGTGTGAGTTGAGTTCTCATTTAAGGTTTATAACATGGTTATTTCCTGATTGTAAAATTCTGCATTCATAAGTGCCATTGTTGTATGGTGTTGTTTTCGTAGACCTTCCTGATGCAGTTTTACCTTTGTTGAATTTGTATAAACAATTGTACAAAAACAGGCGCTGGCTCTGCGCGTTTCTGTCGGGGCAGGGCGGGAGTGGCTGCAGGGAGCTCTGGCCCAGGGCTCTGAGCATTTTCCAGGGCATTGTTACATCCAAATCTCCATTCCTCCAGCAGGGATCTGCTCGGGTCAGGCTCCAACACTGACAGCTTGAGAACATTAAACCCCCACACTGCCAGGGCTGGGTAAGAAAAGAGACAGAGGCTGAGAGTGCCCATCACCCATCTTTATTAAGCTCGAGTGGCTAATGAGCAGCATGGAAATAACACCAAGGGCATGTCTGTCTTCATTAGCCTCCCCTCTGGACAGACTCCAGGAATTAAGTACCATTAAAAAGTTAACTTCTAAAAAATAAAGCCATTGAGAGGTTTGCTCCCTTCTGAAAAATACCCAGTAGAGCTTGGAGCTGTGTTTTGTGTGAGGAGGAGCTGCTTTCTCTCATCCAAGCCAGTTTAATGTTCACAAAAATAAGAGCAGGTGCCAGTGCAGCACAGGTCCAGTTCTCAGGTCCTACACCCTCAGCCAAGCACAGCCTTGGCTCTGGAACTTTGCTGCCACATGGGAAATCAAAGGAGAAACTGTACCTTTTTAAACCAACTCTGCTTAAAGAATAACTGGAAACAACATGGTCCTTCCTCACCTCTTTTTTACAGTGAACTTCACCAATCCTGGTCGTGGCCGTGCTTGGTCACAGGGATCCTCTTCTCACCCCCAGCATGAGCTCCTCTTGCTGCTCCCTTCCCCAGGGGAAGCTCACAGACATCCTACAGGGAGCCTTACAATTCCTGCTCCAAGAGGACCTGGACCCCAGCTCATGGCACAAAGCTCAGCCTGGGCCAAGGGCTGGCAGCAATACAAGGCCTTCAGCAGCCCCTGGGAAGCTGGTTTGGGTGACTTGGCTTTGGGTGAAAGTCTGTGAACAGGAGCTTTTAAACAAAAACTGTCCCTGCTCCTGCCTCCCCCTCCCCAGTTAAGGTTAGTGATGCTGTACATTCCACGTTAGCAGCAAGGAGGTGCCCCTGATCAGGATTCACAGTAACATCAGGCTGTCGGCACATGGAGTACAATCAGCACAGATTAATAGTTACAACAGGCATGAGCGGATTAAGGACCACGCTAACATGGTTTACTAGAGTAACCCCTTCTTAAAAAAATAGTTTATTCCTAAACTGGAAACAACTTAGTAACTGGTTTGTGGAGCCCACCAGGCAGAGCCCAGTTAGCCCCTGAGCCCTGCAAAGTGATGGAGTGTTTTGCACACTGACAGAGAACAGCCAAGACAGCACATGTGTCATGACAGACATTCAGAGGGAGCAATCAGCATAAAGCAAGATTGCTTAAGGGCTTCTGTGCGGGAACAGTTCATGGCAGTGCTTCCTAAGCTGTGTCCGACACCAGCACCTCAGCCAGGCTGTCGAACAGATACATTCTATCATTAGGGAAAAGCTGAATAATCAACTGATATATTCATTGCTTCTAATGCACTAGAGAACACCACAGGCTAATAGGCTCAAGCAGAGGTGTTAACTGACCACTTGCCGAGTGCTGAATGCATAAAGACAGGTGAGATTCTTCAGAAGAGAGCAAGAACTGCTGTAAACTGTTTGACTCCAACAATCTGTGGGGCTGTAAGGTCAGTGGGGCAGCACCTGGGCCTGCCCAGCCCTGCGCTGCAGGAGCTGCTTGAAAAAAACCTTTCACCAACTTCTACATCTCGATGTTGAAAAGGCCAAGTTTAAGCAAAACGACAACGCTGCCGTGTGCCCCAGGGCCCAGCACTCCTGCCCACAGGAATCCTGCCCACAGGAATCCTGCCCGGGGCACTGGGGGCAGGGCTGGGTTAGGATTTGAAGACGTGCACGGCCCGCACGACGTACTGGCGGCAGATGGGGCACTCGCTCATCCTCTTGCCGCACTTGGTGCAGGTGACCATGTGGCCGCACTCCAGCAGCACGCAGTCGATCACGGCGTCCATGCAGATCCGGCACAGGTTGTCATCGTCCTCGTTCAGCTGCATCCTCTCCCCCTCTGGAAACCAACAGACAGGGAGGTCACGGCTCTGGGCCCTGCAGAACCAGGGCAGTTCCAGCCCAGCCCTGCTCCATTCCCCTCGTTCCAGCCTAGCCATGCTCAGTCCCCTCACAAGAGCCGTTTTAACCCCTAGCTATGAATTAATCTATATTCCTCCAAAAATAAGCTGTAGAAATATAACCAAGAAGCAGGACTCAAAGAAGTAAGAACTAGAAAGCCCCTCAAGTGAATATCCAATATTTGGCTTCATTCTTTAAACTCAAGAAACTATTTTCAGTTCAGAATGTAATGACTGTGAAATAACGTGCTGGATTAAAATTCAGAGCATGTTGGTTTTCCATCTCGGAGCTCACTGTTTGGCAGAACACTTTCCTCAGAAGATTAAACACAATAATAATAAAGCAGACTAAGAAGTGGAAGCCTTAAGTAGGCCATAAAGGTGGCAGAAGTGAACAAAACCTGCCAAGTTTCATTGCAAATAGTCACCATCCCCCTCAATAACTGAACATTCCATCAGATCATGGTGAAAAAAATGAACCTTAAGTTTAAAGTTTTTTCCCCCAAGTTTTGTGTGAGCAGGAATTGGTCTGAGGACAAATTACACAAGTGAAAGACTCCAATTGCTGTGTGGAGCAGAGGGTAAAACAGCAGCCACTGAGCTGCAGCCACAGAAACACCTTATGAAAACGTGGACTGAGACCAAAGCACTTGGACTTTTGTCACTGTAGATTTTAATTCTGCAGTAACAGCCTCGAAGTGCCCTCATCTGCACAGCTACAGAGCAGCTCTGATTAATGCCCAGTGAAACCCAGCAAAGCACATGGAGGTGCCAAGTTTCAGTTCTCCGAGGAACCAGTTCTTGGTTGTGCAATTTTACCTTCACCATGAAAGCTGAGCTCTTCAAGCTTTGGAAAAAAGTCTCAAAAAACCAGCAAAATCCTGGAAAGCTTTGTTTAATCCCTACAGCCACATTCAGCTACTCTAGGGGCACCCTGCATTGTTAGAACACATTTTCCAGGTGTTCCAGCAGAGCAGACCAAGTTCAGACACTGAGTTCTTCCACTGGCAGAACCAAACCAGAAACTGGAAACCAGAAACTCAGTGTCTTAAGAAAGCAGAAATAAATTATAAACCTACGTGTCTTGTGGTTCTCCTCGTTCTCTTTGTACAGTCTGCTCACTTTTTCCACAAGTTCCCATTTTTCACAGCATCCTGAGTAGTTGACAAAATTACAGGCGAGGATTTCCTTCAGCTGCCGAACACTCAACCCTTCGATGTCTTCCAGACTGGAAATATCGGACAGGGACGCCCTCACTCTCTTCCTGGCCAGCCCTGGGGTCTGAAACACATCAGTTGTGTGGTTTGAACTGCCCTGGTTAGTTCAGAGCACCAGAGCTGGAGCACGTGAAGCTGCAGCAGCTTGGCTAAAGTTTAATTCTTTTTGAAGCCAGTGTGTGCAGACATTCATTGCTAGACACAGCAAACTCTGCAAGAACCAGAGCATGAGGCCAAATGTTGGCAGAGATCTAAACCACTTTATGGTGTCACATGCCAAAAATCTATTCTTTGGATAGTTCATATCTCACCTGCTCTTCTGCACTTTCTTCTTCTTCATTATTTATAGATGCTTCCGTTTGTCCCTGTGTACAAAATGAAACCCATCAGGATAAAAACCCTTATAAAACACTCTCCTTCCTACCAAGGTGATCACAGGTGACAATGAAATGACACTTCAAAGTTCCAATTACTACTAATCATTCCAGGTTTAAGTCACTTCTGACATGAACTAGGAATCTTTGCTAATTATCTCCAGCTTTCAGGTGCAGGGTACCAAAGGCATTTTTTCTGCCCCTCCAAACTGTATCAATTGGTGGTTTATTTTAAATTGATACATAATTATTAAAAAATATATAAAATGAAGCAATGCTGTTGCATAAAACACGTTAATCACTGTACCCGTGAAGGTGTTCCACTTCCTGTGCTTCCCCTTCTGTTGGCAAGTTCTCCTGGGTTTGACATGGATGCAGATGTGGAGAAGGGATGGGTAAAAAAGCCCGAAGTCTGTGAGCGTGACGAACGCAAGCTGCCAGCGTCCATGTCCTCCTCTGACCCCAAGCCATGGTGGCACAGCACCAGGTCCACCAGGTCTTCCTTCTCCCTGCAGGTGTCCGTGGGGATGTTTCTGAGGATCAGGTACTGACGCAGATCCTTCACTTTCAATCTCATTAGCTGAGGGCGCTGGAAGGCCGTTTCTTGCAGCAAGTGACAAGTGGAACATCTTCTGAGGTTCTCTTGTAGGACTGAACAAACTGAGCAAAAATCCTTTTTGCAGTCACAACACACGTGCTGAGGGGAAAGGAGGGATCAATTTAGCCGTGGGACACAGGGAACAATTCCAGGCCCTGCTCTCTCCTTCTCCTGGCTGCAGAATTTACTATTAGCTCTTCACTGTCAGTTGTGACAGACATAATTTTTAAGATTTAAATACAGCAAACTGCCCTGTCAGTGTTGCAAGTGTTCCAAGAGAGTCCCTCGCTCTTTTGGCACTACTGAAGCTGATTTCAGGTGTCAGTGAAAAATATTATGAAGAAACAAATGAATACTCAAGTTGTAGTTTAGACAACAAACAAAACTAAAACCAACTTTATGGTCTGTTAAAATACTTCTGAATATACTGCCACTGCTCCTTTCACATGTGTAAAATAACAGTGTAACCCCAAACTTTAGAGAACATACTGCTTCCTCAACTGATTCAAAGTAGGCCTGACATGTGATGAATCACATGGGAGGGAAATACTCCCAAAAGCCCAGATGTCACTTCTGAGGAGAGCTTTGTTCAAAGGACTCACAATACACAAAAGCTGGAATAGACAAGACTGTCAGCATTCCAGCTGCTGTGAACAAACCCAAACTCCTCAAGGTTTGCAGGATTATCCTAAATTAAGATTGGCTTCAGAAATGTCCCTACACAACACTTCATTCAACAAAGCCTTGCCATGTGAACAGGAGATGTTGGAAGGGGAAAACAACACACAAATTGAGAGGCTTCATGATTATCTGAAACAGCTGCAGAGGATTAGGTCACTGAGGGGACAAAATAACAATCCTGGGCAGTTGTGATACACAGAAATAATAAAATATGAACAATCTCAGTTTTATTTATCTGCATTAACCCACCAACCTGCCTCCCAAAGAAGGAAGAGGCTGTTGGAGCACAACAGCACTGAGCAGAACTAAAGCTGGTCAGGTAACAACCAGAACTGCATGAGAACTTCCAGAAAGAAGCTCTAATGTTGTATTTTGAGTTTTTAACTTTTCCATCCCCCAGTTTGTTCACTCCTGTACTCAATCACTGTTTGATGCCACGTTCAAAACCAGATTTGCTTTTCTGCTTAACATTCTGAAGCTAACACATATATCTTACAAATCAGAGTCCATTAATTTTCAGGCCAGCCCAGATCCAATGTGTCACTGACTAATGAACTTCAGACTAATGGACCTCTGACTAACTTCTAATCCTGGTTGACAGTAATTTCCTGTGACCTCAGAATAAGGCACTTCCTCCCTCCCTATCTCTATCTGCCTCACATTTCTGAGAAACACACACTCATCTCCCAGTATGCCACAGATGAGTTCAGAGGGGTAAAAATACAGTGCAATAGGAAACATACTCACTTTTTTCCTGAACACTGAAAAGGACTGTCCACAGGCTTTGCAGACGATGTTGGTGCCGGCTGCAGCAGGAGCTGGGTATGCTGAGAATCCTGTGCTTGGTGTAAACCTGAAGGGGCCAGCTCCTCCCCCAAAGCCAGCCTGCTGGCCACGCACTGCTCCCGTGCCCATGACTTCATTCAGCAACCCGCAGCAGGAAGCCCACATGGAAGTAGCTCCCGCCTGAAAACATCACAGAGCAAAGGCAGAGCATCAGTATCTGAAAGCCCCCATCAGATGTGGCTTGCTGCTGAGGAGCTCCTTCACTCCATCTGTCATCATCCCAGGAGCATGTGGTGTGAGCTCCCGGAGCTCCAGGATCCCAGCACGCTCACGGCTGTGACAGACCAGCTCCACTCCCAGCTGAGATCCAAAGGGGGAAAGATTTGCCTCGAGCTCACACTCACAGCTCCTCTTCTAGAGAATTCCCCACAAAAAGAGTCAGGAATTTGAGGAGTGATGCAACAGCGGCGCAAGGAAGGAGTGACTGACAGCCCATTGTAGGTGAGGGGCAAAGCCCAGAACGGTGACAGGCAGAAACAGCAACTTCTCGTGATTAAGGCAGAACTGTCTCTGCAAGATCTGCTCCAGAACTCATCCAGCTCTTGCATGACTCACAACAAAACTCTCTCTAAAATAACATTCCTGGTTTTCAAACTTGAAAACCAACCTTCATCAGAAGATAATTACAGTCTGGTTTCACCGAGAAGGAAACATTTTTCAAGATCTCCCTGAACCTCCTTGTTTTGTTGCCTTACAAAATGTCTAACAAAAGTTAAAATAAATCTAAATAAACTTACTTTCTATTGATTGTATTTCAGTTTTGAGTTCTGAACACATAAAGTGCTGCTTTTTATCCCTGGAAGCCTTTAGCACTGGATTCTCTATCAAAAGCTCATATTCTACTTAAAGGTGGAATTTGGACTCCAAGTTGGGCAGGTCACAAGTTTAATCACTGTCAGGTGGCTCCCTGAGACCTGCTAGAAAAAACATGAGGGGCAAACAATCACATCAGGTTCTCCCTGAAAGGAAGCTGAGGGGCACAACTTCCTTTAAACACAATTATTTTTTCATATGTTTTTCTTTAACAACAATTCTCTTTTTCATTCCGAGGCAGCAGCTTTTTTTCTTTTTTTTTCCCAAAGCACCAAGACAGAAAATAATTGCTTTTGAGACTTTTAATTCTTGCTGAAAACCCCCAACCCACCAGAACACACTCTTCAGCTCTGTAACATGGTGCTTTAATTCCTGTAGTAACTACACTAATTTCTAGAAGTTGCACATTTGCTCTGAACTGAACACAATCCTCTTACATTTGTGGGAACTTAATGCCAGAACGTCTCCTTTCAAACCACAGAGTACAAAAGGTAAGAACAAGAGCTTTGGTTACAACATCAAATATACATTCTAATTAAATGCTCTCATCTGTTAAATCCACTCATCATTATGGGTATTTCAACAGCAGAATTCATCCCGGTGAAACAAGAACCCTCCGTGCCCTGGGCACTCCAGGCACGGGAGATCTTCCTCAGCTTCCTCCAGGGGGATGAACTCCAGCAGCCCTTCCCTGACCTCCAGGGAGCTCACACAGAGCTCACTCCAGCCTGGTGCTCACATCCCAGCCTCAAACTAAAGCTTGTTTTACACTTCTCCATTATAAGCACTGTGGAAATGCATTAATATTAATTTTCCCTGGACAAAACATAATTATCCTGGTTTATTAGGCAAGAGGAATTAACTTTCCAGAAATACATCCTGAAAAGCAATGACAGTCCAGCAGAGCTCTGAGTTTTAAAACTTGGAACTTCTGAAAAATCCTTCCTCTCATCTTCAGGGAAAGCTGTAACACAACCATTCCTCTCATTCATCACCTATGCTTCAAAACTGAGCTAATTATGTATCTAAAATATTTCAAAGCAGCCACATATAAATAACAAAAAAATAAAATAAAGAACCAAAACGATCTGTCAAAATTCAAATTCCTTTTTTACAGAACTGTGGCCTGCTCAGGGAGTCACAGCAGCAGCAGAACACACAATGACTAAAAGGACATGAGACATTTGATATCACAACCCTGGCCTGAGAGTTCAACACCTGCTTCTTAGACTTATTTTATTCCAGAGCCTGTAACAACTGTTCAGACATCACTGTCAACACCAAACATATATATTTTTAGGAACTTTTTGTTACCCATTTTGGACACGGGGAGTTGTTGGTATCAAACAAAATCTCTTTATCTTGCTGCCAACCACTCACTTAAGGTGAAAGGCTGGGCTACGTGGGCATTAATTTTCTCCTTAACCTGCGTCACCTGTGGGTTCCTTCTATGCCCTCAGGTCATTAAGTGATAATTGAATTACGGTGTCTAGACTCTCCATATTGCTCTGTTAAAGAAATCGCACCGTGCTGAAAAGCACCAACGCAACAAACACGCTAAACCAAAAAATCCCTCCCTTGACAATTAATGAAAACATTCCCAATTTCTGCACCCAAATCATGAGTCTCCATTTCCATGGACAAGCTGCCATCGGTATCTTCCCTCTCCATACCTTCTGTGCATCTCACAGGAGCAAAATCCTGCGTCCCAACTTCTCTGCTGTTGTTTTTAGCTTTAAGGGTGTTTCGTTACCTGACGAGGATTTCACCTGCTGCTCCTGACACACCTGTGCAAGCTGGGTGTGCTACCAAAGCCGCAGAATGACAGGAGAGCGGCGGGAGGGATTTATTTTGAATCATTTTAACTGAAACTTCCTCTTTACACCCACCCTTGGAACAAGCAGAGCTTTTCCGGGACGGCACAACAATCCCGGGAGCGACGCGGCGCCTCAGGGAACGGCCGGGGCTCCGACGCCCTGGGAGCCCTCGGTGTGCCCCTCACAGGCCCGGCCCGGGCCCTGCGCGGCTGCTGACTCAGCGCGGGGCCCCTCAGCCCGGGCGCCCCCTCAGAGCGGGGCGGGACGGCGACCGCGGCCTGAGGCGAGCCGGGAGGGGCGGCCCGGCCCGGACATCCCGCCGGGCTCCCGGCTCCGTCACCCTCCCCGGTTCAGCCCCCTCCTCCTTCCTTCCTCGCAGAGGGAGAAGCGCTTTCTCAGCTGGCTGAACCCCTCAGCTTCACGGATCCCCCCCCTCACCTTCATGGCCGCTCCCGCCGCTCCAGCGCCGCGTCGCCCCCGCCCCGCACCGACCCCGCCGGGCCGCCGCTCGGAGGGCGGGCCCTGCCGCCGCGCCGCACGCCATTGGCTACCGCGCCGCCGCGCCGCGCGCCCATTGGCTGCTGCGCCTCAACGGCGAAAGGGCGCGGCCAATGGGGGCAGAGGACACGGCGGGGCCGAGGGGGCGCGGAAATGCCCGAGCGGGGCCGGGACACGCGGGGGACACCGAGGGTGGCACACACTGGTGGTGTCACTGATGGGGCACCGAAGGTGGCACTGGCGGGGCACCGAGGGGGCACTGGTGGTGTCACTGATGAAGCACCCATGGTGTCACCGGTGGAGCACCGAGGGTGGCACCGATGGTGTCACCCATGCAGCCACTGACAGTGGCACCGATGGTGGCTCCGAGGTGATGCTGCCCCTCCACTCAGCCCTGGCACATCTGGAGTGCTGTGTGCAGCTCTGTGCTCCTCAGGACAGGAGGGAAGGAGCTCCTGGAGAGAGTCCAGGGGAAGGAACGAACACAGTGAAGGCTCTGGAGCATCTCCCTTACGGGGAGAGCCTGCGGGAGCTGTCTGCAGAAGAGGAGACTGAGAGGGGATCTCATCAGTCCTGACAAACATCTCCAAGGGGTGCCAGGAGGATGGTGCCGGACTCTTTTTGGTGGTGCCCAGTGACAGGATGAAGAGGAATGGCCATAAACTAAAACATAAGAAGTTTCACCTCAACATGAGGAAGAGCTTCTTTCCATGGAGGGTGGCAGAGCACTGGAACTGCCCGGGGAGGTCGTGGATTCTCCCTCTGTGGAGCCCATCCAGTGCCACCCCTGCCATGGGCAGGGACACCTTCCACTGTCCCAGGGTGCACCAAGCTCCATCCAACCTGGCCTTGGATGCTTCCAGGGATGCAGGGATAGCCCCAGCTTCTCTGGGCACCTGTGCCAGGGCCTCCCCACCTTCTGAGTAAAGAATTTCCCCCTAACACCTAACCCAAATCCACCCTCTTTCAGCTTTATTCTACCAAGCCATTTAGTGAGAATCATTAAACCTGAGAAAAGATTTATTATTTAAAAATCCACTTCCAGTGAGCTCCTAGATGCCATTATTATTTTCTCTAGGCTGTGAGTGGGATATATATATATAAAAAATAATAATCATAGGTTGCAAGAACAGAAAGCTTTTAACCAGAAGATTACATTAAAGAAAACCCAGCAGTACCAACCTGACCAAGGCTTCAGGAAAGCTTTATGTAAGAGCAGACAGGGCCAAGAACTAGGGAGGCCTTTGCCAAAAAGAGGAACAGACAAAAGTGGCTGAAAATAAACATGGAGCACAAATCAAATTTACCTCTACAAAGAGCTGGATGCAATCTGCTAATTTCTGCAGGAAGGATCTATTTTTGGAGCAAATGAGATACAAAAAGTGGGTAAAAAAGAAAAAAAAAGGTGTGGAATTGCCACGTGAATGGCACAGCCCTGGCAGCTTCAGGAGTAAGAGCAGATACTGCACACAGCCCAACTTTTGGATTTAAATTGACACCATATTTTAATTCAAAATCAGGTCACCTTTTTTCAGAAATGCTTATGCTCCTTGACAAGCTTTAGATATGCTCTGTACTTGTACACATGACTTAATAAAAAATGTCAATTTTCTCCCAATAATAGCTTGCCATTTTAGTCAAAGCAACAGAAAAAAATAGAAAAGCCTCGTGAATACAACACTGGAGCTTGCAGTGGCACATTCCTCACATTTCTCATGCAAGGGATTGCTTTAAGACACCTTAAAAATATCAGTACAGTTTGGTTTTTAAGAAGTTCTATGTCATCTAAACTCTGTCAATTCAGAGTCACCCTTGAAGTACCAAGTTGTACACATATTTTTGTTAATAATATTCCATTAAAACATGAGAACTCCCCGTGCAGATGCTGTAATGGGGTAAAAGCTGTCCCAAACCAAGCAAAACTCAACATTTTCCCTTTTTCTCTGTTAAGGATTTGCTAACAAGAAATCCTCCCAAACACAGATGTTTTAGGGAGTAACGTGGGCCTGACAGAGCTGAGATCTGGTGACAGTGCTGGCAGCTGCACTTGCCACTCCTGCCTTAATTTGGGCAGATCTGGATGAATCATGTCCTTAACATGTGATTTGAGATGACTTTTACTGCATTAGCGTGCCCAGACTGTAACCACGCTGAGGGTTTAAAACGAGGAACTTTAACTGTGCCAGCTACTCCGTGGGTGAAAAGGAGCATTTCAAGAGGTTCTATTAATAAAAGACTTGCCCTTGCTGAGCCTCCTGGACTGTGCCAAAGCAGCATTAAAAGATTTAAATCTATTACTGTGAGATGTCCCATTTCCTTCTGCCACCAAATAACAAGTGACAATGACTTGCTGCAGCTCTATAATCCCCCCAAGGTTTTACACAGCACCAGAGACAGAGGTAGGGAAGTGATTCTTCCCAGGAATATTAATGTGGTTTTAATTTTACAAGCTGCAAAATTTAATAGTAAAGTTTAAAAAGACAAATTTAATCGCTGGGATTTATCTGGGGATTTCAGGTTGGATATTAATGGCTATGGGAAGAATGAGGGAATCACAGAATCAGAATGGTTTGGGTTGGAAGGGACCTTAAAGACCATTTATTTCCAACCTCCTGCCATGGGTAGGGCACAATTAGGTGACCCCAAAACTTCTTTTCCAGGCTGAAAGACTCCAATTCTCTCAGCCTTTCCTCATAGAAGTGCTCCATCCCTCAGATCATCCTGGTGCTCCCTCTGCCCTCACTGCTGGGCACAGCCTATTTTAGGTAGGATAAAAGATGACTTTTTCAATTGTGTTACCTAATCTTGGATTTAATACAATCAAAGTCATCTCTCACTGCTGGTTTTCAGGCATGAGAGCTGATTTAAATATACTTTAAAAGTGTATTCTAAATGTTCTCTCTGCACCACGCACTGAAGGATTGTCAGCAGAGTTCACACTTTGGCTCCCAGAGCGTTGCACAGAAACATCAGAACCAGATGTTTGGCATTTCCTTTTCCCTCCCAGTCCTTGCAGGGGCCGGCTGCAGCCTGGCCTTTATCTCATCCCCCTCCCCTCCCTGCCCTGCCACGCCAGCAGTTCCGTGTTTCCGCCCAGGCCATCGGGCTTTATTTTCAGGAAATGTCAGCAAATTGACCTTTATAACATAATAGCTGCTGTTACTTCCTGCGTTCTGTATTCAGACACAGCTCAATGAGTTCTTTGAGGGCGAGGAAACGATCATTAATTACAGCAGCAGCAGCAGCAAGCTACAATGTTAAGTTACCTAAATGTAAATGTATCCTTGAAAATTACTCCCCGCTTGATTTGCCTCCTCCTCCTCCTCTTCTCACCACCCCCAGGCATGAATCAGGAGCAGCGCAATGGAAATCCCCGGGGACATGCAGATGTATAATAATATTGAGTTTTGTTTTGCTCTCACTTACAAAAATGAGAACTATTATAATAATTGGAGTATTTTCTTTGGGAATATGATGCCTTAATGAAGTACTTTAACAAGTTATTGAGAAAATAAAAACTTACATGTGGAAACATCTTGATGGTATCACAATTAACTTGCTGGAAATCCAGAGGGGAGTGAATTCACTCTGTGGTGTTCTCTGTAACATGGAAATGCTGGTGTTAGAGCAGAGAAAATGTAATAGATAGGCGAGTTCATCTAAATTTTACTGTATAAAAGATGTAACTTTTTATCCCTTGGGGTGCTTGACTTGCAGAAATCTCCACCTAGCAGCCTGTGCAGAATAAAAAACGTCTCCTTTTTAAACCAGACTCTGTTTAGAGAGCTCCCCAAATCAGTAACCCCACCAAGCCACTGCCCGTGGTCACCTGTACCTCACCTGGTCCGTTAATTACAGGATTATTAAAGTTGGGAAAGACTTCCAAGATCATCAAGTCCGACCTGTGACCAATCACCAAACCCTATTGCAAAGTGCCATGTCTACTTGTCTCCTGGACACTTCCAGGTGTGATGACTCCACCACTTCCCTGATCTGCCCCTTCCAATGCTTCACCACTCTCTCAGTGAAGAAATTCCACCTGATGTCCACCCTGAGCCTCCCCTGGCCCAGCCTGAGGCCGTTCCCTCTCCTCCTGTTCCTGTTCCCTGGAGAGAGCCCGAACCCCGGCTGTCCCCTCCTGTCAGGGAGTTGTGCAGAGGCAGAAATTCCCCCTGAGCCTCCTTTTCTCCAGGCTGAGCCCCTTTCCCAGCTCCTTCAGCCGCTCCCTGGGCTCCAGCCCTTTCACCAGCTCCATTCCCTTCCCTGGACACGCTCCAGCCCCTCCAGCCCTTGCCTGACGTGAGGGGCCCAGAACTGACCCCAGGATTTGCGGTGCCTCAGCGGTGCCAGCACAGAGGGGAAATGTCTGTTCCCTTATCTAGCAGATAACTCCTCAGGGCTGCAGCTGCCCAAGAGCAGCCCATCCCCTGGCTGTCCCCAGCCGCGGCCTGTCCATGGCTGTCCCCAGCCGCGGCCTGGCTGCAGTTCGGGGCAGTTCTGGGGAGCAGCCCCGCCACCGCGCGGACCCTTCTCTCCCCGGAACGTCTCTCTCGCGCCCGGCACGTCGTGGCGGCCCCGCCGTGGCGGCGCACAGCCCCATCTCTGATTGGCCGCGGCGCTGCGCGCGCGCCGGCAGCGGGGGCGGTGATTGGCCGGCGGGGAGGGGCGCGCGCGGTCTCCCGGGCGACGGGCGGCCCGGCGCCGCCATGGCGAGCGTGCACGAGAGCCTGTACTTCAACCCGATGCTGACGAACGGCGTCGTGCACGCGAACGTGTTCGGCGTCCGCGACTGGGTCACCCCGCACAAAATGGCCCTGCTCGTGCTGCTCAGCGAGCTGGGCCGCGCCGGCTCGCAGCTCGGCCTGCTGGAGCGGCGGCGGCTCAACCGGCTGCTGCTGCCGCTGCTGCAGGTCGGGACCCGGGCTGGGTCGGGGGGAAGGGTGGCCCCGTTGTGTCGTGGCATGTCGCGACATGTCGCTGTCCTCCGCAGGGTCCGGATATGTCGCTGTCGCGGCTGCGCAAGGCCATCGAGGAGTGCTGCCCGCACCTGGCCAGCTCCGTCCACATCAGGTGCGGGGTCCGTGCGGGCGGGGCGGGGGAAGAGCCGCTGAGGCCGCCGGGCGAATCCTCTGCGCTGTTTGTGTCCGCTCTGAGCGCTGGAAAGTGCTCTGAAGCGTGTAAATGTCCGGTTTTAAAAACATATATTTGAGCCAAAACTCTACTTCGGCTGATTTCTTGCTTGTCATAACTAAGTTCTGAAAGGCACCAACATCGAAGTCATCAGATTTAAAGTTTCTGTGGGACAGAAGATCTGTTGTCATATCAAAAAACTCACTGAACAACAACAATTCCAAAATGTAATCAGTCAAAAATTACAAATTTCAAAAATAAAAATAAAAAAGGTTCCTATTTATTTTAAGCATAAACATTTCGTCTACTTATTCTCTTTTAATAAAGAGCTATTTAAAAAGAAAAAAAGCCCAAATGTGATTATTATTTGGCTTACCAATACTTAATATGATCTCATTTGTCTCAGTATGAAAATCTGCTGGGTCCAAGAAATTAGTTATGACTTGTTCATGTTTAATCATTTATGCAGAAAGCAGGATAATATCTTATTTTATATATATATATATTTATATAATATGTCTATATCCTAAAAAAATGTCATTTTCCCACCCTGTTTAGGTTAAAACTTATGGCAGAAGGAGAATTGAAAGACATGGAACAATTTTTTGATGACCTTTCAGATTCATTCTCAGGGACAGAGCCAGAAGTTCATAAAACAAGTGTAGTAGGTAAATAATTGTAATCCATAAACTATTTTTGATGTGATATCTATCATTGATATGATTCCCTCAGGACACAGCTTTGTTTTTCTGGGCAGGTGTAAAATTGCAGAATGTCATTTTCCTCTTGCTCGGATGTTGCATGTTAACCAATAGTTTTGGATATTGTGAGGTTATTACTATTTTAACAATTTATCACTTATCTTCAGTGAGATTTGCTGACCAGGTTTACACCCTGCAACACTGAGTTGTATCATTGAGATGAGACTCACTAATTTCTATTCCATTTCTCATTAATTGCTGTTTAATGAGGAACTCGATGTTGTTTAAGCTGCTGGCCATGATTTTGGTCTCCTGTCTGCAGCAGCACCTGACAGGCCGTGCTCACAGCAGGAATTTCCCTCTCCAGGTCTGTTCCTGCGCCACATGATCCTGGCATACAACAAACTTTCCTTCAGCCAGGTCTATAAACTTTACACAGCACTCCAGCAGTACTTCCAAAAGGATGAGAAAAAGGATGGAGCCGACGAGAATGATATGGAGCTGACAAATCCAGAGGATCTGGATGGGAAAATGGAGAAGGAAGAACTTGACGGGCCTTTAAGGTGATAAATTCGTGTTAAAGCCTTTCCCACCTCTTAAGAAAATTAATCTTTTATTTTTTTTAAGCGTCTTGCAGCCGGGCTGAGCTTTGTGGCCGCTCGTTTCCTTGGTGCCACCGTGTGGTAACATTTGTCAGTGGCTCGGGAAGGTGGCACTGCCCCATCCTCATCCTCACTCAGGGAACCACAACCCAACGGCATTTGCTGCCCACAATTTCCCACTCCTCTGGTTGTCATGTGCTAAAATCGTTGGAGAGGTCACTTCTGCTTCCAACAAGGAAAGATTTCTCAATAAGGAGAAGTTGAACGGTTTTATTTTGCTTTTCACCATTCTCCAGATGAAAGAACTCGTGTCTTTTTAGCTCAAAAATGAGAAGCAAATACTGAGAGTTTTCACCTGCTGAAGAGGTGCTCCATTGCAAGAGTAATCCTCAAAGTATTTTATGTGTCCATGTATTTAAAACATACTTTGCAAACTGTATTTGTATAAACTTGTGCAGGAGTTGCTGCATTGTGAATCAGACAGCAGCTTTTGGGGTCTGGCTGTGTGCTGGACTTGCTGGCTTTCCACAGAGTAAATGTCTTGCAGAACAGCTGTTTCCAGCAGTGATGGATGTGGCCAAAGTGCCAATTCATCTCCTTGGGATTGTCTTCAGAAGATTAAAAAAACCAGAGCAGAGCCATTTGAATATGCCAGCCCTAAATCTTCCCTCTGCTGTTTTTCTTCAGATTTTTTAGTGTGTATTTAGGGTAATGTTGCTCTCAACTACAGTCTCTGCAGGTTGAAGCTAAATTGTGTGAAATCATTTGGATTGCTGACTCTGATGGAGTAAATTTTGTTCTTTATTAAGTTTTCTCAGTGTTCTTCCATGCTTTGAGCTGTAATATCTCAGAAAGCTTTATAAAGCAAAAGTATGGGGTGTCTGATGAAATGTGTTTGTGTTGTCTTTCCTTGCTCCTGTTTCTAACCAGGGAAGAAGAGATAGCCTGCAGTGGGCCTCTTTCCCAGAAACAAGCAGAGTATTTTCTTTCTCAGCAGGTATGTTAATTCTCATTAAAGTGGAGGAAATGTTCCATAACATGAATTTCACCTTGAATTTTATCCATAGTGTCAGCTGTGCTGTTTTCTCTGGTCTGGTAGAGGCTTGTTGATATCTTGCTTGTTGTTGCTCAGTCTGAGCACTTGGGGCTATGAGTGTTTTATCCAGACATGTCACCATATGCTGATATTTGGTTCTCAGAAGGTCCTTCTGCTCTGCTTGCCTCACATTTCTGTGAAATGTGCAATTTTGTTGGTTATTCCAGCTGGTAAATAAAAAAGGGAACAGAAATACACATGGACACAAATGTCAGTAATTCAGTAGTCAGTAATGCTAATTTTAGTTACTCCTTTTCTGTAATTTTTTGTTAATTGAACTGCTTGCCAAAGCAAACATTGGATTTATCGATTTGTTTTCCTGAGGGTTTTTTTTGTGTGAGAAGATACATGTAATTCCAGTGAGCAATGTGTAGCATTAGTTCCTCAGAGAGAAACTGAACCAGGATTCTTTAAGTGCTTTTAAGCACTCCTTTGAATAAGGTTTTATTTGACTTGGTCTCTCTGATCTTTGCAAAGTGAACACTATAATATAATACAGAATCAAACTGCCACTGTCATAGTACAGCTGCTACAAAATCTTCTTTAATGTCCTCTCCAAGCAGATAACAACCTGACAATCCTGTACCACAATATATTTTTTATAGCCCTCCTTATGGAGTTACATATCTTACTTGTACTGTTCAAATTTTATTCCAGGCTTCTTTACTAAAGAATGATGAGACAAAGGCTCTTGCTCCAGCATCTTTACAAAAGGAATTGAACAACTTGTTAAAATTTAATCCAGACTTTGCTGAAGCTGTAAGTATCTTTTTCTTCATCCAGAATGGTTGTAAAAGGAATTCTTATCTCTAGGATAGGATTATTTGGAAGTAATTTATTCTCTATTGAAATATAAGTGGATGATAAAAGTGTGAGCAAGTTGCATGTAAATGTTTAGTAATTCAGACTAAAACTCCTGAAGGTACAGAAACCTTAATTAAGCAAAGTACTTCCCCTTGGTGCACAGATATAAGCCTCTTAATTTCGGACTGAATGCATTCCTGTTCAACTAAATCTAAAACTTACTTCTTTTACCCACATTTTCCTGAGGAATTTCAGGCCTCATACTCCTGTAGTTTAAAAATCAGTATTAAGTGCAATATCTGTTAATTTTGTGTTGTTGTTCACTTTGCTTCTGGTCCTTAATAGCAATTTATACTGAAAATCACAGACAACTTGTGCTGAGGAGCATTTCCAGACCTGTGGTGTGAGCTCTTGCTTTGTCCCTCAACAGCTTCTTCTTTAATTCCTTAAATTCAACTCCTTCCTGCCTTGCTTTCTGCCTTTTCCTCCCAGCAGCCCTGGGCTGAGCAGACAGGATTTTCCTTCCCTTGTTTGGAAGGGTATCCTTGAAAGGGCTGCCATAGTCCCTGGCTGGACTTCACAACATAAAGGATTATCTTGCCCAGGTCTCCATGCCAAAAAGAAAATCCATAATTTTAGCATCTCCTTTCTATCTGCACAGCATTTGGAAGCAGTGCTGACATTTCTTAGTATCTTCAAGTGCAAACACTGTTGGAGTCTTGCCTCCATTCCCACTCTCACTTCACACATAAATACAAGAGATTCCACCTCTGTGGAGATCATCTCAGACTCTCTGGGATCATTCTGACAGCCAGATCTTGTAATCTTCACTATTTGGCAGATCCTGTTAGGGCCGACAGCCAATATTGTCCAAGAAATTATCCAATTTTATCCAGAAATTCTGCCCAGGTAGTTACAGTATTGCAACTTCTGATTTCACGGTTACATGTTCTGGATGAAAACACTTAATAATTATAAACAAAAACTCTGGTTTAGTATCTGTACAATTAAAGCTGATTTTGTTTCCCTTTCCAGCATTATTTAAGCTACTTAAACAGCCTCAGGGTGCAAGATGTCTTCAGTTCCACACACAGCCTCCTGCATTACTTTGACCGGCTGATCCTCACGGGGGCAGAGAGCAAAAGCAACGGGGACGAGGGCTACGGGCGGAGCCTGCGCTACGCCGCGCTCAACCTGGCGGCCCTGCACTGCCGCTTCGGCCACTAGTAAGGAATTCACCCTGGGCCATCTGGAAGTGCTGACAAACTGCACTCCTCCTCCTTCTGAAAATCCCTTCAGGGCCTTTCTCTCACTTGGCAGCAGCTGTGGTTGGGTTGGGATCCTCTTGCGATCTTGATTTGTTTGGGTTCGTTGTTGTTTTGGTGTTTATTTGGTTTCCATAATAACTGAGCCATCTAAGAGTTGACATTTGTCTGTGTCCTGGGTATTTTAAGTGTTCAATTACATTTCCATGACCTCAGAAGAGTCAGTGGGTATGAATGCCTATTTTCATCCATATTTTCAAGAAAGTGTGGTTGGTTTTGTGCAAGTCAACACAGAGCTGATGATCTGGCAAAAGAAAAATTAAACATAAAAAGCCATCTGAGCTTTAAAAATTTACAATGCCATAGGAGTTGGGATTTATTTTGTTGATAAAGCTGGCCTACCCATCTTCATTTATGGTTGCATTTATTGATTGCAGTCTGGAGGCATGATGTGAAAGGACTAGAGAGGGGAAGGACACTGCAAAGTTAAGAGCAACAATTTCTACACAGGCAGATTCTAAATGTTGCCCCTGTTTAAACAATAACTTGGCACCATGACCTGTCCAGGGTTGGAAAGCCCATGTAGGGGTTACAACTGCATTTTGGTTTGCAGATGCTGTCAGACTTACTGTCCTGAAAACCAGTGCTGGGAGGAGAACACAGGCTGTTAAATCAGAGATCTGAGTGCATTATGCATAATTCAGATCAATATTCCTCTGGATCAGGACGCTGTATCTTAAGCACTGTAGGAATACTAATTGTTCTCCCTCTGCTCATAGCCAGCAGGCTGAACTGGCACTTCAGGAAGCCATCAGGATTGCCCAGGAGTCCAACGACCACGTCTGCCTGCAGCACTGCCTGGTAAGAGCTCTGTTCAAATTGTGTTTGAGCAGTTTTGCTCAGTGAATGTCGCAGAACTTCTCTCACAGCAGCATCTCCCCCAGAGCATTTGACTGCCCAGCAGTGGGGTGATATCACTTCTGGCACCCAGGGCAACAAACTGCAGGATCATGGGATGTTTTGTTGCAGCTCAGGGTTAATTTCCTAAGCAGGAATTGTTAGCCCAGAGATCTCAGTACTAAGCTCAAAATTGACTCTTAAATGCTGTAAAAAGAAGTATTTCAGAAGCTTCCTTCTTCCTGTCTGTTGAATTCTCAGTGACCTTTAGAGCAAGCAAAAAGTGTGAGGGAAGGACTTGGATTTCTCTCTATTGTTCTTTCCTGTAATTAACATTATAATGAATTTACATCAATGGTATCAAACTCCTGAGGTGCTGCATTCCACAGTTCTCTGTATTTTTGTGCATCACTGAACCTCCAGCATTGGCTGGTGCCACACCAGCATCCCACCCCAGCTGCACTTCTGATGTGTTTTGCTGTGCAGTATTTAGTAAAAGTTTCCTTAGAATGAATCCTCAAGTGGTTTGAATTTCCAGTGAGTTTTTGTGCATTCTGTAACAGCAAGCCAAGTTAAAACTGCTGCAGCCATCAGTTATTTGCAATGGGATTTTGATCTTTTTCCTTGCTAGAGTTG
This sequence comes from Acrocephalus scirpaceus scirpaceus, assembly GCA_910950805.1. Taxonomy (NCBI): domain Eukaryota; kingdom Metazoa; phylum Chordata; class Aves; order Passeriformes; family Sylviidae; genus Acrocephalus; species Acrocephalus scirpaceus. Next base: position 11,161,259 of record OU383788.1, read on the forward strand.
GTTGTACATCCTGGAGCAGAAGATATTTGATAGCTGTGTTCTGCTGGAGCACTCTGTGAACAAATCCTTACATTTTGGATTGCCAGTGAGTCCATTTCATCAATCTTTTCTTTATTCTGGGACAATCCCATGTGGTGATGGGTGTGTGTGTGATCAGTTTGGGGTTTTGTGGCTTACCTGTTCAAAATATGTGACTGGATTTAAACAAACATGTTTTAACACTCCAAAATCTAGCTGTTTCTATGACTTTTATTCTTCATATTAACAAGCCAGAGTTCAGTTGCTTTAATCCCAGAGCATTATTGCAAGGTTTACTGGTTTTCCTTCTAACTTGTTTGATTTTCAGAAAAACTGTCTGTGGCTACTGGCCCAGGCACCATTTTGGTACAGTCTGGTGCTCAGGGGAGGTTCTTAGGCCTCCACCTTCCCTGAAGCTCAGTGCCTCTGGCAGGGCTTTGAACACATTTACTTGTACAGCTCTGTGAAATCTTGCAGGGCAGCCCTCTCCTTTGGTAGTTCATGCCCTGAGAGATCTGTTGTCTGTTAATGTTTAGTTCTGTCTTCCCCAAATCTGCAATTCCTTTGTTAAGAGAATTGTTCTAAAATGGACTAAACTGCTGGTTTTGGGAGATAGGAGCAGACATGGCCTCTTTGTGGGGAAGGAAGGAAAGCAAAGGCTCTGTTTTCACAGCAGTTCTGGAGAAATCCAGGTACTGGTCCTGTCCTCCTCCATAAGATTTCTGTGTGGGGGAGTGGAAATTACCTTTCACATCCACCAAAATGACATTCACATATGTGTGGGTGTGCATAAGTGATTATTTAAAGAAATGCCTGGAGCAGTGTTCCTTTGTCTGTGCTGTCTTTTTGGGATTCTTTTTTAGTAGTTTAGAACTCTGCTCCAGTGTAATTTGCCAGCCTGGGGTACTCTATTGTCTTCCAACACTGTAGGTATGTTTTTTTTTCCTTCTTCCCAGTATCTTGCTTCCTTGGGAATACAGTCCTTGGTTCAGCAAAGAGCTTTTGCAGGAAAGGCTGCCAACAAACTAATGGATGCCTTGAAAGATTCTGATCTGTTGCATTGGAAGCACAGCCTGTCAGAGCTCATTGACATCAGCATAGCACAGAAAACGGCCATTTGGAGATTATATGGCCGCAGGTATTTGCTTTGTTTGGAACTCCTGGATTAGCTGCTGCACTTGTTAGCACATAATGCATTTATATAGGTGTAACAAGTGACTGTGTCTCTCCCGTGCACTAAAATAAAGCAATCAGACTGTGATTCAGTACAGGCTGAGTGCAATTATTTCCATTCTCTTGTGTTCCTTTAAAACTCATACTGAAGAAGAGATAGAGTTTCCATTTAGTAGTGGCAAATAGATCATAAATTGTTCCTGTGCCCCCACTTTCAGCATCTCTATGCTTTGGCTGTGTGCAGCTTTCAGTTTGCAGTACTTGCTGTGCCTGCACAGTCCAGAGTCCCTGGACAGCAGTTGTTTTACAAGCTCTCCTTCTCCCCAGGCCCCTGGCTTAACCAGACAATGTAGACTAGGATCATAACAAGAGCATAGATTAAAAATGGTTGTTGTTTGCTGCTTGAAAACTAAAAGATATTTCTCTTGCACAAGCACCATGGCACTTCAACAAGCCCAGACCTTGCTAAGCATGAACAGTCTGGAGGCTGTGAACGTGGGCGTTCAGCAGAACAACACCGAGTCCTTCGCCGTGGTGTTGTGTCACCTGGCAGAGCTGCACGCCGAGCAGGTGAGCTTGAGGGCTACTTGCACCAAGTGCCATTTGGTAAGAGGACGTGTGGGTGTTACTGACAGAGCGTGCAAGCCTTGACTTGTGGTTTTTTTAACGCCTGCTCTGGGGGCAGAGACAATGCAGGGTGTTTGCTTGGCAAATCCCTTCCCTGAGGGTTGGGCTGAAAGGAGGAGAGCAGTGCCCGCCCTGGTGCATTAATCAGTGTCCTTCTGTCCTTCTGTTCCAGGGGTACTTTGCAGCTGCTTCTGAAATACTGAAACACCTAAAGGAGAGATTCCCTCCCAACAGTCAGCATGCAAAGGTAGAATACTTAACGTTCAGCCTGTAAATTATGTAACTATTATACGGTAGGATCTGAATCCCACTGCTCCTGAATTTTCCTCTGGATGCCTTGGGCTGCACGTTTACTCATTTCCCTTGGTTCGTCCTCATGGGAAGCTGTGCAGCATCAGCTTTTTTACAAAACCATGGAAAAGCTGCCTGTGTTGTTTTCAGACTGGTAAGACATTTCTCTCACCACAGCCTCCCAAGATGAAGCTGTTCAAGTAGAAATTTCATTAACAGAGGAATATACATCTGCTTCATGAGCACATAGAGTAATTAAATGCTCTGCATTGATTTGGAGCTTCGAAGTTCTGTTTAATTAGTGCTGCTTATTTTGATATATTACAATCCAAAAATAACTGAGATAATAGGCTAACAACCTGAGTTTTGTGTGACTCTGGGAAACATTGCCACAGGAGTCTTTAAGATAGTATTTACATTGAAGTGTTGGAGATCCCATTAAATATAGTGTGAACCTTCTCTTTCCACTACAGAACAAGTCTACTCATCTACAAGTCTCAAATCATTAGTAATGATTTACAAGAGCCTTTTGACTCAAAATGCAGTCAAGTAGGTGAACTTCAATATTGAAACATTAACCCAGACCTGAGCATTTCTGTTGAGGACAGTAATTCAGTAAATCCAATAATTGGACAGTGGAGTTAGTGTGTCTAGACATAAATACCCCCAGGGGAAAATAAAAAGTAAATTCTAACTTAGGATTAGAAAATGAGCAGGCACAACTTCTAAAACTTGTTTCTGGATGTTCTTTGTTTAGCTTTGGATGCTGTTTGATCAGAAAATACAGTTTGAGCGGGCCATGAACGATGGCAGATACCATGTAGCAGATTCTCTTGTAGCAGGAATTACAGCACTAAATAGCATTGAAGGTGTATACAGGTAAGAAATCTTGGATCTTCATGCACTTGCAGATGTGTTCCATGAAGATAATGAAAAATTTAGCAAAATGATCACTGGCAGTCACATGTGCTTACATATTTTTCCCTTTCCAGAACTAGTTATGGTCATGTTGTCTAACTTATAGGGCTATTCCCTATGTCCTGCAAAAATAATTTGTAGTTGTTTCTCTGGACATTTTAAGAGCTGGAATAGTTGAAGCTGGTGTTATTCTAGAGCTGTGAATCTGTTTTGGTAACATCTTCAAAATCTGCTCTGCTCAAACCTGAGCACAAAGCAGATTTTTATGTCAAACAGCTGGGGAGGGAGCTCAGGCCTTGAGCGAATTCCTCAGTGGCCTGGTTTCTACATCTCCAAAATGGAACAATGTGATTTTTTTCACTCACCTTAATGGGGTCTTGCTTCTAAATGAGAATGACATGTTAAAAATAGTTACAGTTAAAACTTGGTATTTGGTGAGTATGAAAACCAACTTAGTGTTCAAAGAATTTCCTGTCGATTTTCAATGAGGCAAAACTAAAAGCAGCCAGTGCCAGTCAGCTGGAAGAGCAGTATTCAAGCTGTGGGACCTGATGCTTGTCCTTCTGGAATTGGACTGATCATGAATTCCCTGATCTTTAAATATTCTGCTCAGTGTCTGGTTCAGGGCGTTTGTACCCATCCCCTGCTGCTGTGCATTTGGTCCTGACTTCCCCATTCTCCATTTTCCTGTTGCTCAATATCCTTGTTAGCTCAGGCCAATTTTAGCTGCTTTACCTCATACCTGTTTTTCTCACAGATAATTACTTATGCTTTCTAGCTTGCATGTCCTCCCACTTCTGCTGCCTGTTTGGCCTTTGGTTTTGGCAATCCCTGGTTTCTATCTAAAGCTGTTTTATGAGTTTGATCCTTTCTGCCTGGGAGTTGTCCAGTTGGCACCAAGGAGATCTGTTTTTCCTCCTGTCTGTGTGTGCAGCATGTGTACACTTTGTCAGGGTGCCAGTCTGCAGTTACAAGAAACACAGGTCACAGAATAGAGACCTGGTTTTCTGTGTTCTGAGGAGCAGAATTCTATACAAAAATACAGTGATGTTTTCTTTCTTCCACGACAGAAAAGCCATTGTATTGAAAGCCCAAAATCAAATGTCGGAGGCACACAAACTTCTGCAGAAATTGTTGATCCACTGCCAGAAAATCAAGAACACTGAGATGGTGATTAGGTAAGAATGTTTCATTTTCAGAGTATTAAAGCCACTTTGCAGTGATTAGAATCAGCCATTTCAATTTGTCTGTGTTCAGACTTCACTAGTCTTCAGATTACCTGCTGTGATTCTGAGATTACAGTCATTTCAATTATTAATCACAGTATGGAGGAATCCTCAAAATATTGTGTCGTTTAAACCTAGTTATTTATAATATGTAAACTAAAAGGTGGTAAACTTAAAGTTCCATGAAGGTTCATGGAAGAAGGAAACACTGCATCTAAAACAGATAGGAAATGGAAATGTGTGTGTGTAGTTTTACCTTGGTGTAAATCTTGAGAGAGCTACAGTGTTATTTAATCTTTTGTATGTCTGTGGCATCTCCTCTTAAGGGCGTAATTTAAATTTGTTGTATATGCGGCAGCGTAATTCATAACAAAACCAATACCACTGTGGATGGAATAATTCCCTGGGAAACAAGTGGACATTTTTCATCTGCAGTAAAGGTTTGTAACTGTTTGCCTGTTTGGTCAGGGTGCTGCTGTCCATAGCAGAGCTGTACTGGAGATCCTCGTGTCACACCATCGCGCTGCCGGTGCTGCTGCAGGCTCTGGCCCTGGCTCGGGAATACAGCCTGCAGTACTTGGCTTCTGAAACTGTGCTGAACTTGGCTTTCTCCCAGGTAGGTCTGATTTGTGTTTTCACAGGGCTGCAGGGCAACATTTATTCTGGGGATCTGGATGCTGTTTTTACTCCTGTGAGATTTAAGAACACAACGTTGTTGGAATTAAATTATTGATTGTGAAGAAGCAAGCTCGGAATGTAAAAGCTTTTGAGGAAGTTAATAAAAGTTGAGTTTCATGTGTATCACTAAAATGTATGGTTATTGTATATAATTAAGCAGCATAAATTTCCCCTGTCTTAATGTCTCCAGTTATTTTTTTATGCTGGTATTTTGTCTTTCTAGTAGCACATGTTGGCTTGTATATTAAAAGTAATGCTGGTAATGAGTTCAGTTATATTGTTTATTCTGAGAGGCGTGGCTGTCAGTACTGACTGAGTGGATAAGCCTTTCCTAATCATTTCAGAGAGCAGCTTATTTCTACTCACAAGTTTTTATTTAAAAGAAGGTTGTGAGGAAAAAGTTGAAAAAAAAATTGTGTGTGTTACATCACATTATTAGAAACAGACGTGGCTTGTATTGGTGTTCCTTGAGGAAGCTGCTCGTATCTGGATTCCAGTGTGAGACCAACAAGTATTTCTGTTTCAGCTGATCCTTGGCATTCCTGAACAAGCCCTGAATATCCTGCACATGGCAATAGAACCTGTCTTGGCCCACGGAGCTGTCCTGGACAAAGGCTGTGCCATGTTCTTGGTGGCCAAATGTCAGGTGGCTTCTGCAGCTTCCTACACTCCACAAAAAAAGATTGAAGGTAAGTGTGAAGAGTAATTCTCTCTGAAACTGCTCAGAAGTTCAAACCAGTGTCTGTACTGGAGTCCTGCTACACCAGAGCGTGTTACCTGGTTATTGGATACAAAAGTAATTTGGAATTAGCTGTTCTACAGATGTTTATAATGGAACATTGTTTATCTGCATACTTTCACACACATATTTTGCAGCAAAGCTGAATAATAAAAACTAGCACAGAGACCATGTTGCTAAGACACAAATGGTTTTGAAAAGCCGAGGAATTTATAATTGGCCTCCTTAGACTTGAGCTGCCTTGCTTGGAGTTGTTACTGTGATATCTTCTTAAATATGACTGTCCCCCTTTTTTCCACAGCTTTGGAATCTGCTATCTTGAATCTAAATGAAGCCAAGGCTTACTTTGCCAAAGTGGACTGCAAAGAGCAGCTCAGAGACGTTCTCTACTTCCAAGCCCGGCTGTTCCACACCCTCGGCAAGACCCAGGAAAGGAACAAATGTGCCATGTTGTTCCGTCAGTTGCACCAGGAGCTGCCAGCACACGGTGTCCCCTTAATCAATGCCTTCAAGTGATGCATTTAAAGATGAGATTTGTTTGTTTTCCTGTTTCGGTTTTGTTTGTTTTTTACGAACATCTTTTTATTCTATTAAGTCATCCGTGTTTCAGAATAACTGCCAATAAATCATGGTCTGCTCTTGAACAAACTTGTGTTTTGTAACACAAACATTATTTTCCACTCATTTCACTTTCATTCTGTACTTGAAACTAAGAAATTAGTGGGGAAAAAAGTGAAAAGACCCTCTTGACTGTTATAAACACACTGAGGGGATTAGTGCAGTCACGAAGAAGTAGTGTTCTGTTCTTATAGTGACATTTCCCGAATCAATGCAGGCTTTATGAACACAGGGGTACAAAAAAGAGTGGAAAATATAGCCAAAGCTCCTTTGTGCTTTTTTTTAAGTGGTATGGAAGGGGGAATCTCATTTAAAACATGTCCTTGCTTTTAACCTGTCTGCAGTTGCTGTTTACGCTGCAGAAACAGATGGTGCTGGCAGAAGGGGAAAAGACAGGGTTCAGTCAGAGAGGTGTAACAGTGCAAAGTCCTGGCACTGTTGTTTCATGTGTCCTTGTGCAGAGGGAGGGATGAGGAGAGTGAAGAGTCGGAAACAACAGCCCCAACCCAGGTCAGCTGAAATGTTTTTATTGTGTGTGCTCTCAGCACTGGGTGTCATTCACCTGCTTTGCTTTTATGGGTGAGTAGATGGAGATCACAACTGAAGTATCTGGAAGGGTCTCCAGGAATTGTGGAGAGGGACTTTGGACAAGGGCCTGGAGTGACAGGACAAGGGGGAATGGCTTCCCACTGGCACAGGGCAGGGTTAGATGGGACACGGGAGAAATTCTCCCCTGTGAGGGTGAGGAGGGAAACCCTGGCACAGGGTGCCCAGAGAAGCTGTGGCAGCCCCTGGATCCCTGGAAATGTCCAAGGCCAGGTTGGATGGGGCTTGGAGCAGCCCAGGATAGTGGAAGGTGTCCCTGCCCATGAGATGGTTGTTGAGGTCCCTTCTAATCCAAACCATTCTATAATTGGATATGTGATGTGCTGGCATTGACTGCTAGCAATGAGATCTTCATTTTAGAAGAAAATTTCATTCTGGCTGTAGTGTGGAATTTGAGGGTAGATAGGATTGCACGCCTGTGAGGGTAAACCTTTTGTGGGTGCCAGTCACCTGGTGAATTTATAAAAGCTGAGCATCATTAAACCCCAGGAGATACCCTGCTTGGAAGCAGTAAGATTTAACTGTGGCATTGTCAGCAACGAGAAAGCAAGACCAGACCTAAACCTGGTTCTGCAGGAACCTGGCCAGGTAAGGAGGAAGAGAGAAGCACTAAGGTGTGGTTGAGACAAGGATAGTCCGGTGTTAGTTTACACATTCCATTAATTAGTGCTGCATCGGGGCTGTTGGCAGATCATCAGGGCCTTGATTTTAAAACGATGTTTCCAACAGCAAAGGGGAAGCCAACTTTGTGGAGCTGGTGATGGTTCATTCCCTCTGCTGTGTTTTAACCAACATCGAGGAGTTTAATCCTTAAAATGTTTGGAGCACCTACTACTTTAAGGTAAGTGCATAAACCTGATTTCTAGAGTGGCTTTCAAGATTCTGGTCAGGAATAGAGTGTTTATCGACAAAGCTAGCATTGAGGCCTGGCTCTGCTCTGGGGAGCTCTACAGAGTCAGAGTGGTGCCCACAAACGAGCCTTGAAGCAAAATGAGGAAGAGGGTTCGGCCAGCTGTGCCATTTGCATCTGCTCAAGGCTGAAGCTGTTGCTTCATGAAAAGAAAACCGCGGGTGAGCTTGGTGAAGAAATGGTGCTGGACGGAAATAAAAACAAACCCCAAATACTGGACAAAGCAAGGGCCATGTTTACCGAGGGCTGGTGTCAGCCGGGGTGTTAAAGGCCGTGCCCGAGAGCTCTGTCTCAGCACTACAGAGCTGCAACTTGTGTGGGAACTGCTTGGTGGCCTCTGTGACATTTCCAAACAACTGTTTTCCAAACCTCCCCTTCAGGTGATGATTTGGGCAATCGCTCAGTGCGGGGGAACTGGCGCAGGTAACCCGGTTTGCCCCCAGCCGACCTGACGCTGGAAGCCCAGTGTTTGCACGGGGGCAGTGGGAGGAAGCGGCTGGGGACGCCGGGGTTCGTCCCTCCGAGGCGGACGCGGGGAGCCCGCAGCGGGGTCGGCGGCAGCGGGACCGGCCGGGGCTCCGCGCTGCATCCCACGGGGCCGCGCGGCTCGGGGGGGAAATAAAACACTGGGGAAAAAATTATAAATAAACAAAAGAACAAAACACACCCCAAGAGCGGCTTACAGAGGGTGGGCGGGCAGGATGCGGCTGCCCGGGGGGAAACCTGCCCTTCCCCGGGGCGGAGCGGGGCCTCCCTCTCTCCCTCCCTCCTTCCATCGCTCCCCCCCTCCTTCCCTCCCTCCCTCCTTCCCTCGCTGCCGCCGCCGGAGCGGAACCGAAAGCGAAGGCGGCGCCGGGCAGCCGCGCTCCGGCCCAGCGCGGCGGGGGCTGCGGGGTCCCGGGGTCGCTCCCCGCCAGGTCGGTGCTGCGGGAACGGGCGGGGAGGCCGGGCGGGCCCGGGCGGGGGATGCGCCCGCGGTGGCGGAGACAAAGCCGCGCCCGGAGGGACCGGGCGGGCGGGGGCGGCCGAGCCGGGGATGGAGCGGGGATGGAGCCGGGGCTGGGGCTGCCCTGTGGGCGGCGAACAGCATCGCCTCCGGACGGGGCTCTCTCCCGGGCGGCCTGTGCGGACACCCCCCGGTGCGGGCTCGGTGCTGTCATTTCCCCATCCCGCGCCGTGGCCGCCCGGGCCCCGCGGACATCCCGCTGCCGCCGGCCCCGACACGTGTCGCGGTACCGGGCGGGCGGCGGCACCCCGGGCGCGGCGATGGGACCGGGTGGCCACACCGCGTGTCCAACAGACCCCACGGGGCTCCTGTCCGGGGGTTGAGGGCCGGGATCAGGGGTGCCCGGGAAAGATAGGCCATGGGGTTGGGGAAAAGGGGGGATTTTTAAGGTCAAGGGGCAAGTAAGGAGGGGGATGGAGCTGGTGGAGCGGCTGTGTACAGGGGCCGGGTCTCACTAGAAGCCACAGGTTGGGTTGCTGCGAGTGACAGCGTGGTTAGGAGGTGGGATGCAGCCCTGCAGCCACGTGCACGGCACAGAGCATCAGGAGCATGAAGGTAACAGTCCAGACCAAAAGCAGAAGTGAGATGACCACGGGAAGCTGGTGTGACGGAGCTGTGGGCTGACTGCAATGCTGCAGGGGCAGAAACCACCCCTGGGGACAGGACCAGGTTGTCCTCAGGGCCAAGGGGGACCACGCTAGGGAGAGGATGTGTGGCAGCTGTGGGCACCAGAGCTGCCTTCATGGCCCACACCCACAGAGACAGCCCCTCTCCTGGGAGGAGCCCCATCCTTCTCCTGGCTCTCCGTGAGCACTTTCTCTTGGGAAAAACAGCCAACAAAGCCCAAAAGGCCATACCTGAGTGTGCTGTGAGGGGTGTCTGATGGACCAGCGCTGTTCCAGGGAGGTAATTTGGAGGAGCCTTTGCTTTCAACTCTGCCCTAATGTCTTTTAAGTGGTGTTCACAAAGTGGAGAGCTGCCTTTCCTCTTTCTGGGCATCATGGGCTGGAGCTGATGTTTCCAGGAAAGCTGGGAGTTCCTTGGCAGTGCTGGACAAGGTGATGGAGGTGCCCTGAATTTATTCTGGCCCATGTTCAACATCATCTCTGGAGATTATGCTCTTTTGGGATGCTCATTATATATTGCTTCAGCAGTATTAGGCAGTATCCTCAAAATGATAAAAAAAATCTTGGTAAAGACATTTTTGTGACTCCTATTGAAACCTGCTGCTGGGTGTTGTGACACTACAATGCTACCAGCCTGGCTTTGCATTGTTTTTCCCAATTCTTTCCAACCTGTGTTGGCTGGGCCAGGCAGTGCAGGAGGCTCTTCCATTCACCCTGGGGATGATGAAAAGCTTGGGCACAGGGACCTGTCCTAGATGGGGCATCGGTGCCTGTTTCCAGTATCTCATGAATTTGGGTGTCTTCTGACTTCTAGAGAAGCTGCTGAGAGATTTTTTTTCCAATTAAAAGTCAGGTGGGGGATGCATATGGTCTTTGTATACTACAGTGACTAATATATTTCTGGCAAGGTCTGTGCTCACCCGTAGGAAGGGAAACTGTGATCGATGCCCCCGTTGCTGCAGATGACACCACTCTTGGCACGGGCACTTCCACTGCTGACCGTGACCGGGGAAAGCAAAATAGCCACTGGACTGTGCCCAGGGAGACCAATAACTTCCCCAGGCTGGCCCTGCTTGGCTTTTAACCAACCTTCAGCAGTAGCAGGGGAGGATCTCTGTGCGTAAAATCAGCCATGGTTTTGGTGTTTTGAGTTCAGTTTTGTTAAAAAAAAGCTGAAGTTGCGGTTTGTGAGCTGACCCCCATGGAAGGATGGATGGAAGGGTCACTGCTGAGCTGCCACCGAGTCTTACTCCTTTGGGAGGGTCTGATCCTGATGCTGTGTCTGGCTTTGTCACAGTGATACAGGTGTGGGGAAGGCGAGTGTGCAGCCCCTGCACCTGGGTAGAGAAACAGCTCCGGGGAGGGAAGGGCAGGCAGACAGGTCTGTATGCTCTGATTTAAATCCCTGCAGCCAGTGCTGGCTAGAAAGTGTCACCCTCTGTACTTGCCCAGCATCGGTCAGCGTGTTCCCCTCCAGAGGTGGCCACATCCAGCAGGGCCCAGGCAAGGCCCAGGCAAGGCCCACGCGCTCTCAGCAGGGCTGGGGTGGCTTGAGGGGGCTCTGAAAAATCCCTCACCCTCGCGGGGGCTGATTTCACTCCCATTCGCTTCCGCTCAAGCCACGTGGACGCTGAGCGAGAGGGAGAGCTGCTGCCAGGGTTTCACAGACCTCTTTTCATTTTAATATCCCTCTCCTTGCTGAATTAGATGCGAGACTGATTGCTTCGATAATCCTGCTGTAGCCGCTATGGGTTATATATGGATTGCAGCCAAAAGCTGTGCCGATAAATCATTCCTATACACCAGGCTGTTATATTTCCTGAGGATTTTGTGGGCATGTGCTGCTCCCTTTTACATAAGGATCTGCTGGAGTTCATACCAGAATGTGCTGCTTTTCCCCAGGCAAGGGCCTGGATGGGTTGGTGAAGCCAAAAGCCCCCAGGCTGTATTTTCTCTCTTTGGGATTACTGCCCTCATTTCAGCTATTTTACTTTTCTCTCTGGCTGGGAATACAGCTGTTCTCCACCTCTTCCTCCTCCTCATGTGCTTATTAAGGATAACAGGGCTGTGTTCAACAGTGTGACCCCACTTTGGGGTTTTTCTCAAGGGAGGTGTCATCTCAGAGGTCAATTTCTTAAAACCCCCATCCTCTGACCCTTTGCACACATGCAGAGGGAAAACTCCTCTGATTTCCCACTTCAGCTGATGTTATGATGGGGCTTGCATGACTTTAAGTTTACAGAGCCTGGGGAAGCCTGCTTGAATTAATCAGACTTGATATGTTTATCCTGGTCAAGCCAATTAACTCCCGCCGCCCAGGACACGCTCAGCTCTCAAGTGTGACTGAGACTTCATAACTCAATTCTGCTCAAGCCCGGCAAAGTTTATCAGGAACCCGTGGAAATCAGGATGCAGGCGATGCTCTGGGAGAAGGATGGGATGCGCAGCCATGCTGTAGCACTGCTGGGGACTGGTTTTGCTGCCAGTGATGTTCCTGGGGTGGTTTCATCCCAAGGCTGCCCCGATGAGCTGCCTTTTTTGGTGTGGCCGCAGAGCACGGTGAGGGTAGAGGGCACAGCATTCCGGATCGGCTCCGGCTTTGGGGCAGCTATTTATATGTGCCCACTGGAGGGATGCCCAAAGCAGGCCAGGCAAATGGCCTCGAGATGCATCCCTGTGAATTCAGGATGAATGGGGGGGGCTGCTTGTTTGTTTTAATCCATTTGGGAGTGCATTAAAACACGCTGCCGTGGGCTGCCAGCAGCACTGCGGGGGGAATTTGACTTGGCTGGTGGCTCTTGGCTCACTTATCCAGCAAAGCCCCATCCAGGAGCAGATTCAGCCCCATGAAACTCGGCGTTTCTGGAATAGTTTGTCCTTGTTGCTGTTCGTTGGCTTATTTATAGCCTCCCCATCCCTGTGCTTCTCCGTGCCTCAGAGCGGCGAGCGGTGCCGCGTTGGCTTCGGCTCCAGGCCGATCCCACTTGGGCACAAAAGCTCTGGTTTATAGATCAGTGTTGAAAACAGCAATTAGGCCATTGTGAAGCCTCGAGGACGGGGGAGACGATTTGATTTCTGTACTTGACCCATAATTTCTGCTGGGCTGATTCAGAGTGGTTGTGCTGCGGGTGCAGCACGGAAACTTCAATGGAGATGAGTGGAGCTAATTTTAACCGGCCGCCTCGTCGAGGTGTGGGAACCAGGCAGAAAAACGCCTCAAACCCTGTTCCTGCTTCTGGGCTGGTTGTTTCAGGAAATTTTTTTTCACTTCCTTCTGTGGCAACTTGTTAACCTAGAAATTAAAAACAGCACTAGTGTTGGGGCAGGGAAGAGCAATGGTTTACAGCCAACCAACCACTGAACAGCCTCAGGTGCTGTGGGGTGCCTGCATGTGTGAATTAACATAATTTTCTCCTCTTTTTTAAGTATTGCTTCATTTTTTTTTAAAATTTTTTGTTGCTAACTGTTTTCTCATTTATCTCAAGGTTTGAGGACCTGAGTTTTGCACAGAAGGCCACAGGGCGAGGAACAGTAATCACTGGCAATGATGGGCTGTGGGAGGAAGCAGTGAGCCAGGGGGCTGGTCCTGCACCCCACGCTTGGTAAGTGGGTCCCTGTGCCCTGAACTGCTTTGTTGGGGGGGCTTGGCAGAGATGTGCCCACTTTAAGTAGTAAAGTAGGGAACTCAGTGGTATTTATGTGGCTATAGTGCAATTCTTTATCCCGCCCCTATAAAACAGCCCCTTTGGAGTATTTCCATAGTGGAGATGATGGAGTTGTTATTCCCTGGAGGTGTTTAGATAAAAAGGGTGGAAGGAGCAGTAATGGCAGCCCTGGGTCTGAGACTGGCTCTGGCCTGGGGTCTGTCCCATGGCACGGTGATTGTGCATCCTGGTGCCATCCTGCACTGCTGCCCTTGGCTTCACCATTCCCTATGGAATGAATAAATCAATCTGTAGCACGATGACCAGCAGGAAATCCTGCTTTCCGCAGAGCCTGCCTGACCCACCCTGTCTTTGCAGGCACATCTCCTCGCCACAGCATGGCCAGGATGAGGCCATCGGTCCCTCCACATCACCACGTGTCCCCAGCAGCTCTCCCACCCCACAGCCCCTCTGCTGTGCCAGAGGCTGCGTCCACCGAGCCCCCACGGCGCTGCGGGACCCCCTGGCGCTGAGCCCCGGCCACACCAGCATGGCCTCGCTCATCGTGGTCACCGAGCACGACGCCACGGGGAGCGCGAGTGAGGAGGAGATGGACGTGCCCGGCAGTCAGGGCTTCGGGGATGGCCGGAAGCTGCACCTCTCCGGCCGCAAGCTGTCCCTGCAGGAGCGGCCACAGCCGGTCCGCTCGCCCGGGAACGGCAACGGCGCCAACGAACGCTTCATCTACCCCTCCCTCCCTTACTCCCCGGTGACGTCCCCGCACTCCTCCCCACGGCTGCCGCGGCGGCCCACGGTGGAGTCCAACCGTGTGTCCATCACGGGATTGCAGGTGAGGGGCATGAACATTACAGGTGAGGGGGATGAATGTTACAGATGAGGGGGATGAACGTTACAGATGAGGGGGATGAACGTTACAGGTGAGGGGGATGAATGCTGCTCCTGTGGTTCTCTTGTCCCCATCAGCCTGGATTTGCCCACCGTGGCATTTCTTCTCACCCGTTTTTTTGGGATAAACCCCCACAGTATGTGTGCAAGTGTGTGGCAGGGGGCACTGGGACATCCTGGGCCATGGGGACAGCTCTCAGGGAGGTGAGACCCCAACTCACCGGTTTTTGTGCCTTTTGCCGATGTCACCAGCTCTCACAGATTCGATGGAAGCCAGGAGTGTAGCACAAATTTCTTTCTTTATGCCTTAAAAATGAAAAAAGAGAAGTTCACTGAGATCTAATGAGAAAACAGGCCTGCCTGCCCCCAGCCTGACAGAAAACAGGCAGCAAGTGGCTGCTTTGCCTAGAAGAAATAAAATTACTTGGCGCCAGGTTGCCAGCATTAAACCCCTCAGGGCTCTCCCGGTCCGTCGCTCTCGTTCCACATGAGTGCACAGGACAGGATCGCCTGCCCGTTAATGTTTGCAATTAGCCATCTATAAACACACCAAAGTGTGGCTTGGTGGGTGGCTTTTGTGGCTCATGAATCAAAGCTGCCCAGCTCCACGTGGGTGCTTGGGCAGAGCAGGACAGGGTGGGAGTTTGCAGAGAAAGTTTTGCTGGAGATTTAAAAGGAGAAGAGCAAATGTGAGCAGTTTTGTGGCTCATGCCAAACTTCCCTGCTCTTTCCCCGCAGGACTGTGTGCAGCTCAACCAGTACAAGCTGAAGGATGAGATCGGGAAGGTGAATATTGGGTTTGGGGTGGGACGAGGGGTTTGAGTTGGAAGGTTGTCAGGCTTGCTTTCACTTTCCAGTCACGGGAATGCTCCAGAATGGGAGCAAGTCCAGGCACTCGCCATGGCAGCTCTTTGTTGCTCGCTGTTCTGTTCTGAATGGTGCCAATTCAATTGTATATTTTTAAAATTATTACTAATTTTCCCCCTTCCCCCTCCTTCCCACTCAGTGGGGCATTTGAAGCTTTTCTTTGCTGTCAGTGTGATGTCAGACCATACACCCCCCTGCTCGTCCCAGCATCACCCACCAGCTCTGTGATCCCTGTGGGGTGGGTTTGCGGAGGAGCCCAGAGCCTGGTTTGGGGATGTGGGTTTTCTGGAATGTCCCTAACCTGTGCCCCATGGCTGTGCCCCTCTCCAGGGCTCCTATGGGGTGGTGAAGCTGGCCTACAACGAGGATGATAACACCTACTATGTGAGTAGCACACAGCCCCAGAGCCCACAGCAGGGCAGGTGGGAGGGGGATGGATCCCCTCTGCTGACTCCCTGCCCCATCCCACCAGCCACATTTTATCCTTGACTTGCCCCAAATTCCACATTTGTTCCCCTCTTGCAGGCAATGAAGGTTCTCTCAAAAAAGAAGCTGATGAGACAGGCGGGCTTCCCCCGTAAGTGGCAGAAAGGCTTTTGGGTGGGGGATATTTTGGGGATCCTGGGGGATTGTTCCCAACTGAACACATCTTTGTCTTTCCTTTCCCACAGGCCGCCCGCCGCCCCGCGGGGCCAAAGCTGCTTCTGAGGGCTGCCTGCAGCCCAGAGGGCCCATTGAACAGGTCTACCAGGAGATTGCCATCCTGAAGAAGCTGGACCATCCCAACGTGGTGAAGCTGGTGGAGGTAAGTGCTGGCCTCTTTCCAAAATGTGAGTGTGACGAAGCCTGAATGCTGCAGGAGTGGGCTGGGTGAAGGGGAGTCACCCCAGAAGGGGGCAAGGGCAGGTCCTGCCTTTGGGAGAATTGTGTTTTCCTTGGTTTAGAAGGTTTTTTAATTCTCACCTCCCAAGATTTTTTCTTCCCTGCTCAGAAAGGGAAATGCAGAAAAATGTTTCTTCTGTGGAGGAAACAAGTGCTGAGACAGGTTTTGGGGAAGAACTGGTGTTTCTGTGAGTTCAACAGTGCAGCTGCCTTGCCCTCCACCCACTGCCTGTATGCAACAGTCCAAAAATCAAGACTTAAGGATGTGCAGGCTGGAGTTTATTTGGCTCATGAGTCAGATGATGCTTCCTGTGTGTTTTAAATATTTGCTTCCTTGAAGTAGAGCTACATCTCTGTCCTCTTTTCCCTACTCTTGTGGGTAGAAGCTCAGAGATGAGCAGACCGTGCTGATGGTGCAGATGGTGTAGAACTGAGATGGATGCTAAATAAAATATCACAAGGCTTAATTTGCAAGGTTTTCTTGGCACTGTTTAATTGCCTTTTTGCTTCTTTTGGCAGGTCCTGGATGACCCCAGTGAGGATCACCTGTACATGGGTAACTGCCCACTGCCCTGGGATGTCAGAGGGATGGGGCAAAAGGTTCCCAGTGTGTTTTGGAGCAGCTCTGTGTGCAGGGTTGGGTCTCTCCTTCACTGTGGGTATAGCCTGGATGTACTGGAGGAGCAAATGAGATGCAGGCTGGGTTGTGAACAGAGACAAGAGTGCTTTATAGCACTTTATTGACTTTAACTCAACACCAGGGCATGCTTTGCCATGAGAAGCACCAGTGTTTTGTGTTCTCAGCTTTGAAGCCGGGCTGATAGAAAGTAGTTTGATTTCTTTGACTTTGGGAAAAAAGTATGAGTTGATTTTCCAAGGTACGAAGGAGCCACATCCCAGTCTGCCTGGCTGACTGCAGTTGTTTGCTTGATGTAAATACAAAACTGTTGGAGAAGGCATTTTTTTCCCATCATTTATGTTCAGCCTGTACTAGTGGAGGAGCATGTGATGCCTTCATGGCCAAGCCCTGAGGTTTGCCCAGGGTGTGGGCTCATCCTTTTTGGTGGCAAACTGAGGGTTTTTGTGTGCCATGGAGGGCACTTTATGATGCTGAAGCTGCAGCACTGAGAAGATAGTTGGCAGCATCCCCTTAACTGAAAATGGGAGCAACCCAAATGCCACGTGCCTTGCATAAGACGGCATCTCCTTTTTAAAAAGAACGTATTATTTTTAGAATTTTTGTCATTAAAGTAATTGCTTTTGTGCTGAGGCTGTGCTCGCAGGAACCATACCCTGTAACTGATCTGTAATCACCTTCTCTTTTGTGTTGCAGTGTTTGAACTGGTGAAGCAGGGGTGAGTACTGAATTCCAGATTTAATCCTACTAACACTTGAACATGGGATGGGTTTGTGGGTGGCAGAGCTTGGTCATGCAAGGTGGGAATCGGATGCAGAGGTGATGGGGAGGTTCATGGTGGGGCTTGAGGTTTGAGAAGCATCTCCCCGGCCTGGTTACAGCTGAGTACACCCTGTAGGTGCCTGTGTTTGAGGTTGTGTGCTGTCACCAGCCAGTGACAAAGCCTTCAGGCCCTGTTTCACCACATCCAGGTGAGGAATGAACTCTGTTCTCTGTTTTCTTTGCAGCCCTGTGATGGAAATCCCAACCTTGAAACCTCTCAGCGAGGACCAGGCTCGATTTTACTTCCAGGATCTGATCAAGGGCATTGAATACTGTAAGTGTCTCTGCAAAAAATGATGGGATTTCTTATTTTTGGGTTTTTTCCTGAACACCTGGAGCTGGCTTTTCTGCTGGTGTGCAGTGCCGTTTCTGGTGGCTCATGCTGCACAGGGGCTTTTAAAGCTGGAGCTGGTCATGGTGTTAGCAGAAAGAGCCACAGGGAGCCCCCATGGCTCCTTTGCTGCAAACCAGCACGGCTGCTGCACCACTCGTTGTCCCTCTGGCTGCAGTGCACTATCAGAAGATAATCCATCGGGATATTAAACCTTCCAACCTCCTCGTGGGGGAAGATGGGCACGTCAAGATCGCCGACTTTGGAGTGAGCAACGAGTTCAAGGGAGCTGATGCCCTCTTAACCAACACAGTGGGCACTCCTGCCTTCATGGCCCCAGAGACCCTCTCAGAAACCAGGAAGATCTTCTCTGGAAAGGTATTTAATAGCAATTTGAATGGTCTTGGACTAACCTTGCACACACAGAAATCTTGTTGTAGATTTAACTATGCTTTCTTCACTCTGCAGGCTTTGGATGTCTGGGCCATGGGGATCACACTGTACTGCTTCGTATTTGGGCAGGTAATGAGATGGATTTTTCAGTGCTGTTGGTGTTTGGGGGTTGGTTTATGCCTCTCACATTCCAGGCAAGCAGTGGGACTGGCACTTTGTGTCCCTGTTGGAACTGAGTGGAGATGAGGATATGTGGATGGAAATGGGAAACCTTTGCCTGTCCATAGGATGGGTGCAGCCAAAAGGGTTGGGTTTCTCTTCTTACTCACTGGAAAAAATTCTGTGCCTGGACAAATTTTTTAGGAAAGGAGCTCTTGTAGTAATTGGTAATTTTTGGTTAAATTTTTCTTGCATTGCATTTAAAAGTAGACATTGATATAAATGGAAATCTTCTGGAATTTTCCTGTAACTGGATCTTTGCTTTCCTTCATACCCTATGAGATCCTGATGCTCCTCTGGCTGCCCCACTGCTGCCTCTTAACAGGGGTTGTTGCTTTCCTCATTGCTGTTTTTCTTTGTGGTAGTGCCCTTTTATGGATGAAAGGATCTTGAGTTTACACAATAAAATCAAGACCCAAACGTTGGAGTTCCCAGACCAGTAAGTACTCAAAAACAAAAACAACCCATCTATCCTTATTTTACAGCTCATTTGAGTTGTTTCTCAAGCACTGCCTGGGTAGGGCTGGCTCTGTTCTGTGGTTTTGCAAAACTCAGGCCTTGAGTTGGTCTCTCCCTGCCCTGTACATATGGGATCACATATCACATTGCCTCAAAAGGGAATATTTTACTTTTTCTGGGGGTTTGGAGAGGAGGGAGAGGGAGTTTGGAGAGGAGTGTACAAGAACTCAGAGCTGCCTCACCGTTGGGGATGAAGTCCAGCCCCTCTGCCCAGAAGACCCTTAGGAGCTGGCACTGAGGTGAAGAACAGAGGCAGCATCCATCCCTTTCCTCATTTCATCTCTCCCTTCTTCCTTCCACAGGCCAGAAATTACAGACTTCTTGAAGGATTTGATTACACGGATGTTGGATAAAAATCCTGAATCTAGGATTTCGGTTCCAGAAATCAAGGTACTGACCCAGTCTCCTGGTTCTGGCTGTGGCTTCACTTCTGTTGGGTTCTCCTTGCTCAGCTTTTTTGGGGAGTCAGTTTGATCGCGCCAGGCTAGGTCCTCCCCCCGTGCCCAGGGCCCCTGGGCAGGTAAGTCCCAGCTCCTTCCCCTACTCTGGGACCTGCTCAGCTTTGGGACCTTTGGTGCCTATAGAAGTCGCAGGCAAAAGGAAATCCCCTGAGTACAGTATTTCCTCTGCTACCAGGAAAGTACTGTGCAACAGCCTTTCGCAGGAGATTTCTGGTCCTTCGCCCCTGCGGGAGCCTGGAAGGGGCGAGAAGCTGAGAGAATGGAGACCAAGGTAGGGGGAAAGGATTGCGGGGGAATTGTGGAACCGTTTTGTGCTCCTGCAGCCGACCAAGTCACAGGTGTGTGGGCAAGGAGAAACGGGTTCTGCCTTCAGGCATGGATTAAACCAGGTCCAGGACAAGGGCTCGGTGGGTCTCCCCATCACTGCTGCTCATATGTGTGGACTGGAATGAATCTCTCCTGCCTCCTGGTGCTGTCTCATCCATAAGATGAGAGTGAAGATAGGTCTCCTTCCCTAAAGCCCAGAGATGCCCAGTGCTGTAGGTCACCAAGGCTTGGTTGTGTAGCTGGGGCCAGTGCTGGCTCTGGATGAAACACACCACGGCATTTTCTGCTCCAGGCTGTGAAGTTCCTGGCAGTGCTGGGGTGAGCTGGCTCACCAGTGACATGGTACACCCCTGCCCTGCTCTCTGGCATTTCAGGAGCACATAGGGGCCATAGCTTGGATAAGGAGATGCGTTTGCCAGGCTTGTGTAGTTGGAGTTATGAAAAAGAGGAAATCGTTCCTGACAGGCTCTGTTATTCATTGAAGTTGCACCCTTGGGTCACCAAGAATGGAGCTGAGCTGCTGCCCACAGAGGATGAGAACTGCACCCTCGTCGAGGTGACGGAGGAGGAAGTGGAGAATTCGGTCAAGCACATCCCCAGCCTGGCCACCGTGGTGAGTACAAAGGAATTGCTGGTCTATGGATGCACAGCGGGGTCCACGCTGCCTGCTGGGGTTGGCCCTGAGCAGCTGGAGTTCTGCTGAAGGGCAAAAGCATTGGGCAGGATTATAGCAAAGACCTTCCCTCTCTTGGAAACAAGTGCTGCAAGACACTTGGGTGTCTCAGGGTCTCAGCAGCTCACTGGACATGGCCATACCCCAGAGTGCAGGGGAATATTTTAGAACAGTTCCAAAGGTTCCAAAGCCAGGGGGTTGCTGGTCTTCACACACGAGTAGCTGCCTAAGTATCACTGGTTTTACTCAGGGCAAAAGAGCATCCAGAACCTGCTCATGGCCAGGAGCAGGTGTTTTGGCAAGGCACAAGGAGCTCCTGCCCTGTTCTGCCTGTCCAGCTGTAGGGGCTGTGGGAACTTCCCAGGATGGAGATTTTATCTGGGCCACGACGTGCATCAGCCCCCGCCTGGAGCTATTCTTGGTGACTTCATCTCATCTCTTTTCAAGCTCATATTTTTATTCTCTGCAACCCACTGTGGTGGTGAGAACCACACAGTAACCCTGTCCTGTGTGGAAAGTGAAATTCTTTGTGGTTTTGAACCTAATGATTTCTTTGGGTGCCGCCAGCCATTGTGTTAGAAGCAGCAAGTGACCATTCACAGTTCCCTGGTGTGGTGTTATCTGCTTGTAGGCTCCTAGGCTGTGGTTTTTTTGAAGAACAGGGGCTTCTCTTTAAAGCCCCTTTTCCATCTCATAGCTGTGCCCACTTCTGGCCTCATTTCTGGAGCTCTCTCCCTTTTGGGTACCCTGCAGAGATCTCACTGACATGTGAATATGCAAATGTACCTTGTGCTGCCCAGGCTGAAAAAGCAGATTTTGCTCTGAAGAGATCACCATTGATGAGGGGTTTACCCCCTTTTTCCTCTTCAGAGGGGACTTGATCAGTGGGCTCAGTGCTCCCAGCCCTGTTGAAATCCAGGTGTGTTCAGCACACCTCAAGGCAAATCAGATTTTACTGCACTTCTTTGACTCTTAAATAATATACTGCCTCCAGGAAGATGTGGTATTTTCACATTTGCATTTGATCTTCAGAATTACCCTCTGGTGCCTGATCTTTGTGCAGCCAAGTGCAGGCGTTGACGCTCCAGTATGAGATTCACTCACGAGGCTTTGACTCTTAAAACACCCTTGCCTTCAGACACAGAATGGCTCACTGTGTGCCCTGGTGAGCAGATACACGAGGCACAGAGGGATGAGAAGCAACATCAAATGAAGCCAGGGGTTCTCAGAGATGCCCCTGCCAAGGCAGGGTCCAGTGCTGTTCACCTTGTTGTCCGCTCCCACCAGCAAAACAAGCTGGGGGATGCCAGGGAAAAGTCCTGACACATCTCTGTTCCCACCAGTCTCTGATTGGTAACTTTGTGTTTTGCAGACAAAGCTGGACAAATGGGCAGCTTTTCAGTTTGGTTTCAGATGAACATTAAGGTGAAATTGTGCCAGTTCCTTCCCTTCTCCCTTTCCAGTGAATTATTTTGCCAGGTAATCATGGAGGACTGGGAATTTGCAAGTACTGGATGCAGTAATCAGCAAAACCTACTTCTGGGGAGGAACGAAACCTCCCAGACTTGGCTTTGCTCTCCTTTCCAGCCTCTTACACCTAGTGTGCCTCTCACCTGCAAGGGTTTCAGATGAGGATACATCCCCTGTATTAAGCAGCTGGAGACTTGCAAAGATGCTTCCTTCTGTTTTCTATTAATAGAGCACTTTGGCTTGTTTTCACTTGTTTTTTTAATTACTTGGGCATGCAGATTGGATGTTCCTGTTGTTCTTGAATGAAGGAAAAGCACCCCTGATGAACTGCATTCTGGTTTTGCAGATCTTGGTTAAAACGATGATCCGGAAGCGATCCTTTGGGAACCCGTTTGAGGGGAGCAAGAGGGAGGAGCGGTCATTGTCTTCCTCTGGGCACCTGCTGCCGTAAGTGCCATCATCTCACTTCAGCCCCAAAAAACATTTGCAGCTTTTTCTGATACTCTGGAGGAGAAATTAAATAGTTGGGCTTTGAAACTTTTATGGGGGCCATGACTGCGACATTCACACCAGGTCCCTCTGATCTGTAACTGCTTTATGGGATTTTTGTGGTATTTTCTTGCTGATCTGATGGGATGAAGAACATCTTTTTATGGCACTTCTAGGCTGCTAATGTGGGGAGAGATGACATATGCTCAGCATCCCAAAGATCCCATGGCAGGGAAGGGGCAGAAACTGCTGTCTCATAACCTGCTTTGCCTTTTTCTGAGTCACTCAGTAGCTGGTTTATTTCCTTTGGAAACAGGAAACAAGGCAGTGAAGATAACCTGAAATGCAACGACTTGCCCAACGTGGGAGAGGAGGAACTTCTTTCTTGAACGTGGACTTTACGGTTCTGTCGAGCAGCTCAATCCAGGGCACGTCACCAAGTGTGCACTGGGGACGAGGTGACCAGAGCCCAGAGCAAACACAGCATGACATGGCGCTATCTCAGTACAATGCTGGATGTAGAGCTCACATAGCAGCATGTTATCACGTGTTATCAGACATCCAATTATTTGCCATAAATGTGGAACATCTCTGATCACTTGGACTGCTGACTTCTGGTGGGAGAGGCGCTGGCAGACAGCAGAGAGGTGAGCGGTGCTGGTGAGCAGCAACGGGGCTTTGCAAAACAAAACCCACAGCAGCCAAAGGAAAAAGTGTTTGGAACTGCTTTTAGCTGGTTTTAATGCCAAATAACTTGCAGGGACTGATGCCAGCGTCCCAGGGGCACCATGCCCATCGCGTGGCCGTGGGCACGTGCAGAAGGGTGAAGCTTTTGCCAAGTGGGATACACAGCAGTAAAACCAACCACACGTGTGCACTTTGAGAGTTCACGACCTACCAGGAATGTTGTTGCATCTATTTCTTGTCGTTCTGGTTTGTTTTTAATTGACACCTTTTTAACTGCATGGGAACAAAGCAAAAACCCACCTTTTCAGCTTTTTAAAGAATGCCTACATTTGTGAGCCAAGTTGTATGAAACAGCATCTTCAGGATGTTCAGAAAGTGAGGTTAATTACCTCCTCAGGTAATTAACATCCTTTCCAGTGGCCTTGGTGTGACCAGGACTTGGTAAGTTAGGTATTCAGTGTATGAAAGGAAAAGGTATTTAAGGGCTTAAGTTCAGTTTGAACTATTTTTGCTGCAGACATATGAGTGAAAGGTGGTGTTTAGAATGTTTTAAATAACAGAAGAAGCACTAACAGTTTGTTTCTAAATCTTTTACTTGATCTAGGGTAGATATACTATAAAATATAAAATTCAGGGTAAAATCCTTCACTTCCATGTACATTACATGGTTTACTACAATTAAAAATAATACAACTTATGCTGTTTTTTAAGTATAGACTTAGGGCTTGCTTAGAATTTAAGATCTTAATGATTAGCTAGTGATTTTCAAAGAAAAGTTTGTTTTCCAAACTCTTAATCTGGATTCTGGGGCCAATGCTATGTATTTTTTGCAAGTTTGTTACCAGTAATTTGTGAATGCCTGTGGATCAGAGGCTTGTTAGTAAATTAAGTGTATATCTAGTTCATGGATTGTTTCTTACGAAGAGCTCTTTCACCTTCAGTC
This sequence comes from Acrocephalus scirpaceus scirpaceus, assembly GCA_910950805.1. NCBI lineage: Eukaryota > Metazoa > Chordata > Aves > Passeriformes > Sylviidae > Acrocephalus > Acrocephalus scirpaceus. Next base: position 11,184,965 of record OU383788.1, read on the forward strand.
AGATTACTCTGATTATTTGTGGTGCTTGTACAAAATAATAATCTGTCGTGTGGTGGGAGAGACTCTGGTGTCCAGACTCACTTTCCCAAGTTCTCTGTGCTCAGACAAAGCTGGAGAATGAGGAGCCAGGGTTTGCCTGAGGAAAGGGGTCACGGTAAGTACGGTTGTTTTGTGGATGGAGCGTGGGACTAGGGGGGAAAAGGTCTGATTTTTTTCCTTTCTCAGTCTGATGTGGTTATGTGACCTTGAATGAGGCATTTGATCTACCTGACAGAGAAGGAGGATTTGAGTCTCCCAAGCTTGTGAGGGACTGATAAGGTGTAATTATTTGCCCTCAGGAAGAAGACACTAGGAGACTGCCAAGTGTCTTGATTAATGGTAAGATCTCTGCCTGTTAACCCTGGCCATGGATGCCCTGCCTTTAGAAAGTGACTGTTCCCTTGTCTTCCTTTATTTTATCCTGGGCAGCACAAGTGAGCCAAGGTCCTTGGCCCTGCTGCAGTCAGACCTGGCCTGGTAATTCCTGGTTAAGACTGGTTTTTGTTAAAGCCAGGACAGCATTAGCAAGGGTGCAGATGCCTACCCAAACTGTCCCTTACACTTTTTGATCACTTGAAGCGATGTTCCCCCTAAATTGCAATTTATTATGGAAGCATTGTGCTGCTGGCCTCTCTCCCAAGCCAGTGAGGACAGTTGGTGGTTTAGGAGCAATACTATGGAGTTTGGAGCCATAAGACATGCACTGTTTTCCTCCCATTTTAGTCCGAGGCTATGCCAAAGCCCTGCAGCTTCAGCTATGGGAAAACCAAACAGGTAACTTGGGGGCAGCACTACTACAGCTGCCTGCTCCCCCTACACAGGACTTTTCATTGTGGAAATGTGTGTGAGTGGGCAGCCTGGTTCTGTAACCCTGCAAATGGACTTGATCTGCCAAAAAAAAAAAAAAAAAAAAAGTCAAAAGCTAGGGGATCCTATTATTTTAGGTAGTGCATAGTAATGTGTGTGGTGTGTTTGCTAGAGTGTGTTGTAGAGATCTCTGTGCTGCCCATCCCTGGGTGTGATTTGTCAGGTGAGACAGTTTACATTGACCAAACAGGTCTGCCAGGTTTAACACAGCTTCTCAACAGCTGTACCAGCTCCCTGATGCCCAGCCAGTCTCTGGGCCTCAGATACTCCCACTGACCAGTGTCTGACTGCCTGCATGGGCTTGGTTCTAAAGGATGCTAAACTCAGCACTTCCCCAAGGTGCTCTCCAAACTGAGTGTCCCTCAGTGCAGGCTCTGGTGGGGCTGCAGCCAAATGCACATTTCGGAAAGAAACGCAATGTGGATTTTTCTGGTTGGTCAGCTCTGTTGAAAGCATAAAGCATGGCTGTGTGAGGGAGATCTCTAAATGCATGACCTGTTAGAGAAGCTGTACTGTGTATATAAACCTGCTCAGTTCCCCAGCTGCTGTTCCTTAGTAGTAATGCTGGCTTTCTCCTTATAGTGAAGTGAACATTTTGCTTGTGCCTTGGAACTGGGTGATAGCTTGATTTCCCCAACTCCCTTCCTTCCAAGCAAGCCCAGTGCTGACTGTGGGCTTATTGCTGGGTACTAAGCCTTTTTGGCTCTGAAAGCACACAGGAAAGTGCTAAGGGGAAACCAGGCCTCTTATCTGAGTAGTTTTCCATGGTGGTCCCCTCTTACTATCAGGCAATTGATCTGTTTCTTTTCTAAGGTCCTGAACTATTCCTAATTTTTATACTGTTTGTTTAATGACCAAGGCTTGTGTTTCACTCCTATCCCTTTATTATGCATTTAACTTTATCAGGTGTTATCAAGTTTAAATACTGTGTATTTACCACTTTTAAATTATATTACCTAAGAAGAAAGAATAAACCAACTGCTAAGTGTTTTTCCACACAGGTGTTCAAGCTTCACTGTACAAGTTGAAATAAATGACATGCAACCAAACCCAGAGTTAGCTGATCAAGTGGAACCATTATTTTGTTTGTGTGGTCTTTATCAAGCTGTGAGAGTTTTGTTGGAAGAGGAATCTGAAAGCACTCTCCTATGTTAGTGAAGTCTGGTGCTCTACCATTACTGGAGATCTTGGGCTATGATGAGACCACAGCAGCTCAAGCCACTGTGTAATCCAAACTGAGTGTTCACATGCACAGACTGGAGAGCTGACTCTTGGAAGGGCACTCTTTGAGCTGGGACACAACTTAGTGCTCAACAGCAGCAGGCACATAAAGAATAAAACAAAATGATAATGCTGTGGTTCACCCACTGTGCTGCTGGAGAAAGGCAGCCAGGATGGTGGAGATATGAAATAGATCCCAGGGCTCAGTAACACCAGAAAAGGTTCAGAGAAAAGGAAGCCCTGGACTTTGTGAGTCAGTGTGATCACTAGAGGTGCTCAAGGTCATGTGAATATAAAAGCCAACAAATCTACTTCAATCAAATTGTGTAAACCCATTAAATGCAGCAGCCCAGACACAGGGTTGGTGTGGTGATGAAAAGCAGAGGAGGCATGACAGGGAGTAACAGATCTGTTCTTCCAAGCAGTTGGTACCAGCACTCAGATAAAGACCCTAAGATCTTGGCCTCTGCAGGCCAAGTCTTTTCCCTTGGAGAGGGTTTAAGGCAACAGACATGGACAAAGTCAGAAGAACCAAGGCAGAGCAGCTGCAGTTGCAGCAGCACATCTGCTGAGAGAATCAAGAGGCAAAGCCCACAGAGCCCTGGCTTTGATAGCCCTCCACTAACACTTGGTATGTGGGGAGAAATGAACAATCAAAACCCAGCTTGCAGAACTTCAAGAGGGCTGAGGGAATGTAGTATTTTATTAAAGTAAATTTTAAAGTAACAGCATAAAAATTAGACAAAACAGAAAAAAAGTTCTGTAACCAGTAAGCCATTTATCATAGAATGGAGCCAGACTCTGCTTTATCTTGGTCTGTGGCCACTGGAGCTTGGAGACCCAATTAAATAGTAGGTACAGGCTCAGCTAATCTTCACAATCCTTTAGGGAAGGAAAAATGACAACAGCGAGGAACTGCTGTCCCAAGGTTAGGCACCCCCTGGCAGCAGACAAGTTCACTCTAAGGAAAAATCTGTGCCTATTGTCCTGTGCCCTCTACTGTCAGTGAGCTCAGGGACAGGAGGACTGGCAAAATGGTGATACCAGAGCTGTCCCTGTCCCAGGCTCAGCCAGTGCAGATGTCGGGCATAAAGCACAATTTTCCCTCTGTGCTAAGTGCAAATAACGTGGAAAGACAGCAGACAAGGAGCAGACCCAGTTCTTCTCTCTGGGACTGGCTCCCAAATAGTAAAGAGTAGTGAGGATGGTCCCTTTCTTAGTTTGGTTCCCCACTTCCTTCTAGCAAAGAGGGAGTGGTCTCATGGCAGGGTCAAGAAATGTTCCCAGCAGTGGTTTAGAGCAGCAATTGGTCCTGCAGCACAAGGAGCTCAGGAGTCTGTTCCATATGTCTCACCAACTCCCTGCAAGGATCAGAGATTACAGTTCTTTGCCAGAAGCTCTTCTTTCTCCTCCTTCCAATCACATAAAGTCCTTTGCACAGGCAAGCTACTTGCTCTTACTCTGACTTTACTTTTCCAGTGGCACAAGGTGTTTTGATTGAGAAATCTGCCCTCTGCAGCCACACTTCCCACCAAGCACAGGGCTGTAGGGCTGAGCTCTGTCCTCAGCACCAGTCAAGCAACCAAATCCTACTGACCAAACAGATCACTTGGACCCTGGAGGGAGCTGTAACTGTGGCTGTGAGCATACTGGTCTCAGAAAATACCAACCCATTGGATGGGGTTTTTTTCACAACTGCAGCAACCCTAAAGCCAAGAAAGAAGGATTTGATGGGAACAGGGCTGTTCCCTACAGCTCTTAGAGGGCAAATGCCAATGACTGCAACCCAAAAAGGAGGTGCAGTAGGAGCATGACAAGTTCTCAAACATACATTTTCTTCTCCAAGAATGGTTGCCCAGGAAACATGACAATATTTGTTTCTAGTGCTCTTCCCACAGCTTTGAGGTAAAAATTAGCTTCTCTGATGAAGACAAAGTTTCCTTAGAACTGTGGTTCAAAATCCCCATTTGATGTGGATTTACTACATCCTGTTTCAGAATCTCTGCGGAGCCAGAGGAGGAAGCAATTCTGCCTTTACCCTGCCTTTGTTGATGCTTACCAGTTCATAATCCTCCACATATTTGTATTTCTTCTCCCGATAGTAGTATCTCTTCTTCATGCAATACAGAACAACAACGTCACACAGCACTGTTGCCTAGTGGAGATTGAAAGAGTTTAACACAATGATCCTCAGAACTGAGGCACCAGAATCGAGTCCAAGTGTAGACAGTGTCACTTACCACACCAAACAGTGCTAAGCCAGAGCCGATGTTAATCATGGTGGGAATTACATCAAATTTTCCTGCCTAGAAGATAGTCACAAGCCTGAGCATGCTTTTCAGCATCTCTGAAAGCCCTCATCACTACAAGACCTTCAGGAACTGTCACCCTACCTTTCCAAACACTATGATATCAAAGCGGATGCCATAAGCTTTGACAAGCGTCCGTGATTCAGTGCCATCACTATTCCTGTAGTATTTTGCAAACCTGCAGAGAAGATAGGTCACAGCTTATCTGGAAATTCTGAGGTTGTTTATGTGATCATGCAACATCCAGGTGTGTTCCCCATGCCAAGAGGATGGGCTGAACATTGGTACTTCCAGACACAAGCCCCGAGTGATGGAGATCTCATGCTGGCAAGCTCATGGGAGAAAAGCCCAAAGCAGGTGAATTCAAGACAACAGTGAGCACCGTAAAATGAGGAAACTTGTAAGGCATAGGAAGGGGAGAAAGCAACTTTAGCAGGGGAGCAGGACTAACAGGAAGAAATTCAGCTACACGAGAGAGGCGGGCAGGCGGCTGCAGGGTATCCGGCAGCCGCGAGAGGGCAGGGCCGGGAGCACCCGCGAGGCTCGGCCCGGCACACAAAGGCTGCTCCGTGTCCCGCACGGGGTGACAGCAAGCAAACGACAGGGGAAAGGGATGAGAACAAATAAGAGATCAGACTTACTTCGCCACGTGGTTGACTAAGGCAGGAGGAAGCAGAAAAGAGGGTGGAAGAGAAAAGGAAGGATTGGTAAGGGGCTAAACCAGAGTCTGAACTTAGCAAGAGCATTTCAGATCCAGCTGTGATTTCCTGCAGACAATCCTGACACCCCAATACCTGCCGGCCTGACACTCCCAAATACACATTTGTGCTCTGCACAGCTCCTCAGCAAATTCATCCAAGTTCCACCCAAAGATCCTCTGTGCTAAGTGAGATTTTCTGATTCTATAAATAACAGCCCTGAGCCGTGTTTCCTCACGAGCAGGAATCCTGCAAGGACCTTGGCAAGGTGGCAAATCCGTATTTGAGTCTGGATGCAACCAGCTGCCAGCTCTGTGCTGGTGTTTTACTGAAGTGTTTGCCTTAGCTGTACTGGCCAGAATGTGCATGTGGTGAAGGTGTATGCCAGGATACTCCTGGTGGAGATATGGTCTTAACTGACAGAGACACTTTTATAGGTTATATAGTTTTTATAGGTTATATAGGTTTTATAGTTTTTCCCCCAAGCAGATTGAAGGACATGCTTCAGTCTCCCAACCCCACCTCAGTCCCCTCAAATTTTGCCCTTTCAGCACACCCTGAGACAGTCAGTTGTCCCATTGCCATCCCATTGATCAAACAGCCACCAAAAAGTTGATGGAAACATGACTCAGGCACTCTGATGAAATCACTGGAGCTTAACTGACTTCCCCCCTCTGCTGTGGTTTGCACACAGTGAGGATCCCACCTGCTCTGTCTTACAGCATCAAAAAAGCTCTCCAGGTTTTCCTCTGTTGCTCTCCAAGCACCATTGAAAGCCCAAACTACCTCAACTGCCAGTGGCACATGGAGCTGCAGGGACACCAGGTGCCCTCCACAGCCACATTACCTGAAGTTGTAGCCAGGTGAGACAGTGTGGGCTGAGTCCTTGTTGTCGAGGCGCCGGAAGGAATATTTTGGCACACAGTGGGAAGCAGCTCTGTCCAGGTTGCAGTCCCAGTTGATCTGCAGTGCCATGACTCCACCCTGCCAAGTGGAGAACAGGAGGTGATGGGCAGTCCAAGTGCACAGCCAGCCCAGCACTAGGCTCTCTGCTGACCAGGACCTGATTTACTGGCTCTAATCCCCAGGCTCAGTCCAACACTCTTTTCTGCTGCTACAGAACCTTGCACATAACCCCACCCAAACAAAGCAAGGCCAATTATTTTTCTTAAGTAGAATTGACTCCAGTCCCTCTGGCCAGAGCACTCTCCATCCTGCAGCTGATCTGTGCTCTGTGGCTCATGCCACGAGGCAGAGGGGACAACCCCCTACCACTCCTCTTCTAAAACCAGCTGAAGCCCAAGAGAAGAATCTGCCAATACCTCCACAGCCATTTCCTGGAAGTCCTGCCCTGCAGCTTCAACTATTTTCCCTAAACGGAAGATAGGGCAGAAGGGATCTGTCTGGGCATCATAGATGCAGTTCTTGAGGTAGGTGGAGCTGATGGTGGGGAGGATGTTTCGCCTACAGGAGAACAGAAAGAGAAGAGTTGTTGCATCCCCTTTACTGCCCACAGGACCAGACAGTGTGATGACCCTCTCACTATTTACTTGCTGAAGTTGAACTTGCGGTACCAAATGTTGTTCTTCACCAGAAGGGTGAAGTTCTCAGCTTCTTGCAGGAATGCTGGCCTACAAAACAACAAGGAAACACAATCAGGACTCTGCAGAGTCCTTGGGGCTTATCTCTTCAGCTATTCCCAACAGCATCTCACTGGGAGAAGCATCAGCTGTGTACCTGCTCTCAGGAGGGGCATTGTGGAGTAGGAAGACAGAGAACTCACTTGGGTATGTGATAGTCATCCTCCACAGGGCACCACGCAAAGACCTCACAGGTCTTAAAGCTGCTGTTGTATGGAACACACTTCCCAGTCTGGATGCCTGGAAAGACATGTGCATGGAGGTACTACTGAGCAAAACCAGGCAGTATTTGACCTGTGACATCCCCTCACTCCATACAGTGAAAGAAATTTTCCCAGAGGTGAAGTGCCACTACCAAACCCCATATTATCTTCCATAGCAAGAGTAATTTCAGAGAAAGAAGTATCAGGTGCTTTTCCTGAGTCAAATCCTCATCCATGTGAAATACTGCTTCAGGGACTGAAGGCCATGAAAAAGCTTCACACTGTTTGCTAACTCACCAAAGCCCACATCTACCCAGCATCCAGCCAATATAGTCTAAGTTCATCTGGTCTAAGTCCACCAGAAGAAAAATCTGAACTTCCCCTTCAGTTGTCTTACATGTGAGAGAAAAAGAACAAGCAGACTGAAGTGAAATGCTGCTTCCTTCACAGCAGGGAAGGTACAGCACAGAGGCACCACAATCCAGACCGAAAGGAGCCTTTGCTGCAGGTTTCTTACCACTGCTGTGGGTGCTGACATATCCTGGAACACAGCTGTTGTTCTCCTCACACTTTGTTTGATCATCTGGGAGCTGGAGAGGAACAATAGTTACACAAAACTCTGAGAACCCTCTCCCCTGCACCCCCACCCACACAAGGCAGGATTAAAGCAGATTCTGCACCTACCTCTGGGCAGTGGCCTTGGCTCTGGTTCAGTGTGAGTATTGCATTGGTCATGACAAACACGGTGTTCTCACCCTGAGCATGCAGAACAAGAAGGAAACTTAGGAGTGACAGTCTGCCAAGAGCGTCCAAGGCACTGCACCAAACATCTTTTTTGACAGAGCCCAGGTGGCCCAACAGAGGGGACTTGCTCTGGACACTGCTGGCACAGTGCTAAAGGAGCAGATTCCTACGTGTATCACCTGGTGCTGCTGTTTAGCCAGAGGAAGGACTGGGACTGGCAGCTCTTTCTGTCCTCCCACTCGGCCCAAAGTTCCTCATTCATATTATGAAAACAGAGCTCACACAGCTCCTCAGGGGAGTCGTAAGGCAGGAGCAGAAACAGAGCTCCAGCTGCAAGTCAGAGCACAACTCCCACACTTTCTTTTTGCAATATATCAGTTAGGAATTTCCCTGGTCCTGTTTCTTTCAGGGAGCCCTATTTTCATTACTTTACTTTCACTACTTTCAGATCCGTATGACTCCAGATCTGTCATCTGCTTCCGCTCCACTGATACGCAAATATGACCACTCAGGCAAAATCTGGCTAAATCTGTCTTTTTTTCTGCACCACATATCATGCAGACAGAGGGACCCACGACCAGCAGCTTGGCTGTGCCTGCCCAGCCTGAAGGCCACCACATATGGCCCACACAGTGCAGATTCCCACAGATACAGTCAATCAGTAACTACAGCGATGCTTCCTGTTCAGTTCTGCATCAGGTGACTTGCAGCTATCCCTGTGGCTTCTGCCAACAACATAACTTGGGGTTGTTTGCTTTAGAAAGCAGTAAAAAGATGACAGGTGGTTATTGTTGCAACTTCTTCGTAATGCCTGCAAAGTTCCTCCTCTGCCAGGACCGGTGCTGTTGCAAGTCTTTGTGGTCAGCATGGAGAGTGGGATCAGTGCACCCTCAAAGAAGGAAAGGCTCCAAGGAGAACTTGGAGCCCACTTGAGTATCCAAAGGGGGCTTATAAAAAGGAGGGAGGGGGACCTTTTACACTGGCCGATAATGATAAAATAAGGGGGAAGAGTTTTAAACTAAAAGGAGAAATTAAGAATAGATATTAGAATTCTTTACTCTGAGGGTGGAGAGGCCCTGGCACAGGTTGCCCAGAGAAGCTGTGGCTGCCCCTGGATCCCTGGAAGTGTTCAAGGCCAGGCTGGGCAGGGCTTGGAGTAACCTGCTATAGTGCCCTTGACCACAGCAGAAGGGTGGAGCGAAATTATCTTGCTTGCTTCCAATCCCAAACCGTTCTATGATTCTACACAAGCACACACACATACGCTTTTCTTGGAACAAGCTTCCCCAGGGCAGGTGCTCAGCATGATCTGTAACAAAGCAAAGCTGCTTCATACTCTCATATCATGGCCACGCTGGAGCCAAAGCTGCTCCAGCTCTCAGTGGACTTTAGCAAAGCAGTAGCTATTTGTCAGACAACCTTTTCTCTCTGCATGTGAAAGTGATTCATACCTGAGGAGGGATGACATAGTCAGCTACATCCCAGATCCTGGCTCCCAAGGTGGATGTGTTTGTCAATGCTACTCCCTTCACCTTCGTGGTTACAGAACTGACCACAGTGTCTGTTTCCTGATAGCCCTTTTCCCACAGAAAAACCCACCTGAAAGAAAAGGATTGCAAGAAACAATAGATAAACATCATAAACAAGTTCAGGTTGGAATTACTCCTTTTCCCATGTCACCTGAAAGGGCCATTCCAGACAGTTTCACAGCATATCCTTACAAAAGGGTCACCAGATTGGCAATCTCCTGATTTTTGGGGTGATATTTTTTATTTTCAGATTGGTTGGCAGGGTCTAATTTGCTTTAATGCCCAGCCCTGTTGTAGGAAAGACAATCACCTCCGGAGACGGTCCCACCCCTGAGGGGCCCTTCGCTTAAAAGTTGGACCTGATGCTTGTGGGGCCCTTTCCAACTCAGAATATTCTGCGATTCTGTCCACAATCCCAGTTAAGCAGTGCCACCACGTTCGGTGAACTCCGGACTCCCGTCAGCCCCTCAAGCCCTCACAGAATCGGCCCCGCGGCCCCTGAGGGCCCCTGAGGGCCCCTGAGGGAGGGGCGGCTCCCGCCCTCAGCCCCGCGGGCTCCCGGCTCGGAGCCGCCCGCTCCCCTCAGAGCGGCCGGCCCGGGACGGCCGCGGCCCCGCCGCCCGCTCACCCGATCACATAGGCGAGGATGCCGAGCTGCACCGCGCGGTTGATGAGCCCCACTTTGCGGCTCTTTATCAGCACGATGCGCGGGGTGTCGTACTCGAAGAGGAAGCTGTGGAGAGCCCCGCATAACGCCATGGCGGCGGCCGGGAGGGGAAGGCGGCCGGGACGGAGTCGTCCCGGGCCGGGCCGCGGCTGCCGCAGCCCCACAGCGCCCCGAGCCGCCCGCCGGGCGCTCCCGCAGCCCCGGGGCTCGGAGCAAATTGCCCGAGGGCAGCGGAGGCAGCGGCACCGGCAGCCACGGACTTTCCACGGCTGTTTTCACAGAATCGCAGAGCCCATTAGGTTGGAAAACACCTCTGAGATCATCGAGGCCAGCCTGTGACCGAACACCACGTTGGCAAATACACCAGAGTGCCACGCCAGTCTTTACTTAAACACTTCCAGGGTCGGTGACTCCAACACCTCCCTGGGCAGCTCGTTGCAATATCTAATCACCCTTTCGGGGAAGAAATTCTTTCTAATTCTTCCTAATGTCCAACCTAAACCTACCCTGGCACAACTTAAGTCAGTGCAAGGACCAAGTAACTGCCTGCGAAAGAGAGCAGAGCGTATTGAAGACTGTCACCTTCCCATCCACAATGACGAAATTCTTTATCTATCCTCTTGCAGGATTAATCTTTGTTATAAAAGCAGGGATCTACCACCTAGTTCATGTACTCTCCACCTCGTCCTGAGATACCCAACACAGTTCTTATTGTAGAAACATCACTATAACCCTCATAAGAGCAAGTAAAGCAGCAGGAAGAGATGAAGTGAACTGACAGAGTGGCAGTGGGAATTTCAGGCAGTACAAAACTATTACTCTTTAGTTCAGCTATATATTAGTAAAATGCTTAATTTTTTACAAAAAAACCAAAACAGATAGGACCAAAAGAAGTGGGGAAAGATAGGAGTATGAGTGAATATTCAGTGTAACTTTCAAATGGAGTATTGGTTCGTATGCTAGAACAGAAATGCATAAATGCCTATGGTAGTACTTTCCCACTCTGGATAGATAAGATGCTGCAATATGAATATTAACACAATTAATGCATTTTTCAACTGAAGATATAAATACAAGTGGCATAATCTGCCAGCAATATATCTTAAAATGTATGTGGGGAATGGAAATGGCAAACTGCTGGGTTAACTCAGAAAGAACAAAGCTTTGTTGAAAGGAGTGCAGAACACACCTGTTACAATCCTTCTCACCTTGTTTCTACAAAAATAGAACATGTCTAAATATAACAAAAATAGAGAATAGAAAAGGTGTTGGAGCACAGATTAATTTACCCTGAATTCGCTGCTCCTTGGATGTACTCTGGCCTTACACATCTTAGCACAAAGCTACTCACACAAGTTCAGGGGAAGGAGGTGGAGGAGGCAAGGCCTGCTTGAAGCTAAGAGCAAACAGGAGGCCAAAGTCCCAGATTACCATTCTGATTAGTATGAATGAAATGCCTGAAAATATTACATAAAAATGGTAAAATTACTTTTCATTGTAATTCCTTGGTTCAAGATAAAAAGAACAACATAAAGAGAACCCACTGGGCTTTTTCAGAAAATGCTTTGTGTCACTAGAATCGCCTAAAATGAGCATGTTTGATCTGGTTGGACCATGATGCCTTCAATGGTGAGTTATGAAACTCATTCAGTGGCCTCTTTCTAGAGCCTCAGAATCCAGGGCTGCAGAAAGCCGACAAGGCTGGGGCAGAAAAATGCTCAGCACCACATTTTTTAGGTGATACATCTTTTGGGCTTCCTTCCTTCAGGGTCATGCTTTGAGGTGACTTCTGGCTTTCTTCAGGGAGCTATCAGACAGCACCAGGTGCTGAAACCAATTCAGATTGTGATGTGGTGCCCTTTCTTCCTTCAGCAAGAGCTGCTCATGGTGCCTCCAAGTTGGTTGGCATTTGCCACAGCAGCACCACTTTTGGCAGTCTGGGGAAGAGGCTCCTTGTCTAAGGGTTAGCCCCTGCTCATATTCTTCATTATGATGGTTCTCATGGGACTCACCAGTACACATCGGCTCAGATTCTTCATTTTCATGGTTCTCATTGGACTCACCAGTACACATTGGCTCAGATTTTTCATTTTCATTGTTCTCATTGGACTTGATGGTGCAGCAGCTTGCCAGCAGCATAAAATTTCACAGGGTGGCTCTGCAACAATTCCCAACATAAATCAAAGAAAACAGCATTTGCTGCTTCATCCAACCACTGAGAGAATTTTCAACATCCTCACCATTGGGTTCTGCACTTGACACAGCACAATAGGGAAAATGATGATGGATCAGCAGATCTGGAGGAGGATTGTTTTTCTGTGTTGCCATCACCCACTCCAGTGAAACTGAATCGACACCTCACGAGTTGTTTCAACACTGACGCACTCCTGCGGGCATGTATCCACCACAGGAAAGCAGCTTTTTTTAGTTGACTCAAGAAAATACATCCTCTGGTCACAGAGTGCCCATACTCTAATAGCTTTATAATCATGTTATTCTAGACCAACTCTGAACTTCTGAGCACACTTTAGCATTTTGGACATCAGCATTTTCCATGCTCTGATCAATAGAGAGTGGCAAGAATCATGAGAGCCTTAACTAACTTCCAGTTTCTTATTGTATCAAAACCCTGACTTTCCTGGTGCACAGCTCACATCAGCTTGTGGATCAATAAGCACTCACAGAGCACTCCACTGGGGAGCATCTGGAACCTGATCCAAAAGATCTTCTGAAAAAGGTATTACAAACAGCAGTCCTTCAGCCAGCTAATCCAACTGCCCTGCCTCGGGCAGAAATGAACAACCCAAAATAAAAAAAAACCTTCTTGCCAACATGCAATTGTTCAGCTCCTGCCATAACTAACAGGAAGGAAAAGGAGGTCTCCTGTGTAGTTCATGAGATTTACCTTTCAAAGGAATTTGGTCAATGAAGACAATCATGGGTGTAACTAAAGCCCAACATTGCTACCTCAGTATCTCAACCACATGGCAGAGCTTCCTGGGCTCTGACCTTGGTATTGTTCTGGTAGAAAATAAACACTCAGCTTTGCTTTTTAGTGATTCCTCCATTTTTTCTCCTTGCCAATGGAACTTGTGAAGGAACTTTATACATCAGAGTTTTGGACCAAACTTCTCATCCATTATTTTTGGTGCCTGTAGTGACCCACTCCTGGCATGTTAGAGGAAGGTTAGGAAACAAGGCAGAATGTGTCAACTGTGCAATGTAATTGAAAGCAAAATTCTCTCTGTAACATGCCAGCAGGAGCCTACACAGGGTGACATTTCAAAATGACTGGCAGTCACTGAAATTTTGTAACAAACCCTTAGGATTTCATTAACTCAGGAAGCTCATGCATATCTTTCCCGGATACTGTATGAACAATTACAGCCTTCCTGTTGTTGGACAAAGCCTTTTTCAGATCATAACTCTGTCCACATGAGAAGGGAATGGAATTTGCTCTCAAGTGCTGAAAAACTTCAGCAGAAGGAGCTGTAGGAGGCATTGTGGGCACTGGAGGGGACCTGGCAGTGGAAAAACTGCTCTGTTTCTGCAGAAAACCCCAAATTAGGGAGAAGATGAGATATAAATGCAGAAACTTATATGTATCTTATATTTTATACATATGGGCTTGTAAATGAGCTAATGAAAGTGCTAATTGACCTAGTTTCTTGTGCATATATTTCAAAACTGACTGAGAGCAACTAAAATTCATTACAATTCGCTTCCTTAGAGTATCAATTCCATAATTTCAGTTGAAATAAAATAGTTAATTTTTTTTTTCATTCTTTGGCTGCTACAGAATAGAAATAAAACATTTTTTATCTTGGATATTGTACAGTCATGGGGTTACAACAAAAGATGGCTAAGAGGACCTTACATCCTACTCTGGGTCACAGCAGCATTGTTCCATAGAGTCTTTCTTCTAGAGTTTTCTTATTTCACTTTGAGATTGCCAGCATTGAGATTTTCCTGATCTATGTAGGGAGGATGAAAAGATTGTTCTTTGGTCTAAGGAGGATCCCCAAACACCAGCCTGTAGTACAAAGCACAGACAACCAATCTACCCCACGGGGAAGTGGAAGCAACCTCACTGTGATAAACGAACCCACATTTCTTTCTTTGCAGAAGAAAACCCCACATTAGGAAACTTTTTTCTTTATTTCAGTCCCTGATTAAAGCTCTCTTACGTTGATGCATTTTCCTTGACATTTGAATTAATGAGCCAAATGTCTCCAGTGAATTCAGGATGAGCCTGCGACACCTAAAGCTGTTTCTATGGCAGCTGCATGGTGGTACAAACTGGAGGCTATGACTTCACTGCAGGATCATACAGCAGGGCAGCCTGGTAGAAGTCAATTATTTGGGTATTGTAATGAGTGCTAACAGTATGGCTGTGAAGGAAAGAGCTGTCTTAAATACATGAGATTTATAAGTGCCTAGGCAGAGGGAGGATCTTAAAATTTCATTACATTTTCAATGTTTTCTTTGTTGTTTTCTCATTGTGTTTCTTTCAACACAAAAAAAAAGGTAGATATTTCTTTCCCTTACTTAGGGAGGTTTTCCATAGATTCCACAGGGAATCCCTGACCTCACAGGTTTTTAACAGTTGCATTATAATTCACACATTGTCCTGTTTGAATTCTTGTAAAGAAACAAGCTCTTTCTCAAGGGGTTTTTGCCACTTAGAGACAGTTCCAACCCGTCCTCCTCAAATATAAGATAGCGAACTTGACATTTCAGATTGTTGCAGGTTTCTATAGGAGGAAGCTGCAGAAGGAACTACCCAAACCATGGTCCTGCCACACCTCATCAATCCTTATTTAGCATTTTGCTTGGGTCAACAGTGCTTGTCATTGTTTGGGCTGAGGGTGAAGTAATTTCCTTCACAAATTTATATGAAGTTCCATATCTGGGTCTGGTGATAGATGGAGAAATCAAGTGTTTCAGCTGGAAGTTTAATTCAACAACATGAGCCAGTTAAAGGAGGATGTAAAAGTGGGCAGAAAATCTGAATTCTGCATATTGAACTGACATTAACTGAAGACTTGCCTGCATTGGTACAGTATATTCTGCTGTATCCCAGATCCTGTTGCTTTTGTGAGCCACTTTCTTCACACTGGTACTTACTGAGCTGTTAACATAATCCTCTCCTGCCAGAGTCTGTGAGAAGTGGCTAGACAACTGTCTGAACAAAACAGAAAAGACAAATAAGCCCATAAGAATAAAATGTGTCAACTTCTTTGTATCATTCTTGAACAAAACACACTCCAAGATAAAAGTCAGATAAAAGACATTTTCAAGTAGGTGAGAGAATTTTTGAGTGAGACACATCAGCTGGATCAAACTCTGCCTTGGTTTCACTTTCACAACTTTTGGCTGTGAATTGATGTACACAAGAAGAGAATTTCTGTTTTCCCATCCTAAATGACACAGACAACATGAGATGACATCCTGACCCTTCAGATGCCATTTGGGAAACAGCAATTATCTGTAACAGACCTTGATGTCATCCAAAAATGTTCCCCCATGCTGTGTTGCTGTGGACCTAGACTCTGACTTTTTCTGTCACAAATGGTAGTGTCCTGTCCATATTGTTTTTCTTTAAAAGAGCTTAAAAAACATAGGCTTTAATTTTTCAGAGTGACTATTTTTGTGCCTCATGCTGATTGCTTCAAAAATGTTGGCCTAACATTTTTACTTTCTCATGAATTGAATGTGTTAAGGAGGAAGGACACCTCTGTTCTAAAGCTGACAGGAATGTCACCCAGCTCATCTAACCCAT
The DNA here is from genome assembly GCA_910950805.1 of Acrocephalus scirpaceus scirpaceus. Taxonomy (NCBI): domain Eukaryota; kingdom Metazoa; phylum Chordata; class Aves; order Passeriformes; family Sylviidae; genus Acrocephalus; species Acrocephalus scirpaceus. Next base: position 11,200,664 of record OU383788.1, read on the forward strand.
AAAAGCACTGTCAAGTTTGAAAAACTATTGTATGTTCAGAAGATACTTTCTACATTACATAAAAGTGATATAAAAGGCTTGCTTTGAAAAACAAGCCACAAGCACTTGCACCAATTGGGGTTAACAACAGACTTTTTTTGGATGGAGATAAAATAGGATCTGAAGAACAGAAATACAAAGCAACTGATCAATGTTCCTTTATTTATATCCTTTATTTTGACAGCATTTCAGCCTTTTCCTCCTGGAGAACAGTGCTTTGGTGTAACAATGTTGTTGGAAAGTGGCAGTGGGAACCCAGCTCTGAGTAGCAGAAGGTGGGCATAGAACCTTAGTAAGGTCACTTGGATTTCCTGCAGACTTGATCCTTGGTGCGATTGGGATCAGTGTGCGCAATGTCCTGGCCTGCTGCCCTCCCAGGAGAATGAAACCTCCAGAAACCTCAGCAGACTTTGTTCAGCAAACTTATCACTGAGAGCAGCCCTTGCTTGGCAGCACAGAGCAAAATTTGCCCTTTAGAGGCAATCAATTATGGCATATTCCTAAAACATCTTATTGTTCTTGGAATCTGCTGCAAGGGGTGACTCGCCATTTCATCTGACCTTGAACAGCAGGTTCTACAGAGCAGGCTCTAATCTCAGAAACACTGGTGTAAACCTGAGACTAATCTGTGGAGTTATTTTGGATGTTTTGGACAAGAAACAAAACCAGGCAGCATGGCAAGAAACAAAACCGAGTGTTTTCTAGAGGAAGCTTAGTTAACTCTGCCCAACCAACCCCTCCTTGTTCAATAACATCCTATGCCACACTCCCACCTCAGTTCCCACAACCACATCCACCCTCCAATGTGGCCTAACACCAGATCAATGGTCTTGTTTGGTCTTGTTTGCTGCCATGGCATCATCTCTCCTCAGTACTACAGAAGTAATGCTGGGACAACTGGGGCTAAATGGATGGAAGCCAGCATCAGGCCAGCCTCCTCCTGGGCCTGACTCTCCACCCCCCAACACTTCACACCAGTGTAAAGAAGGTGTAACACTCTTCTGGGCTGAGCAGGCACACACAGCACCCACTCCACAGGGCTGGCAATGCCAGGCAAGGTGCAGGGCAGTGGTAAAGTGGGGTCGTCAATGGCCATGGAGATTTCCAGCTTCCTATTTCATATTGCTTGGGACACCATTCTACCTGGTCTTAGTCTGGTTTTGCACCAGGTGCTGGGATCAAAAAGGAGTGATGAAGTCACTGCTCCTCTCAGCAGAGCCAGTCCATGGCACATACCTTGGCTGTGCCTCTCCTGCTGCAGTCACACAAAGCTGCAGCTGCTCAGTGTGTTCTGAGCCAGCCGTGTGCTTCTGCTCCAGGGGACAGGGAGAGGTGTGAGGCCACCACTGACACTGTACACACAGGAGGTGGGGCTGGAAAGGTGCAGAGCTCTCAAGGTCCAACCTGTAAATCCCAGGGTCAGAGTCTGAAAGACACAAGTTTGGATCAGAATCCATTAAACTCAGATTTAAAGTACCAAGTTCCTCCCTCATGGAGCTGAAGACTCTCATAAAGGCACAAAATATACAAACCCTACAACACAGATCTAATGTTTTTCTTCCAATCCTTTAGTACTTTAAATGACTTACAACTGTAGACATGACAAAACATTCAGAACCAGACAGACTTCTTGGCTGTTGGTATTGTCTTAAATGCCTCAGCTCACCGGAACAAGCCACATTCTGCACAAACAGGCTTAATTTTTTAAGACGTCTGTGATCACTCCTTAGGCTTTAGTTGACCACAGTACAGCTGCAAGTGGGAGCCAGAAACAGGCTGGGGATGCATTTAGGTACCAGAATAGCCACAATGAAATTAATTTTTAATATAACACAGACCTATGTGTACATACACATGGCACAATATTTACAATAACAGAAATAAACAGGAGGGGTCAGATTGCGTGAGCAAAGCAGAAGTATTGTTCTCCTCTTCCTAAATGCTCTTGTTTTCACACTAACATCTTCCATCTGTTTGGGATCTGACCTCAGCAGCCTGGCCGGACGCGTTCATCCTCTTGTCCGTGCTGTTCCCATATAAGGTGATCTCTCTTCCACCCGGGAGCAGGATTCTCATTTGCTCAGGTTTCGTCCCACTCGGATTTGCTGCTCTCTGTGGTCGAGCTCTGTCACAACTTTGCTCGGCAGCATCTGCACAGCAGTGGCTGTAAAGGGAGGAGAAAGACAGAAGGGAGCAGTGAAGCTGTGCCTACAGATCCAGAGAGCTCTGGATTGTTTATTTCCGTTCTCTTTCCTCCCCAAGTTACCTCTGCAGGATGTCTTTGCAATAAGAAGCTTCCATACGCCTTTCCCAAGCTAAACAAAAGACAAATTCTATCCAGATAATTGGATGGAACTGTAGTGCTGAACTCTTATAACAACTCTCACGTCAAACTTTCTTTCAAAATCTGTATCACTCTCCGTGCAAACTAATTTGAGACTGTGGAAAATGCCTCCAGAATTATACAACAAATATACTGGAACACTGGCCCTCGAGTCTGTAAGACTTGACTCAGATGCACATCACCCAAACTAAGATAACTTAAGACAAATTAAGCATAAAGAAATCTCAGCTGCTTCCTGTAATATTTACTCAAGCTGCACTGAGAGCTTATAGTCTCTTTCATGTCTGTGAAGATTCTCTTGTGATAAAGAGGTCAAGGCACTGAGCTAAGCATTGATTTTTTTTTTTTCTTTTAGGCAGTAATTTTGACTATTCAGACTCGACTGCAGACTGTAAATACCAAGTAGCAGAGGGGCAGCCAGGGGCCTGCATGTATGGAGAGCACAAAACTGTTGGAAGAAAGGATCATGATAACATAAAACTTCAGGGATGACACAGGATCTCTCTCACTTTACCCAAGTTGGGAAGTCCCACAAAACTGGACTCCAATGTGAGATTTTGCTCCTGCCTCCTATCACTTGAGCTTTTGAACATGTCAACAAGTTCAGCCAGTCCAGTTCTAACAATGTCTGGTCATGGAGGTCTCCTTTCCCAGAGTCAGAATAATCAGACTTCGTGGGTTTCCATCTCACTATCTCTTTTTCTTCTTATCTTGGCATTATCTAAAGTTTTCATCCTTCCTCTTCTTTAACGTTACAGAGACATGAGAAGAGGGGAATGGTCTTTCCTTCTGGGAAGGTGTGAGGACTGGAATAGTCTCAATATAAAGCAAAATCTTGGAGCAGCAACCTCCCAGGGCGCCCAGCCCAGATTCCTCTCCACCTTCACAACTGCCTTCCCCTCAGCACTGAGGAAGAAAGGATGTGTATCAGTGTTTACAGAAACAGTGTTTCTCCAGGATTAAGTGATGGGGAACTCACAGGCACCTCCATCAGAAATACCATTCTCATCTGCTCTCTCTGTGTTCTGCAGGCTCAAAATACTCATCAGAGAAAACAGTAACTGATACCAGGAAAGCATGACAAGGGAAAGCAGATCTCTTCTGGGAATCTGTAGGTAAATATGATTCTTAAAGGTCAGTATATGGTCTGAAAGCACAAAGGAAACATGATCTGGTTTTAAAGTTCAAATCCAGGAGTCAGGAGACTTGGATTATGTTCCTGGCTCTACCACAGCTCTCATGCCCAACCACAAGGCACCCATCCATCCCTTTTGTCACTTCATTTAACCAGTTAAGAGCTTGGATACCAATCAGTGTCACTTCTCAGCCTTCCCGTGAAGAGCAATAAATTTTATGAAATTATTGTATGAAGCATTTTCTGTTTCTCAGAAGGAAAAGAGGAGCTAATCTGAGATAGTCGCAGTGCTTAGAATTGCAAAGTATTACATTTATGGTTGCTACTTACTGAGTCAAATTCTGCAGTGATTTACAACCTGTGCATTTCAATTGGCACCAATTTAACATGACTCACTGCATATTTTAATCCATCATCTGGGGACTCACATGGGATTCTAAGACTATCCAAGAACCTAATTGAAATTGCAGAGAGCCTTCAAAATCCAACTATTTCAGGCCTAAGTATGGCTTTTGAAGGATCTGCGAGAACAAACTTGCAGACTGAGAGATTCCATGAGCAAGTTTGACTTTAATTTATAGTCTGGTTCGGATTGTTTGGTGTTTTTGAAGCTGCTGTCCTTGTTTCAGATTTATGCACTATGTATTTATTGCTACTTTGAGGCACGCTGACAACTTATGTTCAGACTTGAGGACATAAATTTGCCATTTGCCCCAGATGAAGCCTGGGCCCAGGACCGGCTGTTCCTGTTCCACACGGATCCTCTGTGCACCTTTCCATTTCAAAGGAATTAAGTAACCATTCACCTGACACGTACATCAGCCACACTTGACATCCCTTTGTGCTGTCAAAGGCTGCCAGAAATCTTAATTGGGTAACTGCAGCAATCTGTTTGTACATCTCCTACACATGCGACAACAACCTCCCTCAGAAGGAGCCGCAGAGCCAAGTTTATCCTCCAGAGGCTGAATCTCGGACCTATTTCTGCCACTCCTCGCACTTGTTCTGTGAAGGAGCCCCACGAGAGACTTGCCCTGTGCCGTGTCCGCCCCAGCGCCCCGTCAGCGGCCTCAGCCGCAATTCCCGGGCTGTTCCCGGTGGGAAGGGGGCGGGACGGGGCTGCGTTTTCCAGCGGCCCGCGGGGCGCAGCGAGAAGGACTGACCGGGGCATGCTGTGGGGACACCGGGAGGGCTGCCAGCGCAGCGGGACGTCGCAGCCGGCTGTGAGGGCAGCGATCCACGATCCGCCAGAAGAGCCCGGTGCCGGTCGCGGTCCCGGTGCCGGTCCCCTCACAGCTCGGCCGCGCCCCCTCACGACCAGGCCACGCCCCCTCATTGTTGGACCCCGCCCCGCCACTCCAGACCACGCCCCCCTCGGTACCACACCACGCCCCCTCACCTCCCGATCCCGGCCCGGTTCCCGCCGCTCGGCGGTAACGCCGGAAGTGACGCCACGCCCGTGTCCTGGCAACCGTCCCCGCGGTAACGGCGCGCGCGAGGCTCCGGTCGAGGCCTCCCCGCTCCCGGCCCGGCCCGGGCCCCGATCCCGCAGCCCCGCCAGGGCCCGGCCCGGGCCCCAATCCCGGCGCTGAGGGGCAGCCGGACCCGGTGACCGCCCCCCCCCCCGCATCTGCTGTATCTTCTCTGCAGAGGTTTTCCCGGGACACAGTTATGGGTGACCAAATCCAGTTCATTGTTGAGAAGCTCAATCAGGAGCCCTTCAGGAAGAACTACAATTTGATCTCGTTTGACTCGCTGGAGTCGCTGCAGCTGCTGCAGCTGCTCAGTGATGTTCTGGGGGAGATTGACCCGAAGGTAAGGAGGGCACTCAGAGGGGCTCACATCTCCTGAGGTGGCTTGACACTGGAATTTGCTTTTATTTAGGTCTGGCTCAGTATAATCCTGTGGCGTGTTTGTTTCACCAAAAGAAGCTTGTATGAATCTTCCAGGAAATAATTGTGCCTGGCAAGAATCCTCCCTGCCCATACGATTGAGTGCTCTTGGCAAACCAGCAAATGTTTCTTGGGGCACGGTGGCAGCATCCCTGTTCCCCAGAAGCTGATGACGATGTTTTTCCTATGAAATTAAGGATACAGATCTTGGTTCATACTAACAAAGTGTTCAGTCAAAGTCAGGCTGTGTCTTGCACAGGATCTGCGCAGGGCAGGATCTGATGAAGAACTGAATCTCACAACTGTGCTGTTGCAATGGAAATTATATCCCACTCCTTGGAGGCTGCCAAAAGTGTGTGTGAGATGAGAAGGAACCATTCATACACCTGGGTGTGGATACCTGTGCCTTGGGGTGCCAGGATATCCGAGTACCTGGGAGGATGTGGTCAGTGTGACTGCTCAGATGAGATCCCACGAGCAGGGATAAGGTGTCCTGGAGTAAATTAACCTGAATACTCATGTTACAGGAAAATCCATTAGAAGAGAATTGAAGTTCAGTGATTTAAGGGATGTTCTGTACAGAGCATCTTGCTATTGTCTGGTAAATGAATAAAGTCAATTCTTTCAGCGTTGCCAGATAATTAACATCCCTTGGACAAACAAGCTTATAAAAATAATATAATTGATTATAGTAAATAATATAGTGTTAGCCTAATAATTAGTAATTAGTTATGAAGTCGATTGTTTTATAATAGTAATAATAATTTTTACTATATGAATAATAATAAAGAATAAATACTTACTGAATTTTAAAACCCGTTTAGCATGCTGTTGACATTAGAGAGGAGCTTCCAGAACAAACAGCTAAAAGAATGCTGAACCTGCTTGGAATCCTCAAATACAAACCTCCAGGGACTGTGTCAGACCTGTGAGTACCTTTTTGCCTACAAATCATGTTAAAACACCTTTTTTAGGTTATAGGGTACTGACCTTTAGTTCAGGTGAGCACTGCTCCAATGTCCCTGTGGATGTTGGGCTGGGATTCCAGGTGTAGCTTCAGGTGGGCGCTGTTCCCGTGTCCCCATGGATGTTTTGAGGTCCCAGCTGGGCGCTGTTCCCGTGTCCCCATGGATGTTTTGGGGTCCCAGCTGGGCGCTGTTCCCGTGTCCCCATGGATGTTTTGGGGTCCCAGCTGGGCGCTGTTCCCGTGTCCCCATGGATGTTTTGGGGTCCCAGCTGGGCGCTGTTCCCGTGTCCCCATGGATGTTTTGGGGTCCCAGCTGGGCGCTGTTCCCGTGTCCCCATGGATGTTTTGAGGTCCCAGCTGGGCGCTGTTCCCGTGTCCCCATGGATGTTTTGAGGTCCCAGCTGGGCGCTGTTCCCGTGTCCCCACGGATGTTTTGGGGTCCCAGGTGTGGCTCCAGGTGGGCGCTGCCCGCACCTGCGCAGGTGCAGTGGCGGCTCCGGCCGGCAGAGGGCGCCGCACACCCGGCCCGGTCCCGGTCTCGGTCCTGGTCCCGGTCCCGTCTCACCTGTGCCAGGTGATCTCAAATCCCAAATCCCGCGGTGCCCGCGCTCTGCCAGCATCCTTCAAGGCTATCACAGGAAACGAGGAGCTGTCGCTGCTGGCTTTATCCCATTACAGGGTTTTTATCTGACTCAAGGTTGAAGATTTGAGAGCCTAAACAGCAGACTTCCAGCTCAGAATAAGTTGGGTTGGAAGGGACCTAAAGATCATCCAACCTGCTGCCATGGGCAGGGACACCTTCCACTATCCCAGGTTGCTCAGAGCTCCATCCAACCTGGCCTTGAACACTTCCAGGGATCCAGGGGCAGCCACAGCTTCTCTGGGCACCCTGTGCCAGGGCCTCACCACACTCAGAGGAAGAATTGCTTCCTAATATCTAATCCAACCCTGCCCTCTGTCATTGTGAGGCCATTTCCATTGTCCTGGCATTCAAAGCTCTGGTAAAATGTTCCTCTCCATCTCTATTTTGTGCTTCCTTCAGGTTCTGTGCAAATGTGCAAATCCTTCAGCCTTCTCTTTTCCAGGCTAATTAAGCCCAAACCTCATCAGGAGCATTTTCTCTTCTAACAGCATTACAAAAACCATTAGGCAAGTGGAGAAGAAATGTCAAAACATTTCAGATTTTTTGTTCCAAGCCAGCATTCTTTTGTTTGAGATTTATTGGCATTTTCTCCTGGTTGGTTCCATACAGGAGTGCCTTTCGCCAAGGGCTGGTTACTGGAAGCAAAGCTGTAATTCATCCTCTCTTACATTGGCTTCTCCAGAGGACCAATGAACTCAGGACAAGAGCTTACCTGGCACGTTTCTTAGTGAAACTGGAAGTGCCAGCAGAGTTCCTACAGGATGATACTGTGGCTGACTTCAACAAACAGGTACCATTTCTCATGAATGCCAACATTTTACGTTAATTAAAGTGCCAGTGGGAGGAGGGATAAATGAATCAGGGAGTTAATGCTGGCATACATGTTCAAGTGAGTTGTGTTAAAAGCTTGTTGGAATCAAGGATAAGCAAAGATTCATAATAAAAAGTTGATGTCTTGACCACTTTTCTTCCAATAACCCTGAAATTATGTATTAATAAGTAGCATTGAATTAAAAGGCTTTAAGCCCATTAAGCACTGGGTGCCAGATAATGTTCAGAGCTGTGTTGGCTTAGACAGACTTTTAGTTTTTAATTTTTGAACAGGTTTGGTTTTTATTTTTTCCGTGAAATATGACCTGGATATTTTTAACTTTATAAAATTACCACTTCAAACAGAAAATGTTATGACCAAAAGTCAATGTCTCCTAATTGTCCATTAATTGTATTTTTAGTCATGATAGTCCTTTGATAGTATTTGATGCCTAATATTTGTATGAGCCTTACTGCACTTCTGCTTTAACCATTTATTTTTTTGTGAATAAAGAAAAGATTTCTTTTTCTCCATGCTGATATTCCTACTTATTATGTTCCCACTTCTTTTGTGAGCATTAGATGTTGATTTTAGATAGTCAGACGTGGTGGGTTTGAAATGTAAAACTTGAAGTGGAGCAAAGTTTTGGGTTTATTATCTGAGGTACATATTTACTTAAATTTTTCCAGTTTTCTGTGCCTTTTGTTCTGTAAAACCACAGTGGGTTTAAGTGTTTGTAAGAGGTAACTTGATCTATTAACTCTGCATCAGCAAAGCTGAACAGTTTGACTAAGGCTTGACTAAGCCTTTTATTTTTTTGTTACCTCTAACAATATTGGATTTATACCTTGAAATAACTCAGCTGAAGTAGCAGAGAGAGAAAGGAATGCAGATTGTATGTTTTGTTCAGTATGTCACAGCCTTAATGTGTATAAATATCCACCTCCATAATTTCCATTACGTAAGATGTGTTCCTTTTTGGGATTACAGTAATAGAACCATCTTATTAAACTAATACCCTGCTGATTAATTCAAAACAGAAGCTGGGGTAATAGAATGCCTTACTGCAATATAACATGACAATGCAAATATTTAGATACTAATGAATTAAACAATTAGCCTGAATTCTTTAGATACAGTCTTGCAATGGTGTCTTCTAAGGGAAATTTCAAAAATGAGAGTTTGGACACCTTATAACACAGTCAAGTTTTATGAGTGTGTAGAATCAAATGAAAATGAACTTTTGTAAATTACTTACAGAAGATAACTCAGCAAACCTGCCACCTTCCCAGCTGTGTTGTGATTCAGACATTGGATTGCCTGCAATATATCATTTAAGAAATAAACAACTTCAGGCATTAATCTCATTGTTCAGGCTTCAGTTTTTTGCTGCCAGGTGCCAGAGATCTCTCTTTCCATACAGGAACCTGGGTGACTTTTTGGTCATTTGAGTATGTTCCTTATTTCAGGTGCATGTGGGGCACCCAAAAGGAAAAGTGAGAACCCTTTTTTGTTATGATCCATCAAACTCTGCTCTGCCTTGTTTGAATCCTGCCACTGGCCTTGAAATTTCATGTTCCAATGAGGAAAAGTCTTACGGAACTCCTCTTTTGACAGAGGCAGAGACACATAAAGGAAAACTCTTGGACACCAGCAGTGGGAATGCAGTGGCTCAGAGACCACCTGCCCATTTTCATTCTTGTTAAAGAACTTTAGAGTGCATAAGGGGCATCATGGAAGCCAGTTGGGTTTTACTCCTGCATTTTGTAACTTGTTCCTCCTCGTCCAGCCTGTCATTCCTTGTCACACCTTTATTTGCCACTTAATCCAGCTCTTTATGATTTTATCCTCTTCTCTTTAGCCATTTTATTGCTATTTTTTAAATTCCTCCTAATTTGTCAGTGTATGCTTGATACTGAAACAACCAGAACTGAGCAGAGCACTCTGGATGCTGCTTCCCCAGGGTTTTATAGAATGGAGTTGCTGCTTCACTGCTCAGGGCTCTGATGCCTTTGTTTGAACTGGCTTTGCTGTTGCCATTTGGTATTCACCTTTCATATCAGCTGCTCTTTCCAGGAAGTAAAAATGACTTGATACTCTCCTTTTAGATTTTTCCATCTCATTGAAGGGTTGTTTCTGTGGAGATTATCTTTCCTTTATACCTCAGCTCGTGTTTCTCCGAGTTGAATCTAAATTTATTTCCTCTCCATATTTCTAAACTCTTGCTGTCCCCTGTTATTTCTCTACCCACACAGACTTTCACACTGCCTCTCAGTTTAAGATTCCTGGTGGGCAAAGTACTGGTGTGGAAGTAGCACACTGTCTCCTTGTCTCTGAGTGCTGAGCTGCATCTATCAATCTCTGGGATGTTCTGAGGGTTATGCAACGTGGCACAGCCATTTCTCACGTGTTCACTCAGCCCTGCTCTTGGGCCACTCTGGAAACTCAAGCCCCATTGCTTCCATCAAAAATGTTGCTAGAGCCAACTCTTCCTTTTGGGACTGGTACATTTCTCTGTGTGGTATACACAGATGTATAGTGAGAGAGAGGAATTTGTTAATTTGTCCCTCTCGGTTGACATCTTCCTGTTTTGCAAACACTCTGTGTATTACAGAAGGTGAAAATACTGGGGAAATTGTGAAGTTCTGATTGTCTCTTCAAATAGAAAATGCACTGTGATTATTTTTATTTCTGCTTTATAAGTTGACAGGCTTTTGCAATGAGAAAATGCCTTTTTATGTTGTTCTCACCATATTTCTATGTCTACATTTACTGTCTTAGTAGTAAAACAGTGTTTTGATCTGAAAATCCTTAGACACAGAGCTCATCCTGCACAATTTCATTTCACAGTATGAAGAACTCATGGAAACATTTAAAAACCTACATAAGGAGCACGAGCAGCTCAAAATATCTGGTTTATCAACTGCAGAAATAAGAAGGGTAAATAAACTCCACAATTTTTTATTTAGTTGGTTTTTTTTGCATGTCAGTTCCATGTTTGTTGGCTTTGTGGACAATGTGAAAGCCATAGAGGCCAGAGCTGGTGGGCACTGCAGCTGCCTCTTGTCACTGCTCTCTGTTGGCAAACACAAAATCCTCACTCATGTTTAGAGCTGAGATTTCTGGAGCAGATTGGAGAACGAGGCTGCCAAGACTCTGTGCAGCATGATTTCCAAATATTAGAACTCCATTTCCTCTGAGTGCAGACTGATACAAAGCCTTTTGCTTTCCTGATAGTGGCTAATAATTCCAGAGGGTGTTGAATGAATTAAGAGCTTAAGTCAACAGAAATGATGACCCCACGTGGCTCATGAGTTAAGTAGAAATATTTGCTCTGTTTCAGCAAAATAATTAAGCTTGTGTACAGCTTTCCAGTGGACACACAGACAAGCCAGGCAAATGTTGAGATAAGGTCTACATTTGCAGAATTCATTTTCTTTTCTCTCATAACTATCAATCTGTGGAGCCCTGCTGTTGTAAAATAGGACTAAAAGAGAATAACAATAATCAGATACATGTTTCAGCACTAGAAAGTGTTTCTTTTAAGACAGTTTTAATACAAAAAGTGGCAGCAGACATCTCTCATAAGCAACTTCATGCAAATTGGTCTGCCAGGAAGCGGGTAATGCTGGTGACATTAAGAACATATGTCAGACTGCATCAGATGTTGAATTCATGCTGATTTGTTCCTTGGTGGTTTCTGTTTGTTTGTTTTTATTTTAGAGAAATCCACCTGCTTTTATTTTAAATGTTCACATTAATACTCAAGGATGCAGATGAAGAATGTTAGCATAAAGAGAGTGGGAACTGTGGGGGAAGTAAGAGAGGAGAGAGATTGGAATCCTGGATGTTTGATCATAGATCAATAAAATTATAACCGCCTCCGTGTATTCAGGGAAGAATTCTGATTTTCATATTAATTTGAAGAGAATTTTGTCCAATCCAATACACATGGGAAATAAATTAATATTTCTTTATCTGTTTTTCTTGCTTTTTAGGACATCAGTGCAATGGAAGAGGAGAAAGATCAACTGGCCAAAAGAGTAGAGCGTCTCAAGAAGAGGGTAATAAGAGAAGTAACACTCCTACATTTCAGTGTCATAATCCTTGGCCTGCAACTCCGATTTTGGAATGCAAACAAGGATTAAGATAAACACACTGTATGTCTAGGAAGGAATCAAGTAACTAATTGACCTACAGGGAATCTCCCCAGGCGTTGATCCAGAGCTTTTAAGAATCTCGAGTCCAGTACTTTGCTGTCATTTCTGAGTAGTAACGTGTATGGAAGGGAAGTGCTAAGTGGGCTTGTGAGACATATGATCTCTTTAATGTATTTCTCAGCTATCTGACAGCAACATGCACTATTTATCCGCTTGCTGTAGGTGGAGACAGTACAAAATCATCAACGGATGCTTGAAATAGCAAGACAGCTTCGCTCAGAGAAAGAGAGAGAAGAATCTCTGGCTCAACAGAAACAAGAACAAAAAAGTCAGGTACTGGTATAACAACATACCTGTTCAAATAAAGAGTTGTTGCTGTTTGTTTGGGAATGGGGCATTTTAAAAATACATCAAGAGCAACAGTAGCTGGGAAAGTTTCTCCCAACCCCAGAAAATTAAATCCCATTTAAAAGATCTATGTACATTTTAAAGGAAGAGGCTTGACCCTGCAAGTTTTGAACACCACAGTGAAGGTACTTGGCTGCCTCAGCTTCCACTGACATCATCCTTTAGCATTCCCAGGAAATGTTCCATGACTTACTGCTAGAGCACCCGAAGGGAACTCTTCATATTTATGGTAGTGAGCAAATGTTTCCTTGGTTTGATTTCTATCTCTGTGATCTGCATGAAGATTTCAGGGGCTGAGCAACACAGCAAGTACCTCATCTTTTTCCTGGGTGGGGGAAATATGTATTCAGGAGCAACCTTGGGATTTAGGCCCCTGAATTTGGGAAAAATGATGTCCTGAGAAGCCCTGGGAGCAGTTGACATCCAAGTGTAAGAGTGGGTTTTCTTTCCTGTCCTGTGTTGTCAAAACAAGATACTTCAATAGAATCCAGTGCCATTTTGTTACACTGTCTCACCAAATTCTGTAGCCTGAATTTCAACACTATTAAAATGGGAAACCCCGTCAGATTTCTTACATTGCAGCTTTTGTCTGGATGTGGGAGCAATGGGAATCAGTGGCCTCTCAGGCTGTTGGGTCTTTGCCTGAGTAAGATCATGATTAAAATGAATGTGATGTCCAGTTAATTCCAGTTCTTACTACACATCTAAGTCACAAAAATGCAAATCAGCTGGGGCTTGTTTGGCAGGAAGCTTTCCAGACTGCTCTTGGGAAGGACAGTGGATTGCTGTGACAACTCAGCTGCATTGCAGGATAAGGAGAGTTCTCTGCTGCAATCCTGATTCCTGCTGCCTTTTGTTGTTGTTGTAATGCTCAAGCCACTCATATTTTTGGTTGAAAATTGTTGGATGAATTTCTGCCATCAGAAAAAAATATCACTTGGGAGAACAAGAACACTCTTCTCAATTAACAGGAGGGAATATCAAGTAAACCCAGGCCAAGTGTTGAAAATTTGGTCTGGCACATTCCCTTGTGAAACAGAAAATCACCAGACGTTAGAGCTGCCATGTTTTCTGTTTGGGGTTCTTCTGTTGGTTTAGTTGTTTGCACATGGATTTCCAAGGAATGACCCTGTGTGTGTCCAATTGTCTCTCCAAAGTTGTTCCACGCGGAGCAGAGGCTGCAGAGAGCCCAGGTCCAGCTGAAGGAGATGCAGCAGGTGGTGGCAGATTCCAAACCAGAAAGTGAGTAGGGCTTTTCCTGTTGCATCTTAGGTTAGTGTGGTGCAAAACATGCCATAGAATGGTGTAGAAATTACTTCCAAAATTACAGAATCTGACTACTTCTCAATTTAAACTTTGTAAACCAAGGCATTGTCCTGCTCCTTCAAAAACATTTACTATTTCATTTGCAACACAACTGCTTTGGCAGCTCTTCTGAGTTAAAGGGTTTTTCTCAGTCACCACTTCATAGCATTGTTATTACTTTATAATTTTACTTTGATTTTTTAATGATTCTCATCTGCCACTGAACCACAAGTGGAACTAAAGGAGTATCTGAACCATCTCACAGGGACTTGCAGTGGATTTTATAACTGTTCCTTTTCTGCAGTAGCTATCAGAGAGTTTATACAGCAAAGCTGTGTCAACAATTCTATTTCAGTTCCTGGGTTTTTTTAAGGCCAGTGGAAACTCGATGGGTTCAGTTCACAGAAGCAAAGGTAACATAATAAAAAGCCAGTAAATATGTCATTTAATCACTGAGATGAAAATAAAGTTAACATGTTTAGTTTCCTTATCTCAAGTCCTGCTTGCAGGGGAAAAAACCAAAAAGTATTTAGATGTTCCCAATCAAAGCTTGGAGTCATTACTTAAGAAAACTCTTGTTGAAATTTTGCCCAAACAAAGACCTCAGGACTCAGCTTTGTAATTGCTTTCCCTAGTTACAAAAGCACTGCCTGTAGCAGCAATTACAGAATGCCAACTGTGGGGTTTTTTTAATAAGTGAAGTTAGGTGACCACAGTGCACTGAATAGGTTCCATTTATTTTAAAAGCTTTGTTGGTCTACAAGGTAGCACAACTTATTTCATTTTGAAGATTCCCTTTGGCTGCAGTTTGGTACCTCAGCTGCCTCCTGGTATCACTGTAGCCGTGTCTGCTGACAGTGCAACAGCTGGGTTTTCACTGGAAGTCAGATCCTTCCCTTTAAAGGAAACTTCTTGCATTTTTAACACTTCAGGTGTTTTTACTTCCTGAACAAGATAAAATGTTCAGAGTTGTTGCTAATGAGCAGAAGCTTTGTTGTTTGTCTTATGGATTTGATTACTTCACTTTATAATTAATTTTATATTTAAAGAAATGTAAAGGAACTCTGTAAGGAATGCAACTAGCACATATTCATGGGTATCATTAGCATGCAATTAGCATCAGCCTGCTTGAGCTGTGCCAGGAGAATATGCCCTGTAGTTTGGTAGGATTTTAACTCTTAGAAACATCCTATTTAGAAGACTTTGTATTGTATCATTAATTGTTATGAGCTGCTACAAAACAGCTGGAAGTGATGCTGCTGGTTCACAGAACACTCCTTCCCTGTTTATTAACTTCAGTCCTTCCCTGTTTATTAACTTCAATCTTTTCCTCTTTAATAACTTCAATCTTTTCCTCTTTAATAACTTCAGTACTACTCAGGAGATTGTTTAACTAGGGAGGGATTTGCTGCTGGTAGCACTAAGTAACATGAATTTTCATATTCTGCAGGGTTTTTTGGTGGTGTTTGTTGTATTGAATATGATCAGTATTTTTATTAACACTGGCCTCTGGTCTGAATAATCACAACCCAGCTCACAATTACTCTGCAAGATTGACATCATTTTGCTTTGAATATCTCTGCTGCACCAACAGAAATTGGTAACATGAAGAAGCAAACCAAATCACTGAATTCCTGGTCTCTGTCCACTTTACAGGACATTACTGGTTACTTTATTGGCAGAATTATGAAGAAGTGAATGAGTAGCTTGAAAATATTGATTAAAAGAATGTGTTAAAACGATTTGTTGATGAACAGTAAAATGTGTAATTTATAAACTTCATTAATATATAGGAATAGATTTAGAATACTGAGAACTTCAAAGATACTTCTCAGAGAGGAATTGCTTTGTACAGATGCCAATTTTATTTCATTCTTGATGAAAACCAGAAATTTAGGAACCTATTACTTAAATATTCCATTTGGTATAAAAATTTAATATTTTTCTCTTCCACACAATGATCTTTTCCTAAAATTCCAAGTTTAAATGATCTCTTCCAATACTGCAGACCACATTACAATTGAAGTTATAGAAGTATTTGGTAAAGGAGACTGGCTTAAGTGAAATTTTATTTCATCTTCAGATGATTTTATTTATTATAAAGTCACTTTCAATTGGTGCAAAGTTGTGGTAAAGCAGTTTTAAGATAATTTGATATCTGTGATGAGAATACAAGTCTGGCTGGTGAGATTGATGGTGTTGCTGTAGTTGATTTTTTAAGGTCATTAACTCTTCTATCCCATTTTGAACAAACAAGGCAGCAAGAATTCAATGTGGTCTCTATTAAAAGGAGTTTAGTGGAAGGTTTAGAGAAATGAAATGGGTGTTTGGCTTTTCTTTGTTTGGTATTTACAGCAGATTCCTGAAAGAAAACAGCAGATGATCACTGGTGAAATTAAAATAGAGAAATGGCTGAATAATGAGGAGACTGCTGATTCCAAGTGACCATAATCACTTGGGAAGCCAAGCCCGTGCCAACAGTATTTATTTTAAGGAATAGCCAAATTCCAGGATATTCCTCCAGGGATAATGTATATGCAATGTATTTATGGCATGTGGGGCTCTTTCCTAAGAAGTGTCTGAGAAGAATTTGTGGGTCAGGTGTGGGAGTGGGAGAGCTGGAGCTCCCACTGCCATAGATGAGATGCCTTTCCTGCTTTTATTTCTGGGAGAAAATGCCAGAGGAGAGTTTATTTGCCTCTGGCACATCCAGCCCTGCAGCCTTGGGCCAATTCAACATTCAAGAAGAGCACTGAAAGGTCAGAGAGGTTTCAAAGAGCTCTAATAATAATTATAAAGATGGAAAGCAGAACTTAAAATCGCAAATTCAGGAAGGTTTTTGGTTTTTCAAGGATATATGGAAGGGATGATTGATCTGCCAGTGTTTGCATGTCCCAGGCCTCTGTTTAAGAGAGGGAAAGTGGAAGTGGAGTTCTTGGAAGCTGTGGAGGAAATCATTTCAGCCCTCTCTTTGTGGCTGCAGAAAGGGAAGGATTTGATGCTGGAAGTCTGTTCTAGACTTGGTCATGGCCTTCCCATGTGATATTAAACAAATTATTGGCAGAGTCTATGAAATGAGTCCCTCTTTCTTTTCCCCCCTTTTAAAAACTGAATTCCTGTTGCAAATGGTTCTGGTCCAGGATGCCCAGTTGGCAGCCTGTAGAGGGAAAAGGAGTGGGATTCTGAGCACAAGGTTAATCAAGTTTTAGCTCCATTAACAGAATTATGCAGAGAAAATTGCCTCTCTTCTACATGACTGAGCAAGCACGAATAAACTCTTTCTCCCATCCCTCTCTTTATAATAATAATAAAAAAATTTGAATGGAAAACATGAGGAGTTGCTCTGAATAGCTCTCCACATGTAAATACGTGGTTGGCAGAAGCTTGCTAAAATAACCTGAGGGCACAGAGCCAGATTTCTGTGCCGCTTACGTGTGTAGATTTTGTAACCATAAGTCAATGTTGAAACATTAAAAACAGAATTTATATGTGTAATGGAAAGATCTGAAGTATGCTGGCCTTTCTTCCTCTCTAGCCTGGGAATTTGCAAAAGAATGTTTTTCACTTGAAAAAACCCCCCAAACTAGGAGCTGTCCTGTGTTTTGGTTTTTAAGGTTCTGTTAAGCAGCAAAAGTAGCTCTTAGGTCGTTACTTCTCCATGTGCTGAGTTGTATAGGAGGAAAAATATATCCGGTGTATTGAGGAAAGAAATGAGGGATGTCGACATCGTGTCTTTCCCCATCAAGAAATCAAGTTTTAACTTGTTCTGTTGCTCCATTAGGACTCAGCACAACACAGAACCAACCACCTGGGGAAGCAGGACTTGGTAGCAGCTCCGAGGTTATTTGAGAAATAAATCAGATTGTGATCAAGGTTATACTCCATGAAGTCAAAAGGTCTCTGCTCTTATCAAAGCTCTTGTGGTTCTTTGCTAAGATATCTGCAACATTTAATCATTACAAATCATTTAAACATGTACATTTTTATCAGAAAGCTGGAGTAGCACAAGAAATGGAGTATAGGTTATATATGCAGGCTTCTTTGCTGCTAAAAACCTCAAGAAATTGATTTAATTAAAATATTAATATTTCATATCAGAATGATGTAATTGATATCACATTGATTTCCACACCAAAGATCTTGGTTATAAATATCAGATTGGGAGTGGTGTTGCAGTCAGTTCTGAGGTGATAATTCAGCTCACAGGGTACGTGGGAAGCAGCTTTGCTCCATTTGCAGAGGTGGGAGATTTCTAGTGAGACATTAAAATGTGGTCCCTCCTGCCCAGCTCTGTCGTGGGCTGAGGGAGATTGGAATTGAGTTCTTCTGGAGGAAAGCAGTGGGAAATCTCTCCCAGTAAGTCCCAGTGTGTTCCCAGGGTGCAGCTGCAGTGCCAAGTGCACGATGGCAGTTCCACAGGCAGACTAACTCCACTCTCCCACTCCAAAACCAGTCTGGGGGCTGTTTGTTTTGATTAATGACCCCTCCATGAAGAGGAAAAGGTCCTGTGGTAGTGTTGCTTTCCATAAACACAGAAATCAACAAACTGGGAAAGAGGAATTCCCACTCATTTTTAGTTTGTGTTGACTCAGCTTCGTTGGCAGCGCTGCTTTCCCCAGGGTCTGTTTTTTCTCCCAGTTCTTGAGGTTTTCTCAAGAGCTGATGGCTTGTTTCCCTTCTGGCAGCTTTCCTGTCAGAGTGGGCTGGGAGCAGGGCTCAGGAGGATCTCTCAGGACACTGATTTAGAGGTAAATAGCAGCAGAAAAATGGGGGCCCCTTTTTCTGGGCTCTTTCACTTTGTTCTGACCTTTCCCTTTGGCAGTCAGGCTTCTTAGCCTGAGAACCAAAAGCTGTTTTCATCTACATCCTTTCCCATCTCTGTTTCAGCAGCATCAGCTGCACTTTTGTATCTCTGTACTTCAACTTCTTTCTGCTTATGCAGTAAATGAAAGAGATGGAGATTGTGAACTTCTTGTTTTCCTTGGCATTTCATCACAATTCCATCTTCTGCCTAATATGGAGAGAACCAAAATCCCAACCACAGCAAGTTGTTTGCAAACGAAACAGAACCCTGGATCACCTAGATCATGAAAAATACCCTGAAATATCCATTCCCACTCTCATCTGACATGCAGCTTCCAAATCTTGTACTCCTTGGCACAGTTGTCTCTGAGGAATTATTGCACTGAACTGCCTGTTGTCAGTGGAGACTGTGCAGGGTAATTTAAATAGATGTTTCCTTTTATTCTGTTGCATTTTTCTATCTGTGAATTGTTCTTATCTGCACCTACTTGGGTTTATTTATAAATGATCTGTTAAGGAGCCTGAATTACCCTGCCTAGAAAGAGCCAAGTCCTCTAAGCCTGGTAAGGTGTAGGTGCATCAGGCTGGTGTCCAGCAGTTTAAAAATGGGGTTGCTTTTTTCTATTGGATTGTTATTGTCTGCATTCTCAGTCTATAAACTGTCCTGAGATTAAATGTTTGTTCTTTCAAGAAGAAATCTTTACAGGGAGGCAATCTGTGTTCCAGCAATGTAAAGGACCCTTAAATTAGGCACACATTAAACTTTGCCAATTTTAAAGCCTTTTTAAATGCCAGACAGAAAAAAAAAAAGTTTTAATTTAAGCATGAATCTCCAAGGATATAATAAATCTATCAACAAGCTAGGCCAAATTAAGATTTTTCTACAGATAAAGATTCAATGGCTGTTTATATCAGTGGTGTGTTAACTTCTGTATCTGATTCAGCTGGAGTTTCATGAGAGATGGGGTTTACTTGTTATTAATGAGAAGAATCACTCAAGGAGCTGATAGTAACATGTTAGAGATAGAGGTGCATAATAAATCCTCTTATATTGTTTAAGATCCAGATTAAAAATTTTAATCAAGTAACTCCCCCTTTCTCTGAGCACTGAAAAGAAGATTCAATGTTGTGCTGTTGTTATTGTAATCAGCTGCTAAATACTTTAATGTGTTGGGGAAATCAAACTTAATTATCTGCTACGTACCTTTTATAGACACTCACTGATTTAATTTGTTTTTAAGGTTTAATGAAGAAACTAGAAGAGGAGATAAATTTCAATTCCTACCTGGTAACTGAAAAAATCCCCAGCGAGATGGAAAGTAAAAAGATTTCAGTGTATTACTTGGAAAAGGTGGCTGCAGAGCCAGCCATGACTCAAGCTGATCTCACTGCACTGGGAAGGCAGGTGAGGCACCAAGGTCACACTTCATTTGTGTTCTGTAGCGTGGTCTGAGCTTCCTGGACACTGCAGTGTTCTTATCTCTGCTTCATATCCTAGAGAAAATGTTCTTTATTCCCAAAGCAGCATCCCTTCAGTTGTAAAACCAAAGGTGTCTCAATCACTAAGAGCAAACTCTCTGAGAAGGTTTTTTTAAAATTCCTACAAAAGAGACACAAATAAACCAACCCCAAACCCAAACATATCCTTAGGTGCTACTGAGGAAATGGTGTTAATTCAGCACTAAAGGGCTGATTTTTCTTCTCTTCAGATTTCACTTGTTTGAAACTCTCCCTGCCATCAAGGTTTATCCCAACACATCCAGACCAGCATTCCCTGAGGGATGTATCCTCACAAGATGATGCCTTAATCCATGTGCAGTGGCTCAGAACTCCTCAGTGTTTGGAAGAGCCCTGCATTGTTTGGTTTAATTTTTGTAAGACCAAAGAAAATTTGGGCATCAAATACTTGATTTGCCTTTCCAGGCTTTTTCATAAATTAAAAGCAAATAATCTTAGAAAAACCCTTATTTGTCAGATATATCCAGAATGTGCAGAGGGGTTTGTTGCCACAGAAATACATTTATATATTAACTCAATGAAGTTTTCCTGTTTGCATAATCCTAAATAAAAGATTAAATATGAAATATTATGTCCTAGAAGAATTTAGAGGAATGCTAATTATTGGTATTTCTGTTGATGATAATGAGGAAGATTTATACCAGTGTTAGAGGGGAGAAGAGTAGTCCTAAATCCTAAATGTCTTCTCTTACCAGTTGGTGTTTAATACCCCTGGGATTTCCAACTCAGGCTTTACCATGAAATAATGAGGAAATAGAGTATCCATCTTAAGGGATGACAGCATTAATAAATGGCAGATTAGGGCTGAAATAATAAACCAGCTCTGTGATTCAGCCTCTGCTTTCTTAGATTAGTTCTCTAATCAAAACAATATTTGTGGCTGCAGTTATGTCTTTCAGCATGTTTGAAACCTTGTTTTGCACATTTTTTTTCCAAGATTGTTGTTGGGTTTATCACAATATTTTAAAAAGCTTTAAGTTTTTCCCTCTTTCTCCATGATGTAACCTTTGATTTGTTATATTTTGGAAGTATCTTCTTCTTGAAAGATAATAAAAACATGTCATACACTTGGCTGTTACCACAGCGTGGCCTTAGGCAGCTTTTTTTTTTTAAGTTGGCTTTTTATTATCTCAGTGCCTTAAAAAGGAGCTGAACGGCACCAAGCATGTTTCCACCATGCATTTTATAATATAAAACCCAGGAATTTATTCACAGAAGGGAATTCTTATGCCATTTTCAAATTCAAGCCTGTTCTACCACTAATAGAACACAATTCACAGGAGAGTTGGGATTTTTTTTCAGATGTTAGAGTATTTTTAGCCCTATTGAACAATTTATTTGAGATTCTCAGTTTTTCAAGCACATGGATGCTGCTCCCAGAACTTCCAGGTGATGCCCAGCACTGTCCCTGTGTTCTGGTCTGACTCCCTGGGATTGCAGCACATTTACTGCTCCCTTAGCAGCAGCAGAGAATTAAAGGGAGGTTGCTGTGGTTGTTTTTTCCATGGCTGGTGGCAGTCCCAGTGCACTGGGAAAGCTGGAATTGCACTCTGGTGTGGCTGAGAGCTCCAGAAGCTTTGGCTGGAATGAAGCTCAGCAGTTTGGGACTAAGGACAACCAAGTACATCTTATGGCAGGAGGAGAAGGCACCACAGACCTGGAATTTGATGGTCTGTGACTCTGCAAAGTATTGATGAAATCTTTATCCCTTAATCTTTATTTGCTTCCCTTTGAACTTCTGTTAAATGCTCAAATGAAAGGGAATTTTAGTTCATGTCAATAAAATGACATTTTTCACTCAGAATGTGGCAATTTCTTTTTTTTGTACCAACTCACTGCATTTTCTCTGCACATGCACCAGTTTACTTCATTTTCAGGGCCAACATCATGGTTCTGCCTTATCATAAAGGCACAGAACTGGAAATCCAAAAACAGCCTCTTCCTGGCCAATACTTAATGACTCACAGAGCTTTTTGGGTCTGTTTCTCTGTTTTAAAAAAAGGAACTGGCTGGATTGTAAATCTGGGTTGCAAAGCATTTAATTCTTGGAGAAGACAAAGACACCAAGCTCTGTTTCCTTAGTTTTCTGCTCTGTCTTGCAGCTAGATGAAGTCAATGCAGAAATTAATCAGCTTATTGAGAAAAGGATGATCACACAGGAGCCAGCTGATAGTAAATTCTCCATGTATCGCCAGCAGGTAAGAAGGAACAAAATGTGTTTAAAGCAGAAGCATGAGAAGAAAATCAGTCACTGGTTGGTTTACATGCTGATCTTTCCTTTGATTTATCTAGCATCATCAGTAGAAATACATAAAAATGGAGGTCAAAAGGAAAATAAAGAGCTGTTGAACATATGTATGTTTAGGGCTGAGTCAAACGTTGCTTTTAGTTGTGTCAGTGACTGTTTTGACTGCTGGCCTTGCATCACAGCAGTTCTGGAAGGGGCATTTTGCAGGAGTTATTTTGGTGAAGTTCCAGCTGTGGATGGGTTCTTATGAGGCAGCATGAGGGCTGCCTGCTGCAGCTCTGTGCCTTCCTTCTATCTGAGCAAATGCCATTTTCTCCTTTGCATCTCTTAAGAAGGAACTCTTTGATTTCTCATCCTAAGGCTATAAAATAATCTTGCTATAAAACAGGCTGTCTGGTCCAGTCTTAGTAAATTCCCAAGTTATAAAAAGGATTTATGAACTCAGAGAGTTTTTTTATGCAGGAACCTGAGCGATTCCTTTTCCAGGCAACCTGCACTGCTGCTAATTTTATGGAAGATCTTTAGTGTGATGCTTATGGTGATGGCTTGAGAAATAAAAAGGTTTAAGTAAAATGTATCAGTGGGAGGGGAAAAATGGGGATAAGATACGTACTGCAGCTCAGTCACAAACGCAACGTGAAACACTTTTATTTTGGAAGAGATGCTGTTCCTGAGAGAAAATCTTGCTCTGGAAAGTGCTGGGACCAAGGAGGAGCTGAGGTTGCTGCTGGAAGCTCAGAGCCTGTGGAGCTCTTTGCTTTCTTCTGCCAGGGTTCTATTCCACAAAATAATCAGCTCTGTTGTCCCCTGGTTTGTCACCGCAGACACCTCGTGCAGCAAAGAGCTGAGCTCCCACCCAGCTCATCTCAAAGAGCTGAGCTCCCACCCAGCAGAGTTCAGTTGGAGATTTATTTAGGGAGAAAGCTGGTCCTCTCAGCTGAGTGTGAGAGAGCTGCTGTGTTTTGGCTCTATTTTTTTGTAAGTTTTCCCTTTCACTTGAAGAAACCAGCCATGCCTCAAATTCCTGCACCTGCATCTAAATGAATGTGTTGTATTATTTTAGAGTATTTTTCAACAGCATACCTTGGCAAGAGAAAAATCCTTTTTTTTTTTTTAATCCTTGAACTAATGTATACTTATGTTACCAAATCTGTTCTGGTCAAAACTCAGGTACTATTAAATATTCAGTCTTGTATAAAATATTATTTTTTAAGTGCTTTATCTTCTAGACTAAGAAAAAAAGAAAAAAATAATCTGTAATCTACACTATTTCTGTGTTTTATTGCTTTATTCATCATTTTCTAGCTATTTGCCAAGATTTGGTGGCTCGGTTCTGCTTTAGTGTAACATATTTCTGTAGGTTGGAGTAGGTTGGAGTTATAAAAATCTGTATTATGACATTTGTGAAATCTTGGATAACTTTCCAGTCAAGCCATGTTGGTGTATCTTACATATGCACCAAGAGGGACTAAGCAGAAGAAATGGAGCAGCTAAAATGCCTGCCTTTTTCCTCAATGAAAATGAAAAAAAGGAGGTGAAGAAATGTAAATCTAAAATGTAAAATATATCAGCTTGAATCTGGGCAAAAAGGCTGTGCTGGAAACCTCATCCATCCTGGAGAAAGTTGGGATGCTGCAGCCAACTTCAATGAGATTGTGGTTTAACCTGCTGTATATAATTTATATGTTTTATCTGAAAATCATTTTTCTCCTGATTAAACAAGGCAATTTTT
Source organism: Acrocephalus scirpaceus scirpaceus (assembly GCA_910950805.1). Lineage (NCBI taxonomy): Eukaryota > Metazoa > Chordata > Aves > Passeriformes > Sylviidae > Acrocephalus > Acrocephalus scirpaceus. The sequence goes on from OU383788.1 coordinate 11,224,669, forward strand.
ACGTTAATGATCTTGCAGGCTTCTATAATTTCCCGGAAAAAAGAAGCCAAGGCAGAAGAGCTTCAGGCTGCCAAGGAAGAGATGTCCAGCCTGGAGAGGCAGATGGAGCAGAAGAGCAGTCAGGCCCACAAGCTGGAAGGCTCTGAAGTCCTGACTGAGGATGAGGTAGGGATTTGTAGCTATTTTCAAATGATTAATTTCTCTTATTGACATTGTGCCTAATCCATTGCAAGGTATACAAGGACTCAGTGTTGGGCTGTATTAACATCCAGCCCAAATAATGGCAATATCATCACAGTGGGATGATAACTAACCATAGAGGTCAATAGGATTATAAAGAATATAATCTGTTTGTATGATTATAAGGCATAATACCAGTGATTATCAGAGATGCAATTAGTCCTGTGGTATTTATTACCCACAGAAGTTTTTACTTAAAACCCAGATATCCCAGACCTTCCTGAAATTCAGCTGCAACACCAGCTTTGACTGGCACAGACAGTGTGGGCCAGGCACAGTGAGATTTGCAGCTGTACTTCTCAAAGCAGCTTTTTCTGCTTCAGAAGTTTGCAAAGAATAAAGGAGCTGCAGTTTGGGACTGGTTTGTCAGCAAAATAAATTGACTTTTCTTCAGCCAGTAATTTTTCCCAGTTGGGAAGAATCCTGCTTGGAGAACTTAGAGGCAGAGTCACTAAAGAGAATTTTATCTGCATCATTCTCTGACTTAATATCATTCTCTCACGTATGGTCTTGCACTGCCATCATTTAGCCAGAGGCACACACTCTTTGCTTGCTTGTTCTTTGTTTTTGTGCTTTTTTTACATACTACTAAATACAGGAAACGCCCTTTTTAGAAGGAACTCCCTTCCTAATCCCATAGGACGTGGCTGCTCCACAAAATCAGTTACTTTTAAAGGAGTCTGAAAGTGTGGATGAGGAGTTCAGGTGGGAGTAATGGCACGGAGACGTTGGAAAATGAAGGTGTTGGTTTCTCTTCCCATCACACACTGTACCCTTTCCCTTGGCAGCAATAATAAGGAACCCACTCCATTAGATTTCTCTCCACTCCAAGGTTTTCAGTTCCAATGGGCAAATTGCTGGAGTCTTTGACAAATTTTTAAGCAAAAGTAAAAGCAGAAAGCTGACAATTTGTGTTTCGTGACATGTGATGGAAAGAAGTGTTTAATTAATCAACAAGAATGTATTACCAAGACAGCAGCATATGTTTTACATTATCTGCACAGGCACTGTAAGGTAAGAAATAATTGTGCCTATACTTCAGGAGACAAGAACTGATCCATAGAAATTTGAGGAGAACTGAGTAGGAAGGAAACCTCATAACCTTGTAAAAGGCTTAGTAATGAAAAACTCAAGTTAATTGTCTGATACAAGGAAGTGGCTCAAGACAGAAAAAGGACAAGATCTGTTTTGGACATGACCTGCATTCCTTTTGTTCAAATATGTTCTGCTTTTGATTTTTAAAATATTTTCAAGTCTTCATTTTGCAGAGTGAAGGATAAATGACTGAGAAATTTGGAAAAAAACACTGGCTTAAAATCAGAAGTGTTTGTCTTTTCATAAGAAGCATTTCCTGGTTTGTAAAATACTTTCTGCAAGGAAATGTGTACTGGCAAGGAAGCCAATGTATAAATCCATGTCCTGTTCATGTTTATTACTTCCTTAGGTAATGTGCAGTGGCACTCACAGGCACCAGTGCAAAGCAGTAAAAATGGTGTTTCCTGTGCCTAAAGACTAGGAAAGAATTTGAGTTCTTGATGGTTTTTCATCACTTCTGTTTCAAAGGTCGTGGTTTCCTCATCTGGAAGGTGGAGACAGTGATATTTAATTCTTTGTAAGTATCTCTGCCAAAATTGCTGCACAAGACCTTGGAGCTGTAGATTCTGCATCTCCTCAAAGTCCATGGCAAAAGCACAGAGCCAGTCCTGCCTCAGAGTGGGGCTGAGATGAGCCAGGGCTGGCAGGGAAAAGGTGATGAAGCAAAAGTGGCATGAGCAGGTTCTCCCTCCCCAGTGAAAGTCTGGGTTCCTCACTCCCAGCCAACCTCCTGCTGCACGTTTGTTTGGTGTGTTCTGCTTTAGGATTTGTATTTTCTGGTTCAGTGCTCTGCTGCTCCAGCTTTGAGCCAATAGCAAAGGAAATATTGATTAATGTGGTGGTGAGTCAGAGCTGCAGTTCATGGGGACAGGAGGAGTTTGTCCATTCAACCTTCACACTCTGACAGCCAAGATCTTCCTTACACTTTCCTCTTCCAGTCACACATTTGGCATTTAGGTCCTCCATTTTTAAAAAGGCAGAAAGAGAAGGTTTTAACAAATAGCTTTGATGTCTTAAATTTAAATGGATTTTTTAATCCTATCAAAGTGCTACAGTTAAATCAAAGAATTGTTTTTCTCCTATACCCAGCATTTCTAATCATTGCTTTGTCTCACTTTGCTCTGTCCTATTACATCCCATGGCACTCTCAAGGCTTGGCAATGGAAGAATCAGCACCTTCCTACCTTGTGCTTCCAAACCAGCATTTGGATTTCCAGTTGAGGTGATTTTAGCCCTTCATTCACCAAAAGGTCAGGCCTGGCTTAGGTTTTTAGGTGCTGGTGTTTTGCTTTCTTCCACAGTCATGAAAAGCATTCCACTGGGTTTGAGAGGTTGTTGTACACCTGGATAGAACTCAGAAGAAACAGCAGGGAATAACCAATTCATTTACATCAAACACAAAAAAGTAGGAATAAATTGTCTGCTTTGGGGATTATGAAGTCCTTTTAAGTACTTCAATCAAAGTGCAGTGAGCAGGGGGCACAGTTGGCAGCTCCTCACTGCAGCTGTCAGATCCTGAAAATTAGGGAATCACATGTTGACACTTGGAATGCTGGATGGTTCAGTTACAAGTGATCCTAGGTAAAGCTGGGATATTTTTAGCCCTTTACACAACCCATTGTACTTTGCAGAGTTCAGCACAGGGCCCCAGGAAGGCTGAGTTTCCCAACAATTCAGAGTTGTCTCAGAGCTGTGCTGAGCTGCAGGAGTGGGAATTAGTCTGGATTTGAGAACAGGCATGGGAAGTCCTCTCACTTTGTTCACAGGTGTGTGAGGTCTGCACACACATTTACTTAAGGAGTTTAATCTTTTTTCCATACAAATGCTCATCCATGCCTACGTGCCCTTGGGAAAGCAAGACAAATGTTTCCATTTGCAAATAGAGAAAGCAGCCTCAGACCACGATCTTGTCACTTTTCCTCAAAAACTCTTGATCCACCTGAATCTGTCAGATTTTTGCTGTGGGAAGTTCCCTGTCACTTGAACCAAACATATGCAGAAATTCAGGGTGCACTCCCTCAGCACCCCCTGCCATGGATAAATCCTGGATCTCATTGATCTGTGCATCTTCCCTGAGCACTGAAAATGGATTTTCATTATAAATATTTGGATTGATTTGAAGTATTAGTAATGGCTGTTTTAATACCTCTTGCTTGACCAGAAACAAGCACTCCTGGAAAATGCTAAGGAAGAGTTTTCCTGGCTGAGCAGGCTGTAGGATACTTTCATTTTATTAGACTGAGGTTTTACTGCTCTTATCTTTTAGAAGCTCATCCTTCTGTGTCTGTGTCTGAGTTATTAACTCTGTCCAACATTGGCTGTACTAGCTTAAATTTAGAGCCTCTTAGGAAAAAAATATTGAAAACCTGTCATGTTCAGGAACTTCTCCTAACTGAATTTTAATACTTTGGACAGTCTGTATCCCATTAATTGGTCTAGTTAGAAATTAAAACATCTGTTCCTCGGTTCTTAATGAAAGTAGATATAATCAGCTAAGATTTTCTGCAATTATTGTGCTTATGCAAATAATTTTCTTAATTAATTTTTTTATTTGGAACCTTGTTTAGTTATGTGTTTCATAAACCCCCACTTTTTATGATTAATACTTTATTTTCTGTAGTACTTTCATATGAAGAATATTTTGATTACAATAACACAATCAAATTGCTGCATTAATCCAGAAAATACCATTTTAAAAGATTTGACTCCAAAGTGAGTGATTTATCTGGGATTTGTTCTTTGGAGAAAACAAGCTTTATCCATTTTCTCCTTTAATGATAATCTTGGAACAAGAACCTTGTGAAAACTTCTCCTGGGGTAAATGTGAGGTTAAAGGAGACGAGGTGGGAAGCTTGTAGTGAAAAGTCAAGGCTGCATAGAGGAGCTGGGCTCTGGTCCCAGTTCTGACCACAGAGGGCACGTGGTCACCAGGCTGATGTGCTTTCCTGGAGGGGAATGACCTGCCAGGCTCTGGATGCCCCTGGAGAAGCCATTTCAACATCCCTGGATTTTTATTTAGAAGTGTTATAGTAATTCCTTCACCAAGTGTGAAGAGACTGAATCTGGTGATACTGACCTCTTCCAGATTCTAATAAATGGAGAAGCATAAACTTGGTGCATTGCTGGATTCTTCCAATAAAAATGGAGCACAATCCAGGAAATCTGCCCAGGGATGGTGCACACCTGTGTTATATGAGAAATCAAAGTCCTGTTTTCATTCACTGTGTTCCATAATCTGCATTCCATGCTTGTTATGTTACAGTCACCATAAAAACAGCCAAGTGAAAAGGCAGAATCTTTGCTTGCTTGCTCTTGCATGGTTTTTGTGTCTCCAGGGGCTCTGACTCGGCTGACATAGGCTCCAGGCTGGTTTGCTTCCACTGCTCCCTCAGTGCCAGCACTTGGTTCTTGTCCAGTCATTTAATCTTTGAAGCTGAAATAGCTGCTTGTGTTAAATTGCTCGAGAAGGAAAAGCTACTGGTGGACATGGCCTTGACTGGAACATCCCTGCCCAGGCAGATCCATGGGAATTCCACAGATGATCCTGCTGAGTTTGGACACAGGGAGCAGTTGCCTTGGTCTATGGGAAAATGCTGCTGCCCAGAAGTGAATTCCTTTGGTTACTTAACTTGGAAGTGCTGTGGCCAAACAATGTTATTTCTCTGTGATTATTGAAAAGACCTTTCACCACAGTAAAATGCAGTGTTTTGTGGCATTGATTTCTCATGTACACATGAGGTGTATAAAGTCTTGGGAGCAATGCTCACACAGGTGAAAACATTGGTATTTTATATTTTCTTTTAATTTTTGGAAACCTATGGAATGACTCTCAGCTTTTAGGCTGAAGAAGTCTAATTTTGCTGTAAGATTCCTACAAGCTGCTGATTTAAGTAGAGTCAAATCTAAGAGCTCCAGCTCAGAACTTGGCCCTGGATCTAAAGGAACCTTCAGTCAGTGAGATTTTGAGGAGCTAATCTGTGCTGCCCTTGGCATAAATCAGGTCTTTTGAACATATTGCCAAATTATTGATTGATTTTCTACACAGATGATCACTTTCCTACTGCTGTTTATATCTGTTTTACCTCGTTTGCTGCAATAAAAGCTGTGTGAAAGGTTAAGTTTGCTTTAAAAAGCCAGAAGTTGTGCTGACATGCTCCTCCTAAAAGGAACAGATTTCAGTTGTCACTGTGAGCAACTTGTAGTTCATTTGAGATGAAATTTGTATTATACAGTCCTAAGTTAATCAACTAATAATAGAACAGTGGTGGAATTGGTTCGTTAATCAACAAGATCCTTTGACTTCCATTGTAAAATACATTGTGCTTTGAATATTGAATATGCAAATACCCTACCTCCCACTCAAGCTATTTTCAAGACCTTAAAAGTGAAGAGAATTATAGTTTGCTTTTCATCCTGGGATACACTGACAGAAGATCGTTCAGATTTGATAGCTCTGTGTGGTCACATATTAAGTTTAATCCTTTACCTCATTCTTTATTACATTGCACTGGTCAAATGAAATGTCCCAAGGATCATGACAGATGACTTGTGCTTCCCTTAGATTTTCCTCAGTTGCTTGGAGAGATTGTATTTATACTTCTGTAATCACTTGGAAATCACAGAAAGCTTGGTATTGTCTAAGCAATTAAAGCAAAAAGAAAAAAGAAGAAAAAAAATTAAGTCTTTTGTATTAATGAAGAGGATGTGATTGAATTTGCTATGAAAAGGAATGAATTTGGTGCTACTGCATTAAATGTGCCAGAGAGTGTGCCAGGGGCTCAGGTGACCTTGTGTATCCTTGTCCTGGGTAGTAGCAGGATGTAGGATGTTATCCCAAAGCCTCACAGAGGCCAATCTGCATAGAGCACATTGAGTAATTTGTGGGTTTGTTCTTTCACCAAAAACGTTTATAGCTTTTGGCTTTAAAAATAGTTCTGGAGCGTAGCAAGAGAGAGGCAGCTTTGGCCTAGATATTGCACAGGATGGCAGATGAACAGGGTTGATTTCATTGTGGGCATTTTGCCCAGGACACTTTTTATAGAACATACAGTTACTCTGGGGGTTCTTTAGCCTGTGGCCACATTGGGGGTTTGGATTTATTCTGTCCAAGGGAGAGGGATAATTTCACAAAAAGGAAAAATAATGTAAATTTTGAAATTTAAGTTATGTTTGACTAGCAAACCTTTATCAGTGGGAGTGGGAATTATTTTCCTCCTGGGGCTGCCTGGTCTGTGCTCCCTGCACACACTGAACGCCTCCTCATCCAGGAGCATTCTGAAGCCCTGTTCTTACATCATTTACTCTCATAAATTTTATTTGCCTTCCATCTCTGGATCTGAATGCATTTTTTGAGCTGTGATTGGCATTTACCTCGTAGCTCTCATGTAAAGTCCACTAAGAGCTGAGACTGCTCAACAGATGGAAAATAAAGCACAGAAAAATCTTACCTGTTTGTTTCAACCCTTGGTACTTGTGTTACAAATTGAACACACACAGGTCCAGGTGTAAATTAGCCAAGGCTGTTGAACTGTAAGGACTTTTATTATTTTACTCAGTCTTTAATAAAAATATAAATTCTCTATTGCCTTAGATTTTGCGTGAAACAGATACTGCATTTCTCTGTTTCTGTGCAAGGACTCTGCTTTTATTTTCCTGAGTTTGAAAACTTAGCCAGTGCTATGATCTAGGTCTGCAGGAGTCAAGGAAAGAGAACAAGTTTTAACTACTGAGAATATTTTAAAAATATCTTTTCCCATGTCCTGTTCCCTTCCAATTTTGCTGCTGTCTGTGACCATGTTTTGGTCTGCAGAGCTGGGGCTGTGCAGTGCAGGGCTGGGGCTCTGTTACAAGTGCAAATTACTGTTGCATGAAGTTTTTATTATCCATGACTCCCATAACGTTTTGCAAGGAATATTTACTTTTCCAGCTGTCAAACGGTGGCGAGCAGAAGGGAGTGATCTCAGGCCTGCAAATGAGTGAGCTGGGACAGAAAACAGTGGAGCTGCTTTCCTTGATCTCGCTCAGTGAACAAATGCAGAGCTGAAAATAAATAGACCTTGGGAATCCTGAATTCCAGCCCTCTCTTCTAAACCCTGCATTTTCCATGTGCAGGACAAAGAGGATAATTACATTTGATGCTTTGCTGTAAGTGAAGTGAGTTCCTGCTCTCTCCCCACAGTTCAAGCAGTACGTGAGCAAACTCCGGAGCAAGAACACGTTTTACAAAAAGAAGCGCCAGGAAATCGCAGAGATCACGGCCGAGTACGGGATCCTCCAGAGGACCGAGGAGCTCCTGAAGCAGCGCCACGAGGCCATTCAGCAGCAATTGGTAACCTGAGCTTGTGCTGCTCCCCCGGCCCTCCCTGCCCTGGGAACAGCCTCAGGATCACAGGGATGCTGCTGGGATTATTCGAATTCTCACCCGCAGCTCCTGCTGCCCTTGCTGAAGGAGCCATTGGGGTATAAAAGGTATTTTTGTCTGTTCACTCTGAGGCTGCTGTACTTTGTGTCCATCAGGACTGGTCTGCAGCTTCTTTTTAGACTGAGGGGCCTGACCCTGCTTTTTGAAGTCCGTGGTAAATCTGTACAAATGCTGCTTAGGGCAAGGCTGGATGCTTAAATTACTTTTTGGTATCCATAGATGTAGTGAGGGCTTAGAGAATGGCCAACAGCAAATAGGATCCAAGTTACTGCTGTAAAATATATAGGAACAGTATTTAAAGAAAGGGCAAGCAAGAAGGAAACATTCTGACCTCAGAATATTTAGAAGAAAATGCATTTAAATTTAAAACTGGATGGATCTTCCCTAAGCCAGAACAGCAGCAGCAGGATTTCTGCTCTGGATAACTGTAAGCATCCCAAATGCAGGAACACTCTGTGGTATTTTCTTCCAATCCCTGTATTCCTGTTACTGAAATACTTTACAAAATAATTAGCTGCATCTTCTGATCAAGCAGACAGATTTTACACATTGAACTTCTTCAGAGCCTGACTTCCAACCCACTTTACTCTGTGGAAACTCTGTTCACTTAACTGAGCATTGGATGACCAAATGCTGTATTTACAGAGGGTTTTTATTGTCCTGCTCTTCAGGCACGAGATAAAATCTACTTTTCTGGAAGCCAGATTAATTATAATAAACTGATTAATAAAATAAATTAATGACAGTACTTACCCTTTTCACCTCTTCACAGTATTTGGCTCCAAGAAGGAATTTGCTGTTTCTTGGTTAATGGACTCACATCCAGCATTTATTGTTTGTGTCTGCAGCAAGCAATTGAGGAGAAGAGAGGAATTTCTGGATACAGCTACACCCAGGAGGAGCTGGAAAGAGTCTCTGCAGTGAAGAGTGAAATGGATGAAATGAAAGGCCAGACATTAGATAACATGTCTGAAATGGTGATTTTTGTCTTAAACTATTGCATTTCCTCACTTTGAGTATCCGGTTCTTCAGCATATAAAACCCAACTTAATGCTTTTGCTTGGGTTTATCATTTTCCTTTAATCTGTGTTTATACATATATAAAAATATTTTTAACAAATATATCTGCAAAGATAATCTTGTCAAAGTTTACTAAAATGTGCATTTTTTTTTCTTTAAAATCCTACAGATAAATCCTTCTTTTTTCCCTTTCAGAAACTTCAGGGATAGCAAATCTTCTTGTCTTTAATTTTTTACTTTTTTTGTGGTTTCAGAACTGGTTTCATATTGGTTCATATTTGACACATTACTTGAAAGAGATGAATGGTTTGAATCTGTAATGGAGGCTTTTTCTAAAATGTTTGTAAATCACTGGAGTTACACATTTCTTAATATGCTTAAAGAGCTAAATAGCTTGTCTTTATAGCCTGATTTTCAATTGCCCTTAGAACTGTCATGTTTTAATTTACCTGCCCACATAGCCATAGAAGCAAGAAAGAACTTAAATTTCTAATTTAAAAATATTATAAGAGAGCAAAAAGCAAAATAGCATCTTTTTAACTCATTAGGGCACCTTTAAAATAAAATGGTGTAACTAAAATAGAATTACTCTCAAGCAGAAAGGTGGATGCAATTTGAATTTTCAATCTAAATATATCAAAGTGACTCAGTTTTAGCATTTTCAAGCTTACCTATGCAAGTGTATTTGTTTTCTTAAGGATTTTTTCCTTTCTCTGAGCCCCCTCTGTGCATCCCCTTCCTCTCCTCTTTCTGCTCTGTGGTGTCTGGCACATGGGCAGTGCCCTGGACTTCTTTGAGATGTTCTCAGTTGGAACAATGGGAGCAGAATTTGTCTCCTCTGTTGGAATGACCCCACTGCCAGATGGGCTTTTCCCCTTTCTTAATTAGGCCTCAACTTCAGTTTTATCATTAAGATTTCATCACACATTTTCTTCTCTCTGTATTTTGGTTTACTTCCCTTTCTTTTCACATTCCTAATTACATAAATGTCCCAATTAGGGTCATAGAGTTAATGAATATGATTTTGTTCCTTTCTCAGGTGAAGAAATTGAATGCCATGGTGACAGAGAAGAAGGCAAGCCTTGCTCCTGTCATCAAAGAGCTGAGGCAGCTGCGGCAGAACTGCCAGGTTTGTAGAAACACTCCTCTCTTTCTGTGAAAGTCCAGTCAAACCCACAAATAAATCCAATTTACAGATCTCTGAAGTGCTCTACAAGGACATGATCAGCTCTGAGGGAAAGCTGCAAACAGCAGAATGTGTCGACAGCGTTTGCAGCAGGCAACGTGCTAAAGGTTGGGATTTGTAAAAGCTGACAGTGCAGGCACAAAATTTAGTCCTTTGTAGCAATTTTAAAAATTAATACATCAGGGGAAAATGTGAAAAGTCATCGTTCAAACCCAAAGCAAAGTTAGTTTCAGATTAGTTGCAAAGCTTTTTCTGTATTTCAGCACTGGTCATCCCAACCAACACTGTCCTCTCTGAGTGGATGGCAGAAAACTTCTCCAAATGTTGGCTACATTGATCTAATTCCTGCATTAGTCTGTGGCACTGACAAATTTGTCCATTTGTTCTCAAAATTTTATAGAGAGCTGGGGGAAAAAAGTCTTTTGGGTCTACAGCTGCCATAAGTTGGCGCAATAACATGGAATTAAATAAACTTGCATTTATCTATCAATGAAATTTCCAGAAAATCTACTTTTAATGGGTCCATTCAAAGTGTCAGCAGATGAAATCCAGCAAAGGGGTTGATTGTGCACAACTGGAAATCTGGCTTTTCATAGGGAGCACTTATACTGATCCTTTCCTAATATCTATTTTTATAATTATTTGTTCTTTCTTGTTGCAAACACAGCCTCCCTGGCAGGGTACAGAGGGAATTTCCTTCTCTCTGATCCCCACAATGTGAGTGGGTTGGTGGCTTCCCTGTGTAACCACAACCATGTGCCAGCAAGGGTCACATTCTGAGCATGCCAGGAGCTGGGGCGGGTGTGTGAGTGTCACAGTCAAAGGAAGATTCCATTGATGTGCCTTTTTGCCCTTTTCACCAAGGAATTAACTCAAGAACGTGATGAGAAGAAAATCCAGTATGACAGTTGTGTGGCCGGGTTGGAGACCAATCGCTCAGCGCTGGAGCAGGTGAAGTGGGGCTGGCTCCTGCACGTGGATTAATGTGTGGTACAGTGTTTCCCTGCCCTCCCTCAGGGTGTGGAAAATACAAATCCAGTCAGAGAGTCAGTGTGACCCACAGGTCATGCCTGAAGCTGCTGCGTGGGGTGGCTGCAGTCACACAGGTCCTGAGCAGCAGCACATGGACTCGGTGCTTCATCCTGCTCTGATCAGCAAGGACGTGCATCTGCCAGAAATCCTGCTGCCCTGGACAGACTCTGTTAGGGAAGAATTGGACCATAAAATAAAGATTAATTGGTCAAGACAAATCTTTATATGCAGTTAGCAGTTTCACTGCATTAGCACCAAATTCAGTGGATAATTAATGACTGAAACTGGTGGTGAGGAGACTTCATTAAATGGGACTGTCTGGTACTCCTGCTTTGTCTCACTCCATCACTCCTGTGAATTTTCACTGGGCTTGGTTTCTCAAGGCCTCACCCTCAGATGAATATATTGCAAGGTAAACAGGGAGTCCCTCTAAAGTGTGGGTGGATATATAAAGTTACTTTATTGCTCTAAAAGTTCCTTTATAGGGTCCTTCATACCAGATGGACCTGGTATGAAATGGACCTTCCAAAAGAAGTATTTTACAACAGCAATCAATCTCTTCTTGGCAGACAGCTCTTAGTCATTATCTAGCACGTGGTGACAATCACATCCACTGACTGAGCTGGACATGAGTTGAACTGTAGAATTCAGTTTTCCAGCTGATGGTCTGAAATTCACACAGTGACAGAGCTCTGGAATTGCAAATGCTGTGCAGCCTGGAATATGTACAGGAATTCCATTGGGATCATGAGGTTTTTTGAGAATGGACAATTTAGAGATGGGAGCAACCCACTCCAGACTCCTCCATATAATTATTGATTGGTGATTAACATACTATTGCCATGTCTGTAGCTTCTAACATGAACTTTGCAGATATGTTCCAGGAAATGCTTGTTCACAGCTGTGCCTGGCACTTCAGATGTGCTGAGGAACAGGAGTCTTGGCAGCACTGCTGAAGTGTCTGGTAGAAGTCAGGCATTAATAAAAAAAACCTCTTAACAGCCATTTTGCATCTCTGGCTGTGACTGAAACTGCAAATCTAAAACCACTCAGTTGTCTTTCACTCTAAAAGAGACTTGTGAGAAGCCCAAATTATATAAACATTTGCGAAATTATCAATTCAGGATTATTATTATTACTACTACTATTATTATTATTATTATTGTTATTATTATTAACTCTCATGGTTTATATGGCAACACAGGGCATCTCCTGGGAACCTGCAGTCACCATGTCCTTTGGAATCTCACTCTTTTCCCACAGGAAGTGAAAGGGCTTCTTGAGGAGCGTGCCCAGGACGAGAGCAACTACCGTTACATTAACTGCATGAAAAGGGTGAGAGCACAAATTGTTCACTGTGAAATGAAATGGCAGCTCCAATACATACACCCATCTATATACTGAAATATATTTTTTTACAGAATCTGGAGATCCAGCTGCAGCGTGCCAAGGAGGAAATGAAGGCCTACGTGTCCCCAGACCCGCAGGAGCGGCGCAAGGCGGTTCGGTGAGCGGGGCAGGATTCTGTGCCCTTGGGAGGATTCTCCCCCCTTGGGGTGACTTGAAGGACATTCACAAACTGAGGCTGAAGTCAGGAATTTTCTCATTGGCATTAGGGCTGGAGGAGTTCACCTGATAAATTTAGAAACACTATAATAATCTAAAAATAAGCATCTCGGATTCCAGCCTATACTGCTATAGATGTACAAGTTCTGTCAGACATACCAGGAGATTTTCCCTTCCCATTGGAGATTCTCAGCCCAGGATAGGCTTTAACTGGCAGCCTCACACTCTGAGGATGGTTCTGCACCATCCCATGAACCTCCATCCTTACCCTCAGTTTCACTGACTCCAGTAAAAAGCCACTTCCTTCATCCCATGACTCTTTTCAGGACCCCTCACTTTTGACTGGCAGGGAGAGAAACAGGAAATACTATAAATTGAGCTGCTGATTATTTTTGGTGTAGTTTTCTATTTTAAATAGAAAATTTTCCTGCCAAAGATGGAAATGTTTTTTGAGAATGAGATATTTCGGATTCATTATCTGTGCTAAGAAGTCTAAATGTTACCATGTTGTAGAGATTTTTTACACTTAACTAAGTGTTACTTAACTAAATATTTTTGTAAAAGTATCCTGTTGAAAATTTTGTGTATGTTCAATCCTCTAATACTCCGTAAAAGCTGAAACAAAATTCAGGCAACAGTCAACAAACTGTTTCAAAATGAGGCGTCAGGAAAATCCAAAACATTTATAATTTCCAGCTGGTAAAAGTGTCAAAATACCCAGGGCTTATTCTTCATAATTAGTTTTTTGAAGTTTCAGAATATTACATGAAATAGAAATTCTGTTTTCCAGAAAAGTAAATCTCAGATCCTTGTTGTCAACAAAATAATTGGTGTCAGTAGTTTTACAAGATGGTCTTTGCTTTTCCATCACAGTATTTCCCAGTCATGAAAACATTTATCAAAACAGTTTTAAAATTCATGTTTGCTCAGTTTTATGGCCATTGATAGGGAAATGTGTCAGAGAGAAAACTCCAGGGATTCTCTCAGGAGAATCCATCAGACCTTTCCTGAAGCCCCTTGCACTGGTACCAGTGGAGCTGCATCTCCATGTTCTAGAACAGGAGGCAGAGATCACCAGGAAGGGAAGGATCAGAGTAACATCCATCACAGAGACCTTCTGCAAGGATGTGAGGCATGGCAAAGTTCAAACACCGTGTAGTAAAGAGTGTAGGAAAGGAAAAGTAAGCAAAGAATCAAAATTACAAACTCTGGGGAGGGAGAAGAGAAGGACAAGGAGAGAGAAGGTGATGGAGGCCGAGAGGGCTCTTGCTCCATCTCACCAAATAATGAAAGGCTGTAGGAAATAAACATTTATCTAATGAAGGAAAGATGAAACAGCACAATTAAGCAGAAGGCTGAACAGATAAAACCTTAGTGATGATGAGAACATTCATGAAGGTGAGAGGCAGCTGAGGCAGCGGGGTCTGACAGCAGGGAGTGGGAGCTCAGGTTGGTTCACTCCAACTCAAATACTTGGGAATTGAACATCCAGGATGTGGGGATTCACACGGAGCAGCCACCAGAGCCCAGTGCTGGAATGGAGCACGAGCCCAGCTATGCAATCCCAGGTATGGTGAGGGAATGTGAGCAGGCTGTTACCCCTCTGTGCTGTCCCCATTTCACTTCCAGACTGTGGAAATTATCCTCCCACAGGGACCAGCCACAGTCCTGACCTTTGTAAGAGGTCACAGAGCTGTCTCATTTCAATGAGTTACAGCAAAGTTCAATAGAGACATCTTAGCAAAATATAAATGAGACTATTACATTTTTCTCTAGACATCCCTTTAGAATCTGAATGTATTTTTCAGCAAGTGCTGGAATGTAAACGGAGTAAAAATGAACCATAAATAGAATTGCACTTTCCTAACAACGTATTGAACAAAAAATGTCTTAATTCAGACCCTCTTTATTGAATATAAACTCTCTGTTCCGTGGAGTCACTTGTTAGGAATGTGAAAAGTTAATTTTCTTTTCTAAAAATAGAAAGTTGTGGGTTTTTTAACAAAGTTATTAAGTTACATTCTTTCCAGTCATCATTATAAATAGTAAAGAAAAACTTACTAGGAGAGACATAAAATCTTCTGATGGTTACTTTGAAAACTCTCCTTAAAAGAAAAACCAGAGTGTTCTGGAGGCCAAATGTGTGAGAACACGTGCTTTGTGCCAGGGCAAAGAAGCAGCTTCAGCCTCACCTCCAGTTGGGTGAGGATTGCTGGGATCAGTGGGACAGCACAGCATCTGGAGCAGCCTCAGCACAGCTCTGATCTGTTCTGGCTGGAATTGTCCAAGAGCAAGAGATCCTAAAGTGATTCAGCTCCATTCCTGTGGAGGCAGGACCAGCTGGCCCCAGGCCCAAGTGCTGCAGTCAAAGTCCTGGAGTACTTGGGAGAAAGGGAAGGAATAAGGGAACACGGTGCTTTGGGTCCACACAGCTGCTCTCTCACTCCAGGAAACCTTCAGGCTCTGGCATCACGAAGGCTGACATTTCTTTCTGCAAATTAGGATTTCTGTACTCAGAGGTCATCTACCCTGAGCACTTTGGAAAGCTCTTTAAATGAGCTGGGTTGTTTTGAATTCCACCAGGTGACTCTCACACCAGAAAAATGTAATAATTACACACAAAATATAATTGATTTTTCTTCCAAGTGGCTCAGTGCACAGGTTTTTTTCTATTGTCACATTTCAGAAAAGCTGAAGGTCAGTCCCTGTGCTGTCTGTGGACAGTGCTGTTGTGGTTTGCATATTTTACTGTCAGGGGTCGTGTGTCAGCTTTGGGTATGGCAGAGTGATTGTGGCCACTTGGTACAGACAGAGGTGTCCAGCCAGGGCTTTCCATGCTGAATGTCAGCATTAACACTTCTCAGCCTGTGCTCAGTCCTGAAATGTGAGGTCTGTTTTCTGGGAGAGGAACATGCAGCATTGCCTGACACTGGACTTGTCAGACCTGGGCTGAAATGTCATTCCCCCTCCTCCCTGGACTGTCCCACTCATTCCAACGCTGCATTCACAGCAGTTAAGGGCTGTGGGTCTGTAAACTCTGACACTTGTATGAGTGAGGCTGTGGCTCCCCTCAGATGTCACCAGGATAAACTAATTACAAAAAGGATCAGGATCTCATCTGTGTGGTCTCACTGTTGCCCTCAAGCTGGAAGGAGCAGTGATCATGCCTGCTTCAAAAATGTAAGAGACCTTAGCCAGTATCACTTTTCCCAGCTGCACAGCTGAGACAAGGAGATCTGATCCTTCCCATCAAGTGCTGAGCTGTCCAATGACAAAAATGGTTTTTTGTGTTTCCTCTTCTGTCTCATTTATGTACCTCCCAATATTTCCATCATTTCCCATGTTTGCATCGTTATTCTGTCCTATTACATAGAATGAAATAATGATAAAATCATTTTATGTTTCCTTTAGGGAACAGTATACACGAATAATCCTTGAACAAGAAAACCTTGGGAAGGTAAGAATGAAGCTTTTACCTTGTACAGCCATTGTACAGTTTGTATTTTTGTAGGGCTTATTCCCAAAGGCTGTGGTCAGTCTTTTATAAAAAGCATTGTGCAGCCTACAAAGAAAATTCCATCACTGCTGGCATTGGTAATTAATACCTTGGAAAAGGATCCTCCTCCCTCCTCAGGGCTTGATTTCCTGCAGGGAATAGCATGAGCTGCTGTAAGGGATAGGCAAACAGCTCAATGTGACAGCACATTCCCTGAAAACCATTTGGATAAGACCCTCAAACAGGGGCATAACAAACTGTGCCAGCTCAGATTTTCTGTTGTATATAAAGCAACCTGTTGAAGACAATAAATTCTGAGCCTGTCACCCTTATCACTGCTGCTAAAGGCCAGGGGATCAGCGGCGTCAGACAAAAGCAGTTGTCCAGTTTTAATCTTGTCTGAAGCTCAGATCAGCAGGGGCGAGGCTGGGCTTAGCAAGTCACACCAAACAGCTTTTATTAATTTCCTTTTCTTAGTCAGTCTGAGTGATTTTTACAGGTCTGGGCTGCCTCTGTTAATAACCAGGAGGGGGTTAAATTGTAAAACATTGATTTCATGTTAGAGTATCATGATATGAATCCATTGTGGGTTGCACCTTGATACTGCAAGAGCTCTGCATGGAAATGATGTCAGATTTTTAGCATAAGTTCTCAAATAGATAAGACTAACATTTAGACAGTTAAAAACCGTGGAAATAGTTGTCAATCCATACAAAGATCTAAGTCCCAGGTGTTAATGCCTTTAGCACTTGCAGGGAGTGTTGTCATTGTGAACAAAACAATATTTCCATAGCATACAAAAATCTCTGCCATTCCATGCTGCTTATGTGGTATAGAGCTGTTTCAGAAATCTGATATTTTTTGTATTTTTAACAGAAACTACGAGAGAAACAGAAAATTGTACGGGAAAGTCACGGGTCGAATATGAAGCAAATGAAAATGTGGCAGGACTTCGAGCAATTAATGGAATGTAAGAGAGATTGTTTTCTGAAACAACAAAATCAAGCAGCCATTGGCCAGATCATTCAGGAAGGAGGTAAAGATAGGCTTGTGTTATGAATTCTTCCTCCTGATACCCACATGAATTAGGAAGACTGTTGTTAAATGATGTTGCTTTCATCAGTTTTACAATTTTTGTCCATGGTTTGGTTTAGGTGCATAAACAGAGCAAAGAACCCCTCTGGAAGCTTTTGCTCCACTGTCTCAGTGACAAAGGAAGCTGTTGGGAGGGCTGCACTGAGGTGAACCTGCCTGTAAATCCATGTTTTATGAGGCCAGGAATGGCATGTAGGGAGATCAAAGGGAAACAAATCCTTCTGCAGGGTCACAGAAAACTCACGTAATTGCTCTGCCTCTCATTCTCTATCGATAAGGTTACAGTTTTGCAAGGCCTGTGATTTGATATTGTATAATTGTGGCCCTCCTGGCTTGGCCCCGTTGTCCCTATTGTCCTTACCCACCCAGTGTGGCAGCAGGAGCGGGGCCGCTGTCGGCCCGGCCCCAACACTCCTGATCATTCTTTCCTTGCACGGTTGAGCTCAGCTGATTGCCTGGAGAACAATCACTTGGATTCTGAGCTTTTGCCATTATCTTTTGCTATTGTTGTTTTTAACAGAAGATTTTTTTCTTGCACATTTACCTCCTTTCACACCAGATAGTTGCCAGTGTGAAAATGTAAAGGGAGCTCGGCTGAAGCTTTCCCCAGGGAGGACTTTTGAGCTGTTTTGTCTGCACAGTGCAATTCCAAAGGGATTACACACACAAAGAGGGTCATCCCAGGGCTGGAGGTTATCCATGGATGTAGATATGGCCCAGGGGTTCTTGCATCTGCCCTGGAGTGCAGCCCTGAGCTGGGAGCCACAGGCAGCTGTCCCTGCCCTCAGAGGTGCCCCAGGGCTGAGCCAGGGGCACAGGGATGGAGGTGAGGACTGAGAGTGTCCCTCACTTGTCACCATTCCGGATGAGCAGCTCCTGGCCCCTGTCACAGATCAGCAGCACTGAGATAATTCTGTGGGACCAGAACTCCTGCTGTTCTCCTTTGGCTTACTGGATTCCTAGATAGGTTGGTGGGGTTTTTTATAGTTCTTCCTGCCTGAAGTAGAATGGCTTTTTTCAGGATATATAAAAGTAATTTTGCTTTCTTTGATACCTAACTATGAAATCTTCTGCTGGTTTCTATATCCAGAGAGTATGGTAATTATAGAGTTCCTGGTTTGCCTTTGCATTAAATATATTTGTTAACGGGACTAAAATAAAAGCTGGCAAAACTACATTTTGACTGTATGGTATTCTTCTTTTCTACATTTTTTAGGTGAAAGAAGGAAATTGTTGGTGGCTGGGCCACAGGAAAAATGAATTATTTAATTACATTTATTTGAGAAGCTTCCAAAGGGCTCACAATGTGAGGAGTGGGTCTCAGATCCACAGATCCCAGGACATCCTCATGCCAGCTCTCCCACACTGCCAAATAACTGGAGATAGTTTTTCCCAACAGCTGCACACTGACCCTCCCCAGGCCAGGGAGAAGAGCAGGGTGCCCCTGGCACAGGGTGGAAGGAAGGCACAGACACAGGTAGAGCTGTGCCACCACCCTCTGCTCCAGGAGCTGATTGCTGCAGGGTTTAGTGAGGCAGGGAAGGAATCTCTGGCAGGGAGATCTCCAGAGATACCTGGGTGCTTTGTGCCTCCTGCCCTGTGCCATCATTCCCACACAGCACCTGCACAGGGCTGCAGAGCTGGGAAAGCCACGCCAGTCCCATTCCTGGACTTCCAACGGAGGTGTTTGCTGAAGGCTTGACAGCAATAGTAAAATAACACAGACAAGGAGACATGAGACATGCTGAAAACGTGGGATAATCACCAAAAATGGACATTTAGGTTACTTAGGAATCAGCCTGTGGTTCAGAGTCACTAGACAGGCCAGGGAGAAAAGGGATTTCATAGACTTGAAGTCAAAACTTTTAACCAAACCTTAGAAATCCTATTTGACTGGACCATTTACATTAAGATGTATGACAGGGATTAGCCTGCTGCCCAGGAAAAAGCAATGCCTTGGAAATTCACAGCAATGATGTGGAGTAAGACTGAGTACAATCATTTTCTGGTTTTCTATTCAGTTACCCTAAAAATAGTTCATCTTTCTTCTTTATAAAAACAGTTTATTGCTAGTTACTCAAAGATGACGTGATTGTTGTTCTGATCTGATTAGTGCTCTGTCATTTGTGCTGCACCAAGAAAGGGCACACAGATTATACACTGCAGCAGCAGCAGCAAAATGACTTTCTGAGATGAAGCAGAAAAATCATAATAACAGTTATCAAAGGAAAATTGGAAAAACTCAAACACTATTTTTAGCTTTTTATACAAGTGGACATTTAATAAATGCAGCTTTAATGGATTCTGTTCACTGGCTTTTCCACCTAGTTCAGGATTTGATGGGAGCATTCAAAAATCTTTGAATTTCACAGTTTTATCTTTCTATCTTGCAACAAAACGCTAACTTCTCAGTTTTTTACTTTGTTATTATTAATAGCCTGGCTGGTTAATAAGATTAAACATCCCATGTGGCAAAAATACATGAATTTCTCTTGGGAAAGCCCAAATAAATAAGAAATTTAGGTAAATTTGGGGCAGCAGCACTTACCAAATTTGTCCCAGCTGGAACACTGATCCAAGCAGTCACATGAGCAGCAGCTCACTTTGTTTCCAAAGGTTTCTCCTTATCCCTATCCAGAACTGGATGAGGAGACATCCCAGCTATAGAACTACTGTAATATTCTGCAGCTTTGGGGGATTTAGTGATGTTGATTTCAGCTGTCCTTGGAGCTACAGCAAGATCCACATGGACCTGAGAGATGAAATAGTTCCAGGCATCAGAAACAGGCATGAGAAAGCAGCACATCGAGCAGCCATTTACCATCTGGGTATCAGATCATTTGGTTTATATTAGAGGTACCATCTTACTTCCATTTGAACTATAATAACTAAAATGGATGTTATAAATCTTCCTTCACTACCCAAATCTAGGATTGCTTATTTTCATCTCTTAACTCTCATGGAGATTACTGCTGAGGATGTCACATGGATACAGGTGCCCACAGTCATGAAGGTTAGGCCCTGCTACTGTGTTTAAATATCCCAATTTCCAGAGCTTTCTTGACAAGGCTTCCCTGCAGTGCTCTCAGTTACAGAACACGCTGCAGCAGAGGTGTTCAGCAGTGCCTGGAGATGCCTATGGATAATGTACTACCTATGGAATCAATATGGGATCTGTTCTCTGCTTCAGGAGCTGGAGTGCAGGTCAGAGCTGCACCTTGGATCAGTGTTTTGTGTCTGGCCCAGAGGCAGCTCGGTGCTCACTCTCTAGTGACTGTCCCCAGAGAACCATGGATGCAGAGCCCTTGAATCCTCTCGCTGGCAGTGCTTGGCCAGCCTGGAGCCAGCTCCCACAGGAGGGCAGATGGTGACTGACTGAAGACACGGGGACTGGAGCGTTGTCACCTGCACGTGTCCCCTTGGGAGAAAGGCTGTGACACTGCAGGCACGGGACACTTCTCCATCACCCTGTCTGGCACAAGGGCAGCTCTGGGTTCTCTCTCTGGCCCTGTGTTTGCTCTTTGGTCAAAAAGCAAATCGCTGTGCCCGTGTTATCACTGCTGGCAGGAAGAGGGAACGCCGTTAACCCTTCAGCTGCCTCGCTCCAGTGCAATGTAACGGGACTGGCACGGCCGAGCCCAGTAAGGAAGTGTTACACGAATCAACAACTTTATCACAAGGTCCCACCTGTCTGGCAACACCCACGTGGGGAGTTGTTTTCTAACAATCAGAACGGACCTATTTCCAGCACGTTTAAAGAGTTCTTTAAAGTGTGAATTTAAAGCGGGCTCTCCAAATTCTCAGTGCCTGTCTCTGCAGCAGCAGTTTGCAGTGGCAGCCTCCAAACGCCCGAGGCAATCCGTGTTATTGCAAGGGCACTGGGTGAAAAGGGCATTTTACACACTTGCCTGGCACTGATTTCCCTCATTCCCGTGGTGGTGTCACCCAGGGTGAGCAGCTCTGGGGGGTTTGGAGAGGGAGCAAACATGTCCTAAATAATCAGCAGGAACTGGGAGACAAACCTTACTTTCACAAAACCCTCCCTGACTTCAGTGGGAGTTTTGCCAAAACAAGGTCTGCTGGATTTAGCTCCGTTCTTCATCCTGACAGAACAAGCAGGAATTAAAGGGCCCATCATCAGATTTATAGCACACTGAAAATAAAAATAACAGTAATTATCTAAAATAACGACTTTCAGCCAACACAAATCAACGTTCCATTGGACATGTTCTTATTTATAACAAAAATGAAATGCTTGTGGAAGATTTTCTCAGCACAAACAATTGAAATAACAAGTCTTGAGCAAAGTGGTTTGATTTTTAGTAGACATTTATGAGAGGCTGTTGCACAAATCCCGTGCTGAAATATTTAGTGTTTATCATTTGATTAAAACTTTATTCTTTACTTTGTATTTAATTATTTATATTTATTATTAAAAAGTGTAGTTTTGCCCTTTTTTTGGCCATTCCATTCTGCATAATAATGAAAAAACTCTGGTTTTGCTAATTAGGATACACACATCCAGCATTTGTTGGAAGCAGGAGCTGGAGTTCTTTTCCTGCAAATGGATCTACTCAAGCCAATGTCTATTTTCCTGCTTCAGTTCACAATAAGATGTCATTTTTAAGCTTCTATATTTTATTGCAAGAGCTCAAGTTCTCAACTAATTTATACAATAAGCACTTAATTAAGTCTTTTGAAATAGGATAAAGCCAAATCCTGCACTTTTTGCTAATACCAGGAAAAATGCAGTTGACAGGAATATGGGAAATGGGATCTTACCAGCTATCAAAGATAAAATCCTTTCTCTCTCCCTACTTATTTTTACTGGAATGGAACAGGAAATATCTTTGCTCTTTGGGAGCAAAAACAACAAAACCATAAAGATTTACATCACATACAAATAATGACCAAGTAAGGGAAATAATGAAGAAACCAATCTCCCAATTTCTTTATACATTTTACCACTGGTTCACACAGAAAAAACTCTAAAAACCATTAAGATTCTCTGCAATTAAAATTTGTGGGGGGTTAAGGTTTGTGTTTTTGAAACTGGATGACTCTTTTTTAAGCAGCAGTTACAAGTTAACCTTAGAAACTCTAAGGTTATAAAGAATGAATAATTTAGCAGTTTACTTGATTTGCACTACCATAGCATTTTCTGGTGAGTAAACCAGGGTTTAGGCATTTCTTTGCAATTATCATAGAAATTTTAGAGCCATTAGTGAAAAATTACCAAGAGCAAAAAGGGCTGATTAATTAATTTGGGATTCTAAAAATGGAAACATTTAAAATTAAAATCGTATTAAAATCGTACATTTTGCTTATCAACTACTATTTAAATGATGCAGTGCCCTAAAGCAGCTTTCTGTGGACTGCAGCATTAAAACCTTGGAGGTTTTATAAAGTATTTATAAAACACTGTCCCCATCTCCCTCGTTCTGTGCTTGGAGCCTGGCGTGTTTTTATAGCGCGTTAAAAAGCAAACAGAACTATCAGAGCACGGAAAGTCACCCACAGACAACCTGTTCCACCAATATTTTATATTCCTGTTACATCTTCTGGCCCTAAGGGTTTCACTCCTTGGTTTTTCCTCCACGTGGGCTCAGGGAGCAGCGAGGGAGGCAGTTCATGTTCCCGGAGCAGTGAGGGAAATTGGGCAGTGCCAGCACCATCCTGACATTAAATCTCCTTCACAAAATCTCTCCCACAGCTCCTAACCAGGCTCAAACAGCGAGGTGGAGCGTGGCTCACTCACTGTGGGCTCTTGCTGTTGTGTGACTGCTGCTTTTGTGGTTTTTATTTACTATGCTGCGCTTCAATATTTGTATGGGAAATGCACCACTTTAAAATCTCATCCCATGAAGGTTCTTTTCTGCTTCTTGGTTTAATTGAAGGTTGATCATAAAACACATAGAGAGGGAAAGAGAGAACTCATATATTGGAAAAAGCACTATAAATATATTCCTGGGGTCATGAACACAACCTTGTATCACTTCACCCAGTGTTGTGGAAAGAATTAGACAACCCTTTTATGAAATGTCTAAAAGTTGTTTACAGTTCAATCCCAAATTAACGTGGCTTTTTCTTTAAAGAAAACATCTTATAATTCTTAATTCTGTTATCAAATTTATCTTCAGCCTTTGAGGGGATTCACTTGCCGGTGACTTGGCAGTGTCAGACAAGTGTTTGACTTTTATTCTGACACTTGTTGAAGAATTTGATTGAAACTATATATGTCTAGATAACACCCAACAAAGTGCCCCTCTTGCGTTTGTTTCGAGATATTTTTGGAAACAACAGAGGCGACCTTGGACAGAGCTGCTTTTCCAATTTAGGAATTCACTTGGTCTAAGAGAGTAAAATTATACTCTTTAATCCTTTTGTGCACCCACAAACAAGACAGTTTAATTTTATGCTACTGCTCAATTGTTTTTCTGTACCTTCTTGGCGGTGTTGATCTGTTTAGGATAAGAATTAGTTTGGGTAATCAACAGTTACATTCAAATGTACATATAAATAGTCTCTGATGTATCACATGCCCCTTAAAAATATTGTGCAATCCAGAATCTCAGCAGCCCTTTATGTAACACCTTTGCTCCTCTAGAACCAGTGCCAATAAAAGGCGTTTGCCTTTGCTTAGAAAAATGGGATTTCAAGGCAGAGCTCACAGAGACTTGATGTAAAATCTAAATGGGGAGTGGGCAGAGGCTGGGATGGGGCTGACACTTGTCCCCTCCAGCACAGAGGGTGTTTGTCAGGCTCCCAGTGGAAAAAACAAGGTCTGGAGCCAGGTCCTCTCTCCCCCAATTGTTCTCTCCTGACTTGGGTTTGCCAGCTGTGCAATCGTCTCTGCAAGGTTTTATTGCATCTAATCACTTAGGATGTGTTAAATAGTTTGCACTTAATTTTCTATACAATCAATATATTTTAATTCATTTGTATCGCTCTGCTACAGACCTCCTGCACTCAGGGACAAAATGGGATTAGTTTGTGGCGATGATAATGCAGTTTCACTGCTGGAAATAAAAGGAGAACTGACAGAGTAAATGTTCTTGTCATTTATCCTGTACAAGATTTGCTCCCTTCAATATCAGTGTTGTCCAGTGTTACCTAATGATCAAATCCAAGGAATAACATGGAAACTAAATCTAGACATGCCAGTGGGATCTATCTGGGATAAGTGGCATATGCTTGGGAGTGTATTGTTTATATTAATTTGATCACACTCCGTGTCAATGCACACTTTTATGGCTCTGTTACACTCTGGCTGTGACTGATGGCTCAAGTTCTAACTCCAGAATATCCAGTTCCCTGATTTTATGGCATTGTCATGTAAAGTATTTGTGGACAGCTTAATAGAAGAGACTGATCCTGCGAATCCGTGTGACTGCATTGGCACATCCACAAATCAGGTTAAAATGAACTATTTGGTGCAGCAATTCCCATCACAGAATCTCAAAATAATTGACAAACAACTCCTAGTAAATTCTGTTGGCCATGTAGCCAGATCAACAAGTTGCTGCATTAATGTTATTTTCTGGATGAACAAAACCATTCCAACTCTGGAATGGAACAGGAGCAGAAGTAGGAATCCAATCCCTGTCTCTGTGCCGTGGTCTCAGGGCATGCCCAGGATTCCCAACCTGATGTCCCTGTGAAACCTCCTGAGTCTGATCCTGAATATTGTTGTTCAGGCCCCCAAACCCCCATCCCAGCCCGAGGTTTGGATTGTTGGAACACAAAGGAATGACATGTCAAACGTCACCGAATTTCCCAGAGCACGAGTCAGTGTCCTCGCTTGGAGTATCCTCAGCTGACCCTGCCACTGCCTGAAAAGCAATTCAGGAGTGAAATCTCTGTACATTTGAGATGTGAGAATTCATTGAAAAGTGTAATGGAAAGGTCAGAACAGATACAAATAAACAAATACCATAAAGACAGAGAAAAAGCCGATTCCTGAATTGCTTTTAATTATATTGCAATGAGGAATTTCAAACATAAAAACCATCACAACTCTTTCATGGAGCTAATGGAGTCAACAAAATGAAATGTGAGATTTTTCTCCTACCCTGAGATTTTTGTAATGCCAGAGAGATATGATCAGGAGAAGCCATGTGTGCATGTGTGCACACAAGGTTGGGTCTCACTTAGAAACTAGAATACAACCTGGAATTTGTGAGCTTTGTACATTTCAGTTTTTAACAAGTGTCTACTTTGTCCTGTAGCTGAAACATTAATTATATAACCTGTCGCTGAAATAACTGGGAATACTATTTTTTTCTTATAGGAAATTAGAGGAAATAAAGCTATTTTTAATATTGTGTTATATTATTTGAATATTGTTCCATGTTGTCCTCAAAAATTGTAAAGATCCATGGAAGTGAAAGAGCTGCCAGTGGAAAACTGGCTGGCTTGGAGCACGGTAAGGGATGGGAGAGTTTGGGTTTCTGGTTTATTTTGCCCCAGGCAGCTCTGGACAAAGCTGCTGCTTCTGCTTGTCTGTCTGCTCCAAAGTGTGCTGGAATTGGCTGGATTAACCCTCAAATAGAAGAGCAGCAGATTTAGCACTGAACACTAAATCTTGCTTTTACATATGAAAACAACTCCAGGGTAACCTCAGTTAATGAATAACCCAGTCAATGGTGAAAGCTCCTATTTAGTCTGATAAATTTGGCCTTAAACAAAAACTTTTGTTGATACAAGCATATACCACAGGGGAAGAAAAACATTTTCCCTATGAGAAATTCAGTGTCAAGAGAAAAAAAGATAATTAAATATTCATATCATTTCATGAAAAAAAATGGTAAGTCATGTTTAAAAAACCCCCATAACTTCACATTATAAAGTTAAAATTTTCAAGAGAAAATTTGGACTTTTGGGGGAAAAAAATACCAAGCCCAGGTATTTTTTTTAGTCAATACAAAAAATTAAAGCCAATTCAAAATGCTTTGATGGAGATGTTCTCCTTAAAAGATGTACAGATGTTACAGAGTAGTTCAGTTAGAATCAGATGAACTCCTCATCACAGGCTCAGCAATGTTTCCAGCATTATATACCACAAGGAGAGACATGAATATTGGAGTTTCATAATAAAGGAAATTTCTTTGATAGAGCAGCTGCATCAGAGCCAATTTCACCTGCAAACACACAGTGCTAATGCAATTTCTCTTTGTTTGACACAATCCATATGGGTACATCCACTTTCTATAAAAGGGCATTCAACAAACGGAGAGGTTTGTGAAGTTGTGGCTTCCCTGGTGCATAAATATTGAATCCCCAAACACAACATTAGCTAATTAAGTTGAGGGTGATTATTAGCTGGAGGAAAAGAACACATCAAGTGAGCATGGGTTAAGCCTGCCCTCCTACTGCACACATTGTGGTTGCTCCCTGAATGCAAGGAGAATGTGGGAGATTAAATCCAGGAATAATTTGCACCTGGAACCTAGAAGGAAGCCAAAGTAAAAATTGGATGGAACTTCTTAAATTGCAGGGTGCTGCATAGACTGTGGGGAAGTGCAGCCAGAGAGTCCTCAAACCAAGAATCCCTCCAGCAACATGGTAGTGAGAGCTGTGCTTTCAGCTGAAGTTGTTCCTTGGCACATACCAACACATTCCATGGAATAGTCAGGAAATCCCAAGAAAGGAGGTGTGGGAGTGCCCTGCCCTGTGGCACCTCAGTCTAAACCAGGCTGGAATTATGGTGACAATGTTTTGTTCAGTGGTGCTGGCACAACTCTGTGGGACTGCACGGTCAGGCTTATCACAATCTCCTGGTGAAAGATGATTATTAACTCAGTTGTTCAGTTTATGGCCACAAAACAACTGTGAGAGCACAACTGAAGGGGTGGAGAGCTGCAGGTGAGGAGCTGGGAGCAAGGGACATGGAGAACAAGGGGCTGGAGCTTCCTAAACTACCCTCTCCTTCAAAGAAAACAACTTTTGCAGAGCTGCACTTCTGTCTGCAGTCCCTGTTGTCCTCAATGTGCTTCAGGGACAGTATGAAGACAAATTAGAAAAATAACAACTGTTTTATTAAAAAGCTCCCGAGCCAAGGTGAAATCTTCCCTTCATCACAACCTGCTCCCCTAATGGATGTTGAGTGATCACAAAGTTAAACAGCAGAAAACAAGACAGAGTTTTATCACTGAAGAAATGCCTAGCAGGCAATCAGTGCTGGAAGGCAGGAAATTAATACTCATAACTTCTGGTTACTCTGGCAGCGGGGTCGTGCTCCTCTCCTTCGTGTGAGTCTCAGAAAATGAAATCCCAAGATACAGAATGATCACCTGGGCTTTTGATTTTGCAGGGAACGCTTTTTCCTGCATCAACTCTTTGTCCTCCCCTCTGAGAACGTATGCATCTGTTAAAGTGGAACATATAGTTCTGGAAATGTGTCGCCTACACCATGGGATAAATCAGACTGAGCCTCTTTCCTGATGTAATGTCTTGGACAGATCCCTCCTGAGTTCCTCCACGGGATTTTGGAACAAACAAAGGGAAATCAGACTGCCCTAATTAGTGCCCATCGTTTACACTTCATGACTTTTATTGAATAACTCCCAGACACACTGTACATGTTCTGTGTATTGATAGGTAATATGAGGTAAAATACAAGAATGAGGAGATTTTAAAAATGCTTATGCAGGAAACTGTGGAAAATACCAAAATATTGCAATCCAGTTGTGAGTTATTATGTAATTCAAGCAGACAATGTTTTTCAATCTCTTAAGCAATGAAAATCTAAAATATGTAATAAACCCTACATTAGCATGTGTCTTGTTTATGGTCAGTTTAAGGATTGCAGACTGTGCCAGTCTGGTTTGGGCTCTGCCTTTGCAAAATTAAGAGAGAAGTGGTAAAGGAAACATTCCTAACAGTATTTTTCTGAGTGAATGCTTTCATCCTGAGCTTTAATAAAAACATACATAACTAATGCAAATGTAATAATAACACACCTCACTGCCAGCAGTTCATGCAGTATCATTAAGATATGCATAAAAATACCATATAAAATCACGATGTCTGCTTACAGGAATTGTTAGACACTCCTTAAGATTATTAGGATGACAATTTCTAGGGGAATAATTCACTCCTGCTCTAAGTATAACCCCTGTGCACTGAATGAACTAACCTCTTTTGAGTCAATCAAGTCACACCTACCTGGGATAAAAGAGTCCGACCCAAATAATCCATAATTAGATCCTCAGCTGCCAACACTATCAATCTCCTGAGGTCTGGGGTGGCCTCAGCTGCCCTCGTTCTCCAGCTGCATTTCAGGGAACAGGATTCATTCTTGAAAGAAAAGAGAAATTTTTCAGGCACGTGGAACACTAAAATAATGTTGTTGGACATTCATTGTATTGAAGTATCTTAATTTGCTGCCATTAACATATAATCAGGAACCAGATTATGACCTTGCCAAGCAGAACAGCAATTACGTTATTGCTTATGCAATTGGGGGCTGCTTGCTGCCTTTTATTACACCTTGAAGGGAAATTCAAATGCTGTTCAAACAGATTTAAGATCTTTGTATCAGCTTCAATCTGCCAAAATCACTACCCAGAAGTTCAGCTGCACATGTCCTGTACACAAATTCATTTTCAGAAAGCCAAAAAAGTGGATCAATACTGAAGTTATTAAAGAATTAATTTCCCTATTATTCTCATGTATTGGGTGTTTGATATCTCTTACCTTTCAAGAATATGATGTTCTTGGGATAATTCAAATTGATACTCTCTGTTTCAAGCACTATTTTTTCAGTGGTCATTACATAAATGTAGTGGTTACATGTGACTTTGAAATTCCACAATATCACTTAAAACAAAAAAAAAAAAAAATTCGGTTTTAGCAGCTTGTGATGTAATTAAATGAAAAATGTTGCATGCAAAGATTTTAATTTTATATAGAATCCCTTATTCACAGCACAGCCCTTAGGACTCTTACATCTGTTTGAAAAAGAAAATCTTATTGGTATCAGGTACAAATAAAACTCATTCCTTTCCAAAACCATCTGGATTAAATCCTTTCAAGCACTAACACACCGAGGCACACAGAATCCTTCCGAAGGATCAGAAGGCCCTCACACAAACTGCAGGGATTTTTTCCTCATTTCTATGGCATATGTTGTATCAGAAATCACAGTTAAAAGAAATTTCATGCTCAAAATGGAAGTCTTTTCTCACATGTAACTCAGCCAAAAATTCCTGTGATGGCAGAATTAAATTTGGCGTTGTTCTCAAATGGTAAGGAAGCTACAATATGGAACAATTACCTTTTTTTTTATTCCTAACTACAAAAATTGTTACTTTCTCTGAACATTTATAATCATCTTAAAGACTCATCAGTAGCTGTCAAAGAAGTCCATTGTCTCTGCCCAGAATTTCTTTTGAATTTTTTAGAGGAATTTGCATATGTGCTGATCTAGAAGAAATAATTAATCCCTTTTTTATGCAAAATGCAATGAGTGCAGCAGATGGGAAGTGATAGTCACTTACAAACACACGTAAGCAGCATCTTAACCTCAGCTGAGATTGTTTTTGCCACGACACAGAAAGGTGGACTGCTACCAGGGGGCCACAACAAACACATAAATTAAATTCCAGACTGGTCAGACTGGAGAGAGAAGAATTTTGGTGATTTCAGTGTCTATCTTCTGCCAATACTTTTATTTTCTTGCTCTAAAAATACCCCTAGAGGAAAAAATCTCACTGCATGTAACTTCTTTCTGTTGAGTCATTTGGTTTGTTTATGAATCCTATGTAGAGGTGCAGTTTTCCAAAACACCTCCTGCATGCAGAATAACTCCCCTCTGAACAGACTTTCTACCTGAGCATCAGGCAAACAAATAAACCTGTAGCTGAGGACATTTCAAGGACAAGGAAAATTACTGTCGAGATGAGAATTATCTGATTTGGTTCGTGTTTATTTTTACTTATCTCGAGCAATCTGCTCTCCAACAGAAGATGCTTATTTGCAGAGGAGAAAACTGTCTCCTTCTTGGACTGATGCCCAACTGGAGCAAGGGTGCCACTAAGGACAAGAAGTACACCCTGAGCATGGATTAACTCATGTAACAGTGACCAGTGTTAGAGAAGCAATGGTTTGTGTCATACATATCAACTAGTTAAGGATAAATTCTTCATTTCTTCCCATCATGTTTCTTACCCACTAGGTTAAGTCTGCCTTCCACCCAGGAGGTGCATATTCCCAAGCAAAATATTCAACATGTGAAACTTTGGAATTAATTGTTCCCAAAGAACTTGCGTAGGGAAGCTCTAGGGTACAGCTCTGTTAATTCATTTTACACGTTTGCTGCCAAGTTTGGAGGTTTTACAATTCCACAAGAAGTCTTCCTTTGAGGAACTGATTAGAAAAAGTTATTTAGTCCTGGTGTCTTGTGATGAAGGAACAGCTCCAGGTTACCAGCTGGAGTAAACCTGACTGCAGCAGCCTGGTGGGTGCACAGGTTAAGAAGCAGAAAAGACCTGTTAAATTTTTTGCTGCAACTGAATCACTAAGAAAAGTGAAAAAGGGAAAAACAAAGGTTCAACCCTTCCATCTGTTTAAGGCTCAACCCTTATTTTTAGTTTATTTCTCATGCAGTGACTTTGTCTTGCAAACTCTTTCATGTGAGGCATTAACTAAGGCTGAGTTACTGGTGTGCCAGTGATGGTATCCAGTAGTTACTGAATATAAACCTGGGTGTTTGTGTGCTCTGAGTCTTTGCCTCAGTAATATCTTTAAATATAATAGTCTCTGCCTGTTGGCTTGTTTTCTCATAGGGAGGGTGACAGAACATTTTGTGTTCTCTTATCTTCAATAGCAATGAAACAGGAGGAGCTCCACAATGCGAAACCAAATCTACTGCTATTAATACAACATCCCAGCCACAGAGAGGAGATTTGTTTATTTACCAAAGCTAGAGATGCCTCTCTCTGACCTTTCTTGTGCTTGTGTGCTTTAGCTGGGAATAGATTCCTCAGAACTGGGTGCTCTTTTAAAAATATACAGTAAAAAGCATACACACAACACCCCCGAAACAGAGCCCAGGCTGCAGCCCAAATTGCATGAAGTGACACACAGCTTTGGGTAGTTAGAATAAATCTAACTAGGGCACAGTCCATATTCAGTTCTGATTCCTCTGCTAGAGCACGGAGATCAGTCAGCTCTCCAAAGCCCACTCGCCTTCCTCGCTGCCACTCAGCGACACGTTCTGACTATAACCATACATGGGCCCATTTTCTGTCTGAGGCCCAGCAGCTCCCTGCAGCCCAAGAAACCTGCCAGCATGGATCTTCTCCTTCTCTGCATGATTAAAAAGTGCTTCACATTGGAAGGTGCTTGGTTTTTTTTTTAAAAAAAAACAAACAAGCAAACCAGAGATTCTTTTTCAGGAATTTTCCCTGCTTTACCTGGGCTTTAAACCCGTGAGAATCATCACATACACAAATCAAACATTTTTAAACTGTATTTTTCACTGCTGGTTGTGTTTAGTGACTGCCTGTACAACTTAAAATAGTATCTGGAAGAATTAAATCTTGCATTAGCATTAGGGATTCAACCTGGTTTAACCTCACAGACTCAGGATTTTTTTGTTAAGCTGGTGCATCTCTGGTACAGCAAGAGCCCAGAGTTCTCCACAGCTCCCTTTGGTGGTCCTTGCTGGACAGCCTTGCATTGAAGTTCCTCAGCTTTCTGCTCCCCAGAGGCAGCAGCCCTGCACCACAGCTGCCAAAAAGGAGTGTGGGTTGGCTCCTCAGCCACTAAGTTCTCGAGTTCAGCACATTAATTCAACTTACCCCTAATTTTGGTACCTGCTCCATGACTGATATTTTCATCTAAGCAGACTAAAACTGGCTTACAGAAGCAGATCTGGGAGTAGGAACAGGAAACAAGGGAAGGAACTGGCCCTATGTGTCCTGATTCAAAAGCAATAATCATTAAACAATTTATAAAAGGGAAACAACAGTTATGCCTCCTCCAAGAGTTACAACAGAAGGCAGCACCGAGGCCCAGGGTTTGACAGTGTCAATCACCTGTACAAAATTAGAAATAAGAAGAAAAAGTCCAAAACATAGAGTGTCTTTTCTCTATAACCACTGGGCATAATCATCTATAAATAAAACCTTCCAAATATTATTCTCAACCATACAGCAGTCTGGAAGGCCAAAAAACTGTCTTTCATTACTCCAGAAACTACTTCACACTTCTGAAGGAACTGGTTTAGGAGTGATGCATCCCCTCATGCTCTGACCAACTTCACACCTCATTTTTTATCCAAATCTAAGTAACAGCCTTTGGGGACCTTGTCTATATTCCTTCCTACTCAAGTCTGTTCCCATCTGCCTGATCCCCTCGGTGACTTTGTAATACTTCTTTTGTGTCACCACAACTCCTGCTGCCTCCCAGTCAAACTTCCCACACCGATCTGCACTCCTGGCTTTTGCATCTTCACTGTCTGCATCTGCAAGTGCACGAAATTTACTATGACCACTTTTACAATTCAGCATCAGGCAGAGAACTCACAGCAAAGCTCTTCTCCATGGAAAACTGTCAAAAAGCAGGAATTAGGGGAAAGTTCTGTGAGGAACCTGTGGAAAGGGGTCCCTCACCCTGCCTGATTCACAGCTGGGGTTTCTCCCTGGCAGCTGAGACCGGTGATGTGAGAGGTTAGGCAAGAGTGGGAGCAGATTCCTGTGGGGCTTCACCAGCCAAATTCCTATCTAGCAAAAGGTTGCTACAGCAACTCTGAGCCTCCTGAGATACAGAAATTATTGTAATGGCTGCTGAAATGCCTCCCCACTGCTCTGAGACAGGATAAGGAAAATCCTTCCCTTTGATACAGAGTGGTTGCCCACTGCCACACTTCACATCAGCTCTACACAAGCACCAGGTTTCCTGAACTTGCCCAGGAGCTCCTGGCTACTTTTCCTTTTCCCTCATCTACATGCAAACATAGAAATAATAAATCTAAACATCACACAACAAGAACTACAGTTCCAACACCTTTTTTTCCCATGGAGACCGTAAGAGAAAAACCAAATCATATGGCAGAAGTTAATATACTGCTGAGTGGGCTGAACAGAATTTAGAAACCTGTACAAAGCCAAAATATGTATTTTCCAGAGTAGAGTTTGTGGTTTTCAAAAACCACATAGATAGAAAAAAGCATAAACAAACCAAACCAGGACAAAACCCTTCAGAGCTTCTCAATGACTCAATGTCAGCAGGTTTTTGGCTGCCCCCAGCCTGTGCTTGTTTTCCTCTGGCATCTGTCCCGCTCACAGGTCGTTCAGTCCACTGGACTATGTAATAAATACCAGACAGAGATGATGCTTTTGACAGAACAGGAACACTTGTGACTGAAACAGGTCCTGAATCTAGAATGGGGTGGCCTGAGGACAATGGGGACATAGAAACAGCAAGTGGTGTACACTGTAAGTGGAAAAATTTTCATAGAACTTCTGTCATTTCCCTCCTTTTCACCTTTCAACAACCCAGTTTGATCTAGAAGCCAAAAATGAAAACAGCAGAATTACTGATCTGAAGTAGCACCTGTGCTTACCTGAAATAACTGGATGACATTTTAAATTATTTCTTTAAAAAACAGGAGTCACAACTTTTGTACAGATGCCCAATTTTAACCTGAGCATCACACTTGGCCACAACAAAAAAGACCAAATTTCTCTGGGTATAAATCCAGTCAAATCCATGCAGTAACCTCCTGGCTGAATTTGGCCCAACATGCCTAAAACCCCCTTTGGGATGGTTCAATTCCAAGCACTGCACTAATCCAATCTCCTGCAGCTGCTGAATGCTGTGATATTTGGTGTCAGCACACGGCATCTGAGAATTTTTGACACAAGCTTGGTGTCATTAATAGAGTATTTCATTGCTTTTTTACTTTGCACCAGGTCTGTGAGCTTTCAGATTAACACTGAAAAGCTTCAGAACAAACCCTTCTTTCAGTGTAACAAAATATCTTGCTCAAGTCAGAGAAAATTTTTCTTTTTACTTCTCTCAGTCTAGTGTCTACTGTCAAGACGATTTTCAGCGATCAAGAAAAGCATATAATGTTTAAAACAAAACATTTGTTAACTTAGGATTTCCTGGATATTTCTGCTTTCGTATTTATACTACGTCCTGGACCTTGTGAAATCACTGTTTAACTTTCAGTATTATTTATGGAAGCAAGCCTGTTGCTGTTTCCAGATCTCACAGAGAACTCTCAGTTTGCAGTTTCAGTACTGCATAGTCCTGGTTTAAATTAATCAACTAAAAAAGCTATATAAAATAAGTATTTAACCCTCTCACACCCTGGCTGGGTCTTCCCAGGTAGGATGTTTTTCTACCTCTGAGCTCTCTCATTGGAGTCAGGCTCCTGAGTCCTCAACCTTCCTCTTCTATGACAAATTGGAATTTGGAAATGCAGAGCCTTTTCAGTGCAGCAGAGGTATAAATACTAGTTTTGGGGCTTTTCTGTAGAGCACAGAGAGAGATTGGAAATATTGCCCCCGTGGTTACACATACAAAATACCAAAGCATGGAAAGAGATTCTCAGAAATGAACAAATTTTATGAGGCTTTGCTGCCACTATTGATCAAAACTCTTCAATCCACAGCAGAAAAGGCAGACAAGGCATAATGATTCAGTGCATTGGATGTGTGATAAATCATTATCAGCCTCTGTGCTGTCAGTGTGACTACTCTGACTTAACAGCCACGAGGGAAAAAATCAGCTTCAAGTGGGACCCTGCTCAGCACATGGCCCTGGATTTGCTGTAGCACTATGTGCTGTCCCTCACAGTTGCAGAAACCGAGTGCAAAGAGATTTAAAATGTGAGCAAATCAGAAATCAATGTTTTACATTCATTTGCATGGGTAGAAGTGACTGTGCATATGGGAAATTCACGTGGTTGCTCCAAGCAAGGCTGGTAGTGGTTGCACAATAAGGACTATAATCAAAAGGATGACAGCAATAATAAGTAAATGATTTAAAACTCTGCTCAGGTGCTGCCTCACCTTCCAGTCCTCTTGTGGGCACCTGTAGCTTTGTGTCACATGACAGAAGACACACGGGATCATTGCTCAGGCTCCAGCACCACACCAGCATTGGGAAAATCCGCTCAGGAGGCTCCTGGGATGTCATACAGAGGTTGCAGTCTGATGATGGTAGAAGGATGGAATATTGTTGTTTTCAAAGGTTGTTTTTCTTTT
Source organism: Acrocephalus scirpaceus scirpaceus (assembly GCA_910950805.1). Lineage (NCBI taxonomy): Eukaryota > Metazoa > Chordata > Aves > Passeriformes > Sylviidae > Acrocephalus > Acrocephalus scirpaceus. The sequence goes on from OU383788.1 coordinate 11,260,041, forward strand.
AAACCTGGGGAAATGCATCCCTAAGTCTTTATTTAAAAGAGAAAATATTAGGACTTCAAAATCAAGCACGCAGTGAAATTAGAAAACTTCAGCATCAGAAAAAGAAGCCAGGAATCTTGTAATTAAAGATTTCTTCAGGCCATATGCATGGAAAAGCAACCTTTATTCTGGCATTTTCCAACTTCAGTGTACTTGCAAATTATGCACATTTTGGCAAAGATTTTGTATCTGTAAAATGTATATATTATATATAGAACTGAATTAATCTCTGATATACTTTTGCCTCATAAATACAGTTTCCTGTTTCCATCTACAGCATTAACATATTCACATGCCAGTTGCTGGATTTATCCTTGATAATCCAAAGGCTGAGACTGGACGTGCTCAGCCTCTCCAAATTTCAGTCTTATCTAGAATTTTTTCTGAGTCACCCAGATAAATTATCTCAATGTCCTGGTAAAGTGACTTCTCTTGTCCAGGGGCTCTGGAGAGCTCCAATTTTTTTTTCCACATCTGACACACAATTATAAGTGCTAAGACAGATGAATAGAATTTTTCTTCTTTTTCACTGATGTAATTTTTGAGAATGTGTAATGTTGTATTAAGAATTTCTAAATAAAAGCAGTTAAAAACACTCTGTTAGCAAGAGTGTGGCAAATTTATTTCAGTGTGCAAAAAGCCACATAAAGAAAAAGCAACACAATGAATCTGAAAATAAATCTTCCTAGATTTAGAATAGGAAAAGTGGAAGAAAGGCTGGAGAAGGAAAGACACACTAATTCATCTTCTTGCAAATCATATAAGAATGTGACATATTCATTTGTACTTGAACAGAGTATTTCATTCTCCAGAAAAAAAAAGTTTTCTATAATTTTTCCCATGAATTAAATAAATGAGCTAACAAATCATAAAAGAAAAAAAGAACATATTTAATTTTTATTGCACTCCAACTCTGAATTATACACATGGTTCATTTTCATTCATGTCCTCTTTCTGTAATATAAATGTTCTGCAAAAGCAGCAAGACTGCTCTTTGCTGCTGCCTTCAAGTGGAACTTTCTCTGTGTATTATGCAAACATTTGAATCCCATTTAATTCAGTGAGAACTGAGGCCCACAGAGTCAGCACTGAGGCCTCTGTTGGACCCAGGAGCTGAGCACAGAGCCTGCAGTATTCCATCTGCACACCCATCCCATGGCCCTCTTCCCTCTTTCCTGCCTGGGGACACTTTCAGGGACAAAAAAGGCAGGCAGAGCACGAAGCATCCTCTGACAGGCTCAGAGAACTGAAGTGCCCACTGAAAACACCCCAGATGCCAGGAACACGAACCACGTTGGGATCAGGAAATCCTGACTGCCTCCAGTGAGGGGTTAATGAAGGATAAGTGTGTACATTTGCTGTTTGGTGCTCAAATAGCACTTCCTTATGACAATATGCATTACCTAATCTGCAAAGGTCAGTGGATTGCTCTTCAGCTCCTTCCAAATGCCTGTGCAATGAACTTTGTCATTTTTTATACACATTTCTCAGAAAGAACTGGTGGTACAGGTTTGAGGCTTAAAATGCCTCTTCAGCTGCAAACACCTTTCACTGCACTGTATTTCCACACTCCCCACACAGCTTTAGAACTGTCAGGTCTAAGCAGAGACTCCCCTGCAGCCTCACTCTCAATTTGCAGAGAATCTTGCACAAGCTAAACAAGAAGTACAACTTATTAATTTACTTTTAATCCTCTTGCAATATGAATGATCAGCCAAAGTATTGAACGTGCAACACAAATGCAGAGAGATGTAGGAAAACTGAGATAATGTTATCAACCTCCAGCGTGGCCAGCTTGGAGGAGCAACTTACTCTGCATTAAATCACTTCAAAAAAAGGTGGAAATATTGCAGGTCAACAGCTTGTCCAAAGTGCATAAATGCCCAGAGAATGGTATGAATGAGCACAGCCCTAATCCTGGGAGCTAAAGCACACAGCTGCTGCTCCCCTTTCCCCCATGTGGTGCTCCACTGGAACCAGGCGTGCTGGAGTGGATCCCCAGAGCCCCAGGTTTGGGATATATTCTGAGCCAGTGTGGATGGTTGGAATAGCACTGGAAATCTCCACGCAGCACCAGGACAGCAGGGTTTAACTTAGCAGGTAGTGGAATGCACAAGCACAGCACAGAGACAAGACTGGGGAATTAGGCTGCTGGCAAGTAGCAGCTGAAAGCTGATTGAACACAACAGATTGGGCTTTCAGACTGGACAGATAGGCAGCAGTTATTTAAATGGAGTATTAACAGTTTTGCTCTTAATTATTTCCAAACCTTCCAGCTTATGCAAACTCAGCATGGCATGTATTTTGGCCTCAATTAATTATTCGTTGTTTCTGTGTGAATCCAGTTAAAAGAAGGCTGAGTGGTTTCTTGAGAATTTCTACCTCTTTAAAATCATTCTCTTAAGTGCTTGGCTTCCTTCTGCAAGCAGCTGTCATGTAAGTAACTGAATCTATGCCTCACAAAAATGGTCACTTTCTCCATTTCAAGTGGAATTTCTTTCTGAAATGACACTGCCCTGCAAGGCAACAAATGGTCACCATTCTGCCCAGTGGCAGGTGGAAGGCCAAGAAACTCCAGAGCTAAATGTGGAAACTCTACGCCTTCAGAAATGGGAGATTCCTGTCTTGCCTATCTTCCATCTTACTTGTTGGCCTGGGACGAGCTGACATTGAGGCATTTCTATGTCTGGAACAGCTTTTCCTAGAATTTTCTGGAAGTATTTATTAGGAAATTTTCCCTCAGATCCTTGCATAGTTAGTCATGTGAAAGCCACAACAGCTGGATTACACCTCAAAGAATAAACAATTACTAATAAAAATGTCAAACCTCTCCCAAACTCTGAAATAAGAAAATGATCTTCCTAAATATGTTTGAACAGACTGCTTTGATGCAGCTATTTCCAAAAGAGGTCTGTTTTAATACCTGTACTTTCTATATATCCTCCTTAATACACATTTTGTATAAAATACCTGGGATCTCTCATCAATACTAATCCAATATGGATCCAGACACACAATAGCACTTGTGACAGATGGGACAGAATGTCCTACATGACATTTATTCAGCCTGTGAGAGGACAGACATATAAAGATTATGGCAGCATAAAGTAAAAAAGGTTCATGAAGCCAACACATGGTCCAGCGTATGGAGGGTGACTGACACAAAGCCAACCCATCCCAAAATCTGACACATATTTTCACTCTCATGGTGAATTTATAGCCTGAGATTTTTATATTCTCTTCTTCAAAAAAACACCCAATCAAAAACCCCCTTCAATTTCTGCTTTTTATTTCATTGCACTTAGGAGAAGGAGAATGTCCTCTCATCGAATTGAAGTGAGAATGAGTTTAACTGAGCCTCTTTCCTAATCAGAATAATTGAATTGATGTTTCTTTGAGCCAAAACAGTAAAAAAATAAACTACTGTTACTGCTTTGGTGTATAATGGCTTTCAGGCCTCTTGTTTGGATGATTCAGAAGGAATCAAAATGTACAGAAAGAGTAACAAAACCCAGCCTTGTGTCAGCCAGGATCAAACAAAAGGATTAACTGGCAATTCATGGTTTCCAGTGGCAACCACAGTTTTTCAAGCAAAAATTGTTACTGGATAGAAGATTAGAGGTTTGATTAAAAAAAATTGGACATCGAATTTAGTAGGAGTTGAGATGAGCTGCATACATCCCATGCCACATGGAAAGACATCTCCTTCCCATCAGCCAAAATGTCTGTATAGAAAGAAATATAAAAGCAACAGAAGTTGTTCATGGCTGCAGAAATGGCTATAAAAAACCCCCAATTCCAGGGTTTTGAGGCCTTAAAGGTATCACAAAACCACCCAAAAACTGTCTCAACACATCAAAATACTGAATGCTCCAAGTTTTCTTATGGACAATGAGCATCCCCAGGCTTTGAAGGAATACCTGCCAGGTTCCCACAGCTCGGTGATTGGACTTTTTTTCAAAGTGGTGCTTGACTTTAAAGGTCAGTTTAATCAGTGGGAATCTCCCAGCTTAGCAGAGCACCAGGGAACTCTGCACAGCAAATACGAATTAGCAAATCCACTTATCCCTTCCCACAGTTGTCATAAACAGGTGCTGCATGAACACAGGCCAGAAACAACTCACGTCCTTACCATTCTCAATAAGATTTTCATTCGTCTTCCTTCTTAGCTTTTTTCTGTGACATTTGAAACGAGCAGACTCTTGTATCTGCAAGGTAATCGAGTTCACATTTGGGAATGGTACATGAACTCAACACACTGCCCTGAGGCTCAGGCCTGAAGGAATTTCAAGTGTGCAGAGATGGAATATGCAAAGACAGGAATAGGAGGTGGTTTAACCCAGCAGGCAGCTAAACACCACACAGCCCCTCACTCACACCCCTCTACAGCAGACACTGCCAGCAAAATTAACTCTGTCCCAGGCAACACCAGGCCAGAGGAACATGGTGACACTGCTCACTGTGAGAGGGAAAGTGCAATTTTAGACTGGGGAGGCAGAGGTGCATGTAAAATGATGTGATTTGGAACAACAGTGCTTCTCCCTCCCTTTGCACGGGCTCAAAGTGCTCCACAAGTGTTGTTCCAGTTCAGTGCTGCCACAAACTCCCCAGGTGAAGGCAGCACCAGCCAGTAGTGGAGTAGCAAGAATGTTTGTTGTGTTCTTTCAGTGCTGCAAAATTTCTGGCTGCCATACCTAAATTATTCCTGGAGTACCTGGTGCTCCTCCTCCCACTCCTGCATGGCTGACTGAAGCTACAGCGTGGCCCTAATTTTGCAGCAAGTCTCAACAAGAACAGTAAACAGTCCACAGCATTCCTGGCACACAGAGCAGACGGGAGCAAAAATTGTCTTTTAGCAGTTGCCATCCACAAGAGACAGAATAAATTTTCCAGTTAGGAATTCTGGATAAAAGCTATGAACCCCAGATAGACAGTTTGTACTGTACCTTCCATTTCAGCTATAGATTCTTGAATTTGCAGTGAGAATATGGCAGGACAATGTCTGATAATGCTTTTGCTTTCTCTTTCAGTCCAAGCTTCTTTTCACTACTCCATTGAAGGCAACATTACACAAATGTGCCCAAAAAGCACAGTGTGGTGCTGTATGTTCTTCATATTTCCAGCAAGAAAATGATTTAGTTTTAAATTTTATTTAATCATCCTCTGATATCTCATATTTATCTCTATACATTTATATTTATTTATCACTATATTGTAACTGAATTTTGTTACTAATGCTGTAAGTAGGGCAGAGACACAAAGTGCTTACCCACATGAGCCAGTGTTAGAATTAGAACTGTATTTCTGAAAATTCTAATCCATTGTTGGTTAAGAAAAAAGTCAGAATCTTCATCTACTATGCACTTGGATTCTAAACATTATTTTGCCCAGTTCAAAGATCCTGTATTATGTCTCCAGCTGGCTTTTTCTTACAGCTATACAGCTGGAGCACAAAAGTGTTCTGAAATGTCCCAACTGAATTTCAAATGAATATCAGAAATAGGCAAGGATATACATGATACATGCGGAATATGTGTCTAGGGAAATCACAGAAGATCTAGTTTCCACTAGTTGGTTATACATAAATTATTTAGGCAGTAAGCCTGTTGATTAGCTGGAGGCAAAGATATCTATTTTAGGTGTACTTATGGTCAGGATTAACTCATGAAACTTGGATGGCATCGCCCATAAAATGGCTAAAATCGTTTCAGCAACCTCGTGCAAAAATTAGGTAGTCTCTTTTTAATAACTTTTTTCTATTTCTTAAATTATTTTTTACTTTTCCTTAACAAATAGGACATGATTTTTGAAAACCATGTGATAAATGTCTTACAAAACCACACTAGAAACTATTTAGGGTGACAGGAGAAGAAAGAGGACTGGGAGCCAGGAGACCATTTCTATTTCTAGTTCTGCCATAGACTGTGTGACTGTGACTTTGAACCTCAGCTCCCGTTTTTGTGAAATGGGGATGACATTCCTGTTCTCTCAGGGATATTTTATAACATAATTTTAAATTTTTTTAAGGTTTATAAAATGCTCGAGACCCTTGATTAGAAGCTGCAAATGCAAATAATCAATCAAGTAACAGTAAACACAGTATCAGCACTGTAATTGTTAATAATAATAATGTTTGTTAATGTTATTAATATCAAATTATAAGCTCACTAGCATTGTTCTGACAAAAAGCTTAACCTGCACAGAGCAGGAAAATCATTGTAGCTCACTTTTAGGAACAAGAATGCTGCTGGCAGAGTTTCAATACGGGACTAGAAAAGAATTCTTTAAGTTCTCCATCTGAGCAATTGTAGGTGGCAAAAATGAATATATTTTCAATAATGCTTTGTGACATGGGAGCAGAAGCAGCTTTAAGAGCTTAACAGTATTTTTAAAATATGACTCAGGGGAGGTTTTCTTTTTCTAACAGAACTGGGGGGAAAAAAAAAACCACCCAGGAGTTAAACAATCTTTTAGAAACCCAAAACCTTGAAATAGAACAAGAATTGTAGGTCAGGATAATTTGAGTTCATATGCAACACCATTGACATATAATAAATCTATGCAGAAAAAAGCAGATGTCTTATATCGGAACCATTGAGTTCTGACAGATAAACTGTAAGAATTTCTGTTCTGTGAGTGACCAAAACCTACCACAGGTAATTTGGGAGCTTAAACCCCTTCGAAAACCTGTCATTTCTGTGAAATACCTAGACAGATTGTATTAAGTGGTAGAAATGAGGTGAGGAAATGGAAGCATAGGAGATCAATATAACATTTATTCCACTAAAGAAAAACATGCTCAGGTTTGGTTAGAGTCACATTAATAGAGAATGAAGGCAATCCAGCAGGTTTTTTTTCTCCTGAATAGCCCATGTTAGGAAGCATTTGTGAAAACCTTAGAAAGGTAGGGGAAGGTGACAGACACACTGTAATTTGTGGTACTAATCTTACCACAAAAATATTGCCTTTTAAAAAACAAAACCCATGTGGATTGTGGGCTACACAGATTTCTGAGGGTTCAGACTGGAAGACTTTAACTGGTAAACCAAAAAGAGCATTTGGTTTCTATCCCTCATAGAGAGAAAAAAAATCACCTCCAAAGAATTTTATATTAAATAGAATTTTGGAAATTCTATTTAATACACCCCATAACCAACAGAGGAGCTTGTTTGATGGCATACAAGAATTTTATTGGTGTCTGAAAACTGAAGTGTGCCACTTCACTGTATTACTAATTACTACCTATGAGTTTGGAGGAAATCCTCCACCAGCAACAGAGAATCCAGCTTGTGTCATATCACAAAGTGTCACACGTCTAAGAAAAGTGGATGTCATGTGCCACTAGTCCCAAACAATACCTGAAAATGGAGTCATCTCCATGAGTAAGAAAAGCTGTTCAGTCTTGTATTATTGCTACTCACCTACATGGAGTGCACCTGCATGTCTTCCTTTCAAAAGCCAGAGAGAGTGTGACTTTTCCTTGTGATTCAGCAAATACATGGAATGGCAGAAGCCTGTGCCATGGTGGAACTGTTCATGGCACTGTGCAAGAACTCTGAAAGAAGAGAAATATTTATTGTTGTACAAACAACTTGATTACTGCCTCTGATAGGGTCAAGAAATTAAAAAATGAAAAAGGTTTTAAAACCAAGTAATTCAGGTGGTTCACTTAAACCGGAGTCTTACTGTACAAAGCCTGAGTAACTCCTTTACTCAGGAACTGGTGGCCCATGACCATCACTAAAGTAATTCAATTTTCTATTGCACTATTAAGTGCACTCTCAGTATGAAGTTCTGCAGGTAAGTACTACACAGTAGCTACGACACCCCTCACCTTGTTACAGACAGAAAATACAGGGCAATTCTGTAACACCCTAAAACTATCATTTTCTAAACATTGTGCTTGGCCATGCAGCCCCCTCCAAGCTCCCAGCCCCATCTACAGAGAACAAAACTGAGATCCAGAAGCCCACAAGGAATATTTACACAAGAAAAAAGAAATGGCAGCGAGCTGCCAAATTAATCAGAATTAGACCATAATTAGATGGAAAAATCAGGTCAGGATGAGATAAGAATTCAAATCACGTGGGCACCAACCAGTGCTTTATTTCTAAAGTTGCTGTGCATTTTTTAAAATAACAGTCCAGCTGATTTCTTTTCCAGGGAACTGACTCACCATCAAAATAAGGAGAAATTATTTTTTCAGATATGTATGATGGATGTTGGTTCTGATAAAATGTTTCTCTCTCCCATACACCTAGATCTCCTACTGACACCAGCATGGGATACACAGATTTTTCCAAGCAGGGAAATGGAGATTGAGGCACATACTCCAATGGAGTCTTCGGAGATGAACCAAATGACCATGAATAGAATATAAAAATAAAATAAGAAGTCTACCAAGCCAAACTGTGATCTCTCACAGTTACTGTCACTGAGATCAGACTCTGTCTCGCTGCCTCTTTACACTTGCAAGTCAGCAAGGAGCTGCTTTGTGCAAGAACAGAGATCCAGTTCTAGAAATCTCCCAGCAGCAACACCATCCTTTGTGTTCACAGTCTCTCAGTCTCTGTCAAAGACAAATTCTACCTGCTGCTGATACAGGGACACACATTGCCTAGGAATAAAAATTATTCAGAATAAACTCAGATTAGCTTAATTATCAACATCCAAACTCAGATATTTATCAAATATTCCTCCTCTGGGTTTGTGTAATTATTTCATCTCGGCATTTTTTGCATTTTGCTGTTTAAGCTTTAAGCTTCTTAAAGGGGGAGAGAGGGAAAAAAACCCCTTGACATAATACCATGAATTCAAAGAGCAAGCTGACTGGAAAAAATAGTTACTATATTTAAACTGCATTATCCTATGACATAACTGCAGATTTAAAACCTTTCCACTTTGATACAGCACTTTTGCAGCATTTTAATATGCCTTAGTAGATTTCAACTGGCTGAAACATTCTAATAACTGTAATTTCAGAGGAATAAAATAGTACTGTGGGAGGAAGAAACAATGCCCCCATTTGTCACTCACCAAGACTTGTATTTGAAATCAGCCAGGGTGATGAGAGCAGTGAGTTTGGTGGTCTCAACATAAGCCCCATTAGGCAATTAGCCAGTCTGCAAAAATCATGACATAATTTGGCACAATTAAGCAGAATATTCTCACTTTGTCTATGTTCACTGAAAGAGATCCTATTGCAGGACAGCATTCATGTGTTTTGGCTCAACAACTGGCATTTTATGTTGTGCTCTTCCATGCTGAGTTTAGCTCCACTCAAAACTATTAATCTTGTTTGAAAATTGAGCTACAAAACATATGTGTTTGTGTACAGCAAGAGACAATTCACTTTATGACCAGTAACTCTGCTGTGAATCTGCTTTGCAGCAGTAGGGATGACTTAATGTTATTGCAATTTGAAGGAAAGCATCCTGCAGTCCTCTCTCAGGCCAAATTCCCATTTACTTCAATTAGTAAGCATTACAGGAACTGTTTTAATGCTGCTGCCTGATGTGTTGGCTGCTTCTTCTTAATATATTACAGTGAAAAAAGATAGTAGGCCAAATGTACGAATATACGCTTCCATTACGTGAATGGAATCTCAAAAAGGCCAAAACTGCCCCATTTTGTTGTGTTTCCACTCTGAGGGGTTCCACTCTAGTAACAAACTGCAACTTTGCAGCAGCAAAATGAATTGATTTCCTTCCTTAAAAATGGAGAATGTAAAGCTCTCTGCACCTGCTGAGAAGATTTCATGAGCTTGTTTGCTTCAGGCAGAGCTGAGGTGCTGTCATATTGATTTGGGTCAGAATAGCCATCTTTAGATAACCATGTCCTTTAGATAACCATCCCCTTTAAGAGACAAGACAAATGTCATGGAAAGAGTTATGAATCTTTGCAGAGTGATGGGAAACAACACTGATTTCAACTCACAATTCTAAATTGGTATGATCTCAAGTGATGCCAAATTTAGCAGGTACTGCTTCTGCTGCAGTGTCTACATGGGTATTTGTAGCTCGTTCTGCACTGTGCTGTCTAGACCATGAATTGTATCTGCAAATGTTTTTCAGATGTGTAGCTGTCAGAGGATTTGGAAGGTATCACCTGCAAAGGAATCCTCAGCAGCAGCAGTGGTCCTGCACTTCTAGGGAAAGACAGAGGAATGTGAAGGAAATGCAGAGGTTATTCTGCTCTGGAAGAACTATAGAACGGTCCTTAATTCAGTCATTCTTCTCTCAAAATTCACTGAGCCATAACAGAACATGTGACAGAAATAAACACAGGCAGAGGACTGTGCTTCCAGGTTCTTTCCAGATTTTATATAGGGTGGCAAAAAGGGGGAAGAATCAAGTCCTCTGTACTGAATGGATGAGAGAGAAACAACAAATGGGAGCTGTCAAATTGTAGCTGAACTAGTGAACCCCAGAGAATGCCAAGAGTTCTCCAGGATTTGCTAGAATTCAGACTCTGTTTGCCTTCCTAGCAGCATTTCCTCCTGTTAACAAGTTAGATAGATAGAACACAGTACCTACTTTATTTTACCCTCTGCCAAGATCTAATTGCATGTGCCATGCCTCTGGTACGCTTAAAATAATTTTCCATAAGGCCTTTAGGAAACAGGCACAAAAAGGAAACCAAGAATGACATAGGGAATACAACACAGGAAGAAATAATTTCAAATGTGACCTGGGTTTCTTTCTAGTATCATTTTGTTTTGAAAATTGTTACAGATGCTTAATTGTAATACTTTCAAATAGTAAGAAAATGAAAGGCAGGACTTTCAAGTCCATTACATGTGCACTTGCATATGAAGGCTAGTAAATATGCTTGTGTGTAGAAATAATGCTTGGTAAATGTATTTTTGCAAAAAAACTTATATATGATCCAGGTTTTATTGATGTAGTAGAAGGGAAAAAACTACTCATAGAGATTTACTGAGCTGTTAGTGAAATACATTAATTCAAGTAGCTGGCATTATTCCATATGGAATTATTATGGAAATCATGTATTTTTAATGTTGCATATGCATATATACATGTTTTGGGGATGGTGGCATCATGGGTTCATGCCATATCAAGAAAACTATTAAAACTGGTTAAAAAATTACAATAAATTGGATAAATTATATGCACCTGTCATGCTGATACTTCACCTCTGTAACAGGTTAAGTCTACTTAGGTGTAGTGTGAAGTATGAAAAGCAACATAACTGTACTGATGCAACATTTGGCCACACTGATTAATCCTGCTGATAAGAAAGATGAAATTAATATGGGCATGGCATGGAATAAGTAATTGCCTTACCTGAACTAGGTCATTAGATCTAGCTCAGGAATTTTCATTCAGAGCTGCCCTGTGAAGTGCAGGTTGTCAAGTTATCCTTCCTTGGACTTTGGCCATTCACAGAGGAGCCTTTTTGAGCAGTTGTACTTTTGTTAGAAAGGATATAGGGCCACACATACCCTAGAACACCAAAATTTTACATGGGCTGTCCCCTCTCCATCCCTTTCCTAGCACAGAGGTAAGACTGAGATATTTAATTCCAGATCAGACATGCAGTTTCTTATAGCACGGTGCTGTGGGTGGTTTATAAGTGGTGGAAATGCAGATTGTATGTAGGATCTGCATTTATGTAAGCCAGCACACATGTAGGGATCAGCTTTGGAATTTGCACAGGCATATGTACACAAGAATATTGCTTGGAACCAAGTTTTAAAGGTGTTTATGCTGTATGCTGATCTGCTCGCTGTGTTGTGTGTGTTGCAGGTGTATTAATGTCAGTGGCGCTGATTTCTCTCCAGTTTGTGTTCACTGAAGTTCTCGTAAATTACCGGGTGGGATTGGATGGATCAGTCAAGTTTTCTGTGCTCTCTATCGGTTCCTGTGCCTGTGCCAGAGCTGAGACACGGAGCTGAGGAACGCCGGTACCTCACCCCACACCCGCGCTGAAATCACAGCTGCAGTTTATTCCTCCTCACGTTATCGCCGGGCCTGAGGGTGCTGTCACCGGGATGTGTGCGACGGGAACTGGGGACACTGCTCAGTGCCAGCGCAAGGCAGGACCTCCGGGGAGTGACCCCCCGCCACAGCACCGAGGCACAGGGCCCTCACCTCTGCACACTCGCGATGGATGAGGCTCCTGTCGCGACAGAGGCCGGTGCAGCCCCACAGAATCAGAGTCTTTAGGGTTGGAAGGGAGCCCTGAGATCACCCAGTGTATCTCTCTGCCAAGGCAGGGTGACACAGGAACGTGCCCAGGTGGGTTTGGAATGTCTCCAAAGAGAAAGAATCCACCTCTGAGGCTCCATGTGAGAGTCTCACCCTCACACTGACCAGATGATACTCCAGTCGCGACAGAGCGCGCCAGCCCCACAGTCACCCTTTGACCGGGTGATGGTCCTGAGGTGGGGGCCAACCCCACACTCACCCCTGGACTAGCTGAGGCTCCTATCGCGACAGGGCGAGGGCAGTGCTCTCAGGACGGCCGGCGCTCCTGTCGCAACAAGCGCCGGTGCAGCTCCGCGCCACCCCCCGCGCCAAGACCCTCATGGCGGGCAGCTCCCCTCAGGCCGCCCCGCTCCCCCTCAGCGCGGGCTGAGGCCGGGACAGGGGCGGTTCCGCCGGGGCAGAGGGGCGGGAGAGCGGCCACCGCACCTGCGGGGCCGTCCCCGTGCGCAGCGGAAGCGGCGCCGCCGGCGAGTGAGGCGCAGCCGCCGCCGGGCGCCGGGCGGGAGCACGGGCGGCAGCGGGACCGCGCTGCGCAGGGGACGCGCCGCAGCCATCGCCTCCGCCCCGCGGGCGGGACCGCCAGGATGCCCGCCCCGCGCCCCGGCCCCGCCAATGAGCGGCGTCCACATGCCGCGGCGGCGAGAGAGCACCGGGCGGCCCCCGAGTTACATTAGAGCCGCCGCCGCCGCTGTGCGACCGGAGCGAGCGGAGGGAGCGGCGGGCGCGGGGGAGCCCGAGCCGTAACGGCGACAGCGGCCTGGGCCGGCCGGGGGGGGCGATCGGGCTGCTAGAAAAGGAAAGAAGGAAGGGGGCGATCCTGACCCTTGGCGGGCAGCGAGGCAGCTGCGGCTTTTTCTCCCCCGCGCCGTTATCGCCCTCCGTTACCGGGGGCGGCTCGGAGCCGCTGAGGCGAGCGGAGAGGCCGCTCGGCCACCTGGACGCGGCCCATCCCCGCAGGGCCCTGAGGCGACAGCGGCTCCGGGGGCCCGTGCACTCCCCGCCCAAAGTCCCTCGTCCCCGTCGGAGAGGCGGCTCGCCTCCCTCGGAGCCGTGAGGGGGGGGTGGGGGATTTTTAAATTATTTTTTTTTAGGGCGGCTTTCCCTATTTTCTTTTTTTTATAAAATTTTTATTTTTTTTCCTGCCCCTCCCGGCCTCCTCCGCGAAGAGAGAGGTGTGCTCGGGCTCCTGTGCTGCGGGAGAGGGTCTATGGTGATAGCACGGGGGTGGTGAGGGCTGAGGAGGGGTCTCGCCGCCGCCCCCGCCGCCGCTGAGGAGGAGGAGAGGGAGGAGGAAGAGGCGAGGCACGGCACCATTTGCTGCTCCCTGCCCCAGCCATGGAGAACGCGCACACAAAGACTGTGGAGGAAGTTTTGGCTTATTTCGGCGTCAACGAGAGCACCGGGCTCAGCCTCGAGCAAGTGAAGAAGCTGAAGGAGAAATGGGGCTCCAACGGTAGGTGAGGCGGCCCTGCCGCGGGGATGCTGCCGCCGGCGCTCGCCCTCTTCCCCCTGTGCTCCCTTTCCCAGCCCTCTCTCCTCTCCCTCATCCTTGCCGGGGCCCTGTGCGAGGCCTAACGCGTGTGCACTGGCAAAGCCGGCATCTCTTCCAGGACCCGGAATAGGAGCGAGGGAGAGAAGATGGCTGACTTGAACTCCACCTCGTGGGTTTCTTTCAATCCCGAGCTCGCAGGGCTGCTCTGGGGAGGCGGGTGTCACCTCCGTTCCCTTTCACCGTAACGGTGGGAAACCTTCTTCCATTCTGAAATGAAGCGCTTTGGGGTTTAGGATTTGCCCTTTTTTTTTTTTTTTTGCCCGTCTTGACCTTCATTTTCCCCAGCTTTTTAGCGCCTCTCAGCCCCTTATTTTATGTTCTCTCTAGTCGGGACACAAAATTCAGTCGATTTTTTTAATCTTCACTGCTTGGCTGTCCTGGTCCCTTCTGAACTCCCTTGCCGTTGTGTAAAAACGAAAATCTGTGAGAAGATTACACGGTGGAGGTGGTTTTTTAGCTTTAACATTGTTTTTATGCCTCTTGGATTACTAAATCCAGTTGGAGGAACATAAAGGGGTGAGCAGAAATAAGGACATATCTTTAAAATGGAGGAAAGAATCTGAAATATTTTGAACCAAGTTTGATGGTTTGTGTTTTTTTTGAAGAGAATGTGGAGGAAAGGCTTTGTCAGAAAAGCGTTTTGAGCCTTTGACCCTTTGTGTGCAGCAACAGCAGAAGTCCCACAGCTGGCTGGAGTGATGACTTGGCTGAATTATAACCCTTGGCACATTCCTGCGAACATTTATGTGTCTTAAAATGCAAAACTCTCAGGCCCATTCACGTACTCTGGTGAAAAGAGCCGCCTTAGAGGGGCTTTCAGTATGTCTGTCAAATCCAACCCAGCTGAGTGTGCAATTCAGGAAGAATATCTGGTGTGGATGCCTGATAATGTTCTAATGTGTTTCTTCGATGATTTCTTTTCTTTGACATGCTTCCTGGAAAAATCTTCCACCGACAGAGCTGCCGGCAGAGGAAGGTGAGCATGATTATGAAATCTTCTGCTAATTCTTGTTGATAATTCATTTTTTTAAATGTGCATGACTCAATGGCTTTGTTACATATTGCAGGAAAAACCTTACTCGAGCTTGTGATTGAACAATTTGAAGACTTACTAGTTAGAATTTTGTTGCTGGCCGCTTGCATATCTTTTGTAAGTATGATTTATTTATTTTTTTTATTTCCTAGGGTTCTGTATGGCAGTGACATATTCCATTGTGTACGACCTGTACATACTGAAATTATTCCTACTTGCTGAATAGATGCAAGATTGCTGTCTCTTAAATTAGTTCCTTGTGACGAGGTTTCTGTGTGCTAGCCAACAAAAATTTCAGGGAGTCTTTCATTGCATGAGTCATAAGTACAAAACTACACTAGACAGGTATTTTAAAAAGTGCTTCTCATTCAACCCAATTTGCTTATTTGAGGTGGGATTTCCCAATGCTGCTGTTGGCTTTGAAAACTAACCTTGAGTAAGTAAGCGTTTAACTGGACATTCTTCTTGCCTTTGGGTTAATCTTTATCAAGCTCGATGTATAATCATTGGAAGACATTTTTGGATGCAATGCAGACTGTAAATAGAATCTACATGGCGAATATTCCAGTTGCCTTCCCTTCCTGATAATAGCAAGGTGACAGTTGTTGCTTTTGACAGTGACAAGAATGTTGACGGCTGTGATGGCACCATTGTTGACCAAATTTGGTAACTGACCTTTGGATACTCAAGTCATTAAATGGACATCTTGTTTTGCATACAGGACTAAAAGAACAAGAACGTTTTTAGCTTTTTTTTTTCTAAAAGAGCGTGATTAGGCAATCTTCTTACATTATGTGTAAATGGTACGTGCTTGCTGAAAAACTGGAAAACGGAGTGAAGACTCAGAAGGAAGGTGAAGGCTGTATTTCTTGGGGAGCTGGACAACAGAAACAAAAGCTTGCAGAATATTAAATTGTTTAGGTAGGGAGTAAAAGTTTACAGTAGACTTTGCCCTGGAGTTGTAATTAACTACTTGAGAAAAAATAAATGCTTCAGCTCTTGGGGGGAGTGGAAATTGTGGTGACTCTTTAGCTAAGGGCAAGCTAATTAGGATGGGCAGAGGAGAATGTGCTCTGGAGCTGTTGTGTGGTGGGGGAAGGGTTTCCCTGGTGCTGCAGTTGTGCTGTGCTGGGGATCTGCTCTCCCCACACCAACCCCTTCCAGAGGGCTCTGACTTTGGGTCTGTAATTCACCAGTACCAGCTGAGCAGTGACTGGTGACATCAGTCTTGACCATGGAGACAGATGTGCTTCACTCACTCCTGTACTTCCTGGAGAGGAAATCAGGCTGGCTATTGAAAATTGAATAAACAGTCATTCAAAAGCTTTTTTTTTCTTTGCCCCTTTCATCACAAAGAGGATGAGAAGGGGATGTCTTTTTGTTCCTGAAAAGTCAGGAGTGTTTCTGTCATCTCACGAGACAAATGGCAGAAGTTTGTAAGCCTTCCGTGCCAAAGTACATTAGTTGTTTTTATTATAAACAAGTAAGTGAAAAATCAGATTCCTCAAACTAAAGCTGTGATTGCCGAGTCTGAGTAAGTATGAGACCAGACTGACAGAGGTCATGGAACATACACTGCTGAGTCCTCATGGAAAACTTGATTAGTAGCTGAATTCAGTTGCTTTTTTCAGTATGGTTAATTTTCCTGTCTAATTAAGAGGAGACTGTAGTCTAATGGAGTGTGGGATAGATCTGGGTTCTTTGCTTCTGTGCAGCTGACATGGTACATGACCTTGGGCTACTGCTCTGCCTTTTCTGTCTCCTATTTTGGAGTTAGAGTCAGACTAAATTGATGTTAGAATTGATGTTAGAAGTAAGGATTTTTCTCTGATGAAAAGTAAAAACGCCCTATATATACTATAATTTTTATACTTTAAAAGCTCTTCCCCCTTGTGTTTGTTTCTGGTGTTTTCTTTGCTCAGAAGGTGATCACATTGTCTGTTTTTCTTAGGTTTTAACACTTTTTCTTGATGAAAGCATAATACAGACTTCTGTAGTAGCTGTAAAGCACCACTGGATGTGTTGATACAAGGATTGCATTACTGCAAAAATAGGATGTAATTACATCACCTAATTTCTGGTGTTCTTGGCCAGCTGTACGTTGTCAGTTTAGAAAAATTAAGATTCAGATACGAGAGAGAGGATCTCGAAGTACAGAGATAATTTTTTGTGTGTGTGTTGAGGGAGTTTTTATGGTGGTTGTGTTGCAATCATAAATCATATTAGTTTATTGCTGTTAAAACTGCCCGCACAGTAACGCACATCTATATCACTGAGACCTGCATTAGGTTTTGTGCAGGAACATCCCTTCTTATGTAGAGTATGAACTTGTGTTCAGGGTGCCTTTTGTGCCCTCTGCTCCCACACTGCCTGTCAGGTACGTGTCAGTAAAGTAACTCAGAGCAGCAGCTCAATCTGTGTCAGGCAGGCTGATTGCCGGGGTCAGATGCTGCGTGTTTGTGGGCTGTGGATCTGTGTCCTACATTCCAGGTCAGAAGTGCTGTAAGAGATGTGCCTGGTTAGTGAAAGCCTTAAGTATGGCTTTTGAAGAGAAACAGTATAAATAATTTCTGATGGTGAGTAAATGGATCTGTGAATAGACTGGTCCCTGTATTGTGTTGGATCTGTGAAGCCTCTGCAGAACTAAACCTGTGGAGTGTATTCATGGCTTTTAATTCTTGATGCTTGTGATCTACAGTGTTTACTGAAAAGAACAGCTTGCTTTGCTGTCTAAGTGATTTTGACAGGTTGCAAAACGTTAACTGCATCTGATGTAGAATAATTCTTTGGTGAAGTGTGGATGCTTTAAGCAGTGGTGTGTGCTGAACTCTGCAGTCCTAGCTCTGCATCACACAGTGGATTTCTTCCTACAAGGTGCAGTGTAGGCTATAAACTCTACCAAAATTTGAAGTATTTGTACAGCATCCTAAGAGCATTCCCTCCCCTCAATTATTCCTTTGATTCCTAAGCTGACTTAGAAGTGAATGTCCTGAGAATGTTCTCTAATAGTGGATATCTGTGTTTAGATTAAAACAAGACACCGTGCTTTAGCCCAGAGATTTTAATAGCCTGTAAATTAGCATGAGTATAACCTAGTTTGTGCTAAAAGGTGAGTGAAGGTCTTCTTGGAGGAAGTAGGATGTGTCATAAGTGTTGCAGGCTTTGCCCTGAAATCACCCCAAAAGCTACCTGTTAAGGTCAGCAGCAGTGTGTGGCACAAGATAAGAACGTGACACTGACATGCTTTTAGCTAAACTTAGATTGCTCATTAGCATGAGGGTAGGGGTGATAAAAATGTGAGAAGTCATTGTGATTCCATTTTATGTTGTGCAAATTAAACTGTGGGTGGCGGGTATATATTTTTTCTCCTTATTGCTATAATAATATATTTATTTTCAGAAATACGGAGTAACATCTGATGGGTGCTTACAGTCTGTGAACTCAGTGAAATTCTTAAGTTTGTGCTTATACATGTGGTCAAGATGTGTTGGTTTGTGTTTGAGATTTTTTTCCCCTAACCTTGTGTAGCAGACAAAAATTTCTACTGAATCATGGAAATGAAATTGGAATGAAATTCAGTGTTACCTGGTGTTCAGTATAACTGACATGGATGGAATAGGACTACTGAAATAGTTTGCATCTGCTTAATTTTAAGCTAATTTGTATTGAAAAGAGAAATCACTAAAAGAGGGGTTTCTGAGCAGTAGTTGATACTCCAAAATATATTAAAACTGAGATCACATTATCCTGTGAGTAGAAAACTCTTAAAAGCAGTCCATGTGTTTTGTATGACCTGCTTTAATTAACCCAGGGCTTCATTTTGTTGGGATGAGATTTTACCTCTCCCATCTTGCTTCTAAGTTTCCATTGTCAGAATGAAAACCAAACAAAAATCCCTGTTCTGTTGCTGACAACAAAGTGTTTGCTTTTCCTCTGTTGGTGGTGAGCGGGTACAGCCTGCCGGGCAACACAGTTCTGTCTCCAAACTCCCATTCTTCAGTTCAATTGTTGTTACTTAATGCTACCTTGTCATCTGAGGCAGCTTGTCTCCATAACTTCCCTGACAATGGAGAAACTTCACTTGTAGAAATGGAAAAAGCTGTAAGGGCACTTGTGCTGTTTCAGCCGCTTCCATCAGCGCTCACCTCACTGCTGGCTGACTTTGGCATTGTACCTCTGCCCTCTTTTTACAAATAGCCAAGTGCTGTTTGCCTGTCATTGTGTATCTTTTGCCTCAGAGTCCTGCAGGACCACCCCATTAGGCTTTGTTTAAAATAGTCTCTGCAAGCCATAGCTCTGGCAGCCCTAAAGCAAATATGCTGAATGAAAGTTGTCCTTTAAGCTGCTTATGTTGGCTGTTGATATGGGGCTTTCATGTCTTGCCGTTATTTCTCTTATATTTTTAGGCTTGCATTTCTCTTGGGCCATTATCCTATTCTTCTTTTTCCTACTCTTTCTTAAATACATGATGACTTTACCTATTGACAGTAGTGCCTGACCAGAGCATTGGAGATCAATGACCTGGAAATTAAGCTGTTCTACATGTGAGTCTTTAAGTGATTAGGGCTGAAACATGGTGGGGCCCTTCTGAGTAGAAATTGAAAAAAAAAGAAATCTCTCAGTGTAAACCTCTCCAGGGTCTTAAAAGTGTGCTAGTGGAAACTTTCTGACAAGGACTTAGTGACTTGGACAAGAATTGTCTGGTCTTTACCAGGCCTCAGCATATAGTCTGTTGTTACTAAAAATCCAAAGTTAAATATTTGTTATTGCTTGTTCTACTTCCTCTTTGTTTTTCTTGGCTTTGTTTTGGTTTTTTACTTCAGGCTGCTATCAAGTAATAAACCTAATCTGTTACAGAATGTGTTGTGTATCACAAATACCCTAAATGAAGTGTTAATATAGCTGTAGTCTGCTATAGCAAAACCAGGAACTTGCAATGTATCTGGTTATTTTATGTTTATGTTCACTAAATTGTTCTAGAACTAGAGCTTGGATTGTTCCACTGATAGTAATTGTGTAGAAACTTCTGGAGAGACAAATGTGTATTGCTGGCTTCCAGGGTTAACTCGATATTTCACTTTAGGCTTGTCACAGATTGATAATTTCATCAAAAAAAGAGCAGTGAAGATTTAAACCATCAGACTATACTCTCAGGATCTCTAATTTGAGTTCATCTGCTCTTTTTGAAATAATGGTTTATTGAAAGAAAAGATCCCTTGAAAACTTAATTTTGGCTCTCCTTGACATACTTGGATCTTGCTGTCCTTGTAGCTCCTTCCCTTACCTCTGGAAGTTGTGGCCTTTCTCAAAGTTATTTTACAGCACACATGGTCTTAAACCAGAGAAGACTCTGGTTTAACATCGTGTAAAGCAGATGTTTTATTCCAGTTAACCTTGTAGGTGCCTGCTCAGATAAACACATCACAGCATAATTGAATTTACTTGCTTTGTTCAGAAGCAAAGTGGCTCTCCAGAATTCCAATTAAAAAGGGAGGGAAGAAACAGATTCTGATGGCATCGTGTGACCTTGTGTGCACTGAGAGCTCTGGAAATGCCCCGTTGGCCTCTCCTGTAGCTCCATGGGCAGCAGCAGTTCTGGTGCAGAGGGGAGGCTGCCCTGGCACAGGGATGTGTGTGGGGTGAGCACAGGCAGCAGGGCCTGTGGCAGGAGCTGTTCCAGGGATTGGAGAGCAGCAGTGTGGGAGCATCGAGGTGTGGAGAGATCCCAACTGTTCTGCAGGGGGATTACACAGACCCTCAAAACGTTGTGTTGCCAGTTGGAATGTTGCAGTTGTATTAATCACAACCTGGATCTTACAAGTTTATCCCTTTGTAATAAAAATTTGTTCTTGTGTTGGATTTGCTTGACAGTGTTTTCAGCTTGAGGCTTTCATGCTGCTGCTCCTTCCTTTTGACATCCTGGAGTGTCTCACAATTGAGCAATAGCTCGGAGCAGCATGTTGGTGGAATCATGGGCTTGCTTTAGTAACAGTTTGCTCGCTGCAGTCTTCTAGTGATTCAGAGTGCTGTTGCCTGACTACCAGCCCTAATTATCTCAACACGTTGTTCCTATTTACTGTCACTTTCCAGGCTTCCTGTTGCTCAACATGTTGACAAAAATGCTCTTCCTCTCTGGTCATGTTAACTTGACTTTTCATCAGTGACTCCAGCACTCTGCAGAGGCCCTGACATGTTCAAGTCAAGTGAATGACAGATGCATAAAACTGGAGTGCACTTATAAAACAAATGAATCAAAAGAAAAGCTATGTGGAGCCTTTTATACAAGTCTTCAAGTTTGATTTACCTTTTAAAATCCAATTTTGAGTTTTGTCAGCTACTTGGTTTACAATCCAGCTTCAGATAAAACTATACCATTCACTTAGATGCTTCAGTAAGACACTACTTGTATTTAAATAAGTAGATGTTTATTTCTTGCATCTACTCACCGAAAACTTGTAAAGCTGTTTCCATTTGTGTGGCTAAGTTATAGGTATAGAGCAATTAACTTAAAATTCAGATTCCGGGAAGGTTTTAGTGTTTTAAGTAGTCAGACTAATCTATGTCCTGTTTTATGCAGTACTGAAATAATTTTTTTCATTGTCATAACTGTTGTCACGACTTCTGCTTTCACTTCTGAAGCAACAGTAGCAATTGTTTCCCAGATAAATAGCTTATTCCTTTAAAAGAAGAGCGGCCTCTACAATGAACTTTGCACTACTTTAGTAAAGATTCTTTTTGTCCTTTTCCATTGCATTTTGCCAACTCATTCATGAATTACAAAGCTACAAACTTGGTAGATTGAGGGGATTCCAAAAGTGCTGAAGTCTGAGCAATTGAAACTTAGCAGGCGTGAAGTTTGCAAGGTGTCTGTGTAAATCAGGAATTTAAATCTCTGTGTTTCTCTTTTAGGTCCTGGCCTGGTTTGAAGAGGGTGAAGAAACAATCACAGCATTTGTAGAGCCTTTTGTAATCTTACTTATATTAGTAGCCAATGCAATTGTGGGAGTATGGCAGGTATGCAGAGACTTTTACAGCATCAAATCACAAATGTTTTGGGATTTTATGGTTTAAGAGGAAACACTGTACCCTGTAGTGTTGGGTGTTCTTACGAAGCAAGTAGGATGTATTGCTAACTTGGGATTCCTGAGAGTCAGCAAACCATAAAGCTTCTCAACAGAAAGTGTTGACTTAAAGGTAAAATGAAAGCTTTAGAAGTGTTGCCAGAAAGGCAGAATGCCCATCAGTGTGTTTGGCCACACACTGCTGAACACATGAACAAGATAGGCCAGAATAAAGCCCTGAATTCAGGCAATAAATCAGGCCTTGCAAAGCTAAGAACAATTGGAGTGGTTTGCTTAGATTTTTTCCCTGACTAAGGAACAAAGGATGGAGCACTTATAATCTTGTTTCTTGTCTGTTTCCTCTTGAGACAACTGTTGTGTTTTAGTAAATTATTAATACAGTATTAATTCTCCCTGTTCAATCACTGTAGTACCTATTAAGTGTACATCCAAAGTCTGCATGTCTGTCAAAAGGCACAAGTTTCTTCTGAAAACATCTAAATACCATAAAACTTTTCCTACACTGTCAACTGTGACATTAATTTGATGCCTTTTTATAAATCATATAGACAGTAGTATCATAACATAAAATAACACTTCATGAGATGCCAAAACAAAAATGTTCATATCACTTCAGTTTGCTAATTTGATCACTTTAGACAGCGGATGTTTTGTTAGAAGATTTTTTTTTCAGATAAAAAATGAGGGTTTTCAGATAAAAAATGTTCTAAGATTTTTATGCTAAGTTCTTTGTATGATTGGTTGGTTTTATTGGTTTTTTCCCTAAGGGAGGGTGCTAGTGTGACATAACTACTTGCTCTCTTAGTGCATGAGGCTTCATGCTTTAAAAAAATAGCAAACTGGTCAAAATAACAAAAATTAAGAGGAGGAGTCCAGTTACAACATCTTAGAGAGGACCCTGCCTGCTGGAAGAGATGGCCTTGAGTGGCATTGCAGCACATTGCTGTGCTCTGCTTTGTGCTATCCCAAGTAAGCTGGCTGAATTGTTCCTCAAATTTCGTTTTTTAGCAGTACCCAGCTTGCTGCCCAACCTGCTGGAGCAGGTGTGCAGGGAAGAGATAATGTCGGTCAAGGGGTGACAGCATTGCCCCCTTAAATGACATTTTATATTCAAGTCTTCATAAAGTAATTGTGCAAGAGTTAATGTTTAACTTGAAACTCTTGAGTTGCAGTTCTGCAGGTACTAGTTTTAAGCATGAAATGGAAGGTAAAGCTGTCTGTATAGTCTGAGGATTTTTCTTTTGTAGCTGTTTCCCTGTTGTAGGAAATAATCAGGGTTTTTTTTCAGATGTCACAGCATGCAAAGAATACCTCTATGTATATTTCTACATGCATGGAACTTCATTGTGAAACAGTTGCTGCACAGATGAAGTGACTCATTCCCTTGTTCTAATGGGCATGGAAAATCAGCCACAGTACACAATCTCCACCCATAAATGTATCTGTTCCTACAGGTACCAGATGTGAGCACTGAGTCACAGCCACGGCTCTGCCGCCCTCAACCTTTCCTCTCACGGTCACCTTTCCCCAGGAGCTGCCTGCCAGTGCTTCAGTGCCTGCAGGATAGTCTGCCTACCATAACTTCAGGCAAACTGCAGCAAAAGGACTCAGTCTTAGCACGCTGAGCTGGCTGAATGAGCTGAATCATGGAGTTGTTGAGGGTGGAAAAGATCTTTAAGATCATCCAAGTCACACTGTTAACCAGCACTGCCAAGGCCACCACAAAACCATGTCCCTGAGGGCCACATGTACATCTTTTTGATACCTGCAGGCATGGTGATTCATCCACTTTCCTGGGCAGCCTGCTTGGATGCTTGACAGCCATTTCTGTGAAGAAATTGCTGCTAATATCCATTCTAAATGTCTCCTGGTGCAACTTGGATGTTTATTCTTATTTTGTTCCTTGCCTAGAGAGTGATAAGGTCCCCCCTGAGCCTCCTTTTCTCCAGACTGAGCCCCCCCCCAGCTCTGTTTTCCTTCCCTGGTCATGCTCCAGCTGCTCCATGTCCTTCTTGTCATGAGGAGCCCAAAACTGCCCCCAGAACTGGAGGTGCCTCAGCAATGCCCATTCCTTGTGCTGGGCACTGCTCTGATCTTACTGGCTGCACTATTTCTGCTCCAAGACATGTTCCATTGGCCTTCTTGGCCACTTGGGTCATCGTGTTGAATTTTTATTTCTCCTTTCTGAAGGAAAAGTTCTATTGAAACAACCTTCCTTTTGTGGGACTTCAAGGTTTTGCCTCGTGGTGACTCATAGTCCACAGAAAAGCATTGTTGATGTTCTAGTGCTGAGGAGCAGAATTAATTCACCTGGTGGAATATGAGGCTGGGATTACTTGCAGCTTTATGGGTCTATGCTGGTATCTGCACTGCCAGACCCTGAGCAGTGCCATGTAAATGTTAGTTCCTTAAGGTAGTTTTGGTAACAGTCATTTTTTGCTACATTCTTACAAGGAACTTGTGAGTTCCCCAACATTTGAATTTCTAATGGTTTTGTTTCTGCTTTGACATGCAAGGAGGAATTTTCTATTATCTGGAAAGGCTGATGTATATTTGAAGGGCAGATGTTCTAAAAACTGTGCACTCTACCATTATCTATAATTATCAGGGCTAAATGACGTTTGTTCTTGTCAATAGGCAGGGAAATGGAAAATAAGTTCTTTCTCCAAGAGCTGGGGAAGGAGCACTGATAAGCTGCTGGTTCCTACAGTTGTTCTTTATCCAGGTGGCATCACAACACTGATACCAATCTCTGCTAGTGCTCAGTGAGAGGGCTGCAGCTGAGATGGGAAAGCTGTGGTGTTAGTGGAAATCAAAAGGTTGTTCTGTCTGGAGGTTCATCTGAGCTTGTAAATTGTTTAGAGATTCTGGGGAAGTTTGTAGTGTATGCTTTAATTTCACTTCAGCATGACTTGCTTTGCTGAAATAAAGTTGATAATAAGTTGGTTTCGTCACAGCTTGATTTGTGTCAGTAAATAAAATTCAGCAGTGCTGGTCCACTCTAAACTCAGTGTAAACTGCTTCAGCCAAGGTACAGCCAACACGTACATCCACAAATCTTAATTCTGCTTAGTGCTTTTTTTAATGTCAAAAAGCATCCATATGTGACATGGAACTCTTTGTGTGGTCTCCCTGCAATAACACAGTGGATATTCTTGATGGAAAATGCTGCAGGGTTTAAATAAACAATTTCTGTGTTCTAAAGGCCCACAAATACCTGAATTACACTCTAATGATTTCCAGTCAGCAGCCTCATAAGGGGAGGGGAGACAAAATGTTCTCTATGAAGAAATATAGCTGAGCTGAGTTGGTAGCATTCATATGATAATGCTTTTGAAAAATCAGCTCTGACAGGCTTATTTTCCTTGAAGGCTTTCAAATCACACATTTTTGCTGTCTTTTAGGAAAGAAATGCTGAAAATGCTATTGAAGCTCTTAAAGAATATGAACCAGAGATGGGCAAAGTGTATCGACAGGACCGAAAAAGTGTCCAGAGGATTAAAGCAAGAGACATTGTCCCAGGTGATATCGTGGAAGTGGCAGGTAAGACCCATTTATGTGGTGCATGCATGCATTAGCATATTAATGTAAAATTGTCGTGGGGGGTTTGTCTTAATGATTTGAGGCCCTCGGGGGGAGTTTTCAAAGACTCTTAAGTATATGCATCACTTAAGAACAATCTTGCTCCTGTTCATCTGTAATTACCTTAAATGTGCATTTGTACGGAGGGGATTGTTTTTCAAATTGCCACTTAGTTTAATTGGTAGATTTAAAAGGAAAACATCTTAACTGGAGTTGTGGTTTTAACACTTGTCACGAATTTAAAATTTTGTTTTCTAGTGTCTGGTTTCAGAGTGTCTTAAAACTTGTCTGCTTTTCTATCACAAAGTAGATGTTTGTTCCTGGTTTTTAAATGTCTTCAGTTTCCTTAGGATTGGGAGTGCAGAGATTTTTTTTTGGTCACTCTCTGTTATTTCATCTGAATGTATTTCACCAGCTCTTAGACTTGTAGTAGCAGTGCCTTTGAACTTCTCTTCACAAATGTCTTCTGTCCTCTCAGCAAGTATGACTGGCACATGACTTCACTGTTTTCTGATCTTCCATAATTCTTTATTGCTCCTTTTGGCAATTTGCTGCACAGATCTCAAATACATGAGCCGTGCAGAGTACAGCTCCCTGTTTTTCCTGGGTATGCTTTTGAAGTGCCAGTCTTAGAACTGGACATCACTGGACTTTGGCCTAGAGCTTTCTAATATCTTAATTTTGCTCTAAACGGTGTGACTTTGTTTGGAAGGAGTGCAAAAATAGAAAGGTTATATACTTCTAGCTACAACTCCATCATTTGGGTGATAATGCCATAGTAATAACTTTTTCTCTAAACTGGGCTTGACTGTTCCTTCCTAGATAAAAGTAGGTGGCACTTGCTGAGTGCCAGGAGTGTTGCATACTCAGATTTTGTAGGTCATTATCAGCTGTTAACTGAGTGATTTTTCCTTTGGGAGCAATACAGGGTGTACATCAAACTTACTTTGCACTCGTGTCACTTTGATTTTAGAGGTGGTAGCTGTCTCAAGAGGAGATAAATATATACCCTTAAACTTGACTATCCTCCTGTTTTAATTAGCAGGCAAAGAGAGTGTGCACTCAGAATGAAGTTGGTGTTGGCTGCCTGCCCAGCTTTCGTTCCTTGAGAAACTTTAAAGTGTGCTGAGCCTGGTCTCAAGCCCCTGTTTTGTGTTCAGGGTGATTCAGCTACAAGTCCAAACCCAGAGTGGTGATAGTGAAGTGAAGGGTGAACTGTGATGCCTTGTCACACTGACTGTGCTCTCTGCCTCACTGCTCCTGCTCTGCACGGCCAGAGCCGAGTGCTCTGCAAGGGGGGGTTCTTTCTGCTGTGTTTGGTGTGTCCTTTTGAGGCAAACAGAACTGTATCAATTACAGACTCTGCAGAAAATGTCTGGGCCAAATCCTTATCCTGTTTTAAATGTCAGCAATGGAATGGTGGTTTTGGAAGGAGTTTTCATCATGGGAATACACTCGGGTTCTGTTTTTTGGTGCTTTAAAGCAGAATTGATAGAATTGTGAGTTGATGACTGTGTGTTTTACACTGGTGTGGGGTATCACTGAGGAGAAATGCTGGATTTTGATGCTCTGGCTGGTGTCTGGAGCACAAAACACTTCCTCCTTGATTCACTGCCATTTCAGAAGAGGTACAGATTGTGTTTTCATCTTCAAATTTAGCTTTGCCTTTATTCTCTATGAGAACACCTGGGGGATGTTTGGGCTTTTACTTACCTGCTGTATATTGTCAGTACCAATAAAATCAATTACTCTGTTTAAAAGGCCTATGTCTGAGGGAGAAAAACGAACTGGGAATAACCAGTGTGCCTGTGCTACCAGGCTGCCTTTAACAAGCATAGTGTCCTCTTTATCATAGGGTTACTATTGCATTATTTTAAAACCTGATTGTGGAATGATGACTGATAGTCCAGCATATGTGGAATTGTTTTTTTTTTTTAAATAAGGACAAGCTTAAGCCAGTATGCTCATGTAGAAACTCCAAAAATATCCAAGTTTTATGGCTGTCCTTTAAGATAGGTCAGGCTTGTTGATGGACTGTAGAAGCATTTCTGGGTAAAATACTCACTTCTATTTGTGGATCAAACAATACACTTAAATTACCTTCACTTGAAGCTGCAGTTGATTATAAGTCATGTGGATGTTTAATAGAGAAATCAGTGCTTCAGTGTAACACAACTTCCAACACTGAAATAATAAATTCTTGTAGCTAGACAATGATGAAGTTTTAATTGCAATCAAACTGAGAAAAGCCACAGTGCAAGCAGAGAAGAGCCAATAAATGCCCCACGTCCCAGCATTGGTGTCAAGACCTGGAGGTGAGAGAGACTTTGTGCATGCCTGTGCCTCAAGTGCAGGAGGACTGCGATGGCCTTTGACATGGTGTTTGCAAAAAGATGGCCATGTAGGGAAGTGACAGAGCCCTTCATGCTGGGATGCATATCTGGCTGTGGAATTCCTGGCAAAGTGCCAATGACATTTGTGTGTCCAGGCAAATCTCTTTAACCCAGTGGCATAAACAACCAGGTGATTGATTTCTCCCCTGTGCTGATAACTGATAGTGAACAAATTTCTACAAGTCACCCCTTGCAAAATAGGTATTTAATGCTGTAGCAGCTTTGCTAATTTGAAGTAGCTGTGTGTGGATCTGACACAGATTACTTCATTCTACGAATTATTAGATTGCTTTTGATACATGCAGACATGAATTTCTTAGCTGTGTGTTGTTATGAAGACTTCCCTCCATGTTCACTTCAGCAGAGATGGTGGAAAAGGTACTGTACAATGAACAGGAGCTCTTTAGGATGTTGGGATCACAAATTTGGGGTGTGTGCCTTAAATTTGCTTGCAGACCTGTGGTGGGCATGGTTCTCAGAGCTGTAGTGTGTGATGGTTACTAAGCTACGGAGTTTTTCTTAGAATTGATGAACTGACAAACATCCAGATGCTGTCCTCACATGGCTTTTCAGTTTGCCTGCCTTTAAATGGATTATCATGTTGTTATTTAGCTGCAGTTAATTGGAGGGCACATTCTAAACTTGTAACCAGGGGCTATCTTAATAGATTAGATACACTTTGGTTTAGTTGAGTTTTTTATTTGCTGGGTTAAAGTGACATTTTATAGAGAAATTTAGAATAGCATGACCCTACTTCTTCCAAGTTTTGTATGAAGTTCAGCCTGAAAAAATGGGATAAACTGGTTGTAAATCATTTAATTTTTTTATAGAAGCACATTTGGGAACAGAAATGACCTTTGTTCACTTCCGCTGTATTTTCCTGTCTAAAATTTTCTGGAGTACATACAGAATATCTGAGTTTCTGTAATTTAATAAAGAAAGTTCAATAGTTGCAGTCAGTAAATGACCAAAGCACAGCCACAGTAGTTCCTCTTTTCTCTGAATTTCTGAAGGATGGTTCTTGTCATCTGTTACTGTATCTGTAAGTACTCAACATGTTGAAAATACACACAGAGTTGCCAGAAGCTGTTGCTTATTAAATTAGTGTATAATCCAGAAAATTTAGTTTCATACCTGGCACAGAGTAGGCAAGAACTTCTTTGAGGCTTTAAATTCCAACTGCAGAGCACTTCAGGACTCTTGAGTGCCTTCTATTATAAGAAAGATGAATTTTGGGACAGAGAAGGTCAGGAAGGAAGATTCTTTATGTGAATTATGGCAGACTCCCATGTGGTTGTGAAGAGCTGCAGGTTCTCCCTGGTAGTACAACTAAAAACATGAGTGTGGCAGGTCTTACTCCAAAACATCTGGGTCCTTGTGCCTGTGTCACTTTTCTAACAACTAGGATTGGTTTTCAGACTCAGTGCTAGAGATGCAGGTTAACTTTTTCTGGGAAAGTATTGAGATTGGAAAAAATAAGGAAAAGGATGGAGGAAGGCTTAAGCCCAGAACAGAGACCTGCTGGAGGCTGACCTAAAGCAACTGCTGAGAGCTTCTCTTGATGGGGAAAAAGCATTGACTGCAAATGTTGTGGGTGTTTCCTTACCAGGTGAAACTGTTGGGTCTGGATTTTAAAGCACATATTTTGCTTTTTTTTTTCCCTAAAGTGCTGCTTTTGAACCAGAAAAGACAGGAAAGTAAGATCAGTGGTTAATAAATACATGTACAAGTAGTGCATAAATCTGTGAGCTTCAGTGAATGTTTTGGCCAACACATCAGAGGCAGCTTGGGGATAACCAGACACAGTCCAAACTCCATTCCATACTTCACTGAAGTCTGGGGTTATGTGAGGTTCAGCTCAGGGCACGGCCTAAACTTGTGTCACTTTTAACACACATTTGAAATACTGCAAAACACAATTTACAATTTTTACCCCAATTCTTGTAGCATTTTTCTTCAGAGTTACCAAACTGTTTGGTAAAAATAGCAGAACTAATTCTGGTTTAGTTGCTTGGAAATTGAGAATATACCTGATATTCTACTCTGACAGAACTGATACTGAGTGGGTTTTATTATAAGCACAAATAGTACTGAACAAAAAGCTTGAACATCAAGATAATGTTCAGTTATTACTGTATTACCCTGACAAAGGAAGCTTTTTTTTTTTAAGGCTAAATAAAACTTGCACTTGAAACTTTGCTGCACTTCCAGAATTCTGACTCTTGGTTCTTCTGTTACCCAAATGCAGCATAACTTGGAAACACGACTTCAGCTTTGGTGAAGTTGTTGTTCTCTACCTGACCTGGCTTAAGTTGAAGCTTAATTTACCAGTCTGTTCTTTCTGCTATTAGATGTTTTTATAGGCTGATCACAAGAGTTTTCCATCTAGTAGGCAGTGGTATAAATAGATCCACTAATTAAAAGCTAAAACTAGACAAATGTGGTTTAGAAATGAGTGCAGACTTAGAAGCAGGGTCCCTGTCCATCAGCACATCTTACCTAATGTTCTGGTGCCCTCTTCAGAGAGAATGACAAGTCTGTTTTTAGAGAATAAAAAGAAACAAATTAAGAAAAATTCAAGTTTTATGTACTGTTTAACACAGTATCTCCATTTTTCTCAACCCCCAGTTTTGAGCTGGAAATATTTTGTTCCCAGAAAGCAAAGCTTTTCCTGTCCTTTTGCCTTTCCTTGATAAGAAAATAATATAGATGTGCTGTTTAAAATTTTTTAACCTCTACCTTGAACAGTTCCTGGGTTAGGATACTCACACCTTGCATACACTCCACAGTAAGCTCTGGGGATATTTTCTGTCTGCCCAGAATGCAGAAGGTGGATGATAGAAGCTGTTTCATACACATTGTCTAATGCAAAGAATGAATTTAAATGTATTGTTCTGTCACCTTGTTAGTGAAAGCAAATGCTGTTATACTACTATGGTTACAACTGTTGGACCTTTGTTGGTGTAATCTGTCTAGTTGGAAAATAAATTTTACCTTCCTGGTTTGGAGTGGAAACTCAGACTTAAAATTTGGTTCATAATCCCTCTTCTAATTTTGACACTTAGACATTCTTGGCCTTGTATGAAAGTGTGGATGGACTCAATGTTTCTGTTTTGTAGAGCTTCTAATTTTTGATACCATTTTATTATGCCCTGTTCAGGAAGTGTTAATTACTCAAAACCTGTTACTACGGAAGAAAAATTATGTTTCTGATGGTCTAAGGAAATCAAGCACAACAGGAAAATGAGATTGTGTACAAGGGGGGAAGAAGAGCTGAGCTGAGCCTGTGTTAAGGAAGTTTAATACAAAAACCAATTGTGCTGGAGCAGCTCTACCTCTAAATAAAAGCAAATCATTCTGTTCAGGTGTGAGCTTTAAATACTACTGTCCCCAGCAATACTCAATTCAACACTCAGGAAATCCTCAGTTCCATTGACTGAAGTGTGTAGCATCCCTTAGGTGTTATTTTAAATCTATTCATTTCAGTTCTTAACCTGAGTTCTTCAATTCTTCATGTAAGAAGTTTCACTTGCTTCATTTTATTAGTAAATATGCATGCAATGGTGTGTGCTGTAATTTAGAGGATAAACTTATTTTGGGGTGAGAGAGGGGACTGAAATGACTGACTCCTAAAGATAAATATCTCACTAGGAAAAGCAGTTTAAGTAACTGTACCAGCAATATGTCATGTAAAATCAGAAAATAGTTGCTAACACTTCATGTGTTTTGGCAAAAGAATTAATACTTAATTCTTTTCCTTCAGATGGTAAAACCCCATGTATTTTCACTCAGATGTTTTAATAGCAGTGTGGTAGGTTATATCTGCTAAACTTGATAGTATTTCTACTCTAGAAATACTAGATTAAAGTGCTAAATGCTAAAATTAAGGCATCCTAATAAAGCAAGAGAAAGACCATAGAGTCTTAAAAAACAAAATACATGAACTTGTCGACAATGAACCTTAATATATTAAGACTTTTTTTGTTTTGTTCTCTCCATTTGGTGGTTTGTGGCAATTGGTTTGGGGATGCTTTTACTCAGTTTCAGGAACTGCTTGTGTTCAAAAACTGTTCAGGTATAGAATAATTGGAGCTGTGCTGATAATCTTTATTACAAAAGTCCAGTTCCAGCCCTCAATGTGCTGATAGCAGATCAAGGGTGACACAGGCTTTGGTTAATGATAAACATAAACAAGAAAGTGTGAGGTACATATTGTATGTGAACAGCTCCTCTGATATCTACAGGAAGAAATCCTTTCACTTGCTGTGATCACAAAGAGGGACTTTCTGCAAACAGATCACTTTCTTTGCTAAGAAGAGAAATTGTTCTTATAACACATTAAAATTAAAAAGATGCAAAACTTTTCGCTTTTTATAATGTACCTGCCTGTAAACCTGAGCAAGTCTGCAGGGGTGTGAGGGGTCAGAGTTAACAGAGCTGATACTGCTGTTCAAAGTACACATTTCAAGCAGTAGCTTTGTTCTGAGGACTGTTCTATAGCATCGTGGCTCTTGGGGTACAGTTAATGTTGCTTCCTGAGCCCATTGTCACCAGCAGTTTAGATTACAAAATCTGGAATACAGATGTCAATAGACTCTGTTGAGATATGGCCTAATAATTTAGGACTTGAAAGATGAGTATGGTCCTGTTGTAGTCTAAGGTTCTTTGTTAGTACTCAGAAGTAACTAAAAATACAAGGGACTGAAATCCACTCAGCTTTAATAGTAATTTTCCCTCCACCTTCATTGTTCATAAAATGTGTGTCCCATCACTTCTGTCCATCTTCCTGAGCTGCTTAAAGCACATACAACTTTAGCCTGTAAAATTAATATGGTATTTTGGCCATAGAGGTCTCCTAGGGAGTGTCTCAAACCACTGTCTGACAGAATCCAGAAATGAAATATTTAATTTTATTGCCTTGCTGGAAACTGGTAAAGTATGGAAAGGGATATCAGTGCTCAAATGAAACACCACATAATGAGTTGATCATTTCACTGTAGGACTTGGTCAGTGCTAAGTGTAAAATTGGGACATTCTGTACTTGAAGTTGATTTGGAACAAGTCTGTGGAGAAGCAGGGTTGGACTGTGTAAAAAATCAAATATATTTGTCAGTGATTGTTCATATGGAGGGAACTTGACCCGTAACACTGCCACAGCACTGGGAGCAGGAAGATAATGGCTGGGGAGCTTTAGACTTGAGAAGAAAAGCTGGAGTGTTGGGTGTAATCAGTGGGAATTTTGGAAGGTAGCATTGCTGGTTAGGTGGCTGAAGAACCCAGTATTTGAAAGTACTAAATTATCCCTGTTTTCATTGAAAAAATGTGGCTTCTTTAAAGCAGCTGACATAAACTTTAAATTCATATTGAAATTCATAAGAACAAAGTACTGCTCCAGTTTCTACCAAGGAGTAGATGTTGTAAATTGTCTGTTTCTGTGTAGATTCATGCACAGTTAAATAAAATGGATATTTATCTTTTTTAACCCCCTGTCCTGACCAGGTTGTTTTTAAACAGACTCAGTTATTGTGTGCTGAAGCTCAGTATTATAATTCTGAAGGATTCTGTGGGTAAAGCTGTAATGATTCAAACCCAACCCTTCTCTCACTGCTCCAAACAGCAGCCAGTGCTGTAGTTAGTGGGGCTGTTTTAATCAGTAGTTATTTGTATTTGTTATGTTTCAGAGCACGTACCTGGGCAGTTTTGAAAGCAGCTTATTTTATTTCTTCAGAGCTGTTGTAGAAATCAAGGGACTATTTAGGATTAAAACCTTCGGTTGAAATAATGGATGAAAATATTTCTGCCACTGACTTCTTATTTTAGATGTCAGACTGTGGAATTATATCATTTACTGTAGCAGCTCTGTGCTGAGCAACACAAATACATAATCACTTTCTCATTTCTTTCAAGCCTTGGGTATTACTTCTATTGATTCTATGGACTGAAGTATATGAATTTTAAAAAGCCTCCCAAAAAACAACAACCCCCCCTTTTTTTTCCTGTTTTAAAGTATATATTTAAAAAGCCTTCTCTTTATAGATGAGCTCTGTAGTACACTGCTCACTGAAAATTTCCTGTGGTTCCTCTCCATCATAGATTGACTTCCTATTTATATTAAGTTTCAGTTGTGCTCTTGAAAGTATATTCAAGACTATAAATGTCTTAGTCTCATAGTTGGTATTTTACAAAGAGCTGTTTAAAATGTCTCTGTAATTGACCCTGATGTACAGCTTTCCTGCCTGTTGGAAATGCCTTGAATATTTTACTACAGCCTTCCCAGTTAGAGAGGGTGAGTGAATAATGTGGCTTATCTTATATGGTTGAGATAAATTTATAAAGCTGTGCTGTCATAATAAATTTAACACTTCAGTTCTGGTGATTCAGGCAATTGATAACAACAGTAGTAGTTTTCGTGGAAATACTGATGTTGAATTTCAACAGTCTGTTAGAGGGGTCTCTCCAAGTATTTTAAGTCTTGTGAATATTGAGTTTGAACAACCTGGAGCAGTTCAGAAGTAGGTTAGAAATCAGAAGTAGGTTAGAAAACCACTTGTGAACTTTGCCATATGTTCTGCCCAGTGGCTTGATAGTTTTAAGATTGTTTTTAACAGCTTCTTTTTTGTGTTCTGCATCCTTACCACTGTTGCCAGACATGGTGGATGTGGGCTGGCTGTAGTTTTGCAATGCTCTGAAGATGTTTGTGCAGGTTGCCAGACCTCTCAGCACACTGCTCTGAGGGCTTGGCCTGTCCAGCCATATCTGAAAAGCAGCTGCTACTGTGTGTCTGCAAATAACCCTCCTCAGGACACCAGGAGAGCAATTGAATAGTTTTGCCTTTTTTGGCCTAGGTCACCATTTGTCTAAGTCTATTTTCTCTTG
Organism: Acrocephalus scirpaceus scirpaceus; assembly: GCA_910950805.1. Lineage (NCBI taxonomy): Eukaryota > Metazoa > Chordata > Aves > Passeriformes > Sylviidae > Acrocephalus > Acrocephalus scirpaceus. The sequence continues at coordinate 11,294,828 of OU383788.1, forward strand.
CTGCTCAAGGGCATTGTGGCTTAAATTAGTATTCACATGGTATAATGACACATTGGTGGCTGGGTTTTTGTCCCTTCACATAGACAGGCTCACAAAAACACGTGTGTAACTCTACTGGCAAAACGATACAATCTTTTGCTGGTTTTAGTGGTTGGAGTTACTTTTCTAGTGGTTGGGGTTACTCTGAATTTACAGAAAGTCACATGGTGCAAGTTTTCTTAATGTTTGAAGTGCACTTCATTCTCCTCTTCAGGGTTTTGTTCCAGGTTTCCACTCCAGGGTGTGAGAGGTTGGATGAGCCAAGGCTGTGACACCACTGTGGAGTTTTTCATGATATTATTTCTTAATGTGCATTATTGCTGCTGATTGCATAAGCAGTTCCTGCAGGAATTGCAGCTTATTTTAATTTCACTGCAGGGACACAGATTCCACCTACTGAAAAGATCAGCTGTCTTTAGTTAGTTATTCTCCCTTCTTTATTTCTTTGTATTATTTTATAATAACATAGCTGACACTTGAATGCTTGCAGTGTTAAATTACATTAGGAGTGTTCAATCATATGTTAATTAGCAATATTGACATGCAGAATGTAGAACCCCTCCATGTGAATCAGAAATGTGTCTCATTAATATGCTTTAGCAAGTTAATTTGCATGAAGCCATTTATTTGCAGTAGGCACAAAATGGTAGAGCTTTAGTTTTTTTTCTTAAAAACTAGGAAAAGCTGGCTAAGAGGAAGTAGGCAGGGAGAAGAATTAATTTGAAGATATTAGGGATGCTAGAGCTCAACTGACAGCTGGATTTATCACTCTGCCATTTTTAGGAGTGTGGTGGTGTTAACTTTTATCATCTTGCTGCCTTTGTGTCTCAGGTACTTGTTAGTGGATGTTTTGTTTGTGAGTTGTTAGTTTTATTTTCTTTTCTTCGGTGTTGTCTTTTGCAAAGTAGAAATGTGCACGACAAGGTAAACACAACAGAGATCTGTGAAAATTGTGACTGGGATATGGATTGTGGTTATTTAATAGAGCAGCGTTACTGGAAAATAAAACTACTGTGTGATCTGAGGTTAACTTCCAACTCTGAAACATCTGGCAGAATTCAAAGTATAACATTACAAGAGCATATTTGCAGAAGCACGTTATTCTCACAACTGGTGCCAAAGAAAAGGAAAATACAACTTCTTCTAGTTTTCTAAATAAATAGATGTGGATAATGTGATCTTTGGAGAGCAGAGGACTCACTTTGGGCATAGAGAAAACAACTAAAAGGCTCTGCAGGACCAGTTATTCTGAAAAGGGAACTCGATTCACCTTAGCTACGGGTTTGGATTGTTTATAAATACGTCTTCTGAAATTGATACCTTGCTCTTGAGAATGTTTTCCCTTTGCTTTCAAGTGGCCATGTGGTTAGAAAAACAATCCAGTGATTTACAGCTTCTTTCTTGGAGGTTAGGTGGGGGCAAGTCTAAATTGCCGAAGTGTATTGGATACTCAGAAAATGGGAGTATTGCAAGTCACAAAAGCAGCAATAAGCTGCTGGTGACCTCAGTCATTTGTGCAGTTGCTGGAAAGTCATTTTTCTGGCTGATGGAGGTAAGGGACACTTGCTCAGTAATCTCTGAAACAGCAAAATTCTGACTTTGTCTTGTCATTTCTTTGTAGTTGGAGACAAGGTTCCTGCTGATATAAGAATTACTTCTATCAAATCTACAACTCTAAGGGTAGACCAGTCAATTCTCACAGGTACAGTTTCTGTGACTTTTATGTAATTAGGTACATAATTGAAAGTGCCTTTTCACCATTTGTTTGCAATGATCCATTAGAATCAAGCCTGCAGCTATTGAAGTTCTCTGCAGTCAAGTGCAGTAAATTTCTGATCTGGTAACTTCTAAAGTGGCTGAGTGTGTTGCTTCATCATTGGCTTTGTTTTCCCTTTAGTGAGATGAACATTCTTCCTGAGTCTTGTAATGCTTTTTTGGTCTTCCCCTTCCCCCAACAGACACAAGCAATTTGTGGGAAACTAAAATTTAAAAAAAAAAAAAAAAAAAAATTAATTTCTCTTCTAGTTCATGGAGTCTTCTAGGTTTGAACATCGTGTCACCACTCCAGTATGAAAGTATGTAAATCTTACTGAATATCTTCTGCAACAGGAGAGAACAACTTTTGCAATGCTGGCAACTTTTAAGCTGCTGCCACTAAAGACTCAGTGCACTCGAGCCTTATTTGCTCAAATTCTGTGCACACACACTCGTGTGGTTTCTGGTACCAGCCCTCAAATGCAGGAGCTATTTTTAGAGCCCTTTTCAGATTTGTTGAAAACAAAACAAAGTAGCAGCACTTCTGAATATAGGAAAGAAGCTGGGAATCAACCAAGCATGCTACAACAGTTTTCTTTCAGCTGGAACATGGAGATCTGTCTGCCTGTTTTGGTAGCATAAATTAATGTTAACTAGCTCTGAATTTTAAAACAGTAAAGTATTCATAGGAAGCCTATTTTTCATCCTTGAATCTTGAAACAGGTTCCAGAGTTTCTCACCACATATCCTGAATAGCACAAGACTGATCAAGCTTTACTTATGTTTAGCATAGGAAAATGGGTGCACTCCATGCCTGTAAAGCTGTTGGAATGAGTAGAAATAGCACATCAGAATTCTGTAAAAAGGGACTGCTCCTTGCATTTATTTAAGTAACAGAATTCTTGTTTTAAAGGAAGCCTTTGCTGCTTTCAGTCAAGTTAGTGCTTAAGGCTCCCTGTCTGATAAAATGGGACTGAGATCTGAGATGCTGCTCAACAAAATCCTTTTAAAAGGAGGAAGCTTTGGCTCTCTTGAGCTTACATGAAGTAGTGTAACTCAGAGACTGAAGCTGAGAGCACCACCTTGTGAAATCTGGTGTAGCAATGAACATCTGCTTCTAAAAAAAAAAAAAGGAACCTTTCCATACCTGTGTGACATGCTTGTAGAAACTGATACAGAATTTTTGCTAAAAGCCAGACATTCAATTTTCCTGGCCAACTGAAACCTTTCCTGTTTCATTTAAGCAATTAAATTAAGATCATTTGAGGAAAGAATTTTGACATCTTAAAAATTTCAGGGCTGAAAATAATAACTTTTTTGATTCCCTCAGGATTCTGGATACAAAATCTCTTCTTAAGACTATTATCTTTATTTTAGGTGAATCTGTGTCCGTTATTAAGCACACGGACCCTGTGCCTGATCCTCGTGCTGTAAATCAAGACAAAAAGAACATGCTCTTTTCTGTAAGTAATTTGTTTTGAGGTTTTCAAAACATCTGTAAAATAGCACTGAAGCTGATAAAAATGTGCAAAACTTCTTTTTTTGGGTCTTTTCCCAAAAAGGGACCTTTTTTTCAAGGTCTTTTCCCAAAAACTGCATGACTTTGCTGTGTTCTCTGTACATATCTCTATGTGTGTCTCCATACACATTGAACTAAATGCATTAAAGATTAGAATTAACTTTTAATAAAAGCTGTTCTCGGGGGAAGATGCTGGATGAAACCAGTCTATATGAGGAAAATTATTTTTGTCCTTCACAAGGAAGTCTTGGAGCATGGAGCACACACACTTTTAGTATTTCTGCAGTAATTTCCTAAAGTAATAGTTCTTCAGCCTGATAAGAGCCCACACAAACTGGTGTTGTGTAGCTAAAATTGAGAACTGGTTTTCTGCATAGGAATGAAACAGTTTGTTTGAATTTATTTGAAGGAAGGATTAAATACCTTTCAGATAAGAAAATAATTTTTTGTTGGCAGGCAACTTAATTTTACTGTTCCTTTCCATGTTAAACACATTCACACAGGGAGCCCCAGAGAACACACCTATTACTCATAGTAAATAACATTAAATCTGACAAAATAGAGCCTTAATTTAAAAAAGAGAGGTAAAACATATTCAGTATTCCAGCTGAAATACATGCTGCTTGCTCAGCAGCTGGGTTTGGCTGTGGTGCTTGAGAGAGATCAATTCTGCCTCGTTTTGAGCTTGTTCTGAGAGCAGAAATTCCACCCTGGAGTGTTCCCTTACAGGCACAGGCAGTGTCATCCTCTTCTTCTTTACCTTTTTCCATATCCTGGCTGAAGCACAGTCTGAACTTGTATGAGGTGGTTTGGTTCAAGGGTTTTGGTTGGTTGGTTGGTTTTTTTGTGAGGTGTTTCGGGGGTTTTTTGGTGTGTTTTTGGGGTTTTTTTTAGGGTTTTTTTGTGGTTTGGGGGGGGGGTGTTTTGTTTTAGTTTTTTTTTGGTTTTGGGGGGGTTTTGGGGGGGGGTTTTTTTGGTTTTTTGTGGGTTTTTGTTTGGTTGTTGTTTTTTGGGGTTTTTTTTGGTTTTTTGGGTTTTTTGGTTTTTGGTTTTTTTGTGGGTTTTTGTTTTGGTGGGGTTTTGTTCGTTGGTTTGGTTTTTTTTGTTAAATTAAAACCAAACAAAAGAAACTCACCCACAGACCCTGTCTGAAGATAGACCCCAAGTTTTCCCTTCTCTTCCTTTACCTCAGGGTACAAACATTGCTGCTGGTAAGGCCATGGGGGTGGTCATTGCAACAGGGGTAAACACTGAAATCGGGAAAATCCGTGACGAGATGGTGGCGACCGAGCAGGAGAGAACCCCCCTGCAGCAGAAGCTGGACGAGTTTGGGGAGCAGCTGTCCAAAGTCATCTCCCTGATCTGCATCGCCGTGTGGATCATCAACATCGGCCACTTCAACGACCCCGTGCACGGCGGCTCCTGGATCCGCGGCGCCATCTACTACTTCAAAATCGCCGTGGCCCTGGCCGTGGCTGCCATCCCCGAGGGCCTGCCCGCTGTCATCACCACCTGCCTGGCGCTGGGGACACGCAGGATGGCCAAGAAGAACGCCATTGTGAGGAGCCTGCCCTCCGTGGAGACCTTGGGCTGCACCTCGGTGATCTGTTCCGACAAGACGGGGACGCTGACCACGAACCAGATGTCCGTGTGCAGGGTATGTCCCAGTGATTGCTCCTTCTCTCCTCAGCTACTCTCAAGAGTCAGCCTTGCTCAAATTCTCCTGATCTTGGCTCTTTCTGTTCTCCTATCATCAAAATCCTGCTTTATTTTCCTAAGATAAGCCTCTGCTTTAAATTCAGTTTTCCACTCCGTAGTCTTGAAGGCTTTTGTCTCTTTCCTTATTTAGTCATGACCAAAAATAGCTGTACCCACACTCACAGAGGAGAAAGTTGTTTGTAAGCAGCTTTCCATTGACTTGTCTGTGAGCCTTTTGGGTTACTGGTAATTCTTGGGTGTGATTTATGCCTTTTTTAGAAAGTTGCACTGTAGAACAGGCTGTAAGTGTGAAACACATGCCTCTTCAATTGAGAAAAACAATGGTGGAGAAACTTACTATGAGAAAAGATTTACTGCAGTAGCTTTGGTAGTCAAAGGTGTTCTCACTCCTGAGTGGTTCCACCTTTATTTGGTTGTCTTACCTTCAGTGGCTTTGCTGGTCTGGCGGGGATCACTGCAGTGTTTTCATTGTGCAACACTGACTAATCTGGCAGCTTGAGGTGCAGTGGACCCTGTCACACCAGCACTGCCAGGGTTACCTTCAATGTTGGTGTATTTTTAGGTAAGCATGAGTTCTGTGCTTCTCCTCCCTTCCCTCCAATACTGTTTAGTATTGGCTAATTGGAGACTTTTATGGCTGGTCACTTAACATAATGCATGTTTAGTTACCAGTTTGTGCTTCTGTGTTGGGATTTCATGGAGAAAACACTGAATTCTTCAGTGTAATAACTTGAGATACTCAGTGGCACAGCAACTCCAACATGAAATGTCCAGAGCCTCATTACATTGGGTTAGAATTCCAAATGTGTGCATGTTGAGCACAGCACACCAGTGGTGAAAGTTTGTAAGCCCTAAGCACTTTGTTCTCGTGTGATTGATGGCTTTTTCTTCCTAATTGGTGGTTGACTTGTTCTACTTCCTTAAGTATCGTAGTATTTATACCTAGGAGACACAAAGCAGCTGCTCATCAGTATTCCAGAGGAGGTTACTTGCAGTAGAGTTGCATAACTGCCCTAGTCTTTGCAGGGATTTTTTCATCCTGCAGATGCCAAAAGCAGGAGGCTTCCCTGGTTAACTCATCATTTAAGTTGTGTTTATTTAAAAGCTCAAAATTCTCTGCTCCTTATTTAGAGGGCTAAATGTTTTAGATCTTGTCCAGCACAGCTTGGTTCCTTGTTAACCTCTGACAGTTGCAAAAGAACATGAATTGCAGTTTGCAAAAATGTAGGAAAATTCTGATACCTGTAACAATATTTTATTGGGCTGTGTTTTGTGAGGATGCTTGTTTAAAACATAGGGCAGCACAATGAGGGGAATGAGGACATTGCTAAAATGTGATGTGACAAAATGGCCTGTGCCAACCAGTGGATCAGAAGTTTCATTAGGATACACCTTCAATTAGTGAGAAATTATCTCCTCCAGTGCTACTCCAACAAGTCATGAGAGTAAGACAGCTTCAGGCACTGTGGTTTTTATCTCCATCCTCTCAGGTGTGATTCTGACTGCAGCTCTCCTAGAAAGGAGACAAAGGAAAGACTCAATTGCAGATCTCATAGAGGTACAACTGCATCCTTCAGATTGGTGTCTGAATTTGAAAATAACATTTCACCAGTGCTAGAAGAGCACTTGAGTTGGCTGATTGGTTTAAACTCTCAGTGTCCCATGTGGTAAAGTGACTTGTAACTGGGGAACCAAGACAGGAAACACTTTCACTTAAGGCTGGAATTAAGAGAAGTTGGCCATAGTCTGGCTCTTGATAAAACCTCACCTCTTGGACCTCAGCTTCTCCTGTTTGTAAATGATTTTATTTTGATTTTGGGAGAAATTGTCGGTGTCCAAGCTCACAATGTTCAGCTGAGCTGCTTTTGTCTGTTTGAAAGCAGAGAATTAATTCATGATTTCTGGTACATGAGAATTAATTTACAGATGTGAAGCTGCAGAAGAGCTTGGATCTAGTGAGGATTGTCAGGTGGTGTGTGAATGGTCTTCCCAGCTGAAGTGCACACAGTTCCTGTGGTTTTCAGCTCTGTTTTCCAAAGGGATCTGTAGGCAGAAGGGCTGTTCCCTTCACTTTGTGCTTCAGTGTATGGAGCTGTTCAAACTATGTGGGATCGAAGTGCACAGAATTAGGTCTTGTCTGGTTTGTTTATTCAGACTGAACTTGCCTCTTGTACCTGCTTGCTTAAGGCCTGTTTAAATCTCTTGCATTAATTATTGTTCAAAGATAGTAACACTTCTAAACTCTCTAATTTCAGATGTTTATCCTGGACAGAGTAGAAGGAGACAGCTGCTCTCTGAACGAATTTACTGTAACCGGTTCAACATACGCTCCCATGGGAGAAGTGTAAGTGTTCTGTTCAAGTTAAATATTTGTCTGTTTATGCATTCACTAGTACTTTAGTCTAGAAAAGGGATGCATGTAATATTCAGTAGTGATTGTTAATAAATGAAAAGTCAGCCAGTGAGAATGCACACTGAAGGGCTGAGGGGAAGTAATTAACAGGAAGACAAAGATAAATTGTAGAAGAGTAAACCTTCATAAAACTGAATAGAGTCTCCAGTATTGCAATGTTCCTTTGATAATCTAAAAATTAATTCAGAGTAGAGAGGATTTATTTTAGCTAATCTCAGTCCAGTAAGGTTTCAATATCTCAGTGCTTCTAAGTGAGTAAAAACTGGGTAAATCTGAAGAGGTGAGCATTTGCTAATCTGTGAATTTAGTGTTTCCAATTTCCCTGCCTCAGAACGGGCAAGTTGTTTTTTCTGAGGCATCTTGTGAATGTGTTGGAGCTACCTCTTAAATGGACTGTAAATTCCTGTCCCTGGCCCTCAGTAGTTTATTGGTGCATCTGTACTTGAGTTGATGTGTGTTTGTCCCAGCCTTTGCTATTTGAGCTGCTGTTAAACCCAGTCCTTTAGGAAAGGAATGAGGTTTGGTTTACTTTATCAGCTGCAAGTCTCTACTAGTGAGGTAAGTGGTTCATCCTGAAAACTTCAGGAATTTTTAGGACTCTGCTTCTTGAAGGAAAGCCTCTTTTTACTGGGTTGTTATAGCTCCTTTTACTTGGTCAGTCCTGCATGTGTTTTATAATCTTATCAATTCAGTTTTACTTGCAGAATAGAATTCTGCTGTGGATGAAGTAGAATTTAATTTCAGTAATTGTAGACATCTCAGCTTTGTGCAGTTTCACTCATGTGCCTCTGACTCCTGCAATCTTGCCCATCTCAGTAGTGATTATCTCTGTTTAATTTCCATCGCAGTTAAGACTCTGGTGTTCCCAGCAGCTGGAAATCTTAATTCCCCAGTTCTCTTTTTGTTTCAAAGCTAATTGCTGTCAAAAGCTTATGCTTTCATTTCAGGAGGCAGCATTTGCTTAGACAAGGTGACTCCAAACCTCACCAAACTCCCAGCTATTGCACTTTAGCTGGGCTCACAAGAGCTCCAGATAAACAAAATAATAAAATAGAGAGTGGTGACAGATGTGGGGGATAATGAGACAGACAGCAATGTTTGTTAATGTGCTGTTTTCACTTGCTGAAGTTGAGGGAATGTGAACAAGTGTGTTAAATTCACTGTGTTCAGGGACACAAAGGATTCTGAGAGAGGGAAATTGCCTCAGAAAGGCTCTTACTGGAGCATAGGGAAACTCAGCTCAGCTCTAACCCTTAGGGCTGGTTTATTTCTGCATTTATGGACAGCTTTTAAAGCAGTGGCTTGGGAGGGATTTTTAGTAAGGTGACTGACTTCACTTGGATTGCAGACTGTCACTGAAAATGAAGTTTGAGGGGGGGGGTTAAGAGGCAGTTAATCCATTGCACTGCCCCAGAGCAAGACCTGCTCCAGATATGAACCATTTCTGACAGGCCTTACTTGGTACTTCAGACACTCTTGGCTTCCACAGCCTATTAAATTTCATAACCTTTAAGTGTTTTTGCTCTAACTCAGTAATTTTTCACTTACTCTTAAAATATATCATACCTAACTCTCCCCCAAGATTAATTCAGAATATAAAATCACAAAAATTTCTTACTAAAAATGTCCCAAGTTTCATACTGATTTATTTTCCAGGGATATTGGGAGATTGTCAGAGTTTGGAGTAGTTTTGCCATGCCTCAGCACACTCAGTCTTACTGCAAACTGAGAGCACAAACCCTACAATAATTAAGAACTGCAGCAAAAGCTGGCAGAGTGCATCTGACCTTCAGATGAGTTCATCTTGAAAAACTTGAAGCTGTAAAGAAAAAAATTCCTTTACCCAGAACTGATCCCAGCACCTTAGATTCTGCATCGGTTCTTCAGAAACTTTTGATAAGGAACACAAAAACAAGAGTTATAAAAAACACACCCTGCTATAATAAGTTGTGCATATTCTGCTGGTGTTCTTTAAGTTCAGAACAGGTGAAAACAGGAATTTTTGGGTGGGATAGATGAGGAGAGCCGGACTTTAAAGCCACAGCTTATGGCTGTAGGATTATATGCCAGATGAAACATTAAAAACATACTTGTTTCCTTAAGATTGATTTTGTTCTCAATGTTGTTACACAACGCTGGAATTTGTTTGCACTACCACAACTGAACAAAAAGCTTACATAATGGGACATGTCATCATCTGTGTTGTGAATTCTTACAGAGTAATGATCCACATCTTTCCACCATCAGACCTTTTTTTTCCCTTCCTTCAGAGCTTTAATAAAATATGTTCTACATTAGCTCTGTCTTGCTAATATTGCTACGGGGAAAAATAACAATATTGAACACTGTCTTGGTTCTTTTGTGCTTGCTGTAGAAGTATGGGAATGTTCCAGAAAAGGAATCAATTCACTGTTTTTCAAGAGTGAAAGCAGAGAAGTTGTTTCTTACTTGTAATGTCAGAATGGTGCTTTACTTCAGGAAAATGCATCTTCCCTCTCTCTGAAGCCTTGAGATATTGGTCATTATCACTACTGGGAAAGAGTATTTCTTTTCTAGTGGAGGTAGTCTCATGAAATGACTTCATTTTTCATGGCTTTAGGAGGCTCACATATAATACACATCAATTGTTAGAAAATTAAAGAGGAAAATCTGCTTTAATGGCTGCCCAGTGCATGCACTTCATGCATTGCAGTAAAGCAGCAGGAAGGAGGCTGAACTCTTCAGGTATCCAGCAATATCCCTCTCCTGCACAGATCTCCCCTCCAAGCCCTGCACATGCTCCAGCAGAGCCTTCCTGTGCCTCATCACTGAGACTTCTCCAGGCTGCTGTGTGACTCTCACTGGAGGAAGTGAGGTTTTGTCACTCTGGGAGTGACATCAGCAATGGTTTCTCATTCCATTCATGATTCTGACCCAAACTTCAGAACTCCCCTTTATCAATCCTGCTCTTCCCAACAGCAACTTCTGTAGTTCCAAGTCCATAACTAATGAGCATTGTACTAAATGGAAATGCAGTAAAGAGGATAAAGAAATTGTGAGATGCTAATACTAAATAACTAACTTCAGTCTCCCCCTTTTCTTCCTCTGGAAAGGCATAAAGATGACAAACTCATTAAATGTAGCCAGTATGATGGTCTTGTGGAACTTGCAACAATCTGTGCACTCTGCAATGATTCCTCTTTGGATTACAATGAAGTAAGTTCATATCCTGGAACAGAGGAGAGTGTGGGAATGAGGATAAATGTTCTCATCTGTCTCTGTAATACCTTTCAGTGGTAAATCCCCTTCTAGTCAAGGGGGTGGGTATTTAGGCCCTCTGAAGTATTAATTCTGAGAATTACTTGTTTGTTGAACTCTGAGAACTAAATCCAGCAGCAAGTGTAATCTGTAATTTGGAGATCTCCTAGTGCTGCTTTCTTGCTTTGCCTCGCTGCCTTACGGTTGCTACAAAGTCTCAAAATGTCTTAAATGCTTGGTGATAAAATACTGACATCTCTGTCTGCTGCTCTTGAGGGTAAAGGCTTCAATTCCTACAAATCAAACTCCTCAAAGCTGCTCTTTTAAAATAATTTCACTTGTCTCATGAGCCACATTAAATTTTGTAAAGCTTTTTTTTTTCCACCCCTCCCACCTTATGACACTTGAGCTTTTGTCTCTGGTAGGTGCCAGGTGAGGTTTAAACTTGTGTGCTTTTGTTTGCTTTGTGTTAACTCAAGGCTAAGGGAGTTTATGAAAAGGTTGGTGAAGCCACAGAGACGGCACTTACGTGTCTGGTTGAGAAGATGAACGTGTTTGACACAGACCTGAAGGGACTTTCTAGAATCGAACGTGCCAACGCCTGCAACTCGGTGAGTCCCCTTTTACTGCTTCATTTGGGGACAACAGCTCTGCAGTGTGTGGATCACCTAAATGAATTTTATGCTTTTTGTGTTAATAAGGTGATAAAACAACTCATGAAGAAAGAATTCACTCTGGAATTCTCAAGAGACAGGAAGTCGATGTCTGTCTATTGTACTCCGAACAAACCGAGCCGCACGTCCATGAGCAAGATGTTTGTTAAGGTCAGTCAGTGCCTCACTGAGAGGGGGAGAGTGAGGTGGTGGAATGGCTGCAAAGCAGCACCATGCTTAAAAATCATGCTGCAACTAACTGCAGCTTGGAGTGGGAGGAAGGACTCGGTAATTTAAGCAAGTGTTGTAATGGAAAGGGATTTATTAATCTAAATTACTTCTTCTTTTTGGCTCTGCAGGGTGCTCCTGAAGGTGTGATTGACAGATGTACGCATGTCCGTGTTGGAAATGCTAAAATACCTTTAACCTCTGGAATTAAGCAGAAAATAATGTCTGTCATTAGAGAATGGGGAACTGGCAGAGACACGTTGCGTTGCTTGGCTCTGGCAACCCATGACAATCCTCCCAAAAAAGAGGAAATGAATCTGGAGGACTCCTCAAATTTCATTAACTATGAGGTAAGATCAGTAGCACTTCTCCCTCTCCCATACTGGAGAATGGGGACTCCTCCTGTTGGATTATTCCTCAAGGAAGCTACATCTGAGAATTTTCTTTCTGGGTATTTTTGATGTCAGACACAACAGTTCCCCACATGTATGGAGGGAATCCTCAGTCTAAGAAGAGAATTTGTGTTTTAGAAGATACTGTTGATGGCAGTTAGCTTTTTTTGGCTAGAAGCACAAGAAATCAGTTGAACTGTCCAAAAATTGTTGTGGTTTCAGCTTTTATGGTTTTTCAGTTTGGCATTGCTCAACTGCAAGACATTTTTGGGGATTTTGTGATGGAACATACCTGCTCTGGGAGTCAAGTTGAATTCCCTGCCTCTGTGCTGTCAGCTGCAAGGGCTCAGTCCATGATTATCATCTTAGCTGCTCTGTAATTTTCCAATGAAATCTTTATCTGGTGTTCAGGAGGAAAGTAATAACAGTTGCATGAGTTTTTGGCTTGTGCTCTCTCTGCTCCTGGCACTGATAATAAAAATTAAAGACTCAATGCTTGCAGGTTGAATTTGCAAAGCTGGCAAGTAGATCACATTTTAACTGATAAAATTAGTGCATTTGAAGCAAAATTTGGTAAGGTAGGACAAGGAGTGATCCCAAATGTCACGACATAGATGTAACGTGCAGGGAAAATAATTATTTCACTGCTTCCAGAGGAAAAAGTGCAGGATTTTGCACTAAAACTCACTGTACCTTGTTTCAGACCAACCTGACATTCGTGGGCTGCGTGGGAATGCTGGATCCCCCGAGGATTGAAGTGGCTTCATCCATAAAGCTGTGCAGACAGGCTGGCATCAGAGTCATCATGATCACGGGTGACAACAAGGGCACGGCTGTGGCCATTTGCCGCCGCATCGGGATCTTTGTGGAGGATGAGGATGTGTCCACCAAGGCCTTCACGGGCAGGGAGTTTGATGAGCTGTCCCTGGCTGCCCAGAGGGATGCCTGTCACCATGCACGCTGCTTTGCCCGGGTAGAGCCTTCCCACAAATCCAAAATCGTGGAGTTCCTGCAGTCTTTTGATGAGATCACAGCCATGGTGAGTGATGGGTACTTGGTTAGAAAGTCAATGCTGTTTAAACACTAATAAGGCATTCTCAGAGTTATTCCTCATTGTGGAAAACACTTGCTTCCATGTTTCCCTGCACTTTGTGAGTTTTAAGGATCCAAAACCACCCCCAGTAAATTCCTTTCTGAATCTATATGTTAATGCCCACCTTGTTTACTGATTCATTTCCAACTCTAAATTCTCATTTTAGACTGGTGATGGTGTCAATGATGCCCCTGCACTGAAGAAAGCAGAAATTGGAATTGCCATGGGTTCTGGCACTGCAGTGGCCAAAACTGCTTCTGAAATGGTTTTAGCAGATGACAACTTCTCCACGATTGTGGCTGCTGTGGAAGAAGGACGTGCAATTTATAACAACATGAAACAGTTCATCCGATACCTGATCTCCTCCAATGTTGGGGAAGTTGTTTGGTAGGTTTAAATGTATTTTTTCTTTGAGCTAGGGTAGTGATGATGGAGTCTTCTAGTATTTCTCACTAAAACCAGAGGAGGAGGTTCTCCAGGTAATGGATCTCTGTGGAGGTTGCCTGTTTCTGGCCTGTCCTTAGTGAAGAATTGTAGCTTGCCACAAAAGTTGCACATTGTGTTGTTTAGAATATTCTAGCTCAGTAGGTAATGCTTTCCAGTTATTTCTATGATTGGAATAATTCTCTAGAGAAGGAAAACCAAAACCTTAATCAAACAGTACAAGATCTGGAATCTCAGATAACATAGTCCCAGGCACAGCTTGGATGTTTGTTTAACCTCAGGTTCCAGGAACATGTTTTGTGTTCCTCTGGGAGGAGCAGTGGCGACCCAGCACCACAGTATGCATTGCTGGTGACAAAATGTAAATATTGGTCTCCTCATAGTCCTTACATCAAAGCAGACTTTTCCCAGAGTGGGATAAAGCACAGCAATTGTCTTGCCTTGTTTCTTGTCAGCTTTATGGCCATGTCCTGGGGTGACATCCTTCAAATGGCTCTTGCTGCAGCCCCTATTTCTGTTCTATTTATTCACACAGGCCTGGAGCCATGAAAGTTACAGGCTCAAGAAAGTTCTGCAGGGACTAGCAGTAATCCAGGGAAATGAAGCTTAGTTATTTGAGGCAAAATGTCTTTTAGAAAGTGGTTTGTAAGCCTTTACCCATGTGAATGTATATATTTACCTATGCCCACAAGTAAAGTGGATAAAAAACAACCCTAAAGTCAAAAGTCTTCAAATTTTGAAGTTACCAGAAGAAGACAATGCTTCAAAGCTTACATGCCAGTGGTTAGTCTTAGCTCTTGGATATGTGTTTAGTTTTCTGATTGTGAATATTCAGCCTGTGATCTTCAGTGGGGAAGAGAGAACAGAAGTGCTGCTGCAGGTTTAGGCTTAAACATTACTGACATGCACAAGAATAAGCTTGTAACTGGTGGGTTTCTTTGTAGTATCTTCTTGACTGCTGCCCTGGGTTTTCCTGAAGCTCTAATTCCTGTTCAGCTGCTGTGGGTGAACCTTGTGACTGATGGTCTCCCTGCCACGGCCCTGGGCTTTAACCCTCCTGATCTTGATATCATGAACAAACCACCACGCAACCCCAAGGAGCCCCTGATCAGTGGGTGGCTCTTCTTCCGTTACCTGGCTATTGGATGTGAGTACTGATGGCTTTTTTTTTTCCCTTAAATAAACTAAGACATGAATTACAACCTCATTTTTTTTTCAGTACTGGAAGTCTTGAGGCCAAAGTTCAAGTGTGGCGAGCGAGGTCTTGTCTTGTGTACAGTTCACAGCACTGAGAAAAGCTTTCTTTTCTTGCAGGTTATGTTGGTGCTGCCACAGTGGGTGCTGCTGCCTGGTGGTTTATTGCTGCTGATGGTGGTCCAAAAGTTTCCTTTTACCAGCTGGTATTTGCTCAGTTTAATATCTTTGGGGGGAGAGGGGAGGTTCCTGCTGCTTTCATACTTGAAATGACTGTACAAACCCGGTAGGTTACGGGAATTTATGTAATTAAACATTTTCAGACTTGCTCCTGTAAAACTTGATCATGATTAATTAGTCTTGATAGCAAAGCTCAGAGGTGGGATACCTGAGCTTCTAACAATTTGAAGGACAAATTGTTGTCTTGTAAGTGGAAGCCTAAAGAGGATTTTTCTAGAGCAGGCAAAAGTTTGCAAGCATTGGTTTGAGGAGTCACAGTAGAAACCTGTGACTTCTGTAATACTCACTGCTTTTTTTCTAGTTGCCTATTTTACATTTTGGAAGTTAACAAGCTGTGCAAGTGAGTTAACTCTGTTCTGTTCCAGAGCCATTTTCTGCAGTGCAAGGAGGACAATCCAGACTTCTATGGGGTGGACTGTGTGGTGTTTGAGTCCCCGTATCCGATGACAATGGCTCTCTCTGTGCTTGTCACCATAGAGATGTGCAATGCTCTCAACAGGTTCGTATGTCCCAACAGGAAAGGCAAGCCTCTGCACAGCTTATCCAAAATTCTGCTTTTTGTGCAATTTGATCCTTGGTGAACAGCTCAGCTAATGAAGAATGAGTCACATTTCCCTTCCGAGTTCTGGTAGTGCAAACAAACTGACTCTTAGATAACATTTGAGATCTCTTATCAGAAGGTGTATTTTTAAGTCTGCCAATTCACTGTGGTATTTTACTAAGCACAAGCAACTGAAATATTTTCCATTATTTTTAATCTAAGCTTAATCAATCAGATTATGTTGGTATAAAGTGATATCAAGGAGAACTAAAATAAGAATGCTGAAGATATGGAAAATAATTTTTCCTGCCCTAAGGGAGTGTGAGTTTAGCCAATTAATATTAGATTATAAATGGAAACCACTAAATAGCACAATGTCAAGGGTATTTTTCTTCAAATAGCTTAGAGGTCAGTTAATTTAAAAACAAATAAACTTGAAATACAAGTGCGCTGGGGTAGTCCTACATAAAGATACTGCTCTACATCTGCTGCTCTGGATCTCAGTCTCTTCTCCAGCACAGCCTAAATGCAGATGGAATCAAGAGCCAGCATTAAGAAGGTGCAAGTTCTTGACCCTCTGTCAGTCTTGCAGTGAACTCCAGCACAAGTGAGTGCACTTGGGGCCCTGGTAGACTCAGGGGGATTCTCTCTTAGGTTGCCATGTCCACACTTCCCTTTCCTTCCCATGGAGAGGATTTTGGGGTCATAGTGAGAAGAACAGACAGGTCAGGAATGAGTAGAACACTCAAGACTTGGAAGAATAGGCTTGAGGCTGATGGTGGCTGCTTTGCTAAGCTGACTTCCAGGCCGGTTTGCAGTTGTAGCATCCAAACCATGTCCTGGGCTGTTTCCTGCCTGGGATCCCTGTGCTGTGCCAGGCTGCTTTGTGGTTCTCAGAGCTTCCTGTTGGTGTTAGAGTCACCCATGAGCCGTGTTTCTGTTGCAGCCTGTCAGAAAACCAGTCCCTGATGAGGATGCCCCCGTGGGAGAACATCTGGCTGGTGGGGGCCATTTGCTTGTCCATGTCCCTCCACTTCCTTATCCTTTATGTGGAACCACTGCCAGTAAGTGCTCATGCCTTACCCCCAACCCATGAACTTCCAGACAGAGCAAAACCTTGTGTGGGGCTCGAGGCCAGGGCTGGAGGGGGAGCTTGGTAACCCTTGGCTTTTCTTTCAGATTATCTTCCAGATCACACCTCTGAACGTGACGCAGTGGCTGATGGTATTGAAAATCTCCCTGCCTGTCATTCTGCTGGATGAAACACTTAAATATGTGGCCCGTAACTACCTGGAACCTGGTAAAGATGATAGTGTGCGGCCTGCCACCAAACCCTGTGCTCTGTCAGCATGCACCGAAGGAGTTTCCTGGCCGTTTGTGTTCATTACTATGCCCCTGGTTATCTGGCTTTACAGCACAGACACTAACTTTAGTGATATGTTCTGGTCTTGACTGACATGGTGACATGAGTTTTACATTCAAAGGAGAAAAAAAAAAAGTTTAACTTAATTTTTTTATTGTTTAGAGCAACTGTCTATTTCTGCTGAATTTTCACATGAACATATTTGCCGGTGATGGAGGTTTCATAATCTAGATTTTGGTTTTTTGCTTTTTCTGACTTCAGTGGGGGCAATATATTCCTCTTTTATACACAGTTAAAGTGTCCATTGACATGTACAGAGAACTAACACTATTTTATGCAAATATTTTTTTGTAGATGAAAAGCATGTACAGTGTTCTGTTCAATAGTCTATTCATCATGTAAAAAAAAGGAAATTTTTTTTGAGCCAGCGGACACTATCAAACTAAATTGGCAGCAGATTTTAGGGAATGAATGTGTGTTGTCTAAAACTAAAAAAGCATGTAACTGTTTGTCTTCTGCATGATCATCCAAACTTAATTTGTCATAAAGTCAGGTTTTGTTCACAAGCAGAACTTTCTGCACTGGGTAGAGAGTCCTGCTCCCTGGGTCAGGATTTCTTCTTGATCCCCTCTTCCCTCACTCTCGGTTCTTGACTGTCCTTGTTTACACCACTTTCTGTATGAGGTATGCCTGATCTCGCTCGTGCAGAAAATACCATTCCAGGTGCAGCCTGCTGGGGTTCTTCCATACTCTCCACACACATAGGGTTGGTTTTTTTTAAGGATTATTTATTTGTCTAATGTATTTTATTGTAACAGACCTTACTTTGCCAGTGTTGCCCATTATGCAGGGATAGGGAGGGCTACTTCTGTCTCCTTAAATCTAAAGCCTTTTTAACACACACACAATCTGTTTCAGTTCAAAAGAGGGTTTAAGTTGGGGTTTAAGACTTTTTTTACACATGTCAGAGCCTTTTGCTTTCTTTTTTTTTCCCCCTTTAAGATCAAAATTTGCAATGAGACCTGAAAAAAATAACTTGCACTGCATAGCTAGAAATTGGATTTCCTACACTTAGGGCACTAATGCTCAGTTGTATACATGGAGTTACTCTGCTGGCCTAGTGTTAGCCTGACTTGAAGTAACAAGCTCGTGTGTGTTTTTTGTAAAATCTGTAAATAGCACATGACCAAATTGAACATATTGTATAGAACTATTTTTATTTTAATGTGGCACTAACCACCTTCATTATTACGGTAAATGTTAAAGCATGTTTTCAAATTCAGTCCTGTATCAACAATGTGTAAGTCATTAACAGTCCTAACTGTGGTGTTTTTCTCCAATGCCTTCCAACTTTCATCGACTAAAGTGAGTATTTTTCTTCCATTTCACCCTGCCAGTGGTGACTTGCTGTAAAATAGCATATGCTGTATACATGTTGAAGAATAAATAGTAATTTCCTTCATTCCCATGCTGTGTTTTGTCAAACTCTGCTGTGCTACATTATTATCACCACTTTAGACTCTTGTTTTGTGGTCTGAAGCTCAAATTACTGATTCCAAAGGCAAAGCACTTGCTTTTGGTTTAGTGTATTTTAGGGTCTTGTTTTATAGCACCTGGGAGCCTTAGTGCTCCGAGGTCTTACAGCTTTTGGTCTTAAGTTTGAGATAAAATCAGCCAAATCTGTAACTTAAGACCCTGACAGCTGTTATCATGAATGTTTAGTGTTCAAAACTCTCTGGTACTCGTGGTCA
Source organism: Acrocephalus scirpaceus scirpaceus (assembly GCA_910950805.1). Classification (NCBI taxonomy): domain Eukaryota; kingdom Metazoa; phylum Chordata; class Aves; order Passeriformes; family Sylviidae; genus Acrocephalus; species Acrocephalus scirpaceus. Next base: position 11,313,409 of record OU383788.1, read on the forward strand.
GGTGCTGGTTTACTCCAAAGCTTTTCCCTGCTCTGAAACAGGGGCTGCCCCTCAGAGCTGAGCACCCTTCCCTGTCCCTGCAATGCTCAAAGGGCAGGTGCTGCTCCTGGCAAAACCAGCTCATTATTTGTTATTTGCCATCTGAGAAGGCAAAAGAACAGTCTCAGCTTAACAGGGCAGTCTTTGAAACTTGCCCTGGGGTCACTGTGTCTGTAGAGCAGCAGGTGCTGTTATCTCGTGCTGGCTCAGTCTGCTTTAGTCACCAAATTCAAGCAGCTTTGTGATCCCTCTTAGAGGGGAAGGATGGTTCCAGGCTATGTTCTCTTGGTGCCAGCTGGAATCCAGCGAGCACACATAATTCTCTAGGTTTAAGCTCTCAAGTGGAGAGATGCTCCCTCAGAACACAGAGGCTCTATCAGAAATTCCACTGCATTGTGATACTTTGTTTATAGAGACTTTGACTTGAGTTGATGCTCAAGTGGCTCAGAGGAGCTGACCTGATGTTGTAGCAGGTGTGTTGCCAAACTGTGAGCATTCAAATCCCCTCCAATGCCCTTATTTAGTGTGGAAGAGCCAAACTAAGGTTTTGCATTCCACAAAACCACTGGCCTGCTCTGGCCTTTTGCTGTATCAATAACAAACGAGCAGCATGAGACTCATCCCTGTTCCTTGAAACAAAAAATAATAGTTCCTATGATGTAGGATTCCTTGAGATCAAAGTGTGTACCAGGGTGTTATTTGCTGGAAACAAATTAGCAGCTTAGTTCTGTGTGCTCCCACTGCTATTGACAGACATTTCCAGGGCAGGAGTGTCACTGAATCCTTGAACACAGGTTCTGCTGAACCTCAGAGCACCATGGTGGCCTTTTTAAAGCCACGTCTGGCTACCACCATGAATAATTCTGCTTCTTGTACAATCCCATTCCTGTCTTTTATGCCAAATAATCCTGCTATACACCCCCCTTTTTCCCTCTCTTAAGAAGCTGAAGGGGAAAATGACTGTCAATAAGTAGAATTCAGAATATTCAGAATTCAGCACCTTCTCTGTTGGATCTGTCAGTGCTGAAGATGGATCTTGCTGCTTGTCATGGATTTCCATAGAGATCTGAGAGCTCGTTCGTGCCACTGTCTCAGAGGCACTTGGGGTAGGGCCTTTTGTTCCTTGGACTTTGCCTTGAACTCTGGATGAGTGGTGGGCAAATGGAGATTTTGGGATCCATCCCTACAGGCTCCTGAGCTTACAGGAACAGTCAGGTTTTACAAGGTGCTCCTACAGAGCCCAAGCAATCTTCATCTGCCCCATTTTTCTTCTGTTTCTCCCAGTCTTGTCCAAGTTTCCCTGCAGAAATGGAGCCATAGGGTTCCCCAAGATCAGCAGCTGCAGATCTCAGGTTGGATGGCAGCTGTGCTGTGCTTTCAGGACTTCTGTTTTCCAGGTGCTGTAAACCCCACCCTTGGCTGGTTGGGATTGGCCAAACCCACCTACCTGTTCAGAGCTACCTTGAGCTTCCTCCTGGGCAGTGAATCATCCTGCCCTGGAATCACATCCTTGTGATCCTGGCAGCTGAGCAGGCTGGGGGAGGCTGCAGGAGGAGCCTAAGGAGCTGAGGGCTTTTTTGTCATAGAAAGTACAGAACTGCAGTGCAAAGTTTGTGATTTCTGCAGGAAATGTCTGAACTAAAGTGTTTATCCTTAGCTGTATAGATCCTGTCATGTTTCAGCCTCAGTCTTTTCAGCTGGAGAAGCCAGGAAGGGAGGACTTTTCAGGACAGACTCATTTGCTAACATCTCAAAGTCAAAACTCATTTGTTTGGTCCCAAATATTTCCTCTCCAACCTCCCCAGTGCTGGGGTTGAAGAAGGTAACTCCTGTTGAACCATTTTAGCCCAGAGAACACACAAACAGCAGCCCTTGTTCAATCAGGACTAACTCAGAATTCCCAAGGCTCGATCTCCCACTCCATTCTTACAAAACAACCTCATATTTTTTTGTTTCTCTTTGCTCCCATCTCACCGAGCTTTTTCATCTCTGCTGTTTTCTGGATTCCTTGGTGCCCTCACACATCACTGCTTATTCTCTACTGTGAGAGGGGTGTGTAAGACCAGGATCAATCCTGTGATTGATGCTGCCTTATGCTGGGAACACCAGGAAGGATATTGGCTTGTGCTGGGAACCCACTGGGGTTTGGAATGAGAGCAGCTCCTCCTGAATCCTGTGTTCTGTAGCAAGGAGGATGCTCAGGCAGCTGCAGTCATGCATTGAATTTTTAGACAGGAGCTTTTGTCTTTGCAGTGCCTTGGGCTCTCTCTGCTTTCACATGTGAGCAATCCAAAGTGCTGAGCTACACAACGAGCTGCTCCTTCTTGCTGGCATCCGAGCAATAAAAATAGTTCATACTTGGTTTCCCAAAAAGTTATTGCAAATAAATGAGTATGAAAAAAAGAGGCTGCAGAAAAAACCATTTCTACCGGTCTGTCAAAGTGCTCCGAGGCTTGTGTTGGTAGGGAGGCTGTTGGGGAGGTTCCTGGTACGAAACTGAGTTTTTAATCTGATGATAGAATGCAGTACAGCAGTGCCGGCCCGAGACACAGCTCGAGCCCAGAGTTCATGGTACACAGCCCAAGGGGGCTGAATTTGCTGAGATGAAGGGAGGTAAAACCAATACAGAGTCGTCTGTCTCTTGCACCTGTCTTGTTTACTTTTTTGCACTTCTAACCATTAACTGTTTCCCTAATCTCTGCTAATTACATCCTTAATTGCATTAATATGCATTTTCAAATCTTAGCAGGAGAGCCCAAATTTTAGTGTTGAAGCAGTGTTTGGAAGAGCTTCCCTGGAGCTGTAGGGACTCAGAGCAGTCTCTCCAGACATGAGGCTGACCTTATGCTGGGGTAGGGGTGAAGTACAGCAGGAGCTTTAGGACGTTGTACTCTACCCTTTGCCTACACATTAATCCGTGTAGTTGAATGACTTCTTCAAAGCTTTCCTACTGCTTCCCAGAACAAGCTGCCTGACTTGGAAAAGGGACATTGTTAGGTCACTTTGGGGCAAGCTTGCCATAATGCCTCGACTGAAAAAAAACAAGTGCGTAGCATGGAACTTGAAAGTAAAAATTCCAAAGAAGTGAGAATTGTCTGTTGCCACTGGTCAGGCAGAGAAAGGCAAAAGCTAATTAAACATGTCTTGTTTTTCACTGCAGTCTTGAGTAGGAAGTGCTGGCTCTGTTGATAATCAAGGGAGCTGAGCCTTAATCCAGAGGATTCTGAGCTTCAAGAACAAAGTAACCTGAGAGTGTCCCTTCAATGACAGAGCAGCCAGTTACCAAACTTAACATTCTTTCTTCTGTCACTGTTGATCTTAGTCTTGCTTGTATAATGATACTTAGCATTCATCCTTTCATTAACTGATGCCTTTTCTTTCTTTCCTTTTCAGCAATACTGGAGTAATCGCTTCCTAAACAATTTTGCAGAAATGTAAGGTTGTTTTGTTGCGTGCATGTGTTTTTAGCAACACATCTACCAAAACTTCTGCATGTATCGTGTAAAGATTCTTTGCTTTCCCTAAAAACAAAACTCATTGTGTTCTCTGTGGAAGAAATGTGTGGTACCATTAGGACTTCATGATACAGATGTACAAACGTGCAATATAGCTTACCAAGCTGGAACTCTCTCCAGAGAAGTTGGGTTTCTGTGCTGCATGGAGAAGAGTTTGGTTATCCCTGAACAAGAATTGCGGAGCTGTCAGCCAATTTCCATATTCCTGTATGTAAAATGTCAGTTTATACAATGTACAATATCAGATAATGCATGCCTTGGGTTGTAGACGGATCTCTCTCTGTATTGTATCATCCAAACATCCTACTCCAACAGCTTCTGTACAATGCTCTCCTATTTATAAATCCATGGAAACGATTACAGATAAATGTTAAACCGTAAGCCTCCACTTCATAACGTTGGATTTTTTTATCATCTGTGCAAATCAACCTCTTTTGCACTGTAATGTAACTTATTTAAGGCAGTAAGACAGATGTTGGTGCAATACAAAATATCGTGATGCATTTATCTAAAAAGCAACAACGACGTAGCCAGTTCCCACAGCTGCATGTGTGACCTTTAGAAGTTGTAAATAAGATCAATTGTCTATTGACATGCTGACAGTAAGGAGCATCACACCTAGTTTCATTTGTATCAGGTAAATAAATTTATTCTACAAGACGTACTCGGCGTGTTATTTGATGCACTTTGTTTCCTGCAGGTCCGTGCGCAGGCACTGCAGCGCGCTCTTATTTTAATGCCAGGATGACACTTTTTAGCACCAACACCATTGCAATCTTTTCCTCCTAGAACTATGCAGATGCAGCTGCTCCTCGGCAGTATTGACCTCCTCGCTGGTGTGATTTCCTCTGTCCAGGGGCTTGTGTGTGTGTTTAAGGGACACTGTCAAGTACTTTGATCACTCAGTTTTTTTAAAATGCTCCATTGTTTGTAAAATCCCTCTGAGAAACGTAAAATAAACAATTCTTTCCCAACTACATCTTAATTTTTTTTTTTGTCCTTTTCTATTTTCTAAATTGCCCCCAGCCTAAAGTAGCTCCTGGTCTCTTTCCATAGGTAAAAGGAAGATGAGCCAAATGTGTTTGCTCCAAACCACAGCACAAGCATCCTGCTGGGAGTGTTTGGCACTTAGGGCTCCCTCCCTTCCCCAAATCACAGACTCTTATACCACGAGCTCACAAGGCTGCTGCTGGGCAAGGCTAAAGCACTCCCAAGGTAAAAGCTGGAATTTCCAAGTGTCTGTAATGCTCTGCTCCAAAGCCCAAACACCAGATTTTGTTTGGAATAAGAGACAACTTAGGAATGTGTTTTACATTAAATGTAATGCCTCAGCCTCCAGCCCCTGATAGCAGCACCCTGCTGGCAAACAGCGTTATCCAAATGAGGTGACACATCTGAGACCCTTCAAACGCAACAGTGTGAGGTTTAAAAATACAAGGGTCGAATTCCATGGTCCAGCAGCTCTATAGGATGGTGGAGGGTCAGTTAACTCATCAGGCTGAGCTGCTGGTGGCTGCTTCCTACTATGGTAGTGCTGTGCTGGCCAGGCTGAGCTCTGCTGCTCGCCCCGGGGCTGTCGGAGCCCGGCTCGATCTCCCTTATCTCCCCTGCGGCTCTTCCCGCAGCCGCATTTAGAGCCGGGCCTTGGCACGCACGGCCAGCGCTGTCAGCACCGCGGGGCTCCCTCAGGGACACCCGAGCTCGGCACCGCAGGCGTTCGGCCAGGGCAGGTGGGGGAACGGCCCCAGGAGCATCTCCTGCCTTTCACAGCCTCAGCCTGGCTGGGGAAATGGAGCTCAGAGCTCCCCATCGCTGCTGTCCCAACGCTGCAGCCCGGCTGCTCTCCTGCCCCTTTTCCTGCCTGTGGAAATTGTCCCCAGCAGCGGTGCCAAAAGCAAAGCTCAGCGATGACAGAAATTGAGGTGCATTCCTGTGCTGCTGCCAGCAGCTCCTCGTTCAGACAGCGCTGAGCAAACTCACACCAACTCACACCTTACTTTTTAAACACTCCTTTAAATGATGATCTGCAAGTTTAAGCAGAATGAGTCCCCCAGCTGGAGTACAGCCATGTGAGGAGAACGTGATGCTCAGTGGGTTGCCAAGGTGCTCAGTGCAAGAATAAGTGGTAAGAGATGCTGAAATAAACAGCTTCATCTTCCCCCTCCTCCTCCTCCTCCTCCCTGCAAACCCCCAGCTCTAAAGCTCCACATGGATGAGCCCACTGACAGCACAGAGCAAAGAAACCACTCCCCAGAGCTCAAGTTATGAGGCATTATGGACATATTACATTAAACTCTAAATACAGAGGGCAGGAAATATCCCTATTTTTACCTCGAGGTGAATTTGAGTACAATTAGAGCCCACGTCCACCCCCAGGAGAGTGGGTGAGAAATGAGAGCTCTGAGCACCTGAAGAGATCTTGTAAATGGAACAACAAAATAGAATAATCTCTGTTCTCACTCACTGGCTTGGCCTTTGCAAAGTCATGATAGCCATGGACTGGCCACAGGGCTTTCCTTAATATATAAATTGTTACACTGAAGTTCCCCAGGTGAACATTTTATTTTTTCTCTAAGTTGTTTGCACCAAAATAACTGTTTTATTATCTATTTCCTCTCCAAACACCAACTCTTATATACATCCTTGCCTCCTCTTGGCCAGCTTCCAAAGGGCATTTTAACCAACTAAAGCTATTTAGTTTGAAATCATAGGTTTATACTTTTAAGCCCTCCTAAGGTCACTAAATTTAAGACCCATGGAGACTGCAGATCTGGAGTTTTTAAATATATTTGGTTGTAGTATGTTTGTGTAACTTGAAATGACAATGGCAGACACAGCCTTTGAGATTTCCTTACCACTGAGATCTAAATGAGGGAATAAGGTTTGCTGAATCAGAAATCCTGCCTGCTTCTGCCCTGGATGGATCAGTTTCCACATCACTGAGCTGCTGAAAAGCAAGGAGGGAAGAATCATCACACAAAGAGGCTTAATGAGGAGGACAGTTACTGAAAGGAGAAAAAAAAAAAGTCCTAGTTAATCAAAAATCTCTTTGTAATCAGCAGCAGCAGAAAAAGAAGCACCTCAGTTCAACAGAGAACACTGACATTGGCCAGCAGTCCTCAGTCCCTCCTTTATTTCTGCTTCACAATTCCAGAATTTCTATGATCTAGGAATCTTCAGAATTAGAAACAGTGCCAGTATTGCAGGTGTTATCAGCACATGATAGGAGTAAATGCATTATTTAGGCAATTTCTAACCACACCATGAATGTGAGCTGCTTTTAGACCCTGGTAAATTCAGCCTTTTAGCCCTCACCCAAGTCTATGCAGAGTTTGAAGAAATTCTGTCCCTTTCTCATCACTTCCTGTCAAAGTAGGAAAGAATTAAAAGTTAATAATAAAATATGTGATTTAAATTCAAGGATTTCAGGCAAGCAGGGGCACTCAGCCCTTCCCCAGCATCTCAGACACACCAACATCCAGCATCTCAGGACAACTGGATGGAACAAATTTCTTGCCTCATGTCCAAAGTGTTTCACTTTCATCACTGATCTAACAGAGCCTGAACTTCAGTTCTTGGCTTTGTGATCTTTTCTTCTCGGGTGCAGAGCATGTGACTGAGGGAGGGAATGAGGTCAGCTGCTTATTAAGGGCTAATTGTTATATTCCCTGAACTAAATGCCTGTAACTGCACTGGAGAGCATCAGACCTCTGCAGAACCAGAGATGACATTCTAAAATTAAAGCAGTAATGAAGGCTCATTAATAGGCAAGCAGAATCCCTCTAGAATTCTGAAGTGAGGGCCAAATAGATCTGTCTATACAATTGCAACATGTATGGCACCTCAAAGTTCCACAGGCACAGTGCAACTCCTAGCAAAGATACAAATAGATATGTGCAAAGATACACAGCTACATAACCCCAACACCTCAGCTACTCACCAGGCTTCACCTGCAGACTCTCACAGCTTCTCATTTTCAGTAGGGAGCCAAGTTCTCAGAAAACCACAGCTGTGAGGATACAAATCACTTCTGACAGCCATCTCAAGGTGTTCTGAGCTGTGCCTGCACTTGTTTGCTCAAGCTGCACCTAAGGACTCATCTTGAAGCAGTTTTAGTTTCCTGCCTGTTCTAAAAGCAGAGATGATCAGATTATCTACAAACACACTACAGAATGGTTTCAATACAACTGTGGCTCTCCAGTTTCGTCTTCTGTGTAAATACTTCAGAGAAATGTGTGAAGTCAGTGGTTTCACCTGAAATGAATGACCTATTCAAAGGAACCATTAGAATAAAATGGCTGAAAAATACATCACATACCTCATATACTCCTCATTGCCATTAAATGCATCCTGCCTTTAGTTCAGTAACACAAACAACTCAATTTTCATCCACAGCAGAGGTTTGGAATACAACTATAAGGCTAATGCAGCTAGCCAGCTTTCAGCTGCAGAATGTCTGGTGAATGCTGAGTGTGAGGAGAAAGCAAAGTTTTTAAATGTAAAAATAGATGCTTTGAATATGCTTGCACGTTTTTTCTGTTATGAGACATGTGATGAGCTGAAATCCATTCACTGCATCCCACAGCAATGGCAAAGAGATGAGCAGGACAAGGCCTCTCATGTGCAGAAAGTCATTAATGAAATAATAATCCTTGCTCTCCCTGAGGTGCACACATTTGGTGGAGCTGCTCACTGGAAGGGCAGGAGCAGCTTATGCCAATCCAACTGCCAGGACAGCTTTGCTTTGCTGTTCTTCCCCTGTCACCTTCAAATAACCACAGCTCAGTTGGGTATTTTGGAAACTCTAAAGCCCACAGAATTCCAGAGAGAACAGACAAGCAGCTGTTTTCTTTTCTTAAATGGATGAACTATTGGACTCCTCCTCTGTAGGCCATGACATACCAGAACATTTCCAAAACAGACAATAATCTGCTGCTTTTGTTGTGCATTTTTGATACAACATCACAGAGGGATATTTTACCCTTATCTGCCTTTCAGGGAGAAGCTTCTTTTCCATGTCAGGTATTAATAACAAACAGCCATTTTTTCCTCCAAATGATACTCAAAACTATTTTTTTTTAGCTTTCTAAATAATCTGTGTGCTCCAGCATACCTGTGGTAACAAAACAAATACAAAAGGAATTAAACTCTCAAAAGGATATGAAGATTTAAAAAACAGGTTTTGGTAAAGACTGAGGAAATCAGAACTGTAAGAAAAATAAGTAATTCCTCTTCCCACACATCAAACCCACAGAACTGAAACAGTTTCTAGATTACCCAAAGCAGTTCACCCTTGAATTGCTGAGGTTGGGAATTTGTACATGAAGCAATTTTGCTTCAAAAGGTGAGGGAAAGACACGAATTAAAAAATTACCTGACAAAAGCAGGAAGTGTGTAAACATGGAAAAAACAGGACAATATGTGAATTTGCATAATTTAACGTTTCTCCAGCAGTGCAAGGGAAGAGGGATGAATTCTTTTTATAGCATTTTAAATGTCAGTGCTGTACACAGAATGTAAAGTGCTTTGAGTCATCGCTGCAAAACCTTCCAGGAACATACTGAAATAAAACTAAACTGCATTTTAAAATAAATGTTCATGTACAGACTTTAAGTGATTGCAGGGTTTAGTAAGGGTTGAAGAAATTACTTTAATTCTCCACCACTGGCTCAATTCTGTACACAGAGAAATCAGTCAGCTACAAAAAGTGTCCTGCAAGTCCAAGTTGCCTATTGTCCCAAATTTATCCTGGACAGCACAGGTAATGCCCTAGAAAAAGACAAATTAATTCAACAAACAGAGCAAAAGAAAAGTGCTGCTTTCAGCCATGCTCAGGTAGCTCCCTCAGACTTCACTGGGAGCAGCTCCCCCAGACTCAAATGGCTGCAGACAAACGAGCAAGACCTTTCCCAAAAAGGAGTACAAACCACTGTATTTACAACTTGCCCGAGCACACTGAGCCCTGAACAGAGCTCAGACATTGTTTTCATCACAAACAACAGGCTCATTACACGCCTCAGATTCTGATGGGTTTAGTTTTAGCAGGAATTTTTCAAAATGAAAGTTGCAGATAACCTCAGGTGCAGTTAGTCCCTTACACTTAATAAATAAGAAGCATCAAGGATCTCCACAGTATTGAGATGCACAGAACTATTAACTGGTTTCAGAGTCTATTAAAAAACCAAAAAAAGTCCTTTGTTACTCAAAAAAAATTCGTAATTTCTCTTCTTCTGAGAAGAGTGGCCTTAGTGGTGTGTTCAAGTGCCAAAACAAGCAGCAGGAGGCTTTTATTGCATCCCAAACCACTGTTCTTGATCTGCCCACTGGGCTGCTTCACTGTCACTGCCTTCCAAGTCCCCCTCTTCTCCACTTCCCTCCATGTCATCCACATCTTCTTCCTGGGTGGCATCTGTTGGACTTTCCTCTTTTTCCATTTTCTGCAATCCTTCCAGGGACTTCTGATCATTTGGGTCCAAACTGAAGAAAGGAAGAAAAAAAAAAAAAAAAAAGCATTGTCTTGAAACTTTTTTTTCTCTTTGTGGCCTCAGTGTAGAGTAACAATAAAATCTCATCCTGTTGTCTACACTTCCTGTTTAACATCATCAGGAAGCTTATTTTAGATGATGATGCAACTTCCCCTTGAGCTGCTGTAACACTGAGTGTTAAATCTCTTTATAAAACACTTCTGATCCCCAAGAACGCATTTATCTAAACATCCCACTCTTCCAGAAAACTTAGTCACCTTTCCCAACAATACTAATTATAAAGTAACATGAAAGCAGTAAAAATTTAAATGACTCTGACTAAATATAATCCATGCAGGCAAAAAGCAGCTGACCCATTTTAGCTATGCAAGTTTGCAGCGGACATGATGTGCTGGATTTAAGGCAAATTGAAGATGTTGCAATCAAAACATGGGAATATTTAACAAAGTAACACCCTAAAATAGCATTTAGATTATGTTAAGTTGAATCATAGTGTTTAAATTTATCCAACAGCTCATTTTCATATGCACCTTCCAGAGTAAAGGAATGGATCCTGAAGTCTGACTATAAAATAATTAATAACTATAAATAATTTCATGCCTTTATCCTTTTGTTAATCAAGGAATCACGAGCCTAGTGACATATTTAGCATTAATACAGTCCCTACATTTTGCACTTCTCAGTTCAAAGTCTTAAGACCAACCATGAACAGGGTGTCATTTGTGTGGTTTTGCTTGTTTTAAGGGAGAATGATACAAAGCCACCTCTGACTCTCATCCTAATCAATTAATAGGTCATTAGAGAAGCTGATTATTGGTTCTGTTAAAGCTGCTGCAGTCTCAGGGTGTGCTTTACCTCAGGGCTATGCTGTACTGGTCCATGGCTTCCTGGTACTCGTTGACAGCCACCAGGAAGTCCCCCAGGATGCGGTGCAGGACACAGTCACTCTGGTTGGCCAGGGCATTCCTCAGCAGGGCAATCCCATCCTCATACTTCTGCTCTCTACCTGTTCACAGGCAAAACTACTGCTTTAATCAATAATTGAGACAAATCTATAAAAAGTCACAGTGCTCACAGTCTTCCCAACACAAGGCTGTTTGTCCCTCTACACCTCAACAGAGAGGACAGCAGTGCTCTACTTCTTGCAAGATTAACTCTAAACAATGAGTTCTTGTTGCAATAGCTGTTACATTCACAATTACATCTACTTAAAAGCAAAAACATTTCGTTTGCAATTGCTTTAAGTGTAACATCAGCTGCTGGATGCAATTAATAACTGTGATTTTTCCTTCAGGATAGAACTGATAAACCCCTGGACTTATCATCACTGTTCCATCCTTCACATTGATGTGACTCCAGAACACCCTTCCATGTACAAGGGTATCTTCAAACAAACCAACATGGGGGAAAAAGGAACTTACTGAGAAGTTCTGCTTTCTTCACCACAGCTTTAATGTAGTCAGGTCTTTGTGTGAGAGCTTTGTCCAGCAATGTTTTTGCCTTCTCCTGCGTGACTGGGTCCTCCAGGCAGACTGTGGCCAGCAGGGTGAGGGTCTGTGCGTTTGCCCCCAGGGTTTTGTACACGTTGTTTGCCATCACCATGGCTTCACGGATGCTGTTGGATGCCAGGTAACACTCGATGAGACCTGGTGATGTCAGATGGAAACACTTCAGGGTTTGAGTCAGCACCACAGGCACTCACACCTCCACTGTTATTTGCACTTAGTAGCACTCAGGTGCTGAACAGATGACACTCCAATAAGCAAATACAAATTGCAATTGAGAAAGTGAATCTGTGCATGTCAACAGACTCATTCTACAGATAACTGACTTCATGTTTATTAATGGTCAGACACTGGAAAAAAACACCAACTCTAAGTACACCTAATCTAACGTTTTTGTCCAATTCCAATTCTGAGAGAATGAATACTTCACCTGGACTCTGCACTACTTGAAGCTGCTGCTGAGATCAACAAGATTTAAATATTTAAACAAATATGACAAAACAAAGCTCCCAGCAGAACTAGCCATCAGTTAACATCATCATCCAAAAGTGAGCTACTCAAAACACCTAAGTTTGCTTACATCCAGATTAAATAAAACGAAAGCCAAGAAAACCCCCTTTTGAAAATCATTCTTACAAATCCACACATTCTCTCGCATCCCTCTCCTGATCACATCAGGTTTTGGGGTAATAATGATTTACTAGAAACCCAACAGGAGGAAAGATCTGCTGTCCATTCCTTTGCCTCATCACCAGCATGGCACCAACCCTCCCAGGGAGCAGCTGCTCACAGCTCACCCTCGTAGCAGTCCAGGCGGCAGGGCGCCAGGCGGATGGCCTCACGGAAGTGGATGATGGCCTCCTGCACCCGGCCCATGTTGCGTAGGGCAGCTCCCTTCAGCAGCAGGGCTTGGACACTGTTGCTGTTCAGCTGGATAGCTTTGGCTCCCAAGTATAAGGCACGGGAGTATCTTTTGCTGTAGAAACTGTGACACCTACAGAAAAAGGAGAGGGATTGTAAACACTCACTGCCTGCAGTGCCTGTGTGTAGTCATGGGGGTTTTTGAACATCTTGCATTTGAAGAAGAAAAGTCTTCAGAAATTTAAAAAAACCCAGCATAAATATTAAAACTGTTACTATTTAATATATTGTTGATATTGTACAGGTGTGTAGCTTTCATAGATTTAACATACAGAAAACAAACACAACAGGTATTTACAGAGAGCTAATATAAGTTATCTGAAAACGAAACAGACAGGAAAGAAAAGCACAACTTGTTCTCTGAACAAAACTGTGTCAGCTGTAACCCACCACAACCAAACTGAGAGCTGAGGTGAGAGAGGAAAGAAAACAACTCACCCAGATACCACCCAGGGCTCTGCGTGCTGGTCAGAAATATTGAAGAGCCGGCAGCCCAAGTTCTCCACATCCTCCAGCCGACCCTCACGTGCCAATAAATAACCATAAACATCCATTCCTAAAGAGACACAGTGAAGGATCAACCCTCAACAAATGGAAAGTTCATTCACAAGAAAAAAACCCACAAAAACCACAAACACTTACTTTAAACTATGCAACTACCTGGAAGGGTTCAAGACATGCAGCTTCTGAATGTCAATTCTGAACTGAAAGCTGGGTAAACAATATACAATATTTCACTGCATGTAGCTGTTACTCCACAGGTCAACCTTCTCTCAGGATTTACTCACCTTTTATTAGGTAAGGATCCAGCATTTGTGCTTGTTCAAATTTTAGGATAGAGTTTTTATTATCTCCAGCTCTGAAGTACAGGTCTGCTAAGCTCCCAAGCAAGTCCACGTTATCCCTCAGCAATGACTTCTTCTCTAAAGAGCTTAAAGGGGAAAAAAATGCCCATTATTTATAAATGACATTTTGAATATCATTATATATAAGAATTTAGATATGATTTGATTGCACAATGCTCTTTCAGCTCTTACCAAATGGTGTTTATTGCCCTGGTGTTGTCTCCAGTATGCACAAAGGCATATGCCTTGATCCACACAGAGAGCCAATCCAAGTTGGGAATGCTCTGGATTATGTTGATGGTCATGGAGGCCACTTCTGCTCCCTTCACAGACAGCGAGAGCAAGCCTGTTTGGAGGGGTTCATACATCAATCTCAGCCACCCAAAACTGCTTTTGATGCAAATTGTATGAGGAGCAGAAACTCCATCCCTTCACAAGCCCTAACATCTGGTTACAGGGCTTGTTACAATTTCTATAACGTGGGTGTGACATGCAAATGCAAGACAATCACAGAAGTGTCATTAAAACTTTAAGGCTGAGCACTGCAGTGCTCACAGAGTGCAGACACCCACCTAGGATGGCATCCAGGGCCAGGGGGCACTGCCTCAGCACCTCCTTGTAGCTCGTCACCGAGGAGCGCTCCTGGCCTGCTTTCTTGTAGAGGTTTGCCAGCATCATATTGATCTGCAGACAACAGAAATGTGGGGACAGTCGAGTGTGAGGAAGCAGAAAGAATCTTAAGAAAGGTCATAACTCTGTCTTCAAGCCTGCCTGCCTCTGTTCTGGGCAGAAGACAAAATAACCTGCATTTCTGAGAACTATCTAAGGTACCATATAGTACAAAATGAAAACTGTGGCTTCTTTCTGAGTACAGAAATAAAATCTACATTCTTTTGTACATGCACAGTGCACCTTGAAATCAAAAGATGGGCAAGTGCTTGTACACAATGCCAAGAAGGATCTGTACATCCATTTATCAGTCCCTTCCAGGAATCTCTCTGTATCCATGGAAGTGCTTGAATTAGCTTAGCAAGGCAGAGAAAGTTTCCATTCAGCTTCTGAATTAAGCCATGATTGATCAAAAGCCAGAAATTATCTGAGCTCCTCACAACACAAGTAGCTGGTTTCTGCTGTAGCATTTTCATTTACTGGTCTATATCAGCAAAAAGTTTGATTTTCTCAGTCTTTTCTTCTTTTTCTGTTCTGCAAGTTGGTCAGAACACTCTGACATTAACTGGAGTTTAAGCCATGAACACTTTTAGGACAATTTAACATGAACCACAGCTGACTGATCTGATGTGTTAATCTTTTAAGCCCTTCTGAGTAACAGAGCCAGCGAGCAAAGACTCCACAGATTTGGCACTGCAGACCACAAAGGGATCTAAATATTTAACATTATCTAAACTGTTGTTGAAAAGGATTAAAAGATTTTAAAAGATGGAGCACTAGCAAACCTTCTACTTGCCAAAGTCTCCAGCCTTTCAAGGATTTGGCATTGCTCCAACAATACAAGAAGTTACCAAGGATGCTCAAAACATTTAACTCCTTTAATTTTTTTCTTTTAATTCTTTCTAACAGAGGAAATACAAAATTGGTATGATTTTAAAGAAAAGGGTCCAATCAGCTAATTTGAAATTAGGAAATGCTACTGAACAATATTTAACTGATAAAAAAGACATAATGCCATTAAACCTACATACAATGTTCTGCCCTAGAGATACACTGACCAAGAACCTGTGACAAAAACCTGCCAGAACTCACCTTTGGGGTTCTCTGCCTGGAGGGAATTCCATCAAGGATAGCAATGGCATCTTTATCTTGCTTCAGCATTGTGTAACATTCTGCCATTTTGTATTTCACTTCAATTTCTGATGGTAAACACTGAAAAAAAGAAGAAAGATTTAAATATGATGTTGGTTTAATCAGGTATGAAACTTTGAATAAGGTTTCCTCATAAATATTTATACTGTGTTGAAAAATATCTGGTGCATGGAAATTAACAATGCAACTCACTGCTAGTTCATATTGTTCCTGTCTTCAAATTAGAAGTATGAAGTGCACAGACACAAAAATTTCATGTTGGAGACCATTTTAAGTTTTGCATTAGAAAACATCACACAGATATTATCAAACTAATTAGCCTTAAATGTCAGGTTTATTTGATATGATAAATGCACAATCTAAGGTATTTAACAGACATATAAAGGTGATGCTCAGGGATGTGGTTAGTGATGGACTTGGCAGGGATTCAGTCTTAAAGATCTTTTCCAGCCTCAGTGACTCTGTGAATATTGAGTCAGCAACATTAATTGGAAATGGGGAATGTGATCATTTGATGCAGCACATTCATTATCAGTTCTTAACTACCTGGCTTTGGGGTGTTGATGCAGCATTCCCAGTAGAAGGTCTGACTTTGGAGGTTTTACTTAAGGCTTTTTTCTGCTGTAAGGCCATGGTGTACTTGCTGACAGCATTCCTGTATTCCTTGTCATGGAACAGGGAGTCTGCATGATAGACAAGGAGCTGGTACTTCTGAGAGGGAGAGAACAGTTCCCTAGAAAAATACAGACAGAAAGGCTGAGATCAGATGGCTGCACATGAATCAAAACCTTACAGATCCAAAGTATTTGTAGCTTTGGTTTGTCTGGCTTCAACTTGCAACTGCTGCAGCTTCTTTATTGCACAGGAAGGACCATTGAGTAACAGCACTGAGTCCTCACACAGGGGTTATCTCACCAATTTCTTTTATCTGGAAACAAACAAATCCAAGAGCCACTCCTGACACCTCATCAGCAAGAGCAGCTCAATGTTTGGCTGCTTGGCCACTGCCCCCATCCTTTCCAAAACACATCACGGGCTGTCAATGTCCATTACACTGCATCAACTTTCTCCTGGGATCCATTCACCTTCTATCAGGTAAGGATCCAGCATTTTCAGAACAGTTTTTGTTTGAATGAACTCAAGTTTAAAAGGCAACCCAGCTCCTTGTACAGCTGTTCTGGTCCTAATCCCCATTCCCACACTATGCAGACACCCTTTATAACACTCTTAGTATATGCAGACCAAATAACCCAACTGTGGCCTTCCAGGACCTGAAGGGAGCCAACAAAAAGCATGGAGAGAGAAAATTTATAAGGGCCTGAAGTGACAGGACAAGGGGGAATGGCTTCATACTGACAGAAGGCAGGTTTAGATTGGATATTAGGAATAATTCTTTTTTGTGAGGGTGGGGAGACCCTGGCAAGGTTGCCCAGAGTGGCTGCCCCATCCCTGGAAGTGTCCAAGGCCAGGCTGGACAGGGCTTGGAGCAACCTGGGATAGTGGAAGGTGTCCCTGCCCCTGGCAGGAGGGGTGAAACAAAACAATCTTCAAGGTCCCTTCGGTGATTCTACGATTCTCTACCAGGACACCCCTGATGTAGAGGGCACCCCAAAGGGACGCTGATGCCCGAACAGAGGCGGGCTCCATGCCCGGCAGGGACAGGGCAGGGACAGGAGTGGGGAAGGCCAGCGCCAGGACAGGGACAGGGACAGGGACACCCCCAGAGCGGCCCCGCTCCCCCCACACCCCGCGCGGCCCCTGCCGGCGGGGCACTCACGGGTTGTTGCCGCTCATGGTGAGGAGCAGCCCGCTGAGCAGCCGCACGTTCGAGTGCAGCCCGGCGGCCGCCATCTCGCGGACGTGCTCCACCACACTCATTCTGCCGCCGGCGGGGCGGAGGGGACGGGACGGGGCGGGGGGGAGGCAACCGGGAGAGACCCCGAGAGAGGCACCGGGCACGGAGCTGCCGCCGCCGCCCGCCGCCACTCCAAAATGGCGCCACCGAGGGGTCCTCGCGCGCCGCCGCCTGCAGGCGGCCACGGCACTGCCTGCGCGGGCCGACAGGCGCGCGGAGGGCAGCCCGTGCCGATGACCCCCCGCGGCGGCGGGAACGGGCGTGAGGGGAGAGCGCGGTCCGGGCACCACTCTGAGGGGCTCAGCTCCCCTGTGTAAGACACACACTCCCCGTGCCTCCACAGCTCCCGAGTCCGCCCCTTGTCCTCCTGTCAATACGCTGATGGTTGCTGCTGCAGCTAAATGCAGCTGCTGCAGCTAAATATGACTGAGGTCTTCGAGATAACGACGCTCCTGCCTATAAAAATTGGTAAAGGAGGAGAAAGACCTTTCAAAACATACATTTCCTCTGGGCAATGCCTCAGTAGGCCTACCGTTAACTACAAAGACAGACTGAGAGATGAATCATAAACTTTATTGCCCCACCTTTGTTACAAGACCATTTTAAAACATAGCTATCCTATTCCTAAAAATATAATCAGTGAGAACTTTCAGTTTCACTGCCATCAATGCTATTGGGAGAGTAACACAGCTCTCAGCATAGACACCAGGCAGCAAAACATCACCAGGTAACACTAAAAGTGTGTTGGTGCTGTGTGGGGACTGTGATACAAGTCCTGCTGTGAAGGAACAAAACCTGAATAAACTAAAAGTGGATTTGTGTTCTTCCAGAAATCATCAGAACAGCTACTTTTTACCAGCTTGTGTTTGGATGCACCATCAGAAAGGCAGCCACAGACCCAGGTGTGTGGGATCTGCCTGTGTGACCCTGTAAAGGCATTTTGGGAGCACAGCTCTGTGGAGACAGACTGCTAAATGAACAGGTAAATAAATGGCTGCAAACTGCAGGCCCTGTATTAATCCCAGTTTTCAGTGAGGATTCACTTCCTATTGATTAATGTTACACAGTAATCATGGAATCACAGAATGGGTTGGGTTGGAAGGGACCTTAAAAATCATCATGTTCCACCCATGGGCAAGGACACCTTCCACTATCCCAGGGTGCTCCAAGGCCCATCCAACCTGGCCTTAAACACTTCCAGGGATGGGACAGCCACAGCTTCTCTGGGCACCCTGTGCCAGGGCCTTACCAACCCCACGGATTTGTTTCTGTGGAAGATTTGTTTCCCAGAATCTGATCTAAACCTGCCCTCTGTCAGTTCAAAGCCATTCCCCCTTGTCCTGTCACTCTGGGCTCTTGTTGGCTCCCTTCAAGTCCTGGAAGGCTACAATTAAGTCACCCCAAAGCCTTTCACAAAAAACCCAAAACAAAACAAAACAAACCCTTTTTGATTTCTTTGAAGGCTGTCCATAAGACACACAGTAGTTAACACATTAATTACAAGCGAATTTTATTGAAAACAATCAAGGTAAAAATCACTGCACTGGACAACACAGCGTGAGAGGTCTGTTTTCCCTGGACATACGACACCCAGACTCCAGCCAGCAGAGCAATGACACAGCTCCCCTGCCCCACAGCCAAGCCCATTTCTTCTCTTAAATACAAGCCCTGTTTTAAATGCTGTAGCCACAATTACAAAGCAGCTTGCATCTGAAACAGCACGTTAGAAATCACTTATTAAGCACCAGCTTAATAATATTTGCTTACACAACTTATCTTTTTGCTCTCCCTCCCTCTATCACTCATTGACAGGTTTGGTTTTTTCTTTTTTTTTTTTTACTTCATAAGCACTTAATTCTTCCTTGGTACAAAATGTATCCAAAACAAAGGCTAAAGACTTGAACATCTTGCAGTGGAAATGCTTAAAGTTGTTGCCACTTTGCTTCACTGCCCAGGGCCTGAGAGACTCTTGTTCATGAACTGCCTCTTCACAAAGCAGATCCACCACTGCAGAAGGAAGTACAGAGTCAGAAAATCTGCAGAAGTGGTTTCCATTGGCTTTAAAGTATTCCATCTCAGACACACAACAAATATTAAGGCTCCAGTTTTACACATAGTTTTCCGCACTGGTTTCTACTGGAACTGAGGTGAACAAGACAATAGGAATGGACATAACGAGTTCATATTACAGGACTTTGAATTAAAATGGGAAATTCTACTTTCTCTTATTTTACTTTTATTATATTTTATTCCAATACAATCATAATGCATCAGGAAGCTATGCCTTTGAAACTAAATTAGCCTAAGTAATTTCGACATTAAATGCAGTCACATTTGCACATGAAACATGTGAACACTCAGGAGGTGACTCATTCATTGATTAGCGATTTTTTCCAATCTGGATATGAGGCAAAACAATCGACTTCAAAGCAGCTCTCAAATCAGAGCAGCCTGGGAAGAGAAACAGCACATCTCGTGCTTGTGAAGTCCATTTACAACCCCAGCTAAGAGCAGATGAGCAGTGCTTTGAAGAGCTGAACCAGACACCTCTTATTACTGCCCTGCTTTTGAAAGTAATCCAAACTGGCACTCACCGTCATACCACGTTAGATTAAATTTATTGACAACTTGCAGCTGCCATTTCACTGTAACATCAGACAGGCTTGGCTGAAGTTACCCACCCCTCACCCTCACCCCATCATCTCACTCCTCTCCACACGTGGCTGAAAAAACACCCCCAACCTCTCATTAAGTCTGTGGTGATGCCGCTGAACTCTTACCTTGCTTGGCTTGTCACTCTGAGGATCAAACACTTTGTCACAAAGGCGAAGGCCAGTTTCTTGCCTCAGCTGCTGCAGGTAGGCCCTCATCACCTCTGAAAGCAGCACAGCAAAACCAGGGTAAACTGGGCAGCACCAACTCAAACTGGGTTTAACAGGGAAGCATTGGACATCACTGCTTAAAGCAGAGAGAGAGTTTCACATCTGCAGGGACTCCCAGCTGGCTGAGTTGATTTGCCCAATTTATCTATGGAACCAAGGTCAGAAAATCCAGCTTGTTCTGCCTTCAGAAGACAGACTGCAGATTTAGAAGATTTAGTTTAACAGTGATTTTTCTAATTGCAATCACAAAAGTGCAGTTAATAAAGTGTGACCCTCAGAGGCCCTGGGTCAGCCTTACCTTCCTCCTGCTTGTTGGCAGGTTTGGCATAAATGGCGTTCAGTGGAAAGCCAGGCTCCCCTGGGATTGGGAAGTTAGTGATTCCTAGTGTGTACATCTCCTTCTCTCCCTGGCCTTTGGAGTTACACTGGAAGAACCAGGGAAACAATGGGTTAACAGTTATGAACAAAAGCTGGCAGAGCATTAGACCAAAATATTTTACAAATCTGGAACATGAAAACTCATCAAGAAGAGCAGCACAGCACATCCACAGCCTTGGAGTATTTGAGGCTCTGACAACTGGGACGGGGGTGAACAGGATTATTTGTTCCCCTGGAAGGAGAATATCAGGAAATCCTTTCCTCAGAACAATTCTCAGTCTGTTTCCCACCTGCACAGAAATTCAGTTTTCTTACCTTTTGCAGCTTTTTCAGGCACTCAGAAATATAGAGGGTCACATAGATCAGTGTTCTGTCAGCCTCATTCTGCAAAACAAGAACAGGAACTCTTAGATTACAGGACTTTGTGGAACTGATGAAGTCTGAAACAGGAATGAACTCAAGCCATTTTGGGCTATATTTTCCCCATGAGAGAGATTTGCAATTCATGACATCTACCCAACTTTAAAGATTAGGTGCAAGGGGAGTTTTTGTGATCTTCTAGAATTACTTTCTTGAAAATAAATTTATATTCACAGCACCAACCCAATATTCTCAGTATCTCAAAAAATTACCTTAATTTCATAATTTTTGAAGAAAACATTAGCTTTGAAGTAGTAGATGGCTTCATCTATAATATCTGTGTCCTTGGCTAATAAAAAAGAGATACAGAGTTAAGCAGTGCACTGTTACACTACATTTGTCATAACTTTTACTCACTGAAATACATAAATTAGGATTATTGCAAAAGCAAAACCATGGTATTTACAAAAAAGCAGAAGTCAGCACCACATAACAGAAAACTTCTGAAACACCATGAGTTCAGACTGTAATATTTAACCTTCCTACTCCCTTATCCTTCCCTTTTGATATGTCACTTCACAAACAGCAGCAACTCAGCAGTTCCCCACTTTTCTACCACTTTTCAGTAACTCATCAGGGTTTTAACATCATAAAAGGATAACAAAAATGTTTTTGGAGAAAGCATACCAGCACAATCACTCAGACTCCATTATCCTCTTCAAATAAAGGAGGGGAGCAGAACACAGTGACAATCTGACTTTTGCTACCATCCAAGACTGCTTAAATCCAGAAACACTTCCTTTACATTTCCCTTTTTAAACTGAATGCCACATTTCTGGGGAATACCCTGCCTGGGAAGTTCATATGTTGAAGAATAATCTGTACCTGGCTGCCTGTGGGCCCTGTTGAGGTGCTTGGAACTTCATTTCAGTTCCTGAATCCTTAAGTTTTGAGCCCTTAAGTGCTGCTGTCCCTCAGAGCAGCCGAGCGTGGCCAGCCGCAGCCCAAAGCGTGAGTTCTCTGCAGCTAAACCCCCACTTCCTCTGACACAGAGGCCTCACACCAGCACAGCCTCCTCAAAACCCTGCTCAGGAGCACAGGGAGACACTGGGGGAAGCACCAAAACAGCAACCAGAGGTTTGGTTGAAAACTGAAGTAGCTGAAAACTTTCCTCCTCTCTAAACTGCAAAGCCTTCCATTTCCCATCGGTGACTCTTATCACTCTTGCTGGGCTGGCTTGGGGGAACCCCTGAGATGATGAGCTACATCCAGTAATTCAGAGATTATTATAAACTTACTTTCTCGAGGTGCTGGGCCCTTGAACTGGCTTCTGATGGGTAACAGTGCCATGTTCCCAACTAGCTTGGTGTCTGAGTCCATTAAAGTGGAATGGTAAGCCTGGAGACAGGGAGAGCTGGTTATTGATCCTACTGAAAATAGACATTTCCATATCCAATCATGTGTGCCCTGTGTCATCATCAAACAGGAGCCACAGCCTGGTTCATTATGATGCTTCCAGCATTTTTTCC
This sequence comes from Acrocephalus scirpaceus scirpaceus, assembly GCA_910950805.1. Taxonomy (NCBI): domain Eukaryota; kingdom Metazoa; phylum Chordata; class Aves; order Passeriformes; family Sylviidae; genus Acrocephalus; species Acrocephalus scirpaceus. Next base: position 11,335,544 of record OU383788.1, read on the forward strand.
TTGCACAAACAATTGCTATTTTCTATTTAGGTCCAGATCTTGGTGCCATTCTGGTGAATGCCAGGAAAGCACCATCACTGCCACCACTTGCAGCCACAGTGGTGGCAGATGGGATGAAATCTGTGTTGTTGGTCTGCAGGCACAGTTCATCCCCAGGCTGCCTGACCCCATCCTGGCAGCACCAAGGGGTAACAGCTCTGCTCACCTGCCTGAGTTTTGCACAGGGCATTGCACTGAAAGTTAGTTGGTCATTCAAAAATATGTAATTTATTTCCATGTCTGGCTATTAATAGTAGATAATTATAAATAAAGCCAGGTTTAATGCAGTAAAAAAAAAAAAAAAACAAACCAACAAAACGGATTTAAGCGAAAAACAAGCAAGTTTTCTGCATATAACAAATTCTTCCTGGAAAACCGTTTTTTAACAACGAATGAGTTTAGTTTTAGGCACTTTCCAAACGTTTCCTGGGTGCTGTGCCAGGCCACTGGGCATCCCTCGTCTCACAAGCCACCTTTTGTGGGGGGCAGAGGATGACGTGACTGGGGGAGGCTGGGTGTAAAACGCAGTTTATTTCACTGAGGGGAAGGTGGTGTGAACAAAGCCAGAGCAAAGCCCTGCTGTGACCGCCCTCTCCCCGCTACTGCCGGGGCTCGCACCCTCCCGGCTGCGGGTGGATCCCTGGCAGGGGGAGGAGGAAGAGGAAGGCGCTGGCCTTGCAGCAGCCTCCCATAAAGCCATTCCCCGCTCTCAGCAGCGCTCCCCGCAGCTACAGCCCCTCTTTCCCCCGGCAGTGTCCGCGGCCAGACCCCGAGCAGAGCCCCTTCCCCGGCCCGGGATCGCCCCCGCCGCCCCCGGCCCGGCCCCGCCGCCCCGCGCCCTCCTGCCCGCGCTGCCGCCGCCGGGGCCGCGCACCGCCGAGCGCGGAGCCGCTCACCGGCATCTCGATGGGCAGGAGGCGGCTCGGCGGGGCCGGGCGGGAGGGGATCGGGGCGAACCGGCCAGGAAAGCAGGCACAGAGCTTCCTCCTCCGCCTACGCTGCAGGAAATGAGGCAGCGGCAGAGGCGGTGCGAGGAGGGGAAGCGGGAGCCGTGCACCGCCCCGGAGGCAGCGCACCGGGAAGCGATCCCGGGAGGCATCGCTGTGCCCGGGCAATGCCCCTACGGGGAAAGGGCCACGGAGAGGCACTGCCCTACCGGGGCACTGCCGGTACCGGGAGGGCATCCCGGGAGGCAGCGCTCTTGTCGGGCACCGCCCGCTCGGGGAAGGGGTTCCGGGATGCTTCGCTCGCAGCTGGGTTTCTCTCCTGTGCATTTCCAGCACAGCCCAGCCGGCGGCACTGGGCACTTCGTGTGAGGAAGCACAAGAGGGGTCCAAACGTGTTGTGTTCAGAGGGATACAATATTTTAAGGTGCACACTCCAATTGCTATCAAGCCATTACCTTCCCTATGACCCAGCGTTGCTGAATTTGTCTCCCGGGTATCTGACTCCCAGCATCAGTCAGGGAGTCAAAATGGGGAGGTTTGGAAGATGAGTCACAATAATTCAACTGCAGGGCTGGGTTTTATCGTTTCAACACGCCCTAAGCATAGCTCATCTCAATGGCAGTCTGGAGGTGAATTAAACCACGGTAGTTTCCCCAGCTTTTGAGTGGTTTAATTCAGCCAGCTCAAGAGCTGCCACACAGAGATTTTTCTGAGCCCTTTTCCTCTAGATATGCAGGATTTGCTGGTCTGTTGAACCTCTTGCCCAGTTCTGGCTCTGCTTTTTTGTATGTACTAACACTGGCCCATGTATTTCATAACACACACAAGCATAATAAAAAAAATTGTTTATTAAAGTAATTACAAGGTCATGTAACTCACTCTCCACTATAAATATTAGTTATTTTACAGATAAAACATCAAGTGTGTTTGTGTAGGGGTTGGGGGCTTTTTATTTCATTTTTATTTTTTTACCAAAAGCGAAGTATTTTCCTCCCCATTTGGACATGTTTTTTACTCATCCACATGATCTTGAAAGTATTCATCCACAAGAGCAGATTTATCTTCTTCACATTCCTGTCAAAAAAAAAAAAACAACCCAGAGAAATATAAACCTTCTTGGGTTGAACACAGGAATCATCAGGGGACTCTGAACAGTCATGCAGGAAAAAAATCTTAGTGATCTCAGTGGTTTTTTCTGATATTTGAAGGTTAAAACTGTTAATTTTGAAAACCAAAGCAATACTTTTAAACAACCATCTGCTAGATGATTTTAAAGAATTTCACTTTTATAACTAAATGAAGATGATACAAGCATTGTCACTGAAAGACTAAACATGGTTTATTTTGAACTGTACTAAGACAATCATTTATTAGCAAGGCAAAGAACATATTTATATTACAACTTATGGATGCTTTCTAATTTTTCATCTTCTCACCAACAATCCCTTACCTTTGGTTCTTTAAATTCCAGATCTTCTCCATACTGAATGGTGAAGTCTATGTGCTGCAGAACAATGTTTATACTTTCCTCATCAGAGCGATCCAAGGGCAGGAATCGAACCATACCATAGTCATCAATCTATACAAGGATTCAAAGGATGTTAGCAGGGAAATGCAGGAAGTTAATTCTTAATCACAGCACTCTAAGGCACTTAAACCACACTTGTCTGGAGTTCTAAAATACCATTTAAAGTCACATTGCAAACCAATGGCAATTCCCTACTCAGCCACAACGTGGCTACCAGTCCTAAGTTCTACAGTAGCAAACTCCAATTCCCAAAATTGCCAACAGAATTCAAAGAAATGTATTGGCTATAATCCAGATATCAAGAGTATCATATCAATAACATCAAAAATCTCATGCTAATCTGAAAAAATAACGATCTGAGTTAAAAGAGGCAAAAAGTGATAGTGAATTTTAGGGTAACAGCTCAAAAGCAATATACCTACCAATCCACATATAGATTTGGTCAGTTTTTTAAACCTTTTACTTCTTAATATATTTGTAGAATCTTCAATCATAGAATACATATCTGGATCCAAGTACCTGAAGAAACAAAGTCACCATCAACACTGAAAGTCTGTCATTCAGAATGACACAAAAGACCCAAGATAATTATTTACAGAAAAATCCAGAGATCAGTACAAACATGGAGCTATTCTTTTGACTCTGACTAAACTAAGCATCCTACCCAGATGTTTAAAGACTATTGTTTGAAATAAACAAAATCCATCTTCTCCCATTTCAAAAGTATGTTTTAATTGTGGGAAGCATTAGACTGAACTTCCAGTGAACTTTGCCTCAGTATATTACACTACAGAGTAAATAATTTTTTGGAACTTACTTTTCAATTTCCTTCTTGGCTTTCTTGCTCAGCAAATCCATTTTGGTCATGACGTTAATCTGTGGAATCTCCAAAGATATCATTGCACTGAGAGCTGCCAGGATTCCAGAAATAAACTTGAAGAGGATGAAAAATTATGTATTAAAGTACAGAAAATCACAACACAAACACATAGGACGCTCAACCACCGGCCAAATCTGGTAATGAATATATGGAACATGGACACAAAGCCATATGAGAAATCATTCTCTCTGTTGGAAAAAGGAGGTGCCAAGTACCCCCTCAATTTTTGGAGCCTCAAATATGATCTGCCACTGAAAAGGGCATTAAGAAAACCCAAACCCTTCTTGGCATAGTTACTGCTAATGGGGAAAGTGGCCTGCTTGTTCTTGGGATAAGAGAAAACCTCCAGAAGTCCCTTCCAACCTAAATTCTTCTGTGATTCCATGAGAGCTATCTGGCTCCTACAACTGCTCCAACAGAGGCACTTCCAGGTCAGACCAGGCTGTTCTGGCGTTTGCCCAGACAAGTTTTGACTCCATGAACATTCACTGCAATCCCTCTGTGCCTGTCCCAGTCTGACCACTCTCACAGTGCTGGTTGTCTTTACATCCATCTGGGATTGTCCTTACTGCAAGCTGTGCCTGAGGCAGCTGATGACAGCAACCAGATCTCCCTGGACTTGGCAATTTTTCCTCTGGGCAAACCAAACTCCCTGAACGGCTCAGGTTTGTTGTTCTTTATAAAAATGAACTTTATGAACAGATTTCAAATGGATACCTTGAAAGATTCCACCATAAACTGAGAATCCACAAGGAAAACTCCACAGACACGGAATTCCCACTGCTGCAGCTGCTCCACCAACTGTTTCATCACTGGCAGGTGTGTGTAGAGTTCAATCTGACCTGGGGGCACACTCAGGATATTAACAGGTAGGAATGTGAAGCAAACAGGAACAGTCCACAGTTATAGGCAGACATGGGAATTGCACTTAAATAAAAACTGATAAGGAAAGCAGCCTCTTTTTAGGCAGCTCGGTGTTTGGGTGAAGTGGAAAAGAAATAAAAGGGGTTTTTCTTCCTTTGGTCTCCAGTTAGTGTTAGCTTGCAGTTGCCACAGCTCATGATGCTACCAAACATCTGTGAAGTCACCCAGATCAGCCCAGGACCAAGTTCACACCTGAAAGTGACTCTGACAACTGTAAATAGCTCAACAAAATGGGAATTATCACAACTATCTACAACCAAATTTGCCAATTTGCGAATTTTCCACTGCTTATGAAGAGTGGTACCAAAACATTGGCGTGTGTTTACCTGGACAATCAAACAAAACATAGTCATCCTCCACGTGCCCGAGGCTCTCCTCCAGCCAGCTGAAGTTATTGGCAAAATATTCCATGCAAAACACCAAGCCACCATTGGGGCCAAACCTCAAGGACTCATCTTCCATGACATCGTCCACTTCTATCAGCTCGCGGATGTCTGCGACAACACAAACGTCACCAAAGCCAGGAAATGAACTCTGCAGGCAGTTTGGGAGCTGAGAAAACCAACACAATTTTACAGCAGCACTGGGTGCAGAGGGATCTCTCTGGCACAGGCACAGCCAGCAGCCAAACAAAACAGGTTATGTTCATGAAACTTACACAAACTCCTTAATTCCCCAAATAAATATATGCTAAATACTTCCCCGGACTTATTTGGCAGGGGTCTTTTGAGGGTTCCTGGTGATTGTCTGGGAAACATTTAATTCCCTAGATTTTCCTCTTATGGTCCTGCATCTTCTAATGCATCTCTTCTCTTGAAAGCATCTCAGTTATGTGGCCAGGTCAAGATGCACTTTACTTATCGTCTTTGTTCAGACACAACCACTGTTGTTGTTCTCAAAACTGAGGCATCTGCCAGTACATATCAATCTCTGGTGTAGTTAAATACAGGGATTTTAAGCACGAGCTGGCACAGGGCAACAGTCAGTGATGGAGGGAGTTATCCCTATTACCAGACTGCATTAATCTCTGACATGGGCACTAAGATTTGGTACTAGACTAGAATTATTCACTGATATAAGGATCACACACTACTTTATTGAAACGATCTTCCAACATCTTCCCCCACTGCTGCATGAGCTCCGTTTTAGAGCAGCAGAACTTGTCCGGTAACACGCCCAGGGGCGGCTGGAGCCCAGCCGCGCCCGGCGGTGCCCGGGTCTCACCTGCCATGACGGGGTAGCTGAAGAGTTCGGCCGCCGGGTCCAGGTTCACCACCTGCACGGCGCGGCCCAGCGCCTCGCAGTGCTGCACCATGGTGGAGCAGTACGTGCTCTGCAAGGCACACACGGCCGTCAGGAGCCGTCAGGAGGCTCCCGCCGCCCCTCCTTCCCCGCCGTTCCCCGCTCACCTTCCCGCTGCCCGCCGGGCCCATCACCAGCTGCGCGTACCGGGGCATGGCTGCGGCGGCCCGGCGGGAAGTGGCCGCTGCGGCGCCCCGTAGTTCGGCTGGACCCGTGCGTAGCCCTGCCCGCCGCCGTACGGCGAGCCGGCGGGGTCAAACCGAGCACGCCCCTCTCGCGAGACGGCGGCGCTGGGGCGGGTGCACGTGCGCGCGCGGTGAGGGACCGGGACCCGGCGCGGCCCGAGGGGCCTCCGGTAACACCGACACCGCCCCCGGGTCCCCCCGCCCCGCTCCGCTCAGCCCCCGCCTGCCGGCTCCCACACCCGCCCGCTCCGTCTCCTCCGGAGCCGCGGCGCTGCCGCCCCTCACAGCGATCCCCCGGTGCTTGTACCGAGCATCCTCCCGGCGCCGTCCTTTCCGTCAGCCCCGGCACTGCCCCGCCCTGCGAGCCCGCCCCTCCTCAGGTACCCGAACCGCATCCCCTCGGCTCCCCCCGTCCCCTCGGTTCCCCCCTTTCCTTCAATTCTGCCCCCACAAATCCCCCCAGCTCCACCCGTCCCTCCGTGTCCGTGATCCCCACCGTGTCCGGTGTCCCAGCACCCTTACCCCGACCCACCCTCAATTTGCCCCCAGCACTCTGCCCCGCCTATTTGGGAACTTCATGAGCACCCCAACATCCTCACCCTCACTGTGCCCATCTACCGCCTGTCCTTGTCCCCCTACCTCGAACCCAGCACCTCTGGAATTTTCCCTCAGCATTCCTCCTTGCTCAGCACAGCTTGTACAACATCTAAAGCTCCTTTACACATATCCTGTTTATTCCCATCGTCCTGGGGGATTTCCTGTGTGTTCCAAACTTTTTCCTTATTGATTCCTGCCTTCTAAGTCCCTTGCTTGAAAGCGTGTCTGTAAATCACTATTAAATCCATTAACGGCTTGAGTTTGCTTTCCTTTTTTTATGCTCTGTTTTTGTTTTTGTTTTTTTTTCCCAGTGTTCTTGGATCAGATTGTGACTTCAGGCACTGATTTAAATTACCCCTTTGCTAATATGCGAGAGGTACCTGCCCCCAGTGCCCCCACTGTTCGTGTGCCACTGATTTAACATCATTCACATTGTCCTTAACCCAGTGTGTTCTGTAATTCCATGCGGGTTTCTGAAACGTCTTTCTTCATTTTGCGACACTTTGGCTTCTTTCCCCTCATGTGCTAGAATTCCAATACTCCTTGGTATACTTTGTAGCCATTTTCCCCACGTTTTCATTATTTTTGATTCCCATTTTCTTCTCTCTGATCTCTCACGCCCTTTTGACGCTTGCACCTATTTCCTCTGGGATTCTTGTTGAGTTAGGAGGGATGTGACTGACTTAAACCCAGACTTTGCATCTTGATTCTCTCCCCCTGTGACCTCCAGGCTTGTGACATGGCCACAGATGTGGCTGAGCCCGTGGTCCCTGACTGCAGAGGGGACAGCAGGAGCGGTGCCAGGTCAGACGCCGATTACCCCCTGCGGGTCCTCTACTGTGGAGGCAAGTCCTGGGAGCTTCCTGGGTGTGAAAGGAGTGAGAGCACACATCTCTCCCTGCAACTAAAGCCAGAAAAGGCCTCTGAGCATTAGGATGATAGCAAGAAATGGAATACATTAAATTATTGTACTGTAGAAGTATTCTTTACTCTATCTACATTTGTAGTTATGTGGGTGAAGTTTAAAGGGAAGTAGATAATCTTGGCAGGTGTGTTTTTAGATAGGAAAGTCATTTTGCTTCAGGCTGGAACACAGTTGCAGGGCAATAGGAAACAGCCCTGTTGTGTGTGGAAGTCTGCACGGTTGGTTTGGGTGTCCCCTCTTTGGGACATTGGCAGCTCTTGGAGAAGGGAAAGCTGACCAAACCACCTGGTACTTTGTTCAGTGTCTCTTTTGCCTCAGGTGGAAATGGTGGTTTGTTCTGTAGCTTACCCCAACCATGGGCATCTCCTCCCCTTCCCTCAGTGACTGGCAGCTCTTGCTGTGATGGTTTTATCCTAATGCAGAGCGTGTGAGCACAGGTCTAATGAGAGAGGAATTAAAATGTGGAGTGGCAACAATAAAGAAAAGCTTTTGAGTCAGTGTGTGGTTATAACCAGAAGTTATGTAGGAACTCATCCCTGACTTTAAAACACCATTTGGAATTTAATTACTAAGGCTGTAAGTTAAAAGCTAAAGAGTAAAAAATTCCTTTTGTAATCTGTTCTTTTTCCCCCCCCTTCTTTTTCCAGTCTGTTCATTGCCAACAGAGGTAAGTTATTTTTTTGTTGTTTTGTCCAAATTCCCTTCTATCCTATTATACCATAATTTGGTGTATTTGTGATGTATTTTGTCATTCCTCCACTAACAACATTCATATGGCTTTTCTCCAGTACTGTGAATACATGCCTGATGTGACTAAATGCAGACAATGGTTAGAAAAGAATTTTCCAGATGAGTTTGCAAAACTTACAGTAGGTAAGAGTCTTTTCTGTTTTCTAGCTGATCTGTGTCCTTGGACATATTTAGAAATATCTTGTCCAGTTCTTATTCTCTTTCCTTTTCCTGCAGTATCATGTGAAAGTTAATGCTGTGAAATAGGTTTTATAATGTCAGAAAACACTAAATAATCAGTTTGTAGTTTTATTAATAATATTTTAGCTTTCTTAAAGTTCCTGCCATAAACAGTCATCCATGCACTTGTTTCCCATCAGAGTTAATTTATTGGATTTTATGTCTGTCCTGTCTACAGTGGATGGCTGGAGGAAAGGTCATTAATAATGGGGAACTTGCTTGTTTGTATTTGGAATTTCAATATTAACATTATCATTAATTTTTGTCTCTCCATGCAAGAGCCTTTATTGAAATTTTCACTGTAGCTTTGAGCTGAAGCTTTTCTGGGGTCTAATTTCCATAAATACTGTAATGAAGATCTAACATGCATCAGTCAAGGGGCTGCTGCACTTCAGTATAATTTACTGATTTAGCAAAATATCACTGTACCTGACTTTCTGTTCCTGTAAGGCTGGGGGTGTTTGACCACTAATTTTGTTCTTTTTTTCCCCTCACTCCTTTCTGCTGCATTTAAGAAAATTCACCTAAACAGGAAGCTGGGGTTGGAGAAGGCCAAGGAAATGTGGGAGGAGGAGAAGAAGAGGAAAAGAAGAAGCAAAAGAGAGGCAAGGTCTAAATAGTTGATTGTGGTACTGATTTAAAAGCAGTTTGGGACATCCCCCTCTCACCTGCTGGTCTGGAGCAGGACATGAATTCCTTGCATTTTGGTGGTTAGCTCTGCAATATAGGGAATATCTTCCTCCCTGTGGTCTGTGCCAATGGAAATGTTGGACAGGAGGGACAGGCAGGGAAAGGTGACCTGCATCCTGTGCCCCATTGTTCCTGTCACTGCTGTCACACTCAGTCAGGGAGCAATTCCTCCCAACCTGAAATCAGCTGGCATTTCTCCCAGAATGCTCTGCCCTGTTGGGCAGCACTTTATGGGCTGCTTGCAGAGTGGAACAAAGGCTGCTTCCCTCTGTTACTGCCTCATGACTCTGCTTTTGCCTTTGTTCCTTCCACCTCTCTCTATTCACAGAACAGGACTTGATTTTATGCTTTTAAATCTATTACCTGTGTCTCCATTAGCAGCTGTGTCTCTTCCCAGCAGTACAAATGAAAAACATTTTCAAAACCCAACTTAGGAAGATATAAAGTTATGTGGAACAATTTAAACACACTTTTATCTTCAATCGTTGGAACTCTTTCTGCTGAATTAATTAACATACTTTCCATCATAAATCAGAATACTGGAGCTGTTAATTTCCATTTTCCTGTGCAGTGTCAGTTGTGTGTAATGCTCCAGAAATTATGGTTAATACCCAGTAAGATTCATATTTTATGCCACATATATTTTTACTGTATTTTTGGTATCTTGGTAACCAGTTTAATTTACCTTCTCAGCAGGCAATATCTAGTGACAACAGTAATTCATGTTCTGTATCTTGGATGCTTTTCCCAGAGATTTCAGAACATTTTATTTCAATATTAATTTGTTGTGAGGGGTGGTGTGATTAGTTTTCAGTCTGGTTTTTGGTTCTAAAATAATAGTGTTTAAAATATTTAATGGTTTTCTCCTAGAATCTGAAGTTTCATGAAAACTTACAGTATGATGTAAAGTAGGATGGTGTAAGAGTGACCATAAGAGTGTGAAGGAAAACAAACACAAACTTCATAAGACACTGCAGGAACTCACTGAAGAAAATTTAAGGGAGAAATTTACTGTATTAAAATTATCAGACACCAATTTTTAATAAAACAATTGACAGTGCTGCATGTTAGAAACAGAAACAATCAACAGGGGTTGGTTTACTTGTCATAAATTCTTTAGGTTTTCATGCTGAGAAGGCTCAGAAACATGAAACTTTGGTTACCCTGGAATAACTTGATGACTGTACACGAAGTTAGCCGAGATCTTAATCTGGCTTGAAGAATCCTAATGAGTGGAATGTCTCTTTTGCATGCTTTACTCCGACTCAGAAATGCCTGATGTGGGGAGTGTTCCCACAGGCTGGCCTAGAAACAGGCAGTGGGAAAAGTGGTGTTAAATGATGTGGAATTGGGGTTTGCTGCTGGCTCACATATCCCTGTCTGGTTCATTGTGGGGTCGTGCACAGGTGTCCAGAACTTGATCTCCTGTTTAAACCAGCAGCCTGAGGCATGCAAGATCTTGTGGCCTCAGGAAATGGGCATGAGCAGCTTGCTTTGCCTCGGACACAAACCCTGAGGATGTTAAAATAGTTGTGGAAAATATCAAAGAAAAATTTATTTCTAGGACTATGCCCATAGAACGATGTAAATGTAGACCAAACACAGAGATTGGTAAAGTGTGGAGAAAAGCCCTTTTTTTTGCTGATTGTGGTAGGGGTCTGCTGTGCAACCTGTGCTTGAATGCACATTTGACATGTATATATTGTTATTTTCCATAATACTGGACTTGTATAACATGGGATCTTTCTTAAATAATAGACAATGTGCAAAATATGTTTTTGTTTACCAACAGTGTTGGGGAGGTAACAGTTTCTTCATTTATAGGGACAAAATCTGACCTTGTATGCTTTTTTCTTTGATGAACTAGGACATAATTTAATTAATCATGTAACCTTATGCTCTGTTTTAAAGGTGGAAGAGGTCAGATAAAACAGAAGAAGAAGACTGTGCCACAGAAAGTTACGATAGCTAAAATTCCCAGAGCAAAGAAAAAATATGTCACGAGAGTGTGTGGCCTCGCCACGTTTGGTGAGTTTGGGTTTTCCTGGTATTGGATATGCCTGCCTTTAACCTCATATTTCTATGATATTCTGTCTATTTCTGATATTTCTTCTGGTTGTGTTCCACTGGGGAATCTGCTCCCAGCTCTGAGATGAAAGCCCCAAGGTAATTTTAGCAGTTCCAAAGCATGTTGAAGGTACACTGACTTCCCACAGGGATAAATAGTTAAGGTACTTATTGCCGTGATTTTTCAAACAAAGAGGGCTGCAGGTTTTTGGAACAGGGTGCAGATCCACGTTAACAGAACTTGTAGAGGACATTCAGCAATTTCTACCTTGAAGCACTTGTAGATCTGTAGAATCAGATGTTTTGGGTGTAAACAACAGACTTGGCTTTCAATGGGAACTCTAGCAAAGGTTCAACTGTAAAGTGCCACTACTTTTTCAAGTTAAAACAAGATTTTAGCTTTAATCTTGAGAAAATATTTTTATGACAACAACTGTACCTAAAGTGTCCATTTTCTCCTTGGCAGAAATTGATCTTAAGGAAGCACAAAGGTTTTTTGCTCAGAAATTTTCCTGCGGTGCCTCAGTAACAGGAGAAGATGAAATCATCATTCAGGGGGACTTTACAGATGACATTATTGATGTAATCCAGGAGAAGTGGCCTGAGGTAATAAACCCTTCCTTCTGTAAGGAAGGCACACACTTTTCCACACTAGCTTGTGACTTTCCAATGATTTTGGAAAAGGGCTTCATCTTTGGCAGCACAGATTGGTGCACAAAAATAAAAGAGCAGTTGTTGCATTCCCACCCTACAGCGAGAGAGGCGTGTCAGAATAAACCCAGCTGTCAAATATCTGTGGCTTCTTTGTGACCATTTCTTAACACTGAGTGTCTAAGTATTCTTACATTGCCATCCTATTTTTCAACACCTCTTAAAATACTGCAAAATTAAAACAAACAAAAAAACCCCAAGCCCCACACATTTGTGCTTCAGAAGAGATCAGCTAGTGTGGGTTGGACTGAAATTTAAGGCTGAGAGCTGTAATTGCAAGGGCTTTCTCTGACTCTCCCTTGTCCTGGCATTTCCCAAGTGGAATTCTTTATGGTTTAACTCCTTAGGCCTGTCTTTATTCCCAGCCCTGCAGGCTCAGCTGTGTCCTGTAAGCACATGTCACTCACATAGGATTTACAGCAGGGGATCTGGAATGGTGCTGTTCACTTCTCCCACACTTCACTCCATTTACAGGGGTGCACATTGAAGGAGGCATGTAAAAAGAAAATACTTAATTTGCTGTGTTTTGGCTTTTTCTCCCTAGGTGGATGATGACAGCATTGAAGATCTTGGAGAAGTCAAGAAGTGACAGTGGAAGACTACCTTTATTTAATTATATGGTTATAAATGATATAGCAAAAGTGAGGCTTCTAAATCCATTTGCTCTGCAGTGAAACTGTGGAGAACCCGTATCCTTGGCATTCTCACTGTTCTGTATAGGCTGCTTGGGGTTTTTTGTTTGTTTGTTTGTTTTGGGTGGGGTTTTTTTGTGATATTTGCCAAAGTTAAATGGGGTTCTACCATGCTTACGCATGAAGTAGATTTAAATAAAATTACTGTTCCTCACTAAATAGTTTCTGAGGTTTTTTACATCTACTTTCCTCTACCTATCTTATGGGAAAATAAGAATTTAAGGCATTTAAAGTTTGTTCTTTATCTGCTGTCCTTTCTGCTGAGCTTAAGGCTTATGGCTGATGTAGACACTTTTACCACTCATTTACCTGCAGGGAATTTTAGAAATCAGAACAGAACAAACATTCTAAAGGTTTGTTAGCAGTGAAAGAACAGTGAATCCTGAAGTGGTCAGAGAGCTGGGCTGAAGTGATCGTTCTACATCCCTGCCAACTGAATGATTTTATTAAGTGGAAACACTGAGAAATATGTGAATATAACTTAAAAATTTATCCTATTTTCATAATTCCAACGATCTCCTAAACCCTTCTGGGCTTCTAGGTGAGGCAGTTTTAATGGCTTTATGCTTTTAATGTGCTGCTCATTCAAGAATGGTAGTAATGAACACAATTAATAGTGAGCACTATTCCACAGACCATGTTAGTGGTGGGGGTGGGGTGCCAGCTCTGCTGTCTGTGCTCCCACAAACAGCCTCGAGCATCGATTTGGTGCTTTTTGGTTCACTGTTCCATTTAATAACTATAAAAGCTCCCTGGTGGCAGTCCTGGAAGTGACGTGCTCCTGTCACTGCAGAACCTCGGTGAGCTGAAAGCCAAGGGGGTGATGTGTCAGACGGTCTGTTCTCTTCCTGTAAAGTTGCTTTTTTCAGTGATTTCTATTTATAAACCATGAGTGTATCTGGAGAGATAACTGGATCCCTGTGGTTGGAAATAGTGTATCTCAAGAGCTACAGGTATCTCTATAGTCCTCCCATTTAAAGCTGGAAAAGGAAAGGGTTGGAGGAAAGTTGCCATAGTCCTCCCATTTAAAGCTGGAAAAGGAAAGGGTTTGAGGAAAGTTGCCTCCAACCCTTAACATTCCGGCCTTGTTCTTACTCATCCCGTATTAACAACGTTATTAATTATCACATTTTTCTAGCAGCTCCAGTCCCGCCAACAGAGCTCCGGGGTGAGGCAGCCGCGGGATTCGAACCGGCGGTTACAGGACTCGAACCCGGAGCCCCGGGACTCGAACCCGCGGCCCCTTCGCTGCGGGGGGCGGAGCTTCATCCAACGGCGGGCAGGGCCGGGCGGTGCCGGTGGGTCGGGGGCGGCCGGGGGTAACGGGGGGTAACGGGCGGGGGCTGCGGCGCAGAGGAAGCCCCTGGGCTTAGGAAGAGCCGCCCCAGCAGGGTGGGACAGCGGGGGAGCCCTGCGGGCCCGCCCGGGAACGGGGGTCGCTCCCGGGAGGTGGTACCTCAGGGCCCCCCCTCAGGCCTGTGGGGCGCCCCCGCCCCGTCCGCCTCAAGGCCGCTGTGCCCCCTCAGGGTCGGCGGGTGAGGGGCGTGCTCAGCGAGGGAAGCTCCATGCTGAACGTGACATCCTCGAAGCGTTCCTGGTTCCACTAATGCCTGCCAGAGCTCTGGCCTTTAGTCCCCTATGAGTTCATCAGTGCACCGTCCTCCTTCGCCCCAGGTAAAATAAAACGTGAAAGTGCCGTTAACAATCAGCTCTATTTTCGGTAGGAGGGTACTCACTGTGCTGCTGGAGGTTTGAGTCATGGACCACAGGTGGTACCACCTTGTTCTGCAAAGGGCTTCAGTCAAGCACCACAGGTGGTACCCCGAGCATAAGGAACTTCTTGGAATGGTCTCTATTTATAATATAAACATAGCTCAACTAAAAATAAACCCCTCGAGTTTATTATGAGAGAATTTGTCACTTCCTTGTGTTGAAATGCATTCCATGTCTCACCTTTTGTAGGCATTTAGCCCCAGTCACAAGAACAGCATCATTAAGAGGCAGAGACAGGAACTCAAGCTTTTAATTGCAGAACTGAAAGATCGTGACAGGGAGCTCAATGACATGGTGGCAGTGCATGAGAGACACATCCAGGTCTGGGAAGATGATCGCCAAAAAATACTGAATTTAGCAGAACAATGCAGCTTGTTAAATAGTAAGTGTTGTGATGTAACGAATGAGATCTTGGTCTTACAAGTTTATTCAGGTGCTTCAACCCCTCAATAACAGTTTTGCATCATGTAAGGAACCATTTCCTACCCTTCAGGTAGGAAATGTTTTGTCTTTCTCTGAGATCTAAACTTCCACACTGGTGCTGAAGTGATCTGATCTTGAAGGGGGTGTGATGATCAGATAACTCTTTCTCATCTGAATGTGTAAATTGCTTCTGTGAATTCTTTAAAAAATAATCTGATTAAATAAATGTGAGGGAATAGAAAAATTTGCAACCTGCTGGTGAGTTGCAGAGCTCTGTGCCCTGAGCTTCTGCTGCACAACTCTGAACAAACACAAACCACCCAACAAAACACCTGGTGGCTCTGAACAGTCTCAGTACAGAGCTCACCATGCAGTTCCTGTTCCATCTAACCTGGGTAGCCAGGGATTCATTCCTCCTTCAGAGTGTGCAACATAAGCATCCAGGTCTGAATCATGTGCTTTTAAAATAGTGGGTTAAATTATTTCTGAGATTTAAGAAATTGCATGACAGCCTCTAAGCTGTTTTCTCACAGAGAACTTTGTCTCCTTCCTTTTCAGGTGAGCTGAATGAGAGAAATGCGGTTATAAAATCACTGACCAAAAAGTTAAAGGTTTTAGAAACCCAGCATAATGACAGTAAGATAGCACTTGAGAACACACAACAGAAGTTTAAAGAGCTCACTCAAAAAGTAACAGATTCATCTCTTCAGTGCCAGGCTCTGGAGGTAGGGGTTGAGTAATGGTCTGGTTTTGTCATCCATGCATTTACAGGATGCCTGTGATGAACTGTAACATTCCAAAACTGAGACATGCTGGGTATTAAGACCCTTGATCACAAGCAAATTGGAGAACAGTTTTTACTCCAGTCCTCTTTTCTCCAGTTTGCTCAGGATCCCACATTGCTACTCATGATGTTTAAATAACATTGTGGACGCATTTACTGGGAAAAAATAATAACTTTGAATCACTGAAGTAATAGCTGACCCTTATTTCTGTTCACTAGGAGAAAAATCAGAGTCTCCACTGCTCAGTTTTAGAGCTGTCTGCTAAAACAGGCCAGTTGCAAGCGAGGGAACAGGAGCTTCTCACTATGCTTCAGCTGAAGGTAACATCTGTAACATCTGTCAGCTCCTGGGCACTCAATGTGGTCAAAGTGCAGTGCAGCTCTTGGTGACTGTGCCACAAGGCTTCTGATCTTGCTCATGGTTGATTCTTTGGCTTGGTCAGCAATAAACTGGTTTATTTTCATAAACAAGCTTATTTCCAAGATGTAATTTGGCAGGTTTTTTCCTCAAAAGCTCAAAAGGAAGTCTGTGTATCACTTTAACTACTGCAGAAGGGTGTACTGTTGTTCTGTCAAAACCCATCCATGATATAAAAAATAAGAATTCATTATGTTTCCTATTTCAGGACAAGGCCCTAATTGAAACAACTGATCAGATTAGTGAGGTTACATCTAAATTTAAAACACTGGAGAATGCATTGCGGACAGCAAAGTTGGAGGAATTCAGCCGCAGCAGAGAACAGCAAGACCTCAAGCTGACACTGAACGACGTCATGTTTCAAGTAAATAAGATGAAAGGTAAATGTTTCTGCTGGGCACCTCATTTAGTGTAGGCCCCCAGGATTTCTTTTCACTCTGGGAAATGCTGCATTTTGTTTTACAGATATCCTCTCTGAAAAGATGAAAGAAAGCAGCAATCACCAGGAAGAAATCAGTCTCCTGAAACATGAAAATGGCTGCTTGAGGAGTGAGCTGTTACTGGCAGGTGAGGGTGGGCAGTTGGCCTTTCATGCCTTGGCTTTCAAGGGCTCAGAGACTTCTGGGCAGCAATTCACTGATATCTGTGAAGGAGGCAGCTTGTTACCTGCCTTCCTTGCAGTTTAATAAAAGTACATCCCTTGTGTGCCATTCTTCTATGGAAGCAATATCTGGGGTTTCTGCAGGGACACTTTATAAAATGTTATGAAAGCACAAAGTTCACCAAAGTGATTACACAGGGAGGATAGTAAGTGGCTCAGAGGATTCTCTCCTGAAAATGTTGAAACT
The DNA here is from genome assembly GCA_910950805.1 of Acrocephalus scirpaceus scirpaceus. Taxonomy (NCBI): domain Eukaryota; kingdom Metazoa; phylum Chordata; class Aves; order Passeriformes; family Sylviidae; genus Acrocephalus; species Acrocephalus scirpaceus. The sequence continues at coordinate 11,352,246 of OU383788.1, forward strand.
TTCTCTTCTCTGTTGCTTTCTTTAGGTGATGGGTTTGGTTTAGGCTGGTTTAATGTGCAGGCCTTGGTAAACTGCATCTTGCTCTCTGTAATACCTTTAGTTTTGGGTGGAAAAACATCTGGTGCTGCAGTGGATAGGAAAGGTCCCTGAAATATTCTTGGGGGCAGCCACAGAGACCTTGAAAGATTATTTGGCCAAAGGTGTCCTCTGCCTGTCATTTTTAGTCTGCTATTGCCTTTGCCAGATATTCATCCCATGTCTCATTATTTTAAAACTAATAGAATTGGGAATTGTTTCACTGCACTTCCCTCTACATGCATGAATTAGAATTAATTAACTGAATTTCCTTTTTGCTTTCCTCTTTGTTTTCCCCTTTTCCTTTTCCCTTTTCCTTTCTGAAAACATTAAATAAATCTGTCACTGAGGCACAGTATTGCTGCTAGTAAAACAAAGCTGAGGATAAGTCCAAGGAAAATACTTAATTTTTTTTTTCTTGTGGGTTTTGTGCTCTTTTTATCTGGAGGAGAAACAGGTCCCATTGATCTGAAGAAAATGCTTTTATTTTGTTTTGGTACTGCCTTCTACTGCTACAGACACAGCATTAACAATGCATTTGATTTGTGTCTATTCATCTAAAGTAATAAAAATAATTATCATCTTTTGAAACAGTGGAGGAAGCACAGAGAAAGGATCAACTTTATCAGTTTACCAAGTCTAAGCAAGTGCGGATGGAAAAAGAATTGTCCAGTTTGCGACAGGTACAGCCCTGATTGTGTTTCTCCTCTGAGGTTAGGGGAGCTTTTTCAGTAACATCAGACCTGTGTGGAACACTGTAAAAAAGTTAGATCTAGATAGTATTGATTAAGGAAAATAAAATCTGTTTGTGCCTTACTGGGATCCCTGTAAAATGTTGATTTATTTCATTTGGGGTTAATCTGAAAAGCCCATGATGCTTCCAGGCTTGGGGAGTCCCATGAAGGGCAGCAGGATTGGGATTACACACCTGCCCAAGGTGAACTGAGCAGAGCAAGGGACACAATGTCCTGGCAGATCTGTTTTTCACAACTTAAACCCTGTGTGTTCACCTGCTCTCAGCTGAGGTTCTCAATGCATGTTCCATTTTTTTAATTGCAAATAATTGATGGGTAGTTACCTTCTCCATTAGCTTCACAAAAAATCCACTGCAGTGAAAGCCAAATCCCATGATCATCATCCATGTCCTGTAATTCTGTAGCTGTGAACAACATAATAACAACATGTATTAAATATCAGGTAACAGTAATGATATTTCATTTATTGTTCAGTGTGGTTCCATCTTAGAAGAATATTCTAATCTTCTAAAGGAAATCCTGTTTATTGCTGCAAAATGTTATTTTCCTAAATACGTGCAGAGATGTCCTCTTAGATTTGGAAGTCTTTGTCAGTAGTTTGACTGCAGGCATTGGTTTATAAATGAGGATGTTTTTAGAAGACAAGCACTGTGGTACTACCTGATGATGATGTTCCTGCACCCAGACATTCACTAATGCCCCTCACTGCCTCTAACAGGTCTGTGCAAAACAGCAGCGGGACTTGCACTTCCTTCATATCAACTTGGATAGCTCTGAGGACTCCAGGCTAAAGCATGAAAAGGCAGCAAATGGAAGGAGGTAAAGACATTTTCAATTTTTTTTTTCTTTAATAGTTTTTCCTCAAAGAGAGACTTCACTGTTCAGCCCCAACCAACATCCTAACAGGGGTGTGTGCTGGGTCAGGATGGCTTTGCTGGACTCGACCACAAACATCCAGTGAAGCTGTCAAGTAGCTTGTGTTTTATTTGGTCAGGAGAGACCATGAACATCAGTCACAGAGCAAGTGTTGTAGCAGGCCAGACAGCTCATGATGTTTTTAGAAAGTGAACTAGTCTGGTGGTAAGAATGTTAATCTGGCTCCCTACTACTTTTGTTTAAAAAGCAAAGTTTATTTTAGGAAGTAAACTTAGAGAATTGGTGCACACCCTGGAACTTCAGCTAGAATCACCATACTGTGTAAAACATGAGGGAACTCTCAGACAGATTTTGAAAAATAACAGCCAAATCTGGGCAGATTTTCTGTGGGGTTTTGGCAGGATACAGCTGCCTGGTGGTGTGTGAGCTGCTGCAGAACCGTGGCAGCAGCTTGTGTTCTGTAGAGCTTTAGGAGTGCACTTGGGGATGCTCTTTACCTGCAGTGTTTCTGACTTGTTTTTGTCGTGCTGTTGTAGCACAGGGGCCACACTCTCTGCCTCTGAAAGCCCCAGCAAGACAGACAAGGGTAGGACTGAGGGCAGCCACAGGATGTGCAAGGAGTGTGGAACTGCACCAGTTCCAGCAAGTAGGGTAAAACCCACCCCTGAGATGTGTGAAGTAGATAATAGCCAGTTACTGAATGCTTCAGACTCGGAGGAAACTACCTCAGCGCTCTTAAACCAGAGTCAAAAAGTTGTGAAAGGCTTGGCCGTCCCTGCGGAAGAAGGAGAAAAGCAGGATGTTGCATCAAGCTTTGATGAGCTAGACAGTGAAAAATTTCGTGAGGCAAACAACACAAAGCCATTGAGAAACAGGGAAATTGGAGAGAAAGGAGTGAAAAACAGAAACCAAAAAACCTTTGAGGTGTCTTTGCCTTCATATGATCATTGGCGTAACATCAAATCTCGTGTAGATTTGCAAAGCACTATGATCCAGAACAGCACCACGTCTGACAAAACTGATCATGGAAACAGAACCTGGGAAGAGAGATCTGACACTGAGTCTGCCCAAAAAAGCAGAGACACTCCTGTGACTTGCAAGTCTGAATCTGATTCGTCTATTAATAGCTCCATCATAAATAAAGACAAATGGTGGAAGCCAGTATCAGATCAGGAATGGCTGGAGATTTTCAAACCCAAAAAGAGAAATAGACATACATGCCGTGGAAAAGATAACAGCTGTTTGAACAAGAGATGAAATGTACCTGCTCAAAAAGATTTTGAGTTTGTTGCCTTTAAGAAATAAGCATAAGCTAGACTTACATAGAAACTTAGGTGTATAAGTGCTCAGTATTATCTCAAGCTATGTTTAAAGTAACTGCTGTTTTAAATTTAGTCTATCAACCTGAAAAGTAACAAATTTAAAATAAAAATAGCTCTTAAAGTATCATGATTCTATTTTTATGCATTTATTTTTTCTCCTCTCTTATCCCCAAGAGCTGTGTGGGCAGGAGAAGCTGCAATACCATATAACCTAGCCAAATAAACTAATTGAGAAAATCTTATGATTTTTTTTGAAGTCCCAGGTGTTGCTTGTAACTCTGATGGGTCAAATATGTTCTGCCCAGAGCTGGACTTGTACAATGACGTTTCTGTGAGGCAAGAAACATACCCAGGTTTTGTGTGATGCTTTAGTGACTGTGTTATTTCTATTGAAAAAATCATATTTTGGCTGGGCAAGAATGTAGGACACAGCTCTGAGCACAGACTGCTGCCTCTGTCAGGGCAAGAAATGAGATGGCAAGATTTAAAGGACAGCAATCTGTCCACTCTCCAGTTCATGGGACTCTGTCCTTCTGTTTGTGCTGTGGGAGGAGAAGGACATAGTTGGGGATGAGCAGGATGAGGTTTCTAATGCTGAGAAGTGCCAGAAGAAGACTCAGGTGCCTCAGTGATGTTGGAATGTCTCCGAGATAAAAACCTGCTCTGCATTTACAGAAGTGGCTTTGTGCCTGCATAAGCAAAGGCATTCAGAGCTGGGACTTGCTGTGGATTTGTTCTGTTGGTTCCTCTATTTCCTTTCAAAAAAATTGATTTACCAGCTCTATTTTAGAAGGATTTCTGAAGTTTCACAGCGATTTCATAGCTGCTTTTTAGCCAGAGGAGAGGAACCTTCCAGCTGGTGGTTTGACAAGCACAGTAAATGAACAGCTGTTTAAACCTGCTCACACTGTTTGCCAGCAAGCCTGCCCAGCATCCAAACAGCTTAAATGTTATGGAATGGAAAGATCTGATGTATGGATGCTTTCATTCTGCATGGCTTTTGAAACAGAAATATTGTAGAAATTGTTGCTGCAGTGAGACAGACCTGTTCAGAAACAAGGTGAATGGGCAGCCACTGAAAAAGAATGCTGGCCTGGCACATTCCCACGTGCCTCAGCTGAGCTTCACACGCTGTGTGGGCTCTCTCTAGTTTCCACTGCCCATAAATCATTGAAAATACTCCACTGCCCTTCTGTCTACCCTGACCTTTCTTATCAACTCCCCCAGCAGCACCAATGACACACTGCCATCCCTCCAAATCCCTTTTGAGGCTGGATCATGAAAGCTGCTTTCACTTTTTGTCTTGCCCTATTTGTCTTGTCCTTGAGTGAATTTTAAGAGAAAAGGAACAAATTCAACCCGGGCAGTGCAGCTAGAATGGATCTACTCCAATTAGGGGGGGCTGTGCTACCCATTTGGGATTTGCTGCTGAGCTCTCCAGTTTTCTTGATGCCCACATTTGGTCCTGGGGCCCTGCTAATTGGAGATGGATTGACTCAGTGCAAATCCCTGACTGTCTGCTCTCCAGCCTCTGCTGACTCGGATTTGCCAGGCAATAAATCCTCGCCTGTAAATGGGAGGAAGGCAGGAGCATTGCTTCTGTGAAGGGATTAATGGCAGAGACCAAACACAACATTCCTCCTGGGAGTTGAATCTGGATCCTCCAGTTTTCCATCGCCGCTTTCAGAGTGCTGATGATGTAGTTTGTGTTTAGGGAAGGGTGCTGGCACCTCCCTGTCAGCCCAGCAAATATTTTTGCCATGAGTTCCTGAGTTCTGGAACAGCCAACAAGGAGGCTGTTAACAGTCAAATACCTTCCCCAGTGGCAGAGGGGATTGTGAAATCCCAGAGTGCAGGAGTCATTCCTGTGTGCTCTGACTTGGTGACTTCATTTATGTTGGGCCAACGTTTGCTGGCTTTGGATTTTTATCTCAATTCTCATTTTGCAGATGGAGCATCAGCAGGTACTTGATGAGTGTGCTCCTGAGCCATTTCCTGCCTCAAAATCAAACCTGTGTCTCCTTCCTTTCCAACCTGTGTGTTTTCCAGGACAGGCCCTGCTCATCTCATCTCCTCACATCCCTGTTCCAGGCTGCTTGTTCCCTCACGTCTCCACAGAACCTTTCCTTGTCAGAAACACAGACATGAGCTTTTCTCTCTTAAAAGAGATCCTGTTTTATCCCAGTGTTTTATGGGAGAAGTGAAATGGGACACAGCAGACACTCATGAGCTGGCAACTCTCATGAGGGCTTTTTCCTAGATTGAATGTCAGTTAAAAATACACCTATTTTTAACAGTCTTGCCAGGTATGGAATGCATTGTTACACCAAAAGAAGTATCTAAGGAATCTTTAATGAAATGTCATCAATTCAAAGAGAATATTTGCTTTAAAATACACATCTTTTTCCATTATTTGCCAGTCCAGGCAGGGTTAGCACTCTGCTTCTCTTGTGTTCACAAGTTGATGAAGTGGTTTACTCCTGTATTTAAAAATAAAGAAAGCCAAACCTCTTTGGGAAAGCTCTCCTGTGACCTCTGAAGTGAGATGATGACTGTAAAACACTGTGAAACTCCCTTGAAAGGTACACCTACAAATATTAATTTACTTAATGGTTGATTAGAAACAAAAAGGGATTTGGGTGTGAGAGGGGAGCGAGTAGCAGAGTATTGGGAAGAACAAAGTATTGCCTTTCATGGGCTCTTTGCAAGGTTAAACACACACTCAAGCACATGGTCATGGAGCTGGTTGAGACTGGTTAAATGTCAAACCCTCGTCCTCAGAGGATGAAATTCATCTAGGGAAGCTGTTAAACATGGGAATGCTCTGAGGAACAGGGTGATCTCCCAAGTTTCTTGGTTTCCTTGGCTCAGGGCCCACAGTTATTTATGTTGTGCCACGATTCTCCCTTGAAAGTTTAAAAAGGATGGTGATGCTGTTTCTGCCAATGTCTTAATTTTTTTTTTAACAGTGGAACAGAAGGAAACATGGCTCAGAATTCCCTTCGCATGGCTTCTCCTCTCTTGACATCCACTCAGAAGAGCAACGTGAGTTCTGGGAATTTCACTGATGAAGATTCCCCTCTGGACATCAGTGACTTGGCAGTGACTAAACCAACAAAGAGATACTCCGTGAAAGCAGTCAGTATTTTATTGCACAATGTCCTTGACTGATTTTAAGAGGAATTATGGGGAATTAGGACTGGTGGTAGGAATGCAAATGTCTCCTGGCATGGAAGAACTGGGGATTCAAATGATGACACAGGAGGCTTATGGCAAGGGTGATGACATATTTTTTTAAAAATAACTCCTTGTTGCCTCAATATGTCTTGGACTGCATAAGTATAAAGGAGTTTTTAAAAAATGAATAAGGTTTTGGAATGAAAAGCCTCGTGAAAATGGATGCTGGTTAATTGGTAATTCCACTAAATATCTGAGCTCACATGGATGCAGTTATCAGAAACTATTGGACACTCTTTCTTTCCTGTTCTGCTTGGTCTTCTCTCTTTCTCATGTCTTTATTCTCCCCTTTATCCCTGAAGTACCTCTCTTGTGAGTGCTCCATATGGAGCATGTGGAAATCTGTTAAAAATGGCACTAGGAAAGAGCTCTGTGTTTATCAGAAACACCAGCAGTTAGAGTTTGTTACTTTTGCAATATTTTGAACAGAAACATTTCAAAATCAAAATGCTGATTCTTGATGCATTAGAATTCTTTGAACTCCTCCAAAAAAAAAGATCCTTGCATAACTTTGGCTCCCTCTGTGTCCTGCAGGACACCAGTTCCCTGTTCTGGAAGCTGGAGCGTTCGTTGGCCCAGTCCCGACAGATGCTGGCTGATCTGGAGCGCAGCCTCCTCCACGCAAGCCCTTCCTGCATTTCCAACATCAACCACATGAATAAGGTACAGATTGAACTCCCAGGGCAAGGGTGAGGTGCTCAGGAATACTGATTGGGAACATCCTTTCCCTTCTGCTTGGCTTGCACTGTATTAGCAAAGCATGAGGAGGATATTGGTTATGAAGAGACAATTCCTGCATGCCTTAGTGCTTGAATTTTTTATGGGATTCTGTTTGGCTGCTCAAGGTCATGACAGGATTTGACTCCTGCATGTGTCTGAACAGATGGAAGGCAGAAGTCATTTTGGGGCAAGCTGTAGGAGGTCTAGAAAAAAGTGAGCACTGGTTCTTTCTGCCTTGAAGGAAATGAGATAATTTCTCAGGCTCAGCACACACTCACTGCTCTGCTGTCCCAAAGACTTGCAGTCAGAACTGGTTTATTATTATATTCATGGAAAGGAGGGCAGTATAGGGAATAGCTGGTATATAGGAGACTTTGGGTGTAAATTTAAACCAGAAGTTCAGCTTAAATAAATGCAGAGTTCTTGTGGGTTAGTAGTTTTAGCTCCTTCATTGCAGGGTCAGAGAATATATTCAGTGGTCAAAGAAAAGAACCTGTATGTAGCTGTCACGGCAGTTTATTTTATGAGCACAAGTGCTGATAAAGTTCCTGTTGAGTATTTGGGCAGTAGAAGTAATCAGAGAAAGGGTCACTTGTTTGGTGGATAAATATCCATAAGAATTTCTACCTTCTTTGACAAGCACATTGTACCTTTTGTCCCTAGAAATGAGCACACTTGTGCTGGTGTATATCCCAAAGGGAGGCTTTAGGCTCCTGCTTTCAGAGCAGTGCTGAACCCTCATCTTCATCCTCACACGTATCACCCCCCTTCTAAAAACTTGCACTCTTTTTAGCCTTAGATGAACTTGACCAGAACAACGTTGCTGTAAGGAACAAAGCCATTTTTATAACATTCAGAACCATAAACCCTTCGCTGTGCTGGGCCTGAGTGTAAAGGTTGTGTGCCAGCGTTTGCATAAACTGAAAGGATATTTTGTTCCGAAGTTCCTCTGCAGGATTTCATTCAGTGGCAAAGACAGCAGCAGTTTAGTCTTTTGCAAAGACTCCTGAGTAGGAGGATTCCTGAAAAGCTCCCTGCACACAGTGCTTGCTTGTGGCTCTTGCCCAGCCCCATCAGCTGTCTGGCTCCTGCTCACTGCTTGGCACGTCACAGCTCTGCTACTCCGGCTGCCCGTGACTCTGCTTTAGAATCTGATGCTGCATTTTTGAGCTTGGAAATTGGCTTCTCCTTCAGCACGGGTGCTTTAGTGGATAGAAAATGAAGCAAACTCGTGTTTGTAGTGGCGGGAGCAGATCCTGAGCCACATCTGTGGAACTTTGATCTACTTTCAGAGCGGTTCTGGGCAAAAACTCGTCAAGCGTGTTTGAGTTAATCTATGCAGGCCAGCTAACCTGTGCTTAAAACCAGGCTTACCTGGGGCTGTTTTAAACTGAGCTTTAGAATGTAATAAATATGAGATACAGCCTTTAATATTTTATCAAGAGGAATTGGTACATGCTGGATTCTGTGCCCTGCTTGAGGAGGGAGGAGAATGGGGAATTAAGAAGTGTACCCCTGCTGCTCACCAGCTTGAACCTGGCAGCTCTGGAAATTCTATTCTCTGAATCCTTTGATTTCCATGTAGTGTTTTTACATTACAATAGAAACAACAGAACTTGCAGGAACTCTTCACAGGAGCCAGTTATCTGCTGCAGAAGAAAGAGATGCTAAGCTTCCTTTTTTTCTCTGTGATGTTCCCTGAGCATGAAGGTGTTTTCAGCTTGATCTTTTTTTGTTTGCTTCCCTCTTTATAAATGCATCTGCAATATTAATACACTTTATGGATTTTTTGAGATGGGCCTGGCACAGGATTCTAAGTGCATTTCCTGTAAAACTCTTGTGACTACTGTAACAGCAAACAAATATTGAGTCAGCAAGTAGTTCCTTTAGTCAAATAATTAAACTTTTCTTAAGCATGTTCCTCATTCTTGGGGCAGTCAGATCTCCCAGCTTTATTCTCCAGTACCTGCAATCTCCTTATTGTAGTTAAAACCCTTCTGTGTGTTACAGATAACAGGATCAAGGATGTGAACATTGTTGAATGAGAGATTGGGAAATTTTTTTCAGTGCCAAGGCCAAGGGCTGTTTTAGGATACTGTTCCTGGGCTCAGAGCCCCAAAAGTAGAATGTATTGAATAGAGCTGCCTCAGAATACCCAAAGCAGCCTTGCCTACAGCAGATTGTTTTTTTCATTTTGAATCAGGAAATTTCTCACTCTCTGATTATTTGTCCTCCTATTGTGGATTGGATGCTTGCAATAGGCACCACCTTGTCTGGTTCTGAGGACAAAAGAGTAACCAGATACGGTTAAAATCCTGAACACCTCATGAAACTGAATAAGAACCAGCAACAATGAGGAGAAAATCTGGCAGAAAAAAATAAATTTTCCAGTGCTGACACAACCCAAGCTCATGGCTGCAAAGGGAGGTTACCCCACAGCCAGCTGGGCTGTGACACTGTGTGACACCAGGTTTCTGGTGTGGATCAGCCTCCATCCAGTGGGAGCTGGTGCTCAGTTCTCTCTTGGATATTCCAGCTGCAGCCCCTGAGCTGTTTGTGCCCTGTGGAGCCAAACGTGCTGTGCCCTGGGGAGCCAGGCTGGTTTGCAGCACCCTCGTGTTCTGCTGGTTCTGCATTAAACCTGGAGACTCTGAGGCTTCTCTCAGAGCTCTTCTCTGCAGAGTGCAGCTGATGGGGCACTTGGAGGAGATGGATGCTGAGTAGCTGGAGTGCCAAACCTTCCTGGGCACAGAGAGAGCTCTTCTTTTCCTAAAAAGAGCCCTGAGGTAAAAGCAGCCAGAGGTTTTATAGGTTGAAGCCAGCACTGTGACTTGCATCCTGAAACCACTGCTGTTACAAAGCTTCAGGAGCAAATCCCCAAAAGTGCTGAGCCCTGTGCTGAGGCAGCAGAGTGGGGAGAGCACGCTGAGCCTACAGAAATAATCACATTTGCCTCAAGTGAGAAAGAGCTCAAACAAACACATCACAATCCACTGTAGATCCATTACAAGAATGAGTGGCTCTCCAAGTCACTGCCTAATGCATAATTCTAATTTTCATTCTGTGTTAAAAAAGCACTGAATCACTATGGTCAGTTAGATATGAAGATCTGAAGCAGAGCAGGTCCAGAAATAACGAAACATTTGTGCAGTTTCATATACAGAAGTGATTGAATTGATTTTGCTTGTGTTCGTTTGGTTTTAAATTGCTTTGAAACTCATTTGAGGGCAGGTGCACTGATAAACATCAGGGAAATTTCCTCCCTAGCTGCCAGTGATTTAGCCATTCTCAGTCAGTTGTTTTGCCTCTAGAGAGAAGTTGGGTGGAGGCAAGTTGAAGAACTCAGGAGGAAAGCAGTGAGTAAAAGGCTATATTCGGTTTTGGACACAGCAGCATGTGCCACTGCTCATAAATGGTGACTCAGTGGCTGGCCTGAGGCACGAAGATCACTTTCCTCAAAAAAAAAATTATTTCCCAACACCCTATGGTGGCCCTGCAACTGTTGCCTTTCTGTGAAGTACTTTGTTTCCCTTTTCCTCTTTATATTTTTACTCTATGTTCTTACTCTGTTTGCAGTGTGAAAATGTGTGTAGTAAATTCACATAAATGTGAATGTCATATATTTCAGATGAAATGTTCCTGCTTTTTAATTAAAATCTTTTACATTTTCTGCAGAGGAAGAAGTTTTTTCCAGCACAGAGGTAATTCTGAGGACCAGAGATCATCGACCCGGCAGCTATAATGGAAAGTTACCTCATTTTTTTCTGTGGTCCTCCTGAGTGTTTGAAAGACTCACAAGTGGCAAGAAGATGTGACTCTGCAGGAATGTATTTTATCTTGAAATAAAACACAGAATTACGCCAAGATTAACAAAGCTATTTTTATACATGAGAGCTCAGGTTAAAGACTAGCTTGTTTTTTAAGAATCTTATGTGTGTAATTGTTACAACATAGGAACTATTTTTCTTTTTTTTTTTTTCTTTTTTTTTTCTTTTTTAATGGTGGCTCAGAAATATTTATAGAGTATGACACAGCCAGGCGTTCTCCTTTTTTTTTAGCATATTGTTTTTGTTCTGAATTTCTTGCCTTGTAGAGAGAGAGATGAATAATGTTTATAGGAAGTTCCCAATTAGTGTTGTAAGCAGGAACTGCCTCCAATGTTCCTGAAATGGGAGAGCTGTCACCCACAAGATGGGCAGAACAACTTTCCACACTCAGGAGCTGGTTCTTCCAACAAAAGTTTATGGGATCAGGTGTGTATGGCCTCTGTTTGCACTGTAGAGGTAGCCAAGTATGATGTGACCTTTTTTAGCATTTAAACTGGATTTATCTTTGCTGATTGGGCAAGATGTGCTGTTATCACAATTCGAGCTTATTTTTTAACTAAGAGATCAAATAAGTTAATAAAGGTGATACCTTGCTGTGTTTCCCTTGCCCATTTAACACATTTAGCACTGGATTTCTGACACTTCTCAGCACAGACACACGAGTGGGCTGCCGAGTCCTGTGTAGGTTGGGAGCACTTTGGGACACCAGTGCCCCTCCCACTGCCCTGTGCCAGCGTTTTTCCTGCTGGGACAGCCAAGGGTGGGAGTTTCTGCTCCATCCACTGCCACCAATTATTGCAGAGAAACACAACACTCCGTGGATTCTCCTCATTAACTCTTTCATTTCATTTTCTGCTTTCTCTTTAATTATTCCAGTGACAGCCTTTCCTACAGGTATTAATGGCCCCAGAATTAGGTGGCCAGTTCTGATGAGAGCTGCTGTTCTCCAGACTCTTTCCCTGCCTGCTCACCAGCGTTACCCACAGAGGGAAGCTCAGCTGTTCCAGCTCTTTCCAAGTTTCCTCAAGCCTTTACAGTGCATTAATTCCTCTACCTGCACAGAACCTTCTCAGGCTCCATCCTCACAGTCTCCTGCTCTGGGTATGACAAGAATTCCCCCTAAAAAGCCAATGATAACGATGCCATGATGCTCATCCTGAAGCTGTCCAGCAGCTACACAGAGAAATTGGTGCAACTTCCAAGCAGCAGGTGCGTTTAAATGTGTTTGAGGTTACTGCATGAACTCACTGAGTTTAAACCCCTTGAGAGTTTAAAATGATGACTTTAAAATCAGTATAGAAAACTGAGCTCAAGTGATGCAAGGATCTGCAGAGCCTTAGGATTTTGTGTCGGGGCTGCCCTGGATTTGTGGAATGGGAATTAGGGGAATAACCGGGTTAATTTATTCAGCACTGACTTAAAACCCAACTGCATTATTGACCACTCTCTGATGCTCAAATGGAAACGCTTCAAACTCGGTGCCTTATTTCTGGAAGCAGTTCAAATACTCCAGGGAGCCCTTTGCTATTGTATCCTTGGACTGAATTATTATTTAAAGACAACAAAGCTTCTGTTCAGTCGCGGCCTTTCCGCAGGGTGGATGCGAGCTCCGGTCATTGACTTTGGTAACGGGAATTGGTGTTGGAGCTCCGGCGCTCAGAACGAGCTGCGCCTGTGTGTGCAGGTGCAGTGGGAGAGGGGTGAAGATGGGCGCTGAGAAGGGACGGCCGTGCTGCCGGTGCCCGCCGTTCCTGGCGTTTCCTGAGCTGGGGAATCACCTCGGTGCCCGCGGGGGCCGCTAAGGGACGTGTCCCCTCTCCGCGTTCATGTCCCCGTTCGGTGTCCCCTCTCCGTGTCCCCGCTCCGTGTCCATGGCCCCTTCCCGTGTACCCTCTCCGTGTCCATGTCCATGTCCCCGTTCGGTGTCCCCTCTCCGTGTCCCCTTCCCGTGTCCCCACTCCGTGTCCCCCCCGGGGCTGCGCGGTCCCACCTGCCCGCGGGGGGAGCGGCGCTGCAGTTCCGAGCGCGGCCGCCAGGGGCGCGGCGGAGGCGCGGCGCAGTGCAGGGGCGGGGGGCGGGCGGCGCCGGTCGCTCCTGCCCGGAGCGCGGAGCCCCGAGCGCGGATACCGGAGAGCGGATACCGGACCGGGAAGCGCCAATACCGGACCGGGATCCACCATGAACAGCATCAAGAGCGTGCCGGCGCGGGTGCTGAGCCGCCGCGGCGGGCACAGTCTGGAGGCGGAGCGGGAGCAGTTCGACAAGAGCCAGGCAAGGACGGCGGGAGGGGGCCGCGGGACCGACCGCGGTTACGGTCCCGGTTTTAGTCCTGGTCCCGCTCCCGGCTCGGGGACGGGGTGGGCCGGCCATTTCCGCGGGGCATCGCCTCGGGGCGCTCTGAGCGCGGGGGCTTCTCGGGCGATGAGATGAGACGGGATGGGGGGCGCGGGTCCCCGCCGGGCTCCGGGGAAGCCCCGGTGGGGCAGCGCGGCCGCCGTCCCTCCGCCCGTCCCCGCGTCCGCCTGTCCCCGGTGCCGGCGCCGTGCGCTCCCCCGCCCCCACCTGCGCCGCCGCTTCCTCCCGGCGCGGCCGCGGGACGGTCCCGCGTGGGCACCCGCCCGTCCCGCCGCCCCCGCGCCCGTCCCCGCGGCCGCGGCCCCGCCGTGCGCCGCCGCCCCCGCGGGCAGCCGGGCCCCGCGCCGGCGGTGCGCCCCCCCGCACCTCCCGGGCCTTATCGCAGGTAAACACGGCCGGCAGCACGCAGGGAAAGTTTTACGGTGTCGGCGGGAGCGTGGCCGAGCCCGGGGGCTCCGCGGTATCCCCGCGCCCCCCGCCCCGGGAATGGGCATCTCCGCATCCCTGCCGAGCCCCGGCCCCAGTGGCACCGGGGATGGATTCACCCCTGCCCCGCGGCTCCGGGTCACCCGCGGGGTCACCCAGCGGGGACCGGGGTGTTTGGACCCACGGAGGGAGGCAGAGTAGAAACAAAGTCAAAAGGCGTTTGTGCTCCATCGTGTCCAGGCTTGGCCGGGGTGTCCGTAGTCCTGTGGCCCCCACGGGGTGGGCAGCGGTCGGGCACTGGTGGGGCTGGCATATGGCTGGTGGGAAATGAGGGACTCAGACAGCGTGGGCAGGGATGGACAGAGAGATGGACAGAGTGACGGGCTCGCTGCTGCCCCAGCAGAAATAACAGTGCCCTCCCGCATGCCTCCTCTGACCCCTCTGCTTTTGCAGGCTGTGCATTCGTCGCAGATGTTTTTCTCTTTGCCCCTTTGCTTTGCGGTTCCTTCCTCAGCCCCTGGGCTGGTTTGGCCGCGGAGAGCGCCAGCGGAGGCAGGTGGGAATTTCAGGCCTCGCAGGGTCACGGTGCTAGGTAGGAAACGGAGCTTGCTGGGTTTGGGGAGCAACACGAGAAAACCGGCAATTCCGGTTCCCTCTGGACGCGTCTCCTTCAATCGTCCCACTGGGCACCGCTGATAAACGATCGCGGCGGCCGCGCTGCCCCGTGCGCCGCCCGTGCCGGCCGGGCAGGAGCGGGGTCCTCCTCCTCCCGCCCTTCCAGGGCGTTTTGGGCTTTTCACTGGGACTTGTGCTCTGGAAATCCGCGCAGTCACAGGGATGCTGTGGGCAGAGATGTGCAGGGCAAGGAGGTGGTTGGGCTTTTAGCTCTCCAACCCCAGGCTCGCTGGCTGATGGTCACATTCACTGCCCAGAACTGACCTTTCCTGCAACTGCTAAAAACTGTCCTAAAGGAGCTTTATCCTGGTGTGGTTTCCTGTAGTGGTGCTTCAGGGAGAGCAAACTGTTCAGTGTCAGAACATGGGTATTGATCTGCCTTTTACCTCTAATTATAGCAGTGCCCAGCCGGCTGCCGGTCGCCTCTGTGTCACGGGGGTGCTGGTGGCACATCCCCTCCTCATCTCTGTGTCACAGGGGTGCTGGTGGCACATCCCCTCCTCATCTCTGTGTCACGGGGGTGCTGGTGGCATGTCCCCTCCTCATCTCTGTGCCACAGGGGTGCTGGTGGCACATCCCCTCCTCATCTCTGTGTCACAGGGGTGCTGGTGGCACATCCCCTCCTCATCTCTGTGTCACAGGGGTGCTGGTGGCATGTCCCCTCCTCATCTCTGTGTCACAGGGGTGCTGGTGGCATGTCCCCTCCTCATCTCTGTGTCACAGGGACGCTGGTGGCACATCCCTTCCTCATCTCTGTGTCACAGAGATGCTGCTGGCACATCCCCTCTGCTGCCTAAAGATTCTGTACCAGAATCCAGAGCCCCATCACCTTTTCCCTGTGAGGGCCTGGGTGATGTCTGTGGTTACAGACAGGAGTTGCTGACCCTGCTGTGATCCCAGGTCCTTGTGGGTGACATGAAGGTCACCTGCTTTCCCTGAAAATGCTTTTCCATGTCTTGTGTCAGGGTGATGTAGATGTCCCCCTTGGAGAAGCTGTGTGTGGGAAGTAGGAAATCACCATCCCACAGCAGGTGCTTGCTCGGCAGCCTGGCAGGAGAAAAAAATTGTCTTTTTCTGGTGCCAGTTTTTGCTTTTCTTAAACATTAAGGTTAAGAATCCAATGAGCTCTGGAACCTGCAGGATTGCATAGTGTGTGACTGCCAAGTGGTGTTTTCCTGGTGTAATTTGGGAAGGAGCAGCGTTAGGAAGGGAACTCTGGAGTTTGTAGCTCAGCTGTTCTGACAGCTCTCGTGCTGCCTGGCCAGGGAGGTTTCCAGCTGCCAAAAAAAAATAAAGTCTCTCCTGCTGTGGCATCATGCTGGGACCCAGCATCCACCTGCCAGATGGGGATTGGTACCCCGTGGGCTGCCAGGGCTCTGGGGAGCCATGGGCGGGAGGACCAGCCCTAATTAAAAGCAGCCTGGAACGAAAGGGTGGATGTTAAACTGTGCTCCTTCATTTGGGTGCTTTGATCCTGCCTTTAGTCACCGGCTTGGTACGTGCAGGCTGTGAGCAAAGCACTGGGGCTGCACCCCTGTGGGCTCCCACAGCCCACGGCCAGGCAGGTTTTGGGGTTGGCTCCTCACCCCAATGCCTGTCAGGGATGGGGAACAGTCCACAGGTTGCATCAAAGTTTTGGCCAGGCTGGTTGTGCACCTGCAGTGACAATCAGGACCTGCCCATCTCCGGACATGCCAGTGGTGTCCCCAGAGGTTGGGTCAAGGGTGAATCTCCCCATTTTGGAGCCATCCTCCCCAGCCTGGCTTTGCCAGGCAGCCAGCAGGAACATCCTGACTGCAAGGCTGCAGCATTGCCCCATGCCCTTCCCTGGTGCCACCATCCCATTTTCCTGGATCTCCTGGCCAGCCTGGTGCTTGGAGGCAGTGAAAGCACACCTGGGCTGGCAGCCCTGAGGGACTGGCATTGGTTTGGTGCCATATTTGGGATCATGCTGGACACAGCATCTCGTGGTTGTGCTGTGAGTGTGCTGGGGCTGCCTCTGCATGGGTCCAGTCCTTGTGCTGGACATGAAATGGCTCAGTGAAACCTCTGAATCACCAAGGATGAAACCAACCTCTCCCACAGCTCCTGGGCTGAATTTTGGCTGGTCAGGCTATCAGTGAGACTAAGGGCAATAAATGCAATAAAACCAGCACTGCCAGTGGGAATTACAGCTCAGTTTTGGGACAGACCAGCAGGGTCCCAGCCCACTGAGCAACTGAGGTTCTGTCCCTGGGGATAGGGGACAACATTTCCTTTCCTGGGGGTCTGTCTGTCTCACACTGACCCTTCTGGCTGCACCTCCTCCAACTCCTGTGGGGCTTGAGTTCCACAGATGGGTTGGGATGAATATGAGAGGCTAGGACAGGCCTGTCGTAGGGCAGACAGCAAAACTCCCAGTTGGGAGATGTGTCTGCCCTGCTGCCTCTATGCAAAACAGCTCAGTAAAGATGCAGGAACTCCTTCAGCAGCTCTCCGCTGCAAGATGCATTTCCAAATCCTTCTTTGCCTTGGCTTGGTTGCTCCCTGGTCCATGATAAACCATCCTTTCTGTCAGTATCCCGTGGGAGGTGCTGGCATCCCTGAGGATCCTGGCCAAGCTGCCATCGAGGGCACAGCCTCTGCCAGCTCCAGGCTTTTGGGTGGCTGTGAAGGCACTTTGGGAGAGGCAGCTGTGCTGCAAGTGCCTGTTCCTGGGCACTCCAGGCTCGTTAACCTTTGGGGATAAGAGGATTACAGCAAGTCACCGGCTTAACTCTGCTGCTGCTTTACGGCCCCACATGGCGAGGTAACACCGGGACTCTCCCGGTGCAGGAAAGGCAAAGCCAGCCCCTGTCCCCAGCAGCTGGGCTCAGCCTTTTGGGACAAATTCACTCTTTGGGATGATTCTCAGCTTTGTTGCTGTCATGGTCAGTTCGTGGGTACTGTTCCAGGCTCTTTTGGGGTGGGTTTGGTGCATGGACACCTTTGACATTGCCCCTTCGGTGTCAGGTTCCTCCTGCATAAGTCAGGAGCACTCAATAACTCGGAGTCAGGTTCCTCCTCCTACAGGAAAGCACCTCATTTCAGGAGTGTCCCTGGACAAGCAGCCTTGTGGAAGCAGGTGCTTTCCTGGGCAGGTAGATAGGATTTTTATAAGGTTTTAGGGCTGTGGAGCTGCAGGGAGGGACCGAGTTCCTCTTCCGGCACAAGTGCTGGCAGCAGGGCTGCTTCCTGCCTTCCCAGCTGGGACCTTTTTCCTCTGCTGGTGACAGAGGGCTCATGGACACAGGCACAGCCCAAGCACTCCTGCGAGGGTGAAGCAGCTCACTTGTGTCTGAGGAGGAGGAGGAAGATCCTCATCAAACACAGCAACTTGGATTTGCCGTCAACATATGGGAGATGCAACCGACCCCAGTCTGGGATCATCTTTTGGAGTAAATTCCTAATTGAAAGTGTGTTGTGATCAAACGTATCAAAATATAGATAATCCCCCTCTGATAATCACATTGCTCTGGATTTTTGCTCCATCAAGATGAGCATTGAGGCTGCCACTCCCTCTTTGCTTGGGGGCTGCTTTTCCCCACGTGCTGTTTGCACGCAGCAACATCCTCAGAAGAACCCAAACCACTCCCCCGTGGTTCAAAGGCTCCTTTTGATTACACAAACAACCCTGGAATTTGGCATCTCACTGTTGTGCTTTAATGTTCCCGGGCACGGAGCTGAGTTCAGGCTGCAAAAATGCAAAAATTGGTTTCCTGGGACGGGGACAGCCGGGAGCACCAGCAGCAGTGGTCACATCCTGACAGATCCTGCTGGAGATGGAGGGGGGGCAGGTTTAATGGATGCTTTGTTTGTGGATGAAAAGGCCTATTCTGATGTGTTACAAATGACTTTGAGGTGACAAATGTGTTCTAAAATTCAGGGTATTCCCCAAAAGCACCAGCACTGCATTTTGGGGTGTCAGGGTAGCCATGGGGTTACACCATGTCTGACAGCCACTCTCCCCTCCTCTTGCAGGCCATCAGCATCAGCAAAGCCATAAACACACAGGAAGCACCAGTGAAGGAGAAACATGCCCGCCGTATCCTTTCCCTTGGCTCCCAGGATGGCACAGAAGAGTTTGGGGTGTGGGGGTGTCACCCCCTGATGCCGGAGCCACAGGAGATTTGGGAGACAAAGATCCATGCAGGGCTTTGTTGGGGGCTGGCATCACACAGGTTCATCCATCAGTGAGAAGGCAAACGAGGAGTGCAATAAAATTGCATTTCTTTGGCAGTAAAATGCAGAGGGCCCCAGTGTGCCCTCGGCAGGGGGAGGTGCACCCAAAAATGACACATGGGGGTTTTGTCTGGGGGTTTTATTTGAGGGTGCAGCATTGTGCTGGTGCTCACAGGGCACCCAGTGTCCCCTTTTCAGTGAAAGTTGAACAAGAACAGTCCCCAGCCTGGCCTGTCCCCTGCTCTGTGTGTATCCAGTTGGCCTTGACTGCACTGGAAGGGATCATCCTGGGGACACACCACGAGAAGGGAGCCTTCACCTTCTGGTCCTACGCCATCGGGCTGCCCCTGCCCAGCAGCGCCATCCTCAGCTGGAAGTTCTGCCACGTCCTGCACAAGGTCCTGCGTGACGGCCACCCCAACGTGAGTGTCCCCTCAGCAATGTCCCTCCTGTGTCACTGGCAGGGGGCAATTCCTGGCTCTTGTCAGCATCCATCTGCACAGGGAGTGGGATCCCTTCCCTACCCCAGCCACCTTTCCCAGGCTGTGGGGCTCTCTGTTGTCTCCCATCTTTGAAACTTTCCCGTGCAAATCCCCCACCTTTGGGTGTCACAGAAAGGCTGGAACTTCTCCCAGAGCTGCAGTGGTGTAAGGGGCTGGATTCCTCCTCTTCCTCAGCATCAAGGCAGACAGGCAGCCCACTGTGCCACATCCTTCCCTTTTTTTGTCCCCAGGTTCTCCAGGACTGCCAGAGGTACCGCAGCAACATCCGAGAGACGGGGGACCTGTGGGTGAGTGGGGCGGAGTGGAGGTTTGTGCCTCCCCAGGGGGTTTGGAGATGGTTGCTGAGGAACACTGTGGGCACAGAGAGGGTGAAGCACTACCTGAAATAACCTGCTGTCCCTTTGGGACATGGTTGTGTGCATGGTGGAGCCACCGGGCTGGCACAGGTCACTGGCTCTTGTGGGAGCTGCTGGATCTGGTTACATCACCCTGGATTCCCCTGTCTCCCCTGGTGTCTCTGCAGGGCCATTTGCACGACAGGTACGGGCAGCTGGTGAGCATCTACACACGGCTCCTGCTCACCAAGATCTCCTTCCACGTCAAGGTGAGACCCTCTGCCACCTCCACACCACCGAAATGAGGGGATGTGCCACACCAGCAGGAATTTTAGCAGTGACTGATGGCTTTTTCCTTCCTTTTCCAAAGCATCCCGAGTTCCCCCCGGGCCTCGAAGTGTCAGATGAGGTGCTGGAAAAGACTGCAGGGACAGATGTCAACAACATGTGAGTGTCCTGGTGGGGCCCAGTGCCCAGGGTGTGGTCAGCAGCTCCAGGACTCCCAGCTGGCAGTGTCCTGCTGATGAAACCACTCCAGGATGGGGCAGTCACCGGGGTTTTGTGAATTGTTTGGATAGTGCCTGATTCCTCCTGCACCCACAGAGCACTGTGAGGTGTAAATGCAGGGAGAAAAAGCCCCAAATTCTTGTCAGTCAGAGCCCTTGCTGTCATGAGGACTCTCAATGAACACGAGCAGGAGCAAAGATGTCACTGCTGCCCAATGATGAACTTTTGGTTTGTTTTGGCAGCTTCCAGCTGACGGTCGAGATGTTTGACTACCTGGACTGTGAGCTGAAGCTGTCAGAGTCAGGTGAGGAGGCGGCAGGGGCAGGTCCCTCCCGCTCGCCCCGGGGCTCTTGAGCAATAGTTTCGCTCTTTGGTCGGGAATGGAGTTCCGGGAGGCTGAGGTTGTAGGCTCAGGTCCCTCCTCCTCCCATGAGATTTCTGAGGTGGTTTCTCAGCTGGATTCCCCTGTTGAAGCTCTGTAGAGGCAGTTGTAGGAAAATATTTAGAGCATGTGGCTGCTTTGAACCCACCTGAGCAAGGCAGAGTGTTGTTTTCAGAGCAGAGCTGCTCTGAAATATGTTTTTACTTCTTTTTTGTAAAACCACATAATTCATATGCATTACACAAATCCCTTCTGTCCCTCTGAAGCAGAGGATGGGGCCGTACTTCTTTTTAAAGACTCATTTCCCCTCGCTGTAATGCCTCTAGGGAGGGCTGGAGGCCCCTGCTCATGTCTCTCACCTCCTTAGGAATTTTTAGATGGCTTAAAGAGGTGGCAGATTCTTCCTCTGTCAAGAGTCAGGAGCACAGAGCTGTCCTGGAAAACAGGGCACAGCAGGAGAGACTGTGCTCCCGGCTCCCGACAGCCTCCTGCTTCTCCTCCTGACCCAGTTATACAGAGAATTTATATTCATAAATACTTTAAAGCTGAGCGGGGAAGAAGCCAGGGTGGATGTGCAGCCTGGATCCCTGCCAAGGGAAGGGATCTGTTTCTGAGCAGGGGCAGGCGAGGCTGCGGTGCCGCCGGGCTCGTCCCCTGCCCTGGGATCCTCTCCCACATCCTTGCATGATTAAACAGAATGGAGCAAAACCTCTCACTTTCCCCAGCTGTGTTGTGAGGCAGCAGCTTGAGGGCAGCATCCTGGGGTTAAATCCCTTCTTTTTGGGGTTGGGATATCCAGGTAGAGCTGAGCACCCCTTCCCTCTGCCAGCGTGGTCCTGTTGGGTGTTTTTGCTGCTCGGAGTGGGGTTGTTCTCAGCTCAGGGCAGCAGCCCTGGCATTTCCCCTGCCCCACATCCGCCGTGGTTAATGATCAAGCGGCGTGGCCGGGCACGGGCGGCTCTGCAAACACGGCTCCCCTCAGTTTTCAGGCAGCTCAACACCTCGATGGCCGTGTCGCAGATGTCGGCGGTGCAGTGCCGCCTGGCCCCCCTCATCCAGGTCATCCAGGACTGCAGCCACCTCTACCACTACTCGGTCAAGTTAATGTTCAAGCTGCACTCCTGTGAGTCCTGGGGATGTGCTCCGTGCTGGGGTGGGCTTCTGGATCTGGGGATGAGGTTGGTGTGGATTGAGGCATCCATTGCTGCGTCCCTGTGTCCCAGCTGGGCTCTAGGGGCCTGCTCCATCCCACGCAGACATTCCACATAAAGGAATTAGAAGGCCTTGTTCTTCATTAATTCAAACCCACGTGCCCTGGGCTGCCACCCCCCTGCATGGGATCACAGGGCAGCACCCTGCCAGCAGCCTCCTGTGGGTATTTTGGAGTTCCCACACCCACATCTTTCTGTGCTGCATCCCTGATCCCTGTGCTGGGTTTGGGAACACCCCATTCTCATCCTGACCCCTCACATCCCACTCCCTCCTGGCTTTTACCCTGCTGACTTTTGCAGTGGAGGGGTCTGGGTGCATGTGAACACACATGCAGCCCTGGCTCAGTCACAGCTGTCCCTCCTCACCCAGGTCTGCCGGCCGACACCCTGCAGGGCCACCGGGACCGCTTCCACGAGCAGTTCCGCAGGTAACCGGGGCCCAGGTGGGGCAGTGGGGCTCCCCTCCCTCCTTCCAAGCCCCCTCTCATCTCCACTTTGTCTTTCCCTCCTCTCCAGCCTTAAAAACTTCTTTAAGAAGGCATCAGACATGCTGTATTTCAAGCGGCTCATCCAGATCCCTCGGTTGCCCGAGGTATGGCAGATTTGGTGTGTGCCCTGGAGAGCTTTTGGGTGCCCCCCTGGATGGGTTTGGGGTCTGGGGACACTGCAGAGGGACCCTCTGGCCCTGTCAGCAGCACAGGGCTGGCTCCCTCCCTTCTCTTGGCACTCAGCCTGCTGCAGTTCCTGACCCCCCTGCAAGGCTGCAACAACTTCTTGTCCCTACAGAGCCCCCCAAATTTCCTGCGGGCGTCCGCGCTGGCCGAGCACGTGAAGCCGGTGGTTGTCATCCCCGAGGAAGCCCCCGAGGATGAGGAGCCAGAGAACCTCATTGAGATCAGCACAACTTCCACCACGGAGCCACAGGTGGGGGCCTGGGGCTGGGATGGGGGGCAGGCTGCCATGTCCTGGCTCAGCTCAGCACCCTCTGTCCTCCCCAGATCACCTCGGATCTGTTTGAGCAAACCTTCGGGCCGCCCAACGGCGTTTGGGATGACAGGTATGGAGGGGCCAGCAGGGGAGAGTGGCTGCTGCCACCTGGGACCAACCTGCCTTTGTCCACAGGGATGCACAGATTGAGAGCCTGAAGAAGGAGGTGGAAACGCTCCATGCAGAGATGGAGAAGATTAAACTGGAGGTAAAGCCTGGCTGGGGAGCAGCTGGGGTGGGAGAATGGGGTGAGGTTTGGTGCTGTTTGCTTTGGAAACCCTGAAGGGATGCAGCAGGAGTGGGGTCCTGGCATCCAGTGTTGTGTTTTGGGACCTCTCCCAGTGCCAGGATGTGATTCCTGCTGGGGTGGGGGCATGTGGGACCTGTCCCTTGCTGTCCTGATGTTATCAACAGGGACAGAGTGACTGCAGGGGTAGAGAGGAGATCTTTCCTGTGCATCCCATGGCTGCTTTGCCCAAATTGCAGCGGGGGCACCTGGGCAGGGCTTTTGGGGAGGTCAGGGCCGTGCTCCAGTGCCCGGTGACCCCCACAGGCACAGCGCTACATCACCCAGCTGAAGGCACAGGTGAACAGCCTGGAGGGAGAGGTGGAGGAGCAGCGCAAGCAGAAGCAGAAGGCGCTGGTGGACAACGAGCAGCTGAGGGATGAGCTGGAGAGGCTGCAAAGGGTGAAGCAGGACAGTGACAGGTCCCAGCGACTCTGCGCCGAGGCCGAGAGTAGGTGTCCTGGGGTGTCCTGGGGTGTCCTGGGGTGCCCTGTGGTGCACTGGGGTGTCCTGTTGTGCCTGGGGCCCATGGGCTGCCCTCGCTGTGCTCACTGTGGGTCTCTCACCCCTGCAGAGAAAGCCAACGCCACCGAGATCCGCTACACGAAGCTGAAGGAGAAGCACAGCGAGCTCATCAACACCCACGCCGAGCTCCTGAGGAAGGTAACGCTGCTGCCTCTGCAGGCAGGGACTGACACTGAGGGCAGTGTCCCAGAATTAAATCCCTCCCATTTGGGGTTGGGGTATCCAGGGCAGAGCTGAGCACCCTTTCCCTCTTCCATCATGGTCCCTTTGAGTGTTTTTGTTGTTTTTTGGGTTGTTTTGCTGTTGTTTGGTCTGTTTCTGCCAATTCCTGTGGCCAGTATAGCTGGGGAGATATCACTTGTATCAGCAGTCATGGGAGGCTTGGCTCCAGTCCTGGAAAGGGGTTCTCAAGGGATATGCTGGTGATGGGGATTCTGTGTCTCAGTTGTGCCACTCACCTGCTTTGTTCTTTGCTTTGGGTGTTTTTGTCTTGCTTTTGTCCCTTCGTCCCTTCTTCCACCACTGGTGTGGCTCATGCCTGCCCAGTCCCCCTGCATTGGTCCCATCACCCTCTGAGCACCAGGCAGGAGGCACCCCTTGAATCCATGTCCACTGGCAGCCAGCATTTTGGATGCTGTGAGAAAGACATCTTGGAATTATGTCCTGAGCCAGAATTTGGTTGGAGTGAGTGTGGGGACAGTGAGGGTTCCCCTGGGAACACTGGGCGAGCCCCATGTCCCCCCACAGAACGCTGACACGGCCAAGCAGCTGACGGTCACACAGCAGAGCCAGGAGGAGGTGGCACGTGTCAAGGAGCAGCTGGCATTTCAGGTGGAGCAGGTCAAACGAGAGGCAGAGATGAAGGTGAGCTCTGGATCCTTCCCTGCCAGCACTGAGCCCTCCCCAGCCTGGGAAATGCAGTTTGGGAGCAAGGGAAAGGGGTGGTTGTTGTTTTTGGGCCCTGGTTCCATGGAAAGGTTGCCCTGGTTCCTCTTAGGTGGAAGGTGTTAATATTTGACTCATTTCTTCTTGCCCAAATCTGCCTTTTCTTCCCCCAAGAAAATACCACAATGCAAATTGATGGATTTGAGTGCTTTTATTCTCTGGGCTCAAGATGGGGGCTGCTCCCAAAATTCCTGGTGTGGGAAAAGGAGCCCTTCCAGGAGACACCCCCTTCCCAAGACCCCAAAACACCCTCCCTGCAAAACATGGCTGGGTTCATTCCCTCCATCCTGGCTGGTGCTGGGCGAGGCTGGGGCATGGCAGGGGCTGATCCCTGGGCACGGTGTGTGGGCACAGCTGGAGGACCAGAGCGTGCAGATGGAGCAGCTGAGGCAGGAGCTGGACGCCCGTCGGGACGAGCTGGAGCAGGCACAGCGCTCGCTCAGCCACGCCAAGCAGGTACGGGGCTGGGGGGGCAGCACGAGCCCAGGTCCCCATCAAACCCTGTCACAGGGGGAGGGACCTGCCACCACTGCTGAGCCAGGGGTTCAGCAGCAGCCCAAGGAGCTGTCAGAGGGCTGAGCATGGGGCTGGGCATGTCCAGAGCTCCCCCACCATGTGTCTGTTGGGCTCCCAGCAGTGACAGGGGGGTGACAGTGTGTCCTGGTCCCCCATGGCAGGCAGGTGTGGAGCTCAGTGCCCAGGTGGATGCTCTGCACGCTGAGAAGGAGGTGCTGAGGCGGTCGGTGAGCGAGAAGGAGTGTGAGCTGCTGTCCACACGTGGCCTCATCGAGGAGAAGGAGCTGCAGCTGAGCCAGGAGGCAGACAGGGCCACGAGGGAGATCCGAGAGCTCCAGGGCAGGCTCCTGGAGAAGGTACAGTGCTGTGTGAGGAGCCATCTGCCCCTCTCCTCACTGGGGTGAGATGTTTGGGGAGTGCCAGCTGATGTAGCCAGTGGGATATCACAGTTGTGGGATGGCTGGGTCTAATCCTGGAAAGGGGCTCTCGAGGGATGTGCTGCTGAGGGAGTCACCATCCCTGGATGTGTTTAAAAAAAGACTGAATGTGGCACTTGGTGCCATACTTTAGTTGTGTTAGGGCATGGGTTGGACTCGATCTTGAAGGTCTCTTTCAACCCAGTGATTCTGTGAATTCTGTGACTTCTGCTGATGGGGATGCTGTGCCACTCACCTGTTCCTCCTGCCTCACAGAGCAACCAGGAGCAGAGCCTGCAGCAGAAGCTGCTGGAGGATCAGTTTGGGGTCCTTCAAGAGACAGTGAGAGAAGCCCAGGAGATGCTGCGTGATGCCATGGCCAAGCTGGATGACCCCCTGCACCTCCGCTGCACCAGCTCCCCAGGTGTGTCCTGCTCATCCAGGGGGCTGAAACACTCTTTGCCTTCTCCCTCCTGGACAGATAATGTTACATCTCAGCTCTCCCATGGCATTTTTTCCATCATGCCTGAGGTGGTTGGGCTCAGACTTCCCAGGATGAATTTTTAGCTCTCATCTTCAGCACTATTTTGCTCAGATTTTAGTGCTATTCCCCAGGCAGGGATACACTTCCACTCAGTGGTGCCTCATGGAGTCAGCACTGGTGCAGACACCCACCAGCCTGGCTGTGCTAAGGAAATGAAATACAATTCCTTGCAGATTACCTGCTGAGCCGGGCGCAGGCGGCGCTGGAGTCCACGGATGCCCTGGAGAAGGGGCACGCGCAGTACGTGGCCTCCATGGCAGGTACCTGGGGCTGGGCACTGGCATTGCTCCCAGCTTGCTCCTGTTTCCATACATCCAGCGGCCCCCAGTGCCACTGGCAAGCGGCAATGCCCTGGTGACAGAGGGACACGGGCGGGGCTGGGGGGTTCCCCTGTGCTGGTTCAAGCTGGAGGGATCAATCCCAACATCTCTGAGTCTTGTACTGATCCCTGAGTACCTTCAAGGATGAGCTGCAGACCCCAGGGCCTGGCAGGGGATGCCCTGGGCTGGCAGCTCCTGACCCTGTGCTGTCTCTGGCAGATGCTGCAGGGCTGGTGGGGGCTCTGGCCCTCTTTGCACACCTGACAGCCGACACCATCGTCAACGGCAGCGCCACGTCCCACCTGGCCCCCACGGACCACGCTGACCGTGAGTGTGGGGATGCAGGGGGTGCTGGGGGGGATTTTTTCTCATGGGCCTTTTCTTTAGGGAGGCCATGCCTTTTTACCTTTTTACCAAGAACAGCACATTCCCCTTTCTCCCCTTCCCAAAATTCCCTGCTCCCTAGAGCCCCTCCCTGAGGCATTGCTCCTGGAAACTCATTTTTAATCTCCTAGAAGACATTTGCCAGATGCTGCTGGTGCTGAGCTGTGGATGAGGGGAGGAGGAAGATGAGGGTGGGCAGGGCTGGGATGAAGGGACCCCTTGCTGTGCTCTCTGCAGGGCTGACAGAGACGTGCCGGGAGTGTGGCCAGCGGAGCCTGGAGTACCTGGACAAGCTGAAGGACAGGCAGAGGCTGGGCAGTGCTGAGCTGGGGGATGTGAGGGGGGCACTGCGAGGGGTCCTGCAGCTGGCCCAGGTAGGAGATGGAGCCCAGCACAGCCAGCTTTCCACTCATGGCTGGCAGGGTGGGTCCCAGGGAGCACTTTGGGGTGGTTTGTTCCCCATACCCACAAGTTCTGGTGCTTTCCTTGAGCCATCTCAGCTTCTGAGCACTGAGACCCTTCCTGGTGGTGCACAGAGCTGGTCACCCTCAGATCAGCTGAAGTCTTTCAGCCCAGTAACCCCTATGGAAGGAAACTTCCCACCTTTCAGATATTTCTCCTTGTGAAGCCCCCATTAGTCTTTTCCTTTACACCACTGTTCAGCTCTCCAGACTCCTCTGGAGCAGAAACTGCTCCTCTGATGGACTTTTGTCACCTTGATTTGGGGCATTTCTTACCTCTAAGGTCCTCATGCCTGCCATGTTTGCTGCAAGCTGGTGGCAGATGTACAAGGCTGCTCCTGCAGCTTTAATTTTTTCGTGGGGGCAGGAAGGAATTGGACATCTTGATTTGTAGTTATTCCTTATAAATATTCCCTTCTGTTTCTCTGCCTAAAACCTCCTCATGCCTGCTGCCTCCTCTGGCAGGAGCTGAGACCCAAGAGCCTGGACATCAAGCAGGAGGAGCTGGGGGACATGGTTGAGAAGGAGATGGCCTCCACGTCGGAGGCGATCGAGGATGCTGTCAGGAGGATAGAGGTGAGACAGAGCTGCAGGATGGGCCATTCTGGGTCTTGGGGTGGCAGGTTGTCCATCACCCCTCCACCTTTCTCATCCAACCCTTCCTCTTGTGTTTCCCAACAGGAGATGATGAGCCAGGCCAGGAGTGAGAGCTCTGGGGTTAAGCTGGAAGTGAACGAGCGGTGAGTTTTGGGGAGGGATGTGTGACAGGTCTGTGCCTTGCTGGGCTGTGCTGTGCTCCAAAACAGGCTGGCTGGTCTAGAAAAAAGCACCATTTTCTGAGGCCAAAGCTTCCCTGGATGCTGAACACTTTTTTCTTGCTTCCTTCCAGGATTCTGAACTCCTGCACAGATCTAATGAAGGTCAGTGCTGCAGAAACCCATCTGGAGTGCACAAAACTGTAACCTCCCACCAGCAGCAGCATCAATCCTCCTCTGTAAGACCCCCATCAAACCCCAAAACCTGTTTTCCTTCATTCCAGGCTATCAGACTTCTTGTAACAACATCTACAAACCTACAGAAGGAGATAGTGGAAAGTGGCCGGGTAAGTCCTCCCTTACACTTATCTCTTTGTGCTGACATGAAATACAGGAGAATTTCCCCCAGATTGCAGAAACACTCTGGATTTCATGGTTTCCCATGTTAGCAGAATTCTGGCAGTCCCAGTTGCTGGAGATGGGCTGCTCAGCCCTGTGCTCTCTTACAAATCCCTGTCACCCTTGCAAAGCCTTGTCCATCTAAAGATGATGGCCCAAACTTGTGTGTTTTAAACCAAACCCAGCTCAAATTTGTAGACTCAGGAGTCTGATGTTGTTTTTCTTGATAATTATTTAAGCAGGTCAGTAAGAGCAGCAAAAGGAGCACAGTAAAGCTGTCACTCCCTTGATTTATGGCTTTATATATTAAATTATATATTGTTACACTTTATATGGATATTTAATACAGATTTATATGTTGTTGTATATTAGACACAAGTTAATCCAGGCCATAATATTCTCATAACAACAGGGGGCAGCAACAACTCAGGAGTTTTATGCCAAGAACTCTCGCTGGACCGAAGGGCTGATCTCTGCCTCCAAGGCCGTGGGCTGGGGAGCCACACAGCTCGTGTAGGTACCCCCAGGCCAGGAGCTTCCCCTGGGTCACAGCTCCATGGGCTGCCCCCAGGGCTGGCTCGTGCTTCCCTGTCACCCCATCATCCCAAATTGCCACTGCTGAGGCATCATTGCTAATTCCTCATGGAGCATCTTTGCTGGCTCCTTCTGGAGAGCTTTGCTGGCTTTTTATGGACCCTCAGTTTGGTTCATTGCTAATTCCTTGTGGAATGTCATTGCTGGCTCCTTCTGGAGAGCTTTGCTGACTTTTTATGGACCCTCAGTTTGGTTCATTTCTAATTCCTCATGGAGCATCATAGCCTGGATTGGATCACACGGTCACCCAGCTGGGGATGGCAGTTCCTCCCTGTCTATAAAATGTGAAATCAAATCTCCCCTGTCCCAGTTCCTGCTCAGATGGTTGTGGATGGGGTGGTTGGGATTGGGGCATGGTATTCCCTGTGCCAGTGCAGGAAATGTGGGAGGGTCTTTTGAGCAAAGCTTTAAAAATCTCATCCCTTATGAAAACAAAATCCTGCCTCTGCCCAAATCTCCTGGATCATGGCTCTGAATAATTGCTTTGTGTATGAGCTTTAATAACAGCAGGACTCAAAGATCTCGGAGATCTTTTCCAACTGTAACAATTCCATGATTCTGTAATTACAAAGCTGCTGGATCCAGATGCTGCTTTCCCAGGGTATTAGCAGGAGATAAATAATCTGCACTTGCTCTGTTGTGTCTCTGACAATCCCCCTTTGACCCCCACCGCAGGGAGTCTGCGGACAGGGTTGTCCTGCACACAGGGAAATACGAGGAACTGATCGTCTGCTCCCACGAAATCGCTGCCAGCACGGCCCAGCTGGTGGCTGCCTCCAAGGTGGGTTTCCCTGCAGGATCCTCTGGGTGTCTCCTCACTCTGTCCCACGGTGTTCCCATCCTCTCTGCCAATCCTGCAGCCTCCTAAAGCAGGGAGAAGGGAAGCTCTTGCTATTTTCCAGCCTGTGATTTTATTCCATGTGTTAATATTCCCACACCTGAGGCTTGCCTTGGAAATGAAGATGTGGAAAACCTCCTGTCTTCCTCCTGTCAAGCTGGTTATGTAAAGAAAATGTTAATAACTACCAAGAAATCCAGAGAAGCAGCTGCAGGAGCTGGGATTGAGGATGGAGGACTTTGGTCCTTGCCACCTTTCCTGTTGGTGTGGGTGGAAGTGAGGGCTTGGAGATTTCAGTGGGATGCAGGTGTGGGGGGAGGGGGATCCATAGAGATTTTTACAGCAGATGGTTTTAAAATTAGAAGCACAGTTAAAAAACCAGAGCTGTGTCTTCACTGAGTGTTTGACTCAGGTGGGAGCAGAGCTGGTTTGGTGCCCTGGGGCTGAAGGGCTTTGCAGGGATCACCTTGTCTGGCCATGATGGGATCACTGAGGATAAACCTTCCCATCTGTCCATCCATCCATTCCTTGCAGTCCCAGGTTTTCATGCCCCTTGGAAAGAGTCTTTCAAGCTCTTTGCCTCCTCCTGGGGCTCCCTGGAGCTCCATGGGGAGATCGTGGTGGGCACCCACAGCCACTCCTGTGCTCGTTGCAGGTAAAGGCTGAGAAGAGCAGCAGGAACCTGGCCAGGCTCCAGGAGTGCTCACGCAACGTCAACGAGATGGCAGCAAACGTGGTGGCTTCCACCAAGTCGGGACAAGAGCAGATAGAGGAGAAAGGTGAGGGGTTTTGCAAGGAAAAGGTAGAAAACCCCACCCCAAATCCCTTTCTGGGCTGGGAACACCCTGAGGTGTCCATCCAGCTCTGCTTTGGCATGTGAGGGGTGCACTCAGTATTCAGGCCCTGCATTCCTCCACAGACACCATGGACTTCTCGGGCATGTCCCTCATCAAGCTGAAGAAGGAAGAGATGGAAACACAGGTACGGCCCTGAGGCGGATTCAGCGCGGCTGCAGACGGACCCTGACCCACCATGGGGGTCCCTCTGCCCCCAGCACAGGTGCCAGGATGATTTTTGGGTGCAGGTGAAGGTGCTGGAGCTGGAGAAGCGGCTGGAGGGCGAGCGGGTCCGTCTGGGCGAGCTGAGGAAGCAGCACTACGTCCTGGCCGGGGGCTGCGAGGACGCGCCCGAGGACGGGGAGGCCAGGCCAGCACCGGCACCGCGACGAGGGATCCTCAAAAAACCTCCCATCGCCCAGAAACCCGGCCTGGGGCAGGTGGGGCTGGCTGAGGGTGTGAGCTGGGCTGGGGAGGTGTCCTTGGCACCGGTTCTGACCTTTGGCTTTGTTCCTTTCTCCTTGCAGCCCTAGCGAGCCCCGGGAAGGGCCGGGGGTGCCCCACACATCACGTTGCCTTCGCGCTGCTGTGCCTTCCACGCGCGGGGTCTCCTCAGCGCCCGGCCTGCAAACAATCCCAAACTGGATGTTTTTTTAAGGAATATATTTTATTTTTGGTTTTTCCTTTTTTTTTCTGAACTGTAGAGTGGCGGGGCTCCTGCGCTCCCCGAGCACCGCTGAGTGCTCTCCTCCTCCTTCTCCTTTTCCTCCTCCTGTTTTTCTTCCTTCTCCTTTTCCTCCTCCTCCTTTTCTTCGTCC
The DNA here is from genome assembly GCA_910950805.1 of Acrocephalus scirpaceus scirpaceus. NCBI lineage: Eukaryota > Metazoa > Chordata > Aves > Passeriformes > Sylviidae > Acrocephalus > Acrocephalus scirpaceus. The sequence goes on from OU383788.1 coordinate 11,383,276, forward strand.
TCCTTTTTCTCCTCCTCCTTCTCTTCCTTCTCTTCTTCCTCCTTTTTCCTCCTCCTCCTCGCCTGCCAACCGGCTCTCCCGGTTTAATTTAATTTGGGGTTCGTTTGGGTTAATTTTTTTTTTTTTTTTTAAAGGACTTTATCAGCACTAGAAGTTTTCAGTAAATGTAGCTCTACTGTACTGCTCAGACCCTTTCCAAGAACTGTGAACTGGTTTTACAGTAGGAAACTGGTGGGCTTTTCTTGCAACCATTTTTTTAAATTCCCCCTTTTCCAGCCTGAGGAATATTTGACTTCATTTTGGCGTGGGATCAGCCCTCAGCAGGAAGGGAAACGTTCACCTTCCCCAGCACATGGAGCAGGGCTTTTGTTAGGGAAAAGCAGTTACTGACACACACTGGCAATAAGGATACAAACATTTTTATTTTGTTTTTCCTTTTCTATTTTTTATTACTACAGCAATGTCAAGGGATCGGTTGTGTTATGTTTTATATTTAAGATAATTAGCAGAATTAAATCTAACCGTGGCCTACGGGAGCCAGGGGCTAGAGAAGTCTGCAGCAATAAGGAATTACTGATGTGGAGAGATGTGGGGGCAGAATCAAAATCCTGTCAGCTGTGTCTTCCCTTGGAGCAACTGCCAGGATGTAGATTATTAAAGGAGCAATATTTAAAATACTTTGGTGTTGCTTTGTTGTTGGGGAGGGTGTTGATGACAGGGCCAGGGCCATGACAGGGTGGGTTGCAGGAAACTGGACATGAGCTGTGGGGCAGAGATAGGCAGTAAATTAGCTAAATGTGCATAAATATATCTATATATACACATAAATATATATAGAGTCCTCTCTATGTATGTGTAGCCATATTTATCTCTGGTTCTGCATGTGCCTATATATATATTTATATATATATATATATATGCATTTTTGCATATTTTATGTACCTATACTGTTATGCACTATATATAAAATGTAATATATAAGATAATTATATTTTTATATTATTATAGATATAATATATATCTCTCTATAATATATGTATTCCTTTATATATGTTATGTATATAATTATATTATAATTATATAGTGCATATATTATATATGTATTATATATTATAGATTTATCATAGGTAATATAGGTCTATATATATGTCTATATATATTATGTCTAAAATCTCTAATATATATTATATATATAATATATATATTATATATCTCTCTCTATAATATATATATTCCTTTTTATATATATAAAATATAGGTGTATATATATTATGTCTATATATTATAGACATAATATATATCTATAATATATATATTCCTTTATATATGTTATATATATAATTATATTATCATTATATAGTGCATATATTATATATGTATTATATATTATAGATTTATGATAGGTAATATAGGTGATTTATATTAGTACATACTATATACATGTTGCATATATATCTCTCTATATTATATATATAGACCTATATTATATATATAATATAGAGATATATATATGTCTATATATTATGTCTATAATCTCTCTATAATATATATATTTTATATATATATAATATATATCTATAATATATATATTCCTTTATATATATATAAAATATAGGTCTATATATATGTCTATATATAGAGGTCTATATATGTCTATATATTATAGACATAATATATATCTCTCTATAATATATATATTCCTTTATATATGTTATATATATAATTATATTATCATTATATAGTGCATATATTATATATGTATTATATATTATAGATCTATGATAGGTAATATAGGTGATTTATAACATATATTAGTACATACTATAAACATGTTGCATATATATTATTATATATTTATTAGATATATATATTATATATATAGCTATATATAGATAGATATATTATTATATATTAGATATAATATAAATATAATAGGCAGCTGTATATGATAGGTAATATCCTATGGGTGATAAGACTGAAGCATTTGGAGTTCAGCATGACAGGGTGACCACAGCTGCACTGAGTTTAGGTGGTGACTTGTGAGGGTCCTTGTCATGTTCAGTCAACATTTACATCCCGTCCCTTGTTAACCTCAGACCCAATTACAATCAAACTTGATAAAAGCCACAGTAAAACCCAGGGCTTTCCACCCCTGTGACTGCCAAGAGGCTGTAAAGCAGTGAACAGGAATTACAAGTGGCTGTATCTCAGGTAAACACATTTATAGGGTGTTTCATTATTTATTTTAGTGTCGTAGCAGTCTGGTGATGGCCGAAGCTTTCTGAGGTTACACATCACAAAAGTGACTGTGCAGGTTTATGGGCAGTGCCACAAGTGCTCCCTTCCCAGCTCATTGCATGGCCAGAGCACATTCCCCAGCTCTGGTGTTACCCTGGTGCTGCTGGGTGAGGTGAGCAGCTGCTCTGATCCTGCAGGTTCTCTGGGATCTCTCCAGCCTGGAGGTTCATTCCCTGCTCAGCCTTTCCCAAACCCTGGGACGGGGTTACACAGCCGTGTCCCTGGGGTGGCTGCTGTCACATCAAGTGACAATGACACAGCAGTGACAGGGGCCAGCTCCCTGCTGAGTTTCGTTTCTTTCAGAGCCCTTTTCTCTCAAGGAAGTGCTTTCTGCAGTAGCTCAAGGTCTATTTATAGACAGTGATAAAGATATATTTGCTGGGAGACTGACGTCATCCAGCCACTCACACCATCACATTTCATCACGGAAATACTGATTAATCAAGAATGCAAACTTTTAAACTCTCACTACCCTAAGTCTAGCCACAGTCCTACTTAAAGGATTCGTTATATTTAAAGAATTCAAAAATAAAATGTGGCTTTGAGATTGATGCTGTGGCTAAATGTAACTTGTTTACCCCCACTACTGTCACACTGTGATTTACTTAAAACCATCCAGGCCAGCATAATCAAAAGTCTCAAAAAGTAGCAGCACAAATAAAAACAAGCTCTATAAACCACTTGAAATGTCATCTTAGTTAATTTATATACAAAAATTATTCTTACTGTCCAGTCTAATTTTTTTTCTTCAGTCTTATACTTTTTTGGAAAGTGTTTGCTATTTGTAGCTGACAAAAATATCAAAACAGCAAACTGTGTCTGCAAAGGTTTATTTTGAGACTCCATCAAGACATCCTGTTCAGGATCCAATTTGCTAATGACTTTTAAATAAATTATTTGCTGTGGAGAGAGGAAGATGTTTCACTCCATGTGCTCCTGAGAACAAATTTTACTCAGTACCTGTAAGAGAAGCAGTGGAAAACAACCAAGTTGTGAATTATTCCACCTTCTGCTCCATTCCACCGAGGTGAGTAAAGTACAATTTATTTTTTCTTGAAGCAGCTTTCGAGCAGGGTGTTAGCACAGCCCTCCTCTGCCCCAAACCCCCAGTGACCACAGATTAGTTTGAACACCAGCACACGAAGCAGCTGCAGCTCAGCAACAGCAGCAATGGAGAGCAAAACTGGTAAAACACAAGTGTCTGATTACTGGGGGGGAAAAGTGCATTGAAATGAGGCACACAAATAGAAAACAGGCTGGTGCAGGCTCTAGGAAGTCAGGTCAAGAAACCAAACCACAGAACTTCTGCAAAAGTGTGTTTTTAAGAGCCCTCGAAGCCACAAAAAGCAGCCACTCCTTTGCAAGAAAAAATATTTTTCTGCTGTGCCCAACCAGGCATGAATTACATGAGTTTGGGCAGCACAGTATTTAGGGATGGTATTTCCTGAATGACCCACTCAGAAAAATGACTGGGGTAAACCAGAAGCACCAGCTAATCAAATAATTTAATAAATGCTTCTAGGTATGCAAGTTTAAATAAAAACAAAAAAAAATACAAAGCTGGTCTGGATTCCCCTCATACCTGTGAGAGACAACACACCCCAGGCCGAAAGGCATTTCCACATTTCGCCACAACCAGATTTTTCTCCTCAGCCAGGTGGTCTCATTCCAGCTCTGTGACTGGTTCCCTTCAGGACTAACAAACCCCTCAGAAATTAGCCCATCCCAAGCAGTGGTTGCTAAATAATGTGCAGTTTTAAGTGCATGTAGCAAGGTGTGGGATTATGTGGTGAGAAGGAAATATTTTTAGCTTTGAAGGAAAAAATAATTCCTACTCATCACCTACAGGAGTGCAGAAAAAGCACCTTTGAGCGGTTTGGAAATAATAAGCAGTATTTAAAAAATAGCTTTTAGCTTCCAGCAGGATCCAGGGTATGCACTGGCACATCTCCCAGCCTCAGCAGCCTGGGATTTGTCCTGCAGGTAGGGGTGAAAATGGAGAGTGAGGCTGAGAGCCCAGCCCAGGAACAGCCTCCTTCAGGGACACCTCAGCAGGGCACCTCTGAAACTTCACTCGAGACCCAAAACCTCTCAAAAACCCTCAAGCAACACAGCCAGTTTCTAGTGGCCAAGCCTCAGAGAGGTGAAGAGGCAAACCTGTAAAAACCTGGTGTGAGGGATGATTAATGTACAACCCGAGGGGACTCAAATTACAGAGCAAGGGTGAGGGAAGGACCTGCACAGCCTCCAAAGCCACCTCCAGGGAAGGGACAAGCCAAGGCCACACAGACACCGCAGTGTGTCCCCAACATAACATCTTTTATTGGGGCATTTTGCACACAAGTGCCACCTGAGTCCCCTCCCTGGCAAGGTCTGACCCTCCCAGGTGACATTTCCTTTGCACTGGGAACAATCCCAGCCAGGACAACCTCCTGGGGCACCAACCACAGGGAAGGGCCATCAGAACCCCGGGTTTGGAACGGGCACAGCTGGAGTTCCACAGCTCTTCAAGCTACAAAACACAGAGCAAATTCTTAGAAGAGCCGAGCTGAAGAGCTGCAGCTTTTACATAACACCTTCCCCTGCCCTCGCCCACCTGCACTGAGTCAGCACAGCAGGTTTTCCTCATCTGCACTCTCCCTTTTCTGCAGAAGGTTATCCAATCTCTGCAGCCACCACAAACAGAAAGGATCAAGAAACAATTAAAAAAGGGATTTTCTTCCCTAATGAGTTCTCCTGCACTAGGATTTCTATTTCACATCGCTACTAAAGCGACAGATATCACAGCAGATGACATCAGGTCTTTTCTGCCCTCTGACTCATGTTCTAAATAACTCTGGTTGACTCATTTCTCCTAACTTGGCTGAAATCTAAGATTTTCCTCTCTTAAAAAAAAAAAAGGCTTTCTCCCTTCAGTTTCCCAGGTGATTCTGAACATTCCCACTAGCTAATTGTAGGAAATTAGAAGAAAAGCAAAGGGGTTTTACCTGACAGACTGCCCACCCACCTTTGTTGCCCTGATTACAACATGTAAAATCTACTGTGAGCAAACCCATCCTGTATCAGCTCCATACAAAATGGACTCATTATATCCAGTCATTAAAACCACAGCCAACAGATTTACCACGAATAATTAAAGCATTTTGCAATTTTATGTTCTACATCCACCTACAACTTATGTTTATGTTGCTACAGAAAAAAAAAAAACACCATTAGGGTTGAAAATCATTAATATAACTGCACCACAACTGAACGGAGCCACAAGGGGACAGGACACCAAGAGATATGCAATTTTATTTAAAATCAGAACACAGTAGATAACAGAAAGACTTATTATGCAAACAAATCCACTGTATGTTTCACAACTTGCTCGGCATATAAAATTGCCCCTTATTAAGACAGTCCAGGATCACACAGAGGAACTGTTCAGGCACAGGACGACTCTGCCCGCTCTGAACTCCACGTCTGCCACGCAGCTCCACGTGAGGGAAAAAGAATTGTCGTTTTGAGCTCTTTGTCTACGTTGTGATTCCAGTTTGAGAGGGCAGAGAAGTCCCAAGAGAGGTGGAGACTGAGGCTGTGGAGGTTGGGGCAGTAATGGGGATGGTCACCTTGACCAGCCAGTGCCCAGGTGCCTCCTGGCATCCCAGGGCAGCTCCTGTTCCCTGTCTGATCAGCTGTGCTGGAATAACTGACTGCACCTTCTCTGGGAGGCAGCCCTGAGAGCAGTGAGACCCCCCCAGGGGTCAGAACCGCTCGCTGCAGGTCCCCAGTCCAAGTTCCAACTCACAGAACTCTGTACAAAAGACTGGCACAAATAATGCTGCCCAAAGAGAGCATTTCCAATGCTACCAACACTCTAAAGCCGTGTTACACATTGTATTTAAAGGATTTTTCTCCACTCCAATTGCTTTGGGGAAGTATATGCTATTTGTAGCAGACATCAAAAATCCTTTTTGTATATATATATAATTTTTTTTTTTTTTGGCAAGCATCGTGAGCCACCCCCTCTCAAGTCTCAGCTTGCCTATGGCATTTTAATCTCACTATCTTATAAACAGTGCAAATTAGTACAATTCTAAACATCCTAGCCAGAGCAGAATTAATTTATTAGCTATAACAGAACAGGAGAAGCTGTAGAAGGGCAACAGGTTGAAAGCACTGACACAGCTCTTGCCAGGTTAGTGTTTCCTCAAGTTTGTTGCTGAAAGGATTGAACAGCTTTCCACAGTCATTCTTCTCCTTTACCCTTAAACATCACCAGCAGTCAAGTAAATATTTACAATTTGTGTGCACACACACACACAAAATTAATGGCAAAACGTTTTCCATGAGCAGCTGGACTTCAGTTATGAGCTTGCAATAACTGAAACATCACATTAGTTACATCAGCTACGTTCAAACTTACCCATCAGTGAAGGCAACTATAAGCTTACAAATAGCAGATACAGCTGTTTTTTTCTGAAGTATGAGGGTCAGTTTTTTGTAGAAGTCAGTGCTCTCAAAGAGCCCTTAAATTAGAGTTAAGCAATGGCCATTCAAATGATAAAAATGCTAATATCCTAGAATTACAATCACAAGTAGTGATCCTAAGGCACATCAGCCACATGCATATGCAATAATGCATTGTTTTGCTTTCAGACAAAAAAAATTGCATTAGCTTTGTCTGTATTTAGTGTGCACAAGAGGTTGTTTTTAGATAAAGTATCCCTGAAAGGTCATTGTTATCACAAAAGTTACCAAAAGACAGAAGATTTAACAAGTAGTAAAAATATTTTTGGACTCCTAATACCAATAAAGTCTGATACAGAAAATGCAGTGCAAATTCACAATACACTTATCTATCACCCCCATCACTTCTGAGGATTTCCAACCCTCAGAAAAAAAGTTGGCACTTGATAAGTGTAAAACATACCTGGCTGTTTTTATGAAATCTTAGTAAAACTGATTTGGGAGTGTTTTAGAGTTTTTGTGTAGCAGGCTCAAAGTATGAATTTCTGTACTCAGACACCACCCTGGTAGCCCCCACCCACTTTAATTCTTTCTAGGACACAAACCATTTCTACAGCAGACTCATGTTTAGCATCCAGATACAACAGCTGCCATCCAAATACCAGCACTAACAGCACAGCAAAGTTACTTTGAAACGAGTCATAATTAACCATAATTAACCATGCTTATACAAAGCTTCAGTGAGAAAATAATACCAAGAAAAGATATCACACTATTAAAAAAAAAAAACAACCACATCCTGTACCATCACTAGATTACAGAAAAAACACACTTTGCAAACAAATCCAATGCACATTGCTTCACAAAATCCCCCATCTATAAAAACTTGCCAGACTTACACTGGGGAATTGATGCCAGTAACACTGACCAGCTTTCTGCCCTTTGTCTGCAGAAGGCAAAACAAGCCAAATGACCATATTCTTATTTTCAGAATTGAGAGCTTCCTGTTATAAGCTTAATTTCAGATTAGTATTTGCTAACCACCACACTCCAGAGGAAATGATTAAGGGACAATCCAGGTCTTACATAAAGAAAAAAAAAATAGATATTCTATTCTGACTGATGTTTGTAGTACTTCCAAACAATGTAGTGCATTCCAGGACAATGATACCAACAGGCTCTGAAATAACCAGGGGCTTTGACAGATTCTGGACTGATTGATAACAAATTCACAGACACATTCTGTGCAAACAACAAGTGTTAAAATTTGCCTCCCCCAGTGCTGGATTAAAATACCAGCATGTGTCTGCACCTCAGGCTTCAAGAGTCACAGCGAGAGTGGAATGTGAGCTGCCCTAAAAAGCCTCTCCCATCCAGTGGCCTAAGTCAAGAACAAATTCTGTAAGATGCAAACAGCCACCATGGACTTCAAAAGGCTTTTCTTTTTTGCCTACTTGCAGAGAAACATTAAATGCAAATTCCAGATAGATATGCATGCCCCAGACTGCAAAACTAAACGAAATGGGAAAGTTAAAAATAGGTCTGCCAAGCGAGAGACAGAGTTAAGGGATAAAATGAAATTGTGGAAATTCAAGTGGGCAATTACATGTGAAAATCCAGTATTTGATTAAGAAAATACCCTGCCTAGATTCCTGGAATCACACAGTATCAAAAGTTAAGCACCTGTGTAAAAAAATTATTTCTGTATTCAAGGTGTGGAAAAGGAGGAAAAAACCAACCATTAAGAGTCTTAATAGGCAAGGAAATAAAACTGCCTGGTAAAGTGTCTATAAAACCCTAAACTGGCTCTACAAACAGTTTAGTTTCATTTCAAGAGACCAGGACTTTGAGGGTATCAAGCTATTTAGGAGTGGGAGTAGTGCCTACTTGATTACACACTGTCTAAGGTAACAAGTGAAATGCAGAAATGAAACTCTTGTCATTCTCCCTGTCTAAAATCCCCCACAAGATGTTCTGACAGGAGTTTCAGCTCAGTGAGCTCTGAAAACGTTGTGTACCTGGCCCTGGATGCAAAAGGATGCCGAGGGGGGTCCTGTGCACACCCCTTGCCCAGCAGTCAGATATGGTTGTTACCATCCCAACACTGTACAGACAGAATTCCTTAGAGGGACAACCAGCTCCTCGTTTGCCACAAATACATCCAGCTGCCATGGGAATACATCAGAACACAGGAGGATGCTGATTTACCATCACTAAGGAATTCAGAGCGTGACTCGGTTTGTAACATCAGCAAATCCACTGCGAGTGGCTTCTCAATTTGATGGATTTACAGAATTTAGACCGTATCACCTTCCTAGGAAAACCTTGTCATCATTGACCTTTGCAAACAAACATCATCACATTGAGCAAAGCAATTGCAAACCTCTGTGCCACAGCTCGGCCTTTGTGCTCCATTGTGCAAAGAACAGAGGCTTCCCATTGCCTACAGCAAGTCTCTGATGGGGGAAAAGGAAATAAAAGCACCAATACGTAAGTCAGGCGCACCCAAATATCTACTGGAGGATAAAGCCGGGATGTGGTGGAAGGCGAGGTGGTCTCTGGGGCAGAGGTGGAGGATAGGGTGGTACAAACTGGGCCGGGAATCCCGGCTGTGCCGTTTGACTCGTTGTGGGCTGGGCTCCTCCCGGCCGAGGCGGGAGAGGAGGGTACGGAGCACCTGGGTAAGAGAGAGCTGGTCCTGAGCTCATGGCTGCGGTGAAGGGAGTGGGCAAACGTCCTGCTGGGCCTGAGATGGGCGGCGGGGGCGGGATCCGCCGCGGCACCACCGAGGGGGGAGGGTTTGCATCCGCCTTGTAGGGATCTGCGGGGGCCGCTGCGGGCTCGGGTGCCCTCGGCTGCGCCGGCGGCTGAACCTGAGGAAGTCTCTGTCCCTTCAGCACCATTTCCTGCAGCTTCTCGATCTTCACCCGGCGCAGGTGAGCCAGTTTCCGTTTGCTCTGGTACTCGTCGATGAAGGAATCCAGGGGTATTTCACCATCAAGGAACTTTTCTGCCATATTCTGTCAAATACAGAACATTCTCTTAGGAAACAGCCTACTGCAACAGAATCTAAATGGCTCACATCCCCAAAATAGCATCATTTTGCCTGTGATTTTCCAGCTGGCATATGGAAGGTGACTGGCATACTGAAGAATTCTGAGCAGAACTTTGAGTTGGTTATTACTCAGAAGCACTGAGAGTTAAATATCACTTTTGCATAAATTTATCCTGAAGTAACAGCAGTAAACACATCTGAATCTCGCTCTGAGCACTCCCCTGATCACCAGAGATGAGAACAAACCAAGTCCAGCAGCTTCCCAGATTGCCAGCTAAGCTGAATTACAGCTCAGTGCTGCTTGAATGCCAGCAGAAACACTGGGAACTCTGTGAGACTCAGCACAGAGATTATTGCTAAGTCAGGTTTAAGACTCACCCTTACTTGTGGCTTTGGGTAAATGATGTTTAATAATTGAGAGCTGAACAAACATAAAATCACAAAACTCAGCTTGTCCTGGGAATGTCTTTTTACCATCACAACTCAAGACTAGTAAGCAATTTTTTTTCTCCTGATTAATTACAGAAAATGCCTGCATGCAAATCAGCAAATAAAACCAAACACTCCCATTATTCTGAAGTCAAACCACCCTTCAAGCATTTGTGCCACAGCAAGTGGTGACCACTGGCACCTGCACAGACACATTGAAATCACAATGGAATATTTCACCAGAAACACTGGAGGAAAAGCAGCACAGGCACAGGTTTTTTTAATTAGGCCACTAATTGACATTTATTATGAAGTAATACATATACCAGGCAAACCCCATTAAAAAAAGATTCCACATTTTTAAGCTCTACAAGTTTGAAGGCAAAGCCAAGGAACTGAGAGGGTTTGCCTATCTTTTCTATAAAGCAGCACTTTCCTTCTTGAACTTCAAAGATGTTAAGAGTAAAAAATTACTCAGATAAAAAAGAAATAAAATTACAAATCAAATAGCTGTTCCCTGAAATTCAAAGCAGAGACAAGACCATATTCTTAAAATTATTCCTTAATCTGTCACATCTCAACTCAGCACTGCAGCCATGGAATCTGGAAGGTTCTGGAAATGGGTGCCAGTGGCAGAATTGGGGTGTTCTGTTGTTACCTCTGTGTCTTCCTCAATCTTTGCCCCCTCGGTCTGCAGCAGAGCCAGCAGGGTCTCCAGGGAAGCATTACTGGATTGTCTGTCTGCAAAGGCACAGGAAGGACAGAAAATGACAGCTGCCTCCAAGTGACTTCAAACTACACAACAACCTCTAAGGCACATCTGCACAACCAGCACACTCTGCAAGTTCTACACAGGATGATTACAAGGAGAAATATTTTACAAACTTCAGGAATATTGTCAGAGTGGTAAGAGCTGAAATTTAATTCCAATTATATATTTATAATATTGAAAGCACTTCAGTAAGTGCAGTATCAGATGTAAAATATAAATCAGTATGAAAGTTAAATGCAATATTCCATTTGATTTATAAATAGTCACTGAAAATTCAAAGTGTTTTCCTCTTTAGCAAGGTAAATGAAGTTGATAATTTAGAGAAGAGTAGGTCAAGAATAGGTAGGTAACAGGAAGAACCCACAGTATCTGTTACTAGATGTGACAGTCACTTAATAAATCATCACAAGTGTGATCTATTTCAGCACTACCCAAGAACGACATTTCACTTTGTACCCTAATTCACACAGCTAAAAATGAGACACCAAAAACCAAACAACAAACAGGCAACAGATTTACATTCACTTAGAAAACAGCAAATCATAATTGTCAACAGCCAGCGTTACCTAGTTTTGTTTTCTTTATCTGGTATGCTTCAAAAAGAACTTGCAGCTCTTGATATTTCTCAGTCAAATTTGATTTCAGGGACTCCAACTTTGGCTGGTACAGGAGATTTCCTTCTGCCAGACTGCGGTTGCTGGCAAGAGTCATGTCCTTGCTGTGCTGAACATTTTGGGCCTGGATATAAATTAAAAACAAACTGTGTGAAATGACAGTTAAATTATTAAGCAAGACAAAATGAGAATTTGAAAACTTTTAAACAGAAAGTAAGCTCTGTGGAAGAATTGGTGCTGTGCAACTGACCAACAAATGATGAACATTGACAGATAAAGCAACAGCTCTTGGAAAAATCTGAATTCCAGCAGTGAGATACAATGAGTGCAGAAGAATATCATCCCTTATCTTGTTAATGTGTAAAAAATAAAGATTGTATCGTGATTTCCCCAGAATATTCTTCCCAAACTGTGTCACACCAATCCTGGATTAATGCCAAAACCTTCATTTTTTTTTCAGTTTAATCCTTCTGCTTAACAGTTCCTCGCCTAAAGAAAAAGTGACAATTCTCACACACCCAAGATTCAGCAAGATTCCAGTTTGCTCACACTCACACATGCACAGGATTTTATCAAGAGAGCCTTCAGGAGCTCTGGGAGAGCTGAGTGTTTGGAGAAGTCTGCCCTGGGTGTCACATTAGATTTATTAAAATATTCAGACATCAAAAGGGGAAAAAAAAAAACAACCAAGGGATTTGATTTCAGATTCTCAGGCTGAATCAACAACTGGAATAGTCCTCCCAGGGCACAACAGACCAACTCTACTGAGCTGCCTACAAAACCAACAGGAGTTTGGTACATTTTTGTGACCTCCTCCATCCATGTGCCCCTTGCAGTCCAGGTTATCCCTGCTCAGCTGTAGCTGCTCCCATTTCCAGCCCCTGCAGTCCCTGCAAACACAAGCCCAGACCTTGCTCCTGCCACACTTCTGGGTGGACAGAAGCCACACCCCAGAAACAGGAAAAGAAGAAACCCAAATGAGCTGCTTAAAAGCCCCAGAAAAGGTCAGCATCAAAATTCAGGTGTTTTTCCAAGCACAGAAACTGTCTTTGAGAGCAATTATTTCCTTTTGAAATATTTAGATGCTACTTTAATTTGCTAAATTCAAAACCAGCTTGGTGTTACTTAAATATACCTTTGTCCCCAGATATTGCCCTTTACACTCACCCTGTTCTTGCCAAATCACTAAAAACCCAACAACAACAACCACCAAGGACAATGCAGAGTTCTAAATTCTACATCAACCAATTCTACTCCAAATTATGAAATTCAGAAATTACACTTTCAATATTGCTTTGTCTTCTTAAACCTAAATAAGCATCCAGCCCTCTGCTTGTGTTCAATGTGGATCACGTCAAAGAATAAAAATAAAATCCTCTTCATACATTTGAATCAAATGCAAAATAATTTAAATTAAACTGGTTTCCATTTGTTTATTCTCATATGATCTGATCCTGTTAGAACTGTTGCTTTCAGAAAGGTGAAGTCCCCCTATTTTACATTTTTTAAAAATAATTATGAAGAGAACTAAAATTTAACAGCTTAATTAGTAGCATCCAACTCTTACCAACCTCCTGCCATCACCACAAGCCTTGTTACTCGCTGCCTCCTGAACTGCCAGCCAAAGAAAATTGTGTGCAAAAAGACTGATGGGTTCTGGTGCCTCTTTCACCATTTTAATGAGCTCACTACTTCCTCACAGCAAATTCAGTATTTTCACTGCTTGGGAGGCTGATCTTCTCATTTCAAAGCAGGTGCACAGTCAGTCAGGAGAGACCAGTTCAATGAGTGAACTTTGAGCTCTCTTTTAGGATCAAGATGTACATTTATTCAGGACAGAAAAAAACCCAGTGGACACACAAACATAAAAACCTTTGAAGAGCACAAATACCAGGAAAAGGAAGATTTTACTAAAATCATATATAGTAAAGAGGAGAAGGTAGAACTCCAGATAAACAGAGTAAGAAAAGTCTTCTTAAGGTCAGGTGAGACTTTTCTGATGTTGTCCCTGCCTCAAGTGTCAGAATATTTCTCAACAGGACCAGGCAGGAGGAAGAAGCAACAAATTCTTCACCTTTTGTAATGATCTGCTGAGTAACTTTACTTTTAAATCATTTCAAATGTGTGAAGATGAGTAAATATCACTGAGACATGATGTATCTGACTTGTAAAAATGAGAAAAACGTGAGTAATATAACCTGCCTACATCTAAGGCAGAGTGACAGCCTGTCCTTTGCATCTGATATCTAATAATTATGGACCAGATTAAACTTCAACAAAAGTCTTAAAAATACCTGTTTTAAACTGAAAAAAGTTAAGGTAATTGTAATTGTACTTTAAGTTATAGTTGTGAAATTACACAGGACTTAATGACTAAACTTTTTCCATATTAGAGCGCTTCCGAGAAGTGAATATTTTTTCTAACAGAAGTTGATCAAAATCGTAATTGACACTTAATGATGAATTAAAACATCACTCCTGAAGTCTACACTTGGTCTATGTCAAATTTCTTTTAACCACGCACACTTGGAGAAATGAGAAACTTGAATCTCACCCAAAACCACGAAAAGAATCAGTTCCTCAAATACAAAGCAAACTTAGGAATGATGTTTAATAAAACTTAAGGAAGAGATGGTGAAGACCCATCCACTTGTTTCAGGACATTGAAATATTTCATGTCACTAAAAGAATTTTGAACTCTGTGAATTCTATTTCACAACAAACAGAACAGATATAATCTCAGAGTGAGGTAACTTGAATAGAGTCACAATTTATAAACCAGAATAATTTCTATCATTGATGTTAAGGTCTGTGCAAAAACTTTACAGCAACTGTCCACTACAGTTGGAAGTTAATTTGAGGAATCAGAAAGCAAACACTGTAAAGTTTGCCTAAAGAGTGCTGTAGAAAAGCTTTCAAAAAATGAGTAATTTGAAACTATTAAAAAAAAAAAAGACAGCTGCAAAATCATCCAAGGGTCAAAGCCAGAGTCCAGCATGAGCAGTCTATTAAGATTATCAGTGCAGCACAAAGCATGCTTTCAGCATCCATTCACAGCTTTCCACAAGCCCAAGACAAAAGCCAAGGAAGGAATAAATCCAACAAAAGGTATTTTGCTGTCACATGTGACAAAAATGTGCATTAGCAGGGAACTGCTCCTACACTGCTTGCTCACCTGCCCACTGGAAGTGCAAGGAAAAAAGATATTTAGAGATAAAAGTCAGGAGCATGGGACTCCAGCAGAATTCCTAACAAGACTCTTGAGGTCATGAGCACTTCAACAGGCAGGAAATGCTAATCTGAAACCAGCTGAAAATACCAGTCAGAATCACGAGACATAATGAGACAGGACAATATTAAGGAGAATACATGGGGTTTTTTTTTTTTTTTAACTGCTAAGCTCTCACTATGAATTCTGAATGGGACAAATAGAGCAATCATACTGAGCTGCTTATAAGGGGATTTTCATGGTACAAGGATTGCTCACTCCTGAGCAGACCACTCAACACCAAACTGCGCAAGAAAATGAAGCCATGGACACACAGAGGTTATTAAACACAAAAGTCATGGTTTATGCAGCACTTCAAAACTTAAGCTGCCTAAAAAAATGAATTTCTTTAATGGACATAATTTGAATAATTTTACTCAAGGATTTATTTAATCAGCATTTCCAAGAGCAGGCAGCAGCAACTGCTTTGGGAATTCAGAGTCTACTACTTTTATGAACTGCAGCTTTGTTTCATCCCACTTTTAAAAAAGGAAAAAAAAAAAAAAAGCTGGATAAAATTAAACCAGAACTAGTACTAGCTTAGCAACATTCATACTATAAATGTTGATCCCTTATTCCAAAAGAATGGTTTGCAGCAAGAGTTATTTGTGTAAAACGTCTCTGAGAAGCGTCGCTCTGGTTCATCCAAAAGCACATTCCCAGAGGAGCTGCCTCCTGAGAAACTGAGCACTCCTGGCTACCCACAAAGTCCATCAAGAGCTGCTATAATTATAAGCTTGCTCTGGCCAGCAGCACGGCGAGGAATCTCTTGGTACCTTCAAGAAAAAGTCTCTTAAGCAGCTATAAATAAAAAGCAGCTTTGTGTGGCACCGTTTTAATTGCTTTATACATAGGATACATCCACGTTAGTTTTAGATTTCTCCAGCCTTTATCATTCCCACATTCTCTTTCACTTACAAATACTTGTAAATTAAGAATAAAATAGGCAGTCACACTGTGCAAGTATAAAGATGCACATTTGGAGTGTCACATTAACCCCTGAAACAGGAGCTGACAGGTGCAGAGTAGGAGAAGAGACTTCTTTTACAGAAGATTTAGGAGTGCTTTTCATCAAGGACTCGTGAATAATAATACACCCCCTAACAACATCTGTTCTGTAATAAATATTAAAACATACTGCAAAGTAATTAGATTGGCTAAATTTAGCTCTTCTGATTACTTAAAAACGACAAAATAAAGCTTAGAAGGTAAGCTGCAGTTCCTAGACATTTCTTGCAAAGGCAAGACACTCAGCACTGCAATTTGCACACATCAGACACAGATTACTCATTTGATGCTCAGCTAGAAGAGAAAAATCTGTAGTTGTCACCAAGTCTAATTCCTAACTTTGCAACTAAATTTCATGTTTGGCCAACAAGAACATGACCACTTGCACAATGTGGTTTTAGGACTGGAATCCAAGAAATCTGGGCATGAATGCACATAGTTTGACTTGGACTTTCTGCCCTGCATGATCTTTTCAATCAGCTTTTGAGAGAAGGACTATGCTCAAAAAATTCCTTTTGTGCTTGCCAGTGTACTCTGACATGCTGGAATGAGAAGAAGGCAATACATTTCTGACTTCTTGATTTCACATAATTAAGGTACTGAAAAGCAAATAATTTTTAGCTATGGAACCTTAGCAGTCAGTAACACAATACTGCACTGTTACAGAAGTGATTCTCCAGGAGATAAAAAGAAAATTCACTTTCACAGGGAAATTCATCAAATCATCACCAGTGTCAGGTCACAAATTCTCTCATCTGTGCTTTTTAGAGTTATCTCACCGAGATTGACTTTTATAAACAAATTACTTTTATGACCCTGCCGTAGCAGGGGGTTGGAACTAAATGATCTTTCAGGTGCCTTCCAACCCATTGCCTATTTCATGAAGATGAATGCTGTACATGCACTACAGAGATCAACCTGAAAGGATTAAAAAAAAAAAAAAAAACCAAACCAAAAACAAAACCCTCCTCAGTTTCAAAAGACTGGGAGTACCAGACAAGGAGCTTCCTTCCTCCTTCTCACAGACAAGATGTTCGTTGTTCAAGCCCTGCCAGCCCAGAGGCTGCAAACCCAACCTCAGAGACAGGAAAAGGGGCAGTTCAGCTCTGATGCCACAGTGTCACACACCTGGGGACACACGTGCAGGACATTTCTGCAAGCACATCACGCCCTGGGCACACACACACACAGACACACACCCCCACAAATCCTGCTCAAATGCCACACAGGAACACATTCCCTGTAAGGCTGGAAGTGCCTATTTTTAGCTGTTAGCAAGAAAGCCAAGTGGTTTTTCCAAATCCTCCTCCTTTGTGAACAAAACATTGGGGTTTGAGCTGGGTTTCCCCTGCAACAAGGAGAACAAAGGGTTTTTTACAATTATGGAATTATCAGCTTTAACCAACTTTGCCACTGAAAATACAAGTGACCTCAGAGAAATGACTCAGGAATCATGATTTAATTGGCATGTCACAGTAAAATTAGGAATTTAAGGACTTTGGAATAACCCTACAACCTGGATATATATGGACTGACAGCCAAGCAACAATGAAGTCACCATGGTGCCTCCTCAACGTTCAGGATTTCCCTCTCTCCCTCTTCCTGCCACACACTTCCCAGTGAAAACTCAGGTCTCAGCAGCACATGCAATAAACAATTCAGTGAAGGCAAAAACAGAATGAGGGAGAAATATTCAAGCATGGCCAACTCCTTCCAAGATGGGTAAACACATTTCTAGTTGAACAGACTCCAGTAAAAGCCTCCACATCCAATAAAAGAGGATTATAGCAGACAGCAGCACAGCCGTGTTTCCACACAGCCTGAGCACCTTCAAACCTGGCCACACTTTCCAAACACCACAAAATATTCCCTCGGGCCCGGAGAACTTAACTCTACAATTTAAAAGCCTTAAGATGCCAAGGAAAGAGGAAAACCTGAGGGTCAAATCGAGAATATGGGCTGGTTGTGTAGCGAGGGAGGATCTTTTCTTCTGAGGTCATGAGGTTTTCTGTCACTTCTGACCTAAAGTCTTAAATCCACACTGACAAATAAATAATAATTAAGAGCCCACCAAGCCAGGCCTTGTGCTCGTGTCCCTTGTCAGAGGTCACACTGGAACCAGCAGCACTGCACCGTTCACATCTTTACCAAGTTAAGCCCATTATAACCCGCTGAGTTTCCTTAAATAGTTTTTATTCAGCAGGGTGCTCCTGCCCCCAGCAAACCACGAGGCCTCCAGGAGCTCTGTGCATGTTCTACTTTCCACAGCACTGCCTGTTTCTTCTGAGTTCTCAAAATATAAGCTCGCATGAAAAGTTATTGTGGTTGCCCTACTCTGAGAAAATCTATTGGCACAAAGTTCAAAATCCAAATTGTTGCATAATACAAGCAAATAAATTCCCCAAGACACCTTATCAAGTCAGCCCCAGCCTTCAGTGGGCCTCTCCATGTGTAACACTTTGACAAGTTGGCTGATCCGGAATAATTTCCTCAGAAGCACCAAAAGGGCCAGAATCTTAGTTTGAGAAAACACAATTATAATTGATTTCACTTAATAAAGTAAGCTTCTTTCTTAAGAACACATACTCAGTGTTTTTCTCCTCCTGAGGCTTTTCTCCTTTAATTTAAGAAAACAAAAAAACCCAAATAAATACAGGACCCAGAGAAGTAGAGCACATTTTTTTCTTTTAAAGTTTGCATACATATAGTTTTATCTTATTTGCTCTTATCTGACTAAGAGTGAGGCTCTTTCAGGAACATCTGTAGCCAAATAAACCCAGCACAGTCTCGTACTTGAATTGTAACACCCAGTGTCCACTGGCACACAGAAAAACCAGTTAAAGACAACCACAGCCAGAGGAAGAAAACAGGCTCCTATTTTGTTTTAAGAAACACAGATCCACAAGCACGACTTAGAGCCTGATGCACTGACAAAGACACTTCAAATAGGCAAAACAAGCAGCAGAAAAGCCTGACAGCCCTCGCTGCGCCCAGCATACCAACCGGGGCACACAGAAATCTCTTTCACATTGTTTTGAATTCACCCTGGCAAAATCCTTCACCACGGCCACGGCACAAAACAAGGGCTGTACGATCGGAAAAGCCGATCCCACCTCCGGGCCGTCAGTGTCTCCTAATTCAGCGGTTGAATTAATTTAATTTAGCGTTTTCAGCCCGCCGAGCCCTCACCCCTCCTATGGCACCCAGCGGGCACCGGTCCCCCCCGCCGCGGGCCGGCGAACAAAAGGCCGGGAGGGCCGGGGCCGGGAGGGCCGGGAGGGCCGGGAGAACGAGGGACGGGGGCGACAGGGAAGGGGGAAGCAAGGAAGGGACCGGCAGCGCTTCCCGCAGCCCCGGGGGCTCCTCACGCAGCGGCAGCTCCACGGCAGGGCCGAGACCGCCCGGCGGCTCCGCGGCGCGGGGAGTCATTAACCCCCGCAACACCGAACGGCACCGGGGACCCTGCGGGCTGAGGGGGGCGGCCCGAGGAGAGGCCGCGGCCGGGGAGTGTGAGGCAGCTTCTCACCTCTTCCATCTCGCGGGCCATGTCCTGGAGCTGCTCCTCGTCGTCCAGCAGCGCGCTGAGCTCCTGCAGGCTCAGCGCCTCCAGGCGCCGCGCGTCCAGCGCCATCCCGGCCCCGCTCCCGGCCCCGCTCCCGTTCCCGGACCGGAAGTGCCGCCGCGGTCTCGCCCCGGCCCGGCGGGCACCGCCCTCAGCGCCCCCTGCCGGGGGGGCGTGTCGGGGCGTACCACGGGGGCTGCGCGGCGGGAGGGGGGCGCTGCTGGACGGAACCAAAGGGGCCCGGGGAGGGGGGCGGCGGTGGCTG
This sequence comes from Acrocephalus scirpaceus scirpaceus, assembly GCA_910950805.1. NCBI lineage: Eukaryota > Metazoa > Chordata > Aves > Passeriformes > Sylviidae > Acrocephalus > Acrocephalus scirpaceus. The sequence goes on from OU383788.1 coordinate 11,402,999, forward strand.
AGGGGAGCCCCCGTGAGGGGGTGAAGCCGCTGTGAGGGGTCTGTGAGGGGAGCGCCTTGAGGGGTGCATGGGTGAGGCCCCTCCGTGGGCACAGCGCCGGGCAGAGCCCCGCACAGAGCGAGCTTTGTGTGCTGCGCTCACGTGAGGCGCTCGGGGCCCTCGGAATCCCGAGGGATCAGTCATTGAGGTTGGAAAAGACCTCTGAGATCATCGGAGCCGGCTTGTGACCGATCAGCACCTTCTCCAGCAGCGCTGAGTGCCACGTCCAGGCTTTCCTTACACACCTCCAGGGATGGGGACTCCGCCACTTCCCTGGGCAACCCTTTCCAATGTTTAATCGCCCTTTCACTTAACAAATTCCTCCTGATTTCCAACCTGAGCCTCCCCTGGCCCAGCCTGAGGCCGTTCCCTCTCCTCCTGTTCCCCGGGAGCAGAGCCCGACCCCCCCGGCTGTCCCCTCCTGTCAGGGAGTTGTGCAGAGCGAGAAGTTCCCCCTGAGCCTCCTTTGCTCCAGGCTCAGTCTCCCAGCTCCCTCAGCCGCTCCTGGGCCTCCAGACCCTTCTCCAGCTCCGTTCCCTTCTCTGGACACGCTCCGCAATGTTCTTCCTGAATGGAGGGCCCAGAAGTGGACACAGGAGTCCAGGCCCCGGAGGTGCCACTGCTGGGACATCGGAGGTCGGACAGGTCAGTGGGATGGCTCCGACTCTGCCCTGTGTCCTGCCAGGCCCTTCCCAGCCCCTCTGCCTGGAAGTGCCATAGCCACTCGTGGCCTCCCTTTGTTTAAAACTCTACAGCTGTAAATTTGGAAGGAAAATCAGTATATTTAACTGGCATTTCCTTACCCAGGTTGGGACTTGGCTGGAGCAAATCTCAAAAGAGTGATTGCATTATTGTTCTCAAGCCTAGGCTGAATACTTATTTAGGTTAAAAATAGCTAAAAATCATATCTGGCCACGCTTTGGTGCTAGGTCATTTCATCCATCTTAAGCACTTTCTTCTTCAACAGTGAAGGTCAATAAATAATCTGCCAAAGATGTGTTCCACTGTAAATTTAAATACTTTTGAAATGCAATGTAAAAACTACGTCAATTAAACCACCATATATTTTGTTCTTCTGATTCTTATCAAGTCCTGTCACCAGCACTGGAGTAGGCAGTGTGTGGTAACCCTTAGGAGCAGCAGCTCCTCAATTACTGCTGCTTTTAGCAGAGCTGATAAAGACAATTATGCCTGGAAACAATTAATTGTGTTAACAGAGCCTAAGTTATATGCATCACTTGGCATGCACCACCTTCCTGGCCTGCTTTTGTCCCTACGTGGGTGTGGGTGTGTGTATTATTTCCGTGTGTGTAACTCTGGAGAGAGAGCCAAAAGGAACCAGGAGCCAAGGGAGCAGGGGAGGGAATGGCCACGTGGTTATTGTCCTTTGGAGTTGATATTTTTGATCTAACTGGGGAAAAAAAAATCCATATAGTGACTGAATGCAATTCTGATGCAATGAAGTCGCAGTCACACTCAGGAAGTGACCCAGCAGCTCCTGGCAGGACACTGTGATGATGTGACAGCTTTATGGTTGTTCTTTTGTCCTCTATCTAAACTCAGCTCCCTATACTTGTCACCCTCTCAGATGCCCTCTTTGTCATTATTATCCACAGGGGATAACGACCAGCAAGGTGACCCTGCTAGAGGAAGCCTTCCAGACCTTCTGACTGCTCTGTGCAGAGGAACTCCACAACCCTGGGCGTGCTCACAGGTGAGGGCGCGATGTTTGCGCAGCAGGAAGCTGAGCCGAGGGTGGGGAGAAGGTGTTCAGTGAGACAGGCATGTACCAGGTATCACAGCACTCACCCACCCCAGCACACCTGCCTGCTGCAGCTCTGTGCTCTGTGCCAGGTGAGTCAGCAGCCGTGCCCTGGGCACTGACAGGGCTCTGCACAGTCACTACAGCCCTGCCTTGTTCTTTCAAACCAGCAGATAGTCGCCCTGCCAACACCATTCCACGTACCCTGTATTTGCACATGCCCATCAAACAGAGTCACAGCCACGGGTTAAACCTGCTGTAACTATGCACATGCAAACACACGTATGGATATACACACATACAAACAGAGGAATTAGTTGAGGGATTAGGAGAAGCCCTTTCTTCCCAAGAACATTGGTAATTTGAACTTCATACCATAACTAAATAAATGGTTTGGGGGGAGTGTGGTTTAGAAGAGTCTGAGTCAGCTTCGTGTTGTAAATCGAGTTTTACCACTGCCTCGCTGTGTGATCCTGAGTGGAGTTCTCAGATCCCCTCAACCATGGTGCCTTTTACTTAAAAAAGGGGATAAAAAGAACAGTTCTCAGTCACAGATGAGAACATAACTCATTTGTGCTCAAGTACAACATATATTGAAAATACTACTTCTCCCTGTGTAGGTAATTTGGGTTCTGGTGATGGTGGAGAAGAGTCTGCATTAAACATCTGGGTTTCTTTTGAGTACTTTGGTCAGCACCTGCATGTAATTGAGTTCTCCAGTTGTCCAGAAAAGCAGCTGAGGCTGAGACACAAGATAGAAGTCAACTGCTTTTGTATAATTATATTTTCTATTTGGAAAGGTAGGAGGGTGCCTTCCCATTCTGCAGTCTTCATGAAAGATAAAGGTTCTGTGACAGCACATCACTTGGACAGGATATGAAGGATTGCAGATAAACCAGGATTTTGGGCTACAGAGTTTATCAACTATTGCAGTGCTGCAGGCTGGGATTTATCATCTCCCCAGGCTTGGTTCCTATTTGCCTTTGCTGAAATCCTTTTGAAGGGTGACAGCATTCGAGTACATTAGAACTGTAAGCAGGCAAAGTACAGAAGTCAGGATTTCTTATTACAGGAGAAATGGAATAAAAAAATTGTGAAGATTACAGGGGAAACCATGTCATGGTGAATAAGAAGTCAGGCTTCAATCTTGGGGGAGAATTGGCATCCAGACTAGTTTAAATAAGAAGTTAGATTTTTTTTCTATTTAAACTTGATCTTGAATTTCCTTCTGGTACCTCATATCCTTTTACGGTCAGTAGCACTGCTCTCATGCATATTTATTAGATTTAGACATATTTTGCAAGTCACCTTCACATCTTATTTTCTTTTCCTGGACAAACTGGTTGGTTATGTACACATTGAATTTGCAAATCTCATCTCTGGTGTATATTAACCCCTATTAGTCTGGTTTCTCAATGTGCAGATAAGTTTTGGGGCTTATTTGCAATTTAACTTCCTTCTGTATATTAAGCACAGCCCATACTTCTGTTTAGTTTTCACAACCCAGATTTCTTCACACATGGAAATGACCTGCATATTCAGCATCCTGGCAGAGAAACAGCCATTCTGTTTGAGAGATCAGTGCCCCTGCTGTCTGAGAGAGAGCAGGAATTAGGTGTTTGTAAGGTCCTCCTACCTTTCAGGGAGCTGCAGCTGTGAGAAGAGCAGCAGGTTTATTTACCTGCACTTATTTTCTTTGCCTTAAGCTCACAGTGAAGCTGGAATAGAAGAGGCAGATTTTATTTTTCCTCCCCAGACTAAACCACATCTCTGAACCCAAGCTAGAAGCACTTTCTATTTGCTTGTGGCACTTCCAGACCTGCTGAAGGCCTAGAAAGTGCAGCCACTGAAACACACACAGTTGGTTACTGAGGCAGAGGTTGGGGTGGCAAGAGACAAGTTGTTGGAATAAACACAGCTGTGTTTTTTCCATCACTCTGTGCTCATTTACTGGGTCAGTCAGCCACAGACCCTGGCTGAGCAAAGGCACAGGGTAAATCCCTGTCCCTGGGGAAGCACTGGGACTGTAGGATCCACTCTCAAATTTCACCTTGTTGTTTAAATCAAATAAAGCTGTGGTTATACCTATTACAGGGAATGGTTAGAGCTTATTAATAGTGAGGCAAACAACCTGCCATGGGATGTACAGTCAATTTTGCAATCAGTTGTGCTTTCAAATGCTTAATTGCTTACAGTTCTTCCAGGACAGTCCTCATTGCCCCCAGGTTAAGGTTTTAGATGAACCCCTCTGAGTTCCCTGTGAGGAATTTTCCCTTTGAAGAAAAGGAATTTTTTATCTCCATCACTCTAACTGAGAAGCTCTTGAACTGATTTTGTTCACGTTCCCCTGTAAATGTCAACTCTGGGCAAAGCCACAGCCACAAAATACTACAGCCCAGGGTTTCAGAGGGAACAGTGGCCTTGTTTCCAGGAGAATAGCCTGAAACACAGACTGCCCACAGGCAGCCAGGCCCAAGAGATTGGGCAGCTCCAGGAAGCAGCTCGTGTTCCAGCACTGGAGCAGTTCCCACTGCTGCTTTGGGTGAAGCACAGCTTTACTGCCAGGCTCAGTCTAGCTAATGGGCATGTCTGACCCTGATTTTCACTTCAAAAAGAAGCCGTAGTTGGAATGATTTAGAAAAGCAGGATTTTCTATACAGTTCCAGGGTTTGTGCAGGCAAAACCATCTGCATTAGATTAATTCTGCTGGATCCCCAGTGGTGTGTGGAGCTCCCACCCATCTTCCAGGACATAAGAAAACCTCATGGCTTTAGCACACAAGCAGTGCCACTTGTCACATGCCAACAGCACAATAAAAGGGCCCGTTCAAGCCACAAGATGAGAGGCTCAGGGGAAAAGTAGCCTTGAGTTATCTGGATGCAGAAGAGAGAATTCAGCACCTGTGGCAATGAACAAAGGCCCTGTTATCAGCTTGGACTGGTGCCACCAGCAGAGACAATCTGCTGTTTCCAGTGTGCCATTTCAATTGAAGCTGTTTGGACCTAACCTGGAAATACAATGCTGGGATTATCATCACAGCAACCTTGGGAAACAGGGTTCCCTTCCTAAAATTCAGTGTAGTTTTTGCAATAAAACAAATCTGATTGCATGATTGCATCCTCCAGTTGCCATTTTAGCAGCCCTGCCTGGGGAGGGACACACAGGACACAATCAAATTCTCTTTCCTGGCATCTCAGGTACTAATGATCATCGTCCTACCAGTACTTCACAGGGTGAGTTGGTTTCCCTAGTTCCCAGGTAACCCAATTTGGGTTTTCCCCCAGTTTTTTTAATTAAGCAGAAATTAATTCCACTTCTATGAACTTGGGAACCACATTCTGCTCCCAGGTACCGATAAAAATGCAGAATTAATCACTTGCCTGTCAGCATTGGGTGGAACCCCCAACCTCCTCATACCCACAGTGCAAATTGTCATCAAGCAGGAACTCCTGGCCATTTATTGAAGGGGTGATTGAGTTCAGAGCGCCACACAAGTTCCCTAAGTGGAGGGAGGGAAAACAAAAAGAGATTTTGTTCTTCTTCTGAGGCACAGATTGTTATCATATCACAAATGCCAGCAGCTGAAAAGATTCCAGTCAGGAAGCACCGTGCTTTGAGAACGGGTTTGACTGCCTGTCCTTCCCTGGGAGACTGACACCCAACGGGATCCGGGATGGAAATGAGCTATCCCGACTGCTGGGCTCACAGCCATTATCAGATGCTGGGGTGTTTTACATACCTCCTCCTCTGTGGGTTCCTCTTGTCATTCCCCAGAACACGTGCAAGAGCAGCTGCATTCAGCTGTGGTGTCAGATGAACGTTACCTTGAAAACCCGGAGAGCAAAAAACACCCCCAACCAGAGCAGCTCAATGTTGAGTGGCAGAGGTAGTATTTTATTTTTTTTTGAGCATCCCTCCTCAAGGACACTAAATTTAGAGTTTGTAAAACATCACTAAATGAAAACAAAACATTGCCAATAACAAAAATGCAAACCTGCTGGAAAGGAAAATGCAGCAGCATTCAAGTATCAGAAAACATGAGAGCTAAAGTGCTTGAGAGAATTTCTTAACTATGCAGAGTCTGAAGTCAGTGTTCCCCTAGAAATGCTATTTTTAAAACAGCACCTGCCTGGCTGCATAGGATTTTTCACCAGTCTATAGCAAGATAACACTACTAAGCCAGAGCCATTACCCCAAAGGGCTAGGAGCAACACATTTCTTTCTATCCCTCATACTAAAATAAATGATATTCAAAGAAACACATTATAAAGTTCAGGCAGCTGAAGTTGGACTTCAAGGAACGTGACAGAATGGATTTCCCATGCAGTGAAGTCGCTAGCATGGCCTGAAGCTGAACAAAGCTTTGGTGGGATTTATAAAGTGCTGTCTTTTAGTGTTTTATGCCTGTCTTTAGTAGTGTTTTTTTTCACACCAGCACCGGGGTTGTGAGTTAAAAAAAATTCTGAAGTAACAGACCAATTTTCAGTGGATGCTGGAGCCAGACAGACATTGCACAGTGCACACAAATAACGTTAAAAAACTACAAACAAATCAAACCAAAAAAACCCCAAGCCCCAAAACCTAACCCCATTATGGTAAAACATTTCATCCTTAAAAACAAACACCCACCAAGCACCAAGAGCAAATCAGAAAGCAACATCTGCCTCCCGGTTCCCTGGCTTGTCCCAGCAAGGGATGGATACTACATGATACAAGCTCAGCAGCAATGGTTGAGAGCCTGAGCCTGCAGGCACTCAGTGCAAAACTCTCCCGGCATTCAGCTCCATGGGAGTGATCCAGTTTTCACCAAAGCCAAAGGGAACTCCCTACAGGCTTCAGCCAACTTTGGATTAGCCCCATAGATTGACAGAGGGAGCAGGACCTTGCTTTACAGTCACCGTTTTTCTATCCAGCCACAAAAGCCACCCCCTGAAATTCCTGGAGGGGTTTTCAACCTTCCCCTCCACGCATGCATTTAACATCCATTACAGTTAATAGCAGTTACACATGCAGGTCGATGGGAGAAAAGTCCCAGTCGAGAGGAGTTAGAAAAGAAACCCAGTAGAAATGCTGAGAATTGCTAAAGACCCAGCTCCCTCGAGTGAATGAATCCCTGTTTTTGCCAGCTGGCAGGTGCCCGCCGGCCCGTCCTGCAGGAAGCTCTATGGTGTGTGTTTGGGTGTGCAGGGTGTGTGACGTGGGGCGAGCCAGCGGCGCCGTTCTGCCACCTCCGTCCCAGCGTCCCAGGGAGCGTCCGAGCGCCGGCCGCAGCCGCCCTCACTTGGGAGCAGCGTTGGGGAAATCGTCCTGTGCCACGGCCGGCAGGGAATGGTCTATCCTGAACTCCTCCTCCAGCCCGCCGGGAGCCTTCGCTGAATCCCCCCGGGCTGCAGGCTGGACGCTGTCTGTGCCGCCCCCCTCCAGCCCCAGGATTTGTCTCTGTACCAGCTTGGAATAAAGGCCTCCTTCTTCCATCAGCTCCTTGTGCGAGCCCTGCTGCACCACGCGGCCCTTGTCCAGCACAATGATGTTGTGTGCCCTCTCCACAGTGCTCAGCCTGTGAGCTATGACAAGCACCGTGTGGTTCTGCAAGTCGCCGTAAATCGCCTGCTGAATCTGTGGGGAGAAAAGGCGTTAGTGCCCCGGGCACCGGGAGAGCAGCAGCTTTGTGGTCTGTGTCCAGAAACCTCTGGACAGGAGATGTGTTTTCCTCTGGCTCCCTGCAGCACTACCAGCACCAGCATGTCCAGCCCAGCTTCCAGCTGCAGCCCAAAGACCATCTCAGTCCAGCCAGGTGAGGTGTGAACACAGGTCTGATCCTGCAAGCTGGGGACTTGTTACAGCTGGGCCCCAAATTTGGAGGCCACGTGGTGCTGGCAGAGACTGCAGGGAGTCCATACCTGGTGAATGCAGCTGCTCAGAAAAGCAGGATTCTTTCCTGAGTATATCAAGGTGAGGCAAGAGAGGTTTCTTCCCCAGCCAAGAGACAATAGCACTGACGTCTAAAGGCAGGCAGGTGGCCATCAGGCACATGTCACATTGACACCCCTGGGTAGCCAAAACCAGCCCTGGGCTGGCATCAGGTACCACACACGTGACTGAGGACCTGTGAGGCAGCAAGCTGCTCCAAGGTCAGACACTTGTGCTGCCCCAGCAGGATTTGTCCTCTGGAATTGGAGGCACATCCTCAAATCCCAGCCTTGAACAGGCTTTCCCTGCCTGTCATTGCCTAGCTGCTGCTGGTCCATCACATCCCAGACAGATAAAACAGTTCAGATGATGCTCAAGGCTTTTCCTGCAAGTGTGGCTTCCTTGGTGCCCCAGCAGGGATTTGAGCTCAGGTAGTCCTACTCTCCTTGCTGCAGCACCATTTTATGGGGTCTTCCTCTGTATCCTGTCCTGAAAGGCTGCACAGAGTCTCTGTATGCCAAGTAACATTGAAAAAATCAGCAAAGACCCCTACCTCATCAGATATGTCAGGCATTGGCTGCTGTGAACATGGAATTATCCCTTTCCTGGTGGCTACAGGAGTATTGGAAGCAAATCCCTGCTATGGAATTAGCACTTTACCCAACCCTCTGATCACACCATGTCAAGAGTAAGTTTGTCCACTGGCTGGAAACTGAGGCTACAGCCTATCCTCCAAACCCTCTTTGGCCCAAACTCCCAGTCTCCCACTCACCGCGTGCTCGCTCTCTGCATCCAGCGCGCTCGTGGCTTCATCCAGGATGAGGATGGGAGGGGCTCGGATCAAGGCCCTGGCAATGGCCACTCTCTGCTTCTGCCCACCTGACAGCTGAGCTCCTTTTTCACCTGCCTCTGTTGAGTCAAGGGAGAGGAAGGAAGAGGTCAAAATACGAATCAGGACCTGCCAGGAAGTGCAGCAGCCAGGCCCAGCAGCGGGGTGGGTACCTGTGTGGTAGCCATCCTGTAGCTCGGTGATGAAGTTGTGGGCGTTTGCCTTCTGGGCAGCCTGAACCACGGACTCGAAGGAGGCTGAAGTTAATCCATAGGAAATGTTATCTGCAATGGAGCGGGCAAACAGCACGGGCTCCTGGCTCACCAGGGAGATCTGCAGAAAGCAAGGGAGAGCAGGGGTCAGGAGCAGAAGATGCACTGCATGATATCTCTGACTATTGATATTTGTTCCTGCTGGGTAAGGACTGAGATCAAGATATGGCAATGTCATTAACCAAGATATAGAAATGCTCAAGGTGAGCTTCCAGTGGGGATGCCAATGTCAGGGTGCCCAGTTTGCATCTTCTGCTAGAAAGCCATTTTGCAGGAAAGAAACCTGATGCAATGCTGGCACCTTGGCATCTGGGATGGGCTTCCCCCTCCTAAAGCCTGCTGTGGTTTTGCTCCAGATCTGTTATTCCCATCACTGTTTGCTTTTCCCAGAATGGAAAACCAGTTGCTGGGATAAGTCAAGCTGGAGAGACCCTCTCCCAGGCCCTTGCTGATATTCCTTTCAAGGCCAGTAATCACACTTGGGCCGTGTGAATGAGCCCTCTTCCATCTTTTAATCCCAAATGAGCAAGTTAGGGACGTAACTGCTGTAATTCCTTAATTGCTTAGCAACAGTCTCCCTGTCCTGCCTTACAGCCATGGCTGTTCACTGTCACGTTCAGCTGCTTTATCAAACCATTGATATTGGAATAAATCAAACCTTTCAAACCATTACTCAGAACTGTGCATGAGAAAGCCAGGGAGACACGGTCATATTTTAATTGACTTCTCCCCATGCTCCTAACACCACACCAGGCTTTCTAAACTGAAAGACTTGCTTGGCCTTTGATTTTCGCTCTGTACGGGCAGGGAATGTAAATTAGTCACAGTGACTTTGGCTTTCCAGCCTGTCTCTGATCAATTGTTTTCAGGTTTTCCTGCTGACTGCTGAGGCCATTTGCTCTAGGGGCAAACAAAGGAGGCAGTTACTTGCAGAGATGAAGGCTGATCTGTGCTGACACACAGATGAGAGCTGAGGGGCCCGGACCCCTCTCCTAGGCAAAGCACCAGCCCTTCTGGTGCTCCAGCTGCTGCCAGGATCCTGAGAGGTTTAACTCCCCATTAGCTGAGAATTACTGTAAGATCTTAAGGTAGAAATTGCTGGAGGAATGCAAAACTCCTTTTCCAAACCCAATTTAGATGATAATTAATCCAACAGCCAAAAACATATTTCTACTGTGTTGGCCAAAAAATAACAAACAAAACATGGGTTTTGTTCTGTTTTTGGAAGGCTTCCCCTTCCCCTTGAAACCACCCTCCATCCCTTTCCCTTCCACCCCCACAAAATTATCCGAATTAATTTCTTGGACCACTTCCAGCCTCCAGCTTTCTGGACATTTCCAAAGCTGCCAGCTCAAATCCAAAGCAACGTGCAGCAGTGCCATGCATCCCCTCTGAGCCCTGCAGGTGGTGGTAACTGGGCTAAGCAGAACACAGGTATCACAACCAGAATATACACGTATCAGTGGCTCGTACCACGGAGTGCAGGTACTTGTGATCGTACATGTTAATGGGACGCCCATCCAGCAGCACCTGCCCGTCCTGCAGAGGGTAGAAGTTCTCCAGGATGTTGACACAGGAGCTCTTCCCACTCCCCGAAGGACCCACCAGCGCTGTCACTTTGCCAGGGTGCAGTGTGAAGGACACGTTCTGCAACATGGATGGGAGAGCACGCTCAGGTCCAGCCTTTTCTCAACGTCCTGGGGCACTACACAAGAGAAGTAGCCAGAATCTGGCCAGAGTGACCCCTCTGCCTTGGTGATGTGCCACATCAGCCATTTCTCCTGGCTCTGAGGAAGCAAAAAGCCTCCAAATTGCTTCAGATTTGCCTGCTGATGTAGCAGGTCCTCTAAAAAGCAAACTGACCTCTTTGCTGCTTCCCCCTGCCTCATGATCCCAGCCCCTCTCCCACAGAAACAGTCTGAGGCAGCTTGGCACAAAGCCTTGTACCACACTGACATGTTTAATGCCTGAGCAGGGAACAAGGGTTTTATTAATAAACCTCATTCCTTGTAAGGAAGGCCGGCCCTAAACACCCGCTGCTCCTTTTAATCTGTTTTCCAGCATGCCCTGAGCCTGCCTTTACACATCTCTGACAGGCAGCTGACACTCCATGGGCTGGGGTTTGATTTGTGCCAGGGTCGAGCAGCAGTACGTGGTGCTGGGAGGGCTCACCTGGAGAACCTGCGTTGAGGAGCGAGTGCGGTAGGAAAAGGTCACATTCCTGAACTCCACCTTCCCATCCACGTGATCCGGGGCCAGGGACCCGTCGTGCACCATCGTGGGCTGGCGGTCGATGAACTCAAAGACTTTCTCAGCAGCTCCCACTCCCTGCATGAGGCCGCTGTACACGGAGCCGATGGACTGGAAGGGGAGAGGCAACAGTGAGACCCTCCCAAGGGATGGGGAAATCAGCCAGTGCCACTCCTAAGGAGAATGGCTGAAGCATTCCCAAGTCTCCCATCACCTGACATTGACTGCAGTGATCAGACACAGGAAAAGAAAACTCTGCTCTGTTGGGTATGGAGGGGATACATGGACAACCCAGGGAAAGGGCATTTTTTAATATTAAACCCAGAGCTGCAGAACAGTTTGTACTGAAACTGCCTCTCCCACCAGGAGAGGGAAAAAAAAACCCAAACCAAACTAAATCCACACCAAAACCACGGCCTGGAAACCCCACCAGAGCCTGCAGTCATCTGAACAGATGGTGAGAGCCGGGCAAGTTGCCTCTAGCTCTGCTCTGCCCCTGCACAGAGGCTGAGGCACCACCAAAACCACACTTGGCTGTGAGGAAACCTCGACTGGATCATTCCTGCCTGGATTAGCCAAGTTTGTGCCTCTGCAAGGGGAAGGCAACCCTGGGTGGGCTCCACTATCCCACCCACAATCCCATCTTGCTAACATGCTGCCAAGGCAGCAGCTTGCAGCCTATTCCAGGGAAAGGGAAAAAAAAAGTAATATAATTAAGTTTTTAATGAAGCCTGAAATTTAACAGGCAGCTTTGTAATCCCCTCATTCTTCACGCCAGGAAATGTGCTTGGCAGGCAGCCAGGGCTCTGCCCTTCAGCAGGGCCAGCCTGACCCCTCTGGTCCCAGCTGCCTTTTTGGGGGACAAGCTGCTTCAGGAACATAAAGGTTGTGAGACCACAGCAGAGAAGGAATGGGGAGCAAAGGGGAGAATCCCCCTCTGGCAGTGCCACAGCACCAGAGAAATGTGTCATGGGAAAATCAGCACTGGGTCTATCCCTGCAACTGCCCTGGGAGATAAACACTCTCTTGATATGGGGTAGCTCAGAGTGTGGGGAGGCCCTGGCTGTGGCTGCTGCACCCATGAAAGTGTCCAAGGCTGGGCTGGATGAGGCTTGGAGCAACCTGGGAAGGTGTGGAAGGTGTTCCTGCCCATGGCAGGGAGCAGGAATGAGATGGTCTTTTAAGGTCCCTTCCAACCCAACCCATTCTGGGATTCCCTGCTAAAACTGATTCACCTCCATGCAGTCTCCCAAGACGAACTCATAAATGATGAAGGATATCAGGTTTCCACTTGTCATTTGCCCAGAGATCACGAGGTGCCCACCATAGTAAAGGATGCTGACCTGGACCACCAGCAGGGTCAGCTGAAAGCAAGAAAACACCCCTGAATCAGCAAGGACAATGGATATTTTGGTGCGTTTGTCATTTACTCACACAACAGCCCAAGCTTCATGTGCTGACATTTATTCTTTGAGCCCTGAGCTGAGGATCCCTGACAGTGCAGCTGGCAGCCCTAGGAGTGAGCATGGAAATGAGAAAAACAACTCAAGTACACGGGCTGATTTAAGGAGCTGGGCAGATATCTTTCAACAAAACAAGTCCCGAGGGACAACAGCCAAGGAGGCAGAATTTATCTGAAGTAACAGATCATCTCATGAATTTGTCTCTTGGACTAAGGTCCTCAAGCATAATAATATCTATGTTCAAATTATTCAAGGCATGCAGTCACCTCACCACTAAAATAAACTTTCTGTTATAAGAGTGTGACACATTTTAATTTAGAACACAAAATCAAGCCAGGAATTAATGCAGAATACCCTCCTTGCCTGTACAAGTCCCTGAAGGATAACCCCAGCTGTCGTCTGAAGTCAGTGTGGGGGGTACCACCTACTCTAGAAAGGAGGCAGATCAGCTCTGATGTGACAAATACCAGCCCCTTTTATTCAGCTGGTTTTGTTCCATGTTGTTCCAAAAAGCAGAGATGCCCTGGTGCCCTGTGCCCCCAGAAGAGGCTGTAAATTCACACAGAAAAAAATACAGGGGGAAAAAAATGCCTCCTCTACAGCTCTGCCATGATCTGACCCTAAGTTCCTGCATCCCCTCCAAGAAAGACTCTACCAGGGCTGAGCTATATCCATTGTCTTCTTTCTACGTGAGCCCTGCAGGAGCAGTTTTTGAGGGCTTTTGCCTTCTTAGATTTGTCAGGATCAGTGTCAACCCAGTTCACACTCCAGCTTCACCTGGGAGCCCAGAAACAACGCCAGTAAATGCTCCCATTTTGTTTCCAGACTTGGGAAGCCATAAAGTCTCTCACAGCTGCATGAAGGCACCATAACTCACAGACCCTTCACCAGCGACCTCCTTGATCCCTGAACGTGCAGAGACAAGGACAGCCTCACATGAGGGTTTTGCCAATGCTGGAGAAGCCCCAAACCATCTGGTGTTAAACAATGAAAAAGCATTTTGCAGGGGAAAGAAAAAAAAAAGCCCAAAGCCAAAGCCCAGCAGCCTCCCCCTGCCACCACCCACACGCAGAAAATCTCCGTTCCTGAGCAGAAGCTCAACCAACGCCGCGGCTGTTCCCAGCCGGAGCCCCGGAGCGGAGCTGGCACAGGCACGCACTGCAGCACCACGCAGGCATGGGCTGCTCCACGACCTTGAGCTCTTATCAGTTATTGCCCCATTTTCAGGGGAAAAACAGGCAGTTTTGTGGAACGACACAATGCTGCCTCAGGGCATGTTTTTATGATGGATGAAAATAACAAGTGATGAAGAGCCCGGGGATTACCAGCAGCAGGCAGGGCTGGGCTCACCCCACAGAGTTCCCTGGAAGTGAACCATGTGTGCTTTGGGATCTGGAGAGACTTCCCTGCCCATCCCAGCCCCACTCAGGGAAGCCCCAGGGCTGTCCACCTACCCCGCTGGACCAGACGTAGTAGGTGTAAGCCATGGCCTCCCGCTTGTTGAGTTTGTACACCTGCTGCAGCTTCTGCCAGTACACATTGGCCTCCGTCTCCTCGTTGGCGAAGCTGCGGACGGTCTTCATGGCCGAGATGGTCTCCTCAGCTGTGTTGTTGGCCTTGGCCAGAGCGTTCTGCACATCCTTGGAGAGTTTCTGCAGGGAGCAGAGGGAAGCAGAGGGAGCTCAGCGGGCATCAGGCTGCCTGTGACACATCTCCCTGCTCACCCCAGGCTCTGGGACCCCATCAAGTGACTCCAAAGGGGGAGGAGAGATGGCACGAGGACAGGCAGATGCATGCAGGACATTCCACAGCCCAGCCACCTCTTCTATCAGGCCTGAGACGCTTCCACTCCTGGGCATGAAGCAAGGTAAGAGCCCAGGCTACACCTGTCTGCCCCCACAGGTTTAATGTCACCTTCCTGCCCCCATTGCTGGCAGCAATACACTCCAGCATCACTCCCACCAGCTCCAAGGCCACTACAAGCTCCTTGATGGCTTCACAGGGAGACCAGCCCAGCACTGTGGCAATGCCAGCTGCTCCTGCCTACCTGGTAGTACTTCCCATAAACATCAGACACCAGCATGATGATGGGGAAGCCCATGAAGGTGACCAGGGAGAGCTTCCAGGAGAGGCTGAACATGAAGAAGATCACGCCCGTGGCCTTCACCACGTTGCGCAGGAAGATGTTGATGTTCTGGGAGACCAGGTCACTCACGATGGTCGTGTCCGACGTCAGGCGGGAGATGACGTCCCCTGCAGCAACGATGGGTTGGGGAGGGGGAGAGGAGGGATGTGTCACCACGGCAGGTCACTGCCTAACCGTGTCCCACATCCCATGCCAGAGGCCAGATGGAGCTCCCCATCCAACCAGCTGGAGGTCTGAAGGGTGGCATGGAAAGGGGGCAACTCTTCACCACTGTGGATGCAAAGCAAAACAGAGGAGCTTGGATTGCTGCATGCACAAGGAGCAGGAGGTGGCACCTGAAGCACAAGCTACATCTCTGGGTCACCAAGGGTGGCTGTAGGACAGCAAAAGGGACTGTGGCAGCATCCCATGCTGGACGGGAACCCACAGGCCACACACAGCCTGGAGCTGACCCAAGGGACCTGAGGACATGGGTCCAGCTACTAAGGGATGAAACTCTGGCGGTGCCTTTTGGTGGAGCTGAGTGTTACAGCCAGAAAACATCACACTGAACTCCCAAATCCTTGGCCTGTGTTTGAGTCCAGCTGAATTCCCATGCTTTTGTGCAAGTCCAGGGTTACCCGTATCCCACTTCCAGTAACATCTCTGCTGTCCTCAGCTACCAAGGCACTGTGCAGTGATTGCTAAATACAGCAACAGCCTCAAAACTAAAAATACCACTGAGACAAAATTAAATGTGTGAAAGTTACACCAGAGTGGCATGGCCTGGGACCAGGACTGGGACAGGACTGAACTGCAAGCAGGGAAAGAACACCCAGCAAGCCTCACACATCTGAGGTTTCAGGGACAGGAGCAGAGCTGGAGAGGAGCCCACCAATAGGCACTGATGGGAGGAAGGAAATGGGATTTTTGGGGGTGGGACTTCTGGATGCCAGGCTGATGGGTGGCAATGGGACATCCCCACAGTGAGAAGCAACAGAAAGGAAAGAGCTTTCTGCCTCTATTTCTAACCATGAGCATGCGAGTGCCACCTCTGGCTGCCCCCAGTCTGCTGTATGACAGTAGAGCAAGCCGAGGGGAAAAAATCTGGATGGGATAGAGGGGTTAGAGCAAATCCAGGGGAGAGAGGAACCAACCTGTGCGATTCTCATCAAAAAAACTCATCTCCTGAGACACCAGCGACCTGAAGAGGCAGTTGCGAAGGCGGATGTTCAGTCTTGCAAAGATGAGCGTAAAAACGCCGCCCCGGATACCTGCGGCAAATGAGCTAATTGCAGATAAGAAACGTTATAGAGCCATGGACACGAAACCCTCTCAGCAACACAAACACTCCCATGCCAGGCCAAGGGCCTGGGCAGTGCTGACACCATTTATCACCAGCCCACACCTCTCCTGGGTGCCACCAGCACAGCAGTGGCTGGTCCTAATCATGGTAGTCACAAGCTTTGAGAGGGAACACAGCGCTGCTGGAACAGCACTCCCTAGGGAACCCATTCCCTGTGTCCATTCCTGCTGCCCCACCTCCAGCAGATGGACGTGAAGGGCTGCACAAAGGCCTCGTGACTGCCAGCCACAGCCCCTCTGCGTTGTGACAGCGCAGAGAATTCACAGCACGTCCCTGGGGTC
Source organism: Acrocephalus scirpaceus scirpaceus (assembly GCA_910950805.1). Taxonomy (NCBI): domain Eukaryota; kingdom Metazoa; phylum Chordata; class Aves; order Passeriformes; family Sylviidae; genus Acrocephalus; species Acrocephalus scirpaceus. The sequence goes on from OU383788.1 coordinate 11,419,296, forward strand.
TGGCAGTGAACTGGTGGAGTGGGTGCCTGTGCCCACCATCACCACGAGCTCCTGTGGGAAAACCCCAAGCTCCTTGCCAGGGCCAAATCCAGCCCCTGGATTACCTTCCTATGGCGAGCAGCGACATGACCAGCACTGCCGTGGAGAAACGATCCATGCTCTTCTGCACCACAATCCCATCGATGGCCAGCCCCGTGTAGTAGGGCAGGAAGGTCTCTCCTGCAGGACAAGCACAGCACATGGAGGTTCAGCCCCACTGCATGGGATTAGCACAGGATCTGTATTCCCAGCTGTGACAGCATGTGGACAACCCCATCCCCACCACAGAGATACTCGGCCATCACACAATATCCCCTGAGAGAGTGGCATGTGAGATGTTGCCATTGTATTTTATCCCCTATTGCATTTGGTTTTGCCCCATTCCATTTTTCATCTACACCATGCAGCACGTGCCACCCAGCACCCTGAGAAAAAGCAATCCTAGGGTGCTTCCAAGCCCCACCACCATGGTTCCTCCGTCCCTCCCGGTGAGGATGGGAGCACAGCACAGCCCGCCCGGTCCCTTCACTCACCCAAGGCGGCCACAAGGAGGAAGAAGGAGGCAATGCCTAGGAATAAGGCATCCGGCTTGGTGTAGGACAGCAGTTTATGGATGGTGGGACCTGCTGCCTCCTCCCTCTTGTCCCTCGGGGCACCTCCATCACAGCTCTCCTCCACCTCAGCACGGGACTCAGAGCCAGGCCCCAGCGCCTCGCGAGAGGAGGTGACACAAGCCAGCAGCTGCCACAGCCCAAAGGTGGCTGCCAGCGCCACGTAGGTCCAGGCAAAGAGCCCCCAGAACCAGGGGTCCTTGATGGTCTTCCGCACCTCCGAGTAGAGCAGCAGCTTCACCATCATGTAGATGCCCATGAGGAGGCAGACCACGGCGATGAAGGTCCGCGATGCCCTGAGGCGCCGGGGGCCGTAGGCTGTGTTGGTGGCCACGCCGATGGCAGCCCCCAGCAGCACACAGCTGCGGTACAGGCAGCCCCCCCAGATGTCCAGCAGCGAGTTGAAGATGTTGAAGTGCCTCAGGTCCTGCAGGACATTCCGGCCGCCCTGGCCGTGGGTGTAGAGCAGCGTGGTGACCACCACATCGGCCCCGCTGAGCGCCAGCGTGCTGGCCACCGCCTTCCAGGCGCGCATCCTCGTCGCCGGGCTGGGGGTCACTGACGTGGGGAGGGGCAGCCCTAACACAGGACGGATGTGCTCATGTCGGCCTCGGCTGTGGGGTGAGAAAAGGGGGACGGGGTTATTTACCCCAGAGAGGAGGCAGGGAAAGGGAAGCAGGATTAGGGGACAACTGTGCCAGCTCCTCACCAACCCATCCTGACCCCAGACACCACTATCTGCACCTCCCTCCCCTCCCCTGCTGCACACGCCCCAAGGTATTTCATTAAATGAGCAGCACAAAGGAAGACAAACTTCCCTCCTTCACCCATCCTGAATCCCAAAGCAGAAATCTGCACATCCCGATGGGAATCTTTGTCCCCGCTTGCTGTGGTGGCTGCTGGGTGCTGCCATGACATCCGTGCAGCCACGTGTCCTGCACTACGGAGCCGTGCAAGAGTTAAACTTGGACAGTCATGATCCCAGAGTCCCGGCCCAGCTTTCCCACGACAAAGCTGAAACCGAGCGGTCAAAACCGTAGGAAAGCAGACAGGGGAGCAGCTCAGCTCTATAATGGATCCCCCTCATCAAAATAAGGCTAAACCGTATGTACTGCAGCTTGTCACACCTTCCTGTCCCCAACCCTCTTAGATATTAATTCAGGGTAGCCCACTAAAGCCGCTGCGCAGCCAACGTGCAGTTCAATGACACAACAAAAATCCCGAGAGGAAATTAAAAAGGGATTTGAATTCCACAGCTGTGCCCCGTGGGAGAGGAAGGCTCCGGGGCGGGCCGGACCCGGGGGTCTGTCCGGCAGCAGCGATGCTGGGGCAGGGTCTGAATGGACACAGGAAAGGGCAGAAAGCTCGACTTGCTCTAAGCCGAGCGAGCCGCTCACCTTCTCCGGTGCCATGCCCTGAGGAGCCACGCGTTGGCAAGAGGGAGGTACCTGATCCTGAAATTTGTGCTGGGTCAGCAGCTGGTGACGGTGCACAGTGCGGAAGGCACCGCACAAGGGGTGCCATGTGTCGGCCACACTCCGGCCTGCGTGACCGCAGCCCCCCAAAACCCAACCACCGGGACGAAGGGCAGCCCTTGGTACCGGATAAACTGCGCCCTTGGGCGAGGGCTGCTCGGTGGTCGGGCAAGTGGGATAAAAAGCTAAAAAGCGGAGGAAAACCAGGGCAGAGGCCGCAATCTGGGGAAGCCCGGGGGTTTACGGGGTGGGTGGGGAAGGAGGGATGGAGGCAAAGCAGAGCAGCGATGCCAGGGAGGAGCAGGACACGCTTCCCAGGGTGCTCGCTGCTGCCATCCGCTGCAAAGCTGCGCGGATCCGGCCCATGGAGGAGGAGAAGAAGGAGGAGGAGGAGTAGGAGGCAGCCACCGCAGCTCCCCACCACCCGCAGCCGTGCCCCCAGCCGCCGAGCTGGAGCCGCCCAAAGTCCCCACTCGCATCCCGCCTTCCCCCCGTAGGAGAACGTCCCGAGGCGGGGGCGGGGGGAGACACCCGGGAAGGGCCGTGCCCGCCATACCCCGGCCGGACACCCACACACGGCTCCCCCCTTCAGGGCAGCTCAGCCACGGCCCGCCCGGACGGCTCTTACCGGCGGCGTGTCGGGATCGGCGGGATCAGCCCGGTCCGACCGGCGGCGGCGCGTCCCGGGAACAAGGTCGGTGCTGGGCGTGGCCACGCCGTGACCACGCCCCCGGACACGCCCCCTCCTGCGGCGCGCGCCCGGCCCCGCCCACGGCCGGACCGGACAGCGACACCGGGGACCCCAAATTCGGGGTTCGAGGGGGATGTCCCCGGTCCCCCCGCTCCGCCCTGTCCCGGTAAACCCCGCCCCGACGCGGCAAAGGCAGTCCCGGAATATTCCCACCTTTGAAGGTTTTTTATCCTCCCCAACCATACAATGTTCTTAAATTTTTAAAATTATTTTTATTGGTTTTATTGGATCCGGGGATCATTTCTGCAGTAGAGAGGGAAAATACAACACAGGAGTTGGCTCAAAAGCAACCGGGAAAAGGGCTCGAAATCATATTTTAAGTTAATCCTTAACAAGGGGCTCGATGGGGGTTTAATTAACCCCTCAAGAGGGATTTGACAAGGGTTTAATTAACCCCTAACACAGAGGGATCCACTTTCAAGAAATCCAGCTTGTAAATTACTTTTCCCCTTCACCTCCCACTCCAACTCTCAAGGAACAGAAGGGCTCAGGCTCTTCCCTGGACAGCACCCATGCATCCAGGTGAGCTATACAGGTGACAGAGGGGCGGGGCAGTGTCATTATCCCAAAGTTTCCATGTGTTTCTGCAGTGCTGGGCTTAAAAACACCCCTGTGACCCTCACTAGCACAGGCACAGATGTCAGGATTCCTGGAGTTCACGCCATTTCAGGAGAGAACAGAATGGTGATGTTACAAAATTCAAATTCATTTTTCTCTGCCTGGATAACCAAAACCAAAAATATCACATTCTGCTGTTGATTTTATTTCTGCTAATAAGTGCTTCAAACAAAACAAAACAGAACAAAAAATTAAAAAAAAAACCAACCTCTCACTTCAAGCCCTTCCCACATCCACCAGGAACACAGTCAGACCTGGAGTGACTATTCCTGGCTCAGGCTCACAGCAGGGACACTTTTAAGCTGCAGGAAACATTGTCTGTGGCTAAGCCGGGTCTGGTTTCTGCTTCTCTTCCATCTGCACCCAGATCACTCCCGGAATTTGGTGCAATCACTCCCAAAGGGCAACTTCCAAGCCACAGTCAAGGTGGAGCTTTTTGGCAGGACCGAGTCTCTCCCTGCCAAACCTAAACGAGGATGGTGCCACCTCCCTCGGTCCCAGGGATGATCCAAGGGCAAACCCGGACCAGGAAGGGACTGAACAGACCCCTTTGTCTGGACCTTCCCCTTCCTTTCTCCCAGGACAGAGCAGGCATGTCTGCACCCTGCACTCCCATGCAGCCGGGCCACAAACCTCGGGGACAGTCCGTGCTGTCCCCGGTGCCGCGGGACCCTTGGAACACCCCAGGGTTAACTGGTTTTCTTCCCAGCAGGCATGCTCTGCTCAGGGGGCAGCACTGTCTCGATCTGGAACGACACAAACTGGCCCTTCTTCAGCTTCTTCAGGGAGCTGGCAGTGCTGCCCCCAAACACGTTGTCTTCCACCTTGAAGGCCAGAGAGGGCAGGCCCCGAGTTTTCCTTTTCACACCCTTCCGCTCCCGCTTGCAGGCCGTGGTCATGTTGGAGATCACCTGCCAGGAGAATGGAGGGGTTGGACTTTGAGGTGTCACTCAGGAATCAGCTCAGCTCTGACACAAGCTCAGTGAATCCCAGAATCCTTAGAGTTGGGTGGGACCTCTGGAGATCATCCAGGCCAACCCCATTTCCAGGCAGGGTCATCATATTCAGGTGGGTTTGGAATGTCTCCACAGAGGGAGAATCCAAGACCTCTGTGGGCAGTTCCAGTGCTCTGCCACCATTAATGGAAATAAGCTCTTCCTCATGTTGAAGTGGAACTTCTTGTATTTTAATTTATGGCTATTGCTCCTCATCCTGTCACCGGGCACCACTGAGAAAAGCCTGACACAATCATCCGACACCCCTCAGAGGTATTTCTATGGGTTGATGATTTCCCCTCTCAGTCTTCTCCAGACTGAGCAGGCCCAGCTCCCCCAGTCTCTCCTCCTAAGAGAGGCTGAGAGGGAATGAGAGCTGGCAGTGTCAAAGCTGGATGCACCTGGGGCAAGGGAGGGACTCAGCGGAGGCTTCCCAGCCTTGTTCTCACCACCCCAAACCAGCAGGAGGCTTTGCAATGTGATACTGCAATTCCACGGCCAGAGCTGTCACTGCTCCATCAGTAGAGGGCAGAAGGGGATCTAGGCTGGAGTGCCACAGAGCCAGGAAAGCTTTGTCACCTCCTGTTAATTCCAGCCCAAATCCCTGCCTGGATGCAGGACAGAGCTGGTGATCCCGACACCAGAAGTTCCCTTAGGGACAGCACAGAGCTCTCGCTGCCCCGTGCCAGGATGTGCAGCTCCATTTCATAAAAGGTGAGCCTGAGCTGCCAAAGGGATCAGATCCTACATATCCAGCTCCCAGGCCCTCCTCCCTCCTGTCCCATATGCCTCCTGTCATTCCCTGGCAAGAACAACCACACGTGAGGTCAGAGAGAACCCCACAACCCTGACTGAGTGTAAGAAATGACTGAGCAAACAAAGCACTTGAGCTTTGTCTGTGGTTTTCTGACACACAGCTCACCAAGTATTTCACAGGGGACACTGAGGTCATTTTTCAAGTGAGGGAACCAAGGAACAGAGAGACAAAATGAGCTGCCCAAGGTCACCCAGCACATCAGAGACAGTCAGGAGCTGCATGGTGACTTTGCTCCCCAAGCCCATCTCCCTGCCCACTGGGCCACTACTCCTCATGGTAGCCCCAACTTCTTTCCATTTTGGGGCAGGATAACTTTAAACCTTTGTAGTTACACAGCATCCCCCTGAAGGCTTCTTGTCCTTGCCTAAGGAGGGACTCCCTTGGCTGATTTGGGATGCAGATTACAAGGCAGGGAGCTGGGCAGGCTGGGACACAGCTCTCATTAGCCTGATGGGGCAAGTCAGTCCCTCATATTTCATCAGCCACCTCTGAGCAGCACCACCAGCAGCTTCCCTGTGGTGCTGGCCCAGAGGGTCCAGCTCTGCTCCTGCTGCCCTCGGCACACACTGAGGTGCCACCTTCTCCTCTCAGGCCAAGCTTGGACTTAGCTGCAAAATGATTTCAAGACACCACAGGACTTACAATCTCCTTCACGGCGTTCTGCTGCTCCTGCACCGTGGCTGTGAACGGTGGGAGGCTGTCAGCCTTACCAGAGCCAGCCCCCTGCTCCTTAGAGTCCTTGACAAAATCCACCTGCAAGGCACAGATTCGGGTGTTACTCTGCAACCACGGCAGTGACAAAGCTCTGCAAAAGGCTCCCCTGTGAAGGGCAGTTACCTCTGAGGACAGGCACACGTATCTGTTGAACATGAGGAAGAAGGGGCTGTACTTGGTGGCAGAGTTAACTGAGGTGCGGAACTCGAAGAGCACGGGGTCCAGGTGTGCATCCCACTCGCTGGGCTTCTCGTTCACCACGCTGCAGATGGAGGCCCTGAGCACCTCAGTGCTGCAGTCACCAGGGCTGGGGGGTTCTGTGGGGTCTGTGGGTGTGAGGAGCTGGGAGATGTTCCAGCGCTCGCACAGGTGCCGGCTGACCTGGGACAACACAGGCATCATGGCAGGACAGGACAGAGTTTATCCTGTCAGCTCCACAGCAGCCTCCAAGGCACTGTCCCCCCCATGCCAGGAGAGGCTGTGAGGCAGAAAATGCTCCCCAGAAAAGTTAGAGCCTGGGAAAATGTTTTGTAACAACTGCTCCCATGCTTGAAGCTTTCCACAGCACTGGGAAGATGGGTTAATCCCAGGGTAGGGCTGGAATTTCATGCACACAGTCTTTCCTTTTCCAAGCAGAAAGGACTTGCACCACTGATCCACAACCTTAAATCCCTGCCAAGGTGAAAGCACTGGCAAATCAGCTCCCACTCCCAACAGGGCTGGGGCAGGGATAAGGCAGCATCTGCTCCTCGCCCCCGCTACACAGCACATCACAGCTCTGCCTTCAGGACCCGCTGCCCAAAACCTTCTGAAGGTCACATTTCCAAAAAAACCTGCTGAAAGTCACATTGCTTCCCCCTGAACTACCCCACCCTAGACCTACCTCCTCGCAGAAGTCCCAGCTCTGATTGGTGTAAATGTTCTTGGCAGCACCAAACCTGGGCAAGGAGAGGACACACAACTGGTTTTAGTCCACCAGCTGAGGCAGAGCCTGAGGAGTTCCATCTTTATGGGTGCAAATGGGATAGGAAGGGCACAGGACCCACCAGGGGAGCTGGTGCTAACAAGGCTGCCGTGACCTCCTGTCCCCAAGAGCAGAGAGAGGTCTGCTGGTCCCTCTGTTCCAAACCAGCCAAGCCTGTTTGCTTTTGAATGATGAGGCAGCAGGAGAAACAAGAGGAGCTTCTTGCTCTGAATTCAAATCTCCACTGGCCCCACGTGTTTTCCACAAGGACAATGTCACATGGTGACAGAAACACTTTCTAGGAGAAATCCGGGAATGGCTTTAAAGCTTCTGCAGAGAACTGGGACACAGCTCCTCTGGCCTCGGGCTACTCAGAGAAACATTTCTGCCTCTTTCTTCAGGAGGATAACAGGCTCTTCCCAAGGATTTTGTAAAGAGCAACTGAGAGGCACTGCATGGTCCCTCCTGTAGAAGGGAGAGTTCTGCTCTCACAGGAAAACATCCTAAGGACACTGGGTATTTTTGCAACACACCCCAGCACTCCCCATCACTCTGCAATATAACCAACAGCAGAGGAGCTCACCTGTAAAAAACAGTAGCCAGGGCTTTAGCCACAGAGAAGGGATCCTTCTTCTGCAGAGGAGCAGCCTCCACCCACTTGGTGAAGTAGTCAGTCACAAGCAGGACGTGTGTGTTGCTCTGGCTCGTCTCGGGAAAAGGCCCTGTGTAAACAGCCATCAAAAAAAAAAAAAAATCAATGCGATGCCGTCATATCCCACAAATGGGGAAAGTTAAAAACCCAGTGGCTGCAGAAGTGACCACGACTCTCTTCTGCAATGTCATTCGGCCAGAACATTTTCGGTGACCTTTGTCAGCAAAAAGACACCCATCACAGCTTCAGTTCTGGGGAAGAAGGCACGCCCACAGCTCCCATTGTGTGTGCAGAGGGAGCCCAGCCAAGCCCAGGGATCACGTTGCATCCTGGGCGGCGGCTGTGGCCTCCTTGGCACCTCCTCAGAGGCACCTGCAGCTTTTCTCTCGCTGCCTGTGGCAGCAGGTCTGCCACGCTCCGGGCCGGCAGGGAGGAGCCCTGAGAGCCACTTGAGACACTCACTCACCGTGGATGTCTAATCCCAGCACTTCCCAGGGGGATTCCACCCTGACGGGCCTGGCTTTCCGAGTCACGTTCTTGTTGTGCTCCGCGTTCTGGCACGTTTCACACATCTTGATCTGGAGAGGGAAAAGAGGGATCAGAGGACTTGGGAATGCGCTGACAGATCCTGTCAGACTCCGACTGCACAGGCTGTGGAGGGGTGAGACACACACAGCAGGGCTCAGCAGTTCCCTTTCTCCCAATAGAAATAAGGAGGCGCAGGAAAAAAAGAGGACAAAACACAACAGGCTGACACACCTCACCTTTCACAAGGCTCACCTGACAGCTTTCTCTGACACAATAACCAATTTTCTCAACATGGCCTACAGCTAAGCTATTTCTCACCCTGTTTCCAGGCAAATTTTTATTGCATTTTAACCTCCTACTGCTGGTTAGAGAAATCCTCAGCCCTAGGATGCTGGAGGAGCTCAGACCATGCAATACAAGCACACTCCTTAAACCACAGCACTGCAGAGTTCTGCTGCAAGGAACTGCCAGCAATGAAACAGGTGAAGCAAAGCAGCTGAGGAGACACTGAGATCCTCCTCTTGCCATAGTTTAGGGAATTGGGCAGCTCAGGAAGGAACCCGGACTGCCCAAAGCTAGACTCAGCAACTTGTCTGAAACAATCCCACATTCTCATGCTGACCAAAATTGCCCTGCACGAGGAGGCTGAGGAGGGTTCCTGACACTCAAGGGAAGACATCCAGCCTATCCAGCTGCTTTGGGACAATCCAAAATTCACCTGCACAGTAACTCAGTGTGCAGCTTGCCAGCACAGGCACGGGGAGTGACATCATCCCTGCACCAGAGCTCTTGTGGTTGCTGCCTCGGGCCGGCTGCCAGCACCGGTGTCACAGACACGGTCACTGCTCCCCACTTACCCAGTCCACAACATCCTTCACAATGCCCAGCCAGTAGTACCGGCTCTGGATGCGGTGCACGGTCTTCTTCTGGCCCAGGTGGTTCCCGATTTCGGTGAAATGGCTTTCCAGGAAGACCTGACGCCTCCGCTCGGGATCCACGATCACCTCGCGCTTCTCCTCCTTCTTGGGTCCCACGTAGTAGAGGCAGCCGCCTGCGGATGCCAGAGGTTTGTCTCCACCAACACCCTCTCACAGCTGCTCATCTCCAGGAAAGGGGACATTTTCCACAGTGGGAAACACGGCTGAGACAGCTCCGGGGGCTGCTGCCGCTTTGGGAGCTCCTGCTGCCCCTGGAGAAGCTGCTAAACCGGAATCACCCCTACGCACGCCCACGGAGCGCTCCTGCACCCAGGACTGCGTGAAATCCTCCGCTACAACAAAACCACCGCGGTCCCCACAGGGCAGCCGCGGAGCACCGGTGCCACCCGGGGGTGGTGACCCGATCCCCGCTCCGCGCCCCTGAGGCGATGCCAAGGCTCGGGGCTGCCCGGGGAGCGGCGGCGGCGATGGCGCTGCCCAGAAGCCCCAATCCCCTCCCCGCGCCGAGGCTCCGGCACATCCCCCGTGTCAGCGGGGCCGGCTTCCCCCCACAGGCTGCCCCCGGGCCCGACCCCGCCGCGCTGCCCCCCGGGTCCCCACCGTCCACGACGAACTTCTGGGCGTAGCGCTTGAGGTTCTTCCTCTTGATGGAGCAGAAGCTGGGCGGGAAGCAGCCCTCGGCCAGCAGCCGGTAGATGTCTTCGAACTTGCTGCCGTGACCGCAGGGCTCGGCCGCCACCACCACCTCCCGCTCGGCCTCCGGCAGCGCCGCGTCCATGGCCGGGCCGGGCCGGGCCGGGCCCGCGCTGACCCCGCCGCGCGCGTCCCCGCAGCGCGCCCCCGCCGCCCGCGCGCGCCCCCGTGAGGGGCGGGCGGTGTGTGAGGGGGAATCTCAGGGACCGTCTGCAAATAACCTTCGGCGGCCGCTGCCGCTCCGAGCAGACCCGGCCCGGCCGGGAGGGCTGCGGGACAGCGGCCTCGCTGCGGGAGAGGTCCGCGGTGACGTCACGGAGATGACAAAAAACAACCAGCGCAAAACCGGGGAGAACGGGCGCGTTCCGCCGCTTTGCGTTTTCGGCTCGGTTGGGAATTTGCCGATGCGCCCTCCCGCGGACGGAAGCGGAGCCCTTTGAGGGCAGGACCGAGAGGCGTTCTCCGGCAGGAAACATGTCCGCGGGCCGGCCGTTCCGCGGGTGCGCCTGCTTTTTCACCGACAACATCTTCGTGGGGCGGTTCGGGCTGCACGTGCGGTACCGGGACGAGCCGCAGCTCCGCCGGGACCACGGGCGGGTACCGCGGGGGCGGGCGGGGCCGGGGGGAGCGGAGCGGGCCGTACCGGCGGCTCGGCGGTGACGAGCCCGTGTGTTGCAGGCGCTGAGGGAGCGCGGCTGCCGGAGCGAGGAGCAGTTCCGGGAGGTGCTGAGGGAGGTGAGCGGCGGGAGCCCTTCACGGCCACCGGGGACAAAACGGGTCACACAGCCACAGGATGGGTTGGGTTGGAAGGGACGTTAAAACTCATCCAGTGCCATCCCTGCCATGGCAGGGTCACTTCCCACTGTCCCAGGCTGCTCCCAGCCCTGTCCAGCCCGGCCTCGGACACTGCCAGGGATCCAGGGCAGCCACGGCTTCTCTGGAAAATCTGTGCCAGGGCCTTCCACCCTCACAGAGAGGAATTTTTTTCCAAAATCCCTTCTAACTCTGCCCTCTGTCAGTATGAAGCCATTCCCTGTGTCCTGCCACTCCATCCCTTGGAAATTCTCCATCTTTATTTGTCGGCCCCTTCAGGCCCTGCAGGGCCGCAGTGAAGTCACCCCAGAGCTTCTCCTCTCCAGGTGAGCAATCCCAGCTCTCCCAGTCTTTCCTCCCAGCAGAGCTGCTCCATCCCTCGATCATCCTGGTGCCTCTCTGGGCTCTCTCCAGCAGCTCCGGGTCCCTCCTGAGCTGTGCCCGGGGCTGGGGCAGCTCCCGATCCCGGGGTGGAGGAGATGAGGAGCCCCGGCTCCCTCAGGGATCCCCTCAGCAGCGGCATTTCCACACTCCGCGGGTCACTCCCAAGGGAGTTCGGGACTTGCTGGAGCCCCCCAGAACCGGGGCGCAGCTCCCGGCACCGCGTCCCGATCCACCCCGGTGCCGGGCGGAGTCCGGAGGGAAGAATTCCCCGCGGGCGCCCATCAGCGAGGTGTTTATTCAGCCGACACCCTGCAATTAAATCCTGTCATTCAACACATCCCAGCGGCCCCGGAGCCGCTCCCTCCTTGGATTTACTCCGCTGGCTTCCAGTGCCCTGGTTTGTCTTTCCTTGTCCCTTCTGCCAATCAGTTTTAAAGGCAGCCCCGAGATGGATTTACAGAAATTCACCCTTTATTACGGAATCTCTGCTTCTTTCCAGGCCAGGGTCAGGGATCTGTCACTCACCAGCTCCAATGTCACCTGACACTAAGGGGACAGACAGGTTCTTTTAGGAATTCTTGGCAGAATGATGGTGGTAGTAAATCATACTGTTAATTAAAGCTTTATTAACAGGATATTATGATTCATACAGCACAGAATTTATGAGTAGAAGAGCACAGGATTTCCCCAGGCAGAATCAATGGAGCACAACAGCAACGTAATACAGAATTTATGTAAGAGCCTCACTTAGGATTTCAAGATCCTAACTTTGGTTGTAATTTAGGTCCTAATCACTTTTTAATCACTTGGGCTCTTGGCAGATCTGCTCAGATCTTCATACAAGGTTTGCTGTATCAATATAAACACCATAAAGGAGACTTAAAAATTATATAAACAAATAGGAGTGACTCAGTGCTGGGAGGAAGCAGGTGACAGTGGCTGTCCCTGGCTGTGGGAGGTCACAGCAGCAATTCCAGTCCAAGTTTCCCACTTATATCTCAATGCTGATTTTCTAGGCAGTGCTGGGTTACAGACCCCTGGTGCCCAGGGACCTTGGGGCTGGGAGGGAGGGGAAGGAGAAGGAAGCTGAGAAATTGTTTGATTTGCCTGCTTGGTTCCCAAGACCTTCAGGGCCTGATCCTGAGGGAAAGGGAATGAACACAGGAGCTGCTTGGTCCCAGGGAATGACTCCTCACTCACTTCTCAGTGAGAACTGTTAGAAATTAATCTCATGAGAGGGAATTAAATGTGAAGAGCTGCCTGGATCAGCTGTTTGCTCTGAAAGGGCAGCTTAGCCTGTCTCTACCACACTTAGCAGTAATCCCTTCATGACAGGACTTGACTTGCTCCCAGCAAATGTCTTTATTTTGGACAATGCCTCTATTCTCAGCACAAAAACCAGATTCTGGAGCTGTCAGAATGCCTGAAAGGGCTGAAACCTCACAGGTCCACTTGACACTTCCACAGGAAGTCCTCAGTGACTTTTTGAGCCATCTATAAAGAGAACATCAACCCCTCTCAGGCATTTGGCTTTCCAGGTATTTGCTGGACTTGCCTTGACCACAGAACAACAGAACACTCTGTCTCCCAGAGGTGCCCCCAAACAAAAATAACTGGTTTAAAACAATGAGCAGATTCCTGGAGCCGTTTTACTCAGCCTTGTTGATTTCTGACCATGGGCTCTGTTGTTTACCTGCAGATTGAGGCAGAAGTGCAGAGAAGAAAGGAGTTAATCCATCAGTCAGCAGAACGCAGAGCCATCATCTCCAAGTGCTACAAGCCAAAACACCCAGAGGTGTACACTCTGCAGGTACAGAAGGTTTGGAATCTCTTTTGCACCTAGAAAAGACACCTGAGAGTTTTATTTTTGCAGTTTATTTCCCCCTCTCCTCGGGATTGCACAGTGTAAAGCTGCACTGAATTAAAACATAGGTGTAGCATATGAAAATTGGATTTAAAACTTTAAAAACTCGACAGCACAGCGTGTTCTCCAGGCAAGATTCCTGGTGTTCCAGCCAGGAAAGGCTCTTTCCTATCATGCCTGTGATAAATCTGTGTTAACTCCTAGAAAACCATGAACTAGAGCAAGCAGCAATTTCCCTACCCCACCAGGTAAAACACCAGTGACATTCTGCATTTCCTGCCGTGGAATTAACCCGAGTGTGACTCAGCCTTGCTCCCTTGGGATTTCCCTCTCAGGCTGTGCAGGCTGATGGTGTTTCTCTGTGTTTTTCCCATTCTTCCCTTGACACCAGGATTCCTTCCTGGCCCCAGAGTTCCTGGAAATCGTGAGGTTCTGCACATCTCCAGGTGCTGATCTCCAGGGCCTCCTGAGCCACCTCGAGTCCTTCTCAGGTAAAGAAAGCAACACCTCAGAGTCACACAGATCTCCCTGGTGACAGCTGTTCCCAAGCCCTGTCTGGAACAGCTCTGCCTTGACACAAGCTGAGGCACACAGGATGTTATTGCCTGCCTGAGTGGGGTCTCTGGAGAGGCAGCAGTTCTGCTCTGGATCAGAGGCTGTTTTCTGCTTTCCTAGCCCAGCCTGCTGATGTCTCCCCAGAGGCCCCAGCTGCAGCAGGGCTGGGGTTTTGGTTGTACCACAGCTCAGCAGGGAGCCTGCTGAAGGAGCACTGGGAGCTTGGTTTTCCCTCCCCGAGTGTTTTGTCACTGCACACAGTCCCTGTGGGTTAGTCTGGGCTGAAGTAGCTCGATTTCAGCCTAGATTTCAGACTTTGAAAAAGAGATCTGGGTTTTCAGCTTCCCTGAAGGCAGCTGAGGAGCTCTCTGCCTACCAGAGATGCTGCCAAGATGCAGAGGGGAAGAGGCAGAGTTGCCTCCTTTCCTCAAGGCAAAAGACACCAATGTCTGTGTGCAGAGCTCCTGGATTTATCCAGGGCAGTTCCAGACACAGCCTTCTGCCCTGGGAATGAGGCACCAGCATTAAAAACAACAAATACACCCCAGAGCTGATGGTCCCAGCACAAAGTGGAGCTTGTGGGTGCCGTGCTCTCACTGACACCAGCACAGAGCAGCTGGACAGGCAGCCAGGAAAACTGGGAATTTCCCCAGCAAACTCTGCCTCTCCTCTCCTGACAGATAAGAGGATCTATCGACTGCCAGTGTTCACAGAGGAGTTCTGCCAAGCCTTTGTGGATGAGCTGGAGAACTTTGAGCAGTCAGATATGCCTAAAGGCAGGCCCAACACCATGAACAACTACGGGGTAGGACTGACCTCTTGTGCATCTTTAGGGGCAGTGTTTGCTGTGCTCTCCTCCTCACTTCTCACTCCCTCCAGTCCCAAAGTGTCTCATTTTACACGGTGCAGTTTGAGCTCAGTGCCCCCATGGAGTGACAGGGCTGAGGGAATGTTACAGGGACAAAAGGAATGCAGGGGAAGGAGAGGGAGTTGGTGACTCAGAGCAAAGAGAACCTTGTGCTTCAGCAATACAAATTTAAATCAAGGACACAGCTTTTAAAGAACACTCACCTTTTGATCTCACTACTCAGTGTTTTCCCCCATCCCTCTCCACCTTGCTCCTCCTTCCTTTTTCCCTGTAGCTGGAGCCTTTGCTCTAAAGTCCTCGATCTGAGGCAGCAGCAGGGCTGGAGGAGGACAGCAGCTCTGAGGAGCAGCAGCTGTGGCTGCTGAGCCGTTCCCCCCTCCTGTCCCGGGCACAGGTTTTGCTGAACGAGCTGGGCATGGACGAGCCTTTCCTGACGCCGCTGCGGGAGCGGCTCCTGCCCATCACGGCGCTGCTGTACCCGGAGCTGGGCGGGGCCTGCCTGGACAGCCACAAAGCTTTTGTGGTCAAGTACTCCCTGCACGAGGACCTGGACCTGAGCTCTCACTATGACAACGCTGAAGTTACCTTGAACGTTTCCCTGGGAAAGGAATTCACAGAAGGAAACTTGTACTTCGGGGATTTCAGCCAGGTACTGAGCACGTCCCACTCACCTCTCCCTCCTCAGCTTCAAGGCATCCACTGTGTTCTAAAAACAATTATTCACTGCTGACAGTCCAACCTGCTCTGTCCCTTCCCCATTTTTTTGCATGGCTTGGTTACACAGGACCCTCTTTTGCTGCAATATTCCAATATCCAATACAATATTCATTATTTCAAAGAGAGCACAGGTGCAGCTTCGCAGTAGAAACTGGAGTGAAACAAACCATCCCCTCTTTCCACATCTGAAACTGTGAGCAGGGAGAGATTTATTTCAGATGTGACTTCAACCTAAATCTCCAGCACCTGTTTTTAGGGAAGGAGAGGGGTCAAAGCACCCACACAGCAGTGAAACTTTTTCTTTTTAAATTGAGTCTCTAAATTCCCTCTGAACTTGGCACTGGGAATGAGGTGCAGTTTTGCCCTCTCCATGTTGCTCCCTGGGTGCTGTGGGGGAAGAGGTGACAAATTTCAACCATTTGAGGGACTTAATGACACCGACTCCCCCTGCCTTTGTTCCAGGATCCCGCCCCCGTGCCCAAGTACATCGAGGTGGAGCACGTGGGGGGCCGGGGGCTGCTGCACCGCGGGGGGCAGATCCACGGGGCGCTGCCCATCGCCTCCGGGGAGCGCTGGAACCTCATCGTGTGGATGAGAGCATCGGCCATCCGAAACCTGCTCTGCCCCATGTGCCGCAGGAAACCCGAGCTGGTGGAGGCTGAGGGGTTTGGGGATGGCTTCACAGAGCCCCTGGAGGAGGAGGAGGTGCCCCAGACCGTGGATGTTTGTGCTTTGGGGTAGCAGGGGTGGTGATTTCCCCACAAGTTGCCCAAAGCTCCTTTCTGACCTCCCAGGCTGTGCTGGGTGCACGAGTCCTGCAAGGAGCAGCTCTCACCTTGGGAAGGGGTGCAAAGCCAGTCCTGCCAGAATTCCAGCTGGAAGAGCTGGAACCCGGCTCCTGAGGGCTCTGTAAGACACAGAAACCCCAACTGTGATTCCCTGCAGGAGCTCTGTCAGTATTTCCAAGTGCACAAGGAAAACACCCAAAGCTCCTTGGTCTCTCTGCCCACAGCAGCACCCCAGGTCCCACTGGAAATGGGGAAGAATGGTAAATAAACCCTTTCCCTGCTGTTCTTAGGACCTCCTGTCCTCTGCCAGGGCCAGGGGAGGAGATTTGTGTTGCTGAGTGGCCAGGAAGGATCTGCTCAGCAATGAGATCCAGGTGATCCCCAGCGAGCTGCTGGGAATGGCAGGGAATTATCATCCCTGGATGTTTGTCTAACCCAGGCTCAGGAAAATCCACCAGGAGCAGCACAGGGAGCACAGATCCCCCAGGGTGGCTGAGAGATCTCCCAAAGCTTCTTGGGAGCTGAAACTTCCCTTTCAAAGGTTTTGTGAACCTTGTGAAGCAGAACCAGAGCTCTGGGAGCCACCTGCAGCACAACAAAACTTCCCAGAGGAGCACAAGATGTGCATTTAACTCCCTTTGCTTTAGTTACATGAGCAAGTGAAAATATAAAATAACTCTGCCAACCTGGATGCAGCAGCAGACAAGGCCTGGGGGCCTTAATTTGGCACCAAGATCCCCCAGGAACTGATGGAATAGAAAGGTCCAGTGCTTTCCCCTCCTTCCTTCCAGCTGGCTGAAAGCGTGTGACTCTTCCATCTACTAAACAAATTAAAGAAGCCAAAACCCGTCTGATTTGGTGCCTGCATTTCCCTCCGTGGAAAATGAACTCGATATATTCAATAGATGCTGCTGAATTTATCAGGGGCTTTTCCATTCATCTGTTCAGTGCAGTAATTACAGCACACCGGTAATTGTGAGAGCTGAACGTGAGCGGGTGCAGCTCACAGACAGAAGGTGTTTATTGGAGCTCTCCCAGCGGCCCCGCTGGATTTTGGCTGGGGCTGCCATTGGCACAGGACGCTGATGAGCTGCTCATTAGCAAAGCTCATTAAAATTACACCGTGGGAGAGAAACCGGAGGTTGTATCTGAGCGAGGAGTCACTGTCAAGAAGCGCAGTCTCGAAGCCTTTATCTCGTTCACTGGCGAACGCCAGCGCTCCCAATCTGCCCGAATTTACCCCCAAAATTGAGCTACAGCCCGGGCGAGGCGGCCCCCGGAACCAAAGAGCGCGGTCCGGCTGCCGCCCGGCCCCGCGCGCAGCGGACGGAGGCGGGAGGCGGCCAGCGCGGCCGCGGCGGCGGGAGCCCCGCTCGGGGCGGCGGGACCCGGTGCGGTGAGTCCCCGCTCCCTCCCGCTCCTCTTACCTGCGGCGGGGCCGGGCCGGGCCGGCTGAGGACACCGGAGAAGGGGAGGCCGGGAGGGGCACGGGCCCGAGCGCTGCGGCGGCCGGGGGGGGCTGATAAAGCGCTGCGCACTTAAAGGGGCCGCGCCTGGAGCCGCGCGCGGAACGCCTCGCGCTGAGCTCTTAAAGGGCCAGCGCACCTTGTGAGGAGCTCTTAAAGGGCCAGCGCACATTGTGATGAGCTCTTAAAGGGCCAGCGCACCTGGCATGCCGCAGGCTGCCCGTGCTGGGGGTGAGGGCAGGGACAGCCCCTGTGGCTGCCCAGGGCAGAGCAGCGCGGGGCAGCCTCAAGGCCGGGCCTGGGCGGCCCTGGCCGGGCAGGAGGAGTCGCTGTGGGCCCAGCCTGGTGCAGGGCGCAGGTGAGAGCCCGGCTTGGGGCACAGCCAGCCTGGGATGCTGCTGGGATGGATTTGGGATTCGTTTGGGATGTTGCTGCCTGAGCCCAGATCCATTGATCCTGCTGCTGTGGATGTATAAAAGTCGGGTTTTTCCTGCTGCCACAGCCAGAATGGAAAGATTTGAGTCCCAAACGCTGTCCCCAGCAAGGCCCTCGTGCAAGGGGCAGCTGCTAGGTGTGTGTGCATGGAGGACTCTGAAACTTCCCTGCGTGCCCTTAATGCTTGTGATTGGTTTGGGGTTTGTTTTTTTTTTTTTCTGATTGAAATTTCCCTATGGAAATCAATCAACGATCTGATTCAGTAAATCAATTAAAGGTCTGATTCACTTGGGAGCAAATCCAAATTGCTGCCTGGGAATGTCGAGGAGGTAAACAAACAATTCATTAAATGGGGTATTGGAAGGTGGCTGTGAGGAAGCGTTTCCCAGCTCCTGCTCTGCCCACGGTGCCAGTTTGTTTTTTAAATTAATGAGAGCATGGATCACACCGGCCTGGGGCTGCCGGCATCCCTGGGGCTGATGGACGGGGGTGCCAGCTCAATGCATCATCTGTTTTCTAAGAGTAAATTGGAATATTAAAAATTCATTCTTCCCCTTGGCTTGTGCCTGCTCCCAGCATTTTAAGTAACGGGGTGATTGACTCAGGGAGGACGTTTTGTTCTGCTGACTGTGGCTGCAGCATCCATCACCCTTTGCCTGTGTCCCTCTGTGGTGCAGCAGCTCCTGCTGGCTCCCGGTGCCATGGAGTGACCACGGGCACAGCACTGCTGCACAAACAGCCTCAGGCCCCTCTGTGCCTGCCACAGCAGGGAGCAGCCCCATTCTCCAGGGACAAACAGCAGGAATGCTGGAAGGCTTTTCTTGTGGAAAATTTGCTTGGGGACAGTTGTGCTGTGCCAGCTCCCTGCCCAGGGCTCCATGCTGGGGGTTGGTGAAATTCCACGTGGCCACGACTGTGATGGGAGACCCCGACCCATCACTCCGGAGGGAGATTGGCAGAGCAGGTGTGAGCAGGGAGGGAGTGGAACAGGAGCAGGGAGGGAGTGGAACAGGAGAAGGTTTTCCAGGGCTGTTGGCTCAGATTGGAATGAAGGATTTGGGGGCAGGGTTGGTCCCCCCGTGGCTCTGATGTGACCCCTCCCCTCCAGGAGCTGCCATGGCCCGCAGCCGCTCCCGGAAGCGATCGCGGAGCAGGAGCAAAAGCGATTCTCGGAGCAGGCAGGACAGGAAGGAGAAGAAAAGGAGGAAGAGCAGCAAGGACTCGCTGCAGGGCAGCAGCTCTCCACCAAGGAAGAGGATCTCTGGCTCTCATGGACACAAGTCGAGCTTGGCAGCTGCCAGGGAAGGTGGGGGAAGGCCCTGAGCCTGTGTGTTCACCACATTTCCTTGGGGCAGGTGCACAGAGAGGGCCCCGGGGGGAGAAGAGGGTCCCTGGTTTTAGTTGGTGTCTGTCACCCTGCACTGCACTTTATGCCCACTTTGGTCTCATTCTGACAAGTGCAGAACCCTCCATGAGCTGACCTGGTACCACAGAGCATCCTGGGTTGAACATGGGCACAGAGGGGAATTCCAGGCAGGAAAGAAACCAGGCTTGGAGGGGGATAAACCAACATCTCTGCTGCTGCAGGGCCAGGGCTGCTGCACTCATCCTCTTCTTGTGTATTGCAGAAAAGAAGAAGGAAGGAAAAGATAAAAAGAAGAAGAAGGCCAGTACCTCTTCCTCTGGGACATCTTTGTCCACCAGCTCTTCCTCATCTTCCTCTTCCTCCAGCTCCTCTTCTGATGACTCCAGTGACAGCGACTCCAAAATGAAGAAGAGTCAAGACAGCAAAAAAAAGCGAGTGAAACAAAAAGACAAAAAGAAGAGGAAGAAGAAGAAGAAAAAAATAAAGAAGAAATCAAAGAAGAAGGCAAAGGAGAGGGCTAAGGAGGAGAAAGCCAAGGGAGAAGAGGCGCCCGGCCCCTCGCTGGAGCAGTGGCAGAAGGAATCAGAGGTGGACTCTGGGCCAGGTAACGATGCTCTTTCCCTCCTGCTGGAGCCTGTGCACACAGGAGTTGTTCTGGTCCCTTTCCATGGAGGGTCTGAGGGATGCAGGGCTGTGCACAGCAAGGAGCTCTGGGCTCTCCTCCCTCCTACGTACAGTGCCCCCCTTCGAGCCACACTCAAAGATTGATTTGTAAATTGTTAGGATGTAGTTTATAGCTGTGAGTGGGGAACAGAGAGGCCAAATGGAAGGACACAGTCAGCAGTAACATCCTGGCAAAGCTGCTCCTGGCTTTGGGATGTGGAGTGTCCCTTTCTTGGCGTGGTTTGTCACTGTACCCTGAGTATCGTTGGGAATTGGGTGTGGAATGTTTTCCGTGGGCTGAAGCCCTGGTGCTGTGCCCCTCTCCTGAGCACAGCTCTGACTGAGCCCTGCATTCCAGTCCTGACAGATGAACAGAAATCCCGGATCCAGGCTATGAAGCCAATGACAAAGGAGGAGTGGGACGCGAGGCAGAGCGTCATAAGGAGAGTGGTGGATCCCGAAACGGGGAGAACCAGGTATGACCCTGGGGAAAAGGGAGATGGATTGTCCATTCCCATCCATGCTGAGTGGGCTGGAGGCCTGGAGATGGATTGTCCATTCCCATCCATGCTGAGGGGGCTGGAGGATGCCTGTCCCTGGCACTGCAGCACCACACCTGGACCCAGGTCCCCTTCAGCAGCCAAGGCCTGAGCCAACCCCTCACAGGTCTCCCCTCATCAGGCCTGGTGTGAATTACCCAGAAAGTGACATAGTGACACCAAATCATTGAATTGTGCTGGGGAGCCACACAAGGGACACTGAGCTGTGTCCCAGTATCCCATTGCTGCATCCACTTACCTTTCAGCTCCAAAGCCCTGGGCCCTGGTTAACAGCCAGGTGGGAACGAGGAGCCTGTGCCCTGTGTGGTTACAGACAGCGATCAAACCCAAGTTCATTTAGCTGCCAAATAGAAATGACCCAGTTTTTAATAAACTGCATCTTCTCAGCAAGCAGAAAACGTCATGCTGAAGAGAATTGGGTATGACAAGTCCAGTCTTAAAATAGAAGGCAGCCTGCAGGGCTCAGGGAGGTGTGGAACAAAGGTCGGTTCCCTGTAAGGCACGTAATGAAGACAATTAAATTCCTGTTCATGTTTGGAGGTGTGAGCCACCTCCGACACTGCTTGGAATTTGCTCAGCAAGATGCTCCCTGGCCTGGCTGCATTTCAGGCCCAAACTGGCTCCTGTTCCTGAATGGCTTTGCAGTTTCCTGGGGCAGCCAGGAGCACACCTGAACTCTATTAAAAAAATAAGAGGTTTTGCATGGGTTGGGGCACTGTGGATTCAGGTTGACAGGGGATGCTTTTATTAAGTGTTTTCCTTTGCCAGTGTGACTGACTGCACACAGCAGGCAGTGCCCACAGCCTGGGGCAGGGCCAGCTGGCCTTCAGTTCTCAGGGGAGCACTCCTGTCCTTGCTGCAGTGTGGTGACATTAATCCCACGGGAGCAATGGCAAAGCCTGCTGTGCTGTTTAAGCTTGATAAAAAATAAAGTCATAAAATACAATGTCAGGGGTGGGTCGGCACTGGCCTTGCCTGGAGGTGCATCAGCCCAGCACCTGCTCCTGGGTTTGGGGGAGCTGGGGCACACAGGTGCCCTCGGGGTGGGGGTCAGTACCTTTGCAGCTGCAGGAATGTGCCAGCACCCTGACAGCTCCTGGGCCTGTGCTTGTCTTGCAGGCTCATTAAGGGGGACGGGGAAGTCCTGGAAGAAATCGTCAGCAAGGAGAGACACAAGGAGATTAACAAGGTAGTGGGAACTGGCCACCAGCATGAGCTGCACGGGTGGCTGGGCACAGCCAGGGAGTGCTGCACCCAGAGGGATTGTGTTTTCACCCTGGGGACAAGCTGAGTCCTGGCAGCACTGCCAGGACCCCCAGGGTGGTGCTGGTGGTCCTGCAGCCCTGGGCAGGGAGTGCTGAGTGCTGTGTCTCCCTTGCAGCAAGCCACACGTGGGGATGGGCTGGCCTTCCAGGTGAGGACGGGGATGCTGCAGTGAGGGCAGGCACCAGCCAGCCCAGGAGCCCATCCTGCTGCCCCTGCCAGCCCGGGGGGAGCCTCTGCCTCTGGACCACACAGACAGCACCGTCTCAAGATGCCCCCCAGGGGCCCTTTCCAGCTGCTCTGTAAGTTACTGATTGGGAAGGAGACTTCAGTGGTTCACCTCCCAGTAAACAGCTTCTCCCCTCCCTGTCCCTGGTCAGGCCACTGTGACTGTAAGATATCTGAGCCATTGATGCTCCTCTGGATGCTGGAGGAGCTCAGCAGCACCCAGGGGACAGACTCAAGGGTGCTGAGCACCTCAAGGTGCTCTGGGGGACAGGAGCAATGCTGTGGCCAGGACAGGGTGTGTACCAGGGACAAAACACACAGCTGGCTGTCAGTTCTTCCCTTCAAGGGCTGCTCATGGCCCTTTCCTTGCTGATCTGGCCCACAGGCCCTTTGCACTCAGAGAGGAGTGGCTGTGGCTCTGCTCAGGCTGCAGCTCCTCTGCACCCCTGAGTGCCCCCTCCACTGTGCCCTGGGGCTTCTCCCAGCCTTCCTGCAGCTTCACCTCCTCGGGTAGGGGAGCACTGACCTGGCACACTGCACTGCCATCTGTGCTGGTGGGCTTTGTGCAGGGGTGGCTTTGCCTTGCTCTCTGCTCCTGCATGCAACTCATGTCCTTTCCCCACAGCACAGGCCCTGGGCAGTGCTGGGACTCTGGGCTTCTCAGGGCTCAGGGCTGCTCTAAATAAACACTTTTCCATTGCTGGAATGTCCATAAATCTACAAACTGTAAAAAAGAAAAGGACAAATGGGTTAAAGGACAAATGGGTCCTGCAGGACTGATCACAGAGGATTCCACGTTCTGTTCATGGCTGTAACCCCATTAAACTGGCACCTGCTCATATTTTATGACTTGTCCATTTCTAGAGTATTTCCCCCACCCCAACAAAAAGCAGACAGAGAAGAGCCTTCCCATTTCTTTAATCTGTGTAACTCACAATGATACTGTACACAAAGCACACCAGGCATTGGAACGATGCACTAACAGCAAGGAGGAGAAGGAAGTTGTACACAAGGTTTGCCACACACACGCGAGTCATCGGCACGGCGCTGCACACGCGGGGCGTACCCGGCGCCCTCGGGCATCCCCCGCTGGCTCCCCACGCACAGCTGGTACCCCTAGAGCAATTTTTTATAAATAAAATATAACTAACATCGTTGGAATATAAAATTGACAGTCGAGGGTATTCAACAGGCAGAGGGGAGGGGACCGTAAGGCTTCTAGAACTAACAGGAAATGCAGCAAACAGTGGCGATACCTGAAGAAGGGGCTGCTACAGCAAGCACGGCGGCTGCTGGGTGGGCAGGAGGGTGGTGGTGACCCTTTGGCTGATTTCTGCTCTGGGCTCGTGCCCCCGACACTGTAAACGGTTTTTGGTATTAGGATTTCGCCTCATCTGACTGAGTGATCTGAGCAAACCCAGGAAAACGACTCGGAGGGAATGCACGGGCTCTTCTCTTTTTAAAAGACTTTAAAGGGACAGCGTCAGGTAGAAAGTCTGGCCTAAGGGTGCAGTAATATAAAAAGCTGCTTTTCATAAAAAATCTGAGCTCCGCAGCAGAGTTTGATTCCCATGGAAACGGAAAAGCAACCCCAAAGCCCGAGGCTGTGTTGTGCTGATGTGCAGAACAGGACGTGGGCTGTCACCGAGGGCTGCCCAGACAACGGCCGAGGGAGGAGGACAAGGAACTTCCCATTCTCTCCTTTCAAAGCAAACAAGTTACTCGTCACAAGGATAAATTGGGTCTTTACCCTGACAGTGCCCCTTCAGTAAGGATGGAATATACATTCATCTTCCCCTCACCACGTCCAAACGGATCCTCTTCCATACACGTGGAAAGGCATCGGGTCACATGCATTGCTCTCCAAAACAAACAGGTTAGAAACACAGAGTTAAACTATTGCTATTGTTCTGTGAGTGTTGATCTCTGCTTCAGAGGGATGAGTGCCAGATGGGGGCGGCTGAGGATTGAGCGATGGAGACGGGGATGGACTGAGTCAGTGAAGAAAAACTTAGTGGCATTATTTCCTGGTAACTGCACCCACCTCCCAGGGTATTATTGCAGCAATAAAGGTCCTGCTCTACGATTGCTTCTCCGTGTTGGAGCCGTACAATGGCAACGGATGGGGGGCCAGGGAAAGGACCCGGGCAAGGTTCAAGAAGCTCAACAAAGGATGAGGACGGAGGTGCTGTGATTGTCAGGCTAACTGGTTAGGAGCTGTTTAAAACATGAAGTGATGGAGAGGGTGAGTATCATATTGCACTTCTGCATTCATTGACAGTTACATTAAACTTGGTCCATAAAATAATTGCTTTGTACATAATGCCTGAAACAAAAAGCTACATTTTTTTAAATATTAATAAACCCTGAAGGTTCCAGTCCCTCCAGACATTTTTTTTCCTCTACATAAATAAATAACTTTCGATTTTATATATCCACTTTTTATGTTGAACATTTACATTCCCCTCTGTTTTACACTATCTACACATAAGAAAATGTGAACATCTCGTCAACACTGGAAAATGTACAGATCATGCCTCGGTTCTGGACTTGGAGGAAAGGTGAATTTGCAAAGGCCATATCCAAATTTGAAGAAATTATTTTGTGATGTGGTTTGGTGACTCCACAGGATGGATTGTGGCTTGGCATCCTACTCAGATGGCATCTGCTTGATAGAACATTCGGCTAGCAAAAAGCTGGGACAAATTCACCTTGTTTTCAAACCCAGTAAAAGCTCTGGATGTACATTCAGAGAGAGCCAAGCTGAGTCAGCAGAAAGGGAAGTCAGTTTCCGGTAACAAAAAGTCATCAGGTACATTCTGTAATTGGATAATTACCAGAGAGAGGTGGTTAAACATTTTGCAGTCGGGTCTGAGCTCTCTGCCGGTGGCAGCTCTGCACTGTCCCTGCTCTGCCTCGGCCTGGACCCTCCACACCACAAACACATGAGTTGGATGAGTTGGATTTGTCTACCGTGGCCCAGAGGCAGTGAGCAGAGCAGCGTTCACAGTGCTGTGTATCTCAGTGCGGCCGTCCTGCACCGTTCTTATTGAAACTGGTAAGAAAATGAAGCAGCCAGTCTAAAAAATTCTCTGTTATAAATAAGATCCTCGTAAGTAGAAAGTGATATAAAGACAGGAAAGTGTGGTGGGGAAAGCGGGGTTACACACAGTCGGGGAGCTCGGTAGGACTATAAAATCTCCACGTGAAGAGGCCAACTGGAGTCTGTGATTGGGCACCCCCTGTGTGGATGCCCCTCTGCCCCAGGAGGTGTGTGCAAGGAGGGAACCTCTGCTGGCCCCGAGAGGGACAGGACTGAGGGGCTTTTTGGCAAGCCCTGGCTCCAGGCACTGTTCTCTGTCCCTGTCTGGGTGTCACCGGGGTGCCAGCCCTCTGCCCCGCGCCCGCCGGCTCGCTCCAGCAGCACAAACCCAGCGCCTCAGGCACATCCACTGAGAAACACACCAGAAAAATTAAGATATGGCCTTTTCTTAAGGTTGCCTGACGTTGTTGGCACACTTCCTTACAGTCTCCTTACTGCTGGAAAAACTTCTGCACAGATTGTTTTTTTTTTTAATATATACATATATATATGTGTGTGTGTATATATGTATAGATATCCACACACACCCTGGCTTAGCAATATTTCATTGTCATGCACTACAAACACTGGTGTAGCTACATGAGATGGTAACAGGTTTCCATTCTAAAAATCATCAGTGCAAAAAACAATGAGGTTTTACAGTTCAGTAACTATAGGTAAAAGAAGCGAGTCTAGTTCCCATGAAAGCTGCTACTGAACTTGGAGAGAACCTGGGAAGAAGAAAGGTCTCAGAGGTGGGTGTTGAGAGAGTCAGACCCTGCATTTGGATGAGAAGAACTGCAATGCAATCCAGCTGCTGAGTGCCTTCAGCTGCTTCCAAATATATGGTGGTTACTTGTTGGAAATAATACATAGCGAGACTATTTGGAGACTTTAACAGCAAATTAAGTGTCTGAGGTTTGTAACAGCTCAAACAAAATAGCTTGTATTCCTCTTTTAATAGGTCAACACATTAAATTCCATCGGCTTCTAAAAGGTCTCTTTAAAAAATAACAGTAATAACAATAATGACCCCGCTGTCTTGGGCACGAACCTGCCGACATTCTGCCTCTGCCAACGGCATCGGTGCAGCTTCAGCTTTGCACTGCACCAGCTCCTCGGGAAAGCGGCTGCACGTGGAGCTCTCTCTGCCCAGGAAAAGCTCCCGGTCGTTCTGCCTGGCACAGCCCACGACAAATCCCCCGCTGGGGCCGGGGGAGCGGTGCATTACCCAACCCCAGAGCCCCAGTCTGACTCCCTGGACAGCCCAGAACAAGCTCCCCCAGCCTCATGCCCTGTTCCTGTGGCTCTGAGGACAGCACTCGGTCACCGTGTCGGAGCGATGGCTAACGAGGCAAAGAGGCACAAATTTACAGTCACTGACCCTGGATGAGAGAAGGAGGCAGGAGAGAGCGCCGTCCTGATCTGGAGACTTCCCCCCCGATTTCCAGCTGTTCCTCGGGCTCACGCTGCACAAACCTGACGCTCCCGCTGCAAGGCCTGCACGTTCTGTGTGGGAAACATCCCGTCTCTTCCCAGAACACCGTGTTATTAGAGTAGCACCATATTTACCCTTCCAGCCCGAAACACTGGCCTCGTCCCTCTTTCCTTTTGTTTTCTCCTCCGGTGGCTGCAGCTGACAATCCTGGCTCTGGCCCGGCTACTTCTGCCCCAAGAGGCCGGACTCCAGCCGGGACGCGGCGCTGCGGCCCCAGCAGCCCGTGGCGATGCTCATGCTCCTTTGGCTGCGCTCCCTGTCCCTGTCCTTGTCGCTGTCCGACTGGCTCTGGGTGCGCTCGGGCCGGTGGCCGGCGCCGCTGGCCGAGGGCTGGGAGGAGATGGTCCGCAGCAGGTGGTTCCTCTTGCGCAGGAACTCGGCCTGGCTGGGCAGCCCGAAGCTGCCCTTGCGCAGCGCCATGCGCGTGGTGTTCTTGGCGGGGCGCGCGCGGTGGTTGTACTCCAGCTGGGCCAGGTGGGCTGCGTAGCCCTCCGTGATGAACTGTGGGGTGAGGGCAGGCGTTAGAGGGGTGGGACATGTTTCCCTGAGAGCTGCTGGCAGCCAGGGGTGTTCACTCTGCTGGGTTCTCTGGGGTGACCAGCCATGGAACTGCTCACACCCGTTATGTGGCCCTGTTACCTGGGACAGTTCCCACCCTGCTGGCCAACACTAGCTCAGTGACCAGACTTGTGATGACCAAATTCCCTCCTCCCTCCCATGGGAGACCCTTGGCAGGGCTCAGCCAAGCTGGCTCCTACCTGACACTGGCTCTGCAGCTTCTTGGTGGGTCGGCCAACGATGTAGATGTGTGTGGGTGGGAGGCTGATGGAGCTGTACACGGAGATGTCCTTGGTGGATCCGTACGCCGCGTGGATCCTCATGTGCAGCTGGGGGGACAGAAAGCAACGCAGGGTCACAACACACAGGCACCCCGTGCTGCTCAGCAGGCTGGGCTTTGGGTTTTCCAATAGCATTTGTGGGAATGTCAGGTCACTGGAACTAATGCAAGTTCCCAGCTGGATAATGAACCACCCAGGGAAGTGCTAATTAACAGAGCTGGGGATGTTTACAGGCCATGACAAGAGCAGTGACAGCAATACAAGAGCAGATCTCCAGTTGATGAACCACAGCCTTCCCTTGAGGTCTGCAGGGGGCAAGGATGCTGCACACCTCCCTGCTGTCACCAGGGGAGAGGAGCTGCAAACCTGTGCAGGAATCATCAGCCAGCAATGTTCCCCTCCACAGCCAAGCTGCTGTTACCTGCTGGGCAGGGAACAGAGGGAGAAGGGACAGGCAGCAAAACCTGCAGCTTCTCAGGGATATCTCTGCCTCGAGTCCAAGCAGAGAGCAGCTCCTGGACAATCCCTCTGTAGTGGGCTGGAGCAGGGGCTGGCAGGGGAGGTGTGGACATTGGTGCCACCACACACTGGCCAGCTTTGAGCCCAGAACCACAGGTCAGAGAGACAGAAAAAGAATTCCTGACCCTGGTCCCAAACTTGTGGAGGACAAGAGAGCAACTGAGGGCCAGCTGCTCCCTCCATTGCCACTCAGGCCAAAAAAGGAGCCTAAGAAAGTTAAGGATAGGCTTTTCCTGCTAATCAAGGCAGGGCAAGTGCTTGGGACACTGGCAGCTCTTTTACCTGCCAGACACAAAAAACTTTGTTCTATCTGGAGCTTGTCTGAGGCTCGGGGCTGAGCAACATCAGGATCTCCCAAGGGTCAAATGTCTGGAAGATCTCTGTGGAGTCTCCCAGCAAAGCCATTTCTGCAGCAGCTCCATTCCCTCTCAGTCCTGCTGTCTCCACCACAGGCAGCCAAAAAGCCACCAAGCAGGTGAAAAAAGTGCACATGTTGGGGAAAAGGAGGCTCTACTGCCTCTGTTCCATTAGGGGTTTGAGGAGCAGTGATGAAATGGAGCAGCGCAGAGCAGAGGCAACACAATTTAACAGCATAGACACTTTTGTGGAGCAATAAAAGGATGGAAATAAAATGAACAGATTAATCTTCCACTGCAGGTCACATTGCTGCCAAGAGACTGGTGCTGACAGTGGCAGTTGGATGAGGAGCAATCAAAACCCGTGCCACGATCCCACTTCAGCAGAGCCAGGCTTACGTCGGTGATGAGGGATTTCAGGAAGTTGGCCTTGTGCCGCAGCGGGTCGTGAACGAGCCCATCGCAGAAGGACACGATCCCGTGGGGGAAGTTGTGCTGTGCTAACCACGCCACCACCCTCTGCTTCTGCATGTCAGGGCGGCCCGTGACATAGATTATGAGGTAGCCGAGGTCTTGCCAGTGCCTGGAAGGAAAGCCAAGAGTCAATGGATTGCAGAGCAAGGCCGGTGTCAGATCAACCACCCCAGGCCTTGCCCTGACCTTACAACGTCCACGGCCCCGGCGCGGACTTTGGGGTCACTGCCCATGATGGACACGCTGGCTGCGAAGGAGCCATCAATGCTGAACACCACAAACTCCGTCCCCTTCGGCAGCACCGTGATGTAGCTGTCAGCAAAGGTGTGGTCTCCCCTGAGGGAAGGGATGCAGGTGATTAGAGGCAACAAAATATCCAGAAGGCATCACCAGGGCCTGTGGAGCACCACCAGCCCAAAGCAGCTCCCTCATCTGACCCAAAGGCTCCAACAGTGATGCCACCCTCAGTGAGAGCAGTAACAGGCCCTGTGTGAGGGGCTCTGTGTTCAAGTGGGGATGGATTAGCACTCCTCAGCAGCAGAGACTCAAGTTACCCCCAGAAGAACATTGCTGGGTTCACCACCAAGAAGATGCTCCCCTCCTCCTCCTCGCAGAGCCCAACACCAGCAAGTGGAGCTGAGCTGGAGCCCCTGGGCTGTGAATCATCACAAGTACAAAGTCCTGTCCCTCAAGGACAAGTTTATAGTCTTTAAAATACGCTCAGTTGTGCAGTTTTGCAGATGGCCATGAGGCTCTGTGGTGCACAAGACCTGCTCCTGCAGTGGGAGCTCAATTCCTGTGCTGGTGATGATGCAAGAGCCAGAATAAAATGTGGATTTTCCCCTTACAGCAGCAGAATACAAATGGTTTTGCCCATGTTTCTGGCAAAGCAGGCTCTGAACCCACCCAGCAACAGGAGGGACCATGTTCTACAGCCATCCAACTCCTCTTTGCAAGGCCCAGGCCCCTCACCTGACCACCATCTTGACGGGGTAGACGCCAATGCCCAGGCGCCGCTCCTCGGGGATCACGTAGGAAATCCTGCCACTGCTGTTGCTGATCTCCGTGTCAAAGTACACCCACTCCCCCGACGGTGGCTGGGTCATGATGTGGATGTCCACCTGGGGACAGCGAGGTTGTGTCACCCCCAGCAGGACAGGCCGAGCACAGGGACATCCCACCTGAGCCCCTTTGGGTGGCAGCAGGGTTGGTCCTGCTCCCACCCTCTGCACTTTATGGATCTGAGCTGGGCAACACCCAAACATCAGGGGCTGGAATGAAACCTGGCCTGGGTGCTGAGACCTCTGTGAAAAATGCTGTTCCTGGTGGGAGGCACCCACAAGTCTGAGCAGGAGAACCTGGCCAGGACACAAGGGCAGCAAACTCCAACAGGGACCAAGGGAGCACTGACCAGTGTGACCTCTGTCCCACAACTGTCACCACACGGTGACAACCCCCCAGCACACACAGTACCTTCTCTCCTGTGAGGGTGACCATGTCCAATGGACCATACATGAACCTCCCAGTTAAGGTCTGGGGCCCATCCTCGTTAGCAATGGTGTCGTTGATCCTGTGGTTGGCTGTGACGTTCTGAACAAGCCAAGAGGGGAGGAGGAAAAAAAAAAAATAAACAGTTTTCAGCAATGGATAACCTCACAGGGAAATGCCAAATATAACTGGACAAATTGGAGCATGGGTTTCTCTGTGCCATTCCCCCTCTCCACTCCAGCCTCAGCTCTGGGAAAGAATTTGACCTGTGGCAGAGGTGAGGCCCTGTGCCCTGAGTTGATGGGTGGATGGGAGTGCTGAAGAGCCAATTGCCATGGCAGGTTTTAAGTGCGATTCTGATACTCTCTATTAACTCTCACACTTTGGAATTAAGAGGAAATACACACAGCTGCCAGAGAAATCTGCTGAGACTGTTTCAGTTCTAGCACAGAATTGCCCTCTCAGAAACTGGAGACTTTACTGGGAGCAAAGGGCATTTACTGAGCTGAGAACTGGTATTATTGGACTTTGAAGGATGTTCCATTCTGACTCGTTCCCTGACCCCCAGCCAATGCTTCCTGTGTTTTACAGACTCAAGGCTAAGAGGGACCTTGCTGACACACACCTTTAGGGTTGCTCTTTACAAGCACCCAGGTAGGATATAACCATTAAAACAGCCCAGCAATGCAACACAACCCTCTGTCTGTGCCATGCCCTCAGAACAGCTTGTGCAGCCCCAAATCAGAGCAATTTGTGCAGCCCCAAAACTCCCCTTACCCGGAGCTTCACGTTCGTCCTCTTGCGGAGCCACTTCTCCCGGGGCTTGGAGGGGGTGAAGACAGACACCTCCTTCCCATCCAGCTCCAAAACACTCGAGTTCTCGTGTCTCATCACCTGTGGGAGGACAGATCCCACCAAGGCATCAGCCCCCTCCTCCTGCCTGGCTGTTCTGCATCTCCTGAGCCAGTGGTGAGGAAGGGCAATACAAGAAGAGAGGCCCCTGAGTTTGCTGCAGGGTGTTTGTCAGGACAAGTGGCCTTTTCTGCACTGGCAAAGCCTGTGGTCAGCGCTGACTAAATCCTGGCTGGGATGCAGGTTTTTGGATTGTCAGGAAGTACAAAACTGACTCAAACACAGCTCTGCACTAAGATACCTGCCCTTTCTCCAGAGATTCATTAGTCCCTTCCCACGGTCTGCACAGGAACACGAGCCTTCCCCCACTCCAGAACAGATCCAGCCCCAGCTGCTCTGACTGGCTGCATGCCGACAGATGCTGTTCCTTCAGCTCAGTTCTAATTCCTACTGAAATTCCCAACTCTTGTCCCATGCCGAGGCACACAGGGGCTTGGGTGCATGTGAGGCAGAGCCCAGGCTGTCTGTCCATCTTCCAGGATTTTGTGCTGCTGGGATGTCACTGCCACCCAGCCAGTTCTGTGGGGCAATTCCTTCCTGTCATCAGGACATAGACAGGGATGGGAGGCAAGAACATGGAGCAAGGAGGGTTAAATCCTACCTAGATTTCTCTTAACCTCTCAAATTCCTTTCTCGAATGGAAAAGGAAGAATAACACCCAAAGGCTGAGGGACAGCTCAAATATTCACAGCACTGCAGGACTGGGAGGTGACCCTGCACACAGAACTCCAAAACTGCCAGTGGTCTTTAGTGACCAAAAAATTAAGAAGTCTCCTAAATGTGGGCTCTTTTACAAGGTCCTGAACATATTCTGTGAGGTCAGCCGCTCTCCAGCTGAGCCTGGCTGACTCAGGCCAGCTTTCTTTGCAGAGCTGAAGCTGGTTTTCATCCAGGGAAATGGAAAAAGGACCCCAGGGAGGATGAGCTTGCTGGGGCGGGAGCTCATGGAAATCCAATGTAAACAAAATAACAAGTTTTATTGAAAATTATTTAAATCAGGAATGTATTTTGAATCTTATCTGGGCTTGTTTTAACAAGATTTAATCTTTGGAGACTAAAACTATTCAACAGCTTCTTTTTACATTTTGTCCAGAGATGACTTTCAAAGGCCATTAGAAACAAGTCCTTATTAGGGGAAGCAGTTGTGTGGTGCTGGTGAAGGACAGCGAGAAGACAAAAGATGAGGAAAACCCCTGGTCTCAAGGCAAAGAGGAATGAACAGACACAGGCACTGGGCAAGGGGGTGCCAGACTACCCAGGCAGCCACCAGCAGGCTTAGAATGGATGGAGAGGAACCTCCAGCTACTCAAGCCACAAGGTTTGAAACACCACACAGTGCTGCAGACCCAGGTTAGGCTGGGTAATTGGCTGTTTCCCAAGTGGAACATTTTGTGTATGAGACTGTCATGACTGTTCCCCCTCCTGCACAGTGAGAGTTCTCTCTTCTTTCCAGCCCTCTTAGGCTGGGTTTGATGTGAGACCATCCAGCCAGGAGTGGGCAGGCAGAGCTTGGACACAGCCTGGGAAGAGAAGGGTCTCATGGATTATCAGCCCTGCTCAGCTGCCACAGGCGCTGACACCGCTGCTGTTTATGGTTTTCACACTATTTGGAAGATAACACCGAAAGAAAGTTTGCCAACAGAATCATAAATAACTGCGAGCTGCAGCAGAGGAGGCTGGAGGAGAACGGGGAGGGTTTAGCAGCTGAGCTAACACAAAGCAAGAAGTGGGCAACAGAAACCACAGAGTTGCTTTGAGTTTTGTTTTTTCCAGCTCCATGCTCTAAGTGTCATTCCCTAGGGAGTTCGTATTTTTTAAGGCAAATAACTCCCCCTCATCCCCAAGGAACTGAAGGGAAAATATTTCTTTTAGGGAAAAACACATTTTAGAGAGTAAATTTGAATTTTAGGCCAAATATAGGTTGATAAAATCGGAGGTGCCAGACTCCAGACACCAGCAATCCCCATTCTCCTGGCCCTAGAACTGCTTTGTGCTGCAGGAACAAGGATTAAATCCTAATGAGTTCCTAAAGGAGACAACAGTTACTTAGAAAGGCAAAAATGGAGAACTGCATTCTGCCTATCAATTCATGCTGAATTCATATAAAACTTCCCCTTCGGTTTTACTGTATCTGGTGGTGGTTTTATTTGTCCTTTGAGAAGTTTCAGTTTCAGACTTGAGATCCAACCTGGCACACACAGAGCACAGATCACTTCAAGAAACAAGTGCCACTGACCTTTGCCACTGTGAATCTGATAGGAAACTGCCCTGGGATCTCTCTCCATGGACCCCCGGTGAGCCCATCTGAAACCTGCTCTGATGATAAACCCAGCCCCAAACCAAGCAGGTGTGACAGCACATCCATGAAGTTTCTATGTGTGCAGCTCCACCAACACCACAGGTGAGGAAAAAAAAGAAAGGAAGAAAATGGATCTGCAGGGGCAAAGGGTATTTTACACCTCTATGCATCAACAAGTCTTACAGAAGGTGCACTGGAGAAAACAAAGAGCCATAATTTTCAATATAATACAATATTTTTCAGCCCAAGAGAGATCAGGGAGAGAGGATGACTGTACCTGTCTGAGCAGGAAGGAGACAACATCCGTGGACTCCCAGTAGCTGGCGTGGAAGAGGTGAGGCAGAGCCACGGTCGGGAAGGCTGTGAGGGCGTCGGGGCAGTACAGGGCGTAGTCGATCCGTTTGGTTCCCCACCACTTGGCAGCAACTACAGAAGCAAAACACTCCTTCAGAAAAAGGGGGTTCACAAAAGGGATTTCAGGGCTCCTTGCTCCAGGTCTGCCAGGAGGCTGCTCCCTGGCTGGTCCTGCTGCTCTGGGGGAACAACCGACCCAGGGCTCGGTGTTTGCTCACACCAAGGGAGGAACACACCAGCAGTGAGCTCTCCCTTGTTTAAGCAGAGAGGAAGGCACTGGAGGACAGGGGTTAATTGGCTGTTAGTTCAGACCCAGGGAAGGGGCTCAAGGCTCCTGTGCAATGAGCCAAAACATAAAGACAGCAACGCATCTCCCTGGAGCTGTGAGAGGAAGGACAGGTGTGCTCTGCCCATCTCCAGCCCTGCTTCCAACTCCTTTAGCTTTCACCAGGGAATTGCATCCAGGTATTGGCCACACTAAAGAGGACTGAGTACTGGAAATCCACAGGATGCTAAAAGGCACCATAAGACAGGGAATATGGCACGTGCTGACAGGACTGAGAGTCCCCAAAAAACCCTTACTGCCCTCCTGGTACCATGGTACAGGCAACTGAGATGTGCAGCCCAGCCTTCCCAGGGGCACAGCCTCTGTGGAGGGCAACAAGACAAGTACCTGGGAGTATTGGGAGTATAAGTTTCTCCCTCAGGGAGCCAACTCGCATGCAAGTGTCTGACAGCCACCCTTCACCCCGGGACACCCCCACACCTCAGCTGCCCTGAACTCTGCCCATGCACACGTTCTGCCCCAATCCCTGGAAATAAGCAGGTCTCAGTCCAAAGCCTCAGACCCCAAAGCCATGGGCTGCTTTCCCAGCAGCAAGGAGTCCTCAATGCCTGTGCACTCCAGCCCAGAAAAGCAGCCAAGGAAAGAAAAGATGGAGATCAAGAGAGCAGCAGCAGAATTTTGTTTGTGTTTGCATGCAGGATGCAAGCTGGGGCTTTGACAAGGCTTCCTCAAGCTTGGTTTGTCTCTGTGACAATGTTCCCTTTTTAAGGATTTCCAGGAAAGCTGCCAGGTTTAAGGTACAATCCAACACACCCTTCTGCAAAGGGAAATC
Organism: Acrocephalus scirpaceus scirpaceus; assembly: GCA_910950805.1. Taxonomy (NCBI): domain Eukaryota; kingdom Metazoa; phylum Chordata; class Aves; order Passeriformes; family Sylviidae; genus Acrocephalus; species Acrocephalus scirpaceus. The sequence continues at coordinate 11,454,000 of OU383788.1, forward strand.
TGGCTGGTGATGAGCACAGACACTGAACTGAAAAGATGGAGCCACCAGCTCCTTCCAGAGACCTGCCCAGAGCTCCCACCCCAGCAAATGCAGAGGGATGTGGGTTCAGCACATCCCCACGGCCCAGCCCTGGCTGTGCCAGGTGCCAGGCCACCCTCACCCTGATAGTCCCTGCTTTTCTGAAGAGCCATGGGAAGGAGGAGCAAGGTTTGACAGATCAGTGTGGCTTCTCCAGAGCTCACAGGCACCTCCTCGCAGCCTCTTCTGATTCCCTGCCTTCCAAACTGACAGCTCCTGGTCATGTCCCAACTTTCATTTCTCATGCAAGTCCCCAGCTTGGGTAAGTTCAGATTCTTTAGAGAAGTAGACAGGATTGACTCTTCCATGCTCAAAAGACAGTGGTGGAGGCAGAAGCGTTGTCCCCTCAGCTCTGCCCAGAAGAATTCCTGCTGCTGCCAAGTTGTTAGCGGTGTTATGATCGATCTTCAGGGCAAAGTGACAGAAATACTTGTTAGGATGCAATCAGAAACTGCAAGTGCCTCAGTGAAAGCGCAGAGATTTGTTGTGAAGTTCTCGTTTGTGACTATCAAATGAGAGAGGAGGCTGACAGGAGTGGATCTCTCCAGAATACCTGTCTTGATGTCCAGGTCTGGTATCCGAAGAGCACAGCCCGCAGCCCGGCTCCGTGGCCCTTTGAGCTTCCTTCCCTTGGCAGGGATTTGGTGTTTATGCTGCCTACGCCTCCTGAACGAGGTTTGGGTTGGGGATTTGTGAGGGAGGGCAAGTTGGGATAGAAGGCTAAACCCCCTACAATGATTAAAGTGGTGTTTGGTTTCTAAAAGGAGAAATAAAATATAAAGAAAAAGCAGAAATCACTTATTATTATGGCACGCACTGATTTCATCCTCCACAAACTCACGGCACCAGGGGAGCTGCACCCTAGGGAGGTTCCTGGGAGGGAGCCATGGTTTTCAGTGTCCCTCCAACCTTCCTCCAGCTCTCCCTGGGGATAAGCACGGATCACATCCAGCCCTCAGTACCACCACACCAACGAGGCTGAGAGCAAGAGCAGCAAAGGCAGAGCCAGAGCTCGAGGGACACTCGGAGTCGAGGGAAGACTCTTCCTCCCTGATCTCAGGAGCAGGCTTTGATGGCTGTGTGGAGGAATAAATTACACAAAGCAGAAGCTGCACAAGGAGGGAGAGCATGGGGAAAGCAGAGGTGAGTGTTGTGTGACCCGACCCTGCTGCAGCTCGGGACAGGATCTCTCCGTGGGACATTCCAACCTCTGGGCATCACCCTGGCAAAAACAGCTCCCCATGAACCACCACTGTGTGCCAGCACAGCAGCTCCCCGTGGGTGGGAAAGCAGCACAAAACAAACACCTTCTCCCCCAGGAGCTGCTTCCCAAGCAGATTCCTATTCAGCAGTGCTTGGTGAGATGTCAGGACAAGTAAAAGGACGCACGTGGGGAGCGCGGTGTCGGCTCTCCGATACACTTGGAGCAGGAAAACCTCGTTTGTCAGAGAAGGTATTTCAGTCCTGCTGCTGAGTGTTGCCTCAAACAGGGCAGGAGGTTACAGCAGCCCCTGAACAGCGCCCACAGACCTTCAACAACTCATACCTGCCTCCGGGAGCATTATTAACCTCAGCAATTAATTATGGAGTGAGTAATTCACAACCCGTGCCAGGAATGCATCTCTAAATTTTTGAGAGCTTCTGGTGGGCTGAAGATTTTCTCATATGCATGGTTTTGTGGGGGGTTTTTTATTTGTTTTGTTGGTTTTGGTTTGGGTTTCTTTTTTTTGAGTTTTCAGCCTTCCTTTGGTCTGAGTTACCAGAGGTCCATGAGGACACAGCGTTCATCTCATACCTGAGCTGAAACAAAGAAGGGGCTGAGCCATTAATAAAGTCTGTTCTTCTCCACTTAACAAAGTCTGCTCTTCTCCACTGTATTAGTTAGGGAATTATGCAGGTCTTGGGAAAAATAATAAGTAAAAAATCCCTTTTACTCCTCATTCAGCTCAGGGAAATGGGTCATAACTGACTGGGAGCTGCCCTGCAGGCCGCAGAAGAGCTGAATTTCTAATGCAAAGTAATAAATGTTCTGTTCTGAACCAACCTGTCCTTGCCTTTCAGCCTTACAGAGGGGCTTACTCATCCCTGCTTTTGTGGGCCACGTTTGAGGGATCTGCATCAAGCCACATCCTGCATTACCCATCTGGTATCAAGTGCTGATCCCCACCAGTTCTGCATGACTTACCATGGCAGCACAGAAACATCCCTCTGGATTAACCCTCACCTCACACAACAGCCAAACAGTGCTCAGAGTCAGCAATTATTATCTTTTTTTTTTTTAACAATTCATCACCAGCAAGGTCCAACATGCAGAACGCAGCCGTGGTCCCTGCGTGGCCATCAAACACATCCCCAGTTCTTGCAGGGGATGTGGTAACACACAGCTCTGAGTGTGGCAGAAATGGGAGAAGGGGGAAGAATTCCAAGCTTTTGGTTATGAATGGGAAGCACCCCCCCGGACAGACGGATGGACAGAAGCTGCTCGGCCCGGAGCGTGGTCTGAGAGCGGAGCGGCAGCAAGCGGAGCCTCGGAGGGGTGCAACACTTACTGTTGGCTATGTTGGAAGCAGTGTAACTGTCTGCCATTCCTGAGACCTGGCTGGCAATGCTGATCTCACTGGCTCTCCGGAAGCCCCTGAACTGAGGGGCTGAAATGGGGGTGGACAGGGACGCGTTTTCCATGAAGACGGCACCATGAGACTGAACAACATCTGCTACAAAGTTGAAACAGGGAAATCAAAATATTAGACCAACAGACAGAGGCTGGGCAAGATGAACTCGGGGGGAGAGGAAGGAGGCAAACAAAGCTGGTGGGTGCAAAAACCTTTCAGAGCTGATTGGAATGGAACAGAAACACCCCACATTTCATTGGAGCTCTGGTTTGAAAGGAAAGCGAACAGCAGGCAGAGACATGTGGCTGGACGAGCAGTCTTTGATTGAGAGAAGCAAAGTAAGAAGCTCAAAAACCAGATCCAAAGAAAAACCCAGACAGACTTACTGAAGCAGCAATAACAAGCATGTGTCATACATACAGATGTGAATATACATATTTTTATATATTCACATCGAGACAAAATAACCAAGGTAAGAAAAACAACAAAAAAACAAGTTTAGAAAGGGGTATTTGTTTTCTTGAGATATTTAAATTAATGTCTCCAAGACAGAAGCCTTATTAAAAAGCAAAAATCAAGAAAACATCTTCATGCCTGGCAGGAACTAAATTTGGACTTGTATTTTACTGCTGAAGGATCCAGCCAACACTCATTAATCTGGAGAAAGGGCTACTGAAGGGAGTCTGGTGCTGAGCACTTGTATCTCCCATCAGTCAGCAGATCAGGGAGCACTCAGGCTCTATGAAAACAGAGCTTTTTTGGTACAACATGCAGGTCTGGATTTTAAAATCCCAACCTGAGGTTTACCAAATTAGGCTGAACCCCTTAGTACATAAATACAGAAAGGAGGTTTAAAATCATGCTCACACGGACCTTATATATGGATGGGAGGGAAAAGGACCTCAAACGCTCAGGAGTGGCAAAACGAGAGATGCTGAAAGTCACACTAAAATCTCTGCATTTCATTTTTCTCTCTGCAACAGTGCTAAAAGCATCCACCCCTCTGTGGATGCTGTGAGGCCAAATTAGGTGGGATATCCCAAGCTCCTGCAGGGCAGAGGTTTGTAATGCCAACACCAGGTGCTCACAGCAGGCAGCACCAGTGTGGCAGTAACATGCAAAAGCAAAGCAACTCATGATGGTTTTAAGGTTGCCCATCTCTGCTGCACTTGAGGAGCAGCACCTGAATTTATTCCCAGGTGATACCACAAGGAATGTGAGCACATTACTCCCACACATCAACATCCTCCACCTATCCCAGCCTGTTCAGATATCCCTGGATTTAATCCCAGCACACAGCTGACACAGGGAGCTGTTTTAACAACTGGTTTATTTTAATATCAATCTTTTTTTGCTCGGGGCTACTGATTTTCTCCCTCCAATGCCTCAGTTTGCAGCAGCAGCGTCTGTGCCCACACAAATCCTGCTGCAGCCGAGGGAGAGGCAACGTATGAAGCAGAAAATGTGTGCCTAAGTGTCAGTAAAAGAGTTCTGTTCTCTGCAGGGAAAATCAGGCCACAAGCTGCTCTCTGTAAAAGCTTTGTGGACTGTGAGATCTGAGCCTTAGCGGGAGCCTGACCTGATGATGAGCTGCACACACAGCCCACGTTGTGCCTGAAAGGCCATTAGCAGCATCACTTTCTCAGCACTTTCCCCCTCTTTCCACCTTGCCTCGAGCTGCTGGCTGTCCAGGCTGTGACCAGGATCCACAGCCCAGCTGGTCCCACCAGGTCAGTGCTGTTTTCTGACTGTACAAAGCACCAGCACGAGCAAGAAGAGACAATCCAAGTGGAAAACAGGAGCTGCACTGAATCCCACAAAGGTCTCAAGGGTAAAGAGTCTCATTCCCTTTGCTGGGGGACCTGGACAACCCTCTCTTCTCAGATTCAGGTTTAACCACCAGAGAAACCTGAAATTCTTCCTCTGTTTTAACCTAAAGCACCTGTGGCTTGAATTAGGAAGACAAGTTCAAGAGTGTTACAGGAGAAAAGGCTGGGCCCAGCATGGCCTGCCCGGGATGGTCACAGCTTTGACTCCATTAGCCCATCTTAGCTTAGCTCTGCCTGAACTTCAACTCCCTTTTGAGAACCCAGAAAGTGAAAAAAAGAAGAAACAGTGGGATTTTGGGCTTGCTCTTTTTTAGCCAATCTTGTTTTCCTGGACTGACCAGGGATTTTGGAATATACTGAGTTTGCAGCAAAAGCACCCAACCTCAGCAGCCCTTCCAGCCCCATCCTGGTGTCACCAGAGGAACAATTCCCACTCCTGTTAAAGCCTGAGGTGTTTCAGCATTACTGAACTGTTCAGTTCAGCACTGCCTGCCTTGGTGGCAGGAGTCTGCACTGCAGGGGACAAGGTGCCACCCAACAGCACCACTCCCCTGCTCCTGCCCACTCAGGTTGCTCTTGTGCTTCTCCCTTTCCCCAAGCTACACACCCTCTGTCCCAGAGAAAGGGCAGCTTCTAAGAAAAACGAAGGCCAGGAAAAGGCAGGGTGGGAAATATGGAGAAAAACCTGTTTTATGCATTACAACCCACTCAGAAAAGCTTCCTCCACACCAAAGCTGCAGTGACAGCAACTTCTGAAGAAAATCCTGAGACCTGACTCGCAGAAAAAACGCCACAAACCTAACAACACATTTCCTAAATTTGTGTATTCTCTGCATCTTGTTTCTTGTGCAGCAATTTTGAAGCCAAGGGGGCTTTCTTGGGGAGGGTGGGATGTCACAGATGCTGCCACACTGGCACAGACAGACCCCAGCAGCTGCAGCCAGGTGTTCCTAACAGGAGCCATGGGAAACCTCCTGCACTCCAGGTGCATCCCCAGCCACAGCTCAGGTCCTGACAGCCACAGGGAGGTTTTCCAGGCAAGCCCAGAGTGAAGCCAGCAGCAGCAAGACCTTTCTCAAGATCAGCTGTTCCTCTGCCACTCAGCAAGGACAGAGGTGCCCTTGTTTACTGCACTTTGTCCTGTGACTCAGGGCTGACTCAGGGCCACTGGACCAGAGCGAGGAAGAGGAGCCTGGCTGGAGCAGAGCCCTGAGCACCCTCCCAGCAAAGCACCTGCTGCTGCTGGAACCACATGGCACAACCCATGCCATGGCCCAAGGTTTAACTGCACTTCCAGGGGAGTGGACATGGGAAGCCAAATCACTTTTTTTGTTTGAGCCAACCTATGAATCTTTAATGCTCATTTTGGTGCTGTGCTCTTTCACTTTTGGACTCATTTATCCATGTTCTTGTAAGGGAACAGCCTGAGTCGTCCTCTAAATCATACCTAAATGACAGATTTTGATATGTGCTATTTGGAGACTGAGCTATTGCACCAAAGTGGGAAATACTGAAAGCAATCAAAGAATATGCACAGGTCAATAAAAACAAAAAGATTAAAAACCATAGAAAAGCCAAGCAGTTGCTCAGCACAGGCCAGGCCCTGCTTGCACTGGAGTCACTGCTCAGTGCTGGGCACTCTGCAGTCACTACCCTGAGATCAAGAGCAACAGATTTCTGCTGTCCACAAGTTTTGGTGATTTTGGAAATCTCCTGCAGTCCATGGCTGAACTGGGATTCAGCACTTGCTACGCTCACATCAAGAACTGCTTGGACACACTGTGCTCTTGACCCACAATGTAAAAAGCAAAGATTCATAGAATCCTGTCATGGTTTGGGTTGGAAGGGACCTTAAAGATCATCTAATTCCAACCCCCTGCCATGGGCAAGGAATGCTCCTACAGGCTCTGTCCTCAGCACAGGCAGTATCAGCTCACGGAGAAATGGGATTTCATCAGGGACCTCCAAAGTGATTCATTAATAGTACCAGATCCTTTCACTCTGCTTTATCACAGAGCCTCACAGCACAGGCAACACGACAACTGCACACCTAAAAATGCTCTCTGCCTCCAGGAGACAGAGGGAGGGACCACCCAAAAAACTCAGTGATGTTGCCATCCTGTATGACCACATAACAGCCCAAACTGCTCAGGGACAGTGAGGGTCAGCTTGTTAAAGACAAACAGGGCAGCAGAACCCAGCTCTCAATGCAAAACACCGAGAAAGGAACGAGAATGGGCAAGTGAGACACGCAGGGAAGAAAAAAACCAAAACAAAGGCAAATCTCATCAAAATTGCAGATGTAGCACCAGCCACAATCAGAATAAATGAGGCCATGCAGCATTGATGATGGAAAATAAGGCAAAACAAATGCATCAAACTTTGCTTTTAAGGCGGCAGACAACAAATCAATTTAAAATAACCAACACGCAGAGCCACCCTGGGGTCTGAAAGCCTCAGTGCTGTGTTCAGCAGAGCCACAGAGTGTCCAAACATGAAATACTCAAAGGGACAAAACCTGGTGTGACATGGACATCAATTGGACCTCTGGGCACGGTGATTTGTGGCTGCTGGGGAGCTGCACACTGCAGGACACCCTTTCCCAAAGGATCCTGCCCTTGGTGAGCACCACAGGAGCAGGGCCACCAGGGACTGTCCCTGCCAAAGCCTCTTTCCAGCAGCACAGAGCAAAGCAGTCAGTGCATGGCAAAAACTCCCCTTCAAGCATCAACACCAGAATGGACAGAGCTTATAACCCCAGCCCTTTTCCCACAGTGAAAAAGGATTCCAGCTCTCCCAGAGCCAGGTGTGATCCCCAGTGGTCATTTTGTTATTTTGTGTGGCACAGCCTGAGACACAGCACGAAGATTTCAACTCCAGGAGGCAATAATGTGATCTCCAAAGAAGGACCCCGAGAACCCAACACCACAGACAATACGAAAGTGTAGATTACACACACTCAGCACAACCAGCACTTTTATTGGAAACATCTTGCCAATTCAGTACAGGAACGGGGATACTTGTTTCCATGAAGCTGTCCTGGTGCTGGAGAGCACCCAGAGGGCTACTTTCCATGAGGAGGATGGGATTGTTCTGGATTGTCTCAACTAGAAGCAGATGGGGGAAAAAAAAAAAAACATAACAGAAGGACAAAGAACAACAGACATGCGGCCACAAAGTGTTAAACATACAAACAGTTACACCCCAGCACTTAATTATGAGTCTTCAATGAACAGACAACCTTCAAATAGAGTAAAAGAAACAAAACAGGGGTGATTTCCAAACAGACCAACATCAGAGATTAACTGGGGGCAGAGGAGAACACAACGATGGCATTTCAACAACAAAAGGGAGGCATCTTCACCCCCTCCTAAGCCAAATCCATAAATACACAGCAGATCCAGAGAAATCTTTTTTACTATGAGTGGAAAAAAATATGTTGTAAGGGAAGAATCAGACTCACAGCCTACACAGTGCAAAGCACAGGAGTAAGCAGGGATGTGAGTTTGATTTTACTCTGCAAGTTCATTGAAATGAAACAGGGACCAGCATTTAGTACAGATGGGAAAATGGGGAAAAAAAACCAGCCTGAGAGGCTTTCAAAAAAAGGACTCCCAAAAAAGCTACAGCTACCTGCATGAGGAGATGTGCACAAGCAGTGTTACACAAGGTTTGGTACAAAACCAATTATAACAGAGCACCTGAATTTTACGTGAGCAGCAAAACATACAGCTTAATTATAGCAGCAATTAACTTTTCTGGAGTGCCCTCCAGTGAACACTAACTTCAGGAGCAGCCTGGTGAATCATGGTTAGTCCTTCTGGGTAATGTGTCCATCACAACACGGACTCTAATGGAAAGGAATGGCCTGTTATTTTCTGATAAGCAAATGAAGAGGCTTTGTCTTACAGGAAAAGAGAATTTAAAGCTGGTTTTTGTCCGTTTTATTCATCAAGGCAGAGCAGTATCTCTTAAAATAACAAGGCTCAGACCTGGAGGTTTTGCAATCACTCTGCCCTTCTCATAGGAGAGCTAATTGCTGTCTAACCTCACTGCATAGCAAGTGTCTCTCCAAACACAGCCAACTCAGAGGTCCAGGGAGGCTCTAATATTCCTGCTGCTGTCCAGGATGATAACCAGAACACAGTTTAGTGTCAATGGGGCCTCTGCCTCTGGGCTCAGTGAGAACAGGGGCTTTGGAATGTATTTAAGAGGAAGAAGGTAAGATGTTTAGCTGTAATTTTTTGGTAATAAGCCCCTTGCAGTTGATACCTAGAATACACCCAAAAAGCAAATTGCTCTTCAAGTTGCCATAGATTCCCTGAGCTGTTGTAACTGGCCTGGGTACAAATGCAGTTGTGGGTGGATCCATTTTTAAAAAGTGTTGCAGCAAGATCTTGGCTAAATTTGACAAGTGAGTGGGGCCTGCAGAAAGCATTTTATTCACTTCATTAAACATGGGGTTTAGTTTGTGCCCATTTAACAAATCAGACCTCTAGATTGAGCAATTACAACATTTGAAGACACTGACACATATAAAAGGCCACTTCTTTAGATTTTCAACTTTAAAATGATGCAGAGGATCACCAGAATTACCCAGCTGTAGATATACAGTCTTCTTCATTTAGTCCAGACTCAAATATTAGACAAATGGGATGCAAACAAGTAAATCAACTCATCTCACTGTAGACTCTGCTCCCTTCAGTCTTCTCTGGCCCTCCAAGTCCTAAATTCTGCCAACTCAATTGTGTTTCATTCACTCTCAATCCACAAGCACCAGTCTGGGTGTAAAACAGAACTTTACAGAGAGGTCACCACCTCCTGACCCTCAGCAGCTGGAGGCCCTTGTGTGACAAACAGAGGGCACACAGGACACAAGGCACTGATTTCACTGGAAGAAAATTCCTTTCCTGGTAAATCAGGAACAAGGCTAATGCTACAGGGCCACTTCTGTTTCTCACCATTTCCAATTGTGTTGATAACTTCACATCAAGTGTGGCTGTGACCCTTTAATCAGCCAATGTGGAAACAGAGGGACTTACCCAAAACTGCAGAGTTGCCATCGCCCAGGGGGAACCTCTGGTACCGGGGAATATTGAAGGGGGGCAAAAGGTAAAACTTCCTCTCCAAAAGAGGCTCGAGACGTGAAGCAGATGGGTCTGCAGGGTGGAACAGGTTATAGACCTGCTGACAAGCTGGTCTGAGCTGAAAGACTAAAAAGACAAAGAAAAAAAATCCCTCAAGTATCAAAATATTACTTGTTAGAATACTGTAAATATTTGTCTCTGAAAAGGACAAGTGTTAGGTTACAAAATTGCAAAGGATTTATCATCTCCCTCATCTCCTAGTTTAGTCAACTGAAACAATTTATTACAATGTTTACAGACTCCAGAATTGCCCAGCACTTTTCATGTTTGGAAAGGGTATAATCGGTGGTGCATAGAGCACGGGGAGATCTGCTTCTTTACGGTGCAATAAATATGATACAGAAATGTTTGGGTTTAACCAGACTCCTGCAAGGGCAGCAGGAGGTGCTTACAGCACCCACCAAGGGAGCAGTTTGCACCAGGACTTACTGTCAAGAGCTGGAATTACAGTTTTCCGCAGTGCAAGCACCAGACCCAAGGGAGAACCAAAGAGGAAGAAGTCGGTGATCTCAAAGTCAAACTTCCCAATATTGGCTCCATCCAACATCGTGGAGCTGCTGGATCGCCTGGATGTGGGGTCGTTTCTCAGGACACTAGAATGTAAACTGGGATAAGAACAGAAAATAAAGTCTGAATTATATTCTCACTGTGTTTTCATAATTAAAGCCTGGATTAGTGATTGACAGTGGATATAATTTCTACCTCTTCAGTGAAGGAACTGTGCTAATCAACCCACAATGACCCCACTGCAGTGGCATCATTTAAATGTACAAATCCAAGCTTCAGGTGAGTTCATTTACACACCACCTCCTCAAAATGTTTTTTCTTTAAGGAGTCAAAATCGTGGTTGCTGCTACTATATAGACCATGTCCAGCTTTTCCTCCCTCTCTCAGGTGTCAAATCTGTTTGCAAAATTCCTCTGTGTTGTGAAGGCTGAGCAATGCACAGGTTTAACACAGAGATTTAAATTCACATTTTCCTTGGACACTGGAAAAGAAGCAGCAGGAATGCTTAGGTGAAAATCCTGGGAATCCACCCCCAGTTCAGGGAGAGTTGCTTCTTTGCAGTCAAGATCTGGGAAAGTGAAATGACAGATGTGTAACACTGATAACTGGTTCACAAAAGGCTTTCTGAGATGCTTCTATTCCCACACAAAAGCACAAAGCTGCAAATTCCTCTGCTCTCCAGGTTGTACAGATTCCAGTGGCAGCTGTAGTGGGTTATCTCATTATAAATAGAAGCAGAGAGTTGAAGGCAGTACCAGCAGTGCCTTAAGAGGGTGTTTGCAAACACTTTAAAAAGCATCAGAACAGGTTCTATAAAACATGTAGGAGAAATGGATACCGTAAGAATTGGGTTGGATAAAGAGTTTACTGGCCTGGAGTTGGGAATGATGTAAATCCAACATTTCCTGCCAGCTCTGTGGCCTCAGAACAAAACCCTGGGTGGTGCCCAGTACTTGTTACATCCTATGTGCAACAGCTCTGGCTCATCCAAGGCCAGATCTGAGGGCAGTGCCAGCCCAGCACTGCTGTGATCCCAACCAGGGCTGTTCCCACCATCCTCAGCACCAGAGCAGCTGCTCACAGACCCCTCAGCCACAACCCAGGAGCAGCTGGAAATGCTCGCATTTCTGGGGAAGAAAACCGGATTTTCAGTCTGACTTTGCTTTCCTGCCACGGCAAATAAGGAAGGCATCATCCCAGAGACAGCTCCTGTGCTGAACACCATTCCCAAAGGATGCTGAGCCTCCTCCTGCTGCGCTGTCATGTTCCCTCTGGAGCTGCACACACGCTCATGCACGGCTCTGCTCTCCCGGTTCCCAGGCAGGGAATGATAAGTTACTTATGCCAGACACACACACATCACGGGGAGTCAAAACAGAGGTGTCAAAAGCGGGAGGAACGGGAGGTTACAGCAGTGACAGCTAAAACGAGCCTGTTCCTGTTTCTGTGATGCAAACGAGCCCGCCTGAGATCAGAGTGCCGAGCTGCACAGCCCCGAAACAGCTCTGAGAACACCTTCGGTGGAGCTGCGATTGCTTTCCTAACAGGATGCAACGCGATGCTTTGCTGTGTGTGAGGAATGCAAAGTCATTTAGAACACGCTCAGTTTCGCTGAAGGCAGGGTGACAGCGATGGGATTCCAACAAAGGCACCGGAGGAAAAGCTTTTCCCGATGGCAGGATGGGTGCAGGGAGTGTTTGGTGCATTCCACACAGCTTCCCACAGCATCTCTTGGTGGGAAAGGGAAGAAGCAGAGCAGGCACAGCACGGAGCAATTTGGGCATCTTCATTCCTTTAGCTGGGAACCTGGTATCGTCTTTTCAGCAATCAAAAGAAATGAGAGCCAAGGGGAACTCTGGATCTGTCATGCTTCAAGCAACCTACAGTGCCCTGTTCTCCCTTTAAAGAGCAGCAGATGTACTGTGTGCATTAATTAAACAAGAGCTTATGGATTTCAGAAGCAAATCAACTCATTTACAATAATACAAGTACGGCACAGCCAGAAATAATGTAGTTGTGCAGAAGGACTGAATTTAAAAATAAACGTGTGATTGTAATCTCCAGATGCTGCTCTGGCTTGCTGGGCATTATCCCAGAGAAGTGGGTAGGTCTGATACATGAATAAAAATGAGTGTCTTTGGCACAGGCTGAAATCTGCAGTGGGCACGGACAGAAAGGTCCCTGTGTGCCAGGCTGCCCGTCTGCCGAGCCCTGGAGGAGAACTTGGCTCTGTTCTGCCAACCTCCTGCTCGAAGCCACGTCACACCAGGGCTTGGTTTTTGCATGGGAAAAATCATTCCTTGATGGCAGAGGCCAATGGGGCATTCTGCTGCTGCTGGCTGGGAGAACACAGTCCAGGGATGGGCGTGGGAGCGACGTCCTACTGATGTACAGGAGGGGACAAGTGAATCCCTGCTCCCCAACTTCCCCTGCACCAGGGATGAGGTGAAACTGTGCTCCCCAACTTCACCTGCATCAGGGATGAGGTGAAACTGTGCTCCCCAACTTCCCCTGCATCAGGGATGAGGTGAAACTGTGCTCCTCAACTTCCCCTGCACCAGGGATGAGATGAATCCCTGCTCCCCAACTTCCTCTGCACCAGGGATGAGATGAATCCCTGCTCCCCAACTTCCCCTGCACCAGGGATGAGGAGAAACTGTGCTCCCCAACTTCCCCTGCACCAGGGATGAGGTGAATCCCTTCTCCCCAGCCTCTCCTGCACCAGGGATGAGGTGAATCCCTGTTCCCCAGCCCCCTTGGCACCAGGGATGAGGTGAATCCCTGCTCCCCAGCCTCTCCTGCACCACAGAGCTGAGTGAGAGGCATGCAGAGAGAGCTCCTACTACAGCTCCAACCTGCCCCTTTCCCTGAGGGAATCCTGGTCTTGAGCTCTGGGAAGAGATTAATTTTTAGCCCAACGTCTAAAGGGAGGTTTAAAAACACATAAAACTCTTAAGAAGTAAAGATGCACCAATCTGTCACCCCACTGCTTCTGACAGCTCTTGCCAGGGACCCACAAGTGCTGCACGTTGGGTGCAGGCAGAGCCCTGCAGAGCTGGAAGAGGAAGGAGCAGCACAAAGCTATTTGGAGCAACAAAATGAGCAATCCATTATCCACATCAGGCCCAGCACTTATTCTAAAATAGGTGTAAAAACGCATCAAGATGCCAGCCTGATTTCCTTAACTGAGTCTGTGCCCCTGAGGTCAATAACAAGGAGGAGAATCAGCACATTTTTGTACAACTCATATTTTCCCTGTAATACAGGAGACTGTTTCGAGGAGGCAAGAACAAGAGCCTGATTGCCTTTTATTAACCTGCTGGAAATAGCCAAGAACCTTATTGTGGATTTTGTAAATGCAGCTGTCTTTCTGAATATCCTCTCTCTGTGCACCAAAAACATTCACTTCGATACCTTCTCTCTCCCATAAATCATTTACAAAAGAGCCCTGACATGGCAGGACAAAACAAATCCCTGTGCTAAAACAATGATTCCAAGTGGTGATGGAGGGGGAGAAATTCAGGGGAAGCTTTCAGCTCAGCACAGGGCAGAAGGAACAGCCTTGGACACAGCTGCAATGCAGGTAATGGGATTTGCTGTGGGGGACACTGCTCCCCAGTTCCTGGGACATGAGAGAAGAGGGATTAAGAGCATATTTATTACAGTTCCTCCAGGTCTGCAGGAGAAAAATATCTGGGCTGTCCAGTTCCAGAGGCTGAAGAAGAAGATTCAGTCAGAAAAATCCTCTGGGTTTACAGAAATAATCCTTGAATGACCAGTGGCCATGGACAGACTGCTGTGAAAATTCCATGGGTTATGTTAACAGACACATTTCTGACTGTCCATTTGAAAAAGCTAAAAAATGTGATACTGGAGACTTCAACAGTGAGTAACAAATTCGAAACATGTCCTTGGTGCAATGAAGCAGCCCCAGCAGGGGATGGAATAACTCAAAATCAGATTTCAGAGATACTTTAAAATTAATACAGTGCTGGAATCCCAGTTCTGCTTCGCTGAGTTCCCTTACACGATTTCTCCATTTTCTTTCTGACCTCCATCCCACACTTGGAGCACAGCAGAGCAGCAGTTCCCTGACTGCCTTGGCTCTCACACAACAGCTCAAAGGGCTTCTTGCCATTGCAACACTGATGCAGTAGAAAAGCTGGATTCTCTCAGTGCCACTCAGCAAGAAAGCTGTTAATTTTTTTTTTTTTTTTGCATATACAACACCCTGAAATCGATAACCCTCTTATCTAAATTGTTTTCCTCCACCTTGCTTATCACAGGATGACAAAGCAACACTCAGGTTCTACAGATACACCACCCTCAGCTCCAGGACACTGCTGGATCTGTTCCTTCCAAATCTTAAATCTTACCTTGAAAGAAAGGCTTGATGCTGCTTTATCGTGTCCAGTTCATAGGTGGATGAATCACTCCTTTTTCGTGGCAGCTGCTTCTTTGGATCTTCTCCATTGCTACGAGGAATATCAATGTTGCTCCTGCTGAGGTGTCTGCTGGCTTCCAGATTAGAGCCACTGGAACAGTGGCTGTTGTTCACCGTTATTCCAGGAGACAGAAGATCCGTATCCTGGGATTTGAAATGTATGGATTTAGCTGAATTAAGAATACACCCACATTGTAACACCTCCCTCCTATCCTCCCTTCCCCATTTGCCCCAAGATCCAGTTGAGGCCAATACAGAATCTGAGGCCCAATCATTCCCTAAAGTGTGGGTGATGCTTCACACCAGAGGGTGAAACATCCTTGTTTTGGGCAAACACACCCAAACTGACACCCATGTGCACCTTAAGACAAGTCTGCCACTGACAAGGAACAGAGTCTTTGTTGTTTCAGGAGAATCAGCACATTTTTGCACAACTCAGGGTCCGTGGGGGAGTTGGGAGGCAGCATTACCTGGACACTCACAACGCTCCCTCGCCGACTGCTGTTCTGGCTCTCGGACACGGTCTGATTGCTGTAGCATA
This sequence comes from Acrocephalus scirpaceus scirpaceus, assembly GCA_910950805.1. NCBI lineage: Eukaryota > Metazoa > Chordata > Aves > Passeriformes > Sylviidae > Acrocephalus > Acrocephalus scirpaceus. The sequence continues at coordinate 11,469,158 of OU383788.1, forward strand.
AGGCATCAAATCCCAGGATCCCTCCAACACAGTCCCCTACCAAGCAGACCTGAGACAGGAAACAGAAGCAGGGGAGGACAGGGAGGAGGAATAAAAAGGAAATTTTAAAAAAAAGCCCCTTGACTTCAGTTCAGAATTTAACAGTTGGACAGAGTGCTGGATTACAGCTGGACAAGCTGGAGTAACAGGATGCCCAGTGCCTTCATCAGTAAAACTGCTCAGCCAGTGAAATCCATCACTGCCTGCAGACTCTCATTATCTCACACAGCTCAGGTGTCCTGGCTGTCCCCACCAGCCAACTGGAGCAACAGGACAGCAACACAGAGCCCTGATCCTGGTGCTAACTGCAGAAACCAAGCTGGATCCCTCTCACCAGCTGCCTGTGCTACCTCAGGGAAGTTCCTGCCCATCTGTATCCCGAGGAGATAACAGTGCCCTGCCTCCAAGGGGCTGAGCAGACAGGCTCAGTAAAGCACCAAGATGCTGGGCAGGAAAGGGCTGGCTGGGAAGAGGCTCAGGGTGGATAAACCACATGACAGCAGTGCAGTGTGACAGCTCCTCCAATGTCTCTGCCCTCATGGGGCCAGGGAGTCACTTTGCTCAGAGCTGTGAGGCCCAGTCATGCTCCTCATGGGGTGCAGCAGCTGCAGCCTCAAAAAATAAACCCATGGATGCAACAGCTCCAGCATGGGCTGCTGAAGGTCCTTTAAAGCCAGGAATGCTTAAATAGCCTTGGTTTGCAATGGGGACAAGACCATGTTTAGTAACAAAGGCAGCATTCCTGCTTGGGCAAGGTGTGTCATGCTGAAACCTGATTAACTTCACAGCTTTGGAGCTTCAGTTCTGAGCACAAACTCAGCCTTTGCTTCAAATCCCAAAGGTTCAGGACAGTGCACAAGCAATAATCTGTCCCTCTCAGAAAGAAAGAAATGGGAAGCACAACACTTCCTTATTGCAGCCCAGCACTGTTGTATTTCCATCCCTCCTGAGAGATTTAAGGCAAAGAGAATTTCAGAAGGAAATTGCTTCACTTGTTCTTCCTCTGGATGTGGCCTGAGCAGCCCCTGGCTCACCTGGCCATTGAAGGAGGTGCCCTCCTGGGATTTGATGAACTCACTGTAGGCCTGGTTGGCTCTGACAATGACAGTGGCCACGGCTTCTTGGTACTGCGGGGAGGACGTGGCGAGCAGGGGGAGCGCAGCGAGGGGAATGTGATCCTGGCTGTTGGACAGGCAGCCCTCGTCATAACTGTATGGGCTGAGGCTGCAGAGGGCAAGAGACAGTGGGAATATGGGGAAAACAACTTGCAGGCAGTACAGTCAAGTGTTGTGGCTCATAAAAAAAAGCCTCAAGACAGAAAGGCCATTTATTCCTCTGTGAATGGGTGAGAGCTTAATAAATCTTTTCCTCCCATCAAACGTAAATCTTCAAGGACAACATACTTACACTGACAGAACAACCCTCAGACAAGGAATTAAATCCTTAGTATTTATTGGATTAATTAGAATAAATCAATCTCAGAACTTGTGCTGCATGATTACTGTATTCACTGCAGCTAAGTATGAAATCGAGATTGAATGCCTTGCTGGTACATAACAAATGCATTCTCAAAGCATGGTCAGAGTTCCTAATGCTACATGCAGAACATCCCAGGGAAACAAATAACCCAAAAAACCCCCAAAAAACCCCCAAAAAAACCAAAACCAAACCCAAACCAAACAAAACCCAAAAAAACCCAAAAAACAAACCCAAAAAAACCCAAAACAAAAGAAAATAAACCCCAAACAAAAAAACTCCAAAACAAAACAAAAAAACAAACAAAAAACAAACAAAACAAAACAAAAAAAAAAAACCAAAACAAAAAACCCCAAAAAACCCCCCAAACCAACCAACCCACAAACCCACTCCATGATAAAACAACATCAACCTACCTGGACACCAGGGAAAATGCTTCAGAGCAGATGGCTGGGCAAGGGACAAGTTTGATGGCAATGTGTCCCAGAGCAGCTGGGTAATGCACCCTCATCACCGTGTCAAACACGGTCGTGATGGTGTTCACATCCCCTTGCTTGGAGCTCTGGTCACCACTTCCTGAGTCCAGGATGTTCCCTCCATGGAGGACCAAGAGGAGGACATGGATTTTACTTGGCTGCATTAATGGCTGCACTGATTCATCCTAGGTGGGGATGGAAGAGAGCACACAGAAACGCTCATTTTTCAAAGGGGTGTGACTTGTGCTTTATTTATGGCAAATTAATTTATGGCAAAGGCCATTAGATACACCACAATACAATGCTGAGAACTTGAGTACTCCTTCCAGGTCTCTTATCCTACACTTGTGCGTGCACAAATGCACACACAGCCTCAGTCTGACTTGTCAGAAGCAGAAGCAATGCTGAAAGTAAAAAAAAAAAAAAACCTGCATAAAATTGTATCCAGGTAAAGACATTCTTGTGTATATTAGGGTTGGAAAAATACAGGAATAAGAGATGGGTGTTGCTTTTTGTGAGGTGCTGAGCTCAGCTGCAGCAGTTGGCAGTGAAACACATTCAGCAAAATTAAGAAATGAGATCAAACAGGTCAGCAAGTGGCAAATTACTGAGAAGTTGTGGGAAGATCAGCCACTGCATGTTTGCCTAACACAGAAGTTATAAATAAGACTTCAGATTTGCTTAAACTGTTGTCAGAGAGGAACTAAAAAGAAAAAAGTTCACAACCCCATAACCCAAGGAATGGCCAGCATGTGGCTGGGAGACTGCTGCACAAACACAGTGAGGGATTTTAATTTGCCTGTCCAGGTGATTTGCTTATTGTGTTGAACCAATTCCTTGCCTAAACAGACAGGCTGTAATGTGGGGGAAGAAGGCAATTGTATCCTCCTCATTAATGCCCTGCCAGAGGAGCTGTAAGCCCAATCCTGATGCCCCAGGCAGGTACAAGAGCATCCATGTGCACAAACTGTAACACAACAGAGCAATAACTATTTTTAATATCTATTTGCTACCAGGGCTTTCAGCTTTACAGCTCCCACACGGACTGAAATCCTCCATCCCACACCTGTGAGATCTGTGCAAACCCCTCTGTACCTGACCCCTGTGCTGGCAGAGACATCTGACAACACCCTGAGCAACTCCCTGTTGCCATTGAGAGGGGGTAAGGAAAGGGTGGAGGGCAGCAGTGTTTTCCTTTTGGCAAATTGTTCTAATTCAAGCATCTTCAGTCACCTGTTGTCCTTTGAGCAGTGATTGAGTCCCTGACAGACCTGCTGGTGGGAGGAAAGCATGCCCAGGCACACATTAGCAGCCTAACAACCAGATCACATTTTTGCCAGATAATGTTAAAGCTTGTCTTACTACACAGCCCACCAGAAGAATTCAAATTCTCATCCAAGTTCTGTACTAACGATTTTTCCAGACCTCCTGCATAAGAATGGCCTTGAATTATTTAGCACCATTCCACTGTACTCATGCCTGCTCTTTAAACCTTCTCTGACTCCAGTTTTAGCACCTGCACAGTGAACCTTTCCCTGGGTGGAAGCACAGGAGGAGCCCTCAAAGCGTCTCAGCACCTCTTCTGCTTCCAGACAAGTATTTTAAGTGTTCATTTGGAGAACAACATGAGTCACACCAAGCTCAGGTCATGCAGAAGTTTATCAGCAGTAATTTGGAGGCACCTTTCAGTTCATTACCCTCTGCTCTGAAGGAAGTGGAGAACTGCTGATTAGTGTAAGGGTGGAGGTGACTACTTAGAACTTCCTTGTAAGATCTAAAACACCTAAATCCTGAACCACCTTCGGGTGAGAGAAGCTTTTAACCTGAAAATCATTGCAATTGGTGGCACAGGAATTTCATACTATTTTAGCAGACAGCTTGTGAACAACTACAAATAACTGTCTTTTTCATCTCGCTTTGAAGTCTGTTCTTTTTCTAAAATGAAGGCAGAAACAGGAGGGGGTTGAGTTTGCACAGCCCTCTGAGGAAGACAAATTTCCCACACCATCTTGAGCTCCAAGAGAAATCTTAGGGCTGTGACTTGCTTATTTTGATGTGGCCAGAGCTGTTCCCCTCCCAGCCACCCACTCTCCTCATGGCCCTTGAGCTCTCAGTCTATTACAGAAAAGTCAAACCATGAACTTTGAGCCTGGCACAGACAGTAATTCCAAAGCTCATGATCTTTGAGGGACCACTCAGACACAATGCAGGCACTCTGCAAAGCAGCTGCACCACCTCTGCAGCACAGACAGGCAGCTGCTGAAGGGCAGGATGAGAACAGCCAGCCTGGGGTGTCTCACCAGGACTCTGAACTGCAGCAGTCTAGGGCTGGGTCAGTGTGATGTTATTTATTTATTTAATATTTTGCTCAGAGTACTGACCCAGGCTGGGCTCTGACTAAATCCCAAACAAGACTCTGAGTAGCTCCATGCTGTGGGCTACAGTCCCACAGTGAGAGTTGTCCTTTGCACCTTGGTGCTGCAGGAATGTGTTCTCCCACTCCCACATCCACATTTACTCATCTGGCATTGCAGGACTGCTCTACCCAGCCTCGAGCTGCTCTGGTCCCCACAGAATTACCAGTTTTTTCCAGCTGCCTGCAAATTACACAGCATTTTCTATATGATGTTCAAAAGATGGGTGAAAAATCCCTTCAATCTGAATTACAGGAGGACACACACAGGTGTTAGTGGGGCTCAGCAGCACATGGAGACAAGACACTGCTCACAGCTCATGTTCATCCCACACAGAGACATTCCAGCAGCAAAGGATCTCATTACAAGAAGGCAAAGCACTCACCTCGATGATGCTGAGCCTCTCCACGCTGGAGCCAACGTGGTACTCTGCTGATGTCTCCTGGTACAAGTCACCTGGAAGGACAGAGGTGTAAAATGTCAGCGCTGCTCTTTGGCAAGGACATTCCTCCATAAAGACATTTCTTCTTCCAATGCCTCAAATCTCCTTCATTATTTCATCAAATCATCCTCTCCTTCCTTTCTTGCCTCCTTCCACCTGAGAAGCCTGGGCAATGCTGGGTCATTTATTCTCCAGCAATTTCTCATAACCTGGGTAAGAGCTGAGGACATTAGTGAGCTCTTCTCTCATAACAGCCATCTGGTACCGCTGCTTTATTAAGGATGGCAACAATGGGAAATCCCTGCACGACTGTCAGAAATGATTGGTTTGTGGGAAAATAAAAGGAATTGCTTGAACTATGCTGGGGAGTTGAGATCTGATGTATTCCTACATCTGTGCCTACACAGACTGACTTTGTAGAAAAAGCCTGAGTGTCACCTTCCACCGTGAATCGCTCTGGCTGAGGAGCTACAGCTTCCTTTCACCATTTCATAATGATGAGCAGAAAATCAAACCGAGGCAGACACAGTCAGGAACAAAGGATGAAGCAAAAGGAAAGAAGAGCCAGGAGAAATTCAAGTCATTTGAGACAGAGCTGGGATATTTCATCATTATGTGAGAGAATCCTGGCTGTCACAGAAAAGAGCCAAACCAATGTGGAAAATAAAAGAGAATCAAAAGCTATCCCAGCTCCCACTGAGCAAATCTTTCCCAGCAGCACCGGGCAGTCATTTTTGTGCTCTGTCTCAGCTTCTCCCTTTGTGAGACGAGGATAACAAGTTTTACCTTGTTCACAATAAGGCTGTGACAATTGCCTGGAAATACTGTAAAATAGCACATGTAGTTTGTACTTGGAAAAGAATTACCTTGGACATCATCACATTCGGGGGTTTCAATTTTATCCATCAGATCGTTGGAACTCCATTTGGTTATTTCTTTCGGGAACATTTCCTCATTGTCAGACAAGTCCTCTTTAAAAAAAAAGATTTTTCGAGAGTCACAAACACAAAAATATATACACAGAAAAGAGCAAAACCCAGAATTTTAAATAAAGCCCACAACTGTGTGCAATCTACACACATTTGGATAGCTTAAGTCAAAATAAACCATATACTTTACCAGCTTTTGTTACATAGAAACCAAAGCACCTTTTGAAAAGTAAACAAAATGTTTTAGTTGCATGATTTAAACAAAACAAAACTCCTAAACATGGAAAAAAGTCATCTGGATTTTGGATGCTACCACCTAAGGTATCATGTTTGGCCTTTGCCTTGCCATTCTCTCTGATCCAGAATGCTCCAGCACAGGAGAGGACAAAGCAAGGATTCACACTGGGATCCTCCCAGCCCTGTTTGAGAGCTGTGGGATTTCTCTGGGGGAAGCAGGGATGAGGATCACTGTTCATAGGACCAAACATCTAAAAATGTCGAAGCAATAAAGGGAATGTGAACTCCCCAGGCTGATTTCCTCAAGAGATGAGACACAGAGCATGGATCTGCCTTTTCCTTCCTACCTCAGTATCTTCCAAATCCCCTGGCTCAGTTCAACTATAGTCAATAAAGAATAAGGGTCCCCAAAATATTATGTTCTTAGAGGTGTAATTAAAAGGAAGAGACATTCAAAGGGGTTTTGTGTACTCCTTTCTCTTTTTTTTTTTTCCTTTTTCCATTGAGGATGTATCTTTTGCTGCTACAATGGTTAAGTGCTTTCTAATTTATTTATACCTCTGTGCTTAGTATGTCTTTCCTGAAAATTTTGGGCTTGTAAATTTAATAAAGAGTTATAAACGTAATAACAGCAGTAATTACAGATGTATTGAAGATCTAAAAGCTGTAATCTTCAGAGTCCCAGACTAGGATTTCCCCTTTCTTATTGCTGTACAGTTACTAAGAAAATAATTAGCTGGAAGAATCCCACAATGGGGAACAAAAAAAGGTTATGAAATATATTAATCTTTTCAGCAAATCTGGGCAATAGCTTAAAAAAAATTGTATGAAGGGCACTAAGTGAAGATCCAAGCAAAGCCTGATTATTTTTAGGAGTCTCTATTTCAACTTTGACCATAAAAAGAGAGCAACCTGGAAATTTTGCACCAGCATGCCATTTCCTTTTTCAGCCATGGAAAAAATTTGAGTAAATCCCAATTTCCCTGCACACAGGAGTGTGGAGCTGCCTGTCCAGAGCAAGAGGAAAGCACAGGCCTGTAACACATGTGCTGGCAGAACATTAAGAGGACGACTGCACTCAAAGCTCCTCCAGCAACTTAATCTAAATATTAAACTTAATTCCTTGAGAGGTCTAATTACAGCCCTTACTGCTGCTCAAGTGATCCCTGAATGGGATATTACTCCCATTATTAGCATTTATTACAGGATAGATATTCGATATTACTGTATTTGTCACTATCTTTACCAGTGAATGAGGGTGAGTGGGAAGCTGGAGACAAGGAATCTTCTCGGGCTCAGGTTACGCCCACTGCACTGTGAGGAAATGTGTGTGTGTGTATGGGAAGCACTTCTGAGGAACTCTGCTGGCTGTTGACTCACATCCTGAGCCCTGCCAGTTCCCATGGTACCAACCCCGGCAGGATGAGCTGCGAGCGGAGCCTCATCCCTGCTCACAGACCCGGAGTCTCTGCAGGCCAAGGGGCACCAAGAGGTCCCTCCTGGGGATGGGGATGCAGTTCAGCTGCACACACACACCGAGGCTTTGATGAGCCAAAATCCCACCAGATTTAGGCAGACTTTTCAACCCAACCGTGCCCACTGTAGAGGACAAACTGTGCGTACACAAAGACTTGCAGAGAGCAGCTGCTTTTACTCTTAGCAACCTCCTACAAGTATTGCAACAGAGGTACACAAGGCTCTTTTTGGTTAATTCCCCTTCCCAGGCCTTTTAGGAGCATGCCAGGGATTCCCTGGGGCCCTGGATCCCAGGCAGAGCCGTCTCCATCTCAGTTTTATTACTGAGTAATTAAAAAGGCAAAAAGCGCGTGGATAGCGGCGGTGCCGTTTGGATGACTCACTCCTCTTCCCTTGGATGTATATTGCTCCAATAAATCCCTCACATACTTGTTGTAAATGCTACATAAGTTAATAAATAGAGACACTTTAACTAAGTTGGCCCTTCCCCTTCCCGGCAGGAGACACACATTTATCCCAATTTCCACGTGTCCTGCCCATTTCAGCTGCTGTTATGCAGGTCACCACATTGACATATCCCTTTCAACCCCACAATTTGAGATCCATGCCTAAATACTCATGGGAAAACTCTTCTGAAACACGATACTATCAGTTTTTGGAGGCTGAACTTCAGCAGAGCATCAGCGAAATTCTGCTTTGCAAAACTGGGGTGTCATCTTTACCAACTGCATTTCTAAACTCCATCAGCAAATATTGCACCTCTCACTTCCATCAGAGCAGCTGGGAGGAGTCCATCTGTTGTCAATAGATACAGAGCCCTTCAGGCTTAAATTTGCATTAAACACAATGTATAAAATGAGTGCAGTGGAAAAAAGCTTCTTCACATACACATCCACAGAGGAAAAAAAATGTAACAGTGTTCTCTTAATACAGATAATCAAAATTACTTTGAGAATTCTGGAATAAACACCGATTAATTTTGGCACCTGAAGTACCTTGCTGCATTCGCTGTTGTATTTCTTGGAATGGGAGAATGAGGAGTTAATAAAGGTAAATTTGGGTCTCTTCAGGCCCAGACAGGACAATTAATCATACCTCTTACTGATTAAAAAACAAATTAGAAAAATAATCAGTCACAGTGAATCATTAGGACACACCCACAGCCCAGTTAGTACCGCTGGATTTCACGCACACTCATTTGCACCAAATAAAATACAGCCCCTAGGGCTAAGACTGTTCAAGATCCCCTCAAACAGCTCAGCCTGCACCTGAAATGGTGCTGCATTAATGTAAGAGTCTGCTGGGTGATGCAGGAAGAAGCTGCACTGAAGCTGCACGTCGTGGTTAGAAAGGAAAAGACTTCAAAGCAAAAAAGTCTCGCTTCCTTCCCTGCTCACCCCCCGCCCTTCATGCCTTCCGTTCTCTTACCCCACCATTTCAGGGAAGAAACGATGGTGATTTAGGCTCCACATACCATGTGCATCAAAGAATTCATCATCTGAGCTGTCATCTGAATCCCTGGCAATGCTCTGCATCCTCCACTCGGAGATACTATGGCGCGAGGGACTTGCTGGAAAAAACAAAAAAGCTTTATGCGAAACGCTACATCGACAAGACGGAGAGTTCCCAACATGATCTTTGCTGGAGGAAGAATCATGTGTTCTCTAAGAAAATTCACTGCTGCAATATTAAAAAACACAAAACCCCGATGATGCTGGTGTGATGTCAGTGTACCGCTTTACAGATCCTGTTTGTTTACTGTTGGTAGAACCTGCCAGCAAGATGCTACATTAAAGCAAAGCTGCTTGGATCACTCTTCTGCTATTTTGAATGGCAGCTATTTATAATTGTTAGTAGGACGTGCAAAATCAGCTGGGTTTTAAAGTTTGCAATTAGGAAGGAAGCAGGCTGATTGGAAGCTCTCTCTGTGCCTCTCATCAGCACACAAGCCATGCCTCTGCTTCGCTAACTTTCGGGTGGGTAGCTCAGCAGAGCAGCCTGGAGAGGAATAATCTGTTTTCTGGAAGGAAATTGCTTCCACACAAATTCGATTAGATATCTATTTAAACTTTAAACTTGAATGATTTAAACAACATGCTATCCGACTACTTCAAAGGGAGCCGCTGGAGCGGCGGTCCTGACAGAGCAAGGAGAAACCCCAAAGTCCTTTTAGTGCTGTTTGCCCTCCTGTTCTCACACTTACCTGCTCCCTTTCACTTTCCCCTCCTGAGTTCTCTGAGCTAAATATAAACACATTATGGCTTCTCCTTTTCTTTTTTCAGATATAATTTAGCAACCATCCAGCCTGAGCTCTTCTCAGCTGAAGTTGTCTGAGAACAGCCGCCCGCTGAAGGGAGCGCTGTCCAGAGAACGATGGGAGCGAGGGTTTGTCCCCTCGTGCCTGTCACACAGAGCACACAAAGCACTCACAGCAGCCACCTAACCCAGCAAAAACCTGAGGAGACTGACAAGTTCTTATTTAGCATATACAAGAGCCTGAAAGGCTCCAGTTACTGTGACAGCCGCACGAGCCGTTTCACGCTATTGTTCCAACAGAGTTGAATCTATAAGTAAAATTCTTCTGATCTCCCACTCGGTTGTCACTTGGAAGGAGGATGGAGACCCTGTGCAGAGTCATGTAATTGCAGCTCAGCAGCCCCCAGCATCCCACCGCCCACCCCTCGGGAGCAGCCAGCGAGGAGGTGGCGGAGCAGAGCTAATTCACGCCCGAGTGACGTCAAGGCACTCGCATAATAGTTGTTAAAAATAGAGCACCTAATAACATATAGGAGGGCAACAAGGGTCCTGCCATCACCAGAGGTCTCGCTCGAGTGGTGGAGAAAAGGAAAACCTTTTGGAGAAAAGGCTTTTTTTTTCAGCTGGAGGTGGCGGTGCGTCGCGACAGCCCTCCTTGCTTCCATATGGTAATGTGCTGCCAGCATGAAGGAGGATTAAAATATCTGTGTGACGTACTTCCCAGCACATCACAATTAATTTCTTTCATTACTTTTCCTTGTAAAAGCTGAGACATTCTGCACTTGAAAAGAAATTCATGCTTTGCTCGCAGTGAAAACCTTCAAGTGAAATCCTGAGAGGTCTGAAAACTCCAGCTCCCAGTGAACATGTCAGCAGTGGAAGAGGGGGTTTGTGCAAAGAACATAATGGGAGATGGGTGCATCAATATAAAATCCTGGTGCAGGCAAAGTAGCCAGTATTTTTATCTTTATGCAGTGATTTATGAAGCATCTGGTAGGTTCTTCCCTGGGGCTCACTCGAGTGAGTCATCGCAAGGTAAAACTACTGCTCCTCTCTCATTCACCCCACGATGAAATCAGTGATGGAGTGGGAAATAAAAATGGAGACTCAACTCCTGATATTTAGTGCATATGAGAGATGGAGAAGCTTCACTCACCCAGATGTTCCCTTCCACTGTCACTGGAAGAAATGCTGCCCTTTGGGGTTTTCATGATTTTTTTTTTCCCCTCTTGCAGTGAAAGCTGCTTGTTCCCTGCTACCAGCAGCACTTGGCTAAACAGAGAGGGAATTGCTGAGGGTTTGAATCTTGTGGCTGTAACTCACTGGGGATTCACCTCTTTGTACAGAATGGTCCAAAGAAGGGAAGTACAGCAAAACGAGGTGAGTCCCAAAAGAGAGGTGAGTAACAAAATCCAAAACTCAAAGCTGAGTCCTTACAGGGTATCCACAGCAGAGCTTTAACATCAAAATCCTGAAAGCTTCCTGAATGGTGTTTCATAGGGAGTGCAGACATGATCCACAATCCCACCTAATCCCAGGGTGAAGTTTTGTCTCCAAACAGCTACTGCACATCATCACCAGGGGAAGGCAGCAGCCCCCACGCACCTTTGGGGGTTCCTGCCTTAATCTCCCCAGAGGCTGATGAGATGTTTCACTGTGTGCAGCCCCATGGAGCCAAACACCCTCCTGAAATGACAGGCTTGTGGTGGCACAGAACCCTGGCCAAGGAGCACAGGTACCTGCTGTGACACAGGTATCAAGGATAAGCAGATATCCAGAAGGGAACACCACGGAAGGGCCTTAGAAAGCCACCAGTGGCTCCTGGGTAACAAGGACTAACTGTGCTGCTGGCTGTCTTTTGAGCCCCAGTGCTGCCAGCCAGCTCCTGCCTGCTCCTCTACCGTGTTTTTACAGATTCTGTGCTTTTGACATTGGCAACAACTCTGCCATGTGACACTGAGTCACAGTTATGGGATGACAAGAAACCTTCCCAAACCCAAACCAGGTCACCTGAGAAGGCTGAGCCTGCAGCACCAGCAGAGAAGGGCTCTGAGCTAACAGGACTCATAGGACTAACACACATTGTCCCAAAGGCACTTGCTACAAGGAGACATGGTCCAACCTCCCAAAAGCCCAATCTCCATGAGTTCAGAAGAGCAAGTCATTGGCAGCATCTTACCTCCTCTCTTTGAAGACCGTGAGGACTTGGAGGAGGTGGACCATTGCTTGGTGAGGGACCTGCCGGAGGCGGCGTCGCTGTTGGCAGAGGCGTCCTCGGTGTCTGCAGGTGACCCCGTGCTGGGCTCCACGTCCTTCTCCCCAGGAGTGTCCTTGACACCGTGCTGCTCTGAGTCATTCTCACCGCAGAACTGGGCCATCTTCTGGGCCAGCATCAGCTGGGCCTCCTTCTCCAGCTGCCGGATGTCCTCAATGGTGAGCCCGTACCACTCGTCCTGCCAGCACCAGGCCTGTCGGTGGGCCCGCACCATGACCTTCCGCAGGCCTGCAAAGCCAAAACGTCCCTGTCACCAGAGCCACAAACTGCAGGAGCCAACGGGGTCCCGTCCCAAAGCCTCACTGCACCACAGCAGGGACATTGCAGTGACATCCAACCCTCAGTGCTGCAGTGCAGGACCTTCACACAGTCAGGGTGGCAAACTGGTCACTTCATGCACTTTATCTCCTCAATTCTTTCTAATCAATCATGCACTGAAATCAGCCAGTCTTCTGTCACTGCTTTCAACTTGGAAAGGGATCTCCTAATTTTGGGTAGAAGACTTTGGCTGTCTGCTCCACCAAGGAGGAGCCACACACAGACCACACTTCCAACTCCCTGAAGTTCTAGGAAGTTGTAACATTTGGATCCTGTCTTCAAAGTGAAATGTATTACCAGGAGTAACAAAAAAATAATTTAAAAATGAAAAAAGAATAAAGCTACTGATTTTTTGTTTATTTTTTTAAATCCTGGAGAGTTTCAAGTCATTCCTCGATGAATGTTCCACAGCCCTCCCCAGTTGTTACATTACAAAAGCACATCCCACACCATTCCTTTCCTTGGAAACCCGTTTTCTGCACCTGGTTTCTATGTATCAGTAAAACAGCATCACAAATGGGAGCTTTTGAAATAATGGGATAGAAAGCAAAGTAAGGGAGGGAATAAAGATGCTTTATTTTGCAGATACCATCTGTCTTCTGATGCAGGAGAAAAATGGAGTGAAGTAAAGCCAATTTAAAATATTTCAATGTATCACATATCTGAAAGGAAGAATAGCCTCAGTATCAACACAGAACGCACCTGACCAGGCAACAGATACTCTCCTCAAGACTCAGGCTCACTCACTAACATCATTACACCCCCAAGACTTTTAAAACATAAGAGTCTCTCAGGATTTTCACCAATATTATTCCTTAAAAACTCACAACAGGTCAAAACTCCAAACTGCTATTTATTCCTGATGTGATCACGCAGCAGTAATGATGCTTTTAAAGCTTCTGTAAATACCGACCAACTGATCCTCTGGAGTTTTTCTGATAATAAACCATCAATTAATATTGCCCCCTCTTTAATTAGTAGGAAACTGAGGCAGAGATGGATTGAAGGACAAGCCAAAAGCACCAGTGGGATTTGCTGTCAGTGGGATTGAGAGAGCAATCAACAGGCTACATTAGAATCATTTAGGATTGGGGAGCTGCAGATTGAGCTCTCCAAGCACCACCATGAGGAAAGACATCCCTCATAAACCACTCTCCATCTCCAGGAGCACGGCCAAAGGGGGATGGTCCCACCATGTGCAGGGTTTCTAAGGTGCTTCCAGCAACTTGGGCTTCCCTGTTGTACAGAAAACCTTAGATCCCACTACTGTCACAGTTTCTGTCATGTTCAACCTAAAGATCCAACTTGTTTTCAGCAATCACTGTTTGTTTGTTTTCTTAAAAACACAAAAAGCATATTTTTATATGCTTATCTCCTTCCAGGTCTGAGCAGTTTATTGTCTGCTCTGCTCTTTGGTCAGTCCTTAATGTCACAGGTCACCCCAAGCCAGGCTATCAGGAGGAAATGGCCACTGAGATCAGCAGCTAATGCCACGGACCAGCTCAACCCAAACTTCATTTACACAGTAAGATTAAATCCATCAATATTTGATGCATTTTGCTGACTGACTTTCAGAAGGGAGAGGCAAATTTGAACCAGCAAAGTGTGACCTTCTGTGGGCAGAATGACAGCCTTCAGCACCTTAATTCTGTTCAACCTCAGTCGAGATTCAGAGTTATTTCCCCTGCCAGATTACTTTTTGCAGAACTACAGGAGAATGTTTTAGCCTCTTCACCTCCTGTTATGATTGACAACTAGCAGAGCTTAAAAACCAAGATTAAATTCGCATCGCACCCACACTGAAAGCCAAGAAAACATTTCTCTTGCTGTCCCCAACACCACCCCACCCTCTGAACTTCCACACCCACAGTGTCCACTTCTATCTTGCTTGGAACACCTTGAAAACAGGCTGTGATCAGACACAGAAGTGAATGTTGCTCTTATCCCACAGTTTTCCCCGTTCAAGGGCTCAGCAGGCTCCACTCCTGCTCCTGGATCCAGCCTTGATGTATCAGTGCCTCGACTCCTTCAGAAATTCTCTGTGTAGAGTCACAGATGCCACCAACCACATATCTGTGTTTTAATGGACTAACATCACAGGGAACATGAAAACCACTTGGGGGTAAAAAAAAGTCTCTTGAAGTTCCTCTCTGTCTTCTCAGATCTCAAAAATCGCCTGCATTGCTTCCTGCCAACCCACAGACCTCCCCGTGTGCCCTGCTCACATCCCTTTGATTAGACATCCCAAACCATCCTTCCTTAAAGCTTTGCTCCTTTGAAAATAGGATGGCACTACAGGGCTCCACAGCTGCTGTGCCTCTACCCCTCGAGGTTAGTTCAGAAGCCCAAAAAACAGATTACTTTCCCAGCATTTGGCCTTCACCTGGGATGTGCCAGCAGTGCTGCATTTCTCTTTCTTAAACACAAGGGAAAAACCTGGAGGAGAATGAAGCTGTGCAGATACAAAAGAAATGGAAAAATAAAAGTCATGGCTTGCAGAAGAGGCTTCAGTGCTAGGGAAGAGAACTTGAGGGGCTCCTGTGTGCACAGCAGTGGGCACTGAATTCCTGCCCAGCCTGCAGCCTCCCAGCAGAGACCCAGGGAATACAACAAGTGTCCACACAGCTACAGGGAGCCAGGATCCAGCTATAAATGACTGACCTCACCTGTCCAGACACTGCTGCTCTCCCTGTGTAATGGGAAAAAAAACCAAGTCTCAAAGTATTTTTGTATCAAAATCTTAGAGAATATCTTTTTCCTAGAGAAAAATCTTCACTTTAGAACAAAAACCAAGTTTTTTATTCTAAAGTGAAAAGGAGGGGAGACACCAGACCCGGGAAAGAACATAATTAGGAAAAACTCTCTTTGTAGCAGATGCCCATCAGGAGAGTGCTGAGGGAATCTGTGGCCCAGCTGGCTTTCCTTCTTCTCCCTGGAAGGAGAGTAGGTGTAAACGTGTCCTGCTCAGCCAGAGAAGTCCCTGTCACACACTGTCCCAGCTGCAGCACAGTTGGAAGTTTGCCTTGCCAGCAGGTTTTCTCCCTCCACCAACATGCCCCAAGCTGATCTGAGCCTTCTTCCCCAGAACCAGAGGAAAAGCTCCCAGCCTCATCAGGCACCTCACTGAAGTCACCCAGTAAAAATGGGAAGAGGTTTTTTGACAAGGATGTAGGTAGCAGCTGGTTATCAGTCACAAAACAGACTATAATGTCTCCAGAGTGCAATGTTTTGTTTAAAAAAACCAAACAAACAATAACATCACACATGCACAAATGTGCAGGCTGAGTTCAGAGCACCCGTCATCATGTGTTGATTTAATTATTGTAACATTTCCCACTGTGCTGTGCAGAAAGATCATCTGTGAAGAGCTGAGCAGGGTGCAAACATTTAAATCATTTGATTTCCAGCTCACCATCTCAACAACTCAGAGGCTGGATGAATCCATGAGGTGCTGACTCCTCTAAATGATTTGTGGTGTTGGACTCCACCATACAAGGGGAAGTGTAAATGACCATTAGATAAGCCAGGGCAGAGAGGAGGCTTCATGTGAATTTAAAAAGCTTTGGTCTGTAGTTCTGGGTTTGTTCTTCAATGTGAAATGAAAATAGTAAATGTAATAAGAACTCAATGGAAATAAATTAGAAAACACACCAAAAACTTTCTGCCTCAAATGCCCTCAATACCCAAATGAAGTAATTGTTCAGATACCTATTGACTGTGTACCCAGAAGCAACCTCCCAAATAATTTTATAATGCACTGTGACAATTTCCTGACAGCAAATACAGGATGTCTGATTGTCCAAGTGTAACACTATTTCCCTGACAGTCCCAAGAGATCCCACAACCTTGGCAGTACAATCCAGCCACAGGCCACCTGCAGTCACACCTGCTTGCCTCCCTTCCCTCCTTTGCTCAGAACCCTCACAAACAAAAGCCTGTGGTCACATCCACATCACCTTGGAAAGACAAAACTCCACCTTTGGGATCCAGTGGGCAGGGGATGAACTGAGTCATTTGAGTGCTTTAGTGAAGCCAAAGTTCTGCAAAACAGCTTTCAAAAACCACTTCACCACTGTGCAGCAATTTGGGCATATTTAGCCTAGGACACAGTGGCTTAGACAAAGCTCCAGTTACTGGGATGGAACACACTTTGCCACAGTATATAATTAATAACCCATACACAGTCAACACACTTGTTTAACAACAAAAGACTCAGAGCCCACATGCACCATTAGGAAGCAAGTGGGAGCAGAACATTATGCAGTGCCAGTCCAATTAAACTTAAAATCTATGGGAAAGGAGTAAAAAAGCATACAAATATTACAGCCAAGTAGACTAATAGCCCACAATCACAATTTTAGTCTGTGTCTCAGGCTGTCAAAGCACTGAGTAACTGTCCAATTAGTCATGAGAAAGAATGGCTGCTGCACTCAGTGCGAGTGAGAACGTTTCAACACCGTCCCCCAGAGTTCCTCCCTCTGTGCTCAGCAGCCCTTCCACCTTGCACAAGGCATCCATCACTTACCTCAGACCTGCTCTTTTTCCAACCCATTCTCTAATTTTAGTTTGCTCCCCATTGGGCAGAGTTTGGATCGTGCTGTTTGTTTCCTTGCTGCCTTGGTGACCCTGCACAAGGTGGGATAATTCCCAAAGAAATAAATTTGCTCAAGCTGGGAACAGAGGAACCAGGAGGAAAGTGCCAAGGAAGAAGGGGCTGACCCACCACAACATCTCTGGCTCCTGGGAGCTTGGCTCAGCATCAGGTGCACAATGCACAAAGATTTCCATCTGCTTTTGGCCACCAGCTGAAAGCCCCACATGGGGATCTGCATCTAAGCCTGGTCAGTCCTGTTGTAACCACATCCTTCCAACTTAAACGTGCTCATACTTGGCTGGCTTTGGTACAAATGCTGTGGCACTTTGCCCACTCCTGGCTTCCCCACGGCTATCCCAGGGCAGGAGGAGGACACACAGCTCCTGCAGATACCCCAAGCTTTTACTTTCGCTTTTCACTCACTCTACTTTGTCTTGCCTAAAAGACTTCCCTGATTTTATGCATCTTAACCACTTCGAAAAACACTATTTGCCATCTTTATAACAGGCTGGAAAAGCTTTTGAAAGGCAGACAATGAGCTGGCTCTGCTCTCTGCAAAGCCTCAATCAAGAGGGAAATGGCAGGCAATCTTTCACGGAATACAAAAGCAATGTTTCTAAGGGACCACAGTTAATCTATGCCAAACACCTCTGAACAACTGGAAGAGTCACGTGCTCCTTTTTCATTTAACAGATACAATGGAGTTGTTATTCTGCCTCCGTGTTTTCCAGCATACACTAAATTAACCCGTGTCACCGAAACGCCAAGGGAGTTCAGTGCAGAGAGGCACTTGTAACACAGCCTACAGCAGGAAAATCTTCCATCCCTACCCAAAGAAAAGCAAAGGAGCTCTAAGAAAACAGCCTGTGAGCATTCAGGGTGCGGTGCACACTATTCTCCACTGCTCTATCAGTGTTCTTCACATTAGCTCTCTGGAGCATGGTGTGACTGCAAAGAGCTTGCAAATTACTTATGTTAGAACCAGGCACTTCACGAAGACTTGCACATCAAAAGCAGAGTTGTAGAGGTCCTGCAGGAGGATTTACAGTGCACAGGAAGGTGGTAGCATCCTCGACACAGCTTTTAGTTGGCATTTTCTTTGCCAGAGCTCTGCCCTTTCAGATGGGAATGCTCCTTTAAAACACTATTTAGGTTTTCCACTCGGCCATAGATCCCATCATTTGTGGCAAGGCTCAGAAACTGTATCAGGTGTTTTATAGATTTTCTGCAAAGAACAAATTACTGCCAGCACTGCCACCACCAGTACTGTCTCCACTTAGTTACTGCCAGACACATCCAATTCCTCCTTAAAAGCCCTGACCCTAAGAATGATGCATCCATCAAAGAAGGACATTTACTCACAACTCAGAGCCACACAGAGACCCACCAGCCCTGTCACAAGGCAGGTAGAAACTAGGGATGCTCCAGGGAGTTGTTTACTGGAACCACTCAGAACACTGAAGTGAAGCTTACTTCTTTAGGCAGCCCTTCAGGATTGATTTTGGTCACAATAAAGAAGACTGGCAGAGTTTAAAAATGATCTGGCAAGTTTATCTTAAAAAAAAAAAAATTAAAAAGGAGAATGCAAGATCTTGCCTACACAGGACTTGAAACCTTTTCAGTGGGTACACCTGATTTGGATTTGTACATACCATGATTATAAGTGATAGAATAACAGGATTTTTTCTGAGCTGACCCACAGGGTCATCAGACCTGAGAATCTCTTCACAGACGTGTCTTGGGATGTGATGCATGGCACAGACCTCACCTTCATGTTTCAATTCAGTGCAAACATTAAGGACGGAACTCTGCAAGACCAGAAATGCTCACCAACATCGTGGATGAAGCGCTCGATTTTCGACTGCATCCCCCAGTATCTGAACTCCACTTTACACAGTTTGTATGCACACATGATGGGGTATTTCCCAGGGTTGTTCTTGTACTCTTGAATCCAATCTTCTGAGAGGGGTCCTCTTTTAGTCTTCACTGATTTATACAGCTTTGGATCCTCCTCAACTTTGTACTCATGGGGAGGGATAGGATCTTTAACAATATCAATAGGATCTATAGAAAGAGAACAGAAACAGTTAGACATTTCCTTTTCCTGAGCAAAAGAAGAAAACATCACTTTTCATGAGTTATTTCTGTTTTAGGAAGTAGCAGAAGCATTACAGCAATTTAGTTTCTTTTTACTTACACTTAAACAACTGATATTTAAATTGTTTATACACTGCTGCCGGGCAGAGATCAGCTCTGCCAGAGGAACGAGCACACACAGTTCCAGCAAACAGAGGCTTTGCTCCAAATAGATGTTTTTGCCCACAGTAACTGCAGATCCACAGCACTCTGGCAGCTCTGCACACTCTGTCTTTCCAGCTCCACTCAAATCTGTTGCACATTCCACCTTCCAGCTTTTCTAATATCACTCACAGTGCTGCAGCTGTCTCAGCCAAGACAGTAAAATCCACCTGCCCTGCTATGGAATAGACATCAGCCATGGAACATCAGAGGAGGGGACTGGGAACTCCTCATCTGCTTTGTTACACCAGATGTACTGTGGGAAGCAGAAAGTTTAACTAAAGTCCTAATTAACAATCCAACAATGGAGAAGTGGAAACTGCAGCGGGAAAGGAGTGAATGAAAGTGTTTTAAAGACCTGCAAACCCCCCGAGCTCAGCAGAAACATCTGAAGTTTGGATTGAAGGGCAGGATCACACTTCCCAAGAAGTGACAGCTCTGTGACACCTCTCAGTGCTTGAGTCTGTTCAGCAGTGAAAGCCTGGTCAGACAGGCCCAGGAATAAGGACAGTTGAAGTACAGAAGGACGTTTCTGAAATACTTTTGCCTTTTCTTATTAATTCCTTACATTAACACAATCTTCTAAAGACAGCTGTGAAGTGAGTGTTAACCTGCATGAGGGCAGGACTAAAAGGAGAGGGAACAAAAATTAAATGCATCTTCATGCTTCAAAAGCACAGATAGGAATCATTTTTATATACATGAAGGAGCCACACAAATAAACAGCAATACATTCACAATTATACAGCTATTTTTTCCTCTTCTGTGGTTATTTCTACTTATTACCCCCAAAATCATTAGATGTCTTACTCCTCTTGGGAGTTGCATAAATAAGATGGAAAAGCATCAGCTTAAATTTACAGATGAGGGATTCAAATTATTTCCATGGGATTTATATCAAGCCTAGAAGGGAATTCTGGTATCCTCATCCTACTTGATGTAACCCTACCTGCAGTGACACTGGCAGGGGTGCAGGTGTGTTTAGGGGGGATGGACACACAAAGGAAAAAAAAAAAAGGCAAAACAGGAAAAAGTAGAGGAAAAAGGCTATTCACCTAAAATGGTTTGTCTTTTTTCTGCAGCAGAAAGGTTGAACACGTTGTTATGGTCTCCTGGGTCTGTTTTGTAGTACGTCTCAATATCAATAGAGAACTTCTCCACAAAAGGACACGTGTACCTGGGAGCCAGAACAACACAGCTTAGAGTAAAGCAGCCTCAAATCCCAGCCAGCCTTCACTCATGTTTTCTTTCAGATAAGCTTAAAATACCAGCTAGAGATTGTTCTTCAATAACTTCTTAAGACAGGAGCTGACCAGTTTTCAGCTAGGAGATAAATTTTGGGTCCTATTAAACTCCACTCTATTAAAAAGTTGTGACACAGATACGAATACAAGGACACCCTGGAAATGCACCTGTGCAAGGAGAAAAGGAAAGCTCCTGTCTGGAACCTACGGCAGAATAAAATATGAACTAGTTCTGTGCAGCACAGGTTTCCTGGCCAACTGATTGACTCATAGGCATTTCAAGAGAAGAGATAAAAACTGACTGGAAGTGAACTTTAATCACTTAAAAGTCAGACAGCTCCATTATATTCAGTCACTGACAACAGCCCATATGCAAACACCGACTCCCCACCTTCCCAAGATTGATGTTACTTGCAGAGATCAGCTAAAACAGAACCAGAAAACGTTTCTAGATTTTTCATAAAAATCAAAATACCCATTAAAGCCTTTTTTATAGCACAAGATGACAGGAATATCATATTTGTAAATCTGAAAAAGAGCAAATGTTCTAAACTGGAGTAACTGGCACAAAGGTTACTTATTCCAGGGTATCTGAAGTCCTCCCTGACAAAATCAGATGAAACAAGGAGGTCCCAGAGGGCTCCACAGAGCCTCTGGCTCTCTTCCCTCCTCAGGGTGAAAACCATAGGATGTAGGTTTGTTATTTTCTAGTTAAATGACAGTTCCCAGAAAAGAAAGAAGCGCTGGGATTATTTATTTATTTATTAAGATTTTTCTTTCCCCTGTACAAATGCATCCTGTCTTCCCTGACAGGATTCAGCATGACATCTGTCCCAGCACCGTGCACATTTATAATTTCCCCGAGCTTGCAGAGATCTGCAATGTTAAGCAGAACACACAGCGCAGGATACAAGACAGAATAAAAACCATTCATGATTCCCCAAGCTTTGACAGACAAAACAGCTCAAGCCACAAATTCTCAGGTAGGTGTGCAGGCAGCCCAGGCAAACTCCTGAGATCAAGCACTGCACAGGAATTTTAGGACTTGACCCCAGTTGCTCTGAAGGATATCACTGGAGAAGGAAATGCCACTGCCAGAGTGTGATATCAAGCCCTCTGTTTAACACAGGAGAACAGCTGTGGATGTTTTGCCCAGTTTTACCTTGTCCTGGTGTAAGGATAAGCATTCCAGGATTCCTCCTCGACGCGCAGAGCTGCCTTGGGCAGAATGGAGCGGAACCAGCTGGGGATGTGCATCCCGATGTGATAAACCTTGTGAGT
Organism: Acrocephalus scirpaceus scirpaceus; assembly: GCA_910950805.1. Taxonomy (NCBI): domain Eukaryota; kingdom Metazoa; phylum Chordata; class Aves; order Passeriformes; family Sylviidae; genus Acrocephalus; species Acrocephalus scirpaceus. Next base: position 11,490,913 of record OU383788.1, read on the forward strand.
GTACTGCCCACTGCCCCCCGGGCCATCCACGTAGGGCCTGTTCTCCAGGATCTCCACTCCACTGCCTTCCCCACATGTCTCCTCTCTGCTCTTTTTCTGCAAGGAGAAATAAATCACAAATACATCACAAAAACATTCATTTTCCAGGGCATCGCACACGGACCGGGCTCTCAAAGCACCTGGACACTGGGGATGGTTTCCAGGACTCCTTTTGAGCACAGCAGAGCTGTAGCAGCACCCCAGCACCAAGATTACCAAACTTAGAGATTATAGAGGCAAAATTGAGAGATTCATCTGGCCAATAGAGATTTGATTTATTTGGGACCCTGAAAACATTTCCATTTGGACGCTCAGTTTGAATGGAGATGTAATGACACCTCAATTCCAGTTCCTGGAACAGGACACATCACACCCCAACCCTTGTCTCCTGCTCTGAACCATCCAAGAGCACAAAAACCTTTTGCAGCAGCAGATGACACAGCCAAGGGGAGTTTGCCCAGCCTGGCACATCCTCGTGGTGATGTGGCATGTGAAGAATCACACACACTCCTGGTACAGCAGCATCCCAGGCTGGACACCAGGAAGAATTTCTTCACTGGAAGAGTGGTCAGGCATTGGTGCCACCACCCCTGGAGGTGCTCAGTAAGTAACTTGTGGCACTCAGAGCTCTGGCTGAGTTGACAAGCTGGGAATTGGTCACAGGTTGGACTTGATGATCTCAGAGGTCTTTCCCAACCTCAGTGATTCCATGATCACAGTGATAAAGATTATCCCATGACCTACACCCAGAGGATTTGGGGGTTTGCTCCATGTGATCTGGCCCAGCAGCAGCTCTCCAAGAACAGCTTGGAGACTTTGCTCTGCTAATTAAGATATTTAGAAGAAACAACCCAAGTTTGCCAGAATGATCACTGCACCCCCTGGCAGCCTCCGTGTTTTGGCTGATTCGTAGGACTGCCCTTGAGTGAGAAACCTGGCAAAAATTCCCTCAATAAAAAAATACTGATTTCAGTGCTTCTAAGATGAGCTAGAGGCAAACCAAATATTTATTAATTTCTCACACATTTCAGCAGATTGGATGATGTATAACCGTCATCATTTCCAAACAACAGATTCATTCTGTTAGCATTTTGAGATTATTGTTTGTATTTGAGAGCACAGTACTTTGGAAATTAAGGGAGGAAAAAAGGAATTTTATACCAAGAAACAACTGTGAAATATAACACAATAACAACTCCTCATTTCTGACACACAAACAATTCAAAGGATAACATGGTTTAACAGAAAATTATTAATAAGATGCAAGAGATCAACTTCTTATCTTTTGAGGACAGGATGTTAAGCCAACAGAGCTGTTCAGAAGTAAATAGCCCTGTTTATAAAGAGCTCTCAAGTGATTTTAAATTTAAATAGCCATAACTGACAAAGCTAAATAACTGACAATCTAAATAATCACTTTTTCCTACCCTATAAACTGCAATAGAAAAAATCCCAGAAAAACAGAGGAGTACTTTTTTACAGTTTATTTCTAACACTCAGCTGGCAGTTCATTAAAGCACACATCCTCTTCTAACAAACTACTGGCTCTCAGTTCTTTTATAAGCACTGACCAAGCCCTGTACAAATATTTATGACAATAACATTAAATAATCTTGATGACCCCAAAATCTGGTTAATTCAAAGGTCTCAGAAAAGGCAGTAACCCAGCCAGCAGAGTGAAAGTGTCAGACAGAGTAACTACACAGCTTCTGTTCTGAACAGTTGATACAAATTATAGAGATTTAGAGTTTTATTATATGGCAGAAGCACATGGAAATCATAAGCAGAGGGAAGACGAGTTTTCTTCATGCCAAGTTATTCAAAACTCCCTTCTAGACTGTACAGTTACAGCAATTCCAGTCAATTCTGCACGTCCTCATTTGGGACCAAAATCCACTGAGAGGTTTTACTCACTACCATTCCCCATTTTCCCCATTCAGCTGGTTTTAAGAAAAATTTCTCTGCATGGAGATGAGCTGCCTGGTTCTTACCCTACAGCTGGAACCCTGCAGAACCCACAACTCTGCTCAATTTTCGCTGTACATGAATAATTCCATCAGCAGCTTCTCCATACAGCCTGGAACCAGTGACACTGATGGGAGGAGATGTGAGGGTGGCACTGTCATTGTCCCAACTCAGTGTGAGAGAAGGAAGGAAGGAAAAACCAAGTTCACTGAGACTCTGTGAAAGTCACTTCATGTCTCACTTCTGAACTGTGGTTATTTTATTCACTTCTATGCAGCTGCAGCAGACTGCAAACCCTATTCTGGGAGCAGGGTGTGCTTCCTCCTCCAGCCTTTCCAGATGACCAACTCCAGCTCATAGCCTTTGTCACCCAGTTACAAACCTTAAGCAAATTTTGGCCCTTCACATCCCTCCTACTTGTCACTTATCTACCCAAGATATGACAAGGGCAGCAAGAGCATTTTCTCAGATGAATGTGAAACAGGAGCTGTAGCTCTGCTGAACAAAAAAAAAAGAAAAAATCAAATATTATATCCCAAACTATCTTTAGAGCCAAGACTTTTGAATCAGGGCGAATTTATACTCATAATACACCACACTGCTGGGAAGGATAGTATGATCAAAGAGAAACTCCCCAGGATAAACCCACACAAAGCTGCTTCCCAGCCCTCCAGGCTCTCACACTTAGCAGTTGGCTTGTTGAGAAGACAACGAGCTGCAGTGAAGTAAGGAAGGGCCAAAAGTCAGCAGAGATGGTGAACAGTGCAATTACTGACCAGTCAGAGAGATAAAGAGAAAATATGTTTCTCATATAATAAAAATAAAGATTTCAGCCACATGCACTTGAGAGACCAGGACAGTACTCTGGGCATAAGTGGTGCTGTGGAAGTGAAGCACTTGTGGGAGTGAAGAGCAATTTGCTCTGCAGCCATGCAGCCTCTTCATGCCTACTGTGCCTGAGCTACAGCCAGGAGAGGGCTTGTTACAAGGAAGTGGTCTGTAAACAACAATTAAAAAATAACCCTCAATTAGGAAAGCATTTGGCTTGAGAAGTGTGTGGCAGGCCCTTTCCAAGGAATATCTGCTGGAGGTGCTGATGTGCAGGCACTTGAGGGTCAGTCTCAGAGAGAAGCAGAGACTTTATTTAGCAGATCACCTGGGTCATTGCTACTCACCACTGACACAGCATCTTCCCCCTCCATAAATATCTGAGGAATGGTCCCCAACAAAATCAAAGAGTGGCTACCAGCCTTTATATGCAGGTTATCTAACCCAGAATCACCATCTTATATTGTATTACAAGAGGAAATCCAGTCATCCCTTTCCAAGTCCCTCTCTCCTGCTGATGACACTCCATGTTCTGCACAGCCCCATCAATAGCTTTTCAGGACAGATGGTGACACAGATCCCTTCTAGCTAAAGTAATAGCATTAAATTACTCATAACAGGGAACCCAGAGAAGCAGATGCACCATGATTAGCAAGAATGCCAGTTACTTAAAGGCTTCTATTAAAATAAATCTCTTGGCACAGCAGCATAGCATGGGACACAGCACATGACCTCAGCACAACAATCACAGATGAATAATTCCCATGAATATCACTTAACCACTGGGCCAGCTTAACTCCATTTATCATCTGCCCTTCTCAACAGCAGACAAACAGCTGTAAACAGAGCCTTCCTCAGGCAGGTCCATCAGTTCTCAGATCATCCATCTCCTTTCCCAGTTAGAAATGTGTCTCCCTACCAGAGCACACCTTGCAAAGTCTTAGTCCAGCAAACAACCTGGCCCAGGTGATCAGAACCAGGTGACTCAATGCAATTTGTTTGTTTTTCTAGTGGGACACAGCTCCATAAAGGAATGATGGTTGATGGCAACAGAAACCTCCACAGCCCAAGGAGTCTCAGCATTCCCAGAACAGGAATGCATAATGTTGGATAAAACAGTTAGGATGTGGCTTATTGGATCAGCTGGCGAAATACACAAGTCAGGCTATGTAAATTAAGATTGCCTTGTAATGTTTTGCTTTTGGGGAATTAGAAGAAAAACAGCCCTATCAACCACCTCAGAACACCAAGAACAGTATTAATCTAAACCAGAGTCCTGCTTGTGTTCCTGCCCTGGAATCCAGCACAGGCTGCCCCCAGGCACAAGCAGAGAATCTCTGCAAAGCCAAGAGCAGCACTGCAAACAGCCCAGCTGGTCTGGCTTCCCCTGAAGTTGTCTGGTTTTATTGTAACTACTCTGAGCACTGCAATGGTCCTGCAGAGAACAGTAAGGATGGGGTAGGCTGCATGGGGATAATGGGTGATCCAGGCATGTTCTAGCATTCAGAAATGGGTTATAACTACACCCTCACCTTGTGTACCACTGATTATTGTTCACAGTACAGCCTCTCAATCTAAATAAGTGCGACAGTGATTACAAAAGGTTGGGATGCTTTAGCTTCCTGATGTTGTTCTTACTTCCCTTCAGCAACGCAGTCACACAGTGCCACAGGACCCAAGAGAGTTCTGATTTGAGATTACTCCAATTATGAAGACTGACAGCACCACGCTTGACAGACCTATCATCCATGGGTAAGGAAGACACAAATCATTGTCTGGAAACAATAACCAGAAGATTTTTTTGGGTTTTTTTTTTTCGTGCAGCTCCCATTTGGAAAGGGAGTATTTTGATAGTCTGGACAAAACTCTTCTGGGAGAATGCATTAAAATAACACTGAACTCTGAGGATTTTTTTAGCCCACTTAGACACAGATAGGGTATGAGAAGTTTCCAGCCAGCTGATGGTTTCGGTTAACAAGGACAGCAAAGACATCTCTGTAACCACAGAACAAGAACATGACAGCAAATATCCCCAGAGGACCCCACCAACATACTTGCTCATATTGTTGTGGCAAGGGAGGCTGAGAAAACATTCTCTATGACCAATTACTATTTTTTTTTATTGTTTTGGATGCTAAGGCTACCACAAACACCAATTAAGTTCCCAGAAACAGACCCTTCCTTTGGGAACCAGAGAAAGCATGAAGTGCCTCACACAATCCATCAGACCACAAAAATGCCTGAAGCTGCTCAGCAAGACGACTCCTGCCATCACTGGAGAGCTCTTAAGACCTGTTTTCACTAACCAGACCTGTTCTGTTCAGTTTTAGAAAGGAAGTGTAAAGGCACCTAAGGTATAAACAAAATTTAGGCTGGGGGAGAGGAATAAACTCTTTGCTCTCAATCTCTTCCATACGTTAAGGGAAAAATATTCCCAACTATCTCCAGTTGAATGTTATTTAGGCTGAGGGATATTTCACTCTTACAATTGATTTACCAAAGTGGTAATTTCTTCTCACCATCAAGATCCTTCCTTGCTATGCTCCAGCAGCTGCCCACCAGCCATCCTCAGTCCCACCTGCAGGCACTGGGTACTGAGGAGGTACCAGTAAAACAGTGACTGGGGCCTTGCACGTGGTAAACTTTAACAGAAAAGCTGGGAAAGGTTATGAGAAAAGCAGCCTGTTAGTCTCAGCCATGTAATTTAGCTTATTGTGGCAATATCAGCAGTCAAACACCACAAACCAACCAGCAGAAAATACGACAGCACATTCCAGTTATAGCTGCCAGAATTAAACAGAACCTAAAACCAGAAAATCCATGCTGGACACACTGGGAAACTCTGAAAGATCCTGAAGTAATGCTTGGTTTATTCTTCACGGATTTCCCAGCACAGGATTGCTGCCCATGGTATCATGTCCAGGGAGGGTGTGACTGCTCAGGGTGTATCCGCTCTGCCTCCAGCCGCCTGTGCTGGGAATGACTCAGCTCTGGGTTCTGTTAACCACTCCTTCACGAGCATTTGAGCTGACATCTAATTCATTATGAGCAATCTGCTTTCACCACCAGCAACCTTCTGCCTGCTGATGCAGATATCTGACAGACCAGGCCCCATTCATGGTCACTATTTACTGCAGGTAATCAAAACCTACATCTGACTATGAAAACAAAATGCTGGGTTATCCTAAAAGTACCATAGTTTCATACTTTATAACTTGTTTTCTTTGCTTTATGTGTGTGTTAAAGACCTGAAACACTCAATTAAAATCATATCACCATAAGCAATACCTGAGCAAAAAGTTTTGTTCTGAGTGAAAGAAGGGAGTGGAGGAGATGGAACTATTCCACTCTTAGAGAAGCCAAGATGCAGAAGTTCTCATCACATCAAAACCAATGTCATTTTATCAGTGCACAATGTTCTAAAAGCAAACAGGAAGTTACAGGAACTAAATTAATAATAAAACTCACCCTTACTCTTACTTATGCTGAAATACAACACAACTTCTGGCTGTCAAAGGCTTTTGTGTCCCAGTCAGAACAGCTGAGCCCCCTCACACTAAAAATCACGGAATCAACAAAAGAGCACCATTCTGAATAAGGAGAAAGTAACCTGAAGACACAGAGCTGCTGGCAGGGCTACATCCCTGATGCACCCAGATCTTTGAATCCCCATTTCAGCACTCTAACCATTTTGTGACAGTGCTCTTTGCTGGGCTGGAGAAGAGACCTTTATCAAAATACAGCAAAACAGTCCTCCAACAGGGAAGCTTCTCTACCCCTGTTTTGTAGGAGTTGAGAACAATCCTAATGGCTATATTAGAAAGACAATCTTATGAGTAGGCAGGGGCTTAACTTTAATTATCTTTAATTATGGAAACCCTGTTATCCCAGGGATGGTTTTAACAGAACTTTTGAGCCTGCACTTTTGTAAGGTCCAACCAGAAACAGTTACATCAAGTTGGACTGGCAGTCCCTCAACCACAAAACTGCTGGAGGACAGCAAAGGACTTGTGAGTTCTGCTCTTGTCCCTCAAAGCAACACTCACTGTGTCTCATCGTGCACAGTGAAGTCAATGGGAAAAGTCCAATCACAACAGGATTCCCCACTCTCCCCATAACACCATTCCTGCCCTTCCTTAGGCTGTGGGCACCACAGGACTCTGTTTTTGTTTACACCATGAGCACCACGCTATGCATGCAGGCAACTTTAAACTGCATCCCGTGTTTCCATGGTGATGGGAGGGGCTGCACCAGCAACCCCCTGGGTTTGGTTTGGGCCATCCTCACTCGGGTTCAGCTGCACTGAATCCTTGCTGGGAACAGCAAACCAGTGATGTCACCAGTAACCATGGTGCCCACAGCTGAGCCTCCCCTGTGCCCTTTGTGCTCTAACATGCATCCTTCACGCGTGACAATTACTTTAATCCAATTAACGCTGTTAAAAAAAACCCAAAAAACCCCACGAAGGGCCATGTCAATACTTATTTAGGGAAGGAAGGTTAGTTTGAGTCAACGAGATAACGATCAGAACACGAGGCTTTACAACAGCACTTCGAGCCTCATTGCTCCAAACACACGGGGATGACCTGAAACCCTGGGGACAGGGGAAAGAAATCTGTTCCTCATCAATGGCTTCATTAATAAAGGCAAAGGAGCAGCTGTTTTAAACACCCCTTGGTGTTTCATCAATGGCTGGGCAATATGGAGTGTTTCATCCCAGCCAGGCACTACCCTGTCCCCAAACACTGATGCCTCACCAGGTGCACATAATTCTGATAGTAATCATAAAATAGTTACCTTCTGTTTTCCCAATCCAGCACTGATCAGCTGCAGCTTCCAGGAGTTCCCTTTTGGATCCTTCCCAGCTCTGCAGGATGATGCTGCCTGATCAGTCCTGCCTGTGGTAGGGATTTTATGGGGGGGAATCTTCCCTTAAGTTTACCAAGCAAGAATTTGAACTACCAGACCACTCCCAATGCTGCTTCCAAGGTGACATCCAGCACAAAAAGAGATGTCCCCCACATTTGTGTCAGAGAGAGGCACATGTGGCAAAGCTGGGCGTGCAGGAAGCCCTGAATGCACCTCTCTCACCCAGGCATGGTTACCTGCCCTGCATCTGCACCACCATCACTCCTGGCTGCTTTTCTTGTCATGGAACACATATTTTTTTTAAAAAAGCCCTAAAAGCTGAAGGCAGGCTGGGCTGTCAGTGTCAGGCTCCTGCAAGCAGAGCAGAAACACACACAGCATCACTTTGTACGAGTGTTGTAGGCACTGCATTATTTAGAATCCAGGGCTAGATATTAATGAAGCTGCTTGTACAAAAACAGGATATTTTGGGGACAATCAATTGTGCAGGGTCATAAAAAATTTACAGCATTAAGAGAACCTTTCTCATGGCCACTCATTAATCACTTTGCCTTACAAAGACGCCCAGTCATAGTCCTTTAGAGTCAGGGCTGGATGTGCCAGAGGCACACGAATTAGGGATCACTTTATTATGGAGATACCTCAAACCTGTTTACCCCACATGCCCCATCTTTCAAAATGTCTACTACACTTCCAGCTCAGTATTTCATCTACTCTAAGTATTTCCTTCTGTGTCTTTAAACTGATTTTTCACTGCCTTAACTATTCCACAGACACTGTCTGTGAGAATTACTGTCCCTGGTTTAAAGGGAGGCAAAGCAAGTTGCCCTTTATTATATTGTGAGTCAGACACAAAATTTCAACTCGGGGTGCTCTGGATCAAGTCTAATCCTCTGACTACATCCTTTATACTTTAGGAACCCAATGTAATTGTTCACTAACAATGGGCTGTGTGCTAAAATACTGCAGGACTGGCTTAAAGAAATCCCCATAGTCTTCCTAATACTTAATTCATTACTTGCCTTTAGGTATTTGAAAAAGAGAGAACCTAATCCTAGTGAAGATTTTTGTTCTTCTTTCATAAGAATAAAAAAAAAATAGAGAAGGAAAAAGGGGTTTTGACAGCCAACAAGCTCAGTAGGATTGGAAGGGCTGTGTCCTGTATTAAAATCAGTGCAAATCTGAAGTTTAAAATTGTTTGTGCTATAACTATCTCAGCTTCATTCACCTTTGTGAAGAGAAAGAGAGCACATGAACCATCAAGGCAACATCAAATTCACTACCCTAAAATCAATCTTTTCTGGAATATGATATGGAATCCCAGACAATGTAAGAATTCAAAGATAATGACAACAAAACAAGAAAAAAGTAGATGTAGAAAAGGTGTTTGCTCTTTCTGTATGTTTTCCCAAAATGATAACCTGTGTGGGTGTCTCTGCCACCTGTGCAAATGAGAGCCCAAGTCTGGTACCACCAAATGTAACTGTACCACCCTTGTCCTCAAAACTAAACATCTGCAAGTGCCTCACCCTTCTCCTCCATAAGGATGCAAATCCTCATGATCACAAAGAAAAGAAATGAAAGCCAGAGGAGGAAGAGAGAATACAGAAGCCACAGGTTTTAACATTGCAACACAGAAATCAGGGGGAAAGCTTCAAACCAGGCTTTGCTTTTAGACTTGTGAGCCTTCCAGGGTCTCTGGAGCTGTCAGCAGCGTCACCTGAAGCATAAATGTCTGTCTGTGCAGATGGCCAAGGCATCTGCATGCAGAACAAAAATAATCAGCCATCCAGTCCTTCAGTGTCCAGAGATGAAGGGTTAGTTTGCTTTCCCCCACTCAATCAATCCTTCACCATCTGCTGAGCCTGCTGGCAACTGCCAAGCAGAGCTGAGGGTTTAAGGGACACAACTTTGGCACCTGGGTATCACAACAGGGCCTCAAGAATTACCACCAGCACCAAGCAGAGTTTTTAATCTGTTCTCAAAGGTGCTTCCTGAGAGCTACATGGAAGTGAAGGGGAAAATACGACAGTGCAGGTGTCTGGAAATTGAGATGATGGACAAACTATGATCCCCCAGAAAGGAGGAAAGTGACTCAGGATACTCCATCAGCAGTCAGGACAGGAGAGTACAGCACACTGCAGATGCTTGGGACAGGCTTGGATTTTTCAGGGAAGGCAATAAATGCAAAGCCCTGGAGGACAGTAGAGGAGAGGCTCATGTTAAAACATGAGAGAAGCCCTCAATTCCCAGGATCCTGCTTGAGTTCAGCAGGCAGGGTTGAGCAGATGGGTTATCTTCCATCCAGTGCCTCAAACAGGGCCAGAGGCCTTTCCCAGTCATGGACCCTCAAAGTGATGGATGACAAAGTATTAATGTTATTAATTCAAAAGGATGATGCTGCATCTTAAAATAATTCTCATCCTCAAAAGGTAATCTCTAGGTCCAGCAGAAGAATATTTTTAAAGCACACTATCTTTGGAGGAAGGTCACAAATACCCAGAGAAATCTCTGTAGACAAAATAAGGACCAGAGTTATTTACAACAGACAAGAAAGCTGCGCACACTGATATAAAAATAAGTTTTAATAACAAGAGGAATTCTCTTGTCTTATGAAAGGGTCAGAAGGGCAGCAGTCTCTCGGAATCTCATAGCATATGGAAGCACAGTAATGAATGTTATTAAGATGATAAAAGGACTGACCTTTGGCTAATAACATCCTGACAAACGCATTCAGGGCTCGTATTCCAAGCTTTTATGAAACAGAGACTTTACATTAATGTGTGCATTGTTTCTGGGGAGGGGAGGAGGTGATCAGAAAGGAAGGTTCTCTGAACACACAAGGAAAAGATGCCAGGGTTCCAGGAAAGGATTGCTGCTGAGACAAAAATACGCAGGATTCAGGAGGGGAAGAATTAAGAGACCCTTTAATCAGATCTCTCTAATGTGTAACACAGATCCCTTTGTGCCCAACAGGATTCACCTCACAGAAACTGAAATAGCACACACGCCTCGGATGGGATGTGCAGAGTCTGAGAAGACATCCAGGACAGAGTCCTTGGCTCCAAACTTCTGCAGGAAGAAACAAATCCCTACAGATGGTTGCACTTGTTCCCTCCATAAATGGTTTGTGTTCCATGGAACTCATTCTAGTGCTCATCTCCAATTCCTCTCTGCTCAGTTTGGGACAGCAGCCTGCAGCTTCCCCAGATCAAACCACTCCCAGTCCCATGGACAAGTCTCCAGGCTGAGCTCATTGAGAAACTCTCACCCTTGGAAGCCTTGGACTGGCTTTTAAATGTGCACACAGATTTCAGGAAAATGTCACATTCATAGAGGTACAAAGAGTGATTTCATTGTTTTCAAACATTTTCCCCGTTTTATTCACCAGAATAGAACCAGGCCACAGCAGGAAGGAAGATTGCTGGTTCTTAGCTCAGATATAAAAATGAGTATGTTTTAATTTGGATCTCAACAGAGACAAAACCTCAGCAATGATGCAAAAAGACCTTGTGCCTATGGAAAAGCTAAACCAAACTGCTCTGGAGCAAGGGCTCCCAGCCTGGAGAGGCTGACAATGCTGCGTGAGAGGTTTCCCAAGGAAGGATATTGAAAGTCTGAAATTTAATAGAGAAAAACAATTCAGTTCAGATCTGCTAGGCTTCAAGCAAGTCGAGGGTACATTAAGTCCTTGCTGTAATGTAAAATTAACTTATTTAGGGAAGAATTTAAGTGCTACTTAAAGTACTGAAACCACTGACTGTAGATAATATTTCAGAAGCCAGCAGAAAGCAACTTAGGAGACTTTTTGCTCTCTTACCTCAAATTAAAAAAAAAGAATAAAAATAAAAAGCAAAGCAGCAGGCCACTCATCTCAGTTTTCACAGTTTTATACACCAGCCTGGAGAACTTGTAGTTATAAGAGGAATTACAGAGCAACACGCAATGATTTATTGCATGTCTCGCCTGCCCAGTGGCGCAGAGAAGCGAGAGGGATGTGGATTATATACTGCACGATTTTAATTCTCCCATCCAGTAAACACAGCAAATATGAGTACAGCCTGTTCCCATTTAATGGAAGGAGCCTTTGCTGTTTGGGCATGATGCAGCTTACATCAAATCTGGTGGAAAGTTTTGTTGAGACTCCTAAGAATAAGAAGGGATTGTTCTCTCATGAAAACAGATGATTGATTCTTTCACTGCAAAGGAAAAATCTACATGAAAATGTTTTTGAAAGGTGATGACAGTACTACAGCTTGAGTCTGAACATCCCTGCCCACATGGCTTTGAGGGACCACTTCCACCACAGGGCTCAGGGGAGAAGGGACTTTTGGAAAACTTCCATTTGGACAATGCTGAAATTGAGGAAAATTTATACCTATACCAAATAAATTTTTAAAAAATTAAAAAAAAAAAAAGGCAGCTTTGTACCAACTGGAATTTAACAGGAATTTAATGTTTGGAATTCAATGGGAATTGTCACTTACGAGCTCGAAGGTAAACGAGTGATCAGCTTCATGTATGTGCTTGAGGCTCCCTAAAACCCTTGAGGAACAATTATGACATCTCCTTTTCCACTGCTGGAGAAGCTCTTCTCACAGGACCAGGCTGCCTGGTGCCTCCAGCAATAATGTCACTATTTTGTACATGACAAATGTCTTAAAAATTAACCTTTTGCTTTTAAGAATTGTTCCTCTTCCCAGGAACTACTTCAAAACATTTTGTTCTACAGTTCAGCCACAGATTTCTCAGAAATGCCTCTTCACTGCTGCTTTGCACAAATATCTCAGCCTGTTCCCATAAGGGGGCTCAACACACAGAACTTACTTCTCCTGTGGTCTCTTCAGGCGTTTCAGAGGAAAAATAAAAGGACAGACATGAAGCACTTTCTCATTCTCTGAAAAGGACAAAGTCATGCTCCCCACTGCTCCTTCCCCAGCGCCTGTCTCAAAGACAAAACCTTCATTTTTAAATCAAACTGAAGAAAACATTTGATATCCTGGTCTAGGAAAAGCTCACATTGAGGCCAGCAGGAATCTTTCCACCAATTTCAGGAACAATTGAAGCAAATCGCTACCAAACTACAAACTCCACCCCAAGTGGTTTTTGTTTTGTTATTGTTTTTTGGGTTTTTTTCAAACTTGAGCTGAAACTAGTATTCTCAAGGAAAAGCACAGCTCACTTCTCCTCTTATGCTACTTGTACAAGTAACACAGCAAAATCCCTTGCTTGTCATGCACTCCTCCAGCTCCCCCAGACCTTGGGCTCCATGAAGCGTTTCCAGCTTAGCCCCCTGCTCCAGGAGAGTGGAGGGAGATCAGAAACCTGACTTGACACCTGATCTAGGAGGAAACCTTACTCTGCTGCCTGTCAATGCAGCAGAAAATTAAAGCAGGGCTGGATGGCAGTTTGGAGGGGTGGTTTCTCAAGCTGGTGAACTTCCCCTTGGATGAAACCCTTCTGGCTTCTCGTGTCCTTTTGATGTTAAAATATGGCCAAAGTTATAACAATAACTTTGTTACTGTCAAGCAACAAAGCAGAACCCAGTGTTCCACATTAAGGAAATTAAAATCAGCAATTTAACTTCTGAGATCAAAAAGCAAATCCACCTCCCTGACCAAATCCTCCAGAATTCCCAGGAGGCCCCACAGACACTCCCCAATTAAGGATTCATCCTCTGTTTAATCAGGTGGGCTCCTCCTTCCTAATCAGATCACTCTCCCCTACGCTCTGCTGCTCGCTGACAAGTTCTGCACAGATAATGCTCTGCTGCCATCCACCAGCTCGTCATGCAAAGCAACTGAGACAAATTAGGAAGACAGAGTTGTTAACAAAATAATTACACCAGTATTCAAAGCAGCTACAGCATCAGGAAAAGGTACAGAAAAATGAAGCCAGCTAAGAAAAATGTTTACCCATTTATGCCAAGATTTAGGTTATACACACAAGGATGACACATTTGTGTCAGAACATGGGATTTGACCATTATTACTGCAAAATACACACCATACATTCTTTTAACAGTCAAGCCCAAGTGCATCAATCCTGAAGAAACACAGCTGGGTGGTCAGGAGAGAAACAGGGGAGTTGTGCTTTTGCTTTGCTTTGGGGGTTTGCTTTTTCCCCTTATTTTAGGTTTTAAGCCAAAGCAGATTTTTCTAGCACTGCTTCATCCTGCTTCAGAAAGCAGAGTTCTCCTGCAAACTCAATATTGTGTGTTTTGCTGGATGAGCAAAATTACATTTTATTTAAAGTGCGGGACAATCAAATAACACTTCAGATTCATTTCCTTTTATAACTGCTCCTGGTTGGATTTCAAACACTGGGAGAATATGGCCACAGAGGATTTCAGTTACAAAACCCCAACATTTTAATTAACTGCTTTACAGCAGACAGGGAATTCTGCAAAAATTCCCATCAGTATTCAGAAGCCCATTAAAAATAATGTACATTTTATGCCTAAACTGATTAGTATCTGTTTCACTGTGGTATATAAGCACAAGATATATTACATTTAATTTTTTCCCTCCCTTAATCCCAAGCTATGCCTTTGGTTTACCCTCTCAAATTTATATTAGACTGTTGCTTCCTGAGAAAAAACAGAATTTGGTTTGCAACTGGAATTGGCATAACCAGTAACCAGCACCCAGCTGGGAAGCAGTGGCTGTTTATGCCCTTCCAGTAGGTACCCACACACTTGGGCTGAGTGTTTCCACAGGAACAGGTTGTTGCTTCCCTCTTAAGGTCAGACAAAAGTTCTCCAATTTAAGTAAAAAAGGAAGCAAGTCAGAAATTGAAGTTTGTGTTACTTTCCCACACTATTTTTATAAGCAAACAGCAACCCCCAAATTTAAAACTCCCAATCCTGCAGCAATTCTCCCCCTCACCCCACAGAGCCCCCAGAGCCCTGCAGGAGCAGAATGTTCCTGACCTGTATCATGTAGAGCTGGGCGATGCGATATTCTTCCACACTCATAGGAAGAGGAATACGATATTCCTTTATGAGCATTTTGGATACAAAAATCTCTTGTCGGCTCAGAAACACAATCCAAAAGCTTTTAGTAAAGGCTCCTTAAATAATGGCAAGGAAATGCATCGAGGATCCCTGAAACAAACAGAAAGGAAGGGGGAGGAAAGAGAGAAGTGGTTATTTTCCATTGTTATGGCAGAACATCCTATTTAGGAAAAGAAAGAAAGCAACAACAGGCAAACATTAATTTTTGTAATAGCTGTAAGTGTAATAGCAGAGAGAAGAATCCCTGGAGTGCAACCAAACCTTTGATATCAAAATGAACAGAATCTTTCAGAAGAATTTTGATTTGCTTCAGGGGATACCATCAAAGCCATTACCCTTCTGACCTTTGCCATCACATCAATCAGACTTTCATATGCAACAGCATCTCCAAGGAAGGGATGTGACAAAAGCTCCAAATGAATAGGCAGATCTGCTGCTGCCCACAATCTCCAGTGTCAGCAACACACCAGAGATGCATCCTCTCAAAAGCATCAGGTTTTATCCTCTCAAGTTCATTTAGCAGCAAGAAAAGGCAATAATTCAACTTCCTCAGCCCTCAGTAACAACATGATGAAGAAAGTCCTTTGGATTCTAAGAATAAAGACAGCAGAAATGTTTTTTCCCTGTTTTATTATGAATTATAGTCTTGGTAGGACCCCTTCTTTTTGCACCTCCAAAACAGTCTGCTGCCAAGATCCTCCTGTCACTTCTGTCAATGTCAGGCTCATTTTTACACTCCCACTGCATGAGAATACAGTCAAAGATCAAACTGCAACAGAGAAAAATCCCATCATACCCCACCTCAAGGCACTGTAACAGAATTACTGGTTAAGAATTCAGGGAATACAGCACTCACTACACCACGGGTCAAAACAGGAACTTTCCAAATACCTTTAATACCCCCTATGGACTGTGGATAAGGACATGAACTTTATGTAAGGAAGGAGGAAATAAAAGGATGACTGGTAAGGAAAAGAGGACACAAGAAGCAAAGTCTGTTATCAGCTCAAGTCAGGCTTGGCAGGATCTGGTGCTGGCTCTCAGAGCACACAAACCATTCACTTGGCTCCTTCTTGTCACCAAAATCCACCTTCCTGCTGTGCCTGTTTATTGAATGTCTTCAGAGAGAGCTGCTGGAGCCAAACCAGCCCCAAACCCTGTGACTGGTGAAAACAACCAACAGAATAAACCCAACCAATTTATCTTGTGGATTAAACCATGATGTGGGAACCAGGAAACCACACCACTATCAACAGCCCTTAGTGCCAGTCGGTGTTTGCACAACACTTCACCAACCTTTTACGAGGTTTAGAGAGGTTCCAACACATGCCCATGGTCACAGAGCAACCAAGGACAACGTTCAGTGTTTATAACCCAGGTTTACTGCAATGTGTCTGCCAGAGCTGCCCCAGTGCTGAGCACACACGGGGACACTGCCCAGGGGACACTGCCCAGGGGACACTGCCCAGGGGACACCCAGCCCATGCCATGGTGCTCCCAGCTCGCCTCCCTGTGACTGCCGCATTTCTAATCTGGCACTAAAGCAAACCCATCCCGGACCAACTCTTCTGGAATAGTGATCTGTCTGGTGCTGCATCATCTAAACAATTTATTTCCAAATTCAATTCTCTGCCGCATTTTATTGCTGTCAGAGCAATCTGTGCGTGTGGAGAGGATAAAAAAGTCTCTGCTGTGGCAAAGCCTGTAGGAATAATTCTGAGAAGACTCTGCTTCCCTACATTGCCAAGCTCTGCACAGAAGTGTGTGCATCCACACGCACGTGCAGGATTTCCTCCATCAAACTAATCCTCTAGAACAGGTGGAGATAATCTCATTAAGTGGGTTTTAATTAGTGCCATGGCAAAGAACAACAGTTACCACCACAGGATGGATCTCAAGAATCAGATCTGCAATGGTGGCAACTCCAGGATTCCAGCTCTTGGAGCTAACGGCAATGGGAGACTCAGCTACACATTTTGAGCAGTTTGTTGTGCTTCAGAGATCTTTGAAAATTAGATTTAAAAGCTTCTCCCCTTGTTCCCCAAATGCTCTGAAAGTGATTCTGCTCCATTATAAGGACATCAGTCACATCTGCCCTTGCTGCTTGCTAAAAACAGCATATTTCTATCGATTGGAAGAGATGAATAAAACAAAAAATAGAACCTAAAAAGCAGTAAAATGGCAAGAAACCAGTACCAACATGGAAAAAAATGTGTTTATAATGAAGTGCCAGTCAGGTAATAATTCAGATGGCTGAGACACAAGAGGGTTTATTTTATTACAGACAAAAAATCCCAACACTTTGGCTCCAAGCAGGCTCAGCAGCAGCCTTGGCATGCGGAGCCTGTCTGGTCACAGCACTGGCTCCTGCTCCTGCTCAGTTTTTACAGGAGCTGAGGGTTCAGTGTGAAGTTCCCTTCAGGTGTATCCTTCCCTGTGGTCAATGATTAAAAAGCAGAGTTTGAGTTCAGCCCACAGGACTGCAGGCAGCAGCAGAAGTTGAAGAAAGCACAAAGAGAATAAACCTGACTTGTCTGCCTGGTTTTTAGCCAGACGTGCAAAGAAAAGTAAATTATCAAGGTAAGTTTGCAGTTTGGGTTGTCTTTGAGTTAAAAATAACCTGTTCTTACCCTTTCATGAGAAGTGGAGCCCAGGTAACAAACCATGAAATAAAAACATGGGATTTCACCACATTGAGATCTGGGGGAGCGCCATTCCAGGTGGGACACAGCTGACAAAATGGCCTTTTCAGAGAACTCACTGAGGACAGTGACTTCCTTCCGAAATCCTGGGATTTTATACAGAATCAAAGACCACTCATTCTATTGTCCAAACAAAAACACAGAAGTTTGCAGAAATTATGAAAGAGAGGAAAAAGCACTTCTGGAAGCAGAGGAGCCACCACACAGCTCTGGAAAACAAGTGTCAAAACCCCAGCTGTGTCCATGGCACTTGTCTGCACCCAGCCCATTGCTAGAAGCAGTCAGAGGTGTTTGAGATGCTTCCACGTGCTGGGATTAACAAACAGCCAGGGTTTCACCACTGGATTTTGTCTACACCAAGCTGGACTTTCCACAGATTTGCCAAACCCCTGTAGCTGCACAACTGGAAGATCCAGAGGCTGTTTGCAAACCTCAGCCTGCAGCCAGCTTCCCAGCAAGAGGAAAACAGCGGTGACGCAGGACATTTCCAGACTCGCTGCTATTCCTGCTATAGCCAAGTGGCACATTTGTACAGCCCCTTATTCAATTTATACCCAGAGCTGTAGTAACTGTGAGAGCCAGGCGCATAATTTTATACCTCAATTATTTTAAAATCAGGTTCTCAAAGCATCATAATTACGCTGCAGAGTCAATATCCTGCTGCGATGAGTCAGGTCCACCTCTGAGCCACTGCTCCAGGCAGTGTCTGAAGGCTCATGCACAGCCTGCTGCATTTACTTCCAATTTTAACAGTCTCCTTTCACAACAACAAACTCCCTAAAAAAAGTGCCCGTGCTTTAAAACCAGGGGAGAATTATTTGGATCTGCAGAAGCTGAACAGACCAAGAGATGCAGCAGAATTTCTCCATTTAACCCATGAACTTGGTGCTCACTTTGGGAGTGTCCGGGCAGCCTCCCTGGCACTAAAGGAAGTAGCAAAGGGCTGATAACTCACAACTTGTAATTAAGGAGTGAGATTCAGTGTGTGAAGGGTGGTTAAACTGTGCTGCTGAAGTGTGGGAGGACAAATCCCAGCCAGGCTTCCCAGGGTGGCCCTGAGGGGATGGAAATAGGAGAAATCCCAGCTCCTCGATGGGTTCAGGGTAGGAGAACCAGTCACACCGTGGGTTCAGGCTACAAAAGGGCTGCTATGACTCTTCCCAGCTGTCACCTCAATGACTAATTTTTGACCAGCTCACGTTTTCCATGCTCAGGCTGCTGAGCAGAGGCTTTTCAGGGCTGTAGTGATCAACACCCCAACAGCAGGAACCCACCTCAGGCCATGGCTGCTGCATCCCTTTTTCAACAGAGAAGAAAAGGCCCCAGACACAGAGAGCAACTATAATGAGCTTTTTCCAGCCTCACACAGGAGGTTCATTTCATGCCATTATAAAGTTAAAAGGAAAACCCACCATGGAGGGTCACACAGCAGCTGGTAGCAGAAGCAGGTCCCAGCCCCAGGTCTCAGGTTCTGATCACCCACTGCCTGCTCAGGGCTGTGCTCTCTGTAGAAGCTGAGAAAAGTTTCCTCTATGAAAGAGAACACTCATGAGCTAAGGATTGATATCCTTGACTCAGCTATTGAACAATTTCCCTTGCAATATTTTCACATCACCAAGAAATTAAGGATAATTGACAGAAACAATTGTAGGAAAATCAAGCCAAACCTGTAACACCAAAAGGATGAGCAAAGGCATTACCTGGAGACCTCACCTTCCTCCCTAAAGACCTTCCTTAGGTTCTCTACATCTCCTTTATCCCCCAAGAAGATGCTTCCTTGAAGAAAGCGATATCAAAGAGATGTCAGCACTGATCCCAAGTCCAAGGATCAAACACTTGGACTTTGGGAAGCAACACCAGGCTTAGCAGCCCAGCCACCTTCCCTCTCCTGCAGAGTTCCCTGCAGGAGGACACAGCGCTCTCCCAGGAAGCGCTGCATACTTACTGTGCTTGCATTTATTTATGCCTTTAGAAGCTGCAGCAGAAATGGGAAATAGATTCCCAGGGCCCAAGTCAGCAGTTTTCACAGGCAGCCTCGGCGCTCACACCTTGATTAATGCGGCAGTTTCCCTCCTGGCCCAGAGCGGTCTTGCTCAGCTTTATCTGTCCAGAGTGGCACAAAGTGCTGCAAGAACCATTCCCTGTCACTCTGATCCTGCTTGTCCACTGTGTCCCTGCCTCTCAGAAGCTTTCCAGGAGTATCTACAGAGCCTGGTTGTCAAACCTTGCTCAGCCCTGCCCAACCCTCCCCCAAGGGCTGTGGCACACAGAGCCCAAGATCCATCCCAGGGACCAGCACAGCCTGGCAATTGTCCTGCCCACATCCCACTGCCAGCTCCATGGGAAGGGCCACAGGACAGAGGGGAACTTCTTGGTTTGTGAGTGCCCAGCACACTCTAGTCTGGAGCATAAGTGTCACCATGAATCTCTCATGACTGACCACTGCTCTGAAAAGGTCAGGGGAAAACACAATTAATGAGGCTTTTCCAAGGAGATGAATAATGAGTGCTCATATTTTACCATTCCCTTTTCTCTCCTCCTCGCCCAACACCACCAAAGTGATCTCTCCAGTGGGACTGTTTCAAGCCATATCTACACTGGAAGATTTAAAAGCCTCAACATTTCTGTGTGGCCACAAAACACTCATCACAACTCTCAAAAGTGTCTCACACATACACATCCGTGCACTAAACAGAAGAGACAGAACGAGCTTTTTAAAATCAGCAGTTTTCAGTTTTCATAGTGTGGGTTGTACCTGCTCACTGACAGCTAAGCAGATTTAAAAACTCATCAGGCCACAGGAGGAGAAAAAAAAATAGATCAAAAGTTAAAGCTCCTTAAAAGTGCACAGTTCACACGCCCTCGGCTCCATGGCCACTGTGTCAGTGCATGACTCTTGGGGATGTTCATCTTAATCGCCCATCTCATCTGTCACATCTTCAGAGAGAAAAATTACCATGTGCAGATGTTTGCACATCTGAATTTCATGACTGAGCTTAGATCCCATCTGACAGTGAATCAGCAGCTAACAACAACAAGTGCCCACATCGCAAAACTGCAGCAGCCTTTGCAGTGCTGGAGCAGCTGGAGCTCCCCATAGGGCTGGGCACTGCCTGCAACACAGCCAGGGGACAGGGAAGGGGTGGGGAGGACAAGGAAAACACGAATATTTGTGGAAATTCGAGTTTCCCAGGTGTAGGGCAAGCTCCAGAGCTGTCGAGGGCAGCAGCACAGCGAGGGGCTGAGGACAAACACTGCTTGGTAAGACAGGGTGAACAAGTCTCATTTACAGTACTTGATCTTTTTTCCATTATTAGATACAATTTGACGTCACTTATAGAATTTAAGAGCTCATTGTAAAGCAGACGTTTATTACAACTGAAGGATGGAAGCAGTCCAAATGCAATATAGCGACACTGGAGCTATTAAATCTTGTTATAGTTCACTGGGCAGCCAAACACGGGCTCAAAGCAACGTGAGGAGAAGGGGAAGGGGGGAAGTAACAGCACAGCAAAGTATGCACAACACCCACCACCTTTTCTGCTGAAATATTCTCGGATATCGTGCTGGGTTTTTGTACTTTCCATTCCTATTATTCCTTTAACACCTGGGAGAGGAAAAACTGACTCCCTTCCTTCTGCTTTGTAAGTGATGCCCTGGTGCAAAGCCAGCCAGCCCTCCCTGTGCACACACCGACTCCGGGGGGATCAGGTGAAGTCCATCAGCTGAACTTTGGCTGGAAAATTAACATTTCAACTCCTGCCGTGCCTGGAGGTTATGCAATAACGAACTAATAAAGAAGCCATTAAAAGAACTAATAAGCACACTCAAGCCACAGATGAGTTCAGAGGCAAAGACAAACCAGCCTCTAATCCTTTTGCTGATACTGGGGATAAAGATGAATATTAAAAAGAACGCTGACATTAAAGTTTAAACATTTCCAAGTAATCTGCATGAGGAGAGCAGCCACAAACCCCAGTGTCCTGTGGCCAGGCTGCAGAGCCTGGTGAGCTAAAGGACCTGGGCAGACCCTGCTTTTAATGGGGTTGCTCTTAATCCAAGACTCAGCATTATCCACGGAAAACAGGCCAACATCACACACACAAATGCATAAATATAGATGTGTAATATATATTTTATATATAGACACATATATATAGACACACATATATATACACACACAGGGAAACAAAAATAAAAGCAGCACTGACAGTGTGGCAAGTACAGCGTGTTGGCTGAAAACAGATTGAAAATTGCTGGCAGCTCATTAAACTACAGTAAAGAAAAATCTATGGAATGCCACAGGCAAACAGCATGGACAGGATTTCTCTTTGGTTGGTGGCACATCCATTAGTCTGAAGGGTCACTGGCATGCAGAAGCCTGCACACTGTGGGCAGCAGTGGCAGGGAGATGGGAGGCAGGCCAGGTTTAAAAACAAAATAAACATATCTAATTTCCCAGGTAGCCTCCTTGGGAGGTTATTGCATTTACACTTTACAGCTCCAGGTGCTACAATCCCTCTTCCTGACAGAACTCAGGAGTGGGAGGACAAGGGAGCTTGGTGCAGTTCCCACCAGCTGGTCAAGGCTTCACTTGTATTAAGTAGTAAAATCCCAACCACAAATCCATCCAGGCTCTTAACGTCCATGTCCACAGCATCCCTGCTCTCTTTCTCTCCATCAATAGCTGCACTGGAAATCACAGTTTTCTATTAAAACATCAAGAGCAGACAGTGATGAAAACTCCCATTCTTTCATCTTACCAGTCACTAAGCATAAAAGTAAGAAATGGAGAGCAGGGAGGCTGAAGTCCAAAGCTCTGTGTATTTCCTGTGACTCTTGTTCCTCTGCACATGGCACTTGAAAACCACTCAGTCCCAAACCCATTAAGCCATATCCCACCTCCCCTGGAATGGCAACCACAGCACTCATTCCCCACTTTATAGCTTATTCATCGGCCTTTATGCTCATCTTTTCCAACTTACAGCCCATTTCAGGCTATTTCTCAATGTTAATTTGAATTTTTTATCTCCAAATACTTGAAGATCCACTAAACCTGCTTTTGAGACACAAAAATGCAATTTTGGGATTTGAGTCAACATTGGAAAGACCCTGGATTGCTTCCTCAGTAACTCCCTATTCAAACTGAAAAGGGTCATCAACAGCTACTCCACGTTTTCAGTAGTTCCAGTCCTGACGGAAATAACATTTTATTCCCTCGCTTATGCAAATATCATGTGGAACAGGAAATGAGCATTCAAAGCTGGTTTAAAAAGACTATTTCATGGAGGAAAACACTGTGCCATTGCAAAGGCAGTGTTGGAGCACCGTAATACTTCACACTGCTTTCATTAGGCTGAGACTTGCCTTGCCTGAAGGCAAAATGGGGATAAAGAAAATAAGTCCCACTCCATCAGAAGAAACTTGTAATGACACCTAAAATTCTTACATGGGGAGGAAGACAGGCACAGCAGTGAAGGCTGATGAATAATGGTGCAATTGAGGTGGAAAGTACAGGGCCATTTTGCACAAGAGCAGTAAATGTTTAATATCTCTGTTGCGTCTTTCATCCATAACACCAACAGATTAACAAGGTTTCTGTGGCCGGGTAATTTCTTTGGAGTTTTGATCTTGGAAATAATTACACTAAATATTTCATAAGCGCCTTTGAAAGTTTTTTTTTTCTTTTTTTTTTAATAAAGAAAAAAGAATCGCTCGCTGCTCTTGGACTACAGCAGGGTAATGAAAGTGCACAGCTAATCAATAACCACTCTCAGTTCATTATTCAGCACATTTTGGGCTGGTGGTTTTTCTTCCTTTCTACCATTCCACATCCCACATACAGAGTGATGGTGCATTTTTAAACCATCACATCTTACTGCTTTTGCAAATCATCTTTAACCACAACATGGAACACCCAGCCTCTAAATACCACCCACACCATTTAGAGGGTTCCAGGGTGTTTCCAGCTGAGCAGATCCAGGCTGTTTCCAGCTGAGGCAGAGGAGGCTGAAGTGCCAGACCAAGTTTTTTTTTTTTCTTCTTTAGTCTGGGTAACAAATTGCTGGGTCATTTCTGTCCCTTATTCCTCTTTGAGAAGTCTGAAGAAGCACAAAGCTTTGTCAGTCACTTGGGCAGTCCCAGCTCGAGAGCTCTGGGACAGGCAGCTCTGGGTTCCTCTCTGGGGAGCTGCTGATGGCACCAGAGCCTTGGATTTGCCCCAGATCCAGCTGCTGCTCTGGGGCCACAGCTGCACCTCCACAAAAACCAGGACCTTCCAAACCCATCCTTCCAAAGCAGGATGCAATGGCCAGTTCAGGCAAGGAGAGAGCCCAGGGATACTGCCAGGTATTATCCACATTCCCAATTCTCCCCTCCTCCAGGAAAACCCAACATACTCCTTCCCACTCCACCCACTCCATAAAAAATACACCCCAAAGGACACACAACAATCGTTTAAAATATAGCTGAAACTGGAAACTGAATCCAGGACTTCAAAAAAATAGTAACAAATGATGAATTCACCCAAGCTAAGGACAGGAGTGGTACCTAAGGACACAAATGCAGGTATTGGCAAGAAAAGAGGAAACAACATTCTCTGAATCACCCACCCAGAGCAGAGCCACAGGAGCAGGAGTGCCTGGCTGGGGCCCAGCTGTGCTCCTTGCAGCAGCTCCCAGTGCTTGAGGGATGCATTAAAGCTCTGCCCTGGCTTCAGGGACAACCATCATTATCCCTCATTTGCAGGGAAATTGAGACATAGGGAGAAAAATTATCTGGTCCAATATCCAAGAGAGACTCAGTGACAGAGCAGATTCAAGACTGGATCCAACTTTTTCCACCAAATAATTTTTTATAATCAGAGGAGGGAGTGGAGTAGCTCAAGCAAATTCAATTTTCTTGATAATTGGCACAGTTCTGCAAGGAAAAAAAGTGAAGAATTTTTTTTCTTCTTACCAACTGCCTTTCAAGATATCAGTAATTTCTGCAGAAAATAAAATGATTCTTGAAAATATCAAATTTCCCCAAGAGCCCAGAAGTTCTCAGCACACATCTCACCCCCTCTCCTGGCACTCCCAGACAAACCCTTTTCCTGCTGGAAAGCACATGAGAGCTTCAAGAACTTTTCTGGTTTGTTGAAATCTTGGTAGATGCAGGTTTGGTCGATGCAGTAACTCCAGTGAAGCCTGGCAGAGCTGCCCAGGCCACTCAGATCAGCACAACCACAACCAAACACTCACCCTCCCTCTTCTAGAACAGACCTCCTGTTTCTACAAATGACAAGGAAAGAAACTGCTCAAGATCAAAAGATGCTCAAACCCCCACTCACAACAGTATCCCCAAAACCCCGTGCAAATAATCCTTTGCTGGGGAAAATATTCTCAGATGTAATTAAGTGGTGCTCTGAACCCAATTTTTGCATTAGTATCTTGGGCATCACAAACCAAATTCACTTTTCAGCTGTCAAATCCACAAGACAAAACTTTGAAGCAAATCCTTTGGCCTTTAATTCTGACCCATTTTGCTGAACCCCTCCCATTGCCACTGGTTTCAGAAACAAGATCTGCCTTCACTCAGAATTCTCTCCAGGAAACAATTCTCATTTCTACAGAAAATTTCTGGATGTATCAAAGCATTTAACAGTCATAGAGCACATATTGTGGTTTCAGCCCAACAAAGCAAGCAGAGAGCTTTCCCAAGGGTGGAATTCTCCTGCTCCTTGAGGACTTGTGTGGTTTTATTCCTCAAATTAAATGGGATTTCAACTGCTCCTCCAACTACAAATTCAGCTTCACAAGTCCATCAGGGTGTCCAGCAACAAGGTGTCATACTGCACATGTGGGTCAAAAGACAGCAATTTAATGCAAATTAAAACTAAGTTATAAAATGTGTTTCCTGACCCCCAAGACGCATTCAAATAAACTTTTCCTTTGTTCCCCAACAAATATCCAAATTGATTCGGGGCTGTTCTTTTTTGAAGTGTCCCTAAGAAGACAGCATGACAAAAGCAAACTTACTAAGGGTTCAGGCACAAAATTTTCCTTTTCATGAGAGGCACCATGGGATGGAAACCTTGTTCCAGCCTGAGGGCAGCTGAGGAAGCAAAGCAGGGAGCAGAAAGAGTCCAACCCCCTCAGTTCAGATTTCAGGGATGGCTCTGACTGACTGGTGCAGTTCCCTGCCCTGGCTTTCCAGCTCCTGCCATGGCCTGGCCAGTTGTTTCACACCTTGGGAATTTCTCCATGCTGGCTGACCCAGCTCTGTCAGCTGTCAGATTGCAGGAGAGCTGCACAGCCCCACATGCCCTTTGCTAAAGGGCATTACAGCTGTATTTATATCTGACATAAATCTGCTTTGTAAACAGTGACCTGATTCAGGAGCTGGGCATTCTTAGACAGCTCACATGTCTGCTGGTCCTGAGGGACATCCTCACAAAAACCCCAGAATTGGAAGGTGGGAAGTCAAAACCACCCAAAGCTGGAGGGTTTGGCATATCCACAAAGAGTGACAGAGGAGCCAAAGGACTTCAACATTCCAGCTAGATCACAACATGAAGAAAAGGACAATTAGTCTGTGCAAAAAAAAAGCTGCCTGCAGTCTACAAGTAATGCCAAATCTGAGGGACATTAAAGTTTGGATAGTTTAGTCCAAAATTCACTGCAAATGCTGGCTCACAGTCAAAATAATCAGGAGCTGAACTGAAAATAATATCAAAGTTCTCACTCCAGGCATCAGACCCTGTTTTCTTTCTCATCTCATTTCTATTCTTCTGTTTGCTGCCAATTCAAAGAACTGTGACCAAAAAAATCAGCCCATTAGTCTTGTTCTTAGAAGTGTTAAGCTCTTATTTACCAAGTTAGTGTTATCCACTGAGTCCATAAATTACAGCTAAAGTACATGAGGAAGCAGTCATGACATAACCCCAATTTAATCTGAACCAGGCCACCACAGTCAAAGAAGTGTTTTTCAAAATGTTAATTAATTTTTTAAAGAATGGATTAAAGGGGCTTCTCAATTAAAAGAATACTTTAAGGAGACAAGCTAGAGAGGATTGTCCACTTTATTAATACAGCAATTTAACAGCTATTCAACATGTAATAACTTCTCATTAAAAGTCAACCCTCCCCCTTCTCCAGCAGATTAGCCACCCATTTGTCAGACACAAAACAGCTTCATTAGCCTCAAAGTTCCATTTCTGCTCTTCCACAGATTTGCTTTTATTTTGCTTCTGTCAGTAAGCAAAAATGCAGAATGACTGCAAAATCCAGAAATCAGTAACACAAACAGGGCCTTGGTTTTTCAGGGGTTCTAGAGGGTTTGGAAGCAGCATTGCCAACAATGGCAGCAGTGACAGCACACAGTCAACTCCTGCAAGAGCCAGGTACAAACCTTGGGATCAAGCTAAACAACACTGCCCAAATTCAAGGCAAAGGCTCATCCATGAGCTGCACCTTGCCTGGAAGAGCTCACAAATTATTCTTCTTTTTCACCCAAGGATTACCCACCAGCACCCCACAGCCTGCATGGAATTGGAATGTGACATTGAAAAGAGGATTTACAGCAATTTTACCCCAAGGTTCCCACTGCAACCCTGAGGTTTTGGGTTGAGCATTGTCACTGTGTGTAACACACAAGCAGATGCCTCCTTCTGGGGGGTGTTCAGCCAGTGCTGAGGTTCCACAGACCTGCCCAGGAGCAGCTGGGAGCTCAGACAGGGACAGCAGGGACAAGTCCTGGGGCACCACCAACATGCAGTTCCCAACACCTCTGAGAAATGTGCAGCCAGGTGTCCTGGAGACACAGACAGGGGACACAGTAAAGCTCCTGTAAGGGCAACCTACAACTCAATAAATCAACGAGAAGAGCCCTATGATTGCAGTGGGGAAGTTGGAACATTGAAGCTCCACACCAGAGCAGCACAGCAGCAGCCCCGTGCTCGTGTCAGCCTCACTGCTGCATCCACAGCTGGGTTCTGCACGGATTTCACTGATCAGAGCTCTGGGAAGTCCTCATTAAAAGACAACAGAAAGAGGTTACAGCTAAGGCTAATATCACCCAAAAGCTAAAGCAAACAAAAACATCCCAGTCTAAGATTTATCTGCAGACACCGTTCAAGCTACTCTTAAGACAATTAACAGTCACATGCCCAGGCTTCAATAAAAAGAGACACCTTTCCTGCAGCTCCTGCAATTCTCAGGAATGAATCCAGACATCAGCAGAACAGGAAGTTCAGGATATATACAGCATTAGTTTCCAAGAGAATATTTATCATGTCACGTGAGACCAAGCATTTTTAGCCAACTTGGGAGAAAATAGACAAGCTGCAAAGCTGCCCTAAAAATACCAGTCACGATAATTACAAGGAAGAAAGGCAAAGCATAAGCAATGGCAGCACTAACAATCCATACTTTTAGTGACAAGCTGCTAACATTTTTTTTAATTACACAGACCGCTGCCAGAAGATTATCGCAGCTGCTCAGGTGTGCAATTCGTGTTTTCAGTTCAAAAAGAAAAAAAAAAGGCATCAATAATTATGTAAATCCAAGACCTTGTCCTCTCTGTTCTCCCACTAAAACACAAGCTTTTGCCAAGAACCTACTGCCCCTCCTTCCTCAGGACAGCACTATTCAGCTTTGGCATTTTTAATAATATTGATAAACAGCAGAACAATCCAAGAGGTAGTAAAAGCTTAACAATTTATCCTAGGCTAGAGGTGGAGAGAAGAGAGTCTGGCTGACAGGAGCCACCCTGGGTGAGATGTGTCCCTGGCCATGTTGGTGACAGTGGCTCTTCCCAAGGCACAAAGCAGCACCAGCTCCTGCAGTGAGTAACTGCAGGGCTTGCAGGAGTCAACAGTTGTAACAGAAGATTTATTTTTGGCACTAAAATCAGCGAGGGTGACTCACAATAAGCTCAGGGAGCCTCGTTGATGAGTTTCATTTTATACAGTCACTTTTCACCCTTGATTCTCAAAAATACCGAGTGACAATAATGACAATAGAGTATAATAGTCCTAATTAGCTAATGGGAGAGAAAATTTCCAAGTTCCAAACGAACCAGAATTGTTACATCTAAAAATGCAATGCAGTTGATCCCTGTTGATCTCTGAAATTAGAAGAGAAAGAAGAAAGGCCATTTTCTTCTGCACATTCAGCACCAACATCCCGACAGCCCCATCAGGAGAAACACGAGCAAGAGCTGTTCAGAGACCTGGCTTCAGGATGATTTACTGCTAAATACATTAGAAGCATCTCCCACTGACAAAATAAATAGGCCTGACTGTATCAAAAACCAAGCAAATCATTGCCTTCTCAAGCACAGGTTAATGCATTTTTTCCCAGCAATGATAAAGAGGACAAAAGGACAATGGCATGCTTTGAAAATGACTTGCCAACTAAGTGATGGCTCAATAATTACATTTTGGAAAATTTTCCTCGCATTTCGCACCGCTGAAGCCACTCTCAAAGCAACTGAAAGCACCAGCAGCAAAGAGAAGCCCATGTGAAACTTGCTCTGTTGACTTGACCAAAGCAAAGGGCTGTGCAGGAGAGTGAACTTGGTAAAGTCAAATTTAGGACAACCATTACTGCTCTGTAGAGCACCAAAGTTGGTTGGAATCTTTATTTATGACTAAAGTCCAGTAGCTTTCCTCTGAATAGGGGAATCACATGGAAGCTATTTTCTTTGTGGAGGTTATTTTGAGCTGAAAATATTTTCCAGTTCCATGCTGACAGACAGATTATAACTACCCTGTTTTACAGAATAATGGACAAGTTTTTGAAGCCTGTCACAGGGGAAAGCAGAGAAAGCTGCATTTTTCTCTTTACTGTAGTTATTCCTGCAGGAGTTTACTCTTTCAAAATAAGGTCATGTGCTCCTTTAGCACAAAAGGACCCAACTGAGCAGAGCACAACTATCTGTCCCATTTGTCATCCCAGGCAAGATGAGATAATCAGATTAGCCAAACAGTTACAAATTGCACACATCTGAAGGAGAAGGAAGTAATTTTCTCATATTCCTCTCCCCAGCAATCACCTCCAAGATTTCCAAAACAGCAGTGTCAGCCTCCCTAACATTTCCCAGTGCTGAGCTCCTCCAGGATTCAGAGACAAATTCCTCTGGAAGCCCCAGATCAGCTTGTCACATTTATTGGAGAAAATGGTTTGCTAAGATGATGTGGTAAAAGCCTGCATTAATACCTCCAGCTCTATCCACACCTCCAGCAATGTTCCCTGAGAGCGTTCCTGTGCTTGGCTACAAAAACGCTCCTGGGAGAGGCTCCTCCACTCTCCCCACCCAAACCAACCTGCACTGGGTGCAGCCAAGGGGGGATGTCAGGACAAGGACAAAGGGGATGATTTACTGTGCTCCTGTTGCATTTGCCCTGAATGGCCCAACAGCTCTTCCTGAAGAAATGCTGCCAGACCAAGGGCAAGAAAGGCAGAAAGCTATGGAGCATAAAGAGGTTTTAAAACCAGAGAAAACAGCAAAGTGTGGTATTTGCACCACAATTTGTCTCTGAAATCCTACCTGAACCCCTTGTTTAGGGTTTGAGGTGCCCTAGGACCTCAGCTTAAGTTATCACATTCTAAAAGAAGAAGGGGATTACTTAAGTAAATTCCTTTATACCTTTGGAGTTCAGTTCTTACACCCAAAGACACTCACACAATCTGCACTGAACAGTCTTTGGAAGGAGCTCCCTGAGCCAGTAAATGAGCACAAAGTTACCAGCAGGTACAACCCTCTTCCAGCTCTTCAGCTTGCAGGTGATTGACAGCATTTCCAGATCAAAAGCCTTGTACAACACAGAACCATCCGCCAGGCAACACCAGACTTTTTTCAGTGAACAGTAAATTGCTCATTTGCCGGAACACAAGGTGCCTCATTTTCCTCCCTAAGACACCACTAATCCTGTATGCAGGGCTAAAATATCTCTGCTGCCCAGCCTGGTGTTGTCAGTGCTGAGAAATACTGGGAACCAGAGCTTTGATTCACACTAAGGACAGCTGAAAGAAATGTCAGCAGTTTTTATTTTTAAATGCATGGAGAGCTGTGCCCAGGGCTAGGAACACTCCCAGTTCCCTCAGATGTTTTAGCACATACCAGTTCTTCTGAAAAAGGTGGTAGAGACAAACCTTTCACTCAATGGTGCCCTTCTTGAGGTCAGACACAGAAATCTCCCTCCTCCTTCATCATTCCCCAAACCAACTTTCCACCCCTGGGGTGGCTCCCAGTTTGCATCACACCCTAAGGGACTGGGGATGGTAAAGGTTCATCCTCAAGCTTGCATGGAAACAATGGTTTGTGCAGCTTTTTGACTTCATTGTTTCACCCCCAAAGAGGATGAAGAAATCTCTTTGTTATCCCTGTAACTGGCACCCCCAGTTAATGTCAAACATCCTCTGCCCCTGTCCTGCAGCACAAAACGAGCACCAAAAAAATCCCCAAAAGTTAAGCAATACAGAGACAGACTGTGCTGCAGTTGGGAGGGTTACACACACCACCCAAACTCGTGACATTCCCATAGAAACCACAGTGGGAAAAGAGAAAAGCCTCAAAAAAACCTGACAAGATAAAACACACATGGTGAAATCTGTAATTCTGGTGAAAAAAAAATCTGCATGTGCAAGTTCCTCCCCAGCTTTCCAGCAGCTCAGGGCTAACACAGGTAACACCCAACTGATGCCAATAAAGCATTTTTCAGATCCCCCAGGCTGTCTGATGGGAATAACCACACATTCCCAGTAGTGGTATTTCAGAGGACAAAGCTGTTGAGAATTAGAAGCAACTTTTCCCTTGTTACTTATGGGCCAGTTCTTGTAGTTAACTATCACTACAAACAAAGGAACTTCCTTAACTTTTCCTTTCAGCCTTTCAGAACATACATTTTCCTCATTAGCAGGACCAGTTAAGCAAATAAATATTAGGATGTGCAAGAGAAGCAATTGATTCTTTCAGTCAAATACACTCCCCTATAGGAAAAAAAAATCCAAGAAAAAACCCCACATTACTACCAAGAGCACACAAGTTCAGCTAAAGAGCTAATTGGCCACTTTCAGAAAAAAAAGTTCAAAAGTTAAATGTTCTATCACACACTACTGCAGACAGGTGGTTTTGTGTGACATCGAAAAAGGGAAAGAGAAAAAGGAAAGGGAAGAAAAAGACAGGAATGGCTTTTAAATCACTCAGGATGCTCTGCTCATGTTCTGGAAAATCGGTCATATTCCAGGGCTTGGCAGAAGCCAGGCAGCTCCACCAGGAGAGGCACAAACACACATGGAAGGAGGTTGTTTGTTACAAACTGAATCATTCCCTGAGATGCCTGATGCATCTCCAAAGCCCTTCCAGACAGAGGAATAACATCCACAGCATGCCTGGTGCTAAGCTCAATTGACTGCACACCCCTGAGCTCTACTACGAAAGCCAGAAATAAAAGCCAACCCCAAATCTGGGAGGTTTGGAGTGAATCTGGACACCAAAACTTCCTGCTCATCCGGAATACCACGTGAGTCTCACTCTCCTGGGATGTTACAAACCCATTGCCTCTGTTTTTTTCCCAAAGCTTTACCACCAGCATCTTTCATGCAGAGCACATGATTTTCTGCTTAGGAAAAATAAAAAATAGGATTGTTTTTTGGGTCTGGAGAAATACTTTAGTCTGACAGATGGGTTTTTTTCTGGAATTAGTTTCTAAATATATACTCTACCTACCATGCCATCAAAGGCAAGGCTAAAGACACTAACCAGTCGATGCATTAAAAGGTTTATCTTGTTAGAGGTTTTACAGCTACTTAATGATGAGTTTTGGTAACCGCTGCCTGTATGTGTTTATTACTGTAAAACAGTCTTTAAAATATATATTTAATCTGTAATAGCATAACCTTTCCCTTCAGCTGCATAAAAATACTGTACTCCAATCAATATCATCCACAGCAAGAAACTAAAAAAAGATCATGAGAAGCCATAAAGCACAGTAAATTACGTTCAGGGAACAGCTCTACTGCCACCATATTTTATAGAAATTCTATTTAAAATTCACACATAGAAAAAAATTAGACACACAGGAAAAAAAAGCAGATCTGGACAGGAGATAAAGCAAGTAAGTTTTGTGGTCTGACAAGTGGGATAAGAAAAGCAGAAGGGTAGATTGAATGTGACCTTTAAGGGTCAGGCACATTTTCCATGTGCTGCTAAAGATCTCTCCCCAGGGGGAGGTGGGGGCAGCAAGAGAATCAATTCATAAAAAACCCCATCAGTGTTTACATGAAGTAACCAATGAGAAATTATTATTTTACAACTCAGAGCAAATCTTCCATTATTTATCTGGACAAGAGGAAAGTTTAGCATCACCCTGCCAATATTTTGGCGTTGGAAGATTTTACATATCTCAGAGTCTGATGCAGCCAGGCCCTTCCATCACACAAAATAACAAGCATTCCTCCCACTCTGAATCTAGAGGCACTGAAGGGCACCACGGCAGCTGAGTTCACAGAGCCCCAGAAGAGCACAAGCATTTC
Organism: Acrocephalus scirpaceus scirpaceus; assembly: GCA_910950805.1. Taxonomy (NCBI): domain Eukaryota; kingdom Metazoa; phylum Chordata; class Aves; order Passeriformes; family Sylviidae; genus Acrocephalus; species Acrocephalus scirpaceus. Next base: position 11,523,849 of record OU383788.1, read on the forward strand.
TTTAGCCAAGAACAACAAAATTCAAAACAAAGCTACAAATACAAACTCAACCTGCACTGTGAGCCCATTGCTTAGGGAACAAGTTATTGCTCTTTAGCTTTACTGACCTTCCTGAGCAAAAAGTCATCAAGAGATGCTGACATAAGGAATCAAAGTTGCTGCTACCTTATTACCTGGACACAGGAGCCATAGGTTTATACCCCAGAGCCCCCACCCTGTCAGCATCTCCAACCAGTAAGGAATCAGGTGTTCATTGAATTGCTGGGCATCCAAAACAAACAGGTTAAAAATGGGGATAAACTTAGCACAGCTTAGGAGAAAAAAATAAAGGTGCAAGCCCCCCTGCTTTTCCTGCTTGCTCCTTTCACAAAAGCTTGGAACATCTGCAGGAACTGCCCTCTCCAAGTATATCCCAGGGTTTACTTACTATTTATTCCCAGGCAAATTTCAAACCAGCAGCCCTTGCCAGAGCTGTCTGAGCTGACCCTGTGGCTGCCCCACCTCCGGCTGCATTCCCAAACATTCCCGAGTGTTCCCAGGCTGCAGGTCCTGTGAAAGGTGCCAGCCAGGGCCCTCCTCCTCTGCAAGTGCTGCTTATCTCACCTGCAGCCAAGATTTCTTTCTTTTCTGGTCTAAGGCTACTTCCAATCACAGTCGGGAAGATGAAAGGAAAGTAGATGCAGAGGCATGGCTGGAAGTAGAAGTAATTAGGATGTTGGAAACCAAATCAAAACAGAAGATTCAGCTTTTAAGAAGTCCCTCTCTATTAATCTCAGGCTGAGAGAGGGATAAAAATGTTTCTATTCCAATGATGATCTTTGAAGAAAAAACTCAGTATTTGGCACAAGGAGAAAAGGTAACTCTCAAACTGGAAAATTAAGCAGCATTTACATTTATTCCCATTTCCTTAGCTAAGCCAGGTACAATTACCTGCAATGCATGTTTCCATGCACAACCCAAAAATCAGGAATATTCCTAATCTAAATCTAACAGGGGGACTTGAGACACTGTAGCCAGGTGATGCTCCCCATAAAGAGCAAATACAGCAATACTGTAATTTTCTTTGAAAAATTGGTGCTTTAGGGTTGTTGTTTTTCCAAGGATTTTTGTTTAATGGTGCACTTTTTTTTTCTTTCTACCTTTCTGCCAGCTTCCCTAGAAGAAAACAAAACAAACCTCTATGACTAATCCTTCACTTTGCCAGCTGACAGAAACCACGGTGTTACCACAGCACATTTAAAATAAAATTACAGTTTTAAGGAGAAAATGTAGAAGCACTTTCTGGTCCTTTGCCTTCCCCCTCATCCCTGAGCCATTACCCTGCACTGAAATCCTTCACAAGCCAGGGCTGGAGCTGCTCCCTTCACTTGGGGAAGCCTCAACATTTCCATGATGCCCTGAATGGACAGAAAATCCACGTCAGGACAGAGAGGGAACTGCTGCTGCCACCCAGGACTGGTGTGAGGAGTTGCCATGGAGGAAAGGGAACTTGCTCAAGTGTCTCGAGGTACCGTGAGATGCTCCAGCCAAGCCAGAGGGAATACAGAAGCAAATGGATTCAAGTGCTCCCACAAACCTGAAGCTTCCAGACAAGAAATTACCAGTAATTACTAATAATATAATTTTCATGCAGCACTCATCAGCATGAACCAGTTCTGTCCTCACAACAAAGAGGAACAACAAAAGCCACAAACAGTTACTGAATTAGCTTATTAAGATCTCTGGGATTTTTTTGAACCTTCATAACCATCAAAATTGGTCTGAATGCACAAACATGATTACAATAAAAAGGCCCAGATGTCTTCTGGACACGGCAGCATCAGATCCAACATCATATTGCAGAGACCTCTCACTGAGGAATCTCTTCTAAGGGATGAAGGCTGCTCCTCTGGAGTCACTGCCCATCCTGCTCCTTCACAGGGAGGACTGCAGCACAGGAGGAATTTCAGAGGCTGCTATGCAGTTTCAAACATGCTCCTCTTTAAAAGAACACACACTTACCAAATGTCAGGGGTGGCCAAGCAGAGTGTCCAGGGCATGGCACAGTAAAACAAACAAGCAAACACAAACAAAGCCACCTAAACAGCAAAAAAAAAGAGAGCTCAAAGGCTGCAGCTGATTTTCCTCCTGTGCCTGTCGCTATTTCCCCTCAAATCACAGCCCTGTAAGGCAAAAAGCCCAACTCCATCAGATGCTCTGCTGGTTAAGAGCCAGGCACAGGCAATGTGACCTATGGACCAAAGCAGACACGTTTACATCAAAAATTTAACCTCTGGGATGAAAAGATCAGGAGGCCCCTCCTGATGGTGAAAAAGAACCAATCACTTCATCAGTGAGGTGAAGGGAACAGAGGCACAGCAGGACAGAGGAGGCTTCACCCAGCTCTGCAGGGCCCTTCCCACTGCCTGGAGCCAGAGCCAGGGCAGCAGGAGGGGAGAGGAGCCCTTGGGGGGCTGCTGTGCCCAGCCAGCAGGAGCAGAGCCAGAGCAGGACAGGGCTCATTCCAGAGACATTTTTAGCACAAAGAAGGGAAGAGCGCAGCAGCTCTCCTGTGCTACTGCATCCACCCAGTTTCCAGAAGTTCCAACTCTATAATGATATGGTTCCTGGAAGAGCAATTCTAACTGGATTAGAGGACATCTCGTGAGCACACCCTTGGCAGCTCCATGGCCATGGTGTGGAAAGACTCCTGAGTGCAGGATCCAGGCCCTCAGTAATTCAGTTACATCCCCTTTTTAGCAGAGGTGAGAGGCAGGTGTTTTAAAAGCAGCTTGCTCTTAAGTTTGTTTTGTGTTTGAGAGGTTTTTAACAATTTTTTCTTTGTTCCCTCCTTAGATTAGTAAAACAAATTTCTGTTTTTTCTCCAGTCCCAATATTGGTTGCACTGCTGAGAAAGCTCGTGTAGCAGAGCAAAATTCAACTCAATTAAAGATGAAGCATGAACTCCGTTTTCTTTTGGGCAGGAAGAACAGAGACTCTCAAGAAGCTTCGCCCTACACTAACCAGGTTTGGCATTGCCCAGACACACTTGCTTAGGGAATTTTTATGCAGTGGAAGAAGAGTTTTTCCACAGTGACAAATACTTTATACAACTGTCCAAACTAAAACACCCATTTGACAGAACATTCAGCCCATCCTTGGATCCATTCATGCTCTGAACCATGCCCTTAAAAGGAGAACGTGTTATTCTTTTGCATTAAGCAAAGCTGTGTTAAAATGTTTGTTTCTGATGGAACAGGGAGACAGACACCAGGAGGAAGCAAGCTGTGTCTGAAGAGCAGAATTCCTGGCAGATGGGTCAAGAGCAGCAGCTGTGTTCACAGAAAACACACACGTCTTTACATACTTGGGGCTGCCATGTGGAAAACATCACAAGAGATGGTTCACAGCAAGGGGAAAAGGGACCATTTCTGACAGCAGGTATCAGGATGCTGCTCCCCTGAGCCTCTGCAGTGGATGCTGCAGATTGATGTCTCATCGGGCAGGGAAAAGGTCAACATTAATAATGGAGCTGCACCAGTTCGTGACAGACCCAGAAATATCATGAAGAGATACTGATCTTTACTGCAGTGTGATCAGCACACGCATGAGAACAGCTCCACCTGCCCAAGACTGAGCGGAGCCACCAGTGCTCCCAGTCAGGCTTGAATTTCCTTGGCAGCATCCTGTCCCTGTGCACATCAGGAGCACATTTCTCCCCCTACCTACACCAGAGATGTGCAAAGGGAGAACCAAAAAGTGACACATTCTATTCTTCCTCTCTATCCTTGCTGGGAAGTAGATCCTTGTGCAGAGATGACCAAGGAAGACTGAACCAGAGGAACCAGAGCCCAACAAGACTGAAATCAGAGTTCACACTTAAACAAATGACCCGATTTTAGAGTGCTCATTACACACCACTTTGTGCAGCCAATTCAAAAAGCAGCTCCACATCTTCTCTGCGAGTCAGGCAAAGGGTTGCTGCTGGATTTACTAAACTGTGTCATGGAAAGAGCTACAGATGCCTTATCACTGCTGAAATGTTACAGAGATAAGGTCTGTGTGTCAGCTGCCTCCTGGAAACACAGCTAAGGGCACTTTCTGCTTATTCTGCACTCAAACCAGTGTATCAAATCTTTTATGCTAACAGGAGTTCCAGACACCAGGCAGAAAATGAGCATCGACATTACCACCACATACTTTGGATTGCCCTGGCCTCAGCAGGCTCTCTCTAGCCCTTCTTTCAAGATGTTCTAAGTGGATTATTTTCCCCAAGAAGGGCCAGGGAGACACAGAAATTGTTACAAGCAGAACGAGTAATGAGTTTAGCAAATCCCTTATGCCAGTTACACTTAAACTGCTGCCCTTAACGCACTAGGTAGTAACAGTAATTAAATAAGCAACACATTGTGCTCCCAGGATTTTTTCCACTGAGGGGCTGGAGAGCACTTGAAGCCTTTGTCAGGAAAGTGTGTAGGTGCAGCTTTGTTCTCTGCTCCTGGTGAGGATGGAGAGGCAGCTCTCCATTTCCAGAGAAGCACTACACAGGTTAACAGCACTCTTGTTTTCTCCTCTATAGCTCAGGGATAGAGGGGAACATGAAGTGTGATGTGAACATGTGGTGAACCCACACAGGAGGGCTGCAGTAGGAGGAAAAAAATCATTGTTTCTGTTGCAGGTGCCCTCAGCACCATTTGAAAAAAACCCACCCAGTTAAGACCAGCAGAATCCATGAGATTGTCACCTCTGGGTGCTGAACTTGATTCTTCATGGCAAGTCCAGCAACAGAAACACAGCCTCACCCTCAGGGGGGCCAGCAACCAAAGGAAAGCTGTTTCTTCATCACATATTCCACAGGGTCATCTCCTCCCCATTGTTATTCCGAGGACCTGGTCCTTCAATTCTCTGCTATTTATGCACATTGTTAATCTGAGCGCATCAAGCACACGAACATTCACGGGTCTACAGACAGGACTTGCTCTATTCATAAATAGCAGAGCTCCAACAGGGAAAGATCCCAGGATTAGTCAGAGCTATTGAGAGAAGGGAAATTAGACAGCAGGTACAGAGAGAAACCCGAGTGTGTGTGTTACATATTTAAATGACACTGACATTTCTTCAAAGCCTTACTGGGTTTTTCATAGGTTGAGTTCTTTGGGGTATTTTGGGTTGATTTTTTTTTTTTTTTTTGAAAGGCTGCAGTTGTAAAGGTAAAATTCTCACAGAAAATGATCAAGCAGCTGTTATTGTCACAGTGGGAGAGGTTGAATACTATAAGATTAATATCCAAGCTTACTGTGGAACAACAAGAAAGTACAACTAAAAGGAGAAGGAAAGTCAAACTAGGGAAAAAAAAACAAACCAAAATCACTCACACAATCCATACAGTTTAGACATTGAGCATATTGTCACAAGGGACAGGACAAAGTCCTCACAGCTGAGGAAAGATGTGTGTGACTTGCTCACACCCAGGAGCAATGCCCTTTTGGCTCTGTGCTCAAAGAGAAATGTGAAGGGGTTCACAATTCCTGGAGAGCTGGGCCTGGCTGAAGGCTGAAAAACACACAGCTCCTGCTAATAAATCCCTTAATTTATTAAGATAATTTCTCATCATTGAAAAGAAAGAAAAGCCATGCTCCTGGAAACCACACTCAGTGAACACAGCAACTAATAAATACAAAGACAACTCAAGAAATGTATGTTGTTATATCTTCTTAACTTCTTACTTCATTAGCTAAACTGTAAATTAGCATATTTTTCCTCTTCTGTGAAAATCTCTTTTTCCCCTTCCCAAAACTGATATAATTTCATTGCTATTCCAAGGATTTTTCCCCCTCCTCAGTCTGAGAATTAACTTGTCACTTAAAGCCCCAAACTGAAACCACACAAGGACAGAGCTTTCCTGCTCTCAAACGCAGGTAATCAACACAGTTTTCTTTTGTGCTGCTTCAGGAGAAAAAACAACAGAGAAAACCAAACACAAGACCTTTAGAGAAACCTTTTTTTTGCTCCATCAACCACCTGGACTAAAACCAAACTCTGCCAGTCCTCCCTCTATTGGTGAAAGCCAATCCATCCACCTGCAGTGTCCCACTGCACCAAAGGGACTTTTCTTCCAAAAGTACCCACTCTGCATTTTATCCTCTGCTCTACATGGACACAAGAGTCTCTCTTCAGGCTAAAAAATGCATAAAATAGTCACAGGTTGAAGAATATGCAGGAACAGCAAAATAAAACTAGCATTTCTGACATTATTGTGCTGGTGAGTCACCAATTCATTCTTGTTTGTCAGCTCCTGTAAGGGCCAAAATCTTCAGAGGCGGCTGAGGCCAACGGAGGGGTGGCAGCCAGGCTTGGGCCCAAATGCCCAGAGCCAGAAATGCCTTTTCCCCCTTTAACTGCTGGCTGCCAACAAAAGCAAGAAGGGATCAGAGAGGAACTTCAAGTGACAACATTCCCCTCTCCAGCCTCTCTCCCAGCTGCAAACTGCAGCAGCATTTCAGCCAAGCTCAACACTGCCCATCAGTTCTGTCCCTTTGGGGGAAGAGGCTCTTCCATCACAAATAAAACAAGGTTTACTTTCTGTCCCTGCAGTTTTACAGACTCAAACGACCTTTGGCAGCACAGCCAGGAGCCCTCTCCACAGGTGGCAGGACTGACAGATGCCCAGACCCCAAGGAACAACAGCAATAGATCAAAAAGCACCATCACAGCACCACGGAGCAACCCAGGCAACACAGAACACAGCTTGCCTCAAGCTGAGGCACAAGTGGTTCAGGGAATTTGTTTGCATAGTTTGTCCTTCATTAAGATCCCATTGGTTGGGATGCAGAGGGGAAAATCAGGGATGTATTTGTAGTAATGGCAGGGACCACATAATAATTTGCAGTCTCTATGCCTAAGGCTCACACATATCGCTTGTATTGAACACTTGCTTTATTTCCTTTATTCTTTCTTCCCAGTTTTTCCCTCTTAAGGCAGCCCACTGTGTCTTTCATACACTTTCACCTTCTCCCCTACCATGAGCTCTGTTTGAACAAGGTTTTGCAGAACAGCAAAATCTGTCTCCTGCTGGAACTAGCCAGACCTGACACTTTTGCCTAAGAAAACAGTGTCCAAATATAATAGTAACCCTCCACAGCTCAAGGCTAGGATAGCTGGTGATCAATAATACCAACAAACCCAAGTCAGCAGGGACCAAGTTTCAAATCCCTAAAAACAGTTACCACAAACTCCTGTTGCTTTGCAAACTTCAATCAGTCTAGAAAGAACCACCACAAGGGGAATGGGGCTTGTTCAGTGGGCAACAGAATTTTTTCCAAGTGGGAACAGAGGTAAAGTGCTCAGAAGTCCCATTAAGGAAGTAGCAGCCCTCTGATGTTTAAGTGACTTAATGCTTTTGGAAAACAGGGCTTGGTCACATTGGTGATTTGTATTCTATAGAAAAAATGTGGGTTTGGTGCTTAAAATCTTGTGCTTTGAGGAAAATTCAGGCTACAGGATAGGGCTGGAGCAGTAAAACCTCACAGTGAGCAGCTTGAGTTTCCTTTGCTAATCATCAAAAGCCACTGCTGGCAAGGAGCATGACAGGCTTATCCAATGGCTCCCATAAAAGATTGCTCACTTGTGCACATTTTGAAAGGGCAACCCCTTCTGCCTCACCTCTCTTTCACTGTTATATTTAAATACATTAATATTTTAAACTTCTAAAAGCACAAGCAATTTATCTCTTCTTTAAAAATAAATAAGGTGGGGAATGTGATCGTATTTAGAGAGGAGTACCTTCTCTCTACTTTCATGTAGGTAGAAACATATTTCAATATCCCTAAAGCACACAGGAGGTCAGTCCAAAGTCACAAGGGATCAGCAATTTTGGATGCTCGAAGTGACACCTCCTTTTAAAAGGAGCATTTTTAAGAGATAAGCCTACAACCACCTTCTAATCTCCTGAAAACAAGAGAGAGGAACAAACAGACTTCCATCACTTCAAAGAAATACTTCCTTCCATGTTTGACAATAAAAAAGATAAATAATAATAATAATGATGATGATGATGATAATAATTTTAAAAAAAAGAGACAGGAGACAGACAGACATCTGGGTTATGTTCTAAATGTAATTAGAAGCCTGACAACAGGACAGAATAATGTCAAACAAATTACAAGCAATGTGCTTTCATTCACAGGGTGACAAGTCAACAGGCAGGCAGTTAATTTTAAGACTGATTATGTACCAACTCCTTAAATAACATAAACACTCTCACCTCCACGGAAAGCAACAGGGAGTCCAAACACACCATCGATCTCCCTATGGGCAGGGCTGAGCATCTCAGCTGTGTCTGGGAAATGATGAGCGTGGATTTTAGGGGGGGTTGTTTGTTTTACAAGGTGCTGGCATTGCTCAGCGGGTGCCCCAGCCCGTGTACCTTGGATCCCAGTCCTGCTGAGCACCCCCAGCTCTCACTGACACAGACACATGGAAGTGCACATGTAAAATCACACTCCAGAGGTCCTGCCTGAGGTGATCACCCATGGGAGGAAAAGCTGTGTGGTTCCTAACAAGGGTTTTTCAGTCCTCACAGCCCATCAGATGATTCCTCACCCAGGTTCTGCAGGACACCACAGTGTGCAGGCAGGGAAGGGCTCGGCCATCTGAGCTCAGGTGCACTTTCAGAGGCTGAGGCACATCCCCTGCTCACTCAGGGGCTCTCAGGTGTCTGGTTTGGGCAAACTGGGGCATGTTCTGACAGGAAAGCTGTAGCTTTCCTTCCCACTGTGTCCAAGCAGCTCCTGGAGGTTTTCCAGTCTGGACTTGCATCCCTGCTCCAAGGGACCCATTCTGCCTCCTACACCAGCACCTGCAGGGACCAATTTACACAAAGCTTCAACTTTCCGAGGCACTTTAAAAACAAACCAAAAAAACTCCAAAAATCCTTTTATCGACCAAGTGGCAAAGGCAGAAGATGTGAGCCTGGGGAGAGAGCGATAGCAGAGAGCAGCTCTTCATTTTCCTGCAGCAATAAGAACCACCTATCTGTTTGAGTGATGGTGGCTTCACGAGAACACCAGTGCAGAGCCAAGCGACGACAGCTCTGACGTAAATAGAGGGAAAAAGCAAACAGAGTCAGTGCAAAGCACTGAGGCAGCAATGGGACACGATGGTGGAGACGCCAGGCTGCAAGGAGAAACAACGCAGCAAGGCAGGATGACAGATGAAAAAAAAAAAAGGTTACAAAAGCAGAACAGACTAGAAAGGCATTTATAGGATAATAATTCTTGCCTGTGTTTCTAATTATATCTGTAATAGTTAATAGCTGAAAGGATTTTAGAAGGCAAATTTACTTTTTGTCCTCTGTGCCATTTTCTGGCGGCTTTTGTCCCAAATGTCTGAAGACCAATGGTTGGTTTCAACACCTACTGATGTGTGTTGTGTGTAGCTGGGGTGAAACTCTTCCCAAGGAACTCTGCAAGGGACAGAGGTGAACTGGTTAAATCCCCTCACTGGGGCAAGCTGGGCACCCCTGTCAGTGGAAATGCAGACTCAACAGCTGCAGAAATGTCAGGAACCTTTTGGGAAACATTTTAACAAACTAGAAAATGGTCAAACAGCACCAGGTTGCAAGTCACACATTGACACCAAATGTTGTGAATAAATAAATACATGCAGAGTTATGGAAGGGCTGTGCTGGAGGCTGGTGAAACTGACTGGAACAATGACAACCCAACAGAACCGTGCCTGGAGAGCAGAGGAATCATCTCATTAAATTTCTCTGGACTCTTCCAGCGTTTCTTTTGAGCTTCACTTTACCTGACTAACACACCTACAAGCTTACAGCTGTGAACAAATTCATTTAAATTAGACCTCTGAAGCATGAACTGCTCCAAACTACTCAAATTTGAAACAAAGAGGAAATAATAGGTATTGGATTAAGTAGGTAAAGATACATCCATTTTAATTGTACAGCTGTACAGTGTAGAATACTCTGGAGAGGAAAAAATACTTAGCCTATCTCCTTGGGAATAGTAATGCTTAGGTTTAATCTGTAGTGTTGTCACTCTACAGACATGAGGCACACAGAGAATTTTTATGTCAGACTTCAAGAAGTCAACCCAAATTCCAGAACAACTCTAACAATAGTCAATCAGGACAAACATCATAACTGGAGGCACCTTCAGTTTGAAAATACACAGATATGATGATAACTGCAGCAGCACTACCAGTGCGCTCTGAGAATTAATGTTGCTATCCAAAGGGAAGGGGAATGTCTCAGACCTCACTCTCTGCTGCATAATTCAGGAGCTTGGAACATTTGCTGATACCTGAATCTCTGATTAGTGTCTTCCACCCAAAATTAAGGGAAGGGAAAGACTTTTGGAAAAGAAAAATTGCACAGAGATGTTGTCGTAACAGTTCTGAATATTTCCAGTAATACTTCAGATGCTGCAGTGAGAGATCTTCCCCAACAGCTTTTGGAAACAAGGTGGTGATATTTACCATCATCACCTTCCCCAGCTCAGTATGCTGAAAGCACACGGAGAGGAAAACCACACAGCCTTGGAATAGTTAAGAGTTGGGGATGGAGGGGGCTGGGGGTTAGTTGGGGAGGGGTTTTGGTGCTTTTTTTTAAAATTACTTGTAACTCAATCAAACCAGAAAACCATCCCAAGAGCAGAGACCTTGCAAACCATCCTGGACAGCAAAGATAAACACATTTTGGAAAAGCTAAAAACTGGTCCAACATATTGAGCAGACATTCTCAATATCTCTGACATCTTTTGAGTGTCAACTGAATGGGCTGAATCCCAAATTGAGCACAAACGTGACCCAAGACTCCCCACAATGCTGATGTGGAGGCCCCCATCCTACCTGGGAGCTTTGGTGCACCGAAGATATTCCTGTTCTTGGGAAGGGCTCTTTGAACGGGCGCTTTCCAACCACAACTTGTGAGCAAAGAGCCTCTCTGCTCTCTAGAATCACAGCAATTTCCAGGGATGGGGCAGCAAAGAGCCTCTCTGCTCTCTAGAATCACAGAAATTTCCAGGGATGGGGCAGCAAAGAGCCTCTCTGCTCTCTAGAATCACAGCAATTTCCAGGGATGGGGCAACAAAGAGCCTCTCTGCTCTCTAGAATCACAGAAATTTCCAGGGATGGGGCAGCAAAGAGCCTCTCTGCTCTCTAGAATCACAGAAATTTCCAGGGATGGGGCAGCCACAGCTTCTCTGGGCAATCTATTCCAAGAAAAAGCTGCAAGTCAGAGCCCAGACTGAGGCCAAGGGAGAGCCAGTTCAGAGCTGGCACGGAGTGGCTGGAGGCACTCACAGCTGCTTCCCCCAGCTGCTGTAAAACCCATCAGCGCTACCGTGTTGCACCTGCAATTATTTTAAGCAATCAGCTTTGGAAAAACACTAAGTAACATTCATTCCTCCTTTCTCATAACAGTACAGCTTGTACTGAGCCTTCCTGTTGCTAAAGAAATATTCCATTTAAGAAAGCAGCTCACTATCAGTTTAACAACCGAGCAAACAATGCCTTCGTGTTGCTATGCCTGTTAACCTTTGATTTACAACCACGTTGGTCAGTTTTGTTTTGGAAATTAAGATGCTTGTATGCTGAAGGGTAACAGAGTTCACGCCATTAAATTAACATCTGCTATAACTAATGCTCTACACGAGAGTCAAAGAACATTTAGAAAGCACTAAAAACAGGTGAGTGAGCATTAAACAGCCTTTTGCTGAATAACTTAAAAGAAAAAAAGATCATAAACATCTGAGAACAAAGCTCTCTTTTTTTGCACACGTTTTTGGTAGAAGAGTCAGCTCCAAACAATTTGCTTTGTGGTGGCTGTCAGGGGAGACCCAAGCGAGACTCTGGCTGTGCTGGGGAACAGCTGATGTGGAAAACAGAGGCTGCCAGGGACAGACAATTTGCTGACCCCATCTGCAGGTTATTATAACACTGACTGATCTCCCAAAGCAATTTTCATTAATAACAAGTTTCCAAGACCAGTCTTTCTCCTTCCCTGACACCCCAGAAGAATATTTATATGAGATTCCTGGAGACCAATCCTTCCCTCTCTCCCTCGATTTTTTTTTTCCTCTTATCATGGGAGAATCAAGCTGAGTAATTTCTAATGCCACATGGGTAACAGAAGAAAACAATCAGCAGGTCATATGGCATCACTTCCCTGTATGAATTCCCCGTACATTCTCTACACAGAAGTTGTGGGATTTTTTTATTTATGTGAATCTGTGGAGCTCACTGCTATCACAGTCATTTCTGCACCATCTTAAAAAGATAAAGGAAATAAAAGGCATAAATTACCCTCTAAAACAAGCACCTTTTTTTGGTGCAGAAGTCTTCAGTGAAGAAATAAAAAACACAATTGCAACAAGAGCTCAAATTGCTGCTTTAGACTCTAATGGCTTCATAACAGTAATTAAGGCTTCTTCCTGACTTCATAACTATGCCATAATGCATTTATCAAAAGCACATTACCACAATGGACCCATTCACTCTTTCTGCAATATTTCAACAGCTCCCTTTGGACACTATCAGTAAATAAAATCTTATGTGGGCCAATTAAAGAAAGCATAAATCCAAATTCTCTGTGGCTATCTTGTTTTGAATGCGCTGCTCTGTCAAATCTTTGTAATGGGAAATGGGTAAGTGCTTTGAATCCAGGAAAAAACTTCCTCCCCAGAGCAGCTCTGGGATGCAAAGTCTTTCTTAAGAGGCACAGGAAGGAAGGAGAGCAGTGTTTCTTGGAGCTGTGTTTTTATCACAGGAGGAGGAGAGGTTTTGACAGCACAGAGACTATTGTCAAGTACATTTGGACTCACGTCAAGTCTCTGCCTTGACAAATTGGACTGGGAGTCCTTCCACAGTCAAAGTGCACAATGTGAGCTGCAGAGCCATTTCTCCACTTCACTGGAGAGCAGAAGGGAATTACAGAGCTCTTTTCCCCTTGCTCCCATCCAGTTGGCTCCATCGAGCCTGGTGCTCCTCAGGGACACCTCCACAGCTGTGAGCAGCCCCCCAGCAGCCCCTGCCCCACGCAGACCCCTCTGTGTGGCTGTGGGAACACAAATCCCCACCGCGGCAGGAGTGGCACATGTGCGAAGCTCCCACTGTGTAATGAGTGCTACCCAAAGTGCAAATGCAAGTGGGTGAATATTGGCATGAACCCTGCAGAGAGAAGCTAAAATTAGGGCTTGCAATATGGAAATCTGTAATATCCTCTGCACCTGGGTAGCTCAGTGTATTCCAGCCCAAATGCTTTAACTACAGGGAGGGTAAAAGGGGCAAGATGCAAAATACACACGACCTTCCCTTCACCATTTTTATCACCAAAAGAGGTTTCTAGATTAGACATCCTGCAGCAACAGCTCAAAAGATTTTACAGTGGAGATAATTAGGAACACATCACCCTTTCTTTGATCACATGAAAGATTATTTTAAACCAAACAGGAACACAGCTCCTGCAATGATCCTCAGTCTTTGCCATACACTTCTCTCTCTTATCTCTTAACTGTTACAGTGGGGAAAGATTGGCAGGTGCTTTAAACATAGGATTACAAGTATGAGGTTGAGTATTCAAGCCAGAAGTAACAAACCTCACTTGACACAACAAGTTACCAGTTAATCCGTGTTGTTTATTCCCTTGGTGTGGAAGGTTTCACCCTGATAAATTCTGACTGCTCCTTAGCAGAGGCAGAGCTGTGGGCAGTAACCTGAGCAGGATTCTTCAGAGCACGGTTCTGCCACCCTCTAATTTTAGTATCCTTTGCAAAAATCACAGAATTTCTCTAACAGCATCAGCAAGCCAGGCAAAGCAGCTAAGCAGCACACAAAGGAGCTTCTGGGGTTTTGTCTCTGGGCTGCTGGGGGTGAAAAGGGAGATTTGTCAAGAAACCTTCTAGAAACCCTGGGGGTGAAAGGAGAGGCCTGGCTGCAGTAAATGAAAAACATAATTCAAATGCTGACATGTACTTCACAAAGCTGTTCATTAAACTACATGGGAAGGAATGGCACCAACCACAATTCAAAGTAGAAAAAAGGAGAAATGAAAAAAAAAAGCTTAGGTACAGCATTACACAGGAGCTGTTCCCAAAGCTTCCATCAAGAAACAGACTACCAAGCTTTCATTCAATAAGGTTCTGCTACAACAAAATTACCTCCTGGGTGCTAATGGTCTCTAAGTTATAAACAACCTCTTTAAATAAAGGGGAAAGAAAAAACGTGCATTATAGAGGAATTTGCAACACATTCCCTTCAATAAATCCTTCCTCCATTCAGTGCTTCCCAACAGGAGCTGGTCTACCAACTATCATCACCAGTAATTCTCTCCCACCAGGAGGAAAGTAAAATAAAAAAATTCAGACTATAAAAATATCTCCTTTATCATAGAAGAAAGTTATTATGAGCCTCCATGCTGCCTGGCTGATGCCTGTGCACACTGATGGTTCTCTCTTTCTCCAGTAATTGCTGGCAGAGGGAGAAAGGAACAAATGCTGACCGTGTGCGGTGCCTCCAGAGACTCCAGGTAATCACACTCATTCTGCTTTATTTATAGTAACAAGTATTTTATTTATTTGATTTTATTTACACCAAGAAGAATAGGTCCAAAGGTTCCTGGCAAAAGTATCCTGTTAGGGCAGCTGGGTAAGTTGGCATCATATCGTGCCAGGTATTCCCCTTCTGAACCACCTACCTTTGGCATATGCCTGAAAAAGGGAAAAAAATATTCCCCTCTATTTCTGAGAGCTCCTGACAGTTCCTGCTTGATTTGTCCTCTGCCAGCTCCATAGCACTGCCAGCTCCAGATTTCTTGGCCAGTGCCCTGCTCTGGAGAAAGTCTCTCTTTGGGGCAGTCAGAGCAGAGGGAGCAGCTGCAGGAAACTGGGATGAGCCCTGCAGGACACTGTGCAAGAAATGCTCCTAGAGAGCCCCACCCAGAGCTCCAACTACTGCAAACACCCTTGGTTTCCAGATTTCCCCAGCCCAGCACACATGCCAGAGCCAAGTGTGGATGTGCCAGCTCTCCCCAGGGCTGCTCACACATTCCAAATGCAGGCAGTGGCAGAGCAGGACAGCACATCCCAGACCTGAGCATGGCAAAGCCTCCCAGCTGTGATCCCCATGACAGAAGAGCCCAGCAGGTCAAGGGATGAGCCCAAGGGAGCGAGCTCTGCTCACCCATAGTTCCCTCTGCAGGGCTCTTCCACCAGCTATGAAATGCCAGGAGAACAAACAGCTCAGGAGAGAAGTGGTTTGGACTAAGCTGGACTGGTCAAATCTGCCTCCCCAGGCCTGGGCAAAGAGCTGCTGTGGAAGGCAAAAAACCACATTTACCTTAAGCAAAGGCTAACCAGAGAAATGGGTAATTCTGTCCTCCAAATGCACCAGCTTATTGCTCATAAAAGGTTTACACTGGCTGGAGGAACCTACACTAATGAAGTTTTATCACTCCCTATATACTGAGTCCCCAAGGGAGTCCCAGCAAAGCTTTGCAGGCAGCCACAAAAGTCTGGGATTATGCTGCATCCCATCTGAAGGAAAAACAAATCCTGCTGGCAATCTGAACCATCAAGCAGATATGCAAGCTATATTCAGCTCCAAACCAGAAAAAGAAAAAAAAAAGGGGGGGAAAGAAAAAAAAAATCACCCACACTTGTAAGCTGGTCACACCCTTAAGCTCTCCAGAGAAGTTTCACGGCTTGTAAAACCCTCATGATTCATTTGGAAGGAAACCACAGTCCGTGCTGCAGCCACAGCAGTGTAAGCTTCCACCAGGGGAAGAGATGCCTCAATCAACTGGATTTCGAGGGGCCACCTAAAGCACTAATACATGTCAGGGACTAGCAACAACACAAAAAAAACAAGGTAAAAAGAAAAGGGTTTGTGCTCCATACCCACAAGAATTTATGCTGAGAAATGCAGGTTATTTATACAGGAATTTTGTTTTCAGCATCACCACTCAGCTATCCATTATCAGCCCCAAAACAACAGGGCACAGGAGACTAATGAACAGCATGAGCAGGAAATACAGAGATGTGAAGCAAGATTTAGAGAACAAATGGTTCAGGCACTCTTGTATTTTACAGAAGGTCATTCACTGGGCCTTTATACTTCATTTATCAAATTAGATCTGAATTGGTGCAGTCATCCTGATTCAAGAAACCATCACGCATCTTTTCCCTTCAAAAGGGGAAATAAACACCTTATCTCTAAAGCAGTTTCCATCAGAGGATCTCTGAGTCCTTCCCTGGCACTTTGCCTCACAAAACCACCCAGGCAGAGCTGCCTCCCCTAAAACAGCCTTCAGAGGTGCAAAAAGCTCAAGTGCTTTGCCTGTAATGGCTCAGGCCAGATCTCAGATCCACATCCCCTCCCCTGAGATGCACCTGACTGAGCCAATTATCCATGTGCTGCCCTTAACCAGTGGGATTTTATAGCCTCTATTTTTCTAGTGCTTTCCTTGTCATCATAAACATCCCAGTGTTTGCTCACAAGTTGTTCCATTAAAAACAAATATGCTGCCACTCCACGGCGGTGGAATTTGCTGCAGAAAATCATCCAGAGAACAGCCCTGCCTTGCCAACCACCTGCATCACCTCCCCCTTTAACTCTAACCCAGAGGCATGTTACAATTACATTATTCCAACGAAATAAAATTATTTTCCCCTGTTCCAAGACATAAAACAACTGCATTATTATGGCCATTGCCACTGTGATTTAGTAATTTAAACAAAAGACACGCACAATGATAAGAACACAGTAAGTAGTACAGCACTTCATTACAGCTGGCACCAGTATTTATGACCCCTGAAAGCAAAGATGGTCGTGAAAATTATATGCCCAAACCCATCACTCCAAAATTACAACTTAATCATATAATGCTCAGAGGTTTCAAACACCCTGATGATCTTTTGGTTTTTTCCAGGGTGAAGAAAAGCCCTGAGAGAGAATAAATCGTTTAAGGTATCGGTGGAAGCGGCTTACTTACGAAACAGGATTTGCAATGCAAAAAGTGAATCGTGAAGCATCACCTTCACACACTGCACCCTTCCCCAGGCTGCTGGTGAAGGACCAACTCTCCAGCTGCCCCCAGAGCAGCTCAGGGACAGGGACAGCCACCCAGGGCCATAGGAAAGGGTTCCTGTGCTCTCAGGGATGAGAGAGGAGCAGAGATGCAGAGCAGTCACTGGAGAGCTGCAAGTGCTTTGAGTGCTCCTGACCAAGCTGCACAGAGAAGTTAATCTGGTAAAAATGCTTTGGACGTGTAGCCACAGCCCAAGCACAGCTCTCTGCCAAGACTGAGGACAATACATTATTAACTGAAGTTTAATTATATCCACAAACATACATTTCTAGCTGAGGCTTACAACCACATCTCTGTAGATTTGTTTGTTCTACTAGTGGCCCTGTTAAGAAATGAGTTTCATGATCACTTTCATAGCCCAAAACACACATTTATCTGGTATTAAATTTACTTCTGTTTTATTTCCATAGGAATTTTGCTGGTTCCATACTAATTAATTTATGTCAGAAACAGACACCACTTCACAAAGGACCCTCTAATCAGTGGCTATTAAGGGTGGGCTGCAATATGGTTTCTAAGTAACACTGGTCAGAGCATTTTCAAAAGGCAAAGCCCAGTTTTAAAAAAGAAGCAATTATCTCCCCACCAAATGAGTATGGAAATTAAGGAGCACTTAATTATTACATTTGCGACGCTTTGAATTAGGCAAGATCGATTTCCAACAAGTCTCATTCCCTGTAGAAAGAAGAATCTGGCTACTTGTAACATACAGACCACGTTTTGTGTTTGTAAGAGAAATTCTGCAGGAAGAATGAGTCAGCAGCAGACGAGCAGCCAGGTCCCTACAGCCAACCAACAACCACGACACGGGTTTCAGTGGGGAAAGCCTCACACCCTCAAAGACCCCAGGGTAAGGCAGCCCCACTGAAAGGCTGCCCACTCTTCCCAGTAACCTGATGGCTACAGAAGCCGTGCAAGTAGCTCTGAAGGCTTTATTTTCTCCTATTCTCTTTCATGTATATCAACTATACATCCAAGCAAAAAAGCATAGGCTCCATTCCAGAGGAAAAGCCAAAATTCAGTTAATGACACCAATCTTTAAATGCCAGCTGAGATTGCAGAAATGGCTCATTCAGGAAATTTTTCTTTCTGAAAACTTCCATGGACTGTAATAATCCAACTATTGCAGGCATTTATTTATTAATACAGACTTATTTATGAGAGATCTGCAATCAGCTTAATCTCTGAAAACTTGATGTAGTTTAGCCCCTGGCCAGAGGAAACAGGACCCCATAGCTCAGGGGGGACTGGGAATAGCCCAGGTAACACCTCAGCAAAAGCAGCAGGCACCCTGCATTCCCCCAAGCTCCACTTTGAGGCCAGGCATTGGTTGATGTGGGGAAGAAGCAGATTCCACAGGCAAGGAAAGCTGGCAAGTGGAACAGTCAGAGTGTGTGTGATGGCATGGGTGCAAGGAGATGGAGAATTGACACTTTCCCTTAAATCAGCACGGCAGGGAGGATTATGAGAGGTTGGTAGTGTGAGTTATCACATCCTGCTCATGTGCAAAAGGAAGGCCAATGTCAGATGGTCACAGCACAGACGATGCTGCAGCAGCATATCTGTGTCTCTGCTGGGCAGAATATCCCCCCGAGCTACCAGCAACACGAGTTTGGCAACACTGGAGCCACTTGATTTGAGGCAACTGTGATATTAAATTAATATATTTATTTGTAGTAGAGGCAAGCTTATATTAAAAGAAAGAGAATGGCACAGGGGGCTATTTCAATTCATAAGGGACAGCTATTAAGACAGCACTAAGATGTGGGGAGGGAAGCTTTCCAATGGTTTTGCTACTTTCTCCCATCATGATTTCAAAGTTTGAATAGTCAATAAAAGCATATTTCAGGTCTCAAGGAAGCAGATCCCCACAGTGCCTCGACTCTCTCTGCTACAAGAGAAAATCAAATGAAAGTGTTGCCCTGTTCCCAAGTATCAGGATCCTGGTTCCTCTTCTGCTTTTCCTTTATCACCAGTGAACAGCCATGGTGATAACAAGAGGAATAAGTACAGCTGTCTAGAGAGATGGCAGGTACCGCCTTGAACATCCCACTAAATTAAACACAAGCTTTGCCATCACAGAGCCAGAGCAGAAATAAGAAAAAACACAGCTTTTCCACCCACAGCTCAGGGTCACAAAACTGCTTCCTGCTGTCCCACCTCCTGAACTTCCTGCCACCCTGTCCAGGGAATATTCCTTTTCCCTGGCCATGACCTACAGAACACAGCCATCCACCCAGACATGAGCATTACGAATGCCTCCAGCAAAGTCACAGTGCTGGGACAGTCCCTCCCCTCAGGGTTATTGGAAGTTCAGCACTGCTGTACCCACCATGACCTTGAGAAGGGACAACCTCCTGCTTCTGGCTCCTCATGACAAAATCACTGGTACTGGGCCAAAACTGAGAACACAGGGAAGGAGAGAACTGCTCATCACTGCCTCTGACACAACACAGATGACGTTTTGCTTATTAGGCATACACGGAAACAAGAATTTGAGTTGTTAACATTTGTCATTGCTGTATCTCCCACTATACCCCAGGGAACACAGCCAGGTGCTCAAAGCAATGGGCACCACAGGCTATAAGGGTGATATGAAACTAAAGACAAAGGGTTCAAGGAGTTTGTTTCACATGCAGAGAAAACTCCCAGAAGGAAGAAAAAATATTATTTTGAAGTCCACCTGAAAGAAAAGCATCAGAAAACTGCCCAGGAGACAGCTGCCAGCTGTTAATGTCACAAGACTTGTACTGTCTCTGCCACATGTTCTTACCCAGGAGTGCTCTTGGGTATCCACAGCACTGCCCCTCTGCTGAACATGTCCTCAGCTCCACAAACCACAGGGACACCTTTGGCTGTTGCTGACAAGGCCACAAAAGGGTCACGAGTGCTCATGCAATCCTGGAGAACTGAGTAACTGCTGGGCAGGACCCTTCAGAGTGCAGGGGAGCCCCTGAACCACTCAGCCAGGAGCGTCTCTGCCCACATCCTCCCTTTCCATTTCACGTGGTAGTTCCTCACTGGCACAGCTGCTGATTAAAGCTTGCACTGACATCTGAAGACTCAAAGGCAAATTAAAATAACCTTACACTCTTAATCCGATTCATGCTTTTTTAATGACTGGCGTTCCTATCATGTGGAAAGCATCTCTTGCAGGAAACTGCTTTGACCACTGCTGTTCATAGAAGTAAAAAGACTTGCTAATGCTCTCCAAACTTCCCACAGAAGTATTTCTATCAGCACCCCTCTATTTTTTCCTCAACAATAATCTAATTCATGTGACTCTTATCTTAACTATGAAACAGCACGTTAAATCCAGGATCACAGCTCATTTAGATAAATGGAATTGGGCACATCCAGCGAGTCATTCCTGCTGTGACATTTCTACTATTGACAGAGTTATTTCCAGGCCCAGCGTGGGCAGGGAACTGGGAGGACTCTCACCCTTCAGCACAGTCACTGCCCCTCGCTGGGAGTGCACAGAAGAGCCAGATTTTCTCAAGGGACTCTACCTGGGTCTAGTCACATGTTAATAAACATTCTGGCAGCCTTTCCCAGAAATAACCTTCAACTGTTACCTAGAAACATAATCCATCAAAATAAACCTCAAAATAGTAAGAAACGAACTTTTATTGGTAGGCTGCACTCCAGCTATATATACAAAAGAACTAGTGGACAAACTATAGTCATTGATCAAGGAGATAGCTCAAATTAATTTCAAGGCTATTTTCTTTGTTCTTTTATAAACACACTGTATTTAAAAAGTTTCCTTTACCTCACTCTTTCCTACCCTCTGTGAGCTCTTAGGAACAGAGCTGAGCCTCATGGGCCTCACAGGATTCGAGAGCACCTAGTGGAACCCAAGCACTTAGCAGGTGATGAGCTGAAGTGAGTATAGAGCTTAACAGTTAAATCATCCAGAATAGATTAAAATTTCCCATCAAATAAATTGAAAGTTCTGCTTCAGCACTGAACAGTTCCTCTTCTCCCTACAGCTTCAGCCCCACACTCCTTTTTAATCTGAATAAATACGGATGGTATTTGCCTCCCCCTCTTTTTCTTTCTATTTTTTTAATAAACTGCTGGGATGATGCAGGAGCCACAGTCAAAGGATTTTCTTTAGGTACTCAGAGCACTCCTGATCTGCATATTGATTTCAACTCGTAACTCTTCACAAACAAAGCAGGTGCATGAGTCTGTCAGTGCAGGTGCTGCTGAATCCTTCTCTCCCCCCACAGCCCCTGCACAATCATTAACACACAGAACACGCTGCCCCAGTAGGAACTGGAATTTCCTGGAGTTTCCACTCGAGGCTGTGAAGCTGAGATACCACCACAAGTGGCCCTGAGACACTCCAAGTGCTGGGGTTCAGCCAGGTTATCTCCCTGATAACCTCCTCCAGCCTGGGGACGTGTGTGCAGCGTGACATCCACACGCTGACATTCCAGAGGACGGGAAACCAGACTTGGCTGTAGCTCATCATTTCCCAGCACTGCCTGAGTGACACGGAGAGGGAGCCGGGCTTGGTTCGCAGGGATGCGTGTGCTCTGTCTGACTGCATCCATAACAACGAGCTGCTGCACATTTACAGCTCCCCTCCTTCCTGAAAAATTGTATTTTCAACCAGATGACATGCTTCTGATTATTAAGAAAGATCTCTGTATACCCCAGAAATTAATCATTTCTCTGCTCTGCTAAAACTCATGACAATGTAGCCCTGGCTCTGGAAAATTAACTGCAGTCTCAAAGATATGCAATTCAAATTTTTCATACATTCTTTTACTCAGGTAGAATCCTCTCTTCAACCCTTCTCTGCAATCATCAAGGTTTTATTGGATCTGGCATAAATATTCAATACATGATGCTCATCAGTCTGGTTAGAGAGAGATGATGGGGGTTCACTTCAAGTCCCAGGGCATGTTCTTTTCACACCCATCAAATTTTGCTTTTAACCTCATTAAAAGCAGGGTTAGATCCTCAACAGATCCACCCACAATGACATAGGGGAGCTTGAAATGGATGAAGAAGACAATATACGGAAAGAGAACCACAAAGCAAGATAGTTTAATCAGACAAGAGTGTATTCTACGCAATAAAATAAGCTCATCACCCTTATCCACACTACATCAAATATCTTTTACTTCCAAAAGTCCTTAAGGCTGCAGAATTTTCAGTCACCTTTTCCCCGTTTCTTCTAGGATTAATACTCTTCCTTAGCAATCTGCTGCCAGCTGCTGCATGGCCTCTCTGGATATCATGAATTAAATTCTTGGGTTTTCTGACTTCTTCCACTGTTAGACGGACATTTATCAGGTTAAGCCCAGATTTCTTTCCCTGTCTTACCAGCAGAGTTTTGGATGACTAATCAAAGGACTGAATATATTTTAAAGATTTAATTCTCCCTTCACCATTTATACTAGTCAATGTCACTTTGACACTATTCTGGCTTTTCACTGCAAAAAACTTTCCAACTCCAATTCCCTTAAAACGAACATGCTCTCATAAGCAGACAAGTGCCATTTGCTCCATCTTGCCCTCCCCCAAGTCAGCTTCAGCTGTCACCAAAAACACAGTAAGCATTTTCCTCCTTGGGAACTATGTGTTCTTGCAGTTATATTCAGTGGACCAGAAGAGTCTGGCATCGGGAAAAGAACTATCTGATTTCTTGGACTCACTGCAAGAGAACCTGTCTTGGCCAGACACAGTTATAACCACCAAGGATTCAGTTAAATTATAGATACCCTGGGCAATGAATACTGGCTGTACAAAAAGTGATCAGGCAATCACCCACCTCAGATACAGCGTTGGGGCTCTGACTGCTCTCTAAAGCGTGTTTCTTCCAGCAGTTATAAATAACAGTGAGCAAAACACTTTGTACATTAGTGTGAAGATTTTCGGAGCCACCATCTACAAATTGTCACCCCTATTTTAGTAAACAGAAAGTAGTCAACAGCTCTTGAGAACCTTTCACATTTTCACCTTTCCGTTTTCAGCACGTTTTTCAGCTTAATTCAGACTCAGCACTTAAGGTCATATCTATTATTTTCGCCATGTTCCACGTTGTCTTTTTTGATCTATGTTACCTAGAATTTCTATTTCTGTGCCCAGTTATAAGGAGGGAAATATGCCCTGAAAAAGCAGCTGCACCTTAGACCTACCTTGAGATACTGAACCTTGCAGTGCTCCTTTATGCCAGGGACATTCAGATGGTTGATCCTCGTGTGACAATACCAGACTTCGCAGAGGATGTGGGGAAAAAGTACAAAAATACAGAACACACTCAAACTATCTTCCTAAAAACCTGCTCAGGGCAACAGTTTTTCACAGATAATTCTACATTTCCATCTTCTGCCTCACCATGTGCCAAGCCCAGTCCTCAGGCACAGACAGCTCCCACAACTTCCAAGTAAGTGAGGTCTTTACCCAGACCTGCCCCTGCCTTAAGTGCCCTTCTCTTACTTCATTAATTGCCCCTTTCCATCACAGTATTACGACATGGTAAAAGCACATCTGGAACACATCTGCAGCCTTCTGGCCCCTCCAGGAAGGGCCTAGCATCTCACTGGAACAGCATCCAGGGGAATGGTAATGAATGTCAGGGTGAGTTGAGCATCTGCTCTGTGCTGTGCTCAGGACAACCTTCTCCACAGAGCTTTTCCAGGAGGGGTTGTTCATCAGGTCTTATTTTTAAAGAATCTGGGCCAAGTCATCCCTGCTGTAGCTTTAATGACGTCAATGAGCTACAGCAGGGGTGAAATTGGGCCATTATTTTTTATGTCCATATGTCCTGTGCCTATTAAAGAAAAAAAAACCACAAAAGAAGATCAAGGAAGAAAAGTTATTGAATCAAAAGACTACCCGGTGCAGAGATTAACATCTAGATGTGGAATGTTCCTCTCTTGTTCCTGCTGTACATTATAAATATAACAGTTTATGGAAAAAGAAATACTTCTGTGGTGTCAAGGTACAACACGAGTTCTGCAGTGACAAATTATATTCACATTTTGTATCCTGTTTTGATAAAAAAGCCAACAGAAAAAATCATTACCAGGAAAAGGTCTCTTCAGAACTCCACAAAAGTGAGCGACACAGTTGCCAATAAGTGTTAGTGTCTCCTCTCTAAGCCAAAATTCATCACACCCAGCACATCACCACCAAGTAGTAAAGCCCAGTGGACCTTGTCCTGAGCTCATTTCTTGGTAAATCCAAAACACGATTATACAAATATCAAAAGAGAAAAATACGAGAACGTTAAGCCTAAACAGTGTTTTCTGTGAGCAGGCAAAGCCTCAAACAGCAACATGAGAAGGGACACAGCTGAGGAGCCCAAGCCTGCAGATGTGGGACACCAGCTGTGAACAGCAGCAGTGACAGCCACGATTCTGTGGGGATTTTCAGAAGGCTGAACTGCACTGTTCATTTTGAGAAAATGTGCAAACAGGTTTCCCATGCCCCAGCCCATGGGGTACTGTCCAGGCTGTGAACACCACTCCAGCTCACCCAACCACAGCCAGCAAGACCTACAACCACAATTTCTCAACTCCACACTTTAAGCCCACTTAACTGACATTTAAGAGTATGAGTAACCATAATCAGAGGGACACAGGTAAAATTACTCACCCACACGTCTACAGAGTCAGGCTGATGCACCTTTTAAGGCAACAGCAACTGCCCAGCAGCAGCCCCAGATCACAGGAGCTGGTGTTCAGGGTCTCTGCTTTGTAGATAACTTTTATTTCAAAGCTTTATAGAAGATTCCTTTGAAATCTTTGACCCTAATTATCCAAGTCGCAGCTTCAGTCAAAGACCAAGTCCTCTCTGCAAAGGCCTTTTGCTTCCCCTTTGCATTAATGAGCTCTTTTTCCCACAATAAGCTACAACAGTTTGAGGTTTTGTTTTTGTTTTTATTTTTATTCCTCTCCTCCCTCCTCCTCTCCCATTCCAGCCCTGGAATCAAAATAACTTGAGATGAAAAACGTGTGACCTCCCAAGCCTTTATTTACAGTATCACAAACCACAAGGGGAAGGTTCTGTCCAAGTTTTCCAGCTGGAATGGGAACAACAGGGAAAAAACGTGCCCTCATTTTTGCAGCTGTGATATCTAACACATCACAGGGGAGAAGGGTGGGAAGGAGGCAGGAGAATTAGAAGCCAGTAATGATGCCATGGAAATAGCAGATGAAGTGTCTCAGACAGGTTCACATGGTGACATCTTTTCTCCTCAGAAATCAACAGAGCTTTGTACATGCAAATGTAACAGCAAAACCAGTCTGACACACATTTAATGGCTTTACTTCTTCACTTCTACATTAAACCAGTTTGTAAAAAACAGAAACTTTTTGGACTCCACCTAAGTTTGTATCAGTGCTGTAATGATCCCTCTTCATGCCAGCATCTCCCAAAATTATAACAAAGACTTTGTCAAAAAATAGAAGCCTAGCAGCAACAGAATCTTCCTCAGATATTTAAACAGCTCAGAAAAACAAACACAAATGAAGGAGGTTTAGATCTATAGAAAGTTACTTGCAGCAGGAAACTGTCAGTTTGTGGTTACAACCACAGCAGCATCACAGACCCTTTCCTCCCAGTTAAAGACGTATGTCCAAACAGTTCCTCGTGTCTTGTGTTTCTATTGTAAAAGGAGGAAAACCACCAAAACAAAAACTCACCCATTTCCATGAGAAATTTCACAGTGCCAGATTATACAGGAGACTCTGTAGATCCCTTCTTTTTTAAAAGGGATCCTTCTGTTCCTTTCCAAGCATCTGTGTCCTGTCAGGCCTAAATGGGTTTACCTGTAACTCTCTCCCACCTTAACAAGATCCCCTTCCCCTTTCCACATCCCTCAGCAGCTCCCCCTTCTCCCTACCTGGCACAGTAACAAGTGCCACACTAACCCACAACCTTTACACACTGGGACAGGGGAATGTCACAATTGTGCTGCTCCATTACTCTGCCAAACAGGGTTCCTTCTCCTTGCCAGTACAAAAGCAGCCACCACCCAGCTCCCTGGAGTGTTATCCCCTTGATCTAACTCTTTACAGGGAGTTTTTCAATGCAGGATCCAGCATGAAGACAGATTTCTCCACATTTAGTCTGTTTCCACAAACTGACCCCTTACAAGGGGTTCAATTCTCACATCATGGGTCCCACATTAAGTCCCCTGGTAAGTACAAGGTGCAGAAAAAGAAAGGTTCAGACCCAATTTGTGTTCATATAAAAGGACATAAGGCTCTGGAAGGAGAAAAGCTGGTCACATCACACAGTCAGGGGTGGAAAATCACAGCCCAGCATGGCACAGGGACAGGTGCTGCAGGCAAGGCAGGGACTGCTGGAAGGACATTAGAAGGAGGCAACTGCAAAGCAAAGCTGTGCAAAGCAAAGCTGTGCTTCCTTTTGACAGGACACAACACATTCCTCCAGTGATGTTACAAATTGCTAAGAGGGGACATCACATCCCCAGTGCACGAGTCCCCTGTCCCCAGCCTGCCTCACATCTTCTCAGGCACCCTTGGATTCAACCTTATCTATCTTCCCCTCTTATTATCCCTCCTGCCCAATGTCAGCCTCTCACTCTTCTTACAGACAGAGAACACTCATCCCATCCAGGCTTCTGCAGCTGCAGGAGCAGTGGAAGCACAAAAAGGCAGCACAGTGCCCCTGGACAGCTGGAAGAGAGGATGCTGAGGGACAGAGCAGCAGGTCCCTCCCCATTCTATATCAACACCCTCCATCTCCTCATCACACTGCATTCCTCCCTGGCTCCCTGCCCATAGCTCCCAACATCCCAGCACACACAGCTCATGTCTGCACACTCGTCCCTTGGGCTCACAGCAGGGATTGAGGGCACTTTCCTAGATTTTGAAATAGTTCTATGCAAAATACTCCCAAGGATGACTTGCAGAGGAGCATTTTCCCAACGTTTTCATTCTGTCCAGCAGTTTGGATTGAAAGCCTCCAGGTTTGTAAAACCAAAGGGCTGCACAGCGATGCTGGCAGAAAGAACAGAGGGGGAAATTTCCATTTTTCTGGACATGGCGGTTCAGCGTTTTGTCTCCATGAGCTCTGCATTCCCTGACAAGGTTTAAAACCCATTTCTCTCCCTACATTCCCTACCTGCCAACTCACAGACGTTACTCCTCTCTGGTGACGCAAGAGCAGGGATTCATTTTCCTGTGAACACCATTCTGGAGGCAATTTCCCCTCACCTACCCAGAGAATTAATGACCACTTGGGCACCTCATCAGCCCTGTAAAATCCTTCAGGCAAGCGAAATGAATGGAGCCTCAGCCTTGGGGCAAACCAAACCCTAAGCTCTGCCAAGGATCGCATTTCTTCTCTGCTGTTACTGCTAATTCAGAGAAAAATGCTCCCTCTACAACAGCCTGTGGGGGAGAGCGTGACCTAAAACAGGAGGCAAAGCTCTTGGGATACAGATGTTCCCCCCCCTCAGCACAGCAGCACAAACTCACATGGCAATTAATGCCTCTCTGAGCATAAACTCCTCTCTTAAAGCTGCTGCTGGCAGCTTTGGATCCCAGAGAGACCCGGCCACAGCTCCTTTGGAGCTGCAGTGGGCAGGCAGAAGCTGCTAGGCTGTCTCCCAAGGAAATCAGGTATTCCACAGAGGGACAAGACACAGCACTGGGAGCAGCCTACCCAGCCTGGCACTAGGCTCTGTTAATCCCAAAGAGAAGCTTCAGGAAGGAAATCGACCTGGAGAATGGCAATGAATTCACTGGGAGGCAATTTCCTGACAGGAGACAATTAAGGTACTCAAATCACCCCTAGTTTTCAACAATTTCTGCTGAAGATATTGCATGTTAATACAGATTGTCACTGCAGTCTCAGTGTAACTGCTGTGACCCCAAGGTATAAACCCAGAGAGACTGAAAACATGTTTCAGTTTGGTAAGTGAACAGTCTCAGATCCAAACTCATTTTTTCTTTCTCTCCTTCCCAGCAATTCGTTGCTCTTGAAGCAAAACCTGACAATTGTTAAGTTTTAGTATCACCCCAAAGAAACATTTGGTGGAGTGAAAAAGACCATTTCTGATAAAAGAAAAAAAACACTTTATGTGCTGAGCAATGTACTGGAGGAAAATAAGAAATGCAGAACTGTGCAGTCAGGCTAAAGGCTGACAGCCTGTCTACCAAAAACTCCAGCCACCAATTTTGTAGTGAGAGTTCACACTATGAGAGACATTTCTAGAATTCACACAAGAGGTTTGGATGGAGCTGGACACACACAGTGAACCCTTGAGCAACACTCCAAAGGTTACAGCATAAGGCAGCAGCAGGTACAGACATCCATTAAAAACACAATCTCTTCACTTTTACTTGTTAAAAGCCACCACAGGTAACTGCTTCCCCTTCCACACTGTTTATTGGGAAGTTCTACATCTCAATCCTATTGGTAATGTAAAACAAATTTAAAGTTCAGAGGACAGAAAAACTACACTTAGTTTTTAGTAGTAAATATGGCTATACTACTGTTTATTTCAATACAGATAAAATCAATAAGGTTAAGATGTTTTTTGAGGAAAAAAACTCACCCAAGATTTAAATTATAGATTATATTAATTACACATCCTGTGCAGCCATTCTCCCTTTTAATTAATTTATTTATTTGAAAGATTTTAAGGATCCTGACTAAGCAGAAAAAGGCAAGGTGCATGAGCTTTCTTTCAGAAAAAGTTTATTACCAATGCACACATCTATGTAATTTAAGCCAACCTGTGACTGCCAAGCCCTTCTCAAAGAATTCCTGCAGCCATCCTCCGGCCTCCATTTTATCACATCTTCCCCAAGCATTTATTCAAGTGGAACCTAAGCTAAGGTTAATCCCCTCTCACCAGCAGCGAGTTAGTATCCCTCAGATAAATTAACATTCTTCCTGCTAACATCTAAATGGTTTTCTCTAACCCTGAAGAAAAAGAACAGCCGTCCAGTTGAAATGTCAGAACCTACCTTCTGCAAAAAATCTCTCTAGATGCTTCTGAATGCAGGAGGGAGCAAAGACAGCATTGCTGAAAAAGGATGTCACTGTTGGTCCACATGTGTCAACATCCTAGAAAAAGACAGAACACAGTTGCTGAACTGCCATGCCCATGGGAAATCAAGAGCAAGAATAAAGCTGCATTATTTTTTCCAGTTACACCATGCTAATGGCTCCTATGCAAACAACATAAAGCTACAACATTTTATAATTGCACATCAGAGTTTCTCTGCAGACATCCCTCCGGTATGTCAGAAATTCAATACGTGATAGTAGGCGGCAATGAGCACCTCAGGGATTTAAAGTGTGTTCCAAACCATGAGTCATCATCATCTCTAACTCATGGAAATTAGGAAGGGAAAAAAAGAGAGAAGAAAAAACGCACGCATTGCACTGACCACTCTCACGTGCTCCCTCTGTACAACACTTCCCCTCAAAGCATTTCCCTTCCAAACTCGGAGCTCAGTGACTTCCACGGAGGAGACATCACCACAGACAAACCCAGCACATCACAGATTCTTCCAGGGAGCCCCCAGAGCTGGGCCAGGATCCCACGTTTGAGGGTGGAATCAGAGCTGGGGCTGCCCCTGTAATCCCCACAAATCCTTCCACACCTGGAGGAGCAAGGAGACAGCAGCTCCCACAGGGAACAAAGACAGGGCAGGTGAACCAGCAGCACCCAGGAGGGCAAATCCAGGTCGGGAAAACCCAGGCACCCCATTTACATTCCTATTCCAGCCACCTGCTCCCCCAAGGCTGATTTTTGTCAGGAGGGCTGAGGGCAGAAGGAACCTGTAAAGCTGCCTGCAGAGCAAGTTATTGCTTTGCTCAACATTCCACACAGCCCCATTGCCTTTCTAGGAGATTCCTTCTGGCAGTCTCACCTTTACCTCCAATCACTGCAAACTGGTTTTAATGCTGCTTTTAAAGCAGCTGGGTTGCACTTTAGGGCACACACATGAGCTCTCCACTCCCCTCTCTACTGATGATCTCCCCAAGTATATCCAGGTTCCTTTAGGTCTTTTTTAATGTCTTGGCTTATCCTCATTTCTCCATCCTCCAAGCAGCAGCCAGAGCAGAGCCAGGGCTCTCACAGCACTGGTCTAACAGGGTGATGGAGCAGGGAAGGTTGGGGTACATCCCACAAGTCACTCATGGACTCCCAAAGCCCACATGCTCAAATTAAAATTGCCTCAATGTCGCTGAACTCCCCATCAGCAGAAATATCCCTTTCCCTTTCAGGTCAGGAAGGGCACAATTGTCCCTCTTCATTCTCCTTCCTAGCAGCAGGAGCTGAGTTTTACACCAGAACATGCAAACTGGGTCTACAATCACACAAATAAAAGCACATTTCCTTGACTGGGACTTGGATCCAAGCCTTAACACCAGCACCTGCTACCAAAATGTTAAAATAAATCAAATATCAATACACTCTGTTCCCTCCCTTAAAGAACCTGAAATGCTTGGAAAAACCATCAATACTTTTAGCTGCAAACACTGCTTTGGTTAACATAAATTTATGTCTTGCCAACAGCTTAAAAAAACACCCAGTAACTGTTCTTCACTCCTGTAACTTCTTGCACAGCAATTTAAAAAATATAATAGTGCTTGCACAGGTCAGATTCATCCTGGAGGAAGAGCAAATGCAAGTAACGTTTCAGGACCATTAATCTCAGAAATCTCACCAAGAGCAAGCAGCCAGACAGCTTAAAATATATTTAGTCCACAAATGCTTATTAACGTCATTTGCTGATTCACAGCTGAGCCAGGCACATAGAGCTCAAATGCCACTTCTGCTTTCCCAGGCTGGGTGGCAATAATAATAATAATAATAACAACAATAATAATGATGATGATGATGTTGTTGAAAGTGTTGGGCACCAAGTTGCTAATCCTATCTCAAAACCTTCCATGATGCAACTTTTAGATTGGATCTGTCAGAACTGGAAACCACGAGTCCAGTCTGTGGCCCTGTGGTTTAGGATCCAATCAGAATTTATCTGAAACTGAATCTGAGTTTTCTTTCATTGACTATTGATCTTGCTGCCAACATTAATACAGTCAAGACCAGAAGATAAATAAAATTAATTCTTCAGGCTCACAACAAAATTAACACTGAAAATCGTCACTACTTTTAAAATTACATCCTCTTTATAACTGAAGAAAAAATATTCAGTGATTCTATATCTGTGCCAGTATTTGTGTGTGCACTTTGGGGCAGAATTAACCCACTAAATTCCTAAGGAATGATTTAAATAAAAATTCTTTTTATAATGGAAATGCAAAGTGTTTCTTCTCCTACTGTTATACCCAATATGATGATGCAAAGCCCAAAGGACTTTCTTTCTAAAGCAACTATTCAAATCTGTATGATGGAAATATATTTAAATATATCATTTTAATCTTGCTTTGCCTTTGAATTTTAAATGCCTTTTCATGAAAGCAAGTATTTCATTAGTCCTTTTAGCCATTCTACCATTGATTTGCAAGTAAATAAGAATCCTCACATTACCTTCTCTTTTAAAAGGATTCATTATAGCTATGTAGTTTTTAACTCAACACACATCCAATCTGATTGAGCCTTACCAACTTTTTCAGGTTATACAAATAATTCATTCCTCAAGCACATTGGGATTTGTCCATATCCATTCTTTCCCCATTTTCCACCAGCAAGACAAGTCTCTCTAGGTTCTGGATATTCCAGACACATCCAAAAGAACCATCCAGGAAATCCACACTTTGATAAATAAATTGTAAAAAATTGAGTCAGAACAGGGCCCCTGCTCTCTCTGTCTGGCTTTGCTGAGCAGGGAACAGTTCTCAGGATTAGCAGGGCCTGGACACGGCTTCAAAGGGTTTCAGAATTTGGGTGAGGCCAATCTCAAAGCCCCTCAGGGTACCTGCAAACCTGGGAGGGCAGCAACAAAGTCTCCTCCAGTTAAGAAAAATCAATCTTCCTACCTCCTTTATTCTTTTTTTTGGTTTGGGCTTGGGTTTTTTCCCTGTGTTGTACATTAGGGAAGGATGACAAAAGTTCTTCTTTTCAGTGACAGTAAGTCTGTAGCAATTGTTCCAAACAGAAAAACTGAGTTCTCTGCACACTTGTTAATGGTACTGCAATCAAAAGTGATTAAAAGCAAAAACATTTCTGTACAAGAGAAACTGAAAGTATTGCCTCTGGGAAAACAGGAACACTTGCATTTTCTCTGCAGCAAACACTAAAAGTAATAGATAATTAATGTAGCCTAGGACATTATGACATTTATGAAACTTGTTTTCTGGAATAATCATAAACAATTCACCTTGACTGTATTCCCAAGTCATCACTTTTTAAAGTCACTGCAGTTTGCAGAGGCCTTGCTGATGCTATTCTTAATTTACTTATTTTTAGGTGTGAGAACAGATTACCAAGGCAAAATTTAAACTTAAAATTTGTCAGGTTTTCATCCTCCTCTATAATCATTAACCCTGTCTGCATTTCAGAAACATTTTGTGCTAAATGGAAACCAAGCACACAGTTAAAACTGCTTCTACTTTCAAATTAAATTCCCAAAGTGTGGGAGGATTCAGCATTGTTAAACAAGGGGCACATTTGTCCAAACCACCAGGAAAAAGCAACGCAACAAAAGCACAGAAATGTGAGTTAATGCAAGAGCTCCCAAAAGGCTGCAAGAACATTTTTTATTATGGGTGATTTGCAAAGAGGAACGTTACAAACTCCCTCCCTTCCTCCAAGGGCTTTCAGGGAAGCAGCTCTCCAGGGAAGCCTCTGGGTACTGGAGCAGCCCAGAACCAAATCAAAGACCACGTCTGGTTCTGGAGCATCACAACAGCCCAGCAGCACCCGAGGCACAGGAATGCAGCCCACAGCTATTAACAGACAGATTCAATTCACATGTAAATATCTTTGGCAAAGAGGCAGAGGTGCCACACGGCTCGTTTTTAGCACCAATGTTGAAAATACCACATTGCACTAACAGAACTGGCATTTACCTTTCCATGGAGGATGATTAATTAATTATAAGATGCTTTCTGCTGGCTTCTGAAGGCTTCTCTGCTGAATTGATGTGCTGCACTTCACTTTCCAGGCCTTCCAGGAGGCACCATTGCTGCCACCACTAAATCACTTTATCCTGGTGGGATGGGCAGAGCTCCCACCTCACCATTACCTGGACAAACACACCTGGTGACAACCCCAAAACACAACTCACCAGCCTTGGGCAACAGAGCCCTGCCAAGCACAGGCAATAAAAAAGCTTCTGCAAAGGCAGAGGCACTGCCAGCACCGTCTTGCAGGGAGAAATGAAGCAGCACAAGTGTTCCTCATGACCACCACAGCTGGTCTAGCTCAGCCTCCTGCTCTTGCCCAATCTGCATGAATTAATTCTAAGCCTTACCAAGTGTCAGCTGTGGTCAAACACCACATGCCCATGGTTTGGGGGCATCAGTTTCAGAACACAGAGAGTCTCCAGAGCCCTTTATCCTCAGAAAAGGTGGTTTCTGTTCTACCAGCCACCCTAAAGCACTACAGGGGATATAAGTGAGCAACTAAAAATCAACAAACCACAGGGAAATAAACTCAAAATCCTGAAGAACTCTAATCGGAGGAACAGGCTCCAGGACGTGCCAGGAAATTAATCAACATGCAAGAGAAATGCAGCAGTTAACTGGAAAATACGAGCAGCTTGGAAAGGCACCGAGACCATTATTCCCTCTCTGATGTTTGTAGCATCTGGACCCTCCAAGTGCCCCGGGGTTACATTCCCAAAGGCACACAAGGTCCTGGCTGCACTGTAAGCAGCCAGACCCAAGGGAAAGGGAGGGAAAACAAACAGCAAAATGCTTCCAGAAGCTGCCTGGGCTCTGGACCCTGCTGTAGCTATAATGAGCTTTTCATTTGCCAAGAGCCCTCTCCCTCCTTCCTTAGAAGTCATTAATCCTTTCCTAAAAGTCTTTATTCCCTTGTATGAAATGGGAAGTGTTACAATCCATTGCTCTGATCAACAACAGGAAAAAAAAAATTTAAAAAAAACCCCAAACCCTACACTGTATATGCACCCTTAAAAGATTTTTAGGAACCTCACACCAGTCTGTGTAAAACAGGAAGAGTGACATTTAATATCACACAAAGCTGGCAACCTGCTGCCCACACACATCACCCTCCCAAACCTCCCTGAATGCCTCCAGGGTGGGACCCCAGGAACCACCAGCAGCCCCTGCTTGGTGCCTGGATTGCTTTGGGGTGTGCAGATCTGAAAAAGCAGCTTTCAAAAGACTCTGTTTAGTGTTAAGCTTCAGATTCCCCTCTGACAGCAATAAAACCGACAGGACTTTTTTTCTTTAAAAAAAAAAAAGCCTCTGAGGGGGTTCAGCACCTGTGTATGCCAAAGGCACTTCATGTTTTATTCATGAAATGCTATCACCCCATGAAGGTTTCTGAGTGACTCAGCCAGACAGGGTCTCTACAAGCAGGTTTCAGGAGGATCTTTTTTGAAAAATAAAAAAAAAAACAAAACTTGTTTTAATTCAGCGGTTTGATTGATATTATTTTCCAGTCATTTCTAGCCAGGTATATTTCAAACAGAGAACTCTATGTCAGCTTCCACCTTGCCCCTTCCCATACAAATGTAGCAATTAGCACAGAAAAATTAGTCAATTAGGCAGTATTTCACTTTAAATAAAGCAGTTCAAGAAATAAAACACCATTTAATTGGTAGCTGACAGCCAGGAAAGGAACACAGTGGCTCAGTAACGCGCTTAAAGAGCGTCTGAAATCCATTCCTAGCCCTTGATGGAAGCCTGTCCTTGTCAATGAAATCCACAATCCATAATAATGTTCAGTATTGTGCTTTCATCCTCTGTTTTATCAGAGCTCATCTGCTGATCAATGAGGAGTCCCACAGAATAACACTCTGAATTTCAATGTCAACACAGCAGTACTGTAGTAATGATCGAAAATATTTACATATTGCCTCATTGATCGTGGGGTGTTCTCTTCCAACCATCTGGCTACTGGGCACTCATCTTTTTTATTATTTTATTTTATTTTTTAGGCCTTTACAACTATTTCAAGCAGGTTATCTTGACAGCTAACTTCCAGCATTCCACCTGAATCAGGTTTTCCTGTTATTTTTAACCCAGGACATCA
Organism: Acrocephalus scirpaceus scirpaceus; assembly: GCA_910950805.1. Lineage (NCBI taxonomy): Eukaryota > Metazoa > Chordata > Aves > Passeriformes > Sylviidae > Acrocephalus > Acrocephalus scirpaceus. The sequence continues at coordinate 11,559,074 of OU383788.1, forward strand.
GCAACACCATTAATCAATTTCATCCCATCTCAGCGAACAGGAAATCATTTTCTAAACAAGGACAAACCCCCAAAACCCCCAGCAAACACCTGCTCTGTGATGTGCCAATTCAGCTACAAGGTCTCGTTTTTAATGTGACTCAAGGGTGTCACCATCTCAACAACGGATGAGTCAAATGGAAATCTGTCCCTGACTCTGCTCCTGCTGCCAGCCTCGAAGAAAGCAAGGCTGCCAGGGTTGTTTTTCCCACCTCCAAATGGAATATCCCTTGATCCCTGCAGTGCAGAGCCCTGGGCACGCAGCACAGGCCTGGGGTGATGCTCCCTTAGGAATTGCTCAGGTTTTCTGAGCCTGGTGGTTCAGACCAGGAGCTGTCATGGGCTGCAGGAATAAAAACCAGCCCCAGCCAATCTCCCTTCCCTTCTCCCACCAAGAGCACCCCAAGATCCCCCAGCCTATCCCACTGTCTCCCGTGGTGATGGATTTTCTACACCCTCCACCCCCCCTGCAGGTCCAGAGACACACCTGGAGTCAGAAACTGTGGGGAGGAATTGGGATTTAGCCTCAAGAAAACCCAAACAAAAGCAAAAAGCACCTCCCTGCAAGGTGCTCTGAGCACCAAGGTGCTGCACCCCCCTCAAGCACAGCACAACCGGTTTCCACTCAGCTCTAGTCTCGCTGAGCCCAGGTTTCCATGCAAAAATGAATTTTTAAAAAGCTTGGAAAAGCTTATCCATGTGCATTCTCCTAGGAAGCTGAAGAGCAAGTTAAAATAAAAAATGCAGGAAAGACTAACATCTACAAGATCTACAGGGCTGCTGCAAGAGACCTCAGCAGGGAACTTGCTGAGAATATTAAAAAGGTGGTTCTCAAACAGTTGTCAAACTGATTTCAAGGAGTTTTTTAGTGGCTCCAAATCTGTTTATAATCAGAAGCTGACACTCATGGCTGCTGCTACCATAAACTTGATTTAGGAAGAATGGGAGGTCTGAAAGCCAAATCATACTCAGTCTTTAAAGCAGGAATTAAAATCCTCACTCAACACCGTTTAGCAGATGATTTTGGTAGCAACGTTTAAAACAAAGCATCACGTCTTTTGGTTTTTTTCAGTTCTACTTTGATAACAAGGAATACAACACAAGTTCTATCAGCAAAATGACATTCAGACAACAAAACACAGAGCAGGGAGGGGGGAAAGTGCTCTGACATATCTGCCTTTGATAATACAGATGCTCCATTAGACAGTGAAATAAATCTCCCCTTTATGTCAAGCTCCTTTTTCTGCTGGGGCACCTGTAAGAAGGAACAGGCAGGAGGACAGAAAGCTCTTTCCTCTCCATCCTCTCTGCCCAGATGTTTGGCAGACACGAGGCAGATGTGACCTAAAGATACCCAAGTGCTCACCCCCAGCAAGGCAAGTCAAACAATCCCTCCCTGCTCTAAACAAAAGGATAAATGAAAACTGGGAAGCCAGGGTAACATACAAAAGCTGAATGGAAAAGTTTAATCCTTCAAGTAGGCTTGTCCAAATCTGCTCTTTCTTCTCACAGTGGCAGCATGTTAGATAAAGGTGACCCTTTTGAAAAACTTATTTAAGGCATTAAATGTAAGCAAAAGAGAACATTAAAACTGCTTTAGTCCCAACAGAAACAGTTGTGCCCAGGCTAAACACATTTTTGAGGATATTTGATGGAAGATGTTTACTGTTGTTGAAGTTAAAACACAGAACAATGTTTTACAATCCAGAGACAGGTTAGGCAAACAAAGAGTCCCGTGAGTCTGGATAAATGATCCTTTAAAACAAGAGAGGGAGAACAAAACAGGCTATGTGTTCTCCATCAGTTCACTTTGGTGGATCAGAAGCCTAAAAGCCCCATGTCAAGACTGCTCAAGAAATTAATAGGGAAACAAGGAAAACAAAACAAAACCAGAGACAGAAAATTCAGGAATTTTAGTGTCTCCTCTGATGAATTGTGCCTGCAACATTTCCCATGTCTGCTCCTGGTTTACCCTTAAGACAGAAGTGATCCTCCACCTTTGCTTGTGAAGAGCACCGAGAATGTGACTGAGGAGATGAGATGGCAGAGAAAAAGCAAGCGAGAGGCCTTCCTCCCCCTCCTGCTCTTTTCCACCAAATATCTCCGAGTTATTTACATCCTCGGATCCCAAACTCCCCCTCCAGTTTCACAGCTTGCAGCTTACTCTGCATTCTGGTGGAGACAACACATGTTTAGCTTCAGCATGTTTAGGCTGGAACCTGCTCTGAACGTGAGGCCGGGTCACAGAGCCCACAGAGGGAAGGATTTCCAGATGCAGAGAATAAGAGCCACAAACACGAGGAGCCATCTCTCCACCACCCTGGAGAAATCAACCTGCTCTGTGGAGGAGACAACTTAAACAGCTTGGCAACGCCTACAGCTGGTGCTCAACCTCAGATCCAGTGAAAAGATGTAAATATTTAGATTTCGATTTCATCTGATATGATAAATATAAAATCTCTATTTCCTTCTTAGAAAAAAAAAAAAGGCAACATTAAAATAGGTAAGCCACCCACATAGAGAAAGTGATTCTACCGTGTTTGTACCTTTAGAAGGTTATTTAAGTTATGGTATTGATCTTGAAACAAATTACAAGAGAGATTATTCCATTGAATTGTCCTCTGATGTATACAAAACATAATTACATCATATCTGTATAGAAGTGCATATGTTATTGCTTTTGAAATGAAATTGTTCTGCTGTTCCCTTCAAACCTGTAGTGCCTCATGGCAGCCCATGATTTTTTTTACCTCCTCAGAAATGTCCACAGCCCTCCAGGTTTCACTCTGGATAACTCTGACTCCAACCCAAATTATCTGATTAGACATAAAATGATCCAAACCCAACTCCTTATGAATACCTGTACAAAACACAGCTGATGCTGAACTGCTGTTTACCACGGCTGTACTAGAAAAACCTGAAATCCTCCCATAACCTCCTAAAGCACATAATGGAATTAAGGCCCCTCTACACATCCAGAGTTAAGTCATGCAAATACCAAACTTCTTTGGAGCCGCAGATAACGCGGCCTCGCCCCTGCAGTGCCCAGATACCTCAGCGTGCTGATGTGATTACACACTCCCACCCTCCAAATTGGTCGTCGTGCCATTAAAATGCCTTCCCAGGTCACTGCTCTGAGGGTTAAGCCTGAATTAGTATCCCAAAGCTTCCTGATCGTTATGTAAGTGCCAGCAATCCAAACAGATCAGAGTTAGCTTCCCTGTCCATTACAGGAATCCCTGTCCAGTGATGAATTACAAATCTTTCAGCAGTTCATTCACTGTTTTCTTCCCCAAGTCCTCACCAGCTGTGCCTTCCCAGCTCACAGCAAACCACCTCTGTTCCACTACTGGATTTTCTGGATCTCAGTTCCCTCCTCCCACCATGATGAGACCACAGAAACTGGTGGAAAACCCCTGAGTAGAAATCCCAGAATCTGGTCTCTGACTGGAGACTGAGCTGTTTAAAGAAAGCCATGAGTGGCAAATCACTTTTCCTCATCACATCGAGGGACTCCCTCCAATTCACCTAATCCCACCTGTTTCCTTCCCTGCCCACTTCTCAGAACTCACCAACCTCAGCTGCCCAAACACACAAATCCAGGACTGTAAAAGCTGTGCAGAGTCCTCGCTATCCAAGGTGCTCAGTACTCAGGCTTGGGTTATTTTTGCAGGAAAACACCTTGAGGTCCACAGAGGTGCAGGCTTCTGGATGTTGTAGGTCTTTAAATCTGTCTGAGCAAGATTCTCTGTTTAAAGCCGGGGGAAAAAAAAAAATCTAATTTGGAGTTCTCAGCCACTACCTGGGTCAGGAGAAGCCAAAATCAGCCTGTGCTGCTGTTAGGAGACCGAGACTGTGCTGTGGGTGCCCCTGCTCCTATCAGCACTCCTTCCTCAGCCGAGGTGTGTGTGTGTGCTTTGTCCCTGCCCTCGGTGGCACCCTGGGCACACTCAGGGCGCTGGCATGTGTGTCCCTGCCCGGCGCCAGGTCCGAGGCTGCCGGGACAATGACCCCGGCACCGCCGCTCCCTGCACGGACCCAGCCACCAAACCCAAGGGTGCTGCTCATCCTCCTTAGCAGCCCTGGCACAGGCAAGCCCGGAGGCAGGAAGGCGCTGCCTTCCCTCCCATTTCCCTCCTGGATGGCCTCTCCCTGCAAAGGCAGCACCTCCTTGCTGGGATCAGGTGGGGCCAAGCTCCCCAGAGCAGGTTTTAGCCAGGTGCCAACTGGATTTCTTCCCCGCACCCAGATTTGCCCAGAAACTATTTATCTCCACTTGCCTGAGCAACCTCTTATTTCTTCTCCCCTCTGAAGCCTGACCCTGTGTCACACACTCAGGAAGAGCTGCAGGAAGGGGAAGCAGCTTCAGATCCTGCCATCCCTCAGGAGGTCCCCTGCACCTCCTCCCTTCCCTCTTTCCAAATGAAAGATATCTTTTTCCAACTGGTTTCCAAGTTCTCCAGTGGGATTTACTGAAGCATTTTGCTGTGAGCTTCTAAGAAGCATTTGTTTAATTAAAAGAAAAAATTAAAACCACCATCCAGTCACACCAGCAAACCCTCTCACCTATGGAAAATGCACAAGCCTGACTTCAGGAGCTCTGTCTATTGACTTGGCATCGTGCTGATTAGAACTCCCTGTAGTGACAAGATCTGGGCCAGCCCCAGGCTAGATTGTTTTCTTCTTACATTAAGAACATCCAAATATCATCCATTACTTTGTTCATTTAAATTTTCCTAGGACTCTTGGCATGGACAGCACAATTAGAGAAGCCACATTCCCTTTCAGTTCATGGGTGAGCTCAGACAGACTCTGCCCCAGTACAATCTTGTGGCACTTGGATTTCCTCCAACACCCAGGAAATCAAGTTATAAATAAAAAGTGTTTTATTTATTCCCTCCCCCCCATTAATTATTCCATTTCCATTCACACTGAAAACTACAGAACATTTTTGTTTATAAGATGCTTTCGGGCTCAAAATTAAATTTAGGCATATTTTACCAATTTGGGGAGATAAACAGAAATATTAATTGCATCACACCCTACGTCAGCCAGTTTTAAAATTAAATGAGAAGGCATCTTCACCATTTAGAGAAATTGGCTGTTAAGAAAACCATGAGTTGCTTTTTTCCTTCTAAGAAAATAAAAAATGAAGCAAAGCAACACATCGATGCCTGTTTCTAGCCTCTTCTCTTATTTGAGTCTCTAAGAAGAGGAAGCCTAAAAGAAAAACACCTTAAAAGAAGAAATGCATCTCGAGGGATCCTGCTGGTCCTGGAACAGGACATTATGGTGAATATGCATGAAAGGCATGAGTCAAACTGTACTCAGGAGCGAGCATCAGCTTTCACTTGCCATTTTCCAAAGCCTTCCACTCAGGCTGCCAAGACAGCAACTGAATGACAAGAGTTTTATTTGAATGCAGAGGGGAGATTAATGCTCTTTAGGATTAATTGGAGGAACTTTCTTTAAATTAGCTCACTTGAAGGATGTGCTACTTCTCTCTTTGGCCAGCTCACAGAAGCAGTAATAATTTGTGAATAAAAAGAGAGTAATTATTTAAATTCAAAACCTTTTAGCCCCATTGTCAATTTTAAGTTTTGAAAATTTCTATTAGGGGAAGAAAAAAAAACAGGACAAGGTCTTTCCAAACTGGTTGCTGTCAAGTAAAATGAGAAGTTAGATAAAACTCCCACATGCCAGATGGTAAATCACAATAAATGCTCAGGCTGTTAGATGCACAACAAGCGACAAAGCATTGACACACACCATCAGCGGCAAACCCAAAATAGAAAAGATATTTTAATAAGAAGTTGTCATTTGGGGAAAAGATCCTCGTGAAGCTCATCAGAATCAAAAGTCATACACTGAGGGCTTCTCATTTTCTTCATCACCTCACATAAGCCTAAGAACAGCCAACAATTTCAGGTGACTTACATTAGGCTCAGGGCTATAGTCAGCAAGAGCCTTGGAGTTCACTATTTAGGCACCACTTCTGACCTTTTCTGCCAAGTTCTTAAAAAAATATTGTTAAAGGATACCAGGGAATTGTTTACTCAAACCATTATTGTTTCCCGAACGCAGATGCCAGAAAAAGTTTTATTAAGAAGACAAACAGCTGCTACTGTACACGGTTTAGATGGCAACAAAAGCATCTAAGGGCCATAAAGGGAATAGTAAGGGAATTAAAAAGCATTTTTATGCATGAAGATGGCTAACATCTGTACGTTCATTAAAGTGGTATCAACTATGCTTTTAATTAAAAGTTAGTGACAGAAACTTAAATATGATTAATGAAGCCCAGCAGCCTACCAGAAGTCTGCTCCATCAAAAGCAGCACAAGCTGCGTTCCCAGCCCTGGCTGCTCATTTCTTTCCCCTCTCAGAGATGCTGCCACAACCAGAACACACTGCAAAGACCACAAAGAAGATCAGAAATTCAGAAATCCTGAAACGAACAACAAGCCGGGACAAGCCTGCAGCCGTGCTTTCATGCCTGGCCATCTTTTATTCTGTATATCCCGAGGAGGCGTTTCAATTACCGAGCAGCCCGCGGCCAAAACAAGGAGCCGGTTACCTGTCAGAACACCCAGGCACTCAGAGATCCAGCAGCCATCGGAGGCACGAGGTCTGCCACAGGAAAAGAGGGAAAAGGGCTGCCCTACAAGCAGCAGTCTCCTATTCAACAGTGAGGGGCAGGCAAACCCCTCGCCCAGAAGCCAGCGCTGAACTCTCTAAGGCAGTCACTCGTCTTGTGTTACTCGGGAGCACAACGCAGTCACGACAAAAATAAACCCCGCGATAAAAATACAGCACGAGCAAAAAGATGTGGGCACAGAGCAGGAATCGGTGCCATCGGGGGATAAGGAGCCCCACAGCCGCTGATATTCTCACATGCACTCAAACACCCGCCTGTTGCAGTCCTGATGTCCACAAAGACCGATCTATTGCCACTGTTCAGAGCTGAGCACTCACAGATTATGTCTTCAAAGACTGAAGACGCTTCCTGACATCAAATTTCCACTTAGCTTCCAGACGCACAGAAAACATGGAAGCTCTCACTTTAGAGCAGGTACCAACACATGAAGAAACTTTTTTTTTTTTCCTTAAATACACACTTTAAATAAGCTTCACCTCAGTCGTGGCATTTAAACATGAAATGTGACAGGACTGACTTGTGTAAGGTGACTGAGCAGGGCGCTGCTCTGAGGGGTTCCCTGACCGATGCTCCCAGCCCCAGGCTGAGCACCTCAGTGCACTCTGTGCTTCCGCTTCTTCAGTGGAGTAGGAGAGGCTGGGGAGGAGGTGAAGGAAGAGATTTAACCCTCCCGCAGCTGGGCAAAAAGCTGGAGCTGTTCAGGCTGTAGCCGTGGGGCAGCAGCTCCAGGATGGAGCTCAGGGTTGTTCAGGAACACCAGGCAGGATCCCTTCTGTCAAGGGGTGGGGAGGCCAGGAGAAAGGACTGCCAGGCCCAGCAAAAAGAATCCCCTCTCGCAGCCCATCATCCAGCTAAGGAATGGGCATTCTGCTCTTTCCAAAGGGAAGAATCTCTTCCTCCTACTCCCGCAAGGAAAAGCACCGCCTAAGGAGCACGGCCAGCTCCCAGTCACCACCCAGCAGTGCCCTGACATCGGGGGGGTCTGGAGCCCCGAAAGCTCACGGGGCTGTCCCTCACCTATAATCAGTCACCAGCATTTATTCTTTGAGGCTGCTGCGGGTCTCACTCACTTCTCCCTCAGGGATGGGAGGCACCCCCGGGCAGCACCTTCACCCCCTCCCCACGGCCAGGCCCCGTCCGAGGGGCTCCTGGGCCACCGCACGACAAAACCTCCACCGGGGCCCTCTGCCAGAGCTGAATTCGGTGAAATTTAAAACTCGGAGATGCGGTACCCGAGGAAGGAGGCCAGGACGGCGCTCTCCCGGGGGCCGGCTCCGGCCTCGAGTCATGACCACCCCGAACGCTCCGGGTGCCACGACCCGGCACGGAGGGTGCTCTGTCCGTCCGTCCGTCCGCTTGTCCCCGGCTGTCCCCGCGGGCACAGAGCGGTGTCTGCCGCCTGCAGTCCGCCAGAGCAGGGAAAGCCCGACCCCGGCTGTGCCACATGCCGGACCTCGGTAGCGCGGGGCTGCGGTCCCGCGTCCCCGGCGTGAGGTGCCGGGCGCTGCCATGGCCGCGGGGCCCTCCCGGTCACCCACTGCTCCATCGGGAAACTTTTACCGCCGCATCCCGGGCGAGGACGGACAGCCCAGCCCCACTCAGGCCGCGGCAGCCTCCAGGTGCCGGCCGGGACCCACCGCGGCCCGTGGGGGCCGTTCCGCCTTACCGGGAGGGGCCCCCGCGCCTCACCGGCCCCTCCGTGGTGCCGCAGCCGCCCCGCGGGCCCGGCCACCCCAGCTCAGCTCCCCTCAGGCCCGCCGCGGTTCCCGCCTTCGCTGAGGCACGGCCGGGCCGGCCCGGGTGCCGCCAGGTGTTGGTGCTCGCCCCGCCGCCCCCCGCCCGCCCTCAGCGCCCCCCGCCACGCACCGGCTGCTCCCGGCGCGGCGGCCGCGGCTCCCGGTGCTGCTGCTGCTGCTGCCGATGCCGCCGCGGCTCGGCGGCTGCCGTTGCCTACGGGTCGCTGCCTGCCGGCATGCCCGCGCGCCGCTGGCATAATCCCCGGCGCGGGCGGGCCGGGCGCGGGCAGCTCCTCGCCCGCCGGCGCTGCCGCGGCGCGGGGACGGCGGAGGCGGGGGGAGGCGAGGCGGGCGGGCCGCCGCAGCTGCGGGGGAGGAGGGAGCGGGGAAGGCGAAGAGCCCCGCGCCGGTACTGCCCCTGCCGTGGCACGGCGGCCGCGCGGATTTATCCGGCAGCCGAGCCGAGCCCAGCCGAGCCCCGCGCACCGGCAGCACCGGGAGCCGCCACTTCCTTCCCCGCGCCGCTCCGCGCTCCCTCAGCCGAGCGGGCGGGGCGGGGGCGCCGCCTGCCGGCCGAGGCGGGGAGCGCGGGGCAGCGGGACCGCCCCGCCGTGAGGGGAAGGCGCGGGAGGTGAGGGGAAAGAGCGAAGAAAGAGCGGGGAAAGAAAGAGCGGATGGTGCGGGGATCCCCCGGGCTGAGGCCGCCTTCCTCCCCTCGCCGCCCCGCGCCGGGGTCGCTCACCCGCTCGCTGCCGGTACCGGTGCCCTCAGGGAGGGTAACGGCGCTCACCGAGCCCAGCCCGCGCTCTGCCCTCACCTGCCCTCAGAGCAGCGCTGCTGACTTCTCGAACTTTACTCTCTGCAAAGCTTAGTGGGGGGGAAGGAAAAAAAAATCTCAAGAAGTTCAGCGATCGTTTTATTCAGAAACCTCAGAAAAAGACCCTGCGATGAAATTTACCGTGGCCTTTTAAACCTTCCTTAATTTCCTGCGGTTGTTTTTCATTCAGGATGCATCATCCCAGCGCTCCTTCCCTCTCTGCAAAGGCAAAATACTCGCAGTTTGTTTTGTAACTTGTCCTGCATTGCCACACTAAGTTTAGACCACGTTACAGCTCTGCCTAAACCTATCAATGCTACAACTTTATTTACTTTCTAGAGGTGTGAACAAACAGAAATTTTATTTTCCAACGTTCAAATCTCAGAGCTGGAGGAGTTGAAATGTTTATTATCATAGAGAAAACTATGCACGGGAGTGTCTTGCAAGGGCAGACTGAGGCAGAGGAGAGCCTGGGGCTCCATTCAGGACCTTGCAGATCTGGAAAGGCGATAAATGCCAACATAGCTGGGAGGTGTCAAGTGAACACAAGAGGAAGATGACTAAAATCCTCCACAAAAGCTTCTCTGGTTATCTGGCAATCCTTATGTGTCCTCAAAGAAAGAACAAGACAATTTTCTTGTGTTAAGGGGATTAAAAACAAAAGGACAATGCCCAGCAAAGGGCAGGGCCAGCACAGCCCTGGTTCCCACAGCAAACACAGCTCCCTGTGTCCCAGATTTTGGTGCTTCGGGTCTGATTTTCAGGAGCACTGAGCATTCAGGCCTCCCACTGATTTAATCTGGAACTGCAGAGCCTCTGCACCTCTGATGAATCAGGCCAAAGGCACCAAACTGAACAGGTCACACAGATTTTTAAGAAGGTTGGCCTAGAAGTTTACTAAAAGCAACACTTCTACCCCCCCTTCAGCGTTATAATAGAACAGAAATAGCCTAAAGACCTCCGACAGATGGAGGAGGACTTTTGATTAAAAAATAAATTCTGACTCACAATTCAGTTTTCTGGGTGTAATAAAAAAGAATCCATGAATATGAGTAGTGCTGGAGAGAATGGAGTGGAGATGAAGGGAGGTTACAAGGAGAGGCACTGAAAGAGCTGAGCTGATTTACCTACTTGCCTCTAATGTCTGTCAGGAAAATTCTCTGGTTTTGCTGTAGCACTGATGAAAGAAAACAAGACCATTACTGGACTCATGAAATCTTCCTGTGATGGATTCCTTGGAAAAATCCTGCTGGATGACTGGTATTTCTGAAGAATGCTTTAAAATTGTACCTATTAATAACAAAATAGCGGGAAAACTGCAGCTGAATAGAGCTAAGCAGGGAAGTAAAGATTCTTTTTTCCCCCCCTCTCCATCCCTTCTAAGTAAAAATTACCAGTGAGAACATGGAATGCCATCAGAATTGTACATCTCTTTGTAGAGACTGGAAATACATTGGAGCAAGTCCTCTCCAAGCATTCAGACCCAATTTCTGCATTTTAGAGTAAAGGGGAAAATGAGAAACTCCCATCCTTGCCTTCTCCCAGCTCTGATCTTGCACTAGAAGTACCCCCAAGGGAAGAAGGGGTTGCAAAAACTACAGAATTTTTGAAAAGACCATGCATGGGTTGGACAGTCCTTCATGAAATATCTTAAACCACAGCACTCTAATTTTAGAATCAGACCTTCTCAAGCTTCCTTTATGACAGCTATTCTGGCCCTATAATCACATCATTGGTGGCTAAACATCTCGAACAAGGACAGAATTTGAAACACACAATATGATTAAAACCTACATTATCGCTGATGTAATATCCCAGAGCTTATTACTGTACTTGGGCAGGAGGAAAGAATCTAATTAAACATTTATTTAATATTAAAATACAAACCAAAATATCATTGTTGGACAGTAATGCAACAATATGTCAACTGGCAAATATGTATTTTTTTTTTTTTCACCAAGAAAAATCAGTTTATGTTCACAAATACATGAAATGTACACGAACAGAACACTGGCACAAAACCCAGCCTGGCACATGGAACCAGTAACTTCAGGTGAGGAGTTCCAGTCCTGGAAGTGTCAGCTGGAGTTGAATTCTTCACTGGGAGACAGGAGGCTGCTGCCAGGTGAATCCTGGTACTCACAGTATCAAAACATCCCTCACTGTGACTGCTGGGAGACAGCAGAGAAATCACACAAGGATTTTCCTGCCCCAGCCAGCCATAGTGCAATATTGCTCACAGTTCTGTCCCAAAGAGAAACACCCATGTTAAAGGTTTAAATTAAAAGGATTTACCACAGACAGTGGTTCTCTTTAACACAGGTAACTCTTGTTGCTTTTTGTATTAAAGTCCAAAATCTCCTCTTGACTAATATTTACATCACACCATAAATATTTATAAAATGGTGGAGGAAAACCAAGTGCAAAAGGGTAACACTACCATTTTTTTCTGAAAACAAGCTGCCTTTTAGTTTCTTATTACAAATTGAATATCACTATTTAAAAATAATTAATATTTCTAAAAATATTACAATACAGGATAAACATTGATTTCTCAGGTGTAACAAAAATACGTTTAAAATAGAGGTGGCTGTTTAAAGTACAAAATATTGCTGTTTGTAAAGGGTAACATGGTTGCAAAACTATTTTTCACGATTTATAAAAAGTACAAAACAATTTGCATTTACTGAGTGCATCATTATATGTTAGTGCAAAAAAAAAAGTATATTTGCAGTCAAGAAAGAACTGTCAAAGATTTGCAGAGGTTCTCAAAACATGAAATCTTTTCAGAGTCATTCGTATTAACCCCAAATCTCTATTAATTCTTTCCAAACGATCTTCCAGGGCTTCCTAAAAGGGAGAGTTAAAAGAAAGAACAAAAGCATTAATAATATATCATAAAATCCAATGATCCTTCTAAAATTAGGAAACTGCTATCATTCCTGTAATTCTGGTATCCTTTTTGAGGCCTTAGGAGCATTGTTATCACCCAAAAACCAGAGCCAGTCCTACAAACCTGTTATTTTTATGTATTTGTTGGCTTTTTTAATATGTGACTTACAAAACTCCATGACAAGAATTAGGACAGGCTGATAATTAGGGAGGCATAATTAGGAAACAGCTGATCACCATAGTGAGTGGCAGTATTGATTTATTGGAATGCACTTTTAATTTCAAACTGGTAACACACGCTGGGATTACAATTTAGGAAATGTTGAAGTTGAAGGCTTTGCAGAGACCTCTAAAAAATAACTTTGAGACTTGTTTTATTAAAAGAGTCTGCAGGGTTTTCCACAGAAAGCACTTCCCTCTATTCCACCTAAACCAGTTACTTTTACCTTCCTACCTTCTTCTTTGTACTTTCAAGGAGACAAAACCTAAACTTTTCAATTTCTCCTACAGCACAACATCCTCTCTGCAGCTTCAGGGATCTATTTCATACTCACTGCATTTTGTTAATGCATTGCCTTTATCTCCCTCTCAGTGTTAGCACAAGAACAGACTCTTCTTGCAGTAATTTGGCAAAATGCATCCCATGTACAAAAAATAGAAGATATTAAACATTATAAAAGCATAACAAAAACAACAAAAAAAACCCAATATAAAAACTCCCACAGTAATCACACTTACTACCCAGAGGATCTTTCCTCTACATTATGTATTTTCAATTGTGGAAGAACAAAAGAGAACAGTAATAGACAGAAGCTTTTTCACCTGATTTAGTCTCGCTTGCAAGGTCATTCTTCCACCAGAACAAGGGATTCGGCTCAGTGCAGCCTCAATCTAATAACAGAAAACACTTCAGCTGTAAATTAGTTTCAAGAGCCAATATGAGCCTTCCTAACTCCTCTTACAGAAAGAGAGGTGAGGTGTATGGATTACAGATACATGTAGGGTTTTGTTCTTTAACACCATAATACTGTGCCAACCTCCACCCACACTGTGTTTGTGTTACAGTGACTCTCCTTTAATGAATTTAAGGACAGGGAAGGACTGCAAGTAGAGCAGGGAAGGATAATGGCACAATCCTGACGTGACACTGAAGTTGTGGATGAATTTCAGCCATGTATTCCATAGATAAATGGCTCCATCCCTCACCTCTCATACAACAATTATGATTTGTCACAACTTGAAAACAAAAAGAATCTTTGCCTGTTGCTTTTCATGAGTCAGCTCATCAAAAAGCCTCTCAGTTTCAGCCAGACTTGTGATCCTTGCTGTGTACTTGAAGTCTTCCTCACAAGGTGATTGCACTGCCTCGTGTCTCTGGCTCCTCTCCTCCCAAGCTGCTGATTTCTTCATTCCATTACTGACAGATTCAGTACAGGAACTCTGTCTGACACCTGAATGCTGTTTTCCTATCAACAAAACAGGGATTTTTTTTTATTTGCTTTGTAATTATCTGGGAAATTATTACACAAAACAGAAAAGGAAACTAATGACAGCACAAGCAGTGTGGTTTTGGCAGTGCATGAACTGAGGAGAGGGACAAGTAAAGCTTCAGTCACTTGCCTTGAACAGCTTCCCAAAGGAATGCAAAACATTTGTATGGGTCATCTTTCAAGTGATCTTTGAAACATAGCATATTTTTTGATAACAACCAGATTCCTGTGTTGTACTAATTAGGAATTACTTTTACTGGTACATTTCTAAATATCACCAAGCTGACTGGTTGTCATGCAAACACCAGTCTAAGTAAGAGCATGGATAAAACCAAAAAGCAGAACATTGTGGCAAGGATTACAGAAGTGAGAAAAGCTCAATCACTTCAAAATTTCTGAAACAATTGGTTTTATTAGTTAGTATTTACTGTCCATAATGCAATGTTCAGCAATAGAATTTTATTAGTATGACTCTGTGTACATCTTAATATAGACCCCACTGAGATATGCATTGGATAACTGAGTTAAGCACAAGGAAATGTATTGCCCTTCTTTCCCAATTTAATTATTTTTCTTGTTCCACTGTGTGCACACACACATATACATAAAAATAAAATACAGTATGAACAGGATTTCTCTGTCTACAGGAATGAGGCAAGATTTAGAGGATTTTTAAAAGTTGGACTTCACAGAGTAAAGAGTCAGCTTTCTAGCTAAGCAGCTATTACCACTGTGGAAAGAATTGTGGTAGAAAAATAAAGAACAGTTTCCCTCCACTTTGACAGATTACCTTCTACATCATCTAGTGAGTGAAACTGGAGCCTTTTCCTTGGATTATTGTGCTGTAAAGTAGAAGTAGCACCAGTTTCCAGGTCATCTAGAAGTATATCAAATCTACAGAGCAGGAAGCACACAGCAATTACTTGTTAGAAGTCATGCATCAAGCAATACATTATTTTCTACTTTTTCACCTTTTAGTTGAATAATCAATTTTTTTTTAGAAGACTGTAAGTCTTCTAAATCCTGTTCAATCATTCTAGATTTTCCTTGCCAGGCTTTAAAAAGCACAACTTAGCTTCATATTCAGAAATCTTCACAACTCATTTTCAAGGACATTTAATAAACAAGAGACAGCAGCATTAAGCCTGGATAAACATCCTGCTGCTCTAAAAATGATCAGAACACAACTGTATTCACCAGACTCGTACCTTGTCACTGTGTTTTCATTTCTGCTGAGCAAATGGCTAAATCCAGGAGAGAGGTTTTCTTTTGGAGATCGTTTTGGGCTGTATGTCACAGACACTGGTGCCAACATTATCTCTCTTCTTGCTGCAAAAGACAAAGTACGTTTATCTACCTCAAACTCCCCAGTGCAGTACCTCCCACTCATGTGCTTACAGCTTAAAAGAATGCTCTTCAAAGCTGTCTACATGTTTATCTAAATTAGAAGAGAAGTGCCTCACAACATGGAAAAATGAAAAT
This sequence comes from Acrocephalus scirpaceus scirpaceus, assembly GCA_910950805.1. Taxonomy (NCBI): domain Eukaryota; kingdom Metazoa; phylum Chordata; class Aves; order Passeriformes; family Sylviidae; genus Acrocephalus; species Acrocephalus scirpaceus. Next base: position 11,574,186 of record OU383788.1, read on the forward strand.
AAACTTAGAACTCTCACATATTCTGTGATTACAGACATGGAGTTTTTTTCAGACTGTCAGAACAATGCAGAAATCCTGTCCCTATTTTTCCATCTTTCAGAGCAGCCTTTCATGATTTGATTCTACTTTTTGAGTAACACAAAGCAAAGCTGAGAAAAGCACTGACTGGGAGTGCTGGATTTCCTGTTTGCAGGAGGAAGGGACGATGACCTCTGGCCAGAGGGGGAGCTGAACCGTTTGGGTCTGTGCTGGTCTTTCCCTTTCTCTGGAGATCGGTTTGCAACCAAAGAAGTTTCAACAAACCCAACAGTCTGACGTCGAGTTGATGGTTCTAATTAAAAGAAAGAAAGTTGTTATATTAATCAATCTTTTCTCAACACAAGAATTCAGAAATATTCCCCTGAACTGAGGCTTTTTTTTCTCCCTCACATCAAAGTATTTGTGCTGTTTTGCTCAAGTTTCTCTTCCTACTCATGGAACAGACAGGTGAATTAATGAAAAAGGATCTTTGCAGTGTGTGAGGGAGAAATGATGCTGAGTAACATTGTTTAATAGAGAAACAGTGGAAATCAGGACAAAAGCATCTTTTGGAAAAGGCTGAAGGACGTGCCTGAGCCCCAGAATATGAGCTTTTAAGAAGGACTCGGTGTTTTCTCTAAATCAGCATTGTCAAAACAGCTCAGGGCAGTCCCACTTCCTCAATTCCATTCCCACAAAACACCATGGAAACTAAAATGGATGTACAGCAGCCAGAGCTTTGTTAGGGCTCCATTAACTGTTTATAAATACTGAGATATTCTTAGAAAAGGGACATTAACTAATCTTCATCTTGAGACCTAACAACAACCTCTGCATTCTCTCTATTCTAAACAAATCACTTAGATATCTAACTTTGAATTTTCCTGGAGAATCCCACAAGTTTGCATGCTAAAACCATTTTTATCCCATCACTGAAGCCTGGTGGACTTGAATGCTGAGAATACCAAAGCCAAAAGACATGCAAACAAATAAAAGCTAGAAGGGACACATTCAGAAATATAAAAATAAGAGTTACTAGCTGGTGTATCTTCTTTTTCTGTCTGTGTACCCCAATCCTTAAATATTTTTCCTTCTTCAAGTTCTTTAAAGGCTTTTATAATTGGTGCTTCTGACATCTCATTTTCTTTGTTTTCTATTGTGTTTGTTGAAGAATCTTCCTGTGAGGAGTCTTTCTCAGGAGGAGAATGGTGCCTTAAAGAATGTGAGGTGGTGGAAAGAAAAAAAAGACCAATTATTTTATTTTATTTTATTTCATATACCCAAACATGAACAGAATAAACAAAAGCACGGAGAAATTTAGTTCAGATTTTAGTTTAGTTCAGATTTCAGAAACAAACTTACCTAGAAGGAATATAGGTTTCTTCCAGCCTGTTGTCTTTGGGGCTTTCCTGGCCCTCCAAAGGCTGCCCAGTGAAGATAGAATATTCAGCTCCTGGTATCAGCCACTTTCGCCTGCTGACATCAGGAGTTCCCAGCTTGCTGTGGGAATAAAAAGCTTCAAAATTATGAAAAGCTTTGGGATTTTTTTTTTGTTTATTTCTGTTTTGTTTCTTAAGAAAAACCTGCGATTTATTCCAGTAAACAGAAACAAATACACAATAAACTTGTAAATACTGTGGAAAAAATAACTATGTTTTAAAACATGCTTGTAAGGTAAAAATAGAATATTTGGGAAAAAAAAAACCATATGTTGAGGTTTCAGTCTAAATTACACAATATGTTTAGAATGCAGAGCTCCACAAAGATCTTCCTGTAATTTAATGTTGCTTACTCAGAGCCAGGTTTGGGTTGCAAGTAGATCTCAACTAATTAAATGAAAACATTTGGTGGAGATTACTGCAGTAGTTCAGAGCATCTGATCCCAGCTTTCCTTTGGACAACAATTATTAGAAAAATAAAAAAAAACAAAAACCAAGAAAAAGCCAGCATTGATGGCCCAGGGGTGATAAACAACAACTAATAAGCATCAATTAGTACATCATTATCTTGAGATATCAAAAGAAAAATGTGATTTCCATACACAGGAAAGCAGATAATTAGGAAAAAAGAGTCTTGTTTACCCAAGCTATGAACTATAGGCACTGTTGTGTAAATCTATCCTGCTGGGCATTCAATTGGAATGAGGCTTTCCTTGAGCCTCTGGGATCAGTTAGGGACAGATTAACTTCTAAATCCATATTGGCTCTTCCATCCCCCCTCCCTGATGGACATGGTCTGTCATGTCCAGGCCTTCTTGTTCCTGTTCATTGTTGAGGGGTCTGGTTCATAAATATTAAAAGAGCTCTAAACAGAAATCTGTCCCTTGAATATATTAATACATCAATTATTTCTGTCTTCGTAATCATCAAAATTCCAGTCTCCCCAAGATGCTCCTGTTCCATACACCCAAATGGACATCCCCAAACCACATCAATTGTCATTTGGGTCCCACAGCATCAGTGCTGAAATGGGAGAGACACTGAACAGACCATAACTGAGTAATAAAAACCAGAGGGGGACAAAGCTTTTCAGGCCTTTAAAACATAAAAAAACCCCTCAAACAAACAAAACCAGAGCTCAGATCAACTTGAATTTCTTTACCATAAATTCCCAATTCAAACCAATGTTCATTCTAACTGAACTCCCTCTCTACTCTCAGGATACCTGTACAAACTAGATTTAGAACCCTACCAAGCAGGAATCAGCCTTTCTAACCAATGACACACAAAGAAAACCTCCAATCTCTAACTGGACTCCAAGATTGGACTCCAAGATTTTTGTGGAGCATGGGAATTCAGCTGAGCAGTTGAGACCTAGCAAACACTCATTTGGGAAGAGTAGGGACAGTTTGCCAAGTCAGAGCTACCTTAGCCAGGGAATTTATTTGGGTTTAATAATTTCTTGGCACATCCAATCTCTGGATTACGTCACATGTGTTTAATCCAGTTCAGGCCATGGACTGACCTCATCTTGATCCATTTTTAGCCAAAACATGTTAAAAGCTATTCCAAAACACATTGTTTTCATGTTTGAAATCTTCACTTACTTGGCACAAGAGGTTCCTAAACGATTTTCACTTATATGGCGAAGTTTCAGTGCATTTTCATGTTCCACCTGCTTGAGCTGAGCTTCAAGTTTTAAAATTGTCCTTAAAAAGATGCATTATGAGATGATTTAAATGGCATAAAAGAAACATCATATTTCTTAAGAGTTTTGCTCATTTTTATTCAGATATTCTGGATGAGGCAGGAGAACAAGAGCAACTGCTGCATTTCTGTCTATGCATCTCTATCTAAATATGGATATAAATATGTATTTGAATTTAAGTTAAATAAATCAGGTAATCTGGCCAGAAATACAGGACCAGGTGCCACTGCTGTGGAAGCAGAGGAAGTAGGAAAAAATGCACATCTTAAATTAAAGAGATTTTTAGTTTGTACCAATAGCATGAAGCAACAAGTAATGCTTCATAAAATGTAATTAAATTTGAAAGATCTACAGCCCTCACACTCTGGGTATAGATGTTTAGGCCACAGTTTGTACTTCATATTATTAAAACAATAGTAAGTTTCACAGTTACCTTTTCAGATCAGAAATCTCTGTGTTTGCATCAAGCAATTTGTTTTCAGTTGTATTTAATGTATCCTACAAGGACATAAAGAAAAATGTAAACAGCCCAGACATTACAGAAGTGCATTAAATAAAACCCAAGTAACTGTATCAATCTTGAAAACAATACATCAATTACACCTCCCTATTTCAAAGGGTCCATTCAATTTCTTTGGCTTTGACTTTGCAGTATTTTTGCTGTCTGTGACTGGAAAATAACAGATTCCAGCTTCCTTCCTTTTCCCTCCAGGACTCTGAAGAAGGAAGTTATCAGTAAAGATAAATATGGATCTTTCTGTTTGAGCTTTTTCAAAGCATTTTAAGTTAATTCAGCTAATTCCATGGAATATTATCACGAAGTTTGCATGTTTAGGTTTTTAATTATCCACTGTGTGCCTACCTTTACTCTTTCATGTTCTTTTCCAAGGGACTCGTATTCTCCTAAAAGCTAAAACAAAACAAGAGAACACCAACCCACAGTGAGACCACAGTCAATTAACAGTTTTGTTGGCTGCTGTAAAATCATCTCAACAGCTTGGCTAACACATGCAGAAGCACTACAGGGGATACAAAATGTACTTGAATAGTATTTTTTAAGTTCTTCTTATCATCTTCTAATTGGAACAAAAAGTTATAGACAGGACAAGGGGAGACAGAGCTACTTGTAGAATGTATTTCTAATTTTCAAATTATTTGTCTCTAAAGAAACTGAATGAATGAACCAGTAAAATTCCTCAGTGACTTTAAAAGTGACTTTGTCTTTTGAAATTTCAATTGTAAAAAAGAAGTTAAAGCATGAATTTCCAGCCAATACGCATTCTGCCAGCCCATTTAAACATTCCATAAAGCTCTTCCGGAAGAATCTGAGGAACAATTCCTTTGAATCAGTCTAAAATCATACACAATGAACAGTTTTGGGATGAGCTCTGAAAAGTTTAGTCCATCTCCAACAAGCTAAAGAAATGAAAAATTACTTTCTAAAATAATTTCACGTAATATCTTCAATTTAGAGTAATAAAATTCCCAAGACAGACTATTGCAAGGGTTACCACATCAAGTACACACTTGCTGCCTTAAATAATTGTTTTTAAATATCTTTTAGGTCCACAGTGCTCCCTAACATGCAGCCTAGTAAGGAGTCAGCTGAGGAATTTCTATTTTCTTGTTGTGCCTTAAGACTTCCCAGTCATAAACTCAGAGTATTTTTCACACCTGGGACTCGCTGTCATCCCCCTGCCAACAACACTGTCCATTTTCTTACTCACATTTTGAAACATTTTGTTTTCTTCCTGGAGCCTGGTGTTTTTATTGTCAGATAACTTGTAAGCTTTCTCAAAAGCCTCCTCCAGCTCCTTGAGCCTGGATTTCAGGCGGCTGATGGTGTTGTCCTTCTCCTTGTGGGCTGCGCGCATTTCCTCGAGCCGCTCCTGCAGGACTTTGGAATTGTCACTGATGGTATAGAAACGCTCTCTCCAATCTGCCTGGAGGACAGAAAACATCCTTTAGAATGTTTCAGACATTCTTATTCCCTGGGAGATTGTTTATTTCAGTTCAATGAATTATCTGAAAATCACCCTCACAGAAAACAAGGGTACACCTGTACATGGACTAAATAAGATTTTTGTTCATTTCTTTGACTTGGAAAGAATGAAAATGAAGACTGAACCCATCAAAACTGTATTTATTTTATAGGAATATAATATCCAGAGGTGAGGCCTCCAATTCATCTGACTGACTTACTTCCCAGCATGAAAAAATGTCTAAAGAAGGTGGAATTGTCTCTGCAGGTGTCTAACTCTGATGACAAAGTGTTCAACTTTCATGACAGAGTGTCCTGGTTTTTGACTAATAAATGCATTAATTTATGCACAAGCAAACAGGTCTGGCCTAGCTAGAAAAACTGCAAATATACCTAAAGAGAGTATTTTTGCCCCAGCATAAGTGAGATTTCATTTATCATAGCTCAAATAAGAAAGTAATTAAAGCAAATTAAATAAAGAAAGAAAATTTAAAGAGAAACGTGATAAACACATCACAGTATTTCACTCTTAGACCCTCAAACTCTTGTTTGATCCCTCCTAACTGGAAAAAAGTTCATGAGTAAAAGTGATGATGATTCAAGTAGGGAATCCTAAGAGACTCAGGTAGGAAAGTCACTGTGTAACATATGGGCTGATGTTATATATTAAGAGAAAGTTTGAAAGTTTAAAAATAAAAAGTTATAAGTATGGAAACATTGATCAGCTTATTAATGAAAAAATTCATTCCTTTACCCTTTTACTTAAAAAGGAACTTGATTTAAGAACATCTACTTACCACTTGCTTTTCTAGCAGATTATTCTTATTTTCAAGGGCTTTTATGCGAGCACTTGCTTCATTCAGAGCTGCATCCAACTGGTCACACCTATTTAGAACATAGAGATTACATCAATCTCTTGAAATTTTCAAATGATAAAGTTATATTTTATAGCCTTTTTTTCTTCCTCAAGCATCCCCGTGAATTTTGGTGCCCAGCCTGTGATTTCCTCCCACATTTTTCAGCCCCTGCAGTGTCTTTGCTCAGAAGGGCTGTGGTGGCCTGGGGTGAGAAGGAAACTGGGAACACACAAAGTTTGTGCAGTATTTCAGCTGTCTAATTTGCCATAATTATACAGAAATCACATCAATATTCTCTGTACAACAAACACTCAAGCTGTAGATACTGGAATGCACAGCTGGGGCACACAGACTCCAGGGGGATGTCACCAATGAACTCAGGACTGGCCCTGTGTCACCTGTGGTTGTGACATGGAGGTACAGGAGGATGATGTTCACCAGCATGGCAGGAGAGCACAATCTTCCAACACAAATCATTCCATTACAAATTACTCAGGAGTATCTCTGCCTGCCAGCCACTCCTGAGGAAAGCTTGCACTGGCTCCAGAAAAAAACAGGTTAAACAAGAACTGAGGCCCAAACACCACATTTACTGTCTAACAATAATGAACTGATCTTCACAGAAACATGGAATAATTCGAGTTGGAACGGACCTTAAAGCTCATCTAGTTCCAGCCCCTCTGCCATGAGCAGGGACATCTTCCACGAGGTGAGGCAGCTCAGGGCCCTGTACAAACCCCTTAACCAGCCATAACTTAGCAACTGCATTAAATAATGCAAATTTTATATTTAATAGGGAAATACTAGTATCATAGATGCCTGAAATCTTCAGAACTTCAGAAGAGGGACATAAACTGTCCAAGATACTCCAAACAAGGATACTCAGCCTTTAAAATATAAAGAGCACCATGTAAAGAGAAAGACAAGAAGGAAAACAGTACCTGTCAGCAAGGCTTTGATTGATTCTCTTCAGCTCCTCAGATGCAGCAGTTCTATGGCTTGACTCCAGCTGCTGTTTTAGGCTCTGTATCTCAGAGTCATAGTAAGCTCGTAGATCAGCAATGTGCCGAGCGTGTTTTTCCCTCAGGTTCTGCCTAATCCTATTTTCAATATAAGAATTAAAAAAAAATTCCAGCCATCCACATGATCATGCACTGCTGGATTCATTTGCACATAATGAACTCAGCATATAAATGTCTCTTACAAAACTCTATTTGCATTCAAGCTAAAGCAGAGGCAGCATTGTCATCTATGGCAGAGAAGTCTTCACATTAATAGAGGGAGATATTATGATTATGATATATAAATAATAGATACAAACACAATATAAAGCTTTATTTTTTAAAAACCCTCATATATAGAATAAATGCCCTGTCTGCTTGTCCATGTGCAAATCATCAGAGCTTCAACAGTGAATGGAGAATAATTATTTTAATTATTTTTCCTAAGCACAGTAAATTCTGTGCTTCCCCCATTTGATTCCAAAAAGGAAAACAACCCCCCACCCCAGAACTTTGAAATTCTCTGCCTAAATGAACTCCCTCACACAGCCTATGAGGGAAGGATGTATTTTTATTTTTATGTATAAAGAGGCATGACCAAGAGAACTCACATATTTTGTTTGGTTTACTACTATTGTTTCATTCCTTTCCTGAAGGTACCAAACTTCTGACTTTTAAAAAAAGAAAAGATTACTTACTTTGACATTACCACAGGATCTTCAACAGATGCCACTGAAAGGCTGTAATCTGGCAAACTGTTGTCAGCACACTGAGTAACAGAAGATGGAGTTAGAGTCAGTGTTTCTTCCTCCTCAGTGTTGACTGAATTATCATTGTCAGCATCCCTGTATGCCACTGGGAAGGGAGAGCTGGCCCTGTTTGCACTCTGGAATGGCTGATTTCTCCACAGGTCCAAGTGCACAGCTCTGCTGCTGCCAGGGTGTGTTGGAGAATCATCTAACTGAGATGAATGACTTGTCTGGGAAAAAGAGTCTGTGTCACAATGACCTGGAAATCCAGGCTCTGCCATGGAGTCTGGAGAGAAGGGAGTGGAGTCTTCAGGAGTACTGAGAAAACCTCGTCCCTGGTTCTGCTGGCCTGGTTTCATATGCAGGGTTGGGTCCAAGGTCAAGATCTAGGAAATAAGTTACAATGCTGAAAAAATTGTGATTTAACTACATTTACAAGAACAAAATTTAGCTAAAGACATCAGTAAACCACGTAACATATTGCAGGTATTATGTTGAATATTATTACAGTCATTTGGAAGTGACAAATAAAATGAAGGCATCTGTGACACTGAAATGACAATACAAATTCCCAACAATTGCAACTTGAGTTTCTAAGTTTCCATTAATAAATAAAGGACACATCCAAGATCTGTAACTTTCTAGAAAGCCTCTGAAATTCCAGTTATGCAACCTGCAGGACTATGATGTCTGTTTGTGTGTTGAAGCAATAACTTTGCAGGGTTACAAAAGCACTTCATCAATTACCTAAGCAACACAGTCACACAGCAGCCACCATTACTGGGTTATCTACAGGACTGAGAGCTGTATAAAGAAATAGATACAATAAAGAATCATTTCCACAACCTGTGCCTGTCCTGGTTCATGGGTGGAACGAACTTGTCTTGTGGGAAGCACTGGGAGAACCCTGCCACTGCAGTTCCACGTGCAGCTCAGCAGCTGCAGCCCCAGCAGCAGCAGATCTGTCCCTGCAGCATCCTCAAGGTTGTGCAGCAAAGGTGCTTCTCTGCTCAGGCTGTTCTTAGAGGTTCTTTCAAGCTGGATCCTTTCCCAAGCTGCTTCATCCTCAAACTGCTGTTCCAGCATAACACTGGAGGTGGCAGCAAGGGCCAAGCCATGTGAAACCAGCCCAATTTATCCTCAAGTGATAGGTGAAGTAAAGAAATTCATGTTACCTCTGGTGGGTGGCTTGGCTGGGAAGAAGGCATAAAACTCTGGTCTGGCATCTGCTTGTTTTCCCTTTGTCTTTTATGATAAATATCCTTCAGTGATGACAACTTCCTTTCATCAGCAGAAGACAACTTCAACAGGCAAAATTGCTACATTACTTTTTCTGAACACAATCCTCCACCCCCAGCAGAGAGAAACAAGTTCTGGGGTGGGTTTAGCTAATAAAGCAGCTCAGAACAGGCAGCTTTATTCAATGCACACAGCTAAAAAGGGTTTTTAACAAGGCACATACACCTTTAACATATTAGTTAGTCACTTCTCATCTCCTACACAGTTTTTTTTGAGTGACAAAAGGTCAGTAAATTCCAAGTGAGGTGAGTGGGGTACAGGAATAATGAAGAGCCAGGGTAGGAGAGACTGAGGTAACAGAAGAGTTCTCACAGAGAATGTAACTTCTGGAGGACTGGTTCTCTCCATCACAGGCAAACAGCAAAGACAAAAAAGCAACTACATGGCAGCTTTTAAACATTGTACAAAGTTTACCTGATCAGGTGATATTTTTGTGGAGAAAACACCAGGCAACTCACTTCTGAAATTCCCTGGTAAAGTGTGATACATCTCCCTTTCATCAAACTTCCAGTATGAAAGTCCTGATAAGAAAAAATACCAAAAGAAAATTAAAATTACAGATTTCAAGCTCATGGCTATAGAAAAGGAATCTAAAATCCATTAGTAAAATGTTATTTTGTCAGTAGCAAGAATGCTGTATTAGTTATTTGCAAGGATGTCATTAGAACATTTGTTACTGGGCCAGGAGTTACAAACATCTCAATGCAAAGCACAGGCAACAAAATCAGTCTCACATCATACAGCACCAGCAACAAAAGCTTTAAATCAGTTAAAACACACAGCTTTGGTGTTCAAGGGGCAAATCCTCATTTACCACTAAGTTATATTTCTAATGACTCCAGTGCAGCACTTAAAACTGGTACCACCCAAGGAATAATCTCAGGCAGCCACCTGATTTTACAAACTCTTCAGTTTGTGCAGCACTCTGCAGCATGCAAAAAGACAAACTACCAGGACTAAGAGGGATGGCACAAAAAGGAACAGACACAGCCTCAATCCCACTTCAATTTCTTAAATGTGTCCCTCTCTCAGTGGCTTGTGAAGAAGCAATAATTATACACAGTTTGCAGGGCTGCATCTCTGTGCCCCTGTTTGTTACTGAAATGAATCCACCCTGTTATAATCAAAATATGTGAATTAGTTGTCTGGCTTTGATTAAAAAAAAAAATAAAATCAATCCCCAAACCCATCCAAACACACCAACAAAGTCCTCTCACATACACCCCCAAAACTACAATGCCAAATCTTACCAAAACACAAAAAAATGCAACCCTCCCCCCCAAAATTAAAGAATAACCACATTATACACTGCATTATTTTGTTCTTATCTATTCACACAATTAAAGAATCATGCCTCTGGCTTACAGGAATTCTGCCTCTATTACCATGAACTCCTGTAATTACCACACCATTGATGCTAATATTTCATACTTTACAACGATATTAACAGTAATTCCATTATGAAACAGTTTTAAACACAAATTCAGCTTTGAAATGCTGAGAAATTTGGAAAAAAAATCCCAACTGCTGCATGTCCTACATCTGCCAGCAGTGATACACAGGAGCTGCCATCAGTTTGAAAACAGGAGCAAGAAGCAGAATTAATGCTATAGCAAAGCTTGTCAGTGCTTAAATCCTCCTCCTCACCTCCCTGAAGTTATTGGAGATGCATTCCAGTAAGAGTTTTAAAAATGAGAATTCAAAAGAAAGGGAATTTAGGTACAAGAAATTAACTCTACCTGAAGCTTCTGACACTATGGAATTTGGACTTTCCTTGGGTTGATTGAGGTAAAAAGTGTATGGTGGCAAAGCAGCATCAGTAAGGTTTGTCTAAAATTACAACAGAAAAACAAATTCAGAAGGAAAATCACATGGCAAGGAAAAGAAAAAGCAAGGGTATAATTTTTAAAAATAGCATGTAAGTGTTATTAATCTTTTTATGCAAAGAGATTAAATACAATTATACAGCATGATCCAAACCTACAGAATTTATATTGAGGGTAATCACAGCCAAAAGTGGAACTAAGCTAAGCCACATAATTAAACTGACATTTCCTAAGACATGTGCCTGTGTTTTTGTCCTGAGCAAAGTGGTTAATGCCTTAAGACACAAAGAGGCATCACCAGCTGAAATCAAAGATCCTTCAAAAATTACAGGGCACAATAAATTACTGTGACCTGAAGCCTCAGCTGAGAGTGTGGCCATTATCTCTACAAGGAGAGAACATGTGCCACTCAGGGAGGTGTTAAGACAAAAATTAACTAAATTAAGACAAAAATCAATAAAATAAGCCAAAATAGCTCAGTGCCTAAGTATGGAATGATCCAAGAAGTAAACTTTGCCCACACAAACTTTAAATATGTGAATGGGAACTCAAATGCTTAAAATGTGAAAGTGTATTCTGAATGAGAACATGCTGTAACTCTGAAAAAATACCAGTTACAAGAATAGCATTAGAAAAACATAATGAAATAAAAAGAGACTTACATTCTCAAGTGGTAATCTCTTCATTCTCTCATTTTCTTGCATAGAGTTCACACATACTTGATCTGCAGTTACTCTTTTTGGTTGGGTTTGTTTCAACTTTTGTGCCCATGATGTTAGAGATTTACTAGATGGTAAGAAACACACACAGACACCTTAAGGTATTTCCCCTAAATATATCTACAACAGCTTAAACACTGCAGATGCAGACCTGCATCATTCAGAAACATCAGGCTACATAAATAAATTTATCTATAAAGCAGCAGAACATCAAGAGGTTCCATTCAACTCTGACATATTCCCAGTGACCCCTAAGTTTTAATGAATGGGGATTGCCTATAATAAATTAACATATTTGAAAAGTTTATCACTTACATGGGTTTTTTTCCCCAAGCTGATGATTTTCATCAGCTTTATGTTCAAACTGCTAATTTTTAATTAACATATTTGGAAAGTTTATCACTTACCTGGCTTTTTTCCCACACTGATGATCTTCATCAGCTTTATGTTCAAACCCAGCGGGAAAAACTAAAATATCGCTCCTTGCCGATGAACGATTTTCCTCTGGTTTTTTTGCTAAAAGTTCTCTTTTATTTTGAACGCTGTCTGCATCACCCTGCAGCCCTGCTCCGTGGGGAGTTTGCTCCGTGCAGTCTGTGCCCCTGCTGTGGCCGGGCTGGGCAGGGCTCAGCTCGGAGGTGGACAGGGAGCCGTAGCCGCTGTTCATCGAGGCCTCGCTGCCCAAACATTCCTGCTGCACCTCACAAGCCTCGGGCTGGGTTTCCCCTTCGCTGGATCTCAGCTGGCTCACAAGGCTCTCCTGCTCCTCCAAAGCCTCCGAGCTCATCCCCATGAGGCTCGGGAGGGAGGGAAAGGTGTCCTGGGTGAGCTGGGCGGGCAAAGCTCGGCTCCTGCCCCAGGTGCTGCTCTGTAACCTCACCAGCTGCTTTATCTCATCCTGAATCAGCTGCACGGGGGGAAAAGGCACAAATCCCATGAGATCCTGCCACAAATCACATTCCTATTTTGATGCATCTTTGATTCACGTTATTAGTAGGAGATTTGGAGTAGTTATTCCATACAACTCCAAGTTTTCATGTGCAGACATCTCATGCATAAAGTAGATAAATACATACTGTGCATAACAGTAAAATGTCCATGGGAACAATCCTTAATTCCATGCAGTGAATTACGAGTCTCAATAGTCATTTATTCATGTAAAAAACATGCATGAATGTATTCACTAATTGCCCTCAGAACTCTAGTTACCTACCACCCAGTTAAAGAAATACAAACTATCCAGCTGTTTGGCTCAATCTAGGTTTGAAACACTTTTTCACTTGGATATACATTTTTAAAGATTGCAAGGATGCTTTAATGGAAGTATTAATCATTACTCTGTTATGAGAATAGGAATAATGTACCTCTGCAAGATTATGGCATAAAACTCGACTTCAAAAAACCCAATTTAGATATTATGCTGTAAGGTTCATATGGTACAAAGTTCTACCTTTTGATTGTTTTTGGTGTCTGATGGAGTGGAGCAAACCCATAACTGGATCACTACATTTAACAGGTCACTTATCCTTTGGTCTACAATGTCTGACAAGATTTATTTCAGTATATTAAATAAATTTTTTTAAAGTTTTACAGTTGTGCACTGGCAATACTGAAACAGCTCTGAGAAATAATTAATGCTTTTGCCAAGGGCTGTGGAGAGATTTCACATTTATGCCCGTGGCCAGCACTTCTGCAGAGTTCTATTGAGATTACTGAACTGCAGGAGCACACAACTCTTGCACATGACAAGGCAGAGCATAGAATTGTTTTCAAGAATATATTTCAAAGTAATTCCCTCAGGAAAGAAAGAAGAAAAAAACTTGCAATAATTTTAAGAACACGGAACTCATGTTTTTTCACAGAACTACAGTACATTACTCACATGTGAATAGCAACTGGAGAGCACAAATTGAACAAAAATGATTTATTCTCTCAAAGTAAGAAATAAAAAAGAAGACTTAATTTCAGAGGAACCTACATGTAATGCTAGTCAGGATCAAGCCTCAGAGTTTTGATTAACTTGCAATAGAACAAACAATTGAATTTCAGTTCAGCCTTTCTCTGCCAAAAATAACAAACAAACAAAAAACTTGGGATGAAGTTTCCTTCCACTACAAAGTTCTGTGTTCTGCTAATGATTTCAATCACGACTGCAGCAATCATTTGTATTTTAATTCTGTGATCCAGCTGTCAGGAAGGCAGGGAAGGGAGAACAGAAGGGAAAGAACAGAACTGGAGTGGGGAGAAAAAAGATCAGATTCACTGCTGACATTTAATCTTTATCATTAATACCCTGGGCAGGAAAAGTGAAAGGCTCCTCTTCCAATTAAATTGCATTTTTACTTCTTTTTGCATAGTCACAAATAACTGCAAGAAATGAAAAAAATGGGAAAAATAAGATGTGCTTTCTACAGGTTTTGGATTGTAATTTTGTTTTTAAAATCTCTTTGATAAAGTCTGATCTGGGGATGATCCACAGCTGGTGACAGCTTGTCCCTGGCACAGTTATTTTTCATTCTATAGATCACATATGCCAAGGACTGACCCCACTGATTCTAAAAGGAACTCAAGGTCTTTTTATCCCTGTTCTCACAAGGATGGAGATTTTTATAAGCACAGTTGGTCTTGAAACCCAGCATGGAGCAAACCTTATCTCTGAGTCATCTCAGTGCTCATGCAGCACCTCGCTTTCCTACCACAAAAAGTAGATTTTTATTGGTTTTGTGTCTTTTTATTACTCTCACTAGAATGTGTTGAGTTGCCCGTGTTTCAGTGTTTTCACTAGGTCACTGGCACACCAGTGTAAGTTTGGAATAGCTCCATCTATTTTATTTAATGCATTCACACAAGTCACTTATAACTGTTGATTTTGTTTTTAGTGTGGCAACCCATGCAGTGAGTGAGTCCCTGCTGGCACCACACCCTCAGCTCTTCCAGAGGTAGCCTTTCCTATTAAAAAAAGACAAAAACCAACAAAGCCAACACAATGGATTAGTAAAGACTATGATCAGCAACAAGTGAATCAAACCACTACAGTAAAAGGAAGGAAAAACAAGGGTAAGGAAACACAAAGATAACAAGATGGGAGGGAAGGGGGAAGTGGGGAGGTGAGGCAGGAGAAACAGGAGATAGGATAAAAGGACAGTACCTCTTGGAAATTCAGTTCAGGAACTGTTGATTACTACTAGTGTGGAGGGCATCAGGAAAGGGAAGGGAAAAACAGCAACCAAAATGATGAAGATATTAAGCATTATATATTTAAAGTATTACTGTCTGTTATATATACATACACATTTCTTCTGTTCTAATGGATAAATAGGGTTCAGCAAAAATATGAACCTTCACATGGGGTTAGGTGAAGGTTCATATTTTCATTCTTAGAAAGGAAACTGTTCAACTGAAGGTGAAATAGGTGTTCAGCTATTACAGTCATGGTTTTCCTGGGCTATATACTCTCTGGATGAGGGGATGATAAATTGTATAACATTTTCTTAATGAAAAGAAAGCTATATTGTCTCAAAATTAGAAATTATACAGTCCAACAGTTAATAAAACCCTTGTGCCTACAAAATCCAATTATCATGTGAGCATTCTGAACCAAATGAATAATTGAAAACAAATAATCCACAAATCACTCCTGAAAGGGTTCCTAACAGTTACTTTATTAGCCAAGGCTGTCTCAAATATGCATCCTTTAAACTCCAGTCATCCACTTCCATTAACTGCCCCTCTGCTTTGTTTTGGAGGAGTGTGGGGTTGGAGGGAGAAAAAAAATCATTCAGCCTTATCTAGCTCCATGAACAGTCATGACTTACTTGGATTTGATGGTGGAACTGCTCTTGCTGGGCATTTATTTGTTCCTGGCATTGTTTTTCTACCAGTCTCAGTAGCTGTAGCCACCTTGTCTATTAAATCACAAAGTAAAATAATTAAAGCACAGAAATATTGCACCTCTTAGCTTTTTTCTCTGGTTACAGATAGTTTTGCAATCCTATCCTTGGGTGCTGACATAATACAAAGTTGAGTAACAGCACTGTGGTTGCCCACCCCACAGTACATTCAGCCCCCACCATGCCAATCAATGGAAACTAAAAGTAGGAACAGCAGCCAGCAAAGAACAGTCAAATTCTGGAAAGGTTGATTCCAGTTCCATTAATTATAGGCAATTCTAAAATTGAGAATTAAACATCCACTTCACTAAGAAACTCCTCCCCTCAGCAATCCATGATTGGCCATGATGCATAATTATGTCACGGAAATGAAGAGATAATTTTTTTTAAAAAATCAAATATAAAGCATTCCTGAAACATGGCAAATCTGATGTTTAAAAAGCATTTTATGCTAATGTTTATGGAGCCTGGTGCTTGAAGCACAGGACACGGGACACAGACATCAATATTCTGTTCCTGGAGGTGTTAAAGAGAACCCAAATTAAGCATCTGTCAACACACACTTGGATGGATCCCAGCCAGGAAGCTCAAAAATCTGCAAGAACAAGGCCAGGGTGTGGAAAACTGATGTTCCTTATGTTGACTAAAAATAATAATAAAACTTAAAATACAAAAGGACAAAAAGCATTCAAAAAAGTGTTTGGGATAATTAGTTCATTGAAACCACATCATTATTTTTGCATTGGTTTAAATCTGGAAACAAACTAATCACCTACACATCTTTATAAATGGATTATATAAATAAGTGAAGCAAAACAGAACCATTTTTAGAAAAAAAAATTTTAATTTCTAGAATCACTTCAGATCAGTCTGATGTGATACAGTTTTAATGGTTTAAATTTTGCAGTTCAAAAACTTGCTATCTTTATTGTAACTTTGGGAAAAAAAGTTCAGATCCACATTATAAAATACTGAGAGATAAAGATAATTTGTATTTGTAAAACACTAAGATAAAATTGCAGTAAAATCCAGGCAGGTGATGAGTTAATTTATTGTAAAAGGATCTGTCCCATCATTAAGAATAAACACAGATCTTGCTGCTGAACTGTATCATTAGGTTTGTCTTCCAAAATGCAAAGTAAATACATTATTACCACTTTTTAAAAATCAACTTTAATATCAAATACCTCACAGTTCCTCACAATGTCCAAGTCAGCATGTCCAATGTTCTGGATATCCTGCATAAAGGAGGCAAGCAGCTCAACAGAACCAGGCTTTAATGAGGACCTGGTATTCCCTGAGTAACCAGAAACTCCATTGGGACTGGATGAAGGACTTCTAGTGAAATACAAGGAAAAACAATTCAATTATTTATTGTGTCAGGTGTGCAACACAGTGGCCCAAACAATACCCTACATATGCCAGACTGCCAGAAGAGAATGATACATTCAATTTCCATTAGGACTTTCATCATGTTGAAATAAAAATTTCACCTTAATACCAATATTACTGTGAGGCATGCTAACCAAGCAGAACCAAAATAATAAAAATATTTGTTATTGACCCCTTCAATGCATTACCTGTTAGAATTCAAGTTACAGACAGAGCTGTGGCTGTTTCTGACATCAGAGTCTGCAGAGGACAAAGGGGTTTCTTGTACAGAATTCACCACATCGCAGTTTTCCATATCTTAGTCCCAAGTATGACATTACCCTGAAAACAGAGAGAAATAAGCATCACTCTTTCTCTTAAAAAAAAATGGCCTTTACTGTGTGAAGAAATAGAATTGGAATTGAAGAGGCAGTTGCTTCTGCCAAACCACCCCAGAAGGTGCAAATATTCCACAGCCAGGCTCCCTCCCTTCTGCTGTGCCACCCCTGCAAACAGGTGCTGCTCAGTCAGCCTTGTGCCTGCTGGGCCTCCCACAAGTCCAAGAGATTCCTAACACATCCAGACTGAGCTGGAAAGGATGTCTGAATGCAAAACATTCCAGCTAAAACCGTGTTGAAGGGGTCTGATGGGTTGTTTTTTTTAAATCTGGGGCTCCACACACCATGTGCAAGGTGTGAAATCTCCTGTTATTGATGTATTTAGATGTGATTGAGAACTGACAGACTGGGGTTGATCAATTCTGCCATTTCTGTGTGTAATATTTGGCTTCCTTTTTTCACAGATCACTTGCTTCATTGCTATTATGTAACATTAAATCAGAAAGCTTTGAAAATGCTTTGAGCTACATCTCTGACCAATTAATAAAACAACAAAAAAAAGGAGTCAAACAGGAATCCCACAGTGGTTGAAACATCAGCTGGTTAACTGAAAGCATCATAAATAAATAAATACAGAATACTTGGGCCACAGTCTTACAGCACTCAAAGCATGCTGGCTGTAGAGAGACTAAAATATTCTTCCAGTTTGCACACTTTCACTAAGAAAACCCTTGAAATACATTAATTAATCAGTTCTTACATAGGGCTTATTTCAGCATGTTCTATACCCTGGTGAATTCAGCCTGTGTTCTAACACTGAAGAAAAACCTTATGATCATTTCAGGGATGGAGAGCAAAAAGAGACATTAAGAAATAACATCTTGGTAGTCTGATAATGCCAAGAATAAATTCCTGCTGCCTTAAAAATGCATAACACCTCCAAAGCACGACCATTCCTCGTTACAGGGCTGATGGGTTTTACAGATTCAAGTTTTTATTATTTACAAGTACATAGAGATACATCTCTAACAGAAGTATAAAATATTTTCACCAGAAGGAAACTAATGGACAACTGCCCTATTTTCCCCTGTTTTACTGGAGCCTGCTTGGCTTTAGCAGAAATGTTTTTTGGGTACTCACTCACTATCTCCTCTGGGTAGGGCTGAAAATGCCAGAATTGGAAGGAAGTTACCACAGACACACACATCCCTCCGGCAGGGCTTCTTGGGATAAAGAAAAGAAGAAGAAAAACACGGCTTTCTCCTTTTTCTAGAGATCAGAAGCCTGCAAAACTTGGAGGTTATCAGGCTGCCGACAGCTAAAGCTGAGGCTGGGAGTGTCACTGGAGCAGTGGATGGGGGCTGCACCAGTCACCCCCGAATCCCCAGGATGGAATCATGGGTGGCCTATCTCAGCAGCACAGCAAATGGGTGGGACTTAGCTGTGACACAGGCTCGTTTCATAACCTCATTAGAAGTCTGTTCTCGATAAAAAAATATATTAGCGAGCTGTAACTGTGCTGCGGGAGCGCTGTCATCCACCGATCCCACAGCGCAGCGCGGTCCTTATACGGCCACGTAGCTGCAGGAACGGGCACGGTTGGGAAAAAAACAAGCTGCGAGGTTGTTTTTAACTCAGAAATATCGGCGCTGATTTCGGTGCAAACGCCGGCGCCAGCGCAGACACACAGCCCGTGAGGTTCTGCATCGCTTCCTGAGCCAGACCCGATTCCTTCCCATCCCTCGCAGATCCCTAAGGGGTGACAGGGCGCTTCGGTCCCCCCCTGCCGCCAGGCCCCCATCTCCCCACGGACCTTGAGGGACCCCCTGAAGGCACAACGAGTCCCGGGGTCGCAGCGCCCCTGGCTGTCCTCAGGAGCCACCCGGGCCTCAAGGGCTCAGCCCCCGCAGGGACCCCTCTCGCCACGTCTGCACCCTCGGGGCCGCCTCCCGCCAGTTCGTAACCCCCTCCCCGGCTCCGTGTGCGACCCGCCCGCTCACAAGTGCCGCGCTCCCCGCCGCTGTCCCCCAGGCCCCTCACATGTCACCCCTCACTCGGCGCGGCCCCTCCAGCTCCCGTCCCTCCACCAGCGCCCCCTCAGCGGCTCCGCCACCCCGCCCCGTTCAGGTCAAGCCCCGCCCCCGCGCTCTCATTGGGCGGCAACTCCTCGCACTCCGCGATGTTGACAGCGCCGCAGCCTCCGATTGGCTGCAACCCCCGCCACTCTGCCGGGAAATGGGCGGAGCGCCGGGGGCGGCCTCGCGGCTCCGGGACCGGACCCGAGGACCCGGCCAAGCGCAGCGGCGCTGCCCCCGCCGGCTGCCCGCGGGCGCGCTCGGTGCATACCCGCATCGCTGGGAGCGCACGGAGCCCGGCAGCCGCCTCCTCCCGCGGCCGTGAGGCGACGAACAGGCGCGGCCCTGCGCCGCCCGCCCGGCGAGTGGCGGCCGAGAGTTTCGAACCCGGGGACGGGGGTAGAGGGCGCTCCGCACTGAGCCCGGCCCCGTGATTGGCCGCCTCGAGCGCGCGCCAGCCCGCGCCTCCCGCGCTGATTCGCTGCGCGGCAAAGCCCGCGGGCCGCCGCCACGGGATTGGCGCGCGCCGCCGCGCCGTTCACAGAGAGAGCCGATTGGAGGGCGAGCGGGACCCCGCCCCCTTCGCGCAGCGATTGGCTGCCTCACATGCCAATCAGCCCGGTAGCACCGCCCTCTCCACAGCGTGCGCACGCGCGGTGCGGGAAAGCTGGCGGAGGTGAGCGGGGCTGGTGGGGACCGAGTGGGGCCGGACGGTCGGGCGAGGGTCCGGGCTCGGTTCTCGGCTTCCCCCGGGCCGCTCCGCCCCGCTGGGAGCCGCGCTCCGAGCCTGACCCCAGCCCGCAGGGCTGCCGCCAGCCGCGGGGGGCCGCGGCGGGGCGCGGCGCTGAGGGAAATTGAGTAAATTCCCGGTATCTTCTGTGTTCACTCCTGCTTTACAGTTGTGGCGAACAGCTGGAATAGGCTGAGCGGGATCGTGATTTTTTTAACCTTATAAAGAGCTTCCAGTTTCCTGATTTCAAAACGGGCTTCTGTAAGTGGGTGGAGCTGTATAAAACGTGTTAAATAAAGGCTCGTTCAGAACTGCTCGTTTTTCTGCATGTATTCTTCATTTTACAATGTTCCTAACTTCTGTAGCAGCTGCCAAGAAAAGCTTTCTTTTACTTATTTTTTAATTTCAACAGTTACGTTCAAATTTTCTGTTTATTGCCGAGTGGCACTTCGCACACTGAAGTATTTTCTTCTAAGTCAAATAAAATATTTCAAACCTAACACTGTTTTAATTGCTTACCTAATGCCCTGCTGAAGACTGACACTGGACAGGAGTAGGAGCTGACATTCCTCATTATCCATGAGGAAAATGCACACTTCCAGGCATACCTTTGTGCTTTTGTTTATAATCTTGTTAATACCTTGACCTGAGAAAAATCAGGTTCCCAGTGAGACTGTACAGGTCAGGCTGCAAGGCTGAAATAACCTCTTTTCCCTCTGTTGTTTTGGGTTTTTTTTCATTTGTTTAGTGTTTTCCAAGTGTTGGCAGGAGTATTCTTTTATTTACTGTTTTCCAGATCCTTTGAAAATATTTTAAGAAACACAATTACATTGAGAACCAAAATTCTATTCAGCATGGCCAATATTTCAAAGCAAATGCCTGTGAAACCAGCTCAGATAACCCTGAAAATGAACCTGAATATTGAAATACTGCTCAATATGTGCAGCTAAATTAGCTCACCTTAAAACAAGGATTCTCATGGTAAACTCCACTCTCCCATTCCATTCCAGGTTTTGTTCCAGAGAAGCTGTGTCCTCGTTTCTGCATGAATGTTCCAAGTTTATTTCACTTTGCATTCGTACTGAGAGGGGTGCAAACACCATCATGGACACAGTGGATTTTGAGGAAGCAGCAGCTCTCTCTGCCCAGTGTTCCCTTGCTTCAGGCAGCAAGGAAAAGGAACTCTTTGAATCTCCTTGAACTAAGCGAGGCAGAATTAGAAGAACAGTTTGTAAGAGGTGATGGTCCAGGAGGTCAAGCCACAAATAAAACAAACAACTGTGTTGTCCTGAAGCATGTTCCATCTGGGATTGTAGTGAAGGTAATTGTGTTTTATTCTGAGCCGCAAATTGCATCAGGACTTTCAAGTCTGCTTTCAGAATAAAGCATAATCACAGTGCAGATGGCATGGAGGAAAAGTATATATATATATATATATATGTGTGTGTATATAAATATATATATATATTGTAAAGAGTCTCAGCAAGAAGCAGTCTTGGCTGTCAGCAGATAAATAAACTTGGGGTCAGAGCTGCTTTTCCTGGCTTTGCCACTACAGTTTTGTAGTTTTCAATTAAATGAATCTTCATTGTAGCTGCTGTTTGGTGGCAGCTGTCACTTTCCTGTCCCTCATGTGAGTTAGAATCTCTTCCTTAGCAAGTTGATCACACTCACTCTGCAGATCCTTTCTAAGCATTTCTCCCACCTACTTCTTGTGGATTAATACCTTGAAATTAATCTTTGCTTCCTGTCACAAGGGGAAGACACAGTTAAGTTAAACTCAAGCAGCTTTCCAAGGTAAGATGGGAAGCATTAAAGATTAATGCAAAAGCCAGTCTGATGATTTACAGTAGCAAATAATCATTAAAATATATCATCTGAATTTAAAAGTTGCAGCTGTTATTGATGGGAGGATGCTCTTGGCTTGGGGAGGAGGGGATTTTCTTTACTGTAACAGTAGGAATATATAGACTGAAAAGGAAAGGTGAAGAATGAGCAGGTTAAAGTTTCAGTAAAAATGTCTTTTGTATTTCTTCAGTGTCATCAGACAAGATCATTGGAGAAGAACCGAAAGATTGCCAGAGAAATCCTGCAGGAAAAGGTTGACCTTTTCTACAAAGGTGAAGACAGTGATGTTTTTAAAGAGAAGAAAGCATCAGAGAAGCAAAAGCAGGAGAAAAAAAGAAGAGCAAAGGAAAACCTAGAAAGGAAAAAGCTTTTTAAAGAGATGCAACAATTGGATAAGGAATAAACATGTGAAATACTGACTTGCCCTGGCAGGGTAAGAGAATTGTTTGTCATTAGACCCAAGCAGTTTTCCAACTAACAAATGATGCAGGGCTTCATAAGCAGAGCTGAAACCCCAGTGCTGACCTGCTGTTCCTGTAAAGCTGAGGAGATAAAAGCACTCATGTACTCCTGCTTCTCCCTGCCATCATCTCATTAATCACATTTAGCAATCAGTTTTTCTGCCAAGTTCAGGAGATAAAGGAACCCTTGTTAAAGAGGAGCTATAAGCTTTCCACCATTGTTAGCACAGACCTAAAAAAAAAAAAAAAAAAAAGAAATCAATAGGTTTCTTTCTGTGCAGATGACACCTTGGGCTGCTTGGTGGGAGCTCCAGCACAGGAGAACAGCACTAAAAGGTTCTCACTTCCCATCCTGCCTTCAGTGGCATAAATCCTTTACAAACTGTGAGCAGGGTTGGGTGCTGGTTGTGATGGTGTGAACTGAGCTGCTGATGGCAGAGACACCAGTCACTGGTTCAGATCTGTCAGCTGAACAAATGCTCTGTCCTACTCAGCTCTGAATAAAGTTTAACCAGCATCTTTCTAGACCTTACCTGGAGTGGTGCTGAGCACTGGGGCACAGGGAGGGCCCTCCTGCTCTGAATAAAGTTTAACCAGCAGCTTTCCAGACCTTACCTGGAGTGGTGCTGAGCACTGGGGCACAGGGAGGGCCCTCCTGCTCTGAATAAAGTTTAACCAGCAGCTTTCCAGACCTTACCTGGAGTGGTGCTGAGCACTGGGGCACAGGGAGGGCCCTCCTGCAGGTGAGGGGTGGTCACTCATGGCCCTCCAGTTCAGGGGTAAAACTGAGTCATTACAGATAAAAAATTACCTGAGTTTGAAGCTGCCTCCCAAGGCAGCAGAGTCCAGTTCATCCAAGCTGTGAATTAATTAATTAGAGTTGTTTATTATGTTTATGCTGTGCTGCAGTTCAGCTCAGCCATGTTGGGACCTTCACTCATTTTGACAGTTTCCCATTTTATAGGAACAAATGCAGCTGTGTTTCCTTTGTCACCATTATTCCTGAAGTACATTTTTCCTGGTTTTATCCTGTTAACAACTCCAGCAACTTAACCAGAACTCTTTCCTTTTTGGACAGCACCCACACCAGCTGCTACAATGTTTTGGCCTTCAACAGAGACACAAAGCCAGAGTGTGGATTTTGAAGGCAGCAGAAGACTTCTAAAACTTCACCTCCTTGTGCCAGAGACCAGCTGTACCCTGTGCCATGGATGGAGTGCTCCAGCAATCTGCAATCCCCTTCCCTTGTCCTTTCCCAAACTCCTGCATGAAGGTTAAATCTTTATCTGTTGACAGTTCTTGCTCCTGGAGTATGAATCTGATTAAAGTGACTGTACATAGTTTTAATACAAAGTGTTAATGAAAATAAGCTTTATTACGTCAAGTAATAAATACATACAAAGATGCAAATAACAGTTTTAGTAATTTATCCAGAATGTTCCTTTTTCTTTTTTTTTTCTTGCAAACTTTAAACTGAAATCTCCAGCCTTAATGTAGAAATTAGCTTTCCAGGACCTTGTTATTATTTAATAGGTTTCCCTATTTTCCATATAGCTCATGCACTTTAAGTGGACTTCAAAGCACTAACAGTCATGCAAATGTTTATGCAAAATGAACAAAAAAAAGGCAAAATAAGAGAAGGGGAAGGTTATTTCTAAGCAGGGTCTATGCTGTATGACAAATTGTGACTTAGCAGACTACTAGGTACAGCATGCTATTCTGCATTTATTAAAAAAAAATCCTTAGAGCTTATGTCAAACTTTGAAAGATTGACGTTTTGGGGATAAGTGAACATAGTCAAAGGAAAAAAAAAACAGAATGAGGCTGTGGCTGGATAAGAAGAGAACTGAAATATAGCCTGGGAGAGAAAGAGCATTCCTCTGCATGCACTTCAGTTTCCATGTTTTAGAAACATTTTAGGGAGTTTTAACGTCTTTAGAAAATGCAAACCCTCAGTAAGTTGAAAAAATCCTTGGGTTTTTTTTTTTTCATTCTTAACTGTACATTTTTGCAAGGGCAAAACAAGAACGGTAAAACATTCAAAATAAAGGAGTTTGTCTGAATGTTTCAAGAGTCAAAAAGAATAAGTGTTACTTTTTCTTCATGAAGAGATGGGAAGAAAACCTTGCAGCTGGGCCAGTGGGCTTGCTAGGATCTTGCATTTCGTTCCGTCTCGGCCAGGCATTCCCGAACTAATCCTCGAGCATGGATAATGCCTGCAAAAGAATTGAAGGTGTTTTAAATCATCCCATTCAGGCCACCACACTTGCAGTGACAGTCCACAGAAAGGTTTATGTATTTCTGTCCCCAGTTGCCAAGGCTACCACAGAAGGCCCCAGCCAAGGGGGACAGCCCTCGCTTCCCAAACATCAGCTGCCACTAAACAAGTCTGCATTATAAATTGAAAAGGGACTAAACCAGGAATCAGAACACAGTAAGATTTGTAAGTCTGCAGTGGCAGGTAGATCTTAATGTGCAGTGTGGGTCTCCTTAAAATCAAAGATTTAAGGGTGAAAAAAAAAAATCTTACCTAGCGGTGAGTTATTTTGCTAGTGGAATGAAACAAATTACAAAGTTATTTGGGGAGTCATTTTAGCAAGCTCTTAATGCCTTGGGATAGTTCTTCTCTGGGAGGAAGCATCAAAATCCAAGCCATCATGATATTGTTCAAAGACAAGTTGTGTCTCTCATAAAAATAAGAGATTTTTTTTTTGTGGTGTGTGCAGAAAGTTACCTCCTAACACTGGCTCAGCTCCCAGTGCAAATCATCACCACTTTACATGCTGCCTTGTCTACCCTCATCTGATAGACATAATGTGGAATTTTCCACCACAAGTCCTGTTGCCTTGAGTTCCAGCAATCTGGACCTTGGTTCATAATCCTGGAACTAAATGTAGATTCATGCTCATGGAGCAGCTGAAAGAACAGAGCTTGAGATAGATGTTAAAAGCAGAGATGGACAGATTTTTCTACAACAAAGGTTTGTATTTTGCTGACCAGGCAAGACAGAAGGTGATTTCTCTGCTCAGTCATGCCCCTGAACAAGGTGGGGAAAGGGCAGTAAGGCAAGAGATGGGGGTTAATCTCTGGAGATAATGATTTCTGTTTCTAGAAGTCTGCTAGCCCAGATCACAGCAGCAGCCCACGGACCTGGCAGGACTTGATGA
Source organism: Acrocephalus scirpaceus scirpaceus (assembly GCA_910950805.1). Taxonomy (NCBI): domain Eukaryota; kingdom Metazoa; phylum Chordata; class Aves; order Passeriformes; family Sylviidae; genus Acrocephalus; species Acrocephalus scirpaceus. Next base: position 11,599,663 of record OU383788.1, read on the forward strand.
GTGCAAGGCTTAGCAGAGGGTTAAACTGCCAGGGATGAGGAAAGCTGCAGCTGTGGGATGCAGAAACATGAACTCAAGGCAGTGTGTTAGACCTGGACCTGGTGGCAGGATGCCCAGTTCATGCAGCAGAACTACTCTGAATAATGTAGAGCACTGGGAATTTGGCCAGTTTTAGAGGTCAGTAGCCTCTGTGCTCAGGAGCGGGTGGAGCTGGGGACAGGGACTTTATTCAGGGATAACCTCCACGGCCATGGAGGCAGCAGTCACGTGGTTACCCTCAATAATTTCTGCTCTCACCCTTGCACATGCTCCTTCAGCCACCAGGCTCCCAAAATGGAAAGAGAGGTACCTTTGTGACCAAAAGATGGCAGCAAAAAGTATTTATTTAGGGTTTTGTGCAACACTGGCAAGTCACAGTGGCAGCATTGTATCTTAAACCTACACGTTGTTGCAAGAGGCAGCAAAGCAACTTTTTCCTCACTGAAGGAAATTATCCAGTCCAGAGAATGTCTGCATCTCTCCCAGACTCTCTCAAGCTGTCCCCATTAGCCTGTTGCCATTCATGATCTATTAATTCTGACTCAGGCAATGCAATAAAGAGAGACTCCAGCAACATCGATTTTAGCTGGGCCAGATTCCACTTACCACTCATCAGCAGACTTTATTGCATCCTTTCCCAGAACAGCTACTAGTCATTTTATTGCATGTCATGGCAGATATATTACTCTTCCATAATGGTTGAGCCTTAAATAAAGCTTTGTAGTCTCGGGTACATGTAAGGGGGATTTGCAAGGTGCTGAAGTTAGTCTGTTACAATAACATTCTCATTCTGGGTTTGAATGCATGAGCCAATCTCAGCACAAGGACCACAGGAAAAGAGGAAAAAGTGACCATGTCATGCTAGAGAAGGAGAGGAGTGCCAATACAACTGTTGTCTGTGGCCTTTCAGGGTCATTTCAGGAGCTGGAGCAGAGGAATGTCCCAGTGCTCCTTCAGAAATATCCCTGCACGTCCCCTGCAGAGGACAATGTCAGGCTGATGTCAGCGGTGGGGCATGCAGGGGTTCCTTTTACACTGCAAGGAAAGGGTGTTTATTACCCCTTTTAGCTGACAAAGCAAAGCTGGAGACACTCATCAGCCAGCCCTAAAAGCTGCTCTGTCCCTTACTAGTGGATTTTAATGACATGCACTTGACAGGAGGTAAGGGAGCTTAAGCAGCCCCACTCTCCTCTCCACAGAGTTCTGTTCATGTTTGAGATCTCAGCCTGAACAGCCTTCCCTAACTCCTTTTTGGTTTGGTTTTTTTGAGGGGTTGTTGTTTGCTGGGGTTTTTTTGGGGGTTTTTTTGTTTTGTTGTTTTGTTTTGGGGTTTTTTGTACCTCTTTTCACCACCAGCCTCAGTGAGAACTACCACAGTGTTGTATTTCTTTAGGCAAAATGCACTTCAGTGAAGATTACTGGGTCAAGCAGATGGGAGATGTGTATGAGATGTAAAAAATGCTTGGCTGTGGATTTTGGGGAGTGGGGAGAAAAGGGAATTGAAAGGGCAAGTAAATCACCAGGAGCCTGAAAGAATGTATCCAGAGAGGTTCTGCAGTAAGATTGGAATTATTACCTGAAACTCCCTGTATGCACATGAGACACATTTTGTCACTGTTTATCTATCAAATGCTGCTGGGACAGAGCATCCCAAGGTTTCAGTTCAGGTTAATACCCCACTGTCAAGAGGAGCTCAAGTTGTCTTTTCTCAAAGGAAACAGTTGTCATCAAGCTGTATACAAGTAGTCAGAGCACAAAGTGGATGGGAAACGATTATTTTTAAAAATAAGTTTTAAAGTTACCTCTTTTTAGCCTCTCCATGGCACTTTTACTCCCAGCATATGTAGGTCTAATCTCTTTTCCTAATTCTTCTATGATAGCTAGAAGTTCTGCATATTTGCTCTGTGGTACTTGACTGCTGCTGGTGCCCTGTAGTTGAAAGTAGATTAATCTCAGTCAAATACTGTAAAAAACAAAACAATTACAAGAAACAGCAAGTGGAAGTTTATGGACGACCAGATATAGTCCTGTAAAACACTTTTTAAAATGTCAGGATTATTATATAAACATGATTTTTTCTTTTAATTGCTGCTACAGTTGGACACAATGCTAGCTGCCCTTCAAGAATTGGGATCAACTGTGAGGATGCAGCTGCAAGCCTTGGACTTTGGGTGAAGCAGAAGTTAAAACAGTCCTGCAAAACCAGCAAACTGGGAACTGCTTATTTAACCTTGTTTCTGATTTTTCAGTGTTTCAGTGTATATTTTGTGGAGAAGTTAGCCAGGTAAGGAGATTGAGTATATAAAAGTATAGAAATATTGGGGTTTTAACAAATAACTTTAAAATATATAATTCAAGACATTTCTCTGTGACTCAGACAGGATGGGACTAGCAGTTAATTAGGAACCAACCTCCCTCAGCTTAGCCTAATTTGATCCCCAGACATGTGCGAGGAAGCAGTCTGCCATTTGGGTTTGATTTCAGACCTTGGTGGGAGGGAGGAACACCTCAGATTACAGGCCACAATCCCTGCTACTATGCAAACGTAGGGTCAGTGATCTGATTAAAGGAAAATAAGCAGAGCTGTACCTGCATCCCTTGTGTGTAGCCTAGAGATGGGGGGCCGTAGTCGTTTATGAGCTGTCTGTATTGTGCCGATGTTGCCATACTTGTGGAGGGAGAGTGAACACTCCCAGCTGCAGAGAGAAAAGAGAAAAAAATCCAAAAAACGTTTATTATCTAAAGATTAATTAGTCTGTTACATTGGGACACAATTTAATCACTTGTTCCTAAAGCTGTGACCTCTCACCTCTGTCTAAGATCACTAATGACATTTCTGAGCGTCGCTGCTAGGAAGAGAATGGCTGAATTAATGCTTTTCTCATGTTTGATGAACACTTGGAAATAGCACAGCCTGCAGCATTATCAGTGCAAATTGTTTGCCTAAAAGTGAAGCAGAGTGTAGCATGACAGGTTGTTCTGCCTAGACAAACTGTAAGTATTAAGGAGCCCTATTTTTGCATATATACATTCCACACAGATGAGTCTAATGTGCTGTGCTATTTTTACTTTTTCAGTGCAAGTTATCTGAAAGTAATTTTGCAACACAAAGTGTCATCACATGGTCAAAGCAAGTTACTCTCAGTACTATTTTCAGCCAATGCCAAAACTATTCCTAGGGAACAGTCGAGGTACATCAGATCTGCTGCTCATTGTGTGACATGGGAGAAGTGCTACCATTATTCCTCTTTGTGTGATATCAAACATTTTTAGCCAGTCAAATTGTGCTGCATAAGTAGATCAAAGGGAAAATAACATCACTTTGTGTTATGGTTACTTCTTCTAAAGTTATAAAAGATTATATTCGCATCTAATGAGTTTTGAGTCAGTTACGAGCTCCAGAAACAGACTCTAATGTCATCACTGACAAACTGCTCCAGAAATGAGCAATCAAAACACTCTCTCCCCCTTGTCCCATAATAGTAAGAATTTAGGTTTGAGAAACAACTGCTAGATTTTTTTTAAGGGGCTTAGTTACACTGCCCACTTCACAAATGTGCTAAAAAACCTGCTGGTGATGCACTTGGGAGCAAAGGAGCATCACACCACTGAACTTCTTCACTCTTGCAGCTCAAGTGCCCTTGCATCCATGGATGCTGCTGTCTTTGCCTGTAGGCACAGACACAGACTGCCTGCTGTCTGGAAATATCTCCCCCCTTACAAACTCCTTTGCTGAAAATTCCCAACTGTCTTTCATAGGAGGAACAGATCTCATTTACCAGCCTTCATTTAAATCTAAATTAAACTGATGCTAAAAGTCACTGGGGCTCAGAACTGTGTAAATCTCTAGCTTTGTTTTAAAGTTGCAAATGATTTTGTTCCTATTTTCCCCTCTCTACAAAAAGAAAGGGCCAGCAGTTACTCTGTCAAAAGCTCTGCTGAACATAGTGGAACAGACTCTTGTCCTCAGATGGGAAGTCTCACTTCAGAGTTATCACAGGATATCACTTGTTACAAGAAGAGAGCATGTTCTTAATTTTTACTAGTTAACCAGATGTGAAATCCCAAAAAGGCAAATAGGGCTGGTCACTAGGTCACCATAAAAAAAATAAAAATAAAAATAAATAAAAAAAAAATAAGCAAAGCTTTTCTTTGTCTTTAACAAAGCTGCTAAATATTATGTGATTACAACCTGCAGTTTCATCACTGAGGTTTCACATGGAGCTAATTTTGCTTAAGCATAGTAACCCCCCCCAAAAAAAAACCCAACACACCCATAGAGTAGAGCACTGTAGGAACAGCACAGTTGTCAGCTAATCTCTCAATTAGTTTTTCACATTATCAGCTCAAAATACATCCACAAGTGTAAGATTTCTCTCTGTGAAACTCAGTTTTTCAAGTCCAGATGACTGAATTTCAACAATTACTAAACATGACACAACAGCAAACCACATCTTTTTTTCCAAGGACTTCAAAATGCTTTAAAAACATTAACGAGCCCCTTGTGCTGCAAGGTAAGAAGGTTTAATTACCTCAATTAAGCAGAGAAAGGCTTAAGTGATTTTTCCTCACGTACAATAAAACAAAAGGCCCATCCTGCAAAGACTTGTCTCTGAACTGTTGTTGCAAGCAGTCACATACAGGAGCTCCAAACTGGATGTGAATAAGGCAAGGATTGATGACCAGGCTCAAGAATGCTGCTCTACCCACTGAGCAAAACTGAGCTGCAGCTATGCAAAACTTAGAGCAACTTATTGATGGGTTGATGATAACATATTGGTGAAGGGTATCAGGAAATGGTGGGCATTGGAACAGGCTCCCCAAGAAAGTGGTCACAGCACTAAGCCTGGTTTCAGGAAACATTGGATAAAGCTCTCAGGCACATGCTGTGAGTCTCAGGGTGTCCCGAGTGTTGGCCACGATGGTTCTGATGGGTCCCTTCCAACTCAGCATACTCTGTGCTATCACAGCACAGACAATTTAGCGATTGTTCCACATTCTGTTAATTTAAGCAATGACACACACTTTCACTCTGCGGGAGATAACACAGCAGGGTATGTCTAGATAGCAGAGAAAAACTCTCCTAAAAAAGCGAGGTGCCAAAGAGTTGGATCCGCATCCAGGGGCTGGCCAAGAAAAGTTTCACAGTGGGAACAGCACAGGAGCTTGACCCCAGCTGTGAGTGGGTGACAGCGAGGGACAAAAGCAAGCGGGGACTTGGAGGAGGCTGGGGCGGGATGCGCGGAGCAGCCGTGGCCGGGGCGCTGCAGAAACGCGCTGCAGACACTAGAGGCCATCGCTGAGTGCGCCGGGCCCTGCCAAGTGACAGAGCGTGGTAACCATGGTGAGTTTACCCGTTTCTTTGCAGTCTGCATCAAAAATGTAATAAGACATAATGCCATGCGCCGACCACTTTATCAGCAGCAGCAGCAGGCCCGGAGAACAAAGGAAAGGATTTGGCTTGGCCGCGGTACCAGCCTCCATACATCCATGTCAGAAGTTGTGCCAGTCAAACTCAGCTGGAGGGAGGGGGGGAAAAAAGGAAAAATCCTTGGTTTCACCTCAATTTAAAATGATGCCATCACGAAAATGAAATTAATTGTGGGGGGGTATTAGTATCTCACAGGGCAACAAACCTCGAGCTTTTTGACCTATCACTTTGTATGTTAATCTCGAGGAGAAGCCTTGGGTCTTGGATGACTATTACTCAATTAACCCAAAATTCATCTGCATGTCTGAACAGCCTGTGTATGTCAGATTTAAAAAAAAAAAAAAATCAGCAGATATTGCTATTATAGTTAGAAATTAGGCCAGGAAGTCTCACAGTCAATACCCAGTCAAAAATCGGTGTGATGATTAGGTATTCACTAGAGAGAAAAAAGGAGGGGGGATCTAAATTGAGGCTTGCTCTCTCTAACGTTAAAATGACAATGGAGACAGTTTAGAACTGACAGAATCAAAAAGGGAGTGTGCTTGGTACTGAATTTCAGTGGCACCCTGCAACACATCCCAAATTCTCTTAGTGCTTGCTGTTGTTTAAAACCTAAATTAATACAAACACTTTCCTCCCTTCACTTTCCCAATTAAATGTACACAAAACCTTGTAGATCCCCACTTATTCTAGTGCAAACAATGTCTTTTATTTCTGTATTCAAGCAGAAGACTGCCACAAGCATTTTTCCCCACAAAAATATAGTGATTTCCTTGTTAATTAATATTAATCTTTATTAATTATAGGGGGGCTACAGCAAACAGAAATGAGATTTTGATAACAAAATCTCTTCCTTCCAGCAGTCTCTCTCAGCCCAAATTAACACCCTGACAGACAAAGGATCTCAAATCAATCTTTGTTTGCCTAAACTCCTGCTGACCAGGAACCTTCTCATTAATTCCTGATAAGTTTGTAGGGATCCCTTGAGCTCCAAACCTGAGCAATGATGACCAATTTGCTGCTTCAAGTTTTAATTCTTAGTTCTATCACTGCTGCTTGCTGGAAAAACAACTGGGAATGCAGCTTGTTGAGCACCCTGAAAGAAGCAACAGGAACATTGGGGTACACTCACCTGATCCACTTTGGCAGATGCTCAGCTACCCCCCTGTTCCACAGGCAGCAAAGGAAAACCAGGGACAGCCACACAACTCACTGAGTTACTCTTGTAGGACTGATTTAGACAAGCCAAAGTCTGGATATGTGCTTCCCAATCCCACTGGATATGTGTTTCTCTACTGCCCTGTATTTTGTAAGGTCCTATAAAACCACAAAGGCAAACTCCTGCCATTTTACAGACTCTTTCCACACAGGAACATGAGAGCATGTAAGAAGTGATACCTGTAGCCTGGGCTTTATCCAAGGTGGGTGGTGCAGCCTGTGGAATCTCAACAGTTCTCCCTCTGTTTCACAGACCCTTCAAGCTGAGGCTGCTTGAAACATCAAGGCTGTTGCCATTTCAGTGGCTCGTGGTCACCACCTCTCCAGAGCCCAGTGCTGGAGGTTACTGCCTCTGCCACACCCTGCAGGACCTCCTCATGGGCTTCAGGTGATGGTAATTGGAGTTCTGACCATTTGGGGTGCCAGCCAAGACTGCAGCTGTGAGGATGTAAATTCTTCTGTCCTAAACTAGGCAACTTTGCAAGAAAACAAATGAGAAATGCTCCTGAAGCTGCTTTGCCAACACACACCGTGAGGCATCCTCGAGCACCAGGGGAGAGGTAACAGCTTCACCCAGCACAGCTATTTCTGCAGCGAGCAGCTGAACACAGCTGTAGTGTTTTGGCTGACTACAGGAATATATTATTTCTTAGCCCTCTACACACTTTGGTTTGAGTTCAACAAGAACTCCTTGCCATCCATGGGACACCACATGCATGTCTGCACAAGTAGAACCACTGCACAGCCAAGCCACACACTGAATTTCAACAGCAGTCGCCAACCCAGAGCTCAAACAGAGCCCCCATTCCCCCCAGCCTTCCCATAAATTTTTACATTTAAAATAATGGACCCTGCTCTCATTTACACAAACCATTCCTTATAGCACTGGCTGTGAAAATTGCATTTTCACCCACTATTTCTCCCTCGAACAGCCCTTGTGGAAGGAACAGACCTTTCTTTGAATAAAACTATTTCCTTTTAAAAAAACTCAGTGAGCAGACACATAAATATGTTCTCAAGAACTAGGACATTCTTTATCGTAACAGCCAGAGGCCTTGCTCTTTTGATCTGTCACACTCTGGGCCTTTCCTCTAGTACTCTCAGGCTGTTTAATCTTTCCATGTGGATAACGGTCATGGTTTATGTCTCCTCTTCCTACCCTCCTGTCTCTTTTTTTATCAGAAAAACAAAAGCCAGTCCCTTGACTCCCCACCATTCTTCTTTTCTTGCTTAAGCTATTCCTACACTAGCAAGTTGCTTGGCACCACAAGGAACAGATCAAGAGATGAAAGCATTTGGAGTGTACAGCACATGTAGCTGGCCTGAGGGGGTATGACTTAAGGTTAGATTTTAGTCTGGTCCCCCAGACTAGGGGGGTATGGTTCAAAGCTGTGCCATCTTTGGTTTGGATCCTTCTGTTCCCATTGCAAGGGATGGAGCATCCGTGTTGCAGAGCTTCTGGGCCACTTTTATCCAAAAGGAATCCAGTTAGCATGAACCCAAAATGCAGCAAAACCAAGGCACTGGGTGGGGACCATGCGGAGATTCGCTGACTGAAAACCACATCAGTGCTCTCAAGCAAAACACCCAGATAGGCAAAGCCAAAAATGCCCGTTTTCTAAATGCCCAAACAAGTCCACTTGAAAATTGCTAATTCTGAAACATGTTTAGCGAGCTTCTTTTTACATCATACTTAACTTCACAGGGACTTCAAGAGATCAGGGATCCAGCAAATTGCAGTCTGAATTGGAGAGAGGAGCATATTTCCTAGAAATTATCCCCCCTGCTAAGGCACAAACACTTTGCTCTCTGTTCTGCCTACAAAGAGTATTCTTTCCAGTACTCCCACTCCAAAAACAACCTCTCAATATGGTCAACAATATCAAACAGAAGCTGTCTCTCTAAAGGGCGACAAGCAAGCCATGTGCTCGAGCAAGTCTGCACTGCAGTGCTGAGAACATAAGGGCCGGCCTCGTGTGCTGGTATCACTCCTCAGGACTGAATGGAACTGGTCTCTCTCCAGCTGCCAGCTACAGCCCCAGACAGAAAAATTGTTTTCATTTCACCTCCCAGAGAGAATTTGCACTTTTCACAAGAAACTTGTGGTTGCTGTGAGGTGTGGCAGGTGCACTGAGAGTCCATTTGGTCCTCAGCTACAGCAGCACTTGTTGTACAGGCCACCACTTGTTCATGTGGAGCCAAGGCACAGCTCCTTCCCTTGTCACAGTCAGCTGGAATTGGTGTTTCCAGACACTACAGATGACAGTTTTTAAGCTTTGTTACACAAACGGGATTTTGTCTCAAAACCAGACATTTCTGCAACAATGGGAATGAAAGCAAAGAAAAATCCCAAGCTGTTTCTGCTAGCTTCTGTATTTTGAAACACATTTTCTCTGACCTGTGCTTAGTCTAAACAAAATAGGAATGCTGGTGAATATCCACTGAGCCAGAAAACACGTGGAAACATGGTGAAAAACAAACTACAGGCCCATTCACAGCTGGTGTAAGTGTCTAGTTCAGCTTAAGTCAATGGAGATGCTCTACTTCACCTCAGCTCAGCAGCTGGTCCCTTACAGAGAAATAGTCAAACAATATGAAACACAAGACAGCTGAGGAGGAAACAGTACTTCCCAGGAATCAGTAGGACAAGGAAGAGAAGACAAACAAATCAAAACATGGTTGTTAGAAAAGGTAACAGAGGTTCCCCTGGGACACTGCAGGGTCAGGTGAGGCTGGAAAGGTAAAGCCACTGCAGCTTTTTACAGCCCAGGCAGAGAAGGTGCTTCTGCAGGAGATTAAATGGGGCTCCCCAAGCACAGGCAGCTTGGAGTTGAAAGCTTGGGGTACTACATGCAGGAATCCAATTCCCTGAGCACAGGCACTCCAGGAAGGTGACTTGGGACAAAATTCGGACAAAACACTGCAAGCCTGATTGCAGCCACCCTGGGCCAAGTGTCGGCACTGACCTGGGCAACGGGGAAGAGGAACAGGCACTGAATTCTGCTGTGACAACACATTCTCCCTCCCTCAGCCTGGTGTGAGGCAGAGGAGTCAGCACCCAGATGCTTCCAGCATCCTGAGTCACTTGTGGAGCAGCTGCATTTTCCTCACCCGCAGTCATCCCCAGATCTGCCAACAACCCACAGAGGTTTCCTCCCCATATTTCCTCCCCCACAAACAGCTCCTCTCCCTCTGGACTTCAGTCCAGGATTGGATTCCCAAAACATGCTCCCATGCAAGAACAGAGCCCAGGCACCCACCAACCACAACTGCTTCATCTCACTGATGTGCAGTTTAAGTATAATTTTGCAGAGTGGCTACTCTCAGCCTCAAACTTGAGAGGAGTTTGCTCTGCAGCAAGGACACGGCTCCAAGAGCTGAGTCGACACTGCCTTCCCAAATACTCCTGCACCAGAAGCCCTGCACTGCAGGGAAGCAGCATTACCTCCCAGAGGAAAATCCCTGTGAGATCCACAGCTGCCCAGAGCCCTCCGTCGGCCGAGACCAAAATATTCAGCATTCATACAGAGAGGTTTCTGCAGGGCTGATTTCAGGCCAAAAGGGACAGATTTCCTGTTTTCCTCTCCTCTGCAGGACGGTGGGGGGAGGTGGGAGGGGGGGGTCCTTCACCCCAGGTTTGGAAGCAAACCTAGGATTTATCCTCCTGGCTGGGGGGCATTTAATTTAGGCACAATAGAGAAGCAATCTCCTCCAAATCAGAATTAAGCTCCAGAAAGGAGGGGGCCATTTGCAGTCATATCACTCTGAATGCGATATGTGCAACTGCAAGGACTGCTTTGTCTAAGTCCCTTGGCCTTAGGCCACGGTGCTGGCAATACCACTAGCTAGAGGAAGAGCTGGTGCGTGAGGATAATGGCAGAAGACAGGGAGGGAAGAGAGAGCCCATTTTGGATTCAGAGGAGGACGTTCTTTCATTGAAAAGATTCTGGGGGTGTTGAGGATGATCCGAACTCAGAAGAGAGGACAACTTAGACAAGAATAGTTCCAGCATGACAGCAAACTGCTGCTAACTTGCCGATACAAGGGGAAAAGGAGGGTGGGAGAGAAGGGGAAGATAAAACTGCACGAAAGAATCCAAAGCCCTGATCGCAGCCGGAGCGTTGGAAAGCCCAGACACGGCAGCGAGAGGGCTGGAGACAGAAACTTCACCGCTCGGCTCGCATTGTGCGCGGCATGTCTGAGCCGGGATTTCGCAGTCCCTGCTCGCAGAGCAGCCAGACTCGGATCCCCTCCACTGCATGACCTAATCCCCACCCCTCACCCACCATCGCAAAATACCACCTTTGTTTTCCCTGCAATTTTACGGCTGTTCCGGAGAGCAAGGCACAGGTTCTCGTGGGAGCCGGCAGGAGAACGGTTTCCCTTGCTAGGCTTTGTTTTGTTCCTTTTTTTTCCCCTTTTTTTTTTCCTCCGGTGACACTTCTGCTTTTTGTCAAAAATCCTCGGCACATCCCCTGCTCCCTGACCCCTCCGCAGAGCAGCACTCGAGCCCACGGTGCTCCCCACACACGATCCCGGCTCCCCGAGCCTTTGCACCCTCGCAGCCCCACCGAGCTCAGCTCCACGCAGGATCGAGGTGGCACAGCCACCTCGGCTCATCCACCAGCTGGTGACGAGTCCTTGCAGTAAAATATGATCGTTGCTCTCCTGGTAGCTAGAATAGAGATGCATCCCGGAGATCCCTTTCGCTCCTCAGCCTCCCAGGATTACAACCACTAACGGTGCTGTAAAAATCACCCAGGCACATTTCCCTCCCTCCTAAACCCAACTCCAAAACTTTTTCTCAGGGGAAAAAAAAAAAATCAGCCTGATTTGTGGCTGTCTGATGCCAGTCCTGCAGGCTGGGCTGCGGGGATGGGAGACGGGAATACGATTTTTTTTAAGTCAGAACCAACTTCTCCATTTTGGTGCTGTTTAAACGGAGCCGAGGAGCACAGATTAGCGAGATCCCCTCCAAATATCCCACAGCGAAGCAATCGCTGCTGCGGCTTTGTTCAGGCTGCGCCGATTCACACACGGAGACCCGATGTGCAGCAGCACCGCAGCAGCGGCAAAAACCCCGCCGGCTGATGCCTTCGGAAATCGGGAAGAGAAAAACGGGGGAACGTAGTTTTTAAAAAATAAATAAATAAAAAAATAAAAAGGCAAAAAGTTAACGCTGTCAAGGAAACTTTTTAAAGAGGAAAGTTGGAAGGACTGCTGTAGAAATCCAAGGATGAGGAGTGATTTTTAAAAAGGAGTTTTTTAAGAAATAGTGCAATCCCTGTGTGCACCCCCCCACCATCCCCAAAAATTCTCCAGCGAGCGGAGAGGGCTCCTCCGCTCGGGATGCGCGGGAGACTCCGACGGGGAAGCGCTGACCGAGGGTCGCCCCGAGGAGCTGGCGGTGCCTCCACCGGCGGAGGTCCGGGGCTCCCCTCCGGCCCGCGGAGCGCGGCCCGGGGCGGCCCCGCCGCCGGAGGAGGCGTGAGGCGAGGCGAGGCGCGGGGCGAGCGGCCGCACTTGCGGCGTCCCGCCAGCAGCGGTCCTCGCTGAGGCGCCGCCGGAATATTCCTGATCCAGATCAATCAGCCGCCCCGGGGAGCCGAGCATGGAGGAAACCCGGCGGCCGGAGCCCCGGAGCGGCGGCGGCGGCGGCGGCGCGGGGCCGGGCGGGCGCGGTGCCCGGCGCGGGGGCGGCGCGGAGCGGGGCTGCCGGCGCCGGCCGGCGGGGCGGGCGGGCGGGCGCGGGTAATGGCGGCGCGGAGCCGCTGCCCCGCCATACCGGACTGGGCACAAACTCGAGTCCGGGGCTTCCCCCAGGTGCCGGTGCGGCACCCGCCGCTCGCCTCCCAAACTTGCCACCCAGTTGCCGCCGCGGACTTACCCGGGTTGAGGGGAGTCCCGGGGATGTGGGCGTTCAAGTTGGGCTTGTAAGACATTCCCAGAGACATGGCCAGCGGGAGGAGGAGAAGCGTCCTGAAATTCAACGAAGCGTCTCCGTGTCTCCCAGACACTTTGGGTTGTTTACAGCAGTAGCAGCACCGGCAAATATGGCCGTCAGTTATATTGACACCCACAATGCAATATATCATCCATACATCATGAGGAGACGCGGATCCAAAAACTTTGGGGGAGAGCCGGCAGCCACCCGCCGCGGCCGCCCGGCGCCCCGCGCACCGCGGCGCGGAGGGCGGGGGCGCGGCGGGCGGGGGCGCGGCGGGGGTGCGCGGCCGTCCCCTCACAGACAATGGAGCTCCCCTCAGGGACCGCCGGCAGGGAGCGGGGCGGGCGGGCGGCGGCGACGGCGGCGCGGAGCCCGGCGGAGGTGCGGGGAGGGGAGAGGGGTGTGCGGGGGGGGTTTGTTTTAATTAACTTCGGAAAGTTTTGGCACAAGTTGCGGGTTCGGCCGGGCTGTGCCCGCCACAGGGCGGGCGGCGGCCCCTGTCAGCCACGGGAGTCCCTCAGGGCGGCCCGCGCGCCGCCGCCTTCCCGCCTCCCCCTCACCTCAGGCCGGGCGTTCCCCCCGCGTTCGTTCCCCCCCGCCCCGCCGCCAATCTCCATGGAAAATACCTGTTGATAATTTTAAAATAAAAGATTTTTTTTTTCCCCCTCACCCACCCCCCCTAGATGCCGCCAAGAAAAAAAAAATGCCCTTTTTTAATTTCCTTTTTTTAATTTTTTTTTCCAAACCACTAGTTCTCTCTGCTTGAGGATGGAAGGTTAATGTGGATTGCAGCTTCTGAGGGACTAAAAAAAATATGAATGTCGTTGACAATTGGCACATTTTCTGCTTGCAAGCAGCAGCAAACTTCCCCACCAAAATTTAAAAAAAAAATCAGGTTAAATGATGAAGATTTCCAGCATGCATCTGCCGTCAGAATTCATCCTTTTCACTGCAAGATATTCAGGTTTGCTCTTTCTGTCAATTAATATCAAATACACTCGAAAATTGTTCAATTACTCCAGATTTATCCCAATAAAACTGCTTGGGATCTTGGGATCTCTCCTTAGGTGCACAGCTCAGCCTGAGACCCACCAGATCAGACCCTCAGGTATGATTTACCAGCAGCTACTCTGATATCTGGTAGTTCTATTGTATGTGCTACTTAATGTCTATCCATGGCCTCATACTTCTCTTAATGCCAGTGACAGCAAACACAGAGAGCCTGATCCTGCTTTTTGGAAATTGGGGCACATTCCTTGTCAGTGACACTGCTTCAGGCCCAGAGTGGACAGCCCTGCAGAGGGAAGCAGGTAACACCTCCATCACTGAGACACGGAAACTGTCACAGAGCAATCAGATGATTTCCTCTGCATAAAGGAGAATTGAGGGAGAATGGGAAAAGAGGAGCAGCCATTGAGCCCCTGGTTCATGCCCTACTGACTGTACACTGCATGAAAGAAACACCTGAAATTTCTGACTGGTACCAGATGAGACACCATTGTATTTTATTTCCAGACCAAGTGCTTGACTCCTGCGATCCTGGCGAATTCCAGACTGGCACTGACTGTCCTTACAACTGATCCATGCTCTGGTCTGTTAGAGAGGGGTCCTGAGAGCCCCAGGCACAGAATTACACGCTCAGTGACAGTAGTTTCACACTGGTGCTTGTGATTACAACTGTGTAATTCTTCTTAGAGTCCTGAAAGACTGCACTGGTAAACCCTCACCATGTGAGTGGGAACTCTGCAAAACCTAAAGCTTCGCTTCCAGATTTGTAAATAAGAGTCTTTCTGTTGAATCCTGGAAGGCCAGAGAAGTCCTGCACACCGCTCTGGGATTTTCCATCCCGTGGTTGTTTACAGTCACACCAAGTGAGTGCGAAATGGGAGAATTCCGAGCTTGCCATGTTTTTCACGGCTTTACACAAACTCTACAAAACTGTGCTCAGAGCAACACTGTCAGGAACAAGATCTCCTGTGTTTCGCTTGGGTTTTATAATGACAGCTTCAAAATATACAATATTCCAAGGGGGAGGCAGGGGATGTGTAAAAAGTCCTGTAAAGATTATTCTTCCTTCAGCACAAGGCAGTGCAAACTTTGGAGCAAACTGTGAGGGCCAGGCTTGATTAAATGGTCAGGCTTGTAGGGCAGCATCGTTTGGTCTGCAAGCAGGAACCCAGCAGTATCAGATCTGGGTATCTGATGTTTGCTCTGTAGTTTTTTGGGCACAGGCAGCAGTGGTGACACAAGACTCTGGTAAAGCACAAACTTACTGCTTGGCCTCAAACTCTATTTAAGTTTCAGATGACTTTACTCTGGGTTTTTTGGCACTCACTGCAGGGTAGGAAGTACCTGCAAGTTCTTCCCATCTGCCATGTGCTCTGAGTGTTCACTGCAGTTGTTCTGAACCAGGTGTGGCCACAAGAACAAAACCACCATCGTGCTCGGGCCCTGGGCTGACTCTTCAGCAGGGTGACCACAGAGCCGAGCTCCCTTGGAGGGGCTGCCTGTGGTTTCAACTTGTTTGATGTCCCAAGCTGGGCTGCACCGCTGGAGTTGTGCTCTGCACATGCAAACTGTGCCTCGAGTGTGGCAGCTGCAGCTCCCAGGCTGTGTGCAGCAAGCTGCAGGTCCCTGCTCTGCAATCGTGTTCACTGACAGCAAGAGCAGCTCCTCATCACCAAGTGGCCAAGTCACAGAGCAGGAAATACAGCAGAGCCATTTTCACACCGGTGACATTTGCAAGCCTTCTGCACACTAAGATGTAACTTAAAAATAAAGGTGTGAGCTGCTGTTTTCCAGCAAGGGAGGATAGACAGGAAGACATGTCTGTCTCTTCAGTCACTACAAGAAGCACTGATGATGTATTTTCCAGGTACAGCTGCCTCTTCTCAGTTGTGTAATATTTGCAACATTCACTCTGTCCCCCTCCCCTTTCTTCTCTTGGTATTTTCTCTGTTCCCTCTCCTGGTTTGACTTCCTCACCTCTGCTCCTCCCAAACCACTGGGAATACTGAGCAGCCAGTGTTTCCACAGAGTTTGCCTCCAGCCCCTGCTTAGCCAGAGCTCTGACTGATCTGAAGGAGGTTTTCCCTTTCTAAAGCTCTGCGGGGTCGGTGCCACAGCCCTTGGGCGAGGGTGTAAGGAATACACATGCAAAGTGGGATGTTGGAAAGTGCTGGCAGCTCTGCCACAGAGCCAGGGGCCTTGAGCCATGCTGTTAAACAAACTTGTTTGTCCCCTTTTATCTGGAAACAAAACGAAATAGTCATCACAGAGCTGTGCTGTAACACTCATGGGGACCTGCAAATGAAGAGCACAAACTAGGCTTGTTGCTTATCACCTTGGGTTAAATCAACAATGAGAAGAATTAAAGATGGCACAGTAAGACCCTCTTTTTTTCCTGGCATGTCTTTGACGTGTGTAAAACATTACATTTGCGCATTAATTTTAATGTAATTAATTGTTGTCAGGCTTAATGAATTGAGTGACTTGGGGATATTTTAACTGTCCTTTACCCACCACAGAGCCCCTTGTAGCAGCAAGGGGAAAGAGGTGGGAAGTTTGTTCCTTTTCCTAGAGGCAGTTTATATTCAAATTCTTATCCCCACATTTCAGGCAATCCAGCATCAAACATACAATAACCACAGATGCACCTTCAAGTTGCTGAGCACCAGTTTAATCTTTGAGTCTCCAAACTGCTCTGGTGCTACAACTAACATGATCAACCCACATGAAAAGCCTCCGATAGGCCTAGACTGAAAATTAAGCTTTTTAAGTCTTGGGTGAAGGCAAGGTTTAACCTCTGTGTGGAAAGCACAAGTGGTAGAGGCAAGTGAGTGTCAGATTTAACAAACATTTTCAAAGATGCTTTGCAGAGCTGAGTACCTTTCTCACTGGGATTGCAATGAGCCAGCAGATCCTGATGCTGAAATGTTCCTTCCCCAGGACACCCAGCACGCCCCTGAGGCAGTCTGGGACCCTGGCACAGAGGGAAAATTGTGCATTTTATGCTTTTTGGCATCAATGTTGCTCCTTTCTTATCTCTTTGCTACAGCTCCTTACATTCCTGTCTCTGTTCCCCACAACAGCTTCCTGCTGATGCTACAAAGTTTCCCTCGTGCTTTTTTTGTTCCCAAGAGAAAGCTGACAGCCCTCGGTGTCCCTGCTCTGTGATCTGCCTTTTCTGGCTGATATTTGCTGCCTGCTGCCCTATCCTCACCAAAATGCCCCAAACCCACCTAATCCTGAATAAAAACACACATTCCCCAGCTCCACCCTGTTGCCTTCTTACACCTCAAAATCCCCCTGGAAGCTCTGGATCGCTCCCCTCCAGGGGAAGGAGCCCTCTGCGACCCTCTGCAAGGAGGGCTGTGATACAGTGACCAATGCAGGAGTGCTGCAGCAGCAGCTGGAGCCAGGCCCCGGGAAATCCTCTCCCAGTGCCTGCCCCACATCACTGGACAGCCTTGCAACCATTTCAGGTGAAAGCCTGGATGCCCATTCCGGACAGGCTTTCCCCCTTAAATCCTCCCTGATAAACTTCTTCCCAGTCCAGCCCTGCTCCCCAGTTCGAGATGGTTCCTCCCAGGGCCAGATGCCGTATTATCTGGAGCGACTTTCCCTCCCAGCCTTGTTTTCCTCCTACTCCTGAGTCCTTTGTCTGGCTGCCAAGTGGAGCAGCCCTGCCAGGCAGACAGCTGCTCCGCATCGCCGCACGGGTGCTGCCCTATGGGCTGAGGAGCCGATTCCAGGCCCGTTCCATCTCCGAGGGGGACGCTCTGCCTCGGAGGTGCCGTGTACCGGCAGGAAAAAAATGCAAATAGCACCTGTAAAGCTGTCGGGAGGGGCTGGAAAGGTTTGAGATAAAGAGGCCTTGATGGTGCTCTGGGTTTTACCACTGAGGCAGTGTGAGTAGGGAGCCTGCTGTCTCCTGCTCTGGCTGGAGGTCTCCCTGGAGGACCACGGAGAAGGAATGAGAAGTTTCCAAGCCCTCAGCCACAAAAGCACAGGCCTGGAATCTCTCTAATGAAAGTTTTCCTCTCTGCAGTTTGCCAGGCAAACAAGCACCAGGCACCAATATCAAAACCAGCCCAGATTCCAATGAAAACCAGCAAAAAAATATTACAGTAGAAAGGAAACGGCTTTCATTTTGTTTGGTAAGAACTGGTAAATAAAACTACAGTGAGAGAGAGGAGAGGAGAGGAGAGGAGAGGAGAGGAGAGGAGAGGAGAGGAGAGGAGAGGAGAGGAGAGGAGAGGAGAGGAGAGGAGAGGAGAGGAGAGGAGAGGAGAGGAGAGGAGAGGAGAGGAGAGGAGAGGAGAGGAGAGGAGAGGAGAGGAGAGGAGAGGAGAGGAGAGGAGAGGAGAGGAGAGGAGAGGAGAGGAGAGGAGAGGAGAGGAGAGCTCTCCCTGCCCTGCTGGGCACGGCACAGGCAGCTGGCTAATGGTGGGGCTTGGGCCAAGGGGCTCCTCCTTCCTTGCTGTTGCTTGCAGGGATGGAATATCACTTTATCCCCACATTACAGGGCTTTTCTACATCATCTTTCCAGACAAACGAGTGCTCCACCCTGCCCGATTCCTGCAGTTTGCCTGGGAGGACTCTCCCTTCTTGCCCTGTGGGCTGGACTCCCGCTTTCCTCCCACTCCTGAGCCCTTGAAGGCTGTGCCAAGGAGTGAGCTGGCACTGCCGGGCTGCGGCACGGCCCTGCCTCTGCCGCCCTCCCCGCGCTGCTGCGGGCCCGGGGCAGGGGATACCCCACCCTTTGGCTGCGGCAGAGGAGGCTCCGAGACTTGCTTTCATCCCAGCCCTGTCTGGGAAAGCTCCTGAACCTGCTCCGCGTCTGGGAGCACAGGAGTCCACGGCAGCAAAGCTGAGTGTTGGCTCGCCTGGAGTGATTCCTGGAGGCAGGCTGGTGTCAAACACTCCTTGTCCATGTGAAATAATCATCCACGTGGCACCTGGGAGAGCTGCAGATTCAAACCGCAGTTTGAAAGGACACACTGGGGTTAAGCCCCACAGAAAATCTTCTGAGTGCAAAGCGTCACCTGACCAGTGTCATATGCCTGAAACAAATAATCAGAAGTACAAACACCTCTGTCCCTCAGAGCCTCCTTGCAACACCAACCGTGCAGCCTGATCTGAGCATCCCTAATTGTTTTGTTACTGGTCATTTGAGCAAAGGAAGTGGAGGAGAGAGTGGAAGCAAAGCCCAGCGCTGGAAAATGGAAATGACTGTGAGGAAAGGAATGTGGAGCTTCACAACAACTCAGAGTTGGCAGGGGAGAGAAGAGCAGGGTGAAGGGGGAAGGAGGAACAGCAGGAGGTAAATCACGGTGACAGCACAGCTCAGTCTCCGGAGGGCCGCGTGTGGCACGGGGGCCCCTCGGTGTCCCTGGCGGTGCCCTACAGCCCTCGGCTGGCACTGCCGGGCACAGCACCTCCTTCACTCGCCAGCCCAGAGCCCAGACACGGCTTCTGCCAGGATGAGTCTGACACGTGTGCTGAGCTGCTGCCCCAGGACACTGCTCAGAGCAGCAGGGAGAGCCCTGAAATCTCTTGCCAAGCTGGTGTCTGTGTATGAGGACCATTGGTGTGAAGCCTCTGTGCCCAGCCCTGTGAGAATGTGGGCACAGAGTCTTCCAGAGCAGATTCCCTCTCCCAGTGGAGGCAATGGGACAGGGTGATGCTAAATAGGGAATACTTTTAGTGAGCCAAACACTCAAACTCTGCCTAAACATCTACCTGAAGAGCGACAGCAGCCTCCTGCCCCGGCAAACTGCCTAAAATCCCTTTCTTCCCTCTAAAAAAGCAAAAAGGGGAGACCCCCAGATCTCTAGGAGTGGACACACTGTGGGTCCTCCCCACGGAGCAGAGACAGCTGCCCCGACAGATGCTGCAGCCTGGCAGCCACCTCGCTGTCCCCCCGCTCTCTGTGCGCACAGAAAGGGAGGGACAATCCCGGATGTGAAGGATTTACAGCCCTGGCAGACGCCGGTGACAGGCGATGGCTCGGTCGGGAATTTAAACAGTGCAGCGAGAGGCCGAGCCTTGCCAGCGATCAAACACGGCGGCGGAGCCACGAGCCCGAGGCAGAGCCCGAGGCCCCGACACGCGGCCCCAAAGGGGCTGCAGGAGGCCGGGCCAGGCCCAGACATCCTCTCCCCTCTCCAGGAGCTCGTGGGCCTGGGATGGGCTTTTCTGGTGACACAGGGAAGGGAGGAAAGCAGCGCTGTGCTCAAGCCCACCCTGGGGAGCAGCCAAGGGCCGGGGGGATGCCTGTGGCTCAGCAGCCTGAGCAGAACCGAGGGGCCCCTCACTAAAGCAGGCAGGAGCTGTGGCCAGGAGGGTCCCGATCCCAAGCGCTGCCTGCACGGAGCAGCTCCGCCCTGTCCCAAAGCCCAGGATTCCCACACCGAGAGGTAAGGCTGGGAATGGTGCAGAGCAGCTGCAGGCTCGGTTCGTCACTGTTCCATTGCTCTCGTCCGTGTTTGCATTCCCTCCAAGTAACTTCAGGGGAGACCTCACCCAGGAGGGATTCAATCACACCCTGGTTTAGGATTTAATTCACTCTGGCTAAGCTGATACAGAGCTCTGCTTCATGCTCTCAATTCATTGTGCATTTAGCAGGCAAAGTCGGTTCTTCCACTTTATAAACGTGGAAGGGACATACAAACCAGACCTGGACTTCCAAAGGAAGAAGCCGTCAGCTCCCGAGCTGCCTCGCTGGCATTTTTAAGGTGTATTATTTACATGCTGGAAAGGAGCCAACCAAAACCTCTCTTAAGAATTTTTTTCCCTTACTTACAGAACAAAGTCTACTGCTTTGTGAAAATGAATAATTAAATTCTGAGGTTTGGGCACCTTCATTTATTGCTGAGATCTTGGCATCATCACTTTTCCATATTTGGGGAAAATGAGAATAAAAGTCAATGTTAAATTATGTACTAAACTAAGATTAGTCTATTTACCCCAGACTAACTCTTTAGATAAAGAAAAACTATTTTCATACTTTGCATAAAATATGCATAAAATATGAAGCTGATACTTTCCAATCTTGATACAGTTTTTATAAACCCTCCTCTCTTTTTTAAGCCCAACACAATTAGCACTTTGAGAGTGCTGTGAGTCTGCTCTTAACTACCAATAAAAACAGTTTAATTAACCAGTGACATTAACCAGGTTAAGTGCCAGGATTCAAGTGGATTAAAAGAAAAGCTGTTTGGATCACTAGAACATGACTTCTGTTAGTCTGAGGGATCCTAAAATGGCGTGACAATGAGTGTGTTTAATGGATGTAGATGTGTTGCTGAAAGGCATTCCAGCATCTCTGTGGGCAAGTTCTGGAACAGAAAATTAAAAGGGGAAAGAAAAAAAAAAATCCCAAAGTAGCAATCAGTTTATTTAAAAATTTTTTACCAAAAAAGAAAGCTGAGTACAGAGTCCATCCTGTTTCAGTTTGTCATTTTTGGGGGTATAAATCTTTCTAAGCACTGCTGATGTTTTACTGCCAGGCACTCCAAGTCCTGCTGCTCTGGGGACATTTGGTGCAGATGGGACACAGCCCAACCCCAGGCTGCAGGATGGAGGTTCAGCTTGCCAAAGGTTCCCATCAGGGCAGGCAATAAAAACACCTCGCACAACTCAGCTGAAATTCTACGTGGCTTTGGGATTCTGTCACCTGAATCCAAAGGTGGAGACTGAACAAGTACTAATAGCAAAGCCCTGCTCCAAAAAATCCTTGTATCCTTTGTGCAGAGGCAGATTCCCAGTGAGTTATTGCAGGGCTGGGGTACAGGGAAGGTGCCGAGGCAGTGAACACCCACCTCCAATAAAACTCAATATGTCAATGACTGAAAAATAAATCAAATTACTTGGCAAATAAAAATGTGATTCTGTGACTGCAAGGAAGCTGGCATTTTCCTGGTTATCTTCTCCAAGCCAGGAAGAAGAGACATAAATATGTAAGGCATCAGAAATGGCAGCAGAAATGTCTCTTTATCCTTCCCAGTACAAATTAAGTGTAGGAAAACTACTCCTCCACAGAGGTTCCTCACTGAAGTGATGCCCTGAGCACAGCTAAGTTCAGAGACACCAACCAAAGTCAGCTCTTACAAAATAAAATGTAACACACCTTGGTTCAGGTATTGACACTGCAGGACATCGCTTAAATCTGAATATACTTGTGTATTTTGGTTTAGCTGCCTGTTTTAAGTGCACCAAATGCTTTACTTTGAGCTTCCACACACACACCTCAGCATCCTTCACACACAGGCTGCCAGGTTCACAGAATCCTGGGTATTGGTTCAGGACACAGCAGGCAAAAAACTTCCAGGAGTTTTAGCCTCAGCTTAACCCTGTCCAGTTCCTATTCTTGAATATTAGTGGTGCCTCAAACCTCTTTCACTCAAAAATTACTTTGGGCCAATAAAGAAACAGCGAATCCATCAAATCCAGGAAGTTCTTCCCAGGTTTTTCCATCTCTTCAGCACAAACTTTTAGGAGCAACCTGCCTGCAGCTGTTGTAAGCGGGGCTGAGAAATGGCACCAGCCTTTTCTTCCCTTTTTTTTCTCCTTAAGAAGAGAGTTGCTGCTTTTCAAACTCATTCTACAGCCGAAGCAGCTCCCGGGGCCGACGCTGCTCCCAGGGAAGTGCGAGCCCCGAGGTTCCCGGGTCCCGCTGGGCTGGGGCGCGGCTGTGGTTGTGTCACTTTGTCCCTCCTGCCGGCTCCGTCCCCCTGCAGCCCCCGCCAAGGAACCAAAGGCTGCGGCTGCCAGCGCTGACACCACCACCCCCCTGAGCTCTCAACATTCACAGTGACCACAGAAACTACCAGAAGTATTTTGTTGCTATTTGCAGCTGCACGCTTCTCGCCCTGGCTCCGGTCAGCAGCGTTGGCAAATCGGTGAATTCAGGGAACAACTGCACGGCCACGCTCCTTCCCTGCAGCTGGGGAAGGGCCAAACCCACGGGACAGCTGCTGCGAGCTCAGGGGCTAAGCAAGAGACAAACAATTTATGGGATTTCTTATTAATTTCCAACTTGGATATAAATATATTTTTTACCTGGCGATTAAAAATCTGCACTTTTTTTTTCCCAAGGTAAGAAAGTTTTGTTAAGTTCATTTTGTACATTTAGACATGACAGGAAGCTCAAAATTTTCCCAGGAAAATGCTACAATAGACACATCTTTTCTACTCTCTATCACTGCCTTTCTGGAGCCCTTTTAAGACAGTTCACATTTAATATAAAAGCAGTAATAGACTTTGACATGTTAGGACTTAGTTCTAGAACTCTGATTTTTGGAGTGAATGCACAGCTAAAGATACCAAAAAGTGAAAGAAAATAGAAATGTTTCTAGGATTAAAGCTGAAGTTCTGAAATACTGAAAAGGCTGAAGAAAACAACCTGCATGAAAAGTGAAATATTTGTTTCTGTGATACAGACACTAAGAAGTGAACATGCATCACTGAAAGACATTGGGTCCATTTCTCTCAAGGGAATGCATTTTACACTAAAAATATAGAATAAACCCACAGAGCATCAAAAGGATCATGGGACACAGACAACAGGGTTTTGAAAAAAAAATGACAACAAGTAACATCTACAATGTACACACACACCCTGGAAGGTTTATATATGCTCTATATATATTTCAAAGTACACACGAGCTGCCCATGTGGCAGGTTGAGAAAATAGGAATACATCTTGGGAAGGTCATGAAGGAAAAAACCACAGAGGAAAACAAGAGTTATTTACATTCAATAATTCAGTAGCCTTTAACACCTCTATATACAAACAGGCTCTATTTATGTACAGACTGCGCTGGGAGCCGAGTGAAGTTATTCCAAACACAAAAGAAAAATACAAAACCCCTTGATAATTCACTTGAACAAGCGTTTACAGGTTGCAGAGATTTCTCCATTTACAAAGAAAATACTACACATGGAACAGAGAACTCGCATCTTTGGGGAACTTGGAAGTCCTTACAAGAGGTGTGTGTTCCCAATGAACCACACAGCCACTGGAAAAGGTGGAATACTTGCAGTGCAAGAAGGTTTTGAGGGGGTTATAACTGCATTTATCATGCCAGACATATCTTAATTATTATGAAACTAGTTAACAAGTCATTATTTAGTTGCTGTCAAGGGACAGTTAGAAAAGAAAACCCAAAATTTGGGTTTTCAGTTCTCAAATCAGCTCAAATATGTACCTTCCTCTTCTGCTGCACAATTCCAAAATCCACACAGTACAGAAGTTGCTGCCATTTTACAGTTGCATTGCCCATTACCAGAGCTTTCTGTCCTTTCTAGGTTTTATACCCATTTCAGATGTACAAAGCATTTTGTATTTCATTTTGTACAAAGCAGATCAATACCCCGCAAGCAGGAAAATACAGAGACCACCCTTGCCTGGTAATTTATGATGTAATAATTGGTCTTTTTTTTCTCCCCAGGAGGATGTTTGTCTACAGGCAGTGCTGCAAAGGGACACCACTCACTGTTCTTACCCCATCCATATATTATTTCCCTTCTCCCCAAGCTTTATCAGCAGCTCATGCGGGGAACAAACACCAAAATCCACACTCCAAGCACTGAGTAGGAATTTTCAAGAGAGAAAACGCTGCTGTGGCTTGAAGGCTGTTCTCTTTTTTTGATGTTAACTTTCAAGAGGTCACAACAGTCCAGAGCCGTGGCTGCAGCTGTGTTAGTGGATGGCAAAGCCAAGGCAGAGATGGTGCAAGGAGTAGGCAAAGAAGAGCAAGAAGAGGAATGGATTTCTGGAACAGGAACAGTTCTTATGGATCCTGGAAGTACTGTCAGCTTTTTTCCCCTCCAGGAGACACAAGTCCATGGGAAGTTTAAAAGGTTGAAGCAAAACAGTGTGGTTTGCTCATCAATACAGGGACTATCACATTTGCTCATCCCAACAATCAAAGTGAGCACACCAGGCTGAGAAGAGCACTTAGGAATTGACTGTATTTAAATCATTATTTAAAAAAAAATATTAAAAATCACTAATTGTGAATCTACCACTTCCAGAACTATTTTAATGAGGATCAAGACCTAAAATGTGTCACCATCTCAGATGGCAGAAGTTTCTACAGCAAACAACAATTAAGCAGCAGACAGGGCAGTCCACACAGAGCCTGCCGTTCCTGGCAGTTTGGTTTGCTGTCTGCTGCAGTAGTAATCTGTCAACACACTCCTCAAAATCCCAGCCCTGCTCCTGGAATGGGTGCCAAACACATCCCCTGGTGGGTACAGAACACAGGAACAGCCTCCCCCACACTCTGTGCTCTAGAGTTTGCCAGGGCAGCCTCAGCTCCCAGTGCTATGACAGCGCTCAGCCTCCCTCCCCTTGCTCCCAGCAGACTGAGGATCCCCCAACACTGAGCACCTGCATTCCAGGTATTACAGAGGTGCAGCAGAGGATTTATTGCAGAGCTGCATTTCCAGTTATCCCAAGCATGAGCAGGGGATTCATCCCTCCTGACCAGTTCAGGCTGGGGCTGAGGGAAGTGGGCAAACTTCCTTCCCTGCCAAGCAGGGGCTCAGTGACCATACCAGGAATGTTAATGGAGCCTCGGGAGCAACAATTCCATAAGGGAACCCCCTTTGGCCTCATCTGTGGAACTTCAGCCCTGCTCTTTCTGACCCTTGAGAGGCTCACCGAGTGCTTCAGAGGTGCCACACCTGCAGCCATCCTGCTCTGGAACTGAGCCTTCCTTAAAACACACACAGAGGTTTAGACAGGGTTTAGTTCTTGCCTCACGAGCGAGTTCAGCCGAGAGATTTGGGCTGCAAGACAGAAGCCTGGTTAGAGCAGCCTGGAACATGCCAAGTCCTGTCCAATTCCAATTGTACAGACTTGTTAGTTTTTTTTGGAATATGGTGATTGCCTAAACAAGACTCCACTTCTTGTTAGTACAATAACTTTTATTTGACATCTACAAGATCATTATCTTGTAGTTTTTTGGACAGGTTTATACAATCTCAATTTTTCAATAGTGCAACCTGTGCAAGCAAGAAATGACAAACATTGTCCTTCACTTTCTTATAAACATCTACTATTATAGGCAAAACAAAACTTACCCATATTATAGATAAGTGACTATTCACATTTGTACATTACAATTTCTTTTAAACAGCTCCAGATAAACTCTACAATGTCTTACAACATATTAAACATAACAGAAACAGCACATACAGCGGAACCCTCAAGTGTTTCCCATTCTCTAATTTACAGCTCAAGTAAGGTTTCATCTTACAAGTGACAAATTAAATTACGTTAATGAAGTAAAAAATATAAGATTGTATGCGAGATGGAAGTGAATTTGCACTTAAGTTTCCATAACCACCTCAGATTAAGGAAATGCTTCAATTTAAGGAAAACAGGCATCCAGCCATCTTTGCAGTACACATTAGGAATACCATTAATACATTAAAAATGAACTAATTTTAATTTAAGATGTTTATCACAAAAAGAACATGTTGTAGACTCAAATATATAACTCCCAGGAGAGAACCAGAAAAAAATGCAACACCTGGGTATAAACACTATAAAAATGCAATAACCAATGCTGTACAACTAAGATTGTGTTTCTCTCTGAATTCCTGTCTCGTGTGTTTATGCTGTCCATGCCCGTTTCCAAAGACATGCACTGTCAAACAGAAACTGGGAAGGAACCTGAATGCATGATGTGCAACCTCTAGGTTTCATGCTTTTATAAACTCAAATTGAAGAGAAAAACCCAATATATATTTTCTATATATATACTCAATACATGCATTCGAGATCTCCCACAGCAATGGCATCGATGCACTGCGTTAAACCCTGAGCACTGTATGACAAGATAAAAATAAAGCCTGCCTGGGGATTTTCAAGCATTTTCAAACAAATTGTGGTTTGTAGCTTAAAAGGCCAAAAGTAAAAGCAAACAGGAAGCACTACAGAGAGCATAAGGAAAGACAGATGCACCACCATAAACAGCTGCTGGCTTTCAGTTCTACCAACCTTTTTAGATCTCTTTATTCCCAAAGTATTTGAGACACAACTGAACTGAAAAAGTTATATTTCTTTGGAATCTGTCCCTGATTTTTTATGCAAGTGATATGCTTTTACAGCCTTTTCCTCAAACACCAAAGTCAACACCTGTAGCTTGTCCTCTTATGCGTTGTTGAGGTTGGTGATGCTCTGGGGGTGGTGCTGCTGCCAGATCTGCTGCTGCTGCACTGCCAGCTGCTGCGACTGGTCGGACGTCGACAGGAGGTTCACGAGGGGTGACACACAATTTGCAGGAATGATCAAACCTGAGAACAGCAACACATCAATGCTTTCATAAAAACGCCGTCAGTTGTGTTCATTAAGACCTCAGGGTGATGATTCCACCCTTTAATTGATGTAATGTTCAATAATGACTGTTCTGGTGTCAGGTCTAATCAGCACAGCCACAAGTCCTGCTCCTCAGTCCTTCACATCCTTTAGGTTGTGAAGCAAGAGAAAAGTTCCCTTTTTGCCTGACAACAAAATTTATTCTCATGTTACCTGCTGTCACAAGAAGTCAGCTATTTTTGCTTTTCTAGTCTCACAGAAGTTACACCACCATGAAAGTTTAAACACGGAAAAACCCAACTTCCACCATCTCAGAAAATTGGTACTAGAGGAGGAGCTGCCATGATATTGGCACGTCCACAGGAAATCCACATTTAACAAAACATTTGGAGAGTTTGGTTTCTGAGGTCCCTGTTTTGAGGGCTTCACTATGAGGTTCAGTGAAGAGACAATTATTTTGAAGTCTTTCTACACACTTTTAGTAGCTCAAAACCCATGAAAACGATTATTTCAAATTATTATTCATTGCCAAAAGCGGGGGAAAAGGTGGAGCCATCACGATATCAAAGAACCTTGACTGGAGCAGGCTGGGCATGATGTTTTTGCTGCAGTAAATTCAAAGAACTCAGACTAAGTGTTCCAAAGCCTGGCTGAAAAAGAACCAGTATATCATATTGTAGAAGATTTCTACAGCTGCATTTCTGCCCTGCCACAGCAGACAAGTCTGTCCTCTTTTAAACATCTTTCCCCAAACTGAGGCACTCAGCAGTGACAGCCAGCCCCTGCTCCCAGGGGCAGCAGAGGGGCAGCCCCTGCACTCACCTACGATCCTCTGCCCATCTTCTGTCCTCAGGCGAACGATTTGCATTTTCACATTTGTGCCACTGACCGAGGCCAGGACTCCTTCCACCTTTGTCCACACGCTCAGCACGGAGCCACACAGCACGTAGTAGGTTCTGCAGCGCAGCCCCACCTCACAGACCAGCCCCAGGCCTGCCTTCTTGCAATTGCCTCTCCTGCAGACACAGAAAAGCTTTCAAAACCATTCTGCAAACAACAGTATCTGATTTCATCAAAAAATGAGACTTGTGGTTATTTAACATGCATTTAGAGATGGCAGGAGCTGCACACACACTAAGGGAAGGATACTTAGAGCACAGGTAATGACAAGGCTTTGGGAAGGGTTGGCCTAGTTAAGTCCCCATCTACAAAATGCACAGAGCTTTGAGTCAAAGATACCATCACTGAGGTCACCTGAGAGCTGGAGTGTGTTACAGGACACTGGTATCTGATCAGGGTATTTCAGAAGCTCCAACATTAATCTGAAACTTCCAGCAGTTATGCAGTTCCTCAGGAACTCAGCCATCAGCTGAGTTCAGACACACAGGAGCAGCAGAGGAGCAGCTGCTCCTGACATCTCATCTCTAAACATTTCCCCCCAATAATATTTGAACTATCAAACTACAAACACAGAACAGATGAAGACACTTCAAGCACAAGCTGCTCCTGGAGTCACTGTGAGTGTAATTTATACATTAACATTCATCTCATGCATTAGGACTTTTAGGGCAAGTGCAAGCTCAATGTTTTCACTCAGAAGCTGGGTCATTTCACTGCTCATGGAGTAAATTCCCTTACACAAGAAACACAAGACAAGGAGGGGCAGAAGAACAGCAGCAGTGCTAAACCAGTCCAAAGTGAAAGAGGAGAAGTTAAAGCACAAACACTGACCAGTAGGCGTGGGTGCAGGTGTCTGCAGAGGAGTTGTACTGCTCCAGCCAGTGTGGCAGAGCATCCTCAGAGGGTACCTGGAAGAGACATCCAAAGTGGGAATAAAGTAAAACACATCCAAACTTACATAGAATAAAAACAATTTGGTCATCATCATGAGAAAGGAGGGAGCACCAACATCAGGATGGTGTAGAGAGGTACAGCATCCTACATTATAATAATTTCAAACTATCCATCTCAAAGGATGACCAAAATGCTTAAACACAGCAGAACCTCAGAGCTTTTTCAATAATCCACCTAATGTGGATACAAATTCAACACTTGCTAGACCCTAGATAATCTCTTTTTTTTTTACCATGCCACAGATAATTTATATTAAGAAATGGATATAGGAATGCCAAAATCACATATCCCTGCTTAAAAAGTCCCAAATAAAAGCTCTGCTCTGGAGAAAAAAGCCTACTTTGACTTGTCAAAATTATACATAAATACAAAAAAAATAAAGCTCTTATAATTATTTTCAAACTTTTCTAAGTTAACAACAAGTATGACTTTAATGGTTACCTTCTTATATTTCTTTTTCAGGTCTGCACATGTTTCTAGTTTGAGTTGTTTCCCAGTATTTGGTCTGTATATCAAAAAAAGCTTCTTTTTAGGATTCACTTCTTTTACAAGAATTGCTGTTTTCTTGTTATTTCTTATCTGGAAAAAAAAGACAAACAAAAACTTCCTAAATTAAAACATGATGAAAATATCTGCTTAAGTGATTCCATATTGTGTTCTTTACAGAGTACTGAGTGTGTAATTGTAATAATACAACCAAGGACAGTTGAACACAGCAATCCACATTAACCTCACAGTGAAACCATAAAGTTCCCTGGTGTAGGTTTAAATAAGAACTATTAATTTGGGTTCATATTCCTATCAGAAAATATCCTGAGGAGGTAAAAGGAAGAATTTAATACTCAGTGTTAAAAAACCCTTAAAATTAATTTTAATGTAAGACTCAATGTATTTTTCAGAACTGAACAAGTAAATATTTCAGTTTAGCCTCCCAAATCTCTGAAGAAGAATTTTACCTGTAGTGATAAATAAAATCCATCATCTGGACCTGTCTGTTCTGCCCAGATCTTTGTTGCTTCATCCCAAGACATTCCTCTCTCCACACTGATCTACAAGAGAGCAGTGCAGGGGTATTTGAATGAGAACAGACTTTAAAATACACACACAGGAACTGAGCACACTGGAAAAAGCTACTGGCAAATGTAATTAGTTCCTACAAAGATAATACAGGATTAACTTACTGTGTACAGCTCTACATGTCCAGAGGTAGAATATCCAGGAGTTAAAAATTTCTTAACATCTGCCTTCCTCACTTTCTCATCCCCAGAGCCCAAATCTGAAAGGAAAGCAGAGTTTCATTCTGTTGCTCTGTTCTCACTGAAGTTCAAGAGCACTGTGAAATGATTTACTCACCTAAGATGCCCATGTCATATCTTCCATTCTTTTTAGCATTTTGAATAACTGCATTTAACGTGTCTGAGAAGTACTGGAACAAAGCATTCTGCTGATGGACTTCCATACCAAGAATTCGATTCAGAAATTTCCCTATGTTGTTGTAATCTTAAAAAAAAAAAGTAAGAAATACATGTATTAGGTTGAAGATTGTTTGATAACCACAAACCTTCAATCAGTATTCAAAGACTTTTACAAACACTATTTAAATACATTCTTTCAGAAATGCAGGAAACATTAAGTTCTTCAAAAAAGGTCACTTTTTAGATAGTCACAAGTTCAGTTCTGCTGCTGGGAATCCACTGTCATGACATCAGATGTTCCCAGGGGTATTCTACAGAGACACTGAACAGCCAGGTACCTTTATCAAGTGTCAGTATTCCAGATCTGTCTTCTACATTTATCAAGCCTACGCCAATCAATCCCTGACGAACATCTAGGAAAGAGAAAGAAATTAAATCATAGCTGCTCTGCCATCTAAAAATAACCCAGTGAAGTAACAGCTTGTTTAGCCATAGGATCTGATTCCAAAGCCTCTGACACCCCTCACTTCCCATTACTTGCAGTTTCTACCTAATACATCAATAAGAAAGACACAGCTTTGCCTTCTGTCCCTGCAGGAAGCACAGGAAGGGAAAAGCACCAATGGCACCATGCATGAGAACAGTTCCAACAGGTAATGGGAGAATGAAGATAAAAATCTGTTCATAATACACTGGCCAAGCAGATACAGAACATTCCTTACACTGAGTTCACAGATCTGGTTTCATGTGTGAACTTCAACATTCAAGCAATGTGCACAGACTCTCACTGGGCGTTCACTCCCATCTGTCTCAGCTGATCATTTGAAATTGTAACAATGTTTTACAGATCTAACAGCATTTCCATTTTCTGCATACTGGAGAAGGATCAAAAGGCAGCTATCACAGCCAGGGCATTATCTTACCTTTGAAGAAGTCTCCAGGAAAATCAGGAGGAGGTGAGACCATTGGGGAGTCCAAGTTCACAATGGATTTCATAACAATCTCCAGAGCATTTCTGCCATACTGTGCAAGAAAAAAAGTTGCTCTATCAATGCCAATCAGTGTTTGTGCCTCAGCCCCAGGCACACGTGGTTTAACAGGTATTTATAATTCACAATCAAAAGCTTTTCTCTGCAATAGTGAAGGGAATTATCACTAGTGTAGTTTATAACTGGAAACAGCCCAGTCTTCATTTTTAATTAGAGCTGCCAAATTAATCTTTCATTGTGGCTTAAAGGACACACACCATTTACTTAAGACTTTGATTGTTTGCAAGAGTAGAAAAGTGATTTACACACGTGTGTTCCACACGGCTTCACAAACAGAATTCTGGGTTACAAAAAGAGGCTTTCCATCAGAAAGGGAAACAGTTAAACCTGAGGGATGGAGAGGAACCTTCAACAGGTCACTTGTGGAGTAAGCACCACAGCATGAGTCCTCCAACAGAAACAGAATTGTTACCTTGTTGTCAAAATTGAATCTGCTGAGGTCTCGAGTTTCTGTGGCCCGTCTGTCCCCGTGGGTGAGGGCTCCCTGTTAAGGTACATAGTTATCATTAAATACAACTTTTAATAAAAGAAATTAAAGTTGCATTTTCTCAAAGGAATGATCAGACCTCTTGAAACATCTTACCAAACTCTCCAGTCTTTTTGCAACTATAGATGCAAATCTTTGCTCTCCTGCCAGTTCGGAGATGAGGAACACATACTCTGGAGCAGTCACTTGGTTGGATCTATGAGTTCTTCCTGGATAATTCAGTAGAAGCATATATATTAGATAAATTCTACTTCACTGAATATTTCTAATAAAATATGAACTGTGAAGAGCAAGGAAAAAAGGTAGAACTTAATGCTGCTTAAAATTAGTTTCTGCTGTAATACAGCAAACAGAAGGTTGCACACAGATATTCTGGAAGCTGTGGCAACCTCTATAAAGACCCTTCATACATGAATGAAACTCCAAAGCTGCAGCCTAGGTTTGCTTGTGAGGTTTCTTTCAAAGCTTTCAAGATGATTAGCTATGACCACAGATAAAGCTGATTCTGTTCATGGGTACAAGAGACTGGAGGGGTCCTTAGGAGTTTGCCTACTCAATCTGATTTTCCACGCTAGCAGGAAGTTCAGTTCCTATCCCTGAGCCTGCTGAGGACACACAGTGAGTGATTTACCAAACTGCTGGATTGCTCTGTCTGCACTCCATGGCAGTTCCAGGGTCATGTGAACTCTCCTCCTCTGGTTCTTGGCTCTGCGGTCTGCTTGCAGTGAGATACCAGAGCTGGCAGCCTCTGAGATGATGGCAATGTTCTTTGATAGAGAAAAGAGTTGTTAGTTAGCAATGAATTCAAGATCAAGCTTCAGTTTCCAAATTAAAAAAAAAATCTCGTTTTACAACTGTTACCAAACATGGGTCTGGAATGGTTTCACTGTTACTCACAAGGCAGAGGGAGGGCAGCAAAGGTGTGGCTTTCTCTATCAGAATTAGAAATGCTAATGAACTTTTCTGAATGAAAGGAGGGGGTTTTGCTTTCCTTTTCAACAACAACTCCCTGTGCAAACAAAAACTTGCCATCCCAGAGGACAGGTCTCCCTGACACTGGCCTGTACTTCAAAAGGAAAAGGGGAGGGACACAGACTCGCTCCAATAGCAAACCACAGAAAAGATAAAACATTGCTGCTACTGCTGTACAAGGAAGAGGATTCAGCCATTCCAGTGCCTGAATGCATTTGCCTTGAAAAAATGTAAATGTTTGGACTGTGCACAAGTCACTTCCAGGAACCCGAGTCCTTACCCTCAAGTGTCACAAGGGACCACACAAGTTCCATGCACAGTGACAGTTACTCCATTTGCCCTCTTGTGGCAGCACGGCCCAAGTGAACCACTGGGAAGGGCTTTTCCCCCTTTTCCTTTTATCAGATGCAATTCTATCATTATTTAGGTCAGAATTTTCTTTCAGAGTGCAATATAAGGGCAGAAGCCACCACTCCTCCCAGTGTTACTTCTCAATCCTTGTTAACAGGTCCCACCTTTTCCCTTCACCCCTCACTCTAAGTTCATACAGTGGTCTTCTCTACTTCCCAATTTAATTATTTCCTCTTGGAAGAGGAGGTGCACAGTGACCCAGACCAACGAATCAAAGACATGAATCACAAATCTGCCTTTTAAACACGTATTATTTTACAAAACCAGCTTAAAGGTGCCAGCTTTCCATTTGGCACATGGGTGCACACCAAGCACAGGCCTCTGAGGTCACCCAAACTACAGCCTGACCTTTAAACACACTGATTTGAAAAACGAAACAGCAGCAAACTGAAAGTGCTTCTTAACTGACACTTACAGTCCTTGCAAGTCACTGGTGAATAGCTTAGAGTTACTATGGCACCTGGCACCTTTCTCTACAGTTTATCTCTTCAAGGATTACCTTATCTCCATCCATGAACCTCTGCTTTTCTGTGATGTTCAGGATTTCAACGGGCACATCGAGTTCAGACCTTGACTCGTAGGAGATGCTGCCATCATCGTTGCTCACCACTCTCCCCTTGCGTCCTGTCATCTTTGGAAGGGAACACAGGCTCAGTGTGGCACTACCAAAACCACCCCAGCACCAAAAGCTCCAAGCAATATTATTTATCCCTGTACACACATTAAAATGCTCAGTAATTTACTCCCAGTGCAAAACTACATTAGAGAACCTGGGTTATTTTGTGGCTGATGTCATTATCTGCTATGTGGAACATGACAGAGCAAATCTGTGTAGAAATGTTGTATTATGCTACTGTTCATAAGGGATTTACCAGCAGCACTAAGAAAATAAACTAAACAGAAAGCTTAGGCTGCCTCTGATTTTAACAGGGTCTTTTAAATCACACTGATGCTGCTACTTGATAGAGACAGGTAGCTTAAAGACATGTTTCTGAAGTTACTGAGAGATTAATTAATCAGGCTTTTCATTAACACATAAAGGTTCTTAATCTCCACTGCCTTGGAGGATGAACTAAAGCTCCTGTCTGTCTAATACACACCAATAGCAAATTGACTACAGCCAGTCAGAGAAACACACAAAGTAAAGCAAAAGAGAAACTGGTGTGATTTACCCAACTAGAAACTATCAAGTGTCAGGAACAATGTGTTTACCCACTTAGAGCTCCCCCTGTACTCTAACACATTCTTCAAGTTTCTCTTTCATTCAGAGGCATCAGCAGAGTAACCTCTGCTCTCATTCCTGAGATCACTGTCTAAAATTGATAAACAACCTCTCTAAAGACATACTTTTTTTCCTATATGGGAGCACCAGCCTACCTCTGCAACATTTTCAGGACCACCCAGTTCATCTATAAGCTCATCCAGTGTATTAGGTGGAAGATCTTCAGCCAGCTTTTCCAGTTTATCCAGCAGTTCTTTTTTCATTTGTTGGGCCCTTTCAACAGCATCCTGACTCGTTACAAAGCTGCTGTTTGTGTTACTGTTTGCTGAAAGTTAAGAAAGACTCTTTGAGATTTAGAATTTTATTGCCTAACTGCTAGAAAATGAATCAACATCAAAGAAAGTTGTTCTTACCAGACGTGTTGGTACTAGAAGTGGTGGTTCCAACAGTGGAAGTGAAACAGCTGGGTCGTTTGGATCCCAGACCAGAGGCTAGTAAGGCACTTTGAATAGAATCTGGGTCTATGCTTTTCTTCTTTTTCTTTTCTTTATTTTTTTTATGCTCTTTTCTAATCAACCAGGGATCTGAAGTTAAATAAAAGTTTCAAACATTTACTAAGCAGCCATCCATACCTTTGAAACAAATATTCCCATTGCATAAAGTGACTTTAAAAAGTCTAAATTCCAGTGTACAAAAATTCAACTTAAGTTTCATATTCTACTAATTGCAGTCTCACTGGAACTAAATTACATGCTTATTAAACACTTATCTGTGGCTCACTGAAATATTTGGGAAGATTTTCTGCTTACTCTCTGCAAATACAGCTACTTGTTTGACAAAACACTTTGACTGTCTTACCATCTTCATCATCCTCACTGGATTCATCTCTGAATGGGTTGAAGTCATCATCATCTCCAGAACTCAGAAATTTGGAGCTCTCATTGTCACTTTCCTCATTGTCTGAAGCATCAGACTCACTTTCACTTTCATCAGAGCTGCTCCCTGCAAGGCCACCTGTTTTGCGGGCTTTTTTGGCTTCTCTGCTTATTTCTTCACCTAATTCCGTCATTCAAGAAGAAAAATAAGTTATTTAAACCTTGTAATCCACACATTTTGAGGTCTGTTTTACCATGCAAACTAGAAAAATATTCAACTTTTGAAAACAGAACTATTAAAAAGAATCTAAGTTTTAAGCAAGACCTCTCTCCCAAGTTTTATGATCATCTACTTTTAAGATAATCAGTTTGGGAAGGGGGTGGTATTAGGCTTCTCTTCATTGAGCCTCAAGATAAAGTTACTTGAGTGACTACATCAGAAAGTGGTCTGACATTTTGGGATATGGTTCCATAGCAGATTAACCCAATTTTGAGCAAAATTAACTAAAATTTACAGGGTATATTGCTTCAGCAGCAATATAACATCTATTAATGGCAGTCTCTAACAACAGCCTTAGGAGATCTGCAATACATTCTCTTACATGGGTGACTGTACAGATATTCCCTTTTTCCCCCCCACAAAGTTCACTCTCAGGCAGCTCTGAAGTTGCCATTTTCACTGTGGCAGTAGTGTAGGAACTTCAGCATTACCTTTTCTTTTCTTTACTTTGTTCTCCTTGCAAGGGCTGTCTCGGGGTGAATTGTTATTACTTTGAGCAGTCAGATCAATTCCCAACAAGCTAAACAGCTTCTTCCTGTCGGGAGCTGGAAAGTGCTTTTCAATAAGAGACTGGAATACTCCTCTGTTTAAGAAAAAAAGGTTGCTCAGTGGAATTTGCATTTATTTAAAGTACAAACCTGTAACATTTAACAGCTCTGAAGAATGACTCCTTGTGAGTGCAGTTGGGCACTGTCTGTATTATCACCCACATTACTGTATTTGTCACCTTAAAAGTAGGAGGCATTTCTTTTACAGCATTGTTACAACTCATTAAATTTGGTTTTGGTAACAAATGGCATTGCTACTGCTTTTTTAATTGCTCAATTTAAGTAAAAGATTAAGTTAATGTATTAAAATCTTCAGCAAGGCAGACTTGGGATTGGCTCTGGTCCATCTGATCAAAGAGGGAAGTCACGGTCTGTAACTTGCTCTGGTATAAATGCAGCACACACTTGGCAGGTCTCCCTACCCTCCCAGTTTGAGGGGAACAGTACGAGCTGTTCACACCTGAAAACATCAGTTTGGAATGCCAGGAGAACCAGGAGCTAACCACTGCCTCACCTGAGCAGTGCTGCCAGATTTTAGGTACAGGCAGCTTCAGTAAAGAACATCAGTACCAAAGGATTCCCAACCCTCTGTGCACTGATGCACGTTTGACACACAGAACAAATGACTACACACACTCCCTAGGCTGGATGAAGCTTAGTTTTGTAAAGAACTTTTTAAAATTCAGTCTTACTTTGCTGTAGAAACAAAGTCATTCAGCTCCCCACCACCTTCCTCCAAAGCTTCCAATGTTCTTGCTTCTCCTGTCGACTGCAGGCCAATGACAACGCACTGAAGGACAAATTAATAGCAGACATTGTCACTATGACTGAGCTGTAAGTTTATTTTGCCTGATTTTCTGCTCATTAGATACCATTAAGTACAAAAGCACGCTCCTACTATGGCTGAAAATATTTTTATTATATAGATATAAAAAATTAATCTAATAGCTTGACATTAAAGACACATTTAAAAATAAGTCTTGATCAACTTACTTTGCCATTCTTGATTTCCTCCCGAGCCAGCTGCACCACCCTCTTCACCTTAGAGGCTATGCAAAGGTACTTGAAAAACCTCTGGTGAGCTGACCAGAACTGACCCCACATGGATTTTTTCATGCGCTGCTCTGCATCGATGAGATCGGCCGCTTGCTGAAACCTCTCCCGAGCACTGACCCACTAAACAAGGAAAGGAGCATTCAAATTTCAACCAACTTCAGCCTCTCAAAACTCAATAAAGAAAGTAAATTTAGAAAGGGGTTCTTACCAGTTTCACTGATTTATTGTACATTTTAACATATTCCTGTGAGAGCAGAACTTCGTCGATTTTGAAAGTTACACCTGAAAAACTCAACTGTCTGGCTATGTACATTCCTCTCAGCTTCATATCCATAGCAACTATTTCCATGGCACCAACACCTCTAAAATAAAGGAACAATTTAAGTCCATATTAGAATTTTCAAGAGCGAGGATTTGTTAAAAAACACCTCAAAGCACAACCCCAAGTACTTTAGAAAAAAACAGCTTATGAATGGGAAGGAATATGTTTTTGAAATAATTTGAAATTTAGTCTTTATATAAAACTGTATCCCTGCCTTGTAAAGATTAAGTGTATCCCAAGAGGTAAAACTCAGTTACTTTTTTCCCAAATGACCTAGGATGGATTAGGAGACAGTAACTTATAAATTGTAACTGGATAATAAAGCTGGTCCAAATATTAGCAAATTCTTGCATTCTAATTATATAAACTGCTGATGATTTAAAATAACACAAACCATTTTAAGTTATTCAGATTTATGCTGATATGAAAATTATTTAATTAGTAAGTAACTTCAATTCTCTTCAACAGCAACACACCTGGAGAGCACAGAAGTCACCTGCAAAACAGCTGACTGCTACTCACAGGCTTGGGGCTCTAACTTCATTATTGCTTATTTGATATGCACTCAGTAATGAAGTGAGGCTACAGAGTCCAGGAAAAACACACATCATGTAGATGGTAAACAAGATGCATCCTGAGCCCTATTGTGGCATTCTGAAGTGTTCAAAATTCTTTTTGAGTAGGCAAAGCAAGATGTTCACCCACCACAGAAGCAGCATTTTTTACTGACCTCTCACATTTAGTGTTATTGCTATGTTCTAAAACACCAAGTACCCTGTAACAGCACAAAGAAATTCCCTGAACTGGGTTCTTATGCCAGAAAGCACAAGATTTCCTCCTGTTAAATTGCCTAAGATGAATGCATAAACATTAGAGGCCTTCTACAAATAGTGAGCCATTAACTACACTGAGCATACTCACTACAATACAGGCTCTTTTCATGGGGAGCAGCAAAGTATTTTGCTTTTCTAACACCCACATTTTTGAGAGGCCTCTTTTCCCAGAAAGCTTTTAAAGCTCTCAAAAT
The DNA here is from genome assembly GCA_910950805.1 of Acrocephalus scirpaceus scirpaceus. Lineage (NCBI taxonomy): Eukaryota > Metazoa > Chordata > Aves > Passeriformes > Sylviidae > Acrocephalus > Acrocephalus scirpaceus. The sequence goes on from OU383788.1 coordinate 11,638,151, forward strand.
TTTCTGTGAATAAAGGAAACAGCATATTTTTCACCACTTATGATGAATTCCATTTCTGCTAGATTTAGAAGCCAGAGTTCTTAGTGTGACAGGACATGTTTGCAAAGAGAGTGAAGACAAGGAGCTGGGGAGCACAGTCAGCCACAACCCTGTGCATTTTGCTGCAGGTCTTTGAATTTACCTTCTTTCAACAGCCTGAATGAAATCACTGAATTCCCTAAATGGAGTTCCTTCACCCCATATTCCAAGGCGGTTCATATATGCCATGTTTCTTGGCTCAGATGCACCTAAAAAGAAAAATATAAATTTATACCTGTGCCAGCAAAACCATCCAGAGACATTTCATACAAACCCAGCAGTACATACCTGTGGCACTGGCATAAACAACCCTGGCTTTTGGAAGTTTATTTTGAAGTTCCAATACAGCCAGACCTGTTTTTGTTGGTTTTGATGAACCAACAGGACACAGATTCTTTGCTTTATGACATTCGTCAAATACGATCTGAACTGTAATTAAGGAAAAGCTTTGTCCCACTAATTTATAAAATGAGAAGCTAGAACAAAAGGCAAGAAAAATCTACTACTTACAGTAGGGGGTAGGTGGAAATGGTAAACTCAAGACACCAGTCATTTTAACTAAAAACCTTGGAAAAATATTTAGATACTAAGTATTTAAAAACAAAATTGCCAACACTTAGAGTTCTTGAAAATGCTGGTGCTACTCCAAATGTATATTTAAATAAGTCTGTAAAAATATCAGTGTAAACTTTAAGTTCTTAAGAATAGTAGTTTAATTTTATAGGTTTGATATAGAAAAAAACCAGAAACTTCACTCTGGTACCAGAGTTGTGTGGCACCAAGTCGGTGTAACATGTTGGGCACAAAGTTTGTAAAACTGCAAGTGTAGCATCAGAGCATGCACACAACTGATTGCCATTACAAATAAAGAATACCTAAAAATCTATAAAGATGTAAGTTTAAATAGTAATTTGGTTATAATCAAATAAACTCCAGAAAAAGGATACAACTCCATCAAAGTCTTCACCACACCAGTGAAGAAGCTGCTTTAATCTGGTTTTGTATTTACCACCAGACTGACTTTCCCCAATAAGAGAAGAATAGGTAGCAAAGATGACTCCTTTCTTCACACTTCCATTATGTTTGGAAGAAATCTTCCCATACTTGAACTGCAATAAATAAAAAATTACAGAAATTAATTAAGAGACCCCTCCTCAATCCCACCCATCAGATGATGAAGGGATGCTGGTGGTTTTAACTTAAAGATGTGAACACTTGAAGCCACCCCTAACCCCACATCATGATCAGGGCACAGCTGATGGCAGTGTGGTTAAGGGGTTATACAGGGCCTTACTTAAACATAGATTTAAGGAAGACTAAATCTGAGGCTTCAAAAGCTCAGCAGCCACATTCTTTGGCTACAGGGTGTTTTTAGTTTAAACACAATTGAGATTTTAGTTTCAATGTATCCCTTTAAGAGCCAATACTTCAAGTGTATTTACAGCTGCTACCATAAATGATGATTTCTAAAGCCTTATTTTAGAAATTAAGAATTCACAAAGCAAAAATACCAACTTAAACCAAACTTTTAAGTTCAGTGAATTCAACCAGTAATCACTCTTTACAATTTAAGCAGCAAATCCAGAGCAGAGGCAGTGCCTCCAAAAATAACTGCACACACCGCTGCTGCTTTAATAAATCACTGAGCAAGTCTATTATTCAAGTATTACACACAAAATTCATTACATATAAAATGTGCACTGAGAGATAGAAAGGAAAAATTTCAAATGCTACAAAGCTTTAAAGATGTAAAGAATATTTCAACTTCTAGAAAATACTCCACTAGTAGTGTCAGTAGTGGCTTGAAGTGTATTTTTTTTAAAAAAGCACACATGCTAAGACTTAATCTTACAAGGGGCCTATTTACATGATTAACTTAAAGCTCTGTGTAGTTCTTTGTAAGATTTAGGCCTGTCAAACAAGACCTAGGCAGCAAATTTATTGAAATTAGTGCATTCTTGCTCTTAAAACAGTCAACATGCACAACTCGTCACACAAGCGTACCTAAAGGTTTGCCTCAACTGTACATAGTAAAAAGTTTCCACACCTTGTTTAATGAATGCACCAATATGTTTTTTGCTCCAATATCTCTCAAATCTCTTTCAGCATCGTATTTCAGATCGTTTGACACGCTAAACCTGCAGATACAAAACAAAGCATATTCTGTAAGTTACAGCAGGTCAAAAGGCAGTTGCTAGAACATTTGTCAGAAGACAGATGACCCTGAATTTAAGTCATAGAGTCACTGGAGTGTCTGCTCTAACAAATCCTGACACACTTACCAGACTGCTCTTTTTCTGCCTAACAAGTAATTTTCATAGATTATTCCAGCTATGGTCCTTCCTTTTCCTACACCAGCACCATCACCTATCAAGAATCCAGCTCTGTCTCCATTGGGCAGGAATGTTTCATGTTGCTGTAGGAGAAAGAACAAAAAACTTGTACCCATTCTCCAGAACACATCACAGGGGATTGGCAGAAAAGAGCAAACATAAGAAACATCCTATTGGAGGAGACCAGTGGTCCAAGCAAACTCCTGGAAGCAGGAAGAGGGGATTTTATTTAGGGAGAGCACAGCACCCCAACTGCATTGTGTGATCCATTCTCCCCTTTCTTCCCTCAGCACCCAGAACTGCTCTAAACATATGTCCAATATTTTGTGCCTTTTCCTAATCCACTGATAAGCACCTGTACAGCCTTTGGCAGGAGCAAGACCCAGACATCCACAGCCTGTGGAATGCAGTATTCTGAATCTACCCATTTAAAACCAATTTCCTGTGAGTGTCACCAGGTTCTGCTTTGCTCTTGGTTTTGTGTGGTATCACTCACTTCTTGATTATCTTAACCCTGATTTCATTCCCATTCCTTTCTCTCCTCTCCAACCCCAGCAGCTGTTCAGTCTCATTTCATGAGGCAACTTTTCCCTCCTGTGACCATTTTAGTTGTCTTTAACTCCCCAGCCTCCCTCCCCAGCACACAGAGCACTGCACACACATCTGGGGTGGGCACACTGAAGTCTAACCCAGCACAAAATAACACCCAGTCCTGTTCTCTACTCCCTTCTCAAGGATGTCAAACAGGGCTGGCTTTCTCAGCCTGCTGCTACTGCAGCCATTAAATTATTTCAGAGAAATAAAAATGACTAACATGTTCTAAGACAGTTAAGAGATCAGCATCGTGGAAGTGGTTTAGAGGAAGTTTTCCTAGGTGTATTACCTCACATTTATCTGAGCTGAAGCTCACCTGCCATCTTCTAATGCAACTCAAACCTTTAAGCTCTTATTATTTTATCTCCTTGTAAAACTGACATAGCTGCACTTGTCAGATTGCAGTTTTTCTTCTTAAATTCTCTGTTAGCTTTTAAGCTGTGCTGATGTCTGGCATACCTGGGCTGCATAAGTGATTGCTTCGAGCTGCAAAGCTGACAACCAGCCACTGTCAATTGTTTCCTCTGATATTGATGTCTGGTACCACACATCAGGAGGAGTCACACTGGATAACGAGCTGGTTTCCACTACTGGGTCAGGATGACGCAGACCAATTTTTACTGGTGGAGAAAGAAGGCAGAAGATGAAAACAAAATACAGACACAAGTTATTATATTTACCCAAACAACTTACAATTGTGATTCCAAAGGCTGAACTCAATGTATGTTTCATTGCAACAATCTGTCAAGTGTTAAACTGCATTGCATATGAAGGAACACATTAATCTGAATTTATAACTGCAATCTTAACTTTCTCTTCTTACCACCTTCCCACAATTTTTATGAGATTAGATAAAATTCACTTTACAGAAAATTAAAGTATTTGTGTACTTGACTTGTTTGAGAAAAAACAGTCTGAACCTTGTCTTCCCAAAAAGGCCAGAAGCAGCCTCAGGATGCTAGAATCACAAAAGCAACATTCTTCTCACTATTTATACAGTGCCATTTTTAAGCAGAATGAGAGGAAAAAATATTTAGAACAGACATGGTTTAATTGCTGACAGATCTCATCAGTAACAATAAAAATTAACCATTTAGCTACAGACTCCCTGCAAAATTTTTGCCTTGCTTTTACAGCAGGTCACTCTATTTAGCAAACAAGATAACAGCTTGCTGTCAATGGGAACAACAAAGAAAAGAGAAAAAAGAGGAGATGGCAATTAACAGCAGTAAAAGATTCACTCAAGAAACAACTAAGAGCCAGTTGTAAGTAGTCAGCCAGGAACAATGCAGGAAGAATGTACTTAGGGTGATTTCACACCAAAAGACTCAAACTAGATTCCTAAGTGTAGCAGTGAGCACTGAATTCCTTAAGGAAATTTCCTCTGCTGAGGCACAAGGCATCCTAACAGATGTAAAAAAAAAAAGCCTGATTTTGGTTCATCAGTCATATCTGAAACAAATACTGCTCAATGATACACTGAAGAATTCCTTTTCTATTTAAAAATCCACTTATCTTCCAAATCTACGTGTTACAGAAGATAAATTTCCTAGGAAAACCCACAAGCTATTCAGGCCCTGTTAACTTCAGACAGTATCTATTTTCTGTTTTAGTAATTACACAAGAGTAAATAAATTAACTCTCAAAGCATTCAGCCTTTTGATGTAACAGAAGATCAGGTCATACATTTTATTGGCATATATTCAGCATAGGTCTCTGCATGGCCCATTTCTTCTTCATCTTCTTCCTCAGGTTCCTCTTCTTCTTTTACTGCTGGCACTTTCTAGAATAGAGAAATACCCGTGTTAGTCAAACAGCACATTGTTCATATTCTATCTCCTGGAAATTAACATGAGAAAGGAAATGAGGACAAACTTGCACTTCAATGTTTTAACACATGTAGGGGACAAACCAGTGAATCGTTAGGAAAACTACACACAAATGTAGATTTCTTACACTCTGAACAACCCTCTAAAGACACAAAGTCAGAACTTCCTCTTCTTTGCAAGATCAAGTACTCCAAATCACACAAGAAGAATTAAGAAGTTCTTCATACAGCATATTAAAACCAGACTATGACTTAAAAGAAAATTGCCACAAAAACAGTCCTAGTGTTCAAGTACACCCCTGGAGTCTCCTGCAGTTCCACATTAACATAATTTCACAACTTTATAGTTAAATAGTCAGTTCTGTCCATTGTTCTCTAAAACCTGACAGTTATCCATTTACTGTGACCCTAATTAATGTAAATATATAAATATTTGTAAAGCACTCAGCAGATGAAAAATCAAACCTCTTCCACAACTAATAGTGTTTAATAAAAAAGTGATCTGAAAAACCCCTTTTTTATGGCAGTCCCTGAGGAGCACAGCTCTTCCCAAACACCAGCCTGAGCCTAGCTATCAGTGAAGATGCCAAAACTCAAGGGTTTACAGCATCAGAATGTAATTTTATTACATTTAGGAAATTGAATGATACTCAATTTACATCTTCAATTCAACTGCCCAGAAGGACAGCCATGCTAGGGGGAAGTCTTTCAGTTTCCTCATTGTCAGTGATTTTAGAAGAAAATGTTTTAACCAGAGGAAATGCTGTGCTTATCACCTTTAATCAGAACCACACCAGCTTCTGCAAAGGACAGTAATTTCTTGAAATTGTCATTTACTATCTAAGCCTGCTCTGCACAGCTGTTAACTTCACTCATCTAACCAAGTTTCATCTCTGGAGCAACTGACCTTTTGAACAAACAGATGCACTCGACAGTTCCACCCCACAAAGACAAGTATGAGTAACTCCTGAAACTGATCACAGCTGTTTATGGCCAGCAACACATTGGTTTGGCAAATTAATAATTTGTGCCACTTACCACAGTAGGTGAAAAACTTCTCATTTTAATGTCATTTATCCATATTCTTGCTACCTCTTTTGTGGGAGCTTCCTTCTTCACTGCACCATTGCTTAGGTCAGCTGCAAAAGAAAAGCTGTGGTTTACAGAATTCCCTCCAAACATCAACTCAGATTAATGTGCTGCTCTATTAAGGAGCTGGGAGAGAAGTTTAAAGTATCCAGGAGCACAATGATGCTTCAAGAACAAATTTGTAAGAGGATCCTTTAAGAAGATCATTTATTAACCTTCCTGTCTTCAGTCACATTTGCAAGGAACTAGGAATAGAGCTCAGTACATAACTAAAATAATTTGCATATGGATGGATGCAGAATATTGAAAGCAGCTGTCAAGCTTCCATCATATCAATGCATGTAATAAACTTGGCATAATTGCCCCTAAAAACAATTAGGGCACTTGCACAAATAAATGTTTTCCTCAAAGACACTGCATAATTTAACTTCTTAATATTTTCCCATCTAGAACCCCTGCTGCCTGAATTATATGAAAAGACCATTTTCCTTTCAAGAGCTTCTCTCTTCCACAAGTAATTGTCACTTTTTTTAATAAACACAAGGAAAGATCCAGAGACACAGGAACACAAATTCAGATTAGGAATGCAGTTCTAGAAATTGCAGGTCTCCTTTTCACTTCATACAGAAGCAAAAGATTCAACTGTTTTTTGCAGCTGTGTGTTGGTGTCACCTATTCTGTGCTTCTGAGTTTTCACTTGGTTTAATAGGACTGACTTATCCCCTTCTGCTTTCTCTCCTCCTCTTCCTCACCTCCTTTACTCCCTGCCCCAACTTCAGTTCATGTCCCAACTTGGGTTTTGGCAACCACTCCCTAAGAGAAAACAATGACACAAGGAGGGACATTCTGCTTTTTGTTCCAGTTCTAACAGACAGCTCCTGCACTGCACTCTATGTCTGCATATGGAAAAATAGGTTATGCCAACCACACCTATAAAATCAGCAAAGCTTGTTTCAGAGACAATGAAAATAACAGAAATCCAGAAAATGCCTGTGTATCTTTCAGAAATAAAGATATTTTCAAATTGACCTAGTCTGATCTTAACCTCATGCTAAAATCAGGACAACTTGAAAGAGTTAAAGTTTCACACACATGCAGCTTTTTTCTTATACAAGTTGACCACATGTTAGAAATAACATACAAGGAAATATTATGGAAGGAATCACAAAATGAAGATTTGGAGTGTGATAAAGTATTTGTGGCTCTTAACTTACTGCAACATTTCAGAAGTAATACAAAAACAAACAGGAAGTTTTTAGGACTTAATTTCTTAAACAATAGATCTGATGCCTCCAATGAAACAAAGGGACAGATTTTCCTTTTGCAGGAGACACTTCACACAAACACCTTATGTGCTACAAATCTAGTTTAGAAGAAGCTAAATAGAAAAAAGTACTAGTTTGTTGTAGTTCCAAGTACACACTAGAACAGGAACTGGTACAGACTCCACTAACATAGCTGATAGACTTCAGTAATGTTCACAAATTCATTTTACCAATTTTCTACCTGCAATCTGCCATTTTCCTCATTCCATGCAGTAAATCAAGAGTTTAATTTTTTAAACTGTTATTTCATACTACTTCACCCTGAATTCTAACACTACTACAGTTAGAATGAAATTTACCAGGTTTCCTGAACCACTTCATTTTATCAGGATATTGTACTAAGGAATGAAAATCCACAATGTGCAAAGATCTTTGTTATTTCACTGTTTGTCTAAAATACTGCAATTACAAAGAAAGAAAACTCACTTGCTGCTGTTGCTACTGGTTGGGCAATATTAGGAGGTGGCTTCAATTTCATGAGTTCATTAAGACTATTGTTCTTGAGCAGATCTTTCAGCTGAATCTGGTCCTTGGAAGGTGCAGTGGTCAAGGCATTGCGAACTGCTGGTGCTGCCACCGAGGGCCGAGTGGTTGTGCTGGTCTGGATGATCTTTGCTACAGTGATCGTCTGCCTCGAGGTTGTGACAGGAGTCGTTTTTGTCACCACTATTGTCGTCCCCAGAGTTGGAAGCTGATTGATTTGATTCAGCACAAAGGTTGTGGTGGATGGTGGTTGCTGGTAACAAAGAAGCAGGGAAATTTTGAGGAAATGGTCAAAAAGAAAGAGCAAACTTTATTAAGACTTCATTTAGGACACAGGATACAGCAGTTCTTAAAAGAGACTTGTAGTAAGAAATGCCTTCAAATACCATGCTGAAGATGCCAGAGTAATTACCTCGTGCTGAAACAGTCTGAGCAAAAAGTATCTCTCAATACACTGTACATATTTCAGAAGGTTATTTTTAGAATTTATTTTATGGTAAGGAAAAGGAAATTAAAAAAAAATTTAAAAATTCATCACCCAGGTGTAAGATATGACCACTAGAGTTTTCCCCCATATCTGATAGTCAGTCCAACCCCCTGCAAGACAGACCCACTGCTGGCCAAGGCTCAGCCAGTCAGTGGCACTGGCAGTGCCTGTGAGAATTTGTAGTATTTGTTTAACAACAGGCAAAAACTGTTACACAATCAGCAGCTGGGACAGAGGAGTGAGAATATGTGAGAAAATCCAGCAGACACCAAGGTCAGTGAAGGAAGAGGAGGTGCCCCAGGTGCTGGAGCAGGGACTCCCCTGCAGCCCTTGGAGGACCATGGATGCCAGGAGTGAAGTTGAGCCCAGGACAAAGGAAGGAATGGGGAGAAGGTATTTTTAGATTTGTTCTTATTTCTCATTTTCCTTCTCCATTGTTAACTGGCAATGAATTAATTTCCTCGAGTTGAGTCTGGTTTGCCCATGACAAATTGCTGATCTCCCTGTCCTTATCTCAACCCACGAGCCTTTCACCATCGTTTTTTGCCTCTGTACAACTGAAGTGGAAGAGTGATAAAGCAGCTCAGTGGGCACCTGGTGCCCAGCCCAAGTTAAGCCCCCTCCCCATCTCAGTCCTGGAGCACCAGTTCTTACCCGAACATTTAATAAGGCTGGAGTAGACACAGTCTCTGGTTCTTGTTTCACAGCAGCTGCAGCCTCAGTCTCCAGGCCCAGTTCTAACGCACTAAGTGGTACTGACTGCAGAGGGAAGAAAGCAAACAAGTCAGCAGGAATAAAACCTTAAGGCTTTTGTTCTCAGTCTGTGCCTGAAGTGGCTACACTCTGGCAGAGTGAAGGCCATCACGGAGCTTAAGCATGCTGTTCATTACACTTTTTATTGTAGAGCAGCTAGACCCCGATGACATGGAGTTCTCCATGGATACCTGACATTGTATCCCCATGTCACATCCAGAATTAAGCATATTTCTGTCTGTACTGACCTCAAGTGTTTCAGATTGCTTTTTTGTATAGAACTTTAAAATTAATTCGCAAGTGATTTTCCAATCCCAGTACTATGAGGCAAGAAACTTCAGAAAACTCCACATGATTCAACCATTTGCTATGGACATCATCCCCTTTAACCTCCCCATCACAGCAACCCAAGCTCTCCCTAACAACCCCCTATGTTCTTGTTTTAACCTGCTGAACAGCTGGAGTTGGTGCTGGGTTTGCAAGAACCACGTCTGGAGAGTCAATATCAAAGAGATCATTTGGACTGATTCCACTCTCACTCAAAGCAGCAAGCAACAGATCTTGTCCTGGCTCCACCATCTCTGAAAAAAAAAAAAACAAACTGTAAATACAAGAATACAAGTACATTTAATTCTGATTTATTTTTGCCCACACACAACTCCAGTTCCTGGACTTAAGGGCATTCACAGCGCAGTCTCTTGTACACAGTTTCACTTTCTAGACTTGCTCTGGTTCTTTTGTATACTTGTAGACTTTTCAACACACCCACCACATTTAAAAGCAGGGAGAATTAAAAAGTTTACTACACAAAATGCTATCGTACCCATAAACTTAAGAAACCTTTTCTAGTCTTTGAGGCACTAGATTTTCAAGCACTACAAGAAATACCAAGAGCAGAAATGGTGAGACCATGTTATGCTAATGATCCGTCTTTGTCAGTGAAGCAACTGCACGAGGGAAGCACAATTAAAACTCATTTACTTTATCTTGTAACAAGTTAGTGATAAAGAGCTTATAAGGAAAGCTTTAATTTCTTGCTTGCCCTTACATTAGGTTACATTCATTCACTGGAGAAATTTTGTTTTGCATATGGAGAGAACAAACGTGCCACTATTATAGTATGTAACTGCTTATTAAATAGGACACTAACATCAGGTCACGGACTCCTTTATGTGTAGGACAAGCAAAACTAATTTCAAAAAGCTATTCTAGACCATATAAAAACTTATTAAAAAGCCAAATACTCCATATTTAAAGATGAAGAGAGAAGATAACATGTTTCACTTGCTTAAGAAGGAAACCCATCTGCCCTAGTATTAAGATAAAAATTAAATGATTTCACTGAACTTGAGCTGTTGCTTGTGTAGTCTAAAATACACCTCAAGCAGATCTTAATTTCACTTACCCTCCACACCCCTTAACACCCACTGGGAGCAAAACATCAAAACCCAATGAAGCCAAACACCTACTCTAAAGCAGGCAAGAGGACAAAATTCTTTGTTGGTATTTCAGATGTTCATTCACAAGACTCCAAAAGAGCATTCCCTTGCCTATCCCTTCTACATGCACAGCTAAGCCTCATCCAGCTGGCTGGTCACACATATTTCTCAGCACATTTAGCAGAACAGGTAATTCTTGTAATAAGCTAAGCCTCAGGCACTTAGTTCTTACTCTTCCCAGTTTTAGTCTGTGCAATAGCAGGGAGAAACCTTTTGGTCGTGGATTCATACTGAGATGGTGGCACCACTAATGCAAGGTACAGGGACAAGGGAAGATACATTGAAAGGTATCAAAGACTCAAGGATGCTCCAAACAATATCAAAGCAACAAACATGAGCACACACAGCCCCATCAAACACCACTTGCTTGTCAGAACCAGACTCTTCTTTCTTAAAGGTATTTGAGGTGACCAAATAAATTGGCAGAATGGCCTGGTTTGTTGCTATGAGGTACAGAAAGCATTAGGAAGTATTAAGTCATCTAGCAGATTTAATTGATGTGGCAGCACCATTAAAGGATGTCACCACCCACTAGCCTGTCTCTCAGAACCCTGAATGGGTCAACAAAAGTGGTAAGAACTGACTTTTAGTTTCACCTTTCATTCCAAAAATATTGTGCTTCCTCTCCTGAAAAAGGGCACTATATATACATTAGTTAGGCAAGATAAAAACTTAATTTTGATCAGACTAAAATCTTAACAGTGACCATCACATCTACGTTTAGAAGCTTGCAGCATTGTTTACTAACTAGAAACAAAGTGAGCAGAGGAAGGTTTAAGTCTCCAGATGAAATTTTTGCTTATCAATACTTCTGGTGTTCAGAACTTGAGAGCACCGACTGAAGATGAGTTTCTCTACAGAAGGGGATTTAACACAGGTCACCCCATCAAAACAGCTCCAAAACATAACTTTAATCCTAAAAAATTAAAATCATAATTTCATAGAACCCATTTGTGAAAGAGGCACAAGGACCCTTCCACACAGGGCAACATCTTTGCTCACAGGACAAATAAACTAAAATGTCTAAATGTGCAATGGAAAAAAACATCAGTTAAGTCATTCTTTAGTCTGCACAGAGTTGTGATCACCCCACAGCTAAGCAAGGATATGACTAAAACTTGGTTGAGAGTTAAGGACTGGACTGAATAGAGGCACAAAAAGGAAGAAGCTCGGGGTTTTTCACTTAAGAGAACAAAGGGAAAATGAAAAGACTCAAGAACTTCTAGTCTGCTCTCACAATATAGGAAGGAAAGGCCTTTCTATGAAATTGAGACTCAAAGCAAAACCAAAGCTAGAAGAAAAACCCACACCAATACCACAAAAAGACATCTTCCCCAGCCACCCTACAATGGTAACACAATCCATCACATCTGTTTCAAGTCCAATTTAACATATCCACGATGCCACTGACCTGTACATGTTTAACCTTTAAAAACGTGATGGCTGGTACCTTAAAAGTTTCAGAGTTCAGAAAAAAACCCCAATTCATAGCAGTAACGCTTTAGTTGCTTATTTCAAATTTTTCAGTAAATGACTGGTGATAGAAACTAGCAAAGCAATTCCATCAATTTCAGAGTAAATATCTCCAGTTTACAAACATCCCTTTCTAGTGGGGCTGTTTTCATGTAAGAAACCCCTCAGCTGCACCTCTTTCCTGATACCCCAAATTTTAAGTCTTAAAAATTCATGGTTGCTCACAACCCAGCAAAAAGCTCAGTAAAACAACAGCAATTGTTTGTCTGTCAGTTTGGACAATGAAAGTTTGACTAGTTTCACTTATTTTGTTTCTGTACAGTAGGAACAAAGCTGCATTGTTTGAAACAAAAGGAATTCTGAACTTCTAGAATTTTTACATTAGAATTCACTGAATATTTAGCACCAATTTTAGGCTTTGTGCAACTTCCTAGCACAAATGCTGCCCACCCTTCCCATTATAATTTAGCAAGGAAATAAAAAACACATGAGAAGCTGCATTGGGATAACTTATTTTATTTTCTGTAGCACATGCTGGTTAAGCTTAAAACATTATCAGGCTGAAGCAGCTCCATAATCTCGCAAGGTAGGAGGCTCCTCAGTTAACACAAGTGAAAGTGACTTTATCAAGCTCTGCAGCTCAGCCTTAGCAATACTATATAAGGACCTGTTTGCCACATCTTCAAAATCTCTGAAAGAAAATACTTATTAAAAAGTTGTGAATATTACAAGCTGTTCTCTGAGCATTTCATCACTCCAAGAACTGTTTTGAGCATGTAGAATCTTGCAGATAAGATTGTCTATGTTTAGTGAGGTAGTCCAATGTCACTGAGCAAGAATCAGCCTATTAAATAAAACTAAATGTATTTATAAAATTTCAACAGTAGTAGTATATTAATCTTGCTTTGTATTAAGAAAAACAAACTGCTGCTTTTTCAAGAAGGGCTACCAAAACACACCAAACATTCCTCTCCTGATGAAGGATACAGCTTAAAACTTGGACAAAGAGATGGTTTTGTGATCACTGCACATTATGTAAATAATTCCTGATTTAAAGATACAAAATCAGAATGCCATGTTTAATATCATGTCATGTATCCATGCCAACCTGGCTCTCTCTCTCCTTCCATTTTAGCTTTGGTACAAAGAAACAAAACAAAAAAAAAGAAGAAAAAAGATTCTAAAACACATGTCGAGCAACCTGCTCTGTTTCCCCTGAGAAAGATAATGGTAGAATCCCAAACAATGAAAAGCCTTTTGATTTTTAGGTCTGTGAGTTACACATTGTAACACTGCATACCTAAAGTGCTTATTTCAAAACCATAATCAATTACAGTATCATAAGTTGGTCCAAACCAAACATCACAATCAAGCAGGCACTGCTATTCCCAAGCCCTTCAGACACCTGGGCTCTGTGGTGCACCCAGCTGCACACCTGGGTGTTAATGCCTGGCTGGGACACAAACAGCATTCAGCAACTCTTGTTCTTTTACTGGAAAGGTTTATCCCACCGCCTTTTTGAGGAATACCTGTCACCTGAGCTGTACTGGAAGCCATTTATAATAGCACACAAATACTGGAGTTGTAGAGACAAGACAGCTTTGCCCTGCAAATTCTCTGCCTGTCTAAACCATGAGTTATTATTGACCTGAAAAATTCACATCTCCCTTTGCAGCCTCTCACAGCAGAGGTGTAAGGGCTGCTGAGCCCCATCCCACCCAACAGGATTCTCTGGATCTCCACGTGGGTTCTGCTCATTTCACAGCTTTTGCCTCCAGAAGGCAACCTGGGTAACAGCAAAAAAACCTCAAGCAACCCAACCCCTTCTGGTCGTCTCCAAGTCACTATCCAATCAAAGAGCAAAACCCTAATTAATGAACTCACTCATCCTTCCATGCCTTAACCTCAAGACTAGCAGTTAAAATTTTTGTGAGAACACCTTTGTACGTGTAAATGCAAAATTAAGTTAACTCCAATCCTGGAAAAATCATCTCAATTTTTCTGAAGGGGTTACCACTCAAACGTTAAAGCTTTCAAGGACACGAGGGACACTTCAGGGCACTGTGGGGTTCAACTCTGCCTCAATGCTTTTAAATGACTGTTCTACAGAATTTACAACTGTCATTACACAGTCAGCAAATGTGAAATTCAGAAGTTTTGAAAATATCATTAGATTTAACAATGCAATAATTCAGTATGAAATCAGCTTTCAGACTAAAAGGTTAGGGCTGCTAATTTGGCCAGTAGTGAAAGTTTTTAAGAAGTATAAAATCAAAGAAATAAAAGCAACATGTGATCCTTAGTTTCAGCCTGGGAGCCAGTTCCAGCTGTGTCTCAAAGCACCATTACCTATAGCCATGATCTGCCTCAATGGCTTTTAGAGTCGTTCTCAGCCAGTTTTGAAACCAAAGTACTAGTCTGGACAAAAAGACAAACTGCCCACATTTTATTTCTAAATATTAAGACTGCATACAAATATAACATCTCATGGCTGTGAGGCAGATAGAGAATACCAATTCAAATGTCATGCTGTTACACAATTTCAATTCTTGCTTTACAACATCAACTACAGATTTTCAACTTTGGGGGAGGGCAGCTTACAAAACATTAATGTATGTTTTTAAATAATTTTAATCCAGACATAACCTTGGTAGTCTAAAGCCAAATAGTCTACCACTGAGTTAATTCCTAACTTCACACTGTGTCGTTTGATCACACTATTTTTTTTTAACTTACTTTGGAGTTACCTAATTTATCAATTCAAGGTTTGGGGTTTTTTTAAAGCATTTACAAAATTTGCCTCATCTTTAACAGGTATCAAACACGTACAACCAGCCTATGAGTACCTGAAAGAAAGTACAAGAGCTCTAATTTATACTCTCAGATACAGTGTGAAACCTGGTCAGCTAAAAATAATAAAGAAACAGCCTAAAAAAACCACAAAAAAAACCCCCAAAAGGCCTCTTCCCCATCAGACTGTAGGGGCATTTCTACGTTAAACTATTACTCACCCTAGCAACCTCTGTTTGAGGTGCGCTCGTTAAGAGTCCCTGGACTTTGAGGCCGTGTCTGTCGCCGCGGTTCAGCTCTCCGGGAGCAGCGGGGCCCCGGAGGGCTCAGCCGGGCGGGGAAACCCCCGGGGGAGGCGGCGGGAGAGATGGGGGTCGGCGGCTCCTGCCCCGCCACCTTCCCACCAACACGTGTTCCCGACATAAACTTCCGGGTTGGGCCAGAATCGGCTGCGTAATCCTGTCCCATGCGCGACTTTTTTGTTTCCAGACCTTCACCTCTTTAAAGATCCCTTCAACAGCACCGCGATCCCGGGGAAGGGCGGGAGGGCTCCGTCTCACGGCGGCTTTCGGAGCCGCTCCGGCACCATAAATCAAACACCCCCATCCCCCCCGCCTCGTCTCTCCATTTCAAACCTCAACAATCACCAGCCGCGGAAAGAGCGCACAAAGGCGCGGGCCGGGCCGGGGGGCTCTGCCCGCGCAGGGATGAGGCGGGGGGGGCGGCCAAACCCACCGCCGAGCCCGCCCCCGTTAGAGAGGCGCTTCCCCAGAACCGGGGGGCCCCGCCGCCCGCCCCCGCACGCCCCCGGGCACGAAGTTCGCGGGACAACCGGGGCTCCGCCGGGGCGGCGGCGGCGCCTCCCCCGCCCGCCGCGCCGCCCCCGGCCCACCGGGACCCCTGCGGAGGCGGCCGCACAGCCTTCCGGGGCTGAGGGACCGAGGGAGCCGCGGAGCCGCTCCCAGCACAACGGGTCCTCCCCGGACACCCCCGCGCCGCCGCCGCGGGCCCCGGTGAGGAGCTGAGGGGAGGAAACCCCCGGGGCGGCCCCACAACGCGGAGAGCGACCAGAGGCGGCCAAACAGGCGCGGCGCCAGGCAAAAGGGCAGCACGGGACTTACTCTCTGTCGCACTCGATCCTCCCGCGGGCTCCTGGAAGTCTCCGCCGCCGGCCCCGCCGCCCGCCGCTTTCTAACTCACAGCCGCCATCTTTGCCCTCCCTCCCCTCACAGGGGAGGGGGGGCCGGGGGCCGCCCGCACCACGTGACCCGGGCCGCGCCTCCCTCCCCCCGCCGCGCCGCGCGCGCTCCCCGCCCACGTGACCGCGCCAGCCACCGCCCGCCGCTGGCGCGCGCTCGGTACCACGTGACCCGCCCCCCGCCCGCGGGCACCCCGGTCACGTGGCCGCCGCCGTCTCGCGCCCACCCCCCCCTCCCACCGCCGCCGCCGGGCCCTGGCGCGCGCTCCCGCTCGCCCCCCCGTCACGTGACATGCCGCGCCTCGGTTTTTTCCCTGCCCTCGGCAACGGGAAAGCAGCAAGTTCCCCGTTCCCTCCCCCCCCCAAAAAACCCCGGCGTATCCACCGTCCTTCAAATAAGCGACGTCCCCGCGGGCGGGCCCCGCCCCAGGGCGGCGGCCGCAGTCGAGCCTTGGCGATCCGGGCCCGGTTCCCGGTAGGGTGGGGGGGAGGGGAAGGCGGAGGCGAACGGCTGCGAGCGGTCACGTGACCGAGGCTCCCGCAAGATGGCGGCTGCCGACGAGAACGCGGCAGCGCGGCGGAGCTCTCGCGAGATCTTGCGTTTCTCGCTGCATCACGGGGAGTGGGGGGGAGGCGCCGTGCGCGCGCCCCCGCCTGAGGCGGCGTTGGCGGGAGCGGCCTCGGAGCGGTGGGACCGGGCCGGGCACGGGAATTGGGCCCCGGGGGCTGCGGGCGTGAGGGGAAACGCTGTTATCTCAGCTCATCCCCACCCGTGCTTCCGCTGGTGAATGCGTCTCACTTCAGGTGGTCCCCTGGTCCCGTCCCGTCCCTCCGCGGTTGGCGGCTCCGAGCACCCCGGTGCGGCCGGTGCCACCCCGCCCTGAGGACACCGCCACCTCCGCCCTCTCACAACGCCACGACTCTGCAGTGTCCCTGCACAGGAACTCCCCCAGGAGAATGCGGGGGGACATACCTGCTGCCCTCCCTGGGAATGCCGCCCGTGGGGATGTGCTGGCAGATGAGTTTCCCCTTGCGAATATTTTACAAGCTGCTAATGTGAAACTTGCTGCTGCAAAGAGTGAGTGAAAATCTGGAGACCACTCATGCTAGTTTCACATTTGGAGATAGCTTTTAGCACTGGAGGCCCCCAGACTGAGAAGATTTGTTAAAAGAGACAATCCTCCAATAAAATGCTTTCCCAGTTGTGTAAGAACATGAAAATTTGTAATGACTTTTACACAGAATTGGGCCAGGCATAGATGAAGCGTGAGCAATCATGAAATTCCTTCAAATGTTCAGAACTACTCATTCAATCGTGCTAACTTGCTTATTTTATCATTAGACAAATTTAACGGGGATTAATATAACCAATAAAGGATTAGACAGATTAAGGCTAAACTATTTAAAGACAAAGCAACGTTAATTAAACTGAGTTTAAGTAATTCAGATTAACCAGTGATGCTTCAGATGGAGAAAAAGGCGGCAGAAGTGTGGCCAGAGACCAGAAGAACAATTTAAATGACAGCTTTTATCTTGATTATTGCTCTCTGCACACTTCAGATGAAGGCATGATGAAGTACAGCTCACACGTGCTGAATCGAACTTTAAATCTCAGCAGCTCTGTGCAATCGTGACAAGAAAGTGAGGGTTTTGATGTCCTGAGTTGAAAAGGGAGTTACCTGTCAGCGTTTGTGATCATCCTCGACTGGAATAGGTGAGTAATCCCACTGGTGGAAATGCTGCTTTCCATTGGTGTGGAATTAGCACACGCACATTTGTCTGCAGGACTCTGTTTCCATAGAATTTTGCATGTAATTCACGGATCTCACTGCACTTTCTAGTCAGAGATTTTTTTTTTAATCATTGGTTGATGATTACTATTCTGAATGTAATTATATTTTATAATCTATGAAATGCAGTTAGCACCTACTGGCGTTTTACTCTGTCACTTTTTAAAATGATATTGCTTAATGTAATACTCAGCAGTTACCCTCGGGGATTGTTTTTACTTGATCTCTAGTGGCTGAAGCACAAATTGTAGGGATTTCATCTTGTGAACGAGAAATTTGTGTAAATGCTGCCATTTATTTTGCAAATTGCAAATATGACAGGTGCTGTGTGAGGACTTGCTCTCAGGTGGGAATATTTAACAAGCATCTCCTTGGTATATTGGACAGAAAATGAAAGTATGAATTCAAAGATAATTTTCTTTTAAATCTGGATGAAGTGTTCATCTAGACTGAAGAGATTTACCTTGAAGATTTTCTTCTCTTTCTGAGCAAATCAACGCCTCGCTCGTTCTTCCTTCCCTTCCCCCACAAAACAATTTCACATTTCCGCAGTAAAACGTGGTGCTCTCGGGAGCTGCTCATGCGGCACTACGGGAGAGAATATTTAGGTCACTGGGTTTTAGCGCTGGTTCTAGCGGGAGTCGCGCTGCTCCCTCTGGATTACGGGAGTCGGCAGCGCTCTCTCTCCATGTGCTGCTGCGTGTTCTGAGTCACAGGCGGCTCCAGCCACACTCTTTTGGGCTGCAGCCTTTAATATTTTAACTTCTCCTCGTCTCTGGCTTTTGGTCGCAGTCAGCTGAGGGGTAAAGCCAACATGTTTTGCTAATTCACTCTGTGATCCCAGCGCGCCGGGAGCAGCGGCCAGTTAGAGATGACGTTGTTTTCTTTGTTGCTCTGGGGAAGAGAATTCCTTGGCTTCCTTTGCCCTCTACTGGTGGCCCGCACGGCTTCGACGCCAACTCGGTTGCTTTGTTTAATATACATATATAAAATAATTATTTGAAATATACAACCCCCAACAGCTGAGGAAAACCGCAGTTGAGGGCGTTTCCAGAGCTTTCCCAAGATATTAGGAAGAGTGTTCCCTATTACTGCAAGAAGGAAATCGCCTTAGTAATTTATGAAGATCTTTATTTTCCACTTGCATCCCAGCTGTGTGATAAGTACAGTGCAAACTGGGGTGGAAAAATCAGAGCAGTGTCTGCTCCGGTGCTTTTGTGGAGAGCTGGCAGTACCTGCCTTGATGGAAGAACACCCTGGACATGGATGTTCATGGGAATGATGGCCAGAGGATGTCAGCTGGCTGCAGCTTTGAATTCACAGGAAAATACCCACTGCTTTTTGGTTTCCTCTCTGTAAAATTCATGTGTGTGGTGATCAAAAACCCAGACAAATGACAGTGCCCATGCAGAGCTGGGTTTGTTCTGTCTTCTCTCAGAGTGCCTGAATGCAGAGCTATCACAAGAAGAGGAGGGGAAGGACTGGAATGCTGTGCTGCCTTCTGAGACTCCTCTGCAGTCTCACTGAATTCCTGTCCTGTGAGCCCCCAACTGCTCTGGGACAGCTTGGAAAGGACGAGACCCCGAAGTCTTGCTTAAGATGAGTTTTTTTGCTGTTCTTAAGGGAAAGGATGGTTTTCAGCTGTATCACCGAACTGGCTGTTTATGTCACTGTGGGAATGCCCAAGAGACAGCAGCAGCCTGTGGCTACAGATAAGCCTTGGGTGGGAAGCCACCCCTGTGGTGATAGCACTTGGCTCAAGTGCCACCACGCCATGTCCTGAGCACACTCAGGCCTTACTACAGGAGGGGTAACACAGATAAGAAACAGGAGTCATTCACTGTTGCTCAATTTAAGTGTTCTGCTTATCATGGAGCACCGAAGTCCTGTGTGGCAATTTCCTGACTTCCATGATGGCATCCACTTGGCATCCATCCAGATCCCCTGATCCCTGAGTGTTCTTGCCTCATTGCTGTGTTTCTCTTTGCCATTGTACTTTCCTGATTTCAAAGTGTATGTACTAGTCCTGTTTGCAGCTTCTGACCAGGGAATGGATGCTGCTGAAGGCAGTTCCAGCTCTCCTGGTAATAATGATGGCTCTGTCATGTGACTTGATAATATTTTAGCTGCCCTCGTTATGGAATGGAGATTTACACAAGGTCTTTAATGCTTTAGTGCAATGCTTGAGTATTACCTGCTCTCCAGGCAATCTTGGAAGATGGAACTAATAGATTTAAATTTCAACCAGGGAGATCTAAGCTAAACATTGCTTTAAGCAGCCTAATAATTTCGCAGAGCGGAGTTTCACAATCCCGCCAGGATTAGGGGTCCCCCTGAATCCCTGCTGCGAGGTGGCGGGGGCCGTGTGCCCTGCGTAGAGGTGCAGGAGGGAGGCGGCAGGAGGTGCCGGTGCACCGGCAGAGCGGACAGGGCGGGCCCCGGTACCACCGGTACCCACCGCGCTCCGCGGGGTCGCACGGCCCGGAGGGTCCCGCGCCCGCGCGCTCCCACCCACGTGGCGGGGCCCGGCCGCGGGAGGGGCATTCCCTGCCGAGCCGCCAATCAGAGCGCGGCTTGCTCTCGGCACGGGCCAATCAGCGCCCAGCGGGCACACATTTAAACCCCGTTCCCGGGAGCCGCAGCCACCGCGGAGTGACAGGGGAGAGGGCGGGTTATGGCGCCTTGTGCCAATCAGAGGCCTGAAGGCGATGATTGGCAGGAGGTTAAACCAATGGGGTTTCCAAGGGTAACGCGGCGTCGCCCTACAGAGCGGTTGGCGGCGGCGGAGACTCCGCGGGGACAGTCGGGGCCGCCCGGCGCGGGGGCTCCGGGGCGCGGGGCCGCCCCCGCCACCGCCATGGCCGGAGGTGCGCGGGGCGGAGCGGGCACGAGCGGAGCGGGGCCGGGGTGCGGCGGGGCCGGCGGGGCAGGGCTCGCGCGGCGCGGGGCATCTCCGCGGCGCGGAAGCTCCTCCTGGGAGGTGCGGGGAGCCGGGGCCGGCGGGACTCCTCCCCCGCGCGGTGTGCGCAGCTCGCCGGGAAGGGGCTGGGCCGCCGCGGCTCGCCCTGCCGCATCCAGCCCTTTAAACATGGCGCAGGCCGCGGCGGCCGGGCGATGACCGCGGGCGGCAGCGCCGGACATGGCTCAGGCGCCGATCTTCCCCCGTTGCTCCTAGGGAAGAACATGCCCAAGACCAGGGCGGGCGGCGTGGAGAAGGCAAGCCCCGAGAGCGCCGAGAGGAAGGGCCCTGGCCGCCCCCGGGCCGGCGGGGTAAGCAGTGCCCGGGCCTGGGCGGGTGAAGCGGGGCGGGCGGCTCCCGGGGGGCTGCTGTGCCCTCCGCTTCCCCCCCGGTGCGGGCGAGCCGGTGTGCGGGCTGTCCCGGGGAACCGCGGGGCCCGGGCCTTCGGGGGCCCCTCAAATCATTCAGGAATCGGTTAACTTCAAGTACAGTCGGAGTCTTTCCGTGTTTCCCTGTGCCCTGCCGCAGACAGGCCCTAGGCTCGGCATTCCCTCCGTGCCATCTTCCCCGTCCGGCAGTTCTGTCACTGGCAGCTGGCCGGAGGCTGCTTGTGTCTTTCCATTTAACTCCCAATGAAAATAATTGCGGCTATTGCATCAAATCCCGGAGCCCCTCAGCAGCCTTTCGTGTGTTTTGCTGTGCTGAGAAAATCTCTGCTCCCCGGGGTCTCAAGCCTGGCACAGACAAAGACGTGGCAGCGGCGTCTCGGTTGCGCCAAGAGCACAGCAGGCAGGGAGCTGGGAACGAAGGGAGGAAGCTATGCTGGAAAAATAGTTGTTCGTTTCCTGTTCACGGTGTATTCAAAGTCTAAAGGCTCAGCTGGCAGGTGGACTGCAGTTCACTGCTTTGGGCTTTCTCCCAAAATGCCCATATTTAAACGTTTTACAAAATCTTGAGGACTTTGAAGCTCAGAATTCATTGCTTGCAATTGTTAAAACTGAGTGTTTTCATAGTGCTTCATGCCTTGAAGCCCCGGTTTTTTAATAAGCAAGTTTTGACTTTCATAAGCCTTTCAGAAATATTGGAGGTCAGGGAGTGTCCATCTGATTTGCTTTTTGTCAAGCTGTTCCATCGTAATCTCAATCTTTAGTAAAGTTTATTTATGGACTAAGATTTGAGCCTTTAACTGGTCTGATTTGGGGTGAATTGTGTACATAGGAAGTTTGTTATTCATGACTATGTTAATTATTAAAATTATCCTATCTATTCTATTGTGTACTTTGTTTACTTTTTCAGTGTCTGACATACTGAGGTATTTGTTTAGTCAGCTATATGTGAGCTATCTTTTTTAACTACTGGGACCCTTTGTTCCTTGCTTTTCTAAAAAAAATGCATGCATATTTTGGTTGTTTTAACTGGCTTGCAATGTCTGAAAATTGCTTTTGGTTGAGTCAAACTATAGCCAAGAAAAACTCATTCTGCCCAAATTGCATCTGTTTGTCCAGACACTGAGATTTCACGGTTGGAATCCGTGGTGTGCCTGACATACCCTGCACAGGCAAACAGAGCCAGGTGGCAGGAGACTGTAAAAGCAAAGGTGACAGGACTCCACTAATCTTTGCTAAATTTGACACTGTTCACTGTTGACATCTTGGATCCTGAGCCAGAGAACAAACCCCAGGCTCTGTGGTGTCTGGCCATGCCAGAGGGTTTTGCCATTTTCCTGACTGGGATTTGTGTAGACTCCTTAATGGGCTTTTTTTGCCATAAACAACTTCTACACTTTATTTTTGTATCATATAATGGATGAAAAGATGGCACTGTTTCTTTCCCATGCCTTGCTGAGCGGTGTCACTCAAGGTAGGCTGTAAAACTGAATCCTCTGCTGCTCAGTTGAGCATATAATTTGCTGCAGCAACATTTGACACCTCCTGAGAGTAGCTGTGTAGCTCATACCTCTCTGGCTGTGAGACTGGGCCTGGGTAATTTTTGCTGCGTTATTCATATTTTTTTTGGCTTGTGCTCTTTGAGGCTGCCTTCCTCCCCAGGAGCTCAGGCTTGGGGTTTTTTTTAGCACCAAAGTTCATACTGTGAAGCACAAGGGTGGAGGCTGGAGTTTGCTATGACTACCCCATCCTGCCACATTTTATGTGAAAGCTCTCGGAGACTGAGAGCTTGCATTAGTTAAGTTCTCAGAGTGCTCAGCACTGTTATGTTTTCACTTAGAAATCACAATCTCAGAGAGGGTGATGCTTCAAACAGTTTAATTTGCATCAGCACAATCACCAGTCAGCTCTGATTGTTGCAGACTGTTGTGAGTGCCAACTTGAGGTTCCTGGAATCTCTGTGCTGAACTGATTTTTTTGTGTGGGTCTGTTTTAGGAGAATGTGTTTATTGGTCAATCCAAAATCTACAGCTACCTGAATCCCAACAAAGCTCCTGGTGCTCGCCCCCCGCTGCAAGAAGAAAACTCTGTCATGTATCACGAGGTGAAATGTCAGGGCAAAACACTAAAGGAAACCTACAGGAAAGGAGCTGGTAAGATTGAGCTTTGGATTGCTTATCTTGGTGAATGTGCTCCCACTGCCCCCAGTTCTAACATTTTCATCAAGAAATAAAAGCAGTGAGGAGGAGCCCAAATTTGCCAGGCTTCACAGGTGCTGCAGTGTAGTGACTAGAAATGGGAATGTTCCCTAAGTTTATGGAGGGGAAGAGGACCCATCTGGCTTGTGTTTAAAGGTGCATTTAACAGCCTTGGTAATTTGTCAAAGCACTTTGATGCAAACACTTTTAGCAAGCAGGTATTTTAAGTCCCATTTGATGCAGTGAGTGTCAGGCTTTCTGGAAACTTGGGGCCTTTAGTTCTCAATTTGGCTCCCCAGTTTTGACAAGGAAGTGAAGATGGCTTTAGCTTGTCCCACTGCTGAGGCTTTGCAGCTGTGCTTTTCTCCAGTGAGACTGAAACATCTGTCTAAGCAGATGGGACCGCTAAACATGATGATTTACTCTACATAAAAACGTTATTCAGCTTTATACCACACTCACCTACCTCCGAATCAGTTGTCTGAGGAGGAGGATGTGGTTGTATTAGGGTAGGATGTAAAAAAACCAAGTAAATGTTGGTTGTGGGGAGTGAAGATTTCTTGGCAGTGGCAGCCCTTGAGCTCCCATGGATTTAGCCTGGGTGGCGTTGGTTCCAACATCTGCAGCTGCTGAGCCCAGCAGTGCAGGGTCATTGCTGCCTTTTTTCTCTCATTTGACAGAACTATAAACCACTGGAATTCATTTAAAGCACTCGGGTATAGTTGGCCCTAAGTTCAGAGCCTGACTCGATTTCCTTGTCACCAGGGAAAAAGAATAGTGGCAAAACAGTTGAAGGTGCTGTGAAACCAGAAGACCAGAAGGATAAGGAAGGTGGGTGCAATCCTTCGGTGCCCTCTGATCAAAACCAAGAAACTGTGGAAACCCAAAAGACTCCCCTGCCTGCAGACTGTGCTGAGGAGGCCAATGCAAAGCCAGCTCAGAAGAAGATGGTTAAAGCAAAACGAGGACCAAGGAAAAAGTAAGTGACTTGGTGGGATTGTGAAAAGACAGCTCTTTGTTTTCTGAAGAATATCACGCTTTAAAAGCCCTAAAATAGCATCCAAGTACCCACTTTGCAGAGGGCTTGTTTGTCTGGAAAGCAAGATTAATGTGTTCTATTGTTCTATCAGAAGTGAAATATTTGCTGGTCACCTATGAAAAAGAATAAATTAACGAGCCATTAAGACCTACTTTCCTGTGGACAAATGGGAATGTGGCTTGTCAGAAACAGAACAGTTGGAGGCTTCCTGGCTGAGCTGATACCCTTTCTCATGGTATCAGAGTAATGTGAACTAACATTAATGAATTCCTTGCCAAGCAGTTTTTGTGACCTAAATTTTCGAGTGCCTTCTGGCGAGGCACGCAGGGGGCCCCAGACTTGTAATGTGACCTTCAGTTGATTTCCAACGACATCTCACTTTTATTGTTCAAGAATTAGTACTGGAGTAATGGAAAGAGTGTGGGGAGGAAAAGAGGATGTAGCTGTGGCTTGAAGCTAAGAGTATTGATAAAAAACACTGATTCATATTGATCACCTTTCAACTTACCAAGCTCAAATAAAAATTTCTTGCATGTACATTTGCTCTAGAGGTGTAACTTAACAAACAGTCTGAAATGTGTGTGTGTTCTCTTTTTCTTGCTCCTTAGAACCCAGGGAAGAACACCAAACCGAAAAGTGACAGATTATTACCCAGTTAGAAGAAGTTCCAGGAAGAGCAAATCTGAATTAGAGGTAGTGCTTCTTGTTAAAATGGCATTACTTATCACGTGTCTGATTAGCTGAAAATTTGGGGAAGTTTGTAACTATCTGTAAATGGTTTCCATTCCAAATGCAAATAACATTGTTCACTTGAAGTATTGTTAAGAACATGCTTAAAATTTGGAAGTGCTGGTCCAGTTTAGAACAGAATCTAGCTGTTTATGTATTTAGGGGTCAGAAATCTGTATTTCTGCCATTCAGTTTGCTGGAAATATGAGATGGTTTGGAACAATGAGTGTCATTGGTTGGTAATTTCCTTCCAGCTCTAGAATAAGCTACAAAAGCTATCAACAATATTTGGTTTTGTTTGTTCTTTATTCTGCAGACTGAGGAAAGGAGGAAAATAGATGAGCTGATTACAAGTGGGAAAGAAGAAGGAATGAAGGTAACTGCAGTGCCAGCTTAAGTAGTCATGTAGTGTTTATTATAGAGTATCTTGGTGTTAATCTATTTAAACAGAGATTAGCAGAACTCAGTCTCAGGACTGTGATTCTCTGATTAAAATGCAGGAAAACTGTAACACACCATCCTCCCTTTTGAGAGAGCAATGTTGGTCTCTGAAGGATATGTTTGTGCAGCCTCAGTTATAAATACTGAGGAGGCTTTAAGGTCTTTACAGAAATGCACTCCTAAATTCTTTTAATGGAAGACTTTGTGTCCAGCTACCCAGTAACTCAGAGTGTGTCCCAAATTCATCCTGCATTTCTTCCACAGTGCCATGCATTGTGCTTCTGCAGCTTTGTCTGCAGTATGCACAAATTCCCTTTTGCAGCATTGTTTTAATGACAAATCATTTCCCAGTAATCAGTGTATCTGCAATGATGTAAATCAGCTGGGAAATGAGAAAGTATTTTCTCTTCAACTCAACAGATTGATTACATCGATGGCAAAGGGAGAGGAGTAATTGCTACTAAACATTTTAATCGAGGAGAATTTGTGGTTGAGTATCATGGGGATCTCATCGAGATCACTGATGCCAAGAAACGAGAGGCTGTGTATGCTCAAGACCCATCCACAGGCTGCTACATGTACTATTTCCAGTACCTCAGCAAAACCTACTGGTAAGCTCAAGTTTCCATAGATAGAGGCTTTGAATGCTGCTAATTATTTTCTTTTTTTCATGCAATTTTTTGTTTTTAATGGCAACTGTGAATTATGAAGTCTTTTGGAGCACTGATCCATGGTCTGAGAGCCTCCCATATGTCTGGGTTATGAGGGGTTGTAGGTGACTCAAAGCCCTGTTCTTTGAAGTACAGCACAAACTGGAGAGTTGCATCTGCTTGGATGAGGCTTGTAGTTCTGCAGTGGTCTTCTACCTAAATTTATCTTCTTTAAAATGAAATCCTTTATCTGAGTTGCAAGGAGTTGGTTTGGGAAGCAGGGTGAACATACTGCCTGGAAGAGAAACATTTCTTTCAGCTTTGACTGGGTGTCCTTGTTTCTCCAGTCTCTGACATCAACTTTAGTCCAAGCTTTATAATTTGTTTCACATCTGGATTCTGCTATTCCTGGAAACAGGCAGCTCAGTCAGTCCAAAGGTTTCATTTTCTGGGTTTTGTGCTAAGTTAAAAATCTCCTGGAGCTGTTTCAGTTTCCCTGCCTTGCCATATTATGGCTGTCTGTTTAATCATGGTTGTTCTGTGATGTAACATGATCATCTGTTTCTCCTTAATTTTTCAAGACTCGTGTGGATTCCTCC
Organism: Acrocephalus scirpaceus scirpaceus; assembly: GCA_910950805.1. Taxonomy (NCBI): domain Eukaryota; kingdom Metazoa; phylum Chordata; class Aves; order Passeriformes; family Sylviidae; genus Acrocephalus; species Acrocephalus scirpaceus. The sequence continues at coordinate 11,664,872 of OU383788.1, forward strand.
TCCTTTGATTTGCACTTCGGGCTTTGTCCATAAACATGTCACTGTCCCAGGAGCAATCCCTCCTTCTGTTCTTGCTCTTTCAGTGTCGATGCTACGAAAGAAACGAATCGTCTGGGAAGGCTCATTAATCACAGCAAGTGTGGCAATTGTCAGACCAAGCTCCACGACATCGATGGTGTGCCTCATCTCATCCTCATAGCTTCCAGGGACATTAAGGCAGGTGAAGAACTGTTGTACGACTATGGAGACAGAAGCAAAGCTTCCATTGAAGCTCACCCGTGGCTGAAACACTAATTCATCTTCCTTGTTTTGGGGTTTTTGGTTTTGGACTGAGTGTTCTACAAGGAGTCAGTGAATTTTTTTTTCTTGCCCTCACTTCCCTCAGCTTTCTTAGTGGACTGCTTATGGTCTTCCGAGCTCCTTAAAAACTGCCTTTTTGCTTTGCAGTATTTAAATACCTTTTACAGTTTTCCAGGCAGGCTTGAATAATTGATCTTAGATTGCCAAAACTTTTATATCATAAAAGGAAAACCCTCCCTAAAATTTGAATGCTTCTGCATAGTGACCAGTGCCACTTGAGCAGTGAAAGACTTGCACAGAAACTTAATCACTGGCGTTGTGCTTCTGCTTTTGCAAGGAAATCTCACGCTCCACTTTGGGGTGCTGAACTTGGCTTTATGACAGAAGTACTGCTGTACTCTGCCTTGGTCATCCAGTGGCTTGACTGCCTGTCAGACTGCTTTCACAGCCCAGTGCTGACAGGCTTCTCTGAGATGGATGCTATTGTCATTCTCAAATAATTTGTGGTAGGAATCCGGTTTCTCCTGTGTTATACATTCTGTTGGCAGTGAACTTCAAATGCACTGGCACTGAAGGAAAAGGATGATCAGATGAAGTACTTCCTTTGGAGAAATGACTCCCAGCCAAATGAGGGTGAATTTTTGATAGACTGGGTTGATACTGATTACAGATGTGAAGATAGAACTTCACAGTGAGAATCAATGTTTGACATTTACTTATTTTCTAAACTTTGAGAAAGGTACCTTTTTATAGTTGATGGCTGATTCTTGGAGGTGTCTCCCAGAGGATTTTAAAGAAGTAAAAGCTCTCTCCAAAAATTTTTATATTACCTTCCTATGCTAATTAGCCACATCAGAAGCTATTTATTTACTGTGAATGCTTGAAGTAGAGCATAGTGGTTCCAAAAATAGGAGTCATCTTCATATGCAGCTTCAAACTGTAGTGATGGAGTTCATGCAGTGAAGAAAGTAGATTCCTTATTGCCTGGTCCTGTAGGATTGTCCAGCACAGTCTGGTCCCACTGTCTCACATGGGAGTTGAGCTCTTGGCATCTCGTGGATGTTTGGAACGTTACTGTTGGAGAGCCAAATCTGGGATATAGGCAGGCAATACAATGCAGGTCCTTTATGTTAAAGATGAATTCTTACCAGTTGGAATTTTTGCCAAGGCAGGCTTGGCATGTGTGTAGATGAAAATGGCTGTGAGCCATCAGCCACGCTTGCTGCTGGAAGATGTCAGCAAGGGATCTGTGGCTCTGTTAATGTCTTCTATTCCTCATGTCTTGAAGGCTGCTGCTGTTCCAGCTGAATGCCCTCTAGACAATCTTATGCTTGCCTATGTGATAGGTCGGATAGCAACAACATCCTGGTTGTGTGCTCCAGCAGCAAGAGAGGTGGCTTAGTGATGTATTTTTTAAATTAAAAACTTGAAGACAATGTCTCTGTAAAATAAAGAATATATTTATTATTGATGAAACGGCTGCTATACTACCTGTGTCTCCATTGCAGTTCATGAGCATTTTGAAAGAAAGCTGTGAAAATCATTAGCTGTTAAATGCTTTCTATTATTTACTGCTTCACACAAGGCAAACTCGTCAGAGCAAGCCTGGGTATTTTCCCATTTCTGAAGAATTAACTGGAGACCTGTTACATTACTTGTACTGAGTTTCAGGTAAGCCTCATTGGCCAACTTGTTTGAGTTGGCAGATTTTTCTCTGGTCTCAGTAACAGAGACCTCAGCAATGTGTACAGTGTCCTGTTAAACTAGAGCACTTCCCTTAAGTCAAAATTGGAATAATTTTTTTTGTTTATTTTATTTAAACATTTACTTGTTCTCCATCAGGTTGAATAGCTTAAAACCTCTGTACTTCAGCATCACTTTTGTAAACAAGAAAGGGGAAAGATCTCCCTGTTTTACATAAAAAGAAAATGTCTTCTCTGAAAGCTTAACTGGTAATTGAGTAGCACTGCATTGGAGGATGGAAATAAAGCTCATGTTGCACTGCATATGTATCTTTTACTTTTCTAGGAACACATATAGAGATCTATAGATCTATCTCAATGTACTTCTCACAGGATGTGCCATTTGGATGTTATTTCTGTGCCTCACAGGAAGGCTTCACCTTCTAACAAGGTGTCACAGGGAAAGATCCCCTTGGGTTGGGAGCTAAACTGCTTTTTTTAAAGGAGATTGGAAAATACATCCCTGGATAAAGCATGGAAGAGGATGGAATTCAGATCACATGTAAGCATCTCTCTTCAGCTCAGAGGTGCATTCTGGCTGTTGCTGATTGATTGTTTCTTTGTTTAATTTTTCTGTGCACAAAGCCTCTGCTCAGGCAATGCAGTAACTGCCTTCCCTGCTGCCATGCTCTAGAAAATACACAATGAAGGCATGGCCAAGGCTCATTGATATTTTGAAGATGGCAAAAGGACTTGAGTGGTTCTGTGCCCTGGCTAAACCAGCTGGCTGAGGTCAGCCATCTGTGGTGTGGCCTTGCTAACAGACACTTGTTCCTGACCTCTGGAGGGAGGCTGCAGCTCTGCCTTCTGCTGAGCTGCATTCACGTTGTGCAGCTGAGCAGATGTGTGAAGTGTCCTATATTTTTCATGCTGCCAGTGTAGGAGAGGGAATCAAAAGGCTTCAGAGCCTGCTTTTATTTCTGAAGAGAGTAAGATCACAGTTTGATACCTGTCATTGCTTCTTTTATGTCTGTTCAGACTTTTCTGCTCTGGATATTCTACCTTTCTAAATGGAGAACCTAATTGGTGTCTTTCAAGCTTCTTTTCCCACTCCTCTGTTTGCCCTATATGCTTCCACTGGTGCTAAATCTCATTACTGGGGCCAATACACAGCTTGTGGCAGGTGATTGAAAGAACAGAGCTTATGCAAAACACAACTGCCTACCACAGGAGACCTTCATCTGTCAGAAATGAAATGTTTGGTGCACCTGTTCCAGTCTGAGCACTGCCTGCACCTCGGTCTTTCCTGTGGGCAGAGCCCAATTGCAGCAGCATTTCTTCCTTTGCTGTGCTTTTCTCCACTGTTCATCTCATCCCCAAACACCCACTTGTGAATGGCATGTCTCTCTTAACTTATCTTCATCTTACAAAATCATTTGGGCTGAATGTTTTGATAGCTGGACAGGATAAATGTGCTCTAGTACAGATCATCACAGGCTCTTTTAATGAGAATAAACCCCAACTTTGTATAAACGTTTTATTTTCTACACGTGGGTAATGTCTGACAGTAAGAAATACAAAAAGTGTCTGTTTCAAACAGCTTCTGAAAAAGCAGAGTACAATCTATTCTGAAAGAATATTATACAACATGATTTTAATGAGATTCTCTACAGTAGGAGTGATGCTGCTGCTTCCAATCATTGTCTTTCCCAACACCTCTGAGGCTCATCATTGCCATTCTCACCACCAGCAGCAGCTAAGTCCTTGAGGATGCTCATTTTCCATATTTAAAAGAAAACCTAAAAAAAAAAAAGAAAAAATCAATAGCAGAAACGAAACAATGTACAACTGGAAAACAAGGAACAGGCAGGGGGCTGGCCCTGTCAATGTGCTATTTTGGGGGACTTCAGGGACAGACTCTGAGCTCGTGGGTTTTGAGTACAATGTAAACAAAGCCTCGGGCCAGCCAGGGTGCACTCACAGCACAGTCCTGAGGGGCTGGCAGGGGAGGCAAGTATTGAATCATTTTGCTTAGGAATGCTTGTTTTTCCTAGGAAAAAAGTGACTCCCTGCTTGCCTGGGTGGAGGTTGCTTTCCTGTGCAGTGCTTTTTTCCCCAGGAAGAGATTGCTTTATCAGGTTTTTAACTTTACATGGAGAGCAGAAAACAATATCCAGCCAACTAGGCTAAAGTTCAGCATCCATCCCTGGATTCATTGTGTAAGGACTGGGCCATGTTCTCACAAATTCTGCCCCAAAACCTGCAGACAAACTTACAGTCGTTTGATGATTGTCTTCTCTTCACTGTCCTTGCTGGTGCCAGCACTGCTGCCTCTGGCTTCTTTTTCCAGTTCTTCAGTTTGGTCCCTTTTCTGTGAGATGATCCCACTGGGAAAGGAAATGGTTTTGTTTTATTTTTTGTGGCTTTGTGCAGAGTGTGACAGTGAAGGAGTCAGACCTCTCACTAGGTCTAACAGCTAGGACATGGGTGAATGAGTGTTCACAGGACAGGGATGGCAGCCCAGCCTCTTCCTTGTAGTGAACTGAAAATAATGAATTATTATCCCTAAATACAGCAATGTAATGGTGCCAGGGTTATGCTTTAATGAGAACACTAAAAAAGTAACAGGCTGACTTCTCCACAGAGAAAAAAATGGCAAATCATAATGGGAGTGAAAGGGAAGTGTAATCACACTTGGATTTGTGCAGAAGTCCAAGGATGAGAGGAGGGTGTGGACACAAATGGTGAAATTCTGCAGGGGTGGATGTGTGGTACCTCCAGCTCAGCCAGCCAGGCTCTCAGCAGGCCTGGGAACAGATGGGAGATTCCCAGCTCCCCTGCAAGGCAGGTGCCTGTTCCTCTTTCCACCCTACAGAGGAGAGAAGAAAGGCTTTGCCTCAGCTCTAGCTTTTGTCATCCACTTCAGTGTTTCTACACTCCAGCAGTTGTAACCGCCTACTCCAGGCAACAGTTTCAGTTGGACCAAAGGGTGTTTTCCCTGCCTGGAACAGGGTTAGATTTTCCCAGGCTGCACACTCAGTGTTTTCACAGCGTGTCCCAAGCTGACCTCAGTCATTTGGAGAGCTCAGTGGATCAAAGCCTGTGACTGCAGTAGCTACAGGCAAAGAGTAGCCAAGCAACACTCAACTGGATTCGGAAATAAAAACACAGAGCACTTAAAAACTGGTGTGACACCAGGCACGGGGTAATTCTGAGGCAGACTCCTCTTGGATAAATGAGACAATGAGCTGTTGGGTGACACTGCAGAGCTTTAACATCTGCACAGTAACTTCTACCCAGGAATCATGATGAAAAATGCAGCCCCCAAACACCACCAGTCACTTTGAGCCAGTCTCTGAGATGTTTGTTACCTTGTGTTATACAGAGCTTATTTCCAATGTGTACAAGGCATTTTAGAACATATATCCTCTTCTGCACAATTACTCTTCACTACAATTACAATTAGGATTTTATGTGACTGTTTAGAGGGAAAATGGGTTTTGGCTTAAGCTGTAACACTGCATGAGGAGATAACCTTGCAAATTACTCGACCTGAAAAGCAGCCCTGCCCTGCTCTTGGTGCACAACACTGTGACTCAAATCACTAAAAACCTGAAACCATTCCCACTGTTACATTTTTAACTTGGCCTGTACTAAACTGTAACAGCTGGGAAATCAAAGCAAGAAGCCATTCCACTGCTGCACAGCAAAGCATCCAGCTGAGCTGGGGAAGTGCTGTGAGGCAGTTTGTAAATTCTTGGATTTAAGTTTAACTTCTTGGTTTAACCTGTTACAGACAAGGCAAATGGTGGGCTTGCTGTATCCAGGAGGGTGCTGAGATATCTCAACTGAAATCTAATGTGCTGAGACATTTTGTGTCCAGATTAAGAAGTAATTTCTTGACCCTAAGAGTTTATAATCCAGCCTGATGAGAGGGGGCAGAGGTAGGGAAGGAGAGCTTTTGGGGTGAATGAATTTGTAGCACCAAGATCAAGACCTTTCCCACATCCCACCCTTTGACTCACACTGACTCTCCCTTCAAGACCAAACCCTTCTCTGAAATCACTTGCTTTGACAGTTCAAGGGCCTTACACAACCCTCTGCTGGCAGTCTTAAAAACCCCACAGCTTATCATGAATGATGAAAGAGCTCAATATTCTGTTTCTAGATCAGTGCCACACCCCCGTGGGAGCGAAGGACCAGAGATCAACCAGCGTCATGCTGCAGGAGGAAGGAAACTTTGACTAAAGCTGAGCTGGAAACCCCCTGTGCTCTTTGGTATGTAGTGTGGCTTTAGACACAGTGTGTGTGCAGCTGCTGTGACTGCACACATGAATTCCTGTGCACAAGAACTCAGCTTGGATGTGGAGTGGGAGTAACCGTGTGTGGGCTGAGAGTGGGACAATTATGGCAACGGGCTGAGAATTGTGCAGAGGAAAAGGGAATTTGGTTTTTAAATCGTGTTGCATAGAGACTTCATTGTTGCCCCATTTTCTTTGCTCACTTGTATGCTCTGGGGAGCACAGGGGTCACTTACATACCTGGACAGTGCCTATCCTGACCTAGGAGCCCAAACCTGCAAGACTCTCACCTCATAAGCTTCCCAGATATGAAGTACTTGTTATTAGTGTGATTAATTCTCTGCTGACTTCAAGCTTTACCTCTTATAGCACTGTAGCTCCTCTTGCACCACCAAAAGCTGAGCTTTCAGCTGGTTCCTCTCTTGCAATACATCTCGGAGTTCCTGTAATGTGAACCGGGGCCGGTTGGGGTCTGTGAGGTCTATCACCATTTGATCTGGTCCGAGGCTGGGCTGTGAAATAAACAGTGGTGGATCTTGTGACTCTCAAAAATCTCAGCATTCAGAGAGCAAAATATCTGGATTTTATAAATATGGAATTTTTAGAACTAGGATGAATTCACCACAATCCTGATTTTTTTTCCCAAGCAGTTAATTATAGTTCTTCATATTTTTGTATTCCCTTAGTGACTGTGTTCCCCAGCCAAGTATAGGCCACAACTGTGAGAGGCTCTGAGCACAGTTAAAAGCAAAGTGTCTGTCCCAAAGAGTTTGCAATTTAGTGGTCAAGAAGATGCTTTTATCAGATTGTTCTCAGATGATGAGAGGGGCTGAGCCATCTAATGCCACACCAAAGTTCAGTGTCAAAGAAAGGTGAGAACTGAACTCGCCTTTTTAAATTTAAAACCTTTGTAGTAATCAAGACGGGGTTACAAAGCCTCAATGTTTGCATACAGTTGTCGCTATGGGGCCGTGCAAGAGCTGAACACGGTGGGTTTGTACTCTGAACTCTGTGCGTGCCTACACAACTTTGCTGGGTCAGTCACTGCGAGGAATCCGCAGCGCTGCGACCCGTAACCACCCCGCAGGAAAGCGCTACAAGGCTTTCATGGCTGAGAAAAGACGGGAAATGACTTTGTGAGTCTGTCTTGCTGACACAAAAGAGACCACAGGTATCGGCCGGCCCATCTGGTGTGGTTCTGGGTGCGACCCGCGCGTGCTGTGCCCGTGCTGGGGAAGGGGCCCGTGTCCCCTGTGCCCCGGCCGTGTCCCCTGTTCCCTGTGCCCCGGCCGTGTCCCGTGTGCCCCGGCCGTGTCCCGTGTCCCCTGTGCCCCGGCCGTGTCCCCTGTTCCCTGTGCCCCGGCCGTGTCCCGTGTGCCCCGGCCGTGTCCCGTGTCCCCTGTGCCCCGGCCGTGCCCCCTGTGCCCCGGCCGTGCCCCCTGTGCCCCGGCCGTGTCCCGCACCCACCTGCGGGGCGCTCCCGCGGGTCGCCGCCCGCAGCTGCTCCAGCTCCCGCCGGAGGCTGTCCCGCTCCCGCCGCAGCTGCTCCTCGGCCACGCTGCTCTCGCTCACCAGCGCCTCAAGCATCTCCAGCACCCTGACGATCCTGAACTGCAGCCGGGCGCGGGCGGCGGGCAGCTGCGGCCCGGCGCGGAGCTGCAGCAGGTCCCGGCCCACCACGGAGGAGATGTCGTAGACATCCGCGGCCGTCAGTTGGAACGGGCTCTTCTCCAGGGCGCTCTCCGGGCCGCCATCCTCCTCCTCCTCCTCATCCTCCTCCTCCTCCAGCTCCTCCTCCCCGTCCCGGCCCCGCTCCATGCCAGCCGCACCCCGGCGCTCCCTCCCAGCCGGGCCGGGCGGCGCTGCCGGCGGGGCCGCGGGCGGAGCGGCTCCTCCCGCCCCCGGCGCTCCCATGGCGGCGGCCGCGGCCCGGCGCCGCTTCCCGCCCTGCCCCTTCCCCTGAGGAGGTACCGCCCGCTCTACGCTGCCGGTAAGGGACGAGGGGCTCTCCGTCAGCCCCGGGAACCGGCACCGAGGCGGGTGAACGGATCGGCCTTTCCACAGCCTCACACCAGCCTCGGCGGCTCCGGGAGCGGGGCGGGGGGACTGGCCGGCTCCGGCCGGCCGGGAGCGGGGAAAGGGGCTGAAATCGACCCCGGCGGGAGCGGCTGCGGCTCCTCCGGCCCGGCGGATCGGTCCCTGCCCGCCGGGCGGGTGAGGGGACGGGCGGGAGCGGGGCTGAGTGGCCTCCTCGGGCCGCGCCGGGCAGAGCCCGCGAGGAAAGGCCGGGGCCCCTCAGCCGGGGTAGGCCAGGGGAGGATGCGGCTCCCCGACACGGCTCTGTCCCGGCATGTGGACTCAAACAACAGCGACACGGCTGGTTTATTTTCGTGTGTCACACTCTGGGGGATTTTTGGATGAACACAAAGTGCAGCAGTGCTGGATGCGCTTCTTGCAGGCTGTTCCTGACACAGCCGTGAGCCTGTGCCATGTGTGTTCTCCCCCACTAGACAATGGCTGACTGGGCCCCCATAGCGAAGGAGTACGATCCCCTCAAGGCTGGCAGCATCGATGGCACGGACGAGGAGCCCCACGACCGGGCCATATGGCGGGCGATGCTGGCACGGTACGTTCCCAACAAGGGCGTCACGGGAGATCCTCACCTCACCCTCTTTGTGGCGAGGCTCAATCTTCAGACCACAGAAGAGAAGTTAAAGGAGGTTTTTTCCCGCTATGGAGACATCAGGAAGATCCGTCTGGTTCGAGACCTGGTTACGGGATTTTCCAAGGGTTACGCGTTTATTGAGTACAAAGAGGAGCGCGCGCTCCTGAAGGCCCACAGAGATGCCAACAGGCTGGTCATCGACCAACATGAGATCTTTGTAGACTTTGAACTGGAAAGAACTCTCAAAGGATGGATTCCCCGGAGGCTTGGGGGTGGGTTTGGAGGCAAAAAAGAATCTGGGCAGCTGCGGTTCGGAGGACGGGACAGACCTTTCCGAAAGCCCATCAATTTGCCAAACATGAAAAATGATTTCTATGGAGAAGGATCTTCAGAGAAAAGAAACTGGTCTCGTGAGGGAACGAGGGACTGGAGAACGAGGGACCGGGACCATGAGAGGAGCAGGGACAAACGCTGGCCAGAAAGGGAGAGGTCGTGGGCTTGGGGTGACAGTGAGAGAGAGAGGGACTCCAAAGACGAGAGGAGCAGGGGGAGGGAAAGGAAGGACAGAGACAGGAAGGACAGGGATAGAGACCGGAGCAGGGACAGGGATAGCAAGAAGCAAAGAGATGATGATAAACACCGATAGGTGACTGTGCCTTGTCCTTGGGGTGTGTGACCTTCCCTTAAGGCAGCTCGGGGCTGTGACAGCATTCCCAGAACAAGCTGTGGTGTTGCCACCCTGTGCCTGACTCTGCTGCTGGCAGCTCTCTGTAGTTTGGCTCCTAATGCTGTTCATATGTCTGTTGAATTGTTCTTTAGAGAAAATAAACTTTTTTATTAATGGTTTTGAGCTAGTGAGTGCTGTAAGGAATGCACTGTGTGTACAGGCACTGAGCTGAGCACACACCTGGGTGAGGGGTTATCTGTGGGCCAGATGTCCACGTGTTTGTTAGGAAACAGTCCCATGCTGGAGACACAGGAATGGAATGGCAACAAACTGAAACTTCTGTGCCCCAAACCAGAAACTGATGGAAAGTGGCTTCGTTTTTGTGAAGACACTGGGACAGGCAAGACTTCTAATGATAGTGTGTCCTTAACTAGTTCTGCCAGGTGAGAGAGAAACATGGAACCAATCCACTGTCTGTGACATGGGAGGATGAAAGTCCTTTGTACAGAGGAATGTGCATCACAGGGCAGTCAGCAGGTCAGAAAATGCCTCATGTTCCTGATGAATCCATGGACAGTCATTGAAGGAGGGTGTCACGGGTAAATGTGGTTGCAGCTGCACCCACTCTGTCCTCACCCTTCTACACAGTGTTTAAATCCATTCTGGAAACTGGATTTGCTGCTGGTTGTAGCTGAAATGGAGAACAGAGGGCAAAACATCTTTTTCAGGGCTAGGGTGTGTAAATACAGACACACCTCTTCCATTAAGGAGCTTACAGTGTTTTCTAAAAAAGGCTCTGTCATGTTCTTTGTCATCATAAGCCATTCCTAAATATATAATGTATTTTGTCAGTCTTGGAATGGCTCTGTCCTAAACCTTGTCTGGTTTGAGGCTGTATTTCCATGCAGAGTTGTACACAGACAGATCCATAGGCTGCATCCACAAGAATGGATGGTATTACTTTCCACAAAGAAAAAGGACACAAATCTTGCAGAAATACGTGTTTTTCAGAAATATTTATTAAACTGTTAAAATGATTTACTGCCCAACCAAAAAAAAAAAAGTAAACCAACCCAAAAAATGTCAGTGATCCTGCACTTGGCAGGCAGGATTGTTACACCCCTTACCTGCCAGCATCCTGGCCCCTTTTCTAAAAGCAGATTTTCCTTGAATATTGACAAACAATACACGACAGATCCTCAGATCTTTACAAACGCTTCCCTCCGTGCCATCCTTCCCGATGGCACTTTTGGAGTGTGTGAATGCAGCATTGCAAACATGAGAACGAGTGGTTAATGCCAGGTTAAGGTCAGGAGGAGCTACCAGGGGTTGAGGTAATGTGCTGCAGAGATGGGGGGAAGGCTGTCCTGCCTCGTGCAGTGGTTTGGTGTTGGCTGCAGAGCTGGCCCCACAGAGCCCCAGGCTCTGCTGTATGTGCACCAGGCCTGGAGATTTCCTTTGTGCTGCACCAGCTTAGGTTGGGTCTGTGCAGTTCCATTATCCCAGCTCACTGCTCTCAGCTGATTTCCAAAGGGATCTGCTTACTCAGGCCCATGTTCTGGCTTTGTTTCTGCTCACTGCATCCCTTCTGAACGAGCCACAAGACTGAACTGTGTGGGGACAGACTCAATGGGGTCATCCACAATTTAACTGCCTGATGTGACTGTACTGCACTTTTTGTTTTCTCATATGGATGTGAAGCCAGATCTTGGCAATTGAAATATCATTAAGACACTCCCCCCATTTAAGAGTTGCTTTTCACAGGAGGGGAAGTGCTGCTGTTTTAAGGATGTTATCAAAAAATAACCAGGCAAAAACACAATATTTGTCCAATATCTATCCAATAGCCATGTTGGACTCTGGTCACAGTGTCTCATGTAAGGCCTCATTTGTCCCCTGTGCCCTGAGTTGAAGTGACACCAGGGGGGCACAGTGAACAATTTCCCTATGTAGAACACACAGAAGATCCATGTTGGAATGAAGCAGGTACAGCCAGGAGCAGGGCAGCACACAGCCCACCACTGCAAAGAGAGGTTTTACTACAGATGGACAAAGAACCATTTGCTGCTCACACACATTAAAAATCCACTCTTGGATCACCCTGTAATAAAAAAAACTGGCCTGCACTAAGCCCTCAGGAGTCCTTTGAGAGTTCCTCCTACACTCAGTACCTGGAGTAGTTAGAGCTTTGCTCCAGCCTGAGCTGTATTTCCTGTGCTTGGTGCCACTCCTGAGAAGAGGCTCTACAGAGCAGATGGAGCAGCTGGGGGTGTGGTGCCAACAGCAGCTCCCAGCCTATGGCACTGAGCTGCACATGCAGAAGCTGCCCATGGCCCTGGTGGCACCAGATCCTCCCCATGAGCAGTGCTCTCCAGCATGGACCTTCCCAGCCCACAGCCAAGGCCACACCTCACATGAAGCCATGGACATATGCACCTCTCCCACCTGGTCAGGTTCCTCGTGGAGTGTGTGGAGCAGAGGTGAGGAGTGCACTGGCACTGGGTGTCCACAACACTGATGCTGTGGGGTTTTAGTGTTGGAAGGACAACCTTGGTCAGGCCTGGGGCCTCACCAGCTCAGTTGCAAAGCAGATCCAGCCCCTGGGGGTTGGCTGCTGGGCTGTTGCTGGTGAGTTCAGCCCTGTAACAGGGGCTACCCAGACATCTGCCACCACCAGAGGAGCAGCCTCACACAGAACTCATCTGCTCTGCCCATGTAGTGTTTAGTCAAGAGAAAAGGTTGGGGTCATGTCTAGGTCAGTAAAACAGTTCATGTCAGCCAGCTGAGGATGTGCTTCCGTCTGAAGTTGGGCAGTCTTACCTAGATAGGAAACTGAAGTGTGACTTAATTAAAAACCTGCCTGTGGGAAAGATCTAATCCCTTACAGCAGCTGCCTGCTACACTGTGAGGAAGTCCTTGGTAAGAAGGGAAAAAAATTCAAGAGTTAAGATTCCTCCCTGTAAGCAATTTGTTTTCCATTAATACTGCAGAACACAAGGCACGCTCACCTCATACATCAGCTCTTCATGCTTTAGGCACTGTAAGCACAAGGGAAATGTACACTCACTGTCCCTCTCAAGGCTACTCCAGTTATCAGTGTCAGGTGGATTTCCAAGGGGTGACTGCAAGATGCCGATGCCAGCGGCACTGACAGGACACAGCAGAGCCGTGGGCTGCCACCAAGGGCGTCCAGCTGTCATATCCCTCTTGAAAAAAATTCTTACAGAAATAAAAAGCAAACAACCAATAGTGTTAACAAACAGGGTAAAAGAGTCTTTGCCCTGTACTAGATATACACTGCAAACAAACTTCTAATAATGGCACAGGTCCTTTTTTTGGTTTAAAGAAGCTTGTGTTACTGTAGTTAATGCATGAACAAGATCATAGACTTGTTATTCAGCACAAAACAAGTCATCTAGAAGCTTCCACGTCCCAGGGTGTCAGCAACTGTTACTACAAAGCTTGGGTTCCTGTTTGCAGCAAACAGTCACCAAGTGAACAGTGAGGGATCCCTTTTGGAGAGTCTGAAATAACCCCCGAGGTGTGCAAGGCAAGTAAAAGTGACGAGCTGCCGCGATGCTTTACAGAAGCTTCTTGTTACGAGACTGTCGAGATCTACTGCAGCAAACCAAACACCTCAGGGGTTCAGTCACAGGTGTTGCAGGGCTTCTTGTCCTTGTTCCATGTAGGAGTCGTCTCTGTTTGAATGTGACCATTCTCCAAAAGTTCCCTGGAAGTGCACGTTTTTCTGTGACGTCTGCATACGTTTCTTATCACGAGAGAAGAAACTAAACCTTCCAGGAGGGGAGCGGTGAGGGAGGGAGGGAGAAGAAAGAAGAGTGTTTACCATCCTGAAAGTACTTCAAACACCCACCCCAAAACACAGCACAACAAAACACCGAGCAAAAAACTCTGTTTGCATCTGCAGAAAATCAAAGGCAGAGCGGCCTGATGGGAGAGCATGTCAGAACGTTGTTAGGGATGGAGTCATTGCAATCTCAAGCAGTTTGGCTATGGAAGCTTCAGATAAGCTCTAAATGCTGTTGACTCTACAAGGTGCAGGTATCATTTAGATGTAGGTTCCCCCTTCCCCAGCCCTCCTGTAACGAAGCCACACAATCCAGGTTAGTTTCTTGGCATAAGTAAAGTGGTATCTTTGGCATTAAATCTGTATATTTTACCACAAAGCAGAAATAGAAATTTTTTTAAAGGTTGTCAGCAGGGAAGTTCACAAGATCAGAAAATAAGTCTCCACATTTTTTCCCAGTGTAGAGGTTTGATGCATAGATTTGATTCCTGCAAAAATGAATGAATAAATGCACCTCTGTTCATGAGAGTTTGCAGGATGAAGGGTCTAAAGAAATGCACACAAGTGTGCACGTCATTTCCTGTCACACAGCTTGGGTGCTCTAAGATAATGACGTACATGAACCAACAGCCATTTAATACAGCTAAAAATACAGCTGGAAAAATCCTTAGTATTGTTTTATTTGTATGAGATGACATTATTGGATTAGGCAAATTCAACGTTTGTTGTGAGTTCAGTACAAGAGGTGTTAGTGCAGTGTTCAGGCCAACTGAGAAATGCAAAAGTTGTGGTTCCAGCTACCAAAGGACTGAGTTGGCTGTGGATCCCTTTGGTCTCAGTGCTGGGCGGGCTTCAGGAGGTGAAGATTGTTTTGCCTGCTCTGTACCAAGTGTCACATTGATCCAGGACAGGAGCTGCTAAATGCTTCCACAGTAAGGGACTGTGCCAGTATGACAGCTTTGGTGGGTGATGGGATATTGGTCAGGACATAAACCTGACCCTGAGTCCAGGCTCACCTTCCTCAGCATTCTCCCTCCTCCCACTCTCCCTTCATCCCCCTCAGCACCACGATCCCAAACCCTCCCAGCTGCCTTGTGCAGATGAGGGAGTTCCACCTTCCATGTCTCTCAATACACAGGAGGCTGGATGATAATCACTGAGAATATTAAAGATAATTACTTGTTGATTAGAAAGGGAAATAAACCACTACATGAGTATTAAATGCACATAAATAACAGTGCCAGCAGAACCTGAACTTTTGCATTTCCTAGCTTCAAATGTGCAGCCTTAATAGTGAAATAAATCTTTTGCACTTAATTAGCCTTGTACTTTTCTACCACCTCCATCACAGGAGCTCATGAGTTCACACACATACACTGTGTATTTACAGGGCCAGAGCCAGCTCCAGCTGATAAAAGAAGTGTTTAGTGACCAAGCCTTTCTGCAGAGCACATTTGGTCCTGCCTGCTCAGGGTTACTGTCTGGAAGCCCACACAAAGGACTGCTGTGTTTATACAGTCAGTTTCAAATGTCAAAGCTCAGTAATTTTTCACATTATCGGGAAATTAAGCAGGAGAAAAATAAGTTCGTAAATCTCTAAAGGGTTCAGCTTTTTAAATCCCTTCTGAAACAATGAAAGTCGTTATTATGGCTAGAAAATTCTCATGGAGGAATCTGTATGGAGAGGAAACTGTAACTACAAAGATCACTAAAGCAGCAGTTCTAATGCAGAGAGACTTTGCATTAACAATTATCAGTATGTCTTCCAGGGAGAGCCAAGAATTGGATGACAGAATTGATTATGAAGAGTTTACACTCTATTCCAAAATACGTAATTAGAGACAAAATATACAGGGCATAGATAGAAAGACATGAAAGCAGCAGCCTGTAATTAACAGTGGAAATTAATGTGGAAATCAGCCACTCCATTCTGTAACCCTAACTAATGATTGTAACA
Source organism: Acrocephalus scirpaceus scirpaceus (assembly GCA_910950805.1). Classification (NCBI taxonomy): domain Eukaryota; kingdom Metazoa; phylum Chordata; class Aves; order Passeriformes; family Sylviidae; genus Acrocephalus; species Acrocephalus scirpaceus. Next base: position 11,680,252 of record OU383788.1, read on the forward strand.
AATTGTTAGAAACAAGTTTCTCAAAAAGCACTGGTGAGGACTGTGAATAGCCTTGCTTAGGAAGCAGAATTAACAGATGCTGGTTAAAATTGCATATTGCACTGATTTTGCAAGGAATAATGATTGGTTCAGCATGGCAACATGAAGGCAAAAGGTGATAAAATGTCAGTTTGAGGATGAGCATGGAGGACTGGGATGAGTACTGACACTGACTGGTCATTCTGATTGGCACTTTGATCCTCTGGGATCCCACTGGCAGCCAGGAGAATGCAACCAGCAGTGCTTGTTAACATGGGGGCATGCAAGAGGAAACCACAGTACCAAACATTTTAAAAAAATTCCTACAAGGGACACAAGTCTTCTTATTGGCTGCAATGTGGGATCGTCTGGAATCAATCCAGCTGCTACCATGGGCATTATGGCTGTAAAGATCCTGGTCAGGAAAGTACAGACACAGAAGAGATAAGACTGGAGCAAGGGAAAGAAAAAGCATTCCATTAAAAAGAAAAGAGGCAAACATGATACACGGGGTTACTTTGAATTACAACACAAGACACGTTACAGGGAGAGGGGGATCACCCAAGACAGCTCTCCTCAGTGAAAAACTCTTGTTTAGGAAAAACCAGTTATTGTAGCAGTTTCAATTGCTTTTGGATTTCTAAAAGATACCACTTTCCTGTTGTGAGGCAGCCTGCAACCTGGGTTGGATTTCATCAGGGTATGACCACCTCTAGCAATGCAGAGCAGAGTGCACGTTTTTGTTCCAAGAGACAAACAGGCACAGACACAATGAAATGAAGGATGAAGGTGTATGTTAAGAAATACAAAACAGGACTCTGCTGTGACTACTGGATATTGGCACAGGGTTAGAGAGGACCAGCATTACAGTTAAAGATTTCACAAGGGTTACTGCTGATATTTTCAAGCTAAAAACCAGTATTGCAGGCGAACTCTTGAAATAACCTTGTAAGAAACCCCGTGGTTAAAGGGCCTGTGTGTCTGTTCCAAAAGAACCTGTGTTACTTCTCATGCACAAAGATGCCAACTGCAGGCAGCTGAATGCTTTTGGGAAACCTTGCAGCTGCTCTGGCAGGAGCACTTTGGAGCTGGCTCGCAGCAAGACGAGTTCTTTGTGAGGGTTCAGCACTTCCACTGAGCATTAGACAATCCATGCAGTGCAGAGGCTGAGAGAGCCGAGTGCTCTGTGCCCAGCCAGCCCCACACACACCTCCATCCATACCTGGAACACCCTCTGTTTGTCTAAGGGTTCTCCTCAGAGGTTCTGCCTTGTGCCAAATATTTTTTTGAACTGTGGACTAATGTCAATTAAAGATGAAGTTGAAATAGCGAGAATTTCACTTGTGACCAAATGCAGCTCTCCCCAACTCACTAACTGCTGTTCTGAGATTAAAATTGAAAACAAATGGGCAAACACTGTTGGATCACTAGCAGCAGGCAGGATTTCTATTTTTATGCAACGTGGCACATCCTGAGCTGCAGAGCTGACAGACACACCAGCTTTTGTAGACTGCAAAAATAGGAAGAAAACTCCTGGCTGTTTGAGGCATGACATCAGTGACAAACAAGCACATAGTCTTAAGGAGAAAACAAAAGGGTGTTTTCTGCTCCAAACAGAGGGAGCATTTTTAATCCTTGGACTTTTCCTCCTCAGTAAAGCCTCCTGGTTACATTATTTCATTAAAACTCTGTCATGTGATGTGGGAGAGACAAATGTACGAGTCAGTCAGTCTGAGATCAGTTTGCCCCAAATGTGCCAACCCAAGAAAAAAATGCTGATTTCTGTAGTTTCTGTTTTCCTTTCTTTATGGACTTGCAGCACTGAATCACCTGAGCACATCTTGGATGGCACAGGCTACACATCCATATGGCTCATTCCCTCAAACTCTGCATGGTGAAGAGAAAAAGGACAAATTGCACAGGCAAGCACAAAACTTCCCTTGAGTGGGCTCCTATTTTTGTACTTCAGCTTTTTGTTTAATCAGGAGGAAAACTCTGAAAGAGAGGGAAAAGCAATCCCACTTTCTCCTGTAAAGGCACTCTGCATGCAGAGAGCAGCACTGCAAGTTTTCATCACGTCACTGGGTACAGAGAGTTCATGTGCCAGAGAATTCCCCAGGCAGCCAGAGGGACCCTGGAGAGGGAGAAGGGAGCTCTGGAAACACCTTGCAGCAGGCAGGGACTGCAGCTGGGACAGGACAGAAGCTGCACTTGGCTTCTTTGGTTTGCCCAGCAGTGACATTCCCTGACTTTTTAAAGCCCAACTACAAATAAAGTGTTGACAACACACAGAGAGGGAAGGAGGAAAGGAAAATAAAATCCCACCAGAGAAATCCTATCCAGACAGGCTGCAAGAATGAGACAAACCTGAAAACTGTTACCATCCTTCAGATTACTCAGGTAGACAGCTTTATATTCCCTTATTTAATATGATAGCCAAGTGGAGAGAGAGCAGAGTGAAAGCTGAGGACAGAGCATCACAACTAAAAGAAGTAATTTCAGCTTAGGCAGAGTCAAAACTAATACTTCACCGACACATGCTCTGCCTCACAACCTCTATTTACATTTTTATGCTGCCTTTGCTTCATCAAAGGCAGCATTTCAAATCAAATATGGAAACTGCACAACACAAACTGCGTGAGCTGAAACCAGCCATTCCCTACAACAGAATTAGCTTTGAAAAGCTCTAAAAGAAATGTAAAAGAAAAGAGAAACTTCACAGTGAAATCTTGTGTGACACAGTATCATCATCATCATCATCATCATCATCATCACAGCTGCAGAATGAAAACTGAGGTCCAAACTCAAAGTGTATTTTCTGCTCATGTGAGAGGAAGGTTTCTCTGCTGCAGTCTACTGCAAATAACCAACAGTGCCCTCCTGACTTCATGGTGGTTTGGGTCAGTCCAGATCTTCCTATGGAATTTACTCTCACAGGGCTGCTGCTGTTATTAAACAAGGACTGAAGGTTGTGGATGTGGGATGTCCATATCCCAGCTCTTCCCAGGATGGAAGAGCTCTTTATATGGAAACAACTGTTCCAAAATTACTTATGCAGTTAAAAAAGTTTAAAAAGTTAAAAGCTTCCGGTATCACAAAAATCCAAAGAGTTGCTATGAGATTAGAAGACTTAATTTGGAATAAAAAAATGTGGAGTGTGGGAGTTAATAATAAATGTGGGAGTTTCACAGAGAAAAGGACTGGCCAACACAGTGATTTTATAATTAAGTGATACTCTAGTAACAGCACATCTCTGGCAGTAAGCTTTGGTTCCAACAGCAGCATTAATATTTCAGAAAAAGGTGGGGATTTTTTAGCCAAGCAAGTGCCCATCCTCTCAGCAAACAGAAGGGTTTTGTGCTGCCCACATGGTGCAAGTCAGGGTCTAAAGGCTTCAGTCAACAGGGAAATGGGCACAGTGAGGTCATGGGAAAATGATCATCCAAGACTGAAAGTCATCCCAGATCTAGGCAAAAGTTTTGGCAAAACCCAACTATTGCTTCACATCTGCTCAGTGCTCATTCAGTGTCTCTCTCATATACAGTAGGACTGTGGTTTTCTGAATTTTTGAAGTCTTTAAAATTGTCCTCTGCATAAGAAACATTTGGTATTTACAGCCTATATCCAGTATGTCAGTAAATGTGCTACTTACAGTCGTTTGATTCCAGATTCAGGCTGAGTTGAGGGTTTTGGCTGAATTATGGGTGTAGGCTGTGGGGATCTAGTTTCTTCTTCCATTTCCTCACTTGAAAGAAAGAAAAGATAATTAATCTTCTCCTCCCAAGCCATGGAAGCACTTTGAGATCTACAATTCCTTCACTGTTGATGAAGGAATGTAAAAAGAATCTGTTCAAAACCCATTAAAATAAATGGAAGATTTTTTTTATCAACCAAAGATCAGCACCTAGAACTGGGCCTCTGTTCAATATTTTCTTCCCATTGTGACAAGGAGAGGAGGAATGGATTGAATAAAAGGTCTAACATTTTCATTTTAGACCCACTCCTATTCTCATTTGTGAAGTTCAAATGTATTAAATGTTTGTAACCTTTCTAGGATTCAGGGCAGACCTGGGAGTTAGGGAAGGACAAGGTTCAAACTGAGGCTGTATTCTGCACTCTCTGCACAAACCTTTGCAGAAACACTTGGACAGAATTCAGAGCACATTTATTGTTTCTACATCTGCCCTGTGGCTCCCCTGAGAACATCATCCAACAGGAGAGGAGATGTAACTCACCTTTTGTAATATAAAAGCTCCTCTTGAAGCAAAAACACTCTCGATTTCAGTTCATTCCTCTCGTGAAGGACATCCCGGAGCTCCTGCAGGGTGAATCTTGGACGATTGGGATCTTTTAAGTCCATTGCCATCTTTTCTGACTCAGAGAGGCAATCATCATTGTTTGGTTCTGCCTGGGGAGTGAAATGTGGCCTTTAAATTCACTGTCCAATCCAAATGTCCAATTTTTGATCAGTCAGTTTTAGGAATTCATGCTTTTAACAAATGGAATAAATCAAACATCAGGTTTTTTATATAAACACTGGGAAGGTCATGCAGTTCTTCCAGCTCCTCCCACAAAGAGGTGCCTTCTTATAATGTAAATATACAAAGTGGAGATCTGAGTTTCTATCCCCCCTTATGCTTTCATTAAAAACCAGGAGGGGTTTTAGCACCAGATCTGACTGCCAAGTGGCAGAAGGCTGCAGCTGAGCTGTTTATACACGTGTACCCTTGCCTTTTCTTTTCCTCTAAGAGTTCCTTGGAAGCTTGGTGAATTTTATCTCCCACCACCCAGCTTCTGTGGCTCCCAACAAGCCAGAATTTGCTCTCTAGGTACAATTCTTGATTCCCAGGCCTGTGGGGCTGCTTCCTGTCATCTCTAATACTTGCTCAGAACTCTGTGGCACAAACTGCTTGTGAAAACCTGGTCTGTGAAAGCACAGCACACAGGAGACCATTGCCAGGTCCTGTGCTGCTGTTCCACTCAGTGGCTGCACAGAAATGATGAAAAATCACAAGGTTCTGGGAAGAGTGCTTAGAATTGAGATTCTGAAAAGCATCTCCAAGCCTTAAGAGGTCTGCAGGATTTATAACAATACAAATAAATGCAGGACAGACACACTGTTCCAGGAAAATACATTTGAAATGTAGCAAAGCCCATTTGAAATGTTTTTTGCAAGGACTGATGGAGGCCAGCACATGAAATCAGAGCTGTCAGCAGCCAGGTCAGCCACTCACCCTCCTGGGAGGATGCAGAGATCAGAGTCTCAGAGCTCCTGTGTGGCAGTGACAGCTTGCTGGGATACAAGCTGGAAATCTGAGGAGTTGAGAAGTGAAATTCCTACACAGTTTTCTGTAATCCTGGCCCTACCCTCTTCTAAGCTCCTGTGTTTGTGAAATGGTTTTGCAATAACTGATCCATGGTTTGAGGCTGAACTCGGCTAAAGCTGTGCAAGGTGAATTTCAGGTGAATTTCAGGTGAATTTCAGTGCCTGTCCTGCAGGGATGAGGCAGCAGAGCAATGCTCACCTGGGCACTATTTGATCACCTTTTCATCCAAACACATTTCTTTGCACAGACCACATGGAACACAGATTGATGCAACCTAACAAGGAGTTCAAAGGAAATTTCCCACCACTTTTACTCCTCTTCACCCCCTAGATACGAATCTGAGCTGGTGTCTCTTCTTTTGGTTGTAGATTTGCCCCACATCTCTGCCCAAAGCTGCTCTTTTTGCCAGATTTGGCTCCAGTCAGCAAAGACTGAGCAGCCTGTACCCGATGCAAATGTCCTTGACTGAGGCCAACAAGCAATGTCCATCCTGGAGCATGCAGCTACTGCAGCTTTCTGCTTGCCATGCAATTCCTGTGTCAGCAGTGTCCTGGCAGAGGCAGCAGGGACGGCTCCAATTAGAAGAGGCTCCATTGCCATGGAACTGATGAGTTGGAGAGAGGTGAAGAATGAATCCTTTCTCTGCACACACTGAGGACACTTTCACTCCTGCTGGCTCCAGGCCTGGGCTCCCCAGCCCCATGTACAAAGCTGGGTGTGCTGGCTGAATAAACAGCAATGAAATCATCCTTTTCATCATTAATACAGTGCTTCCCCAACTCAGCAGTGACATGTTAACACAACACTGCCTGCCACATTCCCAGGGGATCAAGGTACCCCATCAGCACTTGTCTCTGCTTTTTGATGTGCATTCCTGCCTGCTGCCAGTGAAATGGATGTTTCATTGGGTGTTTCACTCTCTGCTGCACTCTGCCAGGCATTTACCACATGGAGCTCTTACCAATGCATCAAGCTGAACAGCTCTGTGTGATAGAGCTCCTCTAAGTTCTTAAATATCATGACACCCCTTATTGCATTTCCCACTCTGCTAAGAGCATCATTGAGAGGGAAATGCAGTACATTTGCTTCAGGAATAAAAAGGTCATGTGACAGGCACAAAGGAAAATACTAGGAACCATAAAGAGCATCAACAGATCAGTGCATCTTTTTCTCAGGAAGCTCCCCTCAAGTTTGCATTCCTGCTGCTCTGATCTCAGCCCAGCTCCATTTGCAGACTGTCACTTTGCCTGTTCTGCAAGAACCTGGCTCTGCCAGCAGGAACGTTTGCTTTTCATGAACATCTGTGCTCACAACACTTCACTGCACAAATTCTAATAGGAAGCAAAAGCAGAAATAGAGCCAAAGTTGGTTCCTCTAAAAAGTGCCTTGAAATATTTATATATTGATTTGGTAGCACTTAACCAGCTCAGTCCTGGCTGATCCAAAGTGCCATGAGCACTGCAGGGAGCAGAGCCCTGACTCTGGGACTGCTTCTGGCACAGTTTCTGTTCCACTGTGGTTCATCTGCCACCATCACCCCTGTGTACCCCTGTGACCCATCTGGCCTTGAAGATTTGCAGATCTGGCAAAGCTGAAGCTGCTGTTGACTGTTTGTCTATGGAAAACCCAAACCCTCCAAGGAATTGGTTTGTTTTCCTTTGGGGGAAGGGGTAGATGTGTCCAAAGAAAATGAAGCAAACACGCTACCACAGCCCTGCCAAAAGGCAAAGAGGTACTTGGTATGAAATCCAAAGCTTTTAAAAAGGCTGTTTAAAAAGTGACTCAAAGTGTCTCTTACCTTTACCTCCTCCCCATTTTGGCTGGCCTGCTTGTCCTCACCCTGCAGCTTTTCTCTGAGCTTGCCCAGCTCTGCTCGCAGGCTGCCCATCTCCTGCTCCTTGGTTTGCAGGTACGCCTCCAGCTCCACCTTCTGCTCGATCAGCGCCTTCCCCTGCGCCTCAACCACCGTGATCCGGTGCCTCAGGTCGTGGTTAATTTTCATTAACCTGTTCTGCTGCTGCTGAAGCTGCAAAACATCCATGCAAGAGCTCAGTGTCCATTCAGCCATGAGCCACGATGGCCCAGTCCCAAACATCATCTTAAAGTAATGGTTTCCTGTTGCATTTAATCTGAAAAATTTCATCCCCCTCTCCTCACCCCCAGATTAGTTTTTCTAATATCTAATTATCTACTACAGTTTCAGTCACCCAAATTTAATTCATTTCTAGAGTTAATTCCCCTAGCACAGGGCGTTTTTCAGATAAAAGCAAATCCATCATTTCTGATATTAGCTCAAGGATAGGGTGGCTTATGGGATTCTGAATCAAATCTTAACCCAGGGGAAAAGAAAGACAAGACAGAGGAATCCTTAGTGTTCAGTTTATAAGTACTTTGAGCTCCAAGGCTCTCTCCTAAGGCAGGATGTGACCTGCTGGGTCAAACCTCAACTCCAAAGGCTGCAGCACCTGCCAGAAGACTTGGACAGAGCAGAGATCACCCAGGCCTGGCCTTAGTAGCACCAGGAAAGTCCCATGGCCTAAGGACATGAGGCAGTGTGAAGAATGGGAAGCAAAATATGGGTAAGGAGGTCACTCCACAGAAAGTGCCAAATCTCTTGTCATGCCTGGAGTCACAGTGGAGTCAGTGACTCATCTGAGGCTCAGCCCTGAGCAGGTCACAGCAGCCAGGGGTGGCCTGAGCAGTGCCCTTCTCATGCAGAGGTGATCCACACTGCATCCCTGGTGTGGGACTGCACTGCAGCCTGACCATCCTGGACACTCCACAGCTCTGCTGGACACTTCAGTTTTGCAGGAGTATTAATCCAGCACTGTTTACACTTTCTATATTAACTTCAAACTCAAAACCAGGCTGTGGAAGTGTGAGTGAGAGAGAATTAGGAAAACCAAGAGCCACTTACAGCCTCTACATCCTCATTTTTAAGTCCGAGTTCCCGGTCCTTTGCCCTGATTTCATCCCTCTGTTTATCTACCACTTCCTTCAGCTTCTTCATGACTTGCCGCTCTCTCTCTGACATCCCTGGTTAAAAAAAGAACACAGAACACAAACTAAGGACAGTCAGGAGCTGCTGAGGCTGAGAACAATAACAATGAGAAATATTTAAGTAGACTCTGGAAGTTGCCTGCTGGTAGAATTACAGAGATGCTTTAGAGGTTGCTTCAAGGGTAACAGAGAACACAGATGACAGAATCCACTCCATAAAGCTGCTGCACAGAGACTCCTTAAAAAAGGAACTGACAGTCCTCAGAAACATTTATAACAGTGAGTGACACTGCTGCATCTTGCTGCCTTAGTAGTTTTACATCAATGTTCACACCGTGCCCCAGGGAGCTTGGTTATCTGTGTGATTATCTCTGGAATCAGCTGGCCAAGGCCTTGTGTAAAATTGTAAAAAAGATGGTCTGGATCTTCAGTAAGATGTAAACAACATATCACTGCTGTGGATTGCATCTGGACCAAACCAGCTGAGGAGCACTAAACTAGATTGATCTTTAGTTGAAATCCAGTTTTGTCTTTGGTGAAAAGAAGATTAAACAGAACCTTCAGAGGTCCTACCCCTACCCTGAATGCAGAACCAAACTTTAGCTTCCATTATGGTCACAGATTTTTTCCTCATGTTTTGCCACTCTTTTCCCATCCTATTGTGTGGTAATTCATATTTAGAGTAACTGTTCTTGAGAGGAAAATACTTCATAGCATTTCACTGGTGAAATGAGTTTGGAACAAGAATCCAACACTGATCTTGTCTGAAGAGAAAGGGTTAGGTTAACCTTCAATCTGACCAATGAATCTTTAGGAAATGGCACAAAACAGGCAGCATTCTTCTATTTGCCATTACAGAGATAACTTGGATCTGGCACTGCAGTGATGGGCTCCTGAGAGCAGCCACAGAGCAGAGGTTTTAACTTGGTGAGATGATGAACCTCTGTCCTGACTTTCCCTGAGAATGGCACAGAGATGTGCAGTTTGATGGTTCTGAGCTATCACATGAAATCACATTGCACAACATCCTTGAAGATGAGAACCCTGGGACCAGGGCAGTGTGTGGCTCCTCTGGCCAAAGCCCAGCCCAAGCAGGAGCTCAAATCCAGGCTGTGCTGCTAACTCTTTAAATTTTGGCAAAATACTTTGTTATGTGGGTCTTCAACTTCTTCCATTTACAAACTGCAAGTGGTGCTGATTCACTCCCCACTCTGGGCTGGCTGGAAAGCTGCTCCTTTTGAATATATTAAAGCAGCTCCCACATCAGAAATATGCTCTGTATGCATCAAATGTATCCAGCCAGAAAGGCTCTACTTCCTAACATCAGCTCAGACTGCCTGGTTTTGTTCTTCCCTCATCAGAGAAATCCAGAGTTGTTCCTACAACAGAATTTAGCTGCATGTCTTTAGGAACTCCAGCTCCCAGGTCAGCTACAGAATGAACTGATGGATAATAGAGGACAAAGCTCAGAGAAGGAAAGGGAGTAACTGGTGGATGTGCACTCCTGCAGCAGCTGAGGACTCCCATGCAGGGAGTGGACCAGAGCAAACAGGGGAACAGCAGCTCCAATCCTCAGTGCTAAAGGACCAGAGCTGTGGTACTGCAAAGAACAGGGAACTGCTCTGCTGGGAAAAGGACTGGTGGTCATGGCTGGCCAGGAGTTTGGTTCACAGGATGTGTTCCTGTCAAACCCCAGAAAAGAACTGTCAGTGACAGGGTGTTCACATTCTAGTGTTACATTCTCATCCCCTTTAATTCTGTGGTACATTTGCCTGCTCTATTTCTGGACCCTGGTTTTTATCAGGTCTGTGCTGCTCTGGGTTCTAGTTCTTCACAGGATAATTTTAAGTATTTGCTGAGGTACCAGCTCATACCCACCAGGGAGAACAAGTGTCACAAACACAAACTGCTGCTTAAAAGATCCACATTCCTCTATCACAACACAGGTCTGGTACTTCTCTGCACCCACAAACCTCACTCCAGATTCCTGGATTCACTCACTGCAGCCAATCTCAGGGCTGGGGCCTGACACACCAGCTGTATTTAAAACCAAAAGAATCTAAAACTTTGCTTTGAAGTAGAGGGACTGCAGTGAAACTTTAGACTGGTGGTTTCACCCAGAAGGAGGTAGCACTGGTGAATGCAGCTGTATCCATTAGTACTTGTGAGGTGCTTTGAGATCTTGAGATAGCAGGTGCTATTTAAAGAAAAAATACCATTCAGTGCTGACTACTTTTCCACCCACCGTGCTCATTTTTCTTGCTAACATTTGGTGAACCTAAAAGGCTTCAATTGTGTGCACAGATCACTACAATTTTTATTTCAGGAAGGTGGGGGGAAGGAAAGGTGGGGAGTTTTGTGAAGCAGTCACATCTCCTTCCATTTCCTCAGGCACTGTGAAAGAGAAGAGGGAAATCACTAAGTGCCCTAAATGTAAAATAATTATCTCTAAATGGTTCAAACTCTATTAACTGCAAGATCTTAAATGGCACACCCAGCCAGCTTCCCCAGGCACATCCTATGAGCAGCTTCCTGTGGGTTGCTGTGATCCTGGCATTGTTCCAGCAAGAGAAAGGAAAGCAGCTGGAGGGGAGGACACCAAAAAAGAGAAAGAAAATAAACTGGGAAAAAAAAAAATCATTCTTTATGTTTAGTGATCTGTTCAGTGCTGTGTCCATACAACATCTATCTCTACAGGCCAAGTGGCAGGCAGGACCTGTGGCACTGCACCATTACCTAAATACTCAGAACAAGTTCTATGCTCCTTTTGGAGGGAGCTGCAGCACAGGAGGCTCACCCAGGTGCTGCCATCCTGCTGCCTGTCCCTGAGCACAGCCAGGCTTAGGCAGCAGCTCCCCTGCAGTGGCACAGCAGCCTGCTCGTCCTGTTTGACACACTCGGGTCAGGTTTGCATGTGCCATTTTCCTCGGGTATTCCAATCAGTCAAGCGCTGCTCCGTGTGGGTTGGGAGGAGCCGCTTTAATGGGTGTTACAGGCTCATCTTTAACCCCTCCCTTGTGTTTTGTGTTCTGCCACAGCTCCTTTCACACGAGCCCTGCTCTGCTCAGACTGCTCAGATCACTCCTGTGCCTGCCTCTGCCTCTCCCACGAACACTTCATCATGCTCTGAGAATTAATTGGCAGGATTGACTCTCCAGGTCTTGCACACCCAGCTCAGTGGCCTCTGCTGCCTGTGTAAAAGATCCCTCCTCACTGTGAGTAAGCAGTGAGCTGCTGATCCCCGGGGCCAGCACTGAGGAGAGATGTGATCACACTGCTACACCATGCTCAGATAGCACTGGAGTCTGCTCAAAATTACTGCAGCTAACAGAGAACTGAGCTTGAAATCCTGCCCCTCTGAACTCTGCATCAGACCAAAGACAGAGACTGAAAAAGAGCAGCAGAACTGCTTTCTGACACTATCCAAACAAGTCATTTGAGACAAATCATCCCTGCTCATTAATGACACTATGTCCTAAAAGAAAAACAGTCAGGTTTGATATAATAGATCACAATAATTAAATGGGGTTGATATAAATGAAAATTTCACTTAAACTGAATATTTTGGCCAAGGAATATCAGTGATCTCAGAATTTAAGCTCTGGAATGGGCTTATGGGTTTTGTTTGTGTTGTCATACATGGGTAGACACAGTAAAAATAACAAGAAAAGCACGTCTGGCATTTGCTTGGCTGGCTGGATGTGAAGAGTGTGGCTATATTTAAATGCAAGCACATGAGCTGCAGTGAGCTAGATAGCCACTGGAAGGGAAAAAAAGAAGGAAAAAAAAAAGAAAGAAAAGAAAGAGGAAGCTGATTCTTTATAACAATATCAGCCCATGACTCATTGCTGCCATTCTGAATTTTCCATGGAGTTTGTCAGCCTGATGTTGAGCTACTTCTTTGCCACTAATTGACTCCTAAATTGAAAGCACTGCATTAGTTTTCAAAATTATCTTGAGAGGTTTAACAATTTTTACTTTTTGAAGGTTTCATTATATTCTTCCCCAGTGCAAATGAGCAGCACTGAGCCTCAGGGAGAGAGCAAGAGCAACTTCCACAGTGTTGGACAGAGTTTCAGCCACCTCCAGCAAGCCTCCAATTAATCCCAGCCTCTGGAGCCTGGAAAAGGATATCCCTTCATTCCTAATGCTCACTGGAGAGCTGTGATGGCTCAGCTGTGTGCTCTGCTTTCAGACTGCTCAGTCACCCTGCACGCTCCACTCAGCACATCGGGAAATGGATTTGGGATCTCACAACCTCAAATTCTGTGCTGGGAATGCTGGAGCAAAGGGGCATCCATTCCTCTGCTCCTGGGAAAGAGCTGTTGGCTGAGCTGTGGCTCAGAGCTGAGGCTGGCAATTGTTTCAGTTGCTGCTGTGAGATTTATCTGTACTTACAGGTACATCTTGAGCTTCATTCTGCCTCAAGAATGCCCACAAATGGCTTGTTTCAACTCTTTAGGATTCACCCCCCTCCCTGGATTATAAATCACCTGATTTATTCTAAATTGGCTGTAAGTCTCAAAAAAAAAAAAAAAAAAAGGCAGGTAAATCAAGTAAAACCAGCATCTCCTCTTCTAGGAAAATATCATGATATTCTCCTAGAATATCTCCACATGGGGGACTGATACCATTTCAACAAAGAAATCCTGATGTGCTGCTTTACAAACAGTTATCCTGAACAGATCAACAGCTGCCCTTGGTTTTGTGCATAACATGTGAAATAAACACTTGAATGGATTATTGTTTGTATTAAAAAACATAAGGAAGGCTTAAGAACATTCTTTGCCAAATGAGAACCCAAACAAGTGATAAACCAAAAGGTGAAATCTAGACTTTACTTCCAAAGATGCTTCTCAGCCAAACAAAAGGTTGGTTTTCTTTCCCTTGTCCCTCCACCTCTTATCATGTCTTCAGTGTCATCATGTATTCAGAGATTTTCTATTTAGGTTAAAAAAAAATATACAAACAAACCTTCAAAACTCAGATCTGAATTAATCTACAAGGAAAAACCACAGCAGAATATCCAGCCAAAATATTGTGATAAAATATTGTTTTTTGTAACAAAGCAAGGACTGAATTTGAAGTAGCAAACTTGCCTTCGTGCTTCTGAAATTCCTCTTCTGTGAAATTAATGTCTTTGTGAGACAAGTTTGTCATCAGTTGTTTATTCTCCTCCTGCAGCTGTGCAATTTGGGTAAGAAGATCCTGTGCTTCCCCTCTCCAGACATCCTCCACCAGTTCTAATTCCTATAGGGTAGATCAGGACAACACATTTATATTTTAAAACATGTTAAAAGTCTTTGACTGGACAATTTACAGATCAAACTAGTAATGATTCTTATGGAAAACAATTAAATGAGAGTACTTTGAGTTTCTTAGAAGACATCTACTTTTCTAATGCCATCACCAGGAAATCAGCCACCACAGTCCCTTTGCTAAATGCTGAATGTAAATACCTGAGGGGATCATTCCTGATGCAAACATTTTTGATGTGTTACCCAAAGGATGGCTCCTGATGCCTTGCTTTGATGGGAGGAGCAGATTAAGGAGTTAGACAAATAACCAAACACAAACAATTCCCTCCTGCAGCCCGGGAAGCAGCTGCAAAGCTGTCAGAGAGCCCCCAAACCATCCCACAGCCAGGGCCAGGAACTCAGGGATGGAAATGCTCATTCTGACAGAACAGCCAGGTCTAAATTCCTGTTATCAAACACAAGTGTAAATTGATGAGTGTGTGATCCAGTGCAGCAAAGCCAGAGCTCCTGGTGCACACGGTGAAGCCCAAACTGCTTCCTCTGTAAATTGTTCTCTTGGAATGTCCTGACTGGTGTCTGTGTTAGCAGCAGCCAGGCCAGTCAAAACAGCTCCCATTTGTCGGGACACTCTGTGTCAAGAGCAGCTGTCACCAATCCTCATGAAGGTCACATCGGGACAAAAAGTAAAAAATCCTTAAGGAACAGTCATATCTAGAGCCTTGCTTGTTCCAAAATCTTCTCTGTATATCTCACTTCTGCAGTGGGGGGCATTCCCTGTTCCATTTTCACCTATGTTCCTCAAACAAAAAGCTGCATGCAAATCCCTGGAGCCAGGCTGAGTCACTGCTGACTTTCACATCCATCCACATGCTCCTTTCCTACCTAACAACAAAACACATTCAGAAAACAACCCAGCCAAGCACAGCTCGAGGCTAAAATAAGCTCTACTGAGAGATTAAAGGATAGCTCTCTGCTTTGAATGTGTGCTCTGATAATGGGAAGTCATGTTCCTGGCGACTTTTGGGTCCAAATGCCATTTTATTCCAGCATTTATTATTGTATTGCTGCTAAAAGTGTTGCAGAACACATTATGTGGTAAAGAATAATAAATAGCAAAGGTGTGGTAAGCTACACAGACTTAACTATTAAAAAGGAAATAAAATGCCATTAATCACCTATTTTACTTGAAACTATTTATCTTGAGAGAAAAGTAAATCTGTAATGAAATTCATATTTCCAAAAACCTGGACTATTTACAGTGATGCTGCCTGTTACAACTCTGTAGCTAAAATAACGCAGTGACCTATTTTAGCAACAAACCAGCACATTCATCACCTACAAACATATTGATAAAACCAAAATAGAATGCACACAAGCCCCCAACCAAGCTAAACTTACATCATTTATATGTGGCTGCACTGTAAACACACAATTATCCTAAGGTTGGCCTAGGCAAACTTTGTCATTTATTGCTGTTGAAGAGCCCAATGAATTGGAGCAGAAATTAACTTCTGAATCCTCATTAATGGAAGTACCAGACAGGGGAGGCACATCCACGGGCCAGGCAGTGCCAGCCAGCTCAGGAAGCCCCAGGCAGTGGGTGCTGAGCCAGGTTTACATGAAAATAAATTCACACATAAAGTTTAAGTGCTGAAATCTCATAAACCAATGCTTGCAAGGACCTCTAAAAACTTTTCTGGAGGCTTTGAGGTAAAAAAAATATTTCTCAGTATCTGATTTTTTCTGTTTATCAGCACCTGTCCTGTGAAAGAATCTTCAATGGAACAGAGAAGATGTGAGACCATGAACAACAGAAGACAACAGAAGATGTGTTCCATAGGGACCTGGGCACTGGGAACCAGCTTGATTAAAAATAAATAAAAGGTATGTATCATGCAGTTTAAAATCTGTTTAGACTGAAGTAAATTGTTTAAACACTCCCTGAGCCACTTCATGACCCTCAGAGAAGCTGACAGAGCAGAGCAGAAGTGGTTGACTGGCAGGGAGATCAGCTGACACGTTTAGGAAACTTTTTAACACTTGTAAGAACTTCAGAAACATCTACACAGAACAGCTTGTACAACGACTCTGAGTCAGTTCAGTATCCACTTCACTGCAGCCTTTGGTAAATATCCAACATATTTGTATCTATTCTCTAGACCTTTTTTCAGACCCTTGAGACTTATCAAGGCTTTGTACATTAAAGGTGTTTCACCTTCCTTTTCAGAAACATTGCCCTGAGATTTCCTCTGCAAAATGTTGCAGGGTTTATCCTGGATTTTCCATATGCTAGGTGAAAGTCCTTTAGCTGACTTTTTAAAAATTTAATACTGGGATTTACCCAGTTAAGCCAAATCTTGAAGTTTGGGGTCTCTGTTCCAGAAATCCCCTGTGTCTGTTTATCCTGATTCTGTGTTTGGAATCAGGAGTGGCAGGAGGCAGCAGTGATGATTTAGCACAGTCATTTACCAGCAGAACCATTTCTTATCAGTTATCTGGACGGTTTAAAGAGTGGATCTGCCACTTTAACTGCAGTAACTGGAGCACCCTGTCCTGCCTAAGAGGCTAACAGGGTATGGGAAATGCTCTCTGCCTTGGGCTTTAGTGGGAGCGGGGTCAGGGAACGCTGTGATCACCTCAGAACAAGCCAAGGGACACTTTGCCATCAGAGGATGGAGCAGCAAACTGGCAGAGTGCTCTTCCCTCCTCTTCAGCTCTAACTCTGCTCTGAGCTTCTCCATCTCTCTC
The DNA here is from genome assembly GCA_910950805.1 of Acrocephalus scirpaceus scirpaceus. Taxonomy (NCBI): domain Eukaryota; kingdom Metazoa; phylum Chordata; class Aves; order Passeriformes; family Sylviidae; genus Acrocephalus; species Acrocephalus scirpaceus. Next base: position 11,696,603 of record OU383788.1, read on the forward strand.
CTATGAATTGCCTAACCCGATCTCTGTGCCAGGAAAACCAGACTGCTAAATCATTCCCAGCTCCTGCGAGGAAAGTGTATTCTTGTCAGTGACCTTTGCTGGCCTAGCAGGAAGCAGCACTATCCTCTGGTCAGGAGCGGGATGGAGCAGGAGCCCTAATCGGGGAGACACAGGGGAAGGAAATGCAGCGACTGGGGAAGGGGTGGAGAAAGGGAAGGAGGGAGGAAACTTCCAGGAGGGAAGGAAACAAAAAAACAACAACACGCCCAAAGCCTCAGCGATGCTAAGGCAGCATCCGCGCAGAGCCCGTGAGCCCGCCCGGGCTGTACCGCACGCGTGCCCCGCCCGTTCCCGCGGCTCCGCGGCATCCCGGCCCGCACCCCGGCGTCGCTCTTTGTTTTCCCGGCGGCGGCGGGGGGAGAACGGCGGCGGGGGGGCCGGAGCCCGGCTTCCCCCGGAGCGGCTGCGGCGGGCGGGGGCAGCCCTGACCCACCGCGTCCCCCCGGTCCCCGCCCGCACCTTTTGGTGCTTCCTCTCCTTCTCGATGCGGTCCATCCTCTCCAGGCGCAGGCGGTCGAGCTCCAGGCGCAGCTCCTCCATCTCGGGGTTGATGTGGTTGCGGCTCACCAGCACCTCCAGGATCTCCAGCACCCGCACCACCTTGGGCATGAGGCGGGCGATGGCCTCGCAGCCGTGCTGATCGATCACCCGCTCAAACTCCTGCCCCACGGCCGAGGCGATGTCGTACACATCCATGACCGTCAGCTCCGCCGCGTTCTTCTCCAGGGCGGGCTGTACCCCGCCGCCGCCGCCGTCCATGGCTCGCCCGGCCCCGCGGCGCCCGCATAGGCGGCGGCGGGGCGCGCTCCGGGCGGGGCGGTTCCCCCGCAGCCGCTCCCGCTTCCCCGAGCCCGGGCCGCGGCCCCCGGCAACTCCAGCGAACTCCGAGCGGCTCGGCCGAGGGTGTTTAAACTTGGCCGGGCGGTGCTGGGGGAGCGGCGGCGGGAGGCGGGCGCGGCGTCCCCGCCACCACCGCCCCGCCGCCCGCGGCCAATGCCCGGCGCAGGGCGGGCCGGGGGCGGCCCCGCGCATGCCCGCGGTCCCCGCACCCCCCGGTTCCCGGGGACAGCCCCGCCGGGAGGAGTCGCGGTGGAAGTCGCTGCTCCGCAGGGCTTTGCTTGAGGTGGGGAGAGGAGCTTCGCTAAGCACGGGTGCTCCTCGCTCGGTGCTTGTGCCGAGCATCAGCGGGAGGGCTCTCGGTACCGACTCCGCTCTCCTGCGGCCTCGTCCGGGGAGGAAAGCCGCGGGTTGGAGGGGGCAGAGCTCGAACCCGCGCGTGTTCGGCGTTCGAGTCTCGCTCAGACGATGCCCAGCGCTGCAGGGGCAGGGGGTGTCCGTGGTACCCAACAGCGAGCGCAGGGTCCGGAGCTGACACGTCCGGAGCAGGATGGAAGGGAAGGGGCTGATGTTCCCCTGCTCCCGGAGAGGACGGAGGCTGACGGATGTCTGCGGGTACATGGAATGGGGTGAACAAGCCGTCCTGCAGCACAGCAAGGGGCTCGCACACAGCGGCTGCACATCAGAATTAGGGTGTTAAGGCTCTTCTCTACAAGAGCACAGAAAAAGTCTTTACTGAGCACATGTTCAGAGAATCAGTGGAGATTTTACACATACAAGCAGCTTGCTGGCATGGATCCACTTACAGAGGGATTTAAACGAAACCAAAATGTGGTTTTCTGCTCAGGTTTTTCTGTATTTTTGCTTTCAGGTGTAACTGAGAAAGTTTAGATGTTCTTACTTCCATAGGGTTTAGGAAGAGATGCTCCAGAGGAGTCTCTACAGATAAGTTAAATGTGCCTGGAAATAATTCTAGGTCCCAGTCCTGCCATTGGCTGTATGCAGAGTAGGAAGAATGCATTTTATTTTGGACAAGATATGATGGATAATATGAAACACTGGAACTAGTCAGGAGAAATAGCAGTGGGGCTGCAAAAGCCAAGCCTGGAATGACTTGACACGTGCTGCATGTTGTGAATAGAGCATTAATTATCTACTTTTGGCAGATGCAAAACCCCAGTGCGGGTGAATGGGAGGGATGAACGATGAGAAATATAACACTCTAACACCCAGAAATGCAGCACTGTGACACCCAGACCAGATTTTTCATGTAATTCTGTCACAAACTCGTTCTGCCACAAGGTACAAAATATTGATTTTCCTCATGCACTGCCCGTAGGTACCAGTGCAACCAGGAGGGGAACAATCAGTGCCCAAATACCTGAGCTTGGCAATCAATTTCCTAAGTTAGAGCAATAACCCAGTGAAAATATATCTACATATCCTACATTAAACTTATTCCCAAAGTTGAACACCACAGGATATTGCACAAAGTTCCAGGGAGAGCAGGAGGATGAATAATGGTGTAGTCATCCTTTCCTGGCAAAAGTGCTTATGAACACACAAGGAGGAGAAGCAGCCTGAGCAGAATGTTTGGAGAACACTCTGCAGTACCTCAGGGGAGCAGCCATGCTGTGAAATCATCGTTTTGCCCAAGTTAGACATGAGATAAAGAGTTTTTGCCACAAAATTTGGTATTACACGAGTTCCCGTTTTTCTGTCTGAGTGTGGGTAGACGAAAAATGTAACAATGTAGGGAATACATGTGGAAAGACTAAAACTACAGCTGAGAAAGATGAAAAAACAGCACAGTTTGTGGTATGGGAAGCAGTAGGTTTGATGCTGGCCTGATCCAAACTCATGGAAAATGTCTTGGCAGGAAAAGTCTCTTATCCAGCCACGTACGTGACCTGCAGCTCCTCAGGCTCAGCCTGTCTTGCACAATTTTGTCCACACTTGTCCACACCCTGTGCCTGCACTGACACAGCAGCTCTGCTGGCTCACACCTGGAGCTGGAGGGAGAGAGCAGAATGTACTGATGTAAATCTGGCATTTGTCAAGATAAACGCATCTGAGTGTCACCAGGGGTACAATAACCGGCACTTATTGGCAAAACCAACGCATTAATATTTCACTGGAAAACCAGATTGTGTGTTAGTCTGTAACTCTTCTCCACATCATTAGAACAGCTGGTCATGAAACAGGCTGCCTTGAGCTCAAGCATGAACTTCTGTATTTCTGTTTGGAAGGTTTAATTGGAAATTAGTGCTTAAGCATGATCATACAGGGAATGGGTTTTTAAATAGTTACTCTGCGGTGAAGCAGAAACTGGACATGCCATGACTGTTTTTCCTTAAGCGTGAATAGCCCACAAGCTGGGCTTCCCTATTAATGTTTAATGTCTTAAACATTGGCTACTCCCCAAACTTCTCCCTAGCTGCAGCAAGTTCTGGTTTCCCCGTTTTAGCAGCAGCAGTGACAGTCGTGGTGACAACCGCCTTGCCTCCCTCCTGCCTGCCCTCATTCCCTTCGGAGCCGCCCGGATCCCTCAGGGGCCGCCGCCCCCCCCATCCCCTCAGCCGCCGTTTCCCGCCTCTCGCGCTCGCCCCGCCCCGTTACCGGGGAACGCCCCCTCATCCCCACTCCCCGCGCCTCGCTCCGATTGGCTCTCTCTGCCACCTCCCCGCCTTCTCTCCCCGCTCATTGGCTGCTCCCGCGCGTGGGTCCCGCCTCCCGCGCCGCGCGGGCGCTGCCTCAGCGCTTTGGCGGTGCCGCTGCCCTTTGTCTCCCGGCGGCCGCCGTAGCGCAGCCCGTACGTGGCAGCGGGCCGGCGGTGGCCAATGAGCGGCGGCCCCGTGCGCCGGAAGGGGCGCGGCGAGGGCCGGAAGCGCCGCTCGGTGCCGCCGCCGGTCGCTCCGCCATGTCGCCGGTGCGGGCGGTGCTGGCGCTGGTGGCCGCGCTGGCGGCCCCGGCCGCCGCCTATTTCGTCAGCATCGACGCGCACGCCGAGGAGTGCTTCCAGGAGCGCGTGCCGTCCGGTACCAAGATGGGGCTCATCTTCGAGGTGGCCGAGGGCGGCTTCCTGGACATCGACGTGGAGGTGCGGCGGCGGCGGCGGCGGTGGCGGCGCGGGTCGACCTTGGGGAGCGGGGCCGTCCCGGGGCCGGGCCCCGCGCGCTGCGGCCCCGCTGGATGTGGGGCGCCTGGGAAGCGAGCGGGAGGATCGGGATCAGAGCCGCCCGCGGGGGTTCGGGATGTCCGGAGCGGGGCCGGACCCGCCCGCCGGGGCTCGGGGCGGACCCGCGGCGCTGCGGGGGCTCCGTGCGGCGGGAGCGCTCACGGCCCGGCGGGGGCGGGCTCGGGCAGGCCCGGGTGCGTGTGCGGGGTGTCAGCCGTGCCGTTGCTGCACGAGGCTGTGCTGCTCCATCTGCCCACCCTTCCCTTGGGATTTTCAGCCTCGTCAGGGTGAATTATTTGGCGGGAGGAATTGGCGGGGTTCATCTCTGGGATCGGGTGCTGCTTGTTGAGGAGCAGCGTGCTTCCCCTTGAATCCAAAGGTGTTGTCTTTAGTCTGGGTGGTTGGACACGGGGAAGTTTTGAGCGATTATTTATCTTCAAAGAGGAATCAATGAGGAGAATACTGAGTACAAATTGCTTTTATCCTGCTATAGAGCAGAGAGGGTTTTTTTGGGAGATCACAGACGTGAGAGTTGTTGCTGAGAGTCCTGTAACAATTGAAAATGACACATGGTGTGACACAGGACAGGCTCTGGAAGCTGAGGTCCCCTTCACCTGTCTCTGGTGGAAGCTCAGCAGCAGTTTGACCTCGTGGGATGGGAATTTCGGATCCCAGTGACCCTGAGAGCTCAGAGCTCAGGTCTTCAATCCATTTGAAATGCTAACTGCAACAATGCCCGACTGTGTGTCTGAAGTCGATTGGAGAATGTCTTTTTTTCCTTTTTGTTTTCCTTCAGACATCAGAGATAAGGTTTCCCCAGCAGCTGTTAATTTGACAAACAGCCAGGATTTGTGGTTTGCTTGTTCTTGACTGCTTATCTCGACCACAGGAGGCCAGGGAGAGAGGCTTTTGTATGACTTTACCAAGAAGTTTGTGGGATTTTTTTTTTTAAAAAGAGATTTCTGTGCAGGGAACTGCAGCAGTGAGTTGTGGGAGGGAAAGATTGAAGTGTGCCAAAGCAGCCAGATTACAGATGGTGTTGGTGCCTGTGCAGAGCATGCTGGCAGAGCTGTGATGGTGCATTTGAAACCTCTGTGTTTGAAATAAAAACGTGTGATCCTCTTGTTTTCCCCCCACGCAGATTACAGGCCCTGATAATAAAGGGATTTATAAAGGAGATCGAGAATCCAGTGGAAAATACACCTTTGCTGCCCACATGGATGGAACTTATAAGTTCTGCTTTAGCAACAGGATGTCCACCATGACTCCCAAGATAGTGATGTTCACTATCGATATCGGGGAAGCTCCCAAGGGGCAAGACATGGAGACAGAAGGTGAGGAAGAGTCCTGGAAGGAATTCAGCTCCAGCTCAGGAGCTTTTCCCTGCTTGCATGACTTGAGTAGGGCTCTCAGGATTCCCGTTCCTTCAGGTGTAATTAGCTGGTCTCTAAAGTGGATGTTTTTAGACCTGGTTACACAATTTGAGGCAAAATCACCAGAGAGTCCCTCGGCCATCTGCAGACACTAATGCTTCCATCCTTTAGCCCTTCATCAGTGCCATCCTCTGGTTCCTAGTAGGCTCAGCAGTGTGTGGCCTTCTCCATGCCTCAGTTGATAAATGTTCTAATATAAAACTTTCCCCTTAGCTGTGTAAATGACTGTTTTATCTGCAGCCTTTTGTCCTGTACCTGTGTTCATCTCTTACACTTTCCTCTAGGTGGTGGAGATACCTGGGATGGTATGTGGACTGCTTTTTGAAAGCTCCTTAGCATCTTGTCTCTGGCACATGTTCATTCACTAACAGCTAACTTGGCTTTTTCTCTGTAACATTGGTTTGGAGCATGAGAATGTCTTTTTAATAAACTACCCCAAAAGGTCTGATTCTGAGCAATGCTGAGCACCTGCAGGCTCCCATTGGCAGGTTTATACCCTGCAGCTCTTGGGATCAGCTCCTTGCACTGGCCATGGCAGTTTGTTTTCAGGTGGTTATTTATGGCTGACAGAAGATTTAATCAGTTTAGGTGAAATTGAACTAAAACACTGAACATCCAACAGTGTTGGATGTTTTTGGCAGTGCTTGCTTTCTATTGCTAAAGGGGATATTGAGTAATCAAAAGCTTTTGGAAGCAATAAGCTGCTTCTAGGTTATGAATTATTACTGATGTATCAGGGGAAAAACTGAAACTTGTCATTTGCTGTAAAAAAATGAATGTATTGCATAGCAATTTATAGAGTTTATTATTAGAGTTTAGAAATCACTGACTGTAGCTAGAAAGGCAACAAATTCTTGTTTTTTATTTTAGCAAGTAAAACTTGGGCATTGAGTGCTTGATGTCACTTAAAAAGTAGCACATTCCTAACTTGATTTTTTTAAAAGACTCATTTATATATTTTATTGAGTCTACATATATCTAGTGTAAAGAATATTAGTGCAATAAGACAATTTTATTTTTTGAAGTGATTTTTTTGAGTGTTTTTAGGCTATCCTTGCAACTGTAGTTTCTTCTCTTACTAATAAACTGCACTTACTACAATGACCAGTTGGCCATGAAAATAAGGGATTTGAGATATCAGGAAAGTGAGTGTGGTTTGCACAACTATTTAGATTTTAATTGTAACTCGTATGTTTTACTCTCTGGTCCTCTCTTTTGATTGTTCCCCACAAGGTGTGTGTTTTGAATAGCTCTGTTTTCAGACTGTGATCTGAAACTCTTAATTTACAAATAAAATTGTAGTAAGGTAGCTTCAAAGTTAAGCTTCCAATGTCCCTTGAAAGGAAAATATGTTGGGTTTTGTGACTTTTAAAGAGAGCTGATTGCCCAGGGCGTGTCTGTGGAATGATACCTCAACCTGATGCTAGAAAACTTTGCAAATGACTTGCCTAATTTATAAATTTGTGAGTGGACAGTTCTTTGAGCATGGATGTATTAGAAAGATCCTGTGATTGACAGTCAAGCCACTAAATCTTAGATCTCTGAGCCTTCCATTTTGCTGAACTGTCTCAAGCTGGTTTTGTGCTACTGGTTTGGTATTTAACTCCTCTCCTGCTTTCACAACACGCCACAAGTGAAGCCCGTGCCAGCCCTTGAACTCTGGGTTTCAGCTGAACTTGAAGATCACAGGATGTGATTTTTTTATTTCAGAAAATGATCTCATGATTTGCCAGCATCATGATCTTGAGCTAAATTCTCAGTCGTTCTATTTTTGCAAGCTTAACAACTAGGAAAAGCTGTCATGTTAAGATAATTTGCTTGGAATATATTGGATGATATTGGCAAAATAGATATTAGTGTGTGGTATTGATCTCGTGCATTCTTCCACTCTGTTCTCCTGGACAAGTATGGGCACACTGGAAATGTGGGGTCTGTACTGAGTCTGAATTGTGTCTGCTCCTATTTGGATGTGGAGAAATGTTTTCCCATTTGTTAAATACCCCAGAGACACATCAGGGAAAGTGGTGCTACAGAAACTGAACTTGGCTGTAAGGACAGAAAATGTTCAGCTGCACTGTCAGACCTCCTGCAGCAGGAAATTAGGTTTAACTGTTCATAAATTCATTGAAATGGTTTTTTTTCCAGTCATTAATTCAGATGCTTCTGAAATTATTCTGCAGCTCATCAGAACAAGCTAGAAGAGATGATTAACGAGTTAGCAGTGGCCATGACAGCTGTAAAGCACGAACAGGAGTACATGGAAGTCCGTGAAAGAATACATAGAGCAAGTATGTCTGACTCCAATCAATGCCTTCTCCCCTCTCCAGTGAACTTGTAAATGGTCATTTAAATATAATAGTCCATGAAAGTTATTCCGAGTGACTTAAAAAATAATAATTTAAATCCTGAAGGGCCTGCCCATAGAGTAAAAAATGTAGGTGTTGCTTGCAGTCATCTTTAAATTGGCTTCCCCTCATGTAATGAGGGTTGTTATACAAAATATCATTTGTTTAAGTGATGGAAATTCTGCAGTTATTTGAATGGTGTGTTCATGGAGATACCAGTGATGATATTACTTAATCCATGTACAAGGACATGTAGGGACAGGACAAGGAGGGGATGGTTTTAAACTGGAAGAGAGGAGGTTTAGATCAGATACTGGGGAAAATTCCTCCCTGTGAGTGTGGTACAGCCCTGGCACAGCGTGCCCAGAGAGGCTGTGGCTGCCTCATCCCTGGAGGTGCCCAAGGAAGGTGTCCCTGCCCATGGGAGGGGTGGGACTGGATGAGTTTTAAGGTCCCTTCCAACCCAAACCATTCCATGATTTGGTTCCCAGACTTTGGCTGAACTGTTACTTCACCCTTGAAGTGGATGTGGTTTAATAATTGAGCCAAAGTCTCTTTTTAAAATGTTTTGTTAAAATAGAGCAGAACTGCTGTTACTTCATGGGTGAGAATCAAAGGCAAGTATTTTTCATGTGAAAGCAACACTGTCTCCTCAATTATGTGAAGCTATGAATATCTCCAGTTTTGACACTTGTTGCTAATGGTCTGATTTAAGAAAAATCTGAATGTTTAGAACCAAAGATGGTGACCCTTCAGAGATCAGAAGTTCCCTGCTTGACTCTGAGACTGAAAAAGCAAGAGGCTTTGTTTGGCAGCTCAGAGGCCAAAAGGGTGGGCAGTGTATATCCAAAGTGGGTTTAAAAACAAACTGTTCAGAAAAATCCCCTCTCAGATCTCATCTCTGAGGCTGCAGGGCCCTTCTGGGACACCTGTGATGACCTGACACAAACCCAGTGCTTTGTGTTCCAGTTTCACAGCAGAATGTTTTAAATTTAAATGCTTTGTTACTTACTACTTTCTTTCTTTTTTTTTTCCCCAACAGTTAATGACAACACAAACAGCAGAGTGGTTCTTTGGTCATTCTTTGAAGCCCTTGTACTAGTTGCCATGACACTGGGACAAATCTACTACCTGAAGAGGTTTTTTGAAGTCCGAAGGGTGGTCTAAGATCCTTCTGTGGTCCCGGATTTCAGTTCACTCTCTACCAAACATCCTGGTCACAAAAAACAAAAAAAAAAAGTCATTTAGTTTCTGAACCCTCTTTATTGAACTGTAAAATTTATTTGCTTCTGTTCCTTCCTAGTTAAGAAAAAAAAAAAAGAATTGTTTTTATATATCTTCTGTAGCAAAAGCTGTGCTGAAATCTTGTCACTTTATTGGCATCATTTTTTTCCACTGAGATCTGCCCAGTCTGTGTGCTAAGCAAGGTCCAGGCAAGCTGCAAACTCTGTAACTCACTGTAGTAACAAGCTCTTGTCTTTTCTAACTTTTTTCCCTGTTCCCATAAGCACTCACAGTTCTGTCCAGGGAAAAACGGTACAAGGCCCTAACGTGACTGTTTGCATTCTTCCATCCTTAACCCTGCATTAGGTGTTATGAAATTGAAATAATCCCTTCTCCACTCACAGAAACTGCCAAGGAAAAGGTTAAAATTCATACCTAGTTGCTCTTTGAAAGATACTCATCAGCAACTGTCTTAATGATATCAACTTCTTCCCAAAGTTCTTTTTAATTAACTAGTTGATATGAAAATGCTTTTTTTTTTTTCTCTGCTCATCACCAAATGTTCCTTACACGGTTTTTAGTCTCTCAAAGGTTTTATTTGGAAGCCAATTGTGTGCAGTGTCTTGGCAAACACTCGTGAACCCTTTGGCTTTTGCAGGTCCAAAGCTCAGACTGTTTGCCCAGCTCCCAGGGCAGAAACGTTCAGGAAATCTGGATTCCTGAGGCCAAAGGGTTCTGGATTTTGGGGGTTTAATCCACGCTATGCAGCCCTTGTATTTAAGTGCAGTGGCAAACTCTGCCATGATCTGATCAGAATTAGCATAATGCTAAATACTGGTGTGTTTTCTTTTTTCAGGCACATGTAGATTTGTTTTTGTATAAAGTTACTTTCCTCAGTTATCTGATGATTGGTTTAAAAATTTAAGAAGCGTCTGATGTGGGTGCTGAGCCAGGATTATGTTGTGACTGATGTATATTAGTTGTAATCATTTTTGGGGGTGGGGTGGGGTCTTTTCCAGGGGGGAGCCTCTACAAGTAACACACAACAGTTTTGTACAATTAATTTAAAATTTGTTACAGGTTTTCATGTTCCAGGTAAAGTTTTTTCAACCTCGGGCAAACACTTGCAGCAGTTCTTCAGAGAGGTGGCTGTTACACCTTATTGCAACTGTTGTGTGCCAATATTTTTGTGTAAAACACTGAAAATTGAATTCTAAGATGTACATTTAAAAATTGCTCGTGAATCTAAATATGACCCAGGTTCGATAAATAAACAAATTCTTTAAAAAAAAACCTGGCAGCTTTGTATTTTTTGTTCTTTGATACCTTAAGGAAGTACAGATTAAAACAAAGGGTTTTTTATAAATTATTTGTTTAGTGATGGCTATAAACTAAACCACAAGAAATTCCATATCAGCATGAGGAAGAACTTTCCATTAAGGGTGGCAGAGCACTGGAACTGCCCAGGGTTTGTGGATTCTCCCTCTGTGCAGACATTCCAAATCCACCTGGAATTGTTCCTGTGTCACCCAGGTGGCCCTGCCTTGGCAGGGGGCTCCGACTGGATGACTCCAGAGTTTCCTTAAAATCCTAACGATTCTGTGATTCCTTGTTTTCTTAGAATATCAGGAATTTATCCCACTTCTGGGGCAGAATAAATACCAGCTAACTCTGAACCTACATTTTAGGTTCTGGATACTCGGGTGGCACAGTGCTGGTGTAAGACTCTCAGAAGTACTCACTGCGATAGGCAGCTCGTCATAAAAATGGAATTTTTTGCTAAATCCAAAGTTTGTTTTTGGCCACGGAGGCGAAGCCCGGCGGGTGCTGGCGGAACTGATGTGCGGCGGAACGGGAGGTGCCGCGGTCTGTGTTTCCGCAGAGCGCCGCCGCCGAGGGACGGGGGAGCGGCGGGGCGGTGACACCGCCGGGCCAAGATGGAGGCGGTGACTGAGGGCAGCTGGAGTTCGCTGCCGGTGCAGCTCAGCCCGGGCGTGCTGCAGGCGCTGCGGGAGCTCGGCTTCCACCAAATGACCCCGGTGCAGGTGCGGGGCCCCGCGGCACTCCCGGGGAGGGGGAGGCCGGGCTGAGGAAGGAGGGCGCGGGCGGTGTCAGGGGCGCCTGGGCCGGTCCGCGGCCGGTGGCGGTCGCAGCCCCGCGGTCGCAGCAGTCACGGGCTCCTGTAGCAGCGAGAAAAGCCGCATCCGTGACTTTGTTGAGTGATGTTCACAGCGAGCTCTGATGTCTCGGAGCATTTCACCTCTGTGGGATTTACCCCACTTCACCTGCTCATGTGATGCTTCTCTTTTTTCAGTCTGCGACCATCCCGCTCTTCATGAGTAACAAAGATGTGACTGCAGAGGCGGTGAGTGCTTTTCCTTCGTCCAGCTCGTTGTTTTCCGGGCTTATCTCTGGAGCTGAGCGAGGGCTGACGCTGTTTCCACTCTCACAGATCACAGGCAGTGGGAAAACCTTGGCGTTTGTGATTCCCATACTGGAAATTCTTCTCAGACGGGAAGAAAAACTAAAGAAAATGCAGGTGAGATTAAAATATTCAGTACTGAGTGTATTTTTATGATGTGCCAGTAAGATTTGAGAACTTCAAGAAAAGTATCCATGAGGAAAATTCCTTACATGAGTGACTGTGTGCTCAGCTCTTTGGTGTAACAGTAACAATAAACTGTTTAAAACTTGGAAATAAAATCGGGGTGTTCTCACTGCACTTAGATTCAGTTTCTTCTTTGACATGGTCAGAGCAGAGTTCTGAGCTGTTAGAAAAACATCCCAAAATATGGAATACACTGATACACTGCAAGTGAGCTTTGAATGCTTTTTAGCATCCATTGACCTTGAATAGATTTTAGTGTGCAGGGAACTTCACTGTTATTTGCTGTTAAATGTCATTATTAGACGCTGCTCTTGGAGCAGTGGTATTTTACACATTGATATAAAGTCTTTCATAGACATTTTTGGATTTTTTTACACTTTATTGTATTTCTGTGGAAATGTTTTGTCTGAAGCCAGGCTCAAAATCATGGCTCAAACTCACTTAGCTTGAAAGGGAGGATTCTTCCCAAACCTTTCTTTTTTCTCCCCACAAATTCCTGCTTTTCACGTGCAGGTTGGAGCTATAATCATCACACCAACGAGGGAATTGGCCATCCAGATTGATGAGGTGCTGTCACATTTCACAAAACACTTCCCCATGTTCAGGTGGGTGAATTTCATCATTTCCATGACCACAGTTCCCTCTGTCCCTCGTGAGCCAGCAAAACTTAAAGATGACCCAAATCTTTCTGTTTTATTGTTTTAGTCAGATTCTTTTAATTGGTGGAAGGAACCCCATGGAAGATGTTGAAAGGTTTAAGGAGCATGGGTGAGTTGTTGTTTGTTTGTCAGTGTCTCAGAGCTGTGGTTTTCTCCTTGTCAGGGCTGTCAGCCCAGAGCTGTGGTCCTGCTGGTGCTGGAATGGGATGGTGCTGCCAGAATCTTTTGGGGTGAGCTGGGAAATTGTGGGGTCTGTTCCTGGAGTGAGGTACAGAGTGAGGAGAGCCTCTTATGTGACATCAGCACCATTTATCTGCTGTGTGGGTGAAGAGCAGAGCTTCAGTGAATATTCCACTTCTCCCTGCTCATTAATTTCCTGAAATTGTTGGGTGCTGATACTGATGGTGGAGTTTTGAAAGAATTCTTTTTGCCACTGGATTTTTCATGGAAGTACCAAATATTTCCTAATAGTTGCTTTCCATGCTTGCTGTTTATATTTTAAACTGTTACTGCCACAGGGGATGTGCTTCCACCTGGGCATTTCCTCCCCCATCCCATGGCATCTGACAGGCACTGAAATAAGGGTGCAGTTAAAAGTGACAGAATGAAATTGGTTCATGAAGGATGCAGGGCAGGGCTATGCTGTGCTAACAACATCAGGAGTTTTCCCAAATTCCTCACCCTGGAGTCAGGGAATTGCTGTGTGTGTGCACCAACAGTGGGAACATCATCGTGGCCACCCCGGGGCGCCTGGAGGATCTGTTCAGGAGAAAAGCAGACGGGCTGGACCTTGCAAGCTGTGTGAAGGCTCTGGATGTGCTGGTGCTGGATGAGGCAGACAGACTTCTAGATATGGGCTTTGAAGCAAGGTATTGAAAAAATAGATTCTGGTGGTTCTTCTGCAGTTTTAATGAGCTGATGTGTGATGGATTTGAGTGAGTGTGGCCTGCAATGGCCTCCAAAGTTAGATTTGTTCTGTTTTGTTCTTTCATCTTTGCTCTGTAACTACACAAAGCAGTTGCTAAGGGGGAGGAGAATCAGGAGATGTGGAGCCTGGATGAATACAGAATTTCCTTTGATGAGATGTATGTTAGCATATCTCTGTTAATGCTTGGTTAAAACCATTATTCACACACCAGAATGGCTTAAAGCACTTTATCCAATAAGCTTTGATCTCTCTTTTCTCTTTCTCTCTGAGCTAAGATAATTATCTCAATAGAAGTTTGACATGTGATAACAAATCCTGTTTTGCTTGTAAACTCCTACTTCCAAGGATTCAACCTCTTCCCGAGGGAAGCCTTGGGACAGTCACATTTTCCATGTGCTTACTTGCAGCTTAAATGCCATTCTGGACTTTTTGCCCAAGCAGAGAAGGACAGGTCTGTTCTCAGCCACCCAGACCCAGGAGGTGGAGAACCTGGTGAGGGCAGGTCTGCGGAACCCCGTCCGCATCTCGGTCAAGGAGAAGGGAGTGGCAGCCAGCAACACCCAGAAAACCCCAACACGCCTGGAGAACTATTACATGGTGTGAGCCTGGCCTCTGACAGAGCTTCCCCTCCCCTCTCCTTTTTTCCTGGTTCTAGCAATAAGGTTTTAAGTCTTGGCCGCTTAGAATCACATTAACAGAGAAGCCAAAGTCCATTTTCTTACATTTTTCTGTTGTGTTTTTTAGATCTGCAAGGCAGATGAAAAGTTTAACCAGTTGGTGCATTTTCTTCGGCAGCACAAACAGGAAAAACATCTGGTCTTTTTCAGGTAATTCTGTTTGTGTTTCAATGTGAGAACAGTTTGGTGTTTAATTACCTAAATTCCCAAACTGCTCTTTGTTGCAAAGGACACAGCTGTTTTTAAAGTGATTAATTTTGAGAGCTTTTTTTTTAGAATATGGTGCCTAAAAAGAGATTAATCATTGCTTCATGTCAAGATTGTGTTATTAAGCAAAACATGAATTTTATGCATTTTTAAAGTAAGGCATTATAGATGATTATATGTTAATTATAAAAATTATGTGCATGATTTAAATAAAAATAGTGTATATATTTGAAAGAGCTTGGGAAACTCTGTCTAAACCTGATTAAAAATGCAGCATAACCTTTTGCTTTTATGCCTGTGTTTATCACAACAGCACATGTGCCTGTGTGGAATACTATGGGAAGGCTCTGGAATCCTTAATTAAGCAGGTGAAAATAATGAGCATCCATGGGAAAATGAAGCACAAACGTAACAAAATTTTCACAGCGTTTCGGAAGCTCCCAGGGTAAGAAGGTGGGAACAGTGAGAAGGCAAAATACTGAGGGAGAGGTGGTTTTGTTTGACTGTTCTTCTGCTACTTAGTGTGGAAGGATGGCTCAGGATGCTCCAGGCTGGTTCTGAGTGAATTGATAACATCACAAATTGTGCTGAGGTACCCAAAGTATCACCACAGACAAAGGGAAAATGGGACTGGAGCATCTCCACCTTTAGATAATCCATGTGGCAGCACACTGGTGAGCACACTGCACTGTCACTTGCTACAATCACACTTTAGCCCTGATCTTTAAACAAACTGGTAGCAAAAATAAGATTTTCTGATTAGCAACCAGAGTGGAAATTCAGGGTATTACTTTATTAGTGTGTGAGCAAGAGCATGGCAACACAGTGCTGTAACCTACCCACAGGGAAATGTTCTTTGGCAGCTTTGCAGGGTGCTGTTAAGAAACTCTTGCCTCATCAACTGTCATTTTTTTTTTATTGCATGGGACCTGAGTTTTAGCTTTTTATATTATGAGAAAAATAATTACCAGCAGATTGTAAGAACAGCTGTTGAAAAGAACAGCATGGCAGTTTTGCAAAAATTGTCATTCAAGTCTTAAGTCTTTTATTTAAATATTTATTATAATATGTTCAGCTGTGGTGGATGCAGTGCTGGTTTAAAATTTGAATTTGTAATAGGGAATTGATTTGTCTTAGAAATGTAATATAAATTGCAATAATTTTCATAATGTTATGTACAGTTTTAGTTGGTGAAAGCTGCAATTACTTTTTATTTTGTCTCTTAAAAAACCCCAAATGTTTTAAAATGTTTTGTTCCTCACTCTCCAGTGAAGGTGCAGAACACACAGCTGGGAGGAGGCTGGCTCTTCTCAAATGACAGGTTAATGAAAATAGACTTTTTCTTCTTCCTAGGGGCATTTTGGTGTGCACAGATGTGATGGCCCGTGGCATTGACATTCCAGAAGTGCACTGGGTGTTGCAGTACGACCCACCCAGCAGTGCCAGGTACAACTTCAGATCCTGAGATCCTTTTTCTTTCTGTGTGGTCTCGTTACTGTGCTGTTCAGGTATCAGTTAGGAGCAGAAAACTGCAAAAACCACATTTAATCACTTCCTGGAGGTTAATCTGAGAGAACACACAAAGTAATGCAGGAGCAAGGGAGGCTGAAACAGAGAAGTTTTTGTCAGTGCTGTGAGTTGAATTGACTTGGTGGTGTGTATGTGTCAGGTGGGTGATTGTCACATCTGTGTGCAGAGGTGACTGGGGTGAGGCTTTGTGTGAGAATTTCAGAGAAAGACTGAGAGGTGACACTGGGGTGAAGAACAGAGATGAGAGCAGGGGTAGAGCTCTTCAAGGAATGGTACATTGAAAGCTCACAGGAAAGGAGCTTTTCCTGGATTTTAACTTTTGCTGTCATAATTCTTCCTTCGACCTGCTTGAACTTCACTCCTTAAACAGACACCCCTTGCTTTAGCCTAACAATTGAGTGGGATTACCACATAACTCTTGTGTTACACTTAGCTAATTCCTATTGGTTTAGTTTAGTATTTTCCATCCCACAAGATTTGCCCTTTTGCTGCCCAGTGCTCCCAAATCAAACTGAGCTCTCGTGCTGGGTTGTTTCAGTGCCTTCGTGCATCGCTGCGGTCGCACGGCGCGGATCGGCAACGTGGGCAGTGCCCTGGTGTTTCTGCTTCCCATGGAAGAATCCTACGTTCACTTTCTCTCAATCAACCAAAGGGTGAGCAGGCTTTTATTCTATCCCAAAGCAGGAAAGAGCACAGACTTACTACAGGAGTTTTGAAAACAGAATTTGTAGAACTGGAGGTCATACACGTGGGTAATGTTTTAGCAGAGGTGCAGAATTGAAAGACAAGAGCTGCTTATTAACCACCAAATGCAGCTGGAACATGATTGCTCCAGCGTTACCTACTGCGTTTGTAATGAGTAAGGAAAGGCCTTTT
The DNA here is from genome assembly GCA_910950805.1 of Acrocephalus scirpaceus scirpaceus. Classification (NCBI taxonomy): domain Eukaryota; kingdom Metazoa; phylum Chordata; class Aves; order Passeriformes; family Sylviidae; genus Acrocephalus; species Acrocephalus scirpaceus. The sequence continues at coordinate 11,713,165 of OU383788.1, forward strand.
ATTCCTAAGGGTGTAAATTGAGTATTTGCAGGAGGGCAGTGCTGGCTTACGGTCCTGCCCCAGCCCTGCCACCAGCAGCTCACACCCTGCAGCCTCTCTGCACTTATAAGTCCTAAAATCTCCCATGCCTGCTCCTGCATTTGTGGGATTAATTGTGTGAATTCTCTGGAGAGCTCCTAATGAGTTGAGCCTGATAAAGCAAGAGATGAAGATGCTGCCTCTATGGAGCTGCAGTGTGAGAACTCCTCTGCTGGGCCAGGAGCTGCTGTGTGGAGCTGATGGTCAGCTCATGTGTTGGGGTGACCAAAGGGAAAGAGGCTCAAAGCTGACTGAGGATTAACTGGGCAAGAAGTGTGTGTTTGAGGTTTCACAGTGCATTTCACATCATTTGGTTGAAGTTTTCCTTTGGTTTTGTTGTTTATTTTCTGGTTCCCAGTGTCCCATGCAGGAAATGAAACCACAGACAAATGTGTTGGATCTTCTTCCCAAGCTGAAGTCCATGGCCCTGGCTGACAGGGCAGTGTTTGAGAAGGGGATGAAAGCCTTTGTGTCTTACGTCCAGGCTTATGCCAAACACGAGTGCCATCTGATCTTCCGGGTCAAAGGTAATTCCCAGCTGGGCTGGTACCTCTCACTGTTTTTCTGTGTTGTCCACAAGCTCCAGCTTCTGACTTTTGATCTCACATTCACTTCCTGCACCATCAGATTTTGACAAAACTCTTTATTTTTTTTCAAGCATCTTGTTTCAAGAGAAAACATTTAAATATGGAGCTTGAGCAAACTGATAAAAGCACAAATAAAAGTATTGTTGTTAGTATTAAGGCATAGAGTGCAAACAATACGTTAAAATAATGTTGACTTTTTTTTCCTTTCTCAGTTAAATTAACTTTTTATCCAGCAGGAAACTGACTTCATAATCTTTATTTCAACAGATCTGGATTTTGCCAGTCTTGCCAGAGGTTTTGCATTGTTAAGAATGCCAAAGATGCCTGAACTAAGAGGAAAATGTTTTCCAGACTTTACTCCAGTCACTGTCAATACAGACACCATTTCATTTAAGGATAAAAACAGAGAAAAGCAGAGACAAAAGAAATTAGAAGAACAAAGAAAAGAAAGAGAGGAAAATCAAGGGAAAAAGAAATTTGTAAAGAACAAAGCATGGTCAAAGCAGAAAGCCAAGAGGGAGAAGAAAAAGAAAGTAGCAGCTAAGAGGAAGCGTGAGGAGGTAACTGTGTCCATTCCCCTAAACTGCAAGTGATTACTGTAGTCTTTCAATGGCAGAGAGCCCTGGGATTTTAGTGTGGTGGAACTCATGGCTGTAAAATAACTTTTTAGAACTTGGACAAGCAAAGCTTAAAAAAATTATAGAGATTTTTAGAGCCAAACACTAAAACAACTTCTCAGCACTGATGCTGGTCAGTAGGATTTTTGTTTCTCAGAGGTGCAGAAGTATGGCCTGAGGGTGCTTCTGTCAATTTTCAGCAAGTGTAGCTGAGAGTTACAGTTGCGTGGGTAGGAATTGAATATTATTTCCTGCTTGGATATTCCTGGCAAACTCTGACTTGTAATCTTCCCTTGTGTTCAACCCTTTTGAATGAAACCCTTTTGGTGTTGTGTTTAATTTGTTGTTTCCAACTTCCAACAGGGCTCTGATATTGATGATGAGGATATGGAAGAGTTGCTGAATGACACAAGACTCTTGAAAAGATTAAAAAAGGGAAAAATTAGTGAAGAAGAGTTTGAGAAGAAACTAACAGGCAACCAAAGGTTCAAAGCAGAAATTGTTGAGGATGCAGAGTCTGAAGGCTGACAGTTACTCTAACCACATTTTTACATTAAAACACTTATTTCAATAAAACTGGATTTCTATAAAAAATGATACAGAGAACAGAGCTGATCTAATCTCTTCACAGAGAGACCTGGCATCCCTAAAGACACAGAGCCTGCAGTTGTTGAAAACAAAGCTAAAAGCACCAGTCTGGTGTGGCAGGAGCTGCAGGTTTCCATCAGCAGCCTTGTGCATGTTTTAATTCTGGTTTTTTCAAGTACATACCACAGGTCAGTAACAGCACACCTCAGAATGAGTCTGGATACACCATAAGTGATTTTATTTTACAGTATCAAAATATTCCATCCCTCTTTAAAATAATTTAGTTGTGGCCTTTAGAAGCTGTAATAACTTTGGGAATTTTTTCAACAGTGGTCCATAATTATGTTAATCCTTCTAATGGCATTTCCTTGTCATGTTCATGTATCATCCTCCAAGTTCTTAGAACCCTGATCGTTCTGAAGATGACACATCCTGTGCAGGGAGTCTCTGAGTTACAGGTAGAGTTTAATGAGTTCATCACTGACGGCTGAAGGAGTCAGCACACCCAGGTCTGTGAAGAGCAGTGTGATCAGTGATGGGGAGGTGTAGTCAATCCAGGGGTGCTCCTCTGTTAGATTCTGACCCGTTTTCAGAGTGTCTGCTTTGTACTAGAAGGAAACAGAGACCATTAATTACTGCACAACTGCAAGTTAAATCCTCTTTTGGGCAAGAGCAGTGCTACAGCCTCAAGCAGATGTTTGTGGTATAACTGAAGGAAGTCAAGTGCACAGACCAGTGCCACCTTGGTCTCAGCTCTTTTATCTTGTGTAAAAAGTACAGTTTGTAGTTCTGGAGTTTATTGGTTTAACTGTTTCTTACCCCCAGCTGCTCCTGTGCCCTCAAGGAACTGCTTTAGGAACAGAGTATCAGTGTCAAGACAAATTATGGCCTGACTGTACCATGGAGCAACCCCATAATATCTCACAGCAGAGAGATCCAGATAATCAGAGATGCTTAGAAGACAATTTTTCACAGGCACACCAGTGTGCACCTTAGCTGGGTAAGATGGAAGTTGAGTTTCTCTTACCTTAAACCTGTCAGGGACGTCCTGCTGATTGAGAGGGAAGAGTCTTACAAACTTGAAACTTTCTGCTACCACATAAAATGGTTTATTCTGGGCTTTGGCACACACAGCAATTTGATTGGTGCCAATCTGTGGAGACAGATGGAAAACAACATTGCAGACTCAGTGCTTGCCTGACAATATTGCCCAGTTTCCAACAATTAACAGACATTTACTGGATAAAATCCAAATGGCAGAGACTTTTCACAGAAGCTTTAAATGCTTCAAAGAAATCAGACTTTAAAAGGCCACAGTTTACAGAATGATGTAAGAAATTCACAATTACCTTGTTGATAATGCCTCCACTTTCAACTACACCTTCAGCACCAACTAACACCAGGTCCACTTTCTCCATAATGTAGCTGTTAAAAGGGGGGGGAAAACATTCCAAGCCTTACTGGGTAGTAGGAAGAATGACTTACTCAACAGAACAGAAATGAGTCATTCAAACAATCTTTCAATTTTTCTGCACTAGTTTCATCTACCTCTGGTAAGTCCATGTGCTGTTACACATCCTTGGAGTGCAGGAATATTAAGTAGCCTTATCTTCCCCAGCCACAGCTGACCCTAACAATTGTGTAAATACTGAAAGAAGCTGAATTCCAACTTGGAATGTGCAGATTTATTGTAATTGTTTATTTTCTCATGTATTGGACTTGTGCTAAGCAGTGGTAAGAAACCACAAAATGACAACACTTACAAAAATTAAGAAAAAAAGTGGTGGCTTCTTTGTTTAGCATCTCAGTTCTTTTTTACAGATCTGTACAAGTTCTTAGGTCTGGTCCTTTCTTTCATTCCAACATGCAAAATCAAATGCTTGTGTTGTAGCTGACACATTCTAATTGTGCACCTAAAGCTGTACCTCGTTTGGCCTGTTGGATGACTATGACAAACTAAGTAATATCCCTGCAGTTTGAACAAGCTGCTTACATGTAAGTTTATTTGTCTTACTGTCAAAACAGATTTTTGATGAAAAATATTAAAATTTATGATCAGACCTACCCAACTGCAGCATCCAGAATCACAGTCACGGGGATGTTCAGATTCCTCAGGGCTTTTGCCATTTTTTGCCTATTAAAGAAAACGTTTGGACCTTAAATTTTTTTATAAGACAATGACAGGAAAATATTGTCTGAAAGACTGAAGCCTGTGACTGCCCCCATTCCCCTGCTGGTAGAACTGAAAATGAGTTCTTGTGTAGAAATGGAAGGAATTGTTACATGTTTTTAGTGACACGTATTATCCAGTGTGCAGGGTTTACTCCTTCACTTATACAATAATATCTGCTCTGAAGGAATTATTTGGCATCTTTAAATGACATTGTAAGCTGTATATTTTACTTTGCTATGATTAGCATAATACTGATTATTTCAGCCTACTTCTTAAAGAGATAATTATAAATCAGTTGTCTCCCACCTCCCAAGGGAAAAGTAGGTTGCCTGGCACTGACCAAAAAGTCTGTGAACCTTTGAGGAAAACCTAGATAACACTAATTAGAATATTAAGTATGGAAAGTGAATTACCAATATTTTTTAGATTTTTTTTTCACTTGTCCAGAATAATGTGATATGAGTGACACTTGCTGTTTAAAATGCTCCAACCAAGCCTAGCAGCTTTTCTTAGGGCAGGACAAGTTGGATGGTAGCTGTAACTTACCCTATTAACCAAGATAAAAACCAAATGAATGAACACTTGCCCTGCTTCATCAGGCTGTGATTCAGTAACATAAACACTGAATCGCTTCTTGGACTCCACAGCTGCTTCCAACACCCTGAGGACCACCCTGGAGTAGGCATGTGTCAGTATTCGCTGCCAGGACAAAAAAAATTCACACATTACTTCTGCTGAGCCTTGGGAAACCTTTACCTTTATCAGCAGTGCCATGGCTTGCTGTGCAGAAGCCCTTATCAGGCTCCTGTCCCCTCCTGCTCCTCCCTCACTGCCAGCAACAGCAAAACCGCACAGGAGCGACCCTGCCCCGGCCTACTCACAGCACCATCTCTGATGAAAGGGTGACACAGCTTGGCGATTTTATTTCTCGAGAGAGAGACTTTGGTCAGGAAGATCTCCCCGCGCTCGATCATGATTTCCTTGCACTTGGAGTAGTCCTGGGAAAGAGCGGGATGCCGGCTGAGCGGCCGGAGGGTCCCGCAGCAGCAGCAGCAGCGGGGCAGAGCGGGCAGCCCTTACCGAGTACTCCAGGGAGGTGAGGCTGATGAAGCGCAGGAAGAGCTCCCCGCCGGAGGACACGGCCACCGAGGAGTCCACCCGCGACAAGGTGTCGATGGCGTCCCGCAGGCTGTTCCGCAGGCCCTGGATGGTCTCTCCTGGGCAGAGGCAGAGACGCGTGGTCAGGGCCTCGCCCTGGGCACAGCCGGGGTTCAGCGGGATCCCCGCGGGGGCACCCGGACCCACCTCGGTCCTGCTTGAGGAATCCCAGCAGGGCGCGGATGGCGGCCACGGCCGAGGCGACATCGGGGTCGTCCCTCAGCTGCGCCCTGAACGTCTCGATCAAAGCTGAAAGGCAACGGGGAGAGTCAGGTCAGGCCCTGCCCGGTCCGGCCGCTCCCGGGGCTGCCCCGCGCCCCCGTTACCGTCCGTGCTCATCGCCGCTCCGCTCCGCCGCGCTCCGCCCGCCGCGCCGGGGCGTGGGGAGGGCCGGGCCGGGGCGTGCCCGGATGAGGAGCGCCGGGCCGGGGCGTCATCCGCGGGCGCCGGAGCCGCTGCTGCCCGGCCGGCGCGATGAGCATGGGTGAGCGGGGCCGGGGTGCTCCGGAGGGGTTTGGGGGTGCTCCGGAGGGGTTTGGGGGTGCCTCGGCTGGGCTCGGGCTCCTTGTGGGGAGGCGGGGGCCGTGAGCGGGGCCCCGGGGCTTTACCCCTCTGCGCGGGGCCCGAAGTGACGCTGCTGTGCGGTCCCTTTGCAGATGATGAGCTGAGCCTGCTGATCATCGTCGTCGACACCAACCCGATCTGGTGGGGGAAGAGGGCGCTGGGAGAGGCTGAGGTACGGCCTTCGGGCGCTGGGACTGCTGCTGATGGCCTTTTCTGGGGGAAATTGTATTATTTTCTTTGACTTCTGAACTGTGCTAATGTTGTCTGCTAAAGCAGGTATAACGAGTATCACAATACCTTTTTAAATAGCTATGCAGCGTTCTGTATTCAGTAGAGCTTTTTTAACAGCAAAAGCTCTTTCTGCATCTTCAAATTCAAGTGTTTTTACTGCAGTCATTTCACAGACTTCTTCTGAATTGCTTCTCTGTAAATGTTATTGTGCTACATCTGCTCTGTTCTTTTTTTTTCCCAGCAATTCACCCTGTCAAAATGCATCGATGCAGTGATGGTGCTGGGAAACTCTCACCTGCTGATGAATCGCACCAACAAACTCGCTGTAATAGCGAGTCACACTCAGGAAAGGTAGAGCTGCTTCTGAACACTGTAATGGTTTCAAGTTTCCTGCATCTGCCTCCTGATTTTCTTGTTTGAGTGCAAGAAACCAAGTTAAAAGTGTGTAATATATCATTGTCTTAAAAAAAGAAATTAGCTGAAACGATATAGGAAAGAATGTGAATGACTTACAATGTGACAAAAAGACTTAGAAGACAGAAGGGATGTTTAAATAGACTTAAAAATATGCAGAGAGAGAATGGTAGATATGTGTGGGGTGGAACAATGCAAGTGGCAGAAGAAGCTCCCTGTTTAGGGGATATTTTACCACCCAGATATTTGTGAGTCTCAGGATCTACCCCTAAGTGCAGCCAAAGAATCTCATGCCAGATCTCTTAAGAGATGTCACAAAAGGAGGGAGCTGTGTGTGGGTTTTACTCCAGTTTAAGTTGAAGGTCACCTACCTTACATAGTCTCTTCAATGCCTAAATATTAAAAGGATTTAGAATTTAACTTCAGAGTATTGTTATCTGCAGCTGATTCATTTATAGCATTTTTTCTTACATGAATACTTTGTTTTTCCTCTGTTGCAGCCGTTTCCTGTACCCTGGGAAGCGTTGGGCTGCTGCAGATCCCTTTGGAGAGGGAGGCCCCTCCATGGAATCCAATTGCTCCGGCAGCAAGGATGGAAAATATGAATTATTAACAGCAATAAATGATGCAATTGCAGAAGAGATTAAAGACCTCATGACAAAAAGTAAGGAGAAGAAAATTCTAGGCTTAATATGCAGAATTGCAAAACACTTGGACTGTCAAGGAGTTGCAGAAATGTCCTCTGTTTTCATCATATGAATTTTAATATGCCCAAAGTAGATGACTTTATTATGTTTGACACTTGAAGCCTCTGCATTAGTATTATTTGTCAAAGATAAAAATGCGTAGTATTTTGTATTGTTAGATTTAATAGCTGTTTTTGTATATAGAAGTAACTTCTGCACCTTTTTCTTGTATTGCAGCTGACATGAAGGGCCAGCAAACAGAAACCCTGTTAGCAGGATCACTTGCTAAAGCACTTTGTTGTATCCTTTTGGTCACAGAATCTTCAAAGCCTTTATGTGTTCTTAAGAGTGTTTCTTATAATACTACTTTTTACTGTTCTTGTTTTGTTATAATAATTAAAACTGAAACATTTGCCTGATAACTGTGGCTTGTGCTTATCAAAATGTGTATTGGCCAAGGTGGTGAATGTGTGATGTGGATCATGGAGTTATTTTCTTAATGCCAGCTATGTAGACATCAACAAGATGAGCAAAGACCTAAAAGGTAACACCTCTTTTCCTGTTTTCAACATTGAGTAAATATTTTAACCTGAATAACAGGTAGAAATGCACATGCACATGCAAATAAATATGCATGTTTGGACACACCCCCATTTCCAAAATTTGCATTAATAGGTAGAGGTTTATTTTGATCATTTGAAGTTGCCCAATTTAAAAAAAAGTTAAAGGACTTAATCAATAGTCCACGTCCTTAGGGAGATTTTCTGTTGTGTGCAAATAGAACTGTAACTGCAATTTCCTTGGAATAACTGGAGGTTGAGAGGAATTAGTCCATAGATAATTGTCACTGGGACTGGAAATAGTTTCAGATAAATATTTTATCTGACTTGTTAGATCTAACATCCTGTATAGTCTGAGGTGTCAGATGCTACAGAATTAAAGGGATAATAAAAACAATGTGCTGATGCATTTCTCTTTCTTTTTAATACTTAGCCAATCAAGAAATCAAATCAAGGATTCTGGTAAGAACTTCTGCTGTCACAGTTTTCTTTTAATCTTGAAATCCAGTGATATTATGTAGGCTAACAAGTCTGAGTTTTTATTTAGGTCATTAAAGCTGCAGAAGACAGCGCATTGCAATACATGAATTTCATGAATGTGATCTTTGCAGCACAGAAACAGGTAAAGCTGCCTTTTTTCCATTTATGTTATCTTTTATTTCTGTGTAAAGATAACACAAATGTTAATTTCTCTCATGATTTCAAAATCTATGGTGCATTTATCATGGAAACAAATCATGACAGTAACACTGACAGGCTGTGTGGGTCCTGGCTAAATTTGTCCTTCATGCATTTTGCATTTCATGTCTTGCAGAGTATTTTGATTGATGCCTGTGTTTTGGACTCTGATTCAGGTCTTCTACAACAGGTACAGACTTGCTGTTCTTATTTGCCATTTATATTAACTCATAAATACTTGATGATAGACACTTCAACAGTTCTTCAGCTCTTTCCTTTAATCAAGAGTGGGTGAGGAAATATGTTCAGTGGATCTGACAGTTCTGACATGCAGGCCTTGGATATTTTAGTTGCCCTGTTTATGTCATCAAACAACAATCTGATCATTGTCTCTGCTTTGCAGGCCTGTGATATTACAGGTGGCATATATTTGAAAGTGCCCCACATGCCATCCCTTCTGCAGTATTTGTTGGTAAGTCACTTAAAAACACTTCAGTGTTTTTCATGTGTCAGATGTGAAATATAACTCACTTCACTGAAAAGATAATACAGGAATACCAACCCAATTCACAAAATACTCCTCTCTATCCGTGCAGTGGGTTTTTCTCCCTGATCAAGAACAGAGATCACAGCTTGTCCTTCCACCTCCTGTTCATGTTGACTACAGAGCTGCCTGCTTCTGTCATCGGAACCTCATTGAAATTGGCTACGTGTGCTCTGTGTGCTTGTCAAGTAAGTTTATAAATATTTAACAGTCTGATTTCTTACATTCGAATGACCTGTTTTAATGAAAGCCAATTCTTTGATTTTTCAGTATTCTGCAACTTCAGTCCTATCTGCAGTACCTGCGAGTAAGTGTTTATTCTTTGTATTTCAAGGGTGGGTGTGGGAATATGTTCAGTGTATCTGACAGTTGCTTTTCCATATTTTTTCCAGGACTGCTTTCAAAATATCATTGCCACCTGTCATGAAAGCAAAGAAGAAGAAATTAAAGGTAGCTGCATAGCAACATTATGTAAATACATCATTACCTCCTCCAGTAATTCCATGAAATGGAACCTACTTGAGAAACTGATGGCACTTTTTGTTGGATATGAAAGAGAACTGTATGCAGTGCTATTACTTGTTTCTTAGGGGATAAATATTTAAAATGTATGTCTTCTATGCAGCCTGTTAAGTAACAAATCACTGTATTACCATGTAATCTGTGCTGTTTAAAATACTCATTCTTAGCTGTAAGAGGAACCAGAAGTTACATCCTGGTAAAGCCTGTGAATTTGAGGGTATTTTGGCCACTCCAAAGTTTCACACCGTCGAGCTATTTTCAAAGTCAAGAAAGCTTTGATTCTTTCTACATGTTGGTGTAAAGTTAAGAATGACCATTTCTAGTGTGTAGGATTCAGAATGGTAGCACTGTGTTGTTCAGGGATTTCAACTTCTTACTAGCAATATGAGCCATCATTTTCAAGATGGTTTGTGAGCCACTTGGAAAAAAAAAAAAACGGTGCTAATTGCCCTGCATGTGCACTCACATATTCCTGTGACTGTACTATCCTTGTGGTATTTCTTTCTCAATTTGATATCTCTTCATTTGAGAATGAAAAGCCTCTCTTTGTTTAAAATAACATCAATAAATACAGACTAGCTGGTTAGTCTTCAAGGTTTTATTTTGAAACTAGAGAACAAGAAATGTAGTTGTAATATGATAACAGGCACACTTCTTATTTTTAGTATGTGGGTTTCCATCTGACATGTGACAAGAACAAAGACTTTTGGATTGATGTCTTTTATGCTGTGTTCTTCTGAATGTGGCTTTCATTTAAAGAAACAAACAGTATCACCCTCTGAAGAGAACTATATCATTTGGTAGTTTAACCTTTCTCCTGAAAGGAATAGAGAGGAATTTTTTTTCCACATAGAAAACGAGTTATTTTTTCCTTCCCCATGTGTATACAGGAATTTGTCTGGTCTTGATATTCACATCAGGTTTTGTCACTGTAACAGCTGCAGTGCCAGTTTTTTCTGGGCTTGCCAATGTAACAAGGCAAGCTTTTTTTCGTTGAAAAAAGCCATTTTGTGTGAAGGCTGTATTTATAATTTACTTTTGTAATAAAGACTCTCTCTTTTTCAAATGTGGTTAGATACTGCTTTGATAATTAAGGGTGAGCTACATGATTTTCTTGGAGTTTTGTTGTTTGAGTCTCATGGTGCGATGTGGCTGACAATGGGTGAGGTGGAATCAGGGGAGGTGCTGAGGGACAGACATGTCTGGCATTGTAAGCGAAAACCAGGAAATAAAACTCTTTAACCAGTTTGTAAGCTTAGAAAATCAACATTACTTTATTCATTGAGGTAGGTGGGAACTGCTCAGTAAAATGTACATCAGTTATGAAAAAGTAACTATTTATACGTTCTAGCAAACAAAGGGATTGGTGTTTATTTGCTACAAGTTATACTTCTATTAATTAGTACTCTAATACCTATTTGTTAATGATTGTCTCACTTCTCATTCTAATTAGTCCAGACGCTCAGTTTCTCTTTTGGGTTTGGGGTTATTTTTGGGTCAATAGTCTCCTACCAGAACTACCTTTTACCTGCTTGTGTCTGATTTCAGCACAGTTACTGAGCTGGTTTTATTAGTCTCTTCCTTAACTTGGAAGTTATGTCCTAGTGGTCCATAAATTCTGCATTCTTTTGTATTCAAAATCAATACGACCTCCCTCTTCTCAAACCACGCTGACGCCCTCCCCCGGGCCTGAGAGTCCTAAACTTTATATTTTTAAAAAATTTTTTTTAAATTTTTTTTTTTTTTCTCACACACTTGGACATTGTTTGTTAGCGTTGTTAGCTTTGTTCGTTTGTGACCGGCCCAGGGTCTGGAGCTGCCCCGCCACAACCTCCGCTCCTCGGGCAATTTCCCCGTGAGGCGGCCCCGTTCCCGCCCTTCCCGTGAGGCGGCCCCGTTCCCGCCCTTCCCGTGAGGCGGCCGCGTTCCCGCCCCCCGCGTTGCCATGGCGCCCCGCTGGCGCCGCAAGATGGCGGCCGGGCGGCCGCCGTAGCGCCATGGGGGCTGCTGCCTTTGGGGCGCTGCTGGTGCTGCTGCTGTGGGCGACTCCCTGCCCCGGCCAGGTGGCCGGAGACACCGGTGGGTCAGGGCGTGAGCGGCCGCAATGAATGGCGGCCTCCGGGGAGCGAGGGACGGGCGGAGGTGTGGGGATGGCGGTCGGCCCGCGGCGGGATCTGCCCGGCTGGGCGTGAGGGGAGGCGGTGCAGACCCTGAGGGTTCCCCAAGGCTCGGTCTTGGGCGCCCCTCCCAAGACCCAACTCCCTTCCCCTCGTGGAGTTTCTGCCGCTGCTCAGCTCAGAGGGGGAGGGTGAAGCAGTTTATGTCGGACTTTTCAACCTTGGCAAAGTCTAGAAAGAAAAATGCAGTGAAACTCCCAACTCCGACCCCTAAACTTTACACTGCGTCCACATGCTGAGGGCAGGAGCCCGCAGTCCCTGGATCGCAGGTAGCAGGACATCCCTGGCACAATTCATGGCCCCAATGTTATAAATAGGGCAGGAGATTTTTCTCCTTTTAAAAGCCTTTATTGTGATCAGCTCAGGGTGGGGGCCCGACGGGTCGAACACACGCCGCCGCTGCTCCCAGAAGTATCTCGGAGGCTGAGGTGTTCAGCAACTTCGTCCACTCGACTGCAGGCTGCTCTCAGAAGCAACTCGGAAGGGAGGTGTGCAGCAGCCTCATTCACTCGGAATGCAGGCAGGTCAGGCTCAGGGTCCTCACGGCCGCCCCGTCCTGTCCCGAAGGCTTGCCTGGCTCTGGAATTCCAGGGGGTTCCCTCTCTGAGCAACATCTCCACCAGTCAGGGTGAGGGGTGAAAACCGCTCAGCTTTGGGAGGACGCAGTCTCACTCTTTGTATGGTCTGTCCATGTGTCTTGGTGGTTTAGTCTAATAATGTTTTTCTGGTCTGGAGCGATAATTTCTTCTCCCAGCTGACACTGCGTCACTTCTATTTGCATGTCCTTTCATTTTCCCCTCCCCTGGATTCCTGGTTGCTATGTTGGGGTAGCTGCAGGGCTCAAAGGTGTAACAAAGAGGTGAATAGCCCGGTATTTAACAGAGGGGGTGAACATTTAACAAGGAACATTGAACTGACAGAGACTTCATTTACAACACAATTATCTGGTCTATCTCAGTCCCCCCTCTAATTCTTTGATCGGGCCTAGACCCGCATCAATTTACTACTTCGAGGTCATAGACATGGAAGTTCTGGCTTACTTTGTTTCCACTTGAGTAGCTTTCATGGTCCTAAGCTGATACTTTCTCATGACTAGATATCTGTCATTTGGGAGTTCCCACTACAAATAAATTCTTCTCTTTTTTTTTTTTTTTTTTTTTTTTTTTTTTTTTTTTTTTTTTTCCCACACTTTTGGAGGCAGTTGTCTCTCCTATTGAATCTATGAGGTTATTGTTATATACTAGAGCACAGCCACTCTTGTCCCACAGGGCACTCTCCTAGCAATCTTTGTCGATATGTGGCAGTATTTCTAATCGTCTAATACTGCGCACTATTTTCTAGTCATGGTCTCACTAGGGAAAGTTTCACACATGCTAGGTTCAGCTTAGTATGAATCTGCAATAAGGAACTTAGCTTCTCTTCATGGTGGAGAGGCTGATAGCACTTGATGCATGATCTGGGTGGATCTTCTAAGGAAGTCCCAATGGACAGGATCAGCACTACTCTTCTCAGGAGTCCAGTATAAGCCATCTTTCAAGATCAGCTTACCTGGTCTTGCCTCCTGGAATTTTCCCTTCTCTGGGGAATACTCTGGAGAAGTTCCTTCTGCCTTGGATTCCTTTTCTTATTATTTATTTTTTATGAAGGGGAGAGTACTCTGTGGGAGATTGGCTTAAATCTCTAAGGTGTTTTATATATATATATATATAAAAAAAATTTTTTTTCTTCTCTTTTTTTTTTTTTTTTTTTTTTTTTTTTTTTTTTTTTCCCTCCCCTTTTTATCAGCTTACAAAAAGTACTCTTTAGGTTAATGGAAACAAAGCCAGCTTTCAGTACTTCATAGGGAAATTCAACAATCATTACAACTTATAACAATTAACAACACTTCACAGACTTATAGAGCATTGCTACAACCAATCTGCAACTGGGGAACTTCTACCAGGACAATTACACTCTGAGAGGAAACTATACAGCAGTGCTGCTGTCTCTTACTGGGCAGTTTTGTTTTTAAAGGTTAATTTCAAAGACTCTGGATTTCCAGTTACTGTCCATTGAGGAGATTTTGCTGCTGATTTGGGATAGTCTTGTCTCGAATCAGGGGGTATTACTGGCCCTTTTACTCTTGTGATGTGTGTCCATCCTTTTTCTCGTGTCCTTACTGCAGTGTTTGTGGTAAGGAGGACCTGAAAAGGGCCTTCATACTTAGGGGTCAGTGGAGCCACGTCCCATGATTTAATCAACACCCAGTCCCCTGGATTGATAGTATGTACTTTTACATCTAACGGGGAAGTTTGAGGGAGGTATCCTCTTTTTCGTAAGTTCTCTAAAGTCTTACTTATAACTTCTAAGTATTTCTGGGTGGCAGCTTCTCCATCTAAATGAGTCCCAACATTAGAAGAGGTTGTAAGGAAGGGGAGCCCAAACATCATCTCATATGGGGAAACACCTATGTCTGCTCGGGGTCTTGTCCGGATTCGCAGGAGGGCTAGGGGCAAACACTTTAGCCAGTTCATTTTAGTTTCTTCAAGTAATTTAGTGAGTACATTTTTTAAAGTTTTATTCATGCGCTCCACTCTACCGGAGCTTTGGGGGTGCCATGGGGTGTGTAGTTTCCACCTTATCCCCAATGCCTCAGTGACTTGTTGTAACACTTTTGCAGTAAAGTGTGGGCCTCGGTCTGAGTCTATATAATTCACTAACCCATACCGTGGGATAATGTTCTCTAAAATGATTTTAGCTACTACTTGGGCAGTTTCTTTTTTAGTAGGAAAAGCTTCCACCCAGTGGGTCAAGTGGTCAACTATGACTAAGAGGTGTTTGTAGCCCTGCAGTGAGGGCATTTCTGTAAAGTCTATTTGTATACTTTGAAATGGTCTTTGGGCTAATTCCCTCCCTCCCGGTTCGGTTTTCCTCATCACTTTTTGATTGACTTTTTGACAAATTACACACCCCTTAGTGATAGCTTTTGCTAAACCATACACTCCTAAGCATAAGTACCCCCTTAGGAAATGATCACATAGTCCTTGCACCCCCCAGTGTGTTGACTCATGCAGCTCGGTGAGTATCTTTCTGGCTAATGGTTCATTTAGGAACTGACGCCCATCAGGGGTCAACCACTTTCCCGTTTCCCCCAGGTGCAGTTTTAATTCTTCAATCACTCTCATCTCTTTGGCACTAAAGATGAGCTCTCCTCTCTCTTCTCTAGATGTCTCTTCTAGCGTATGGATTTTCACTGGATCACCTGGTCCTAGTGCTGCTTCTTTCGCTGCTTCATCAGCTAGCTGGTTTCCTCTTATTTCTAGGGCATCGCCCTTCTGATGTCCTTTCATGTGGACTACTGCTATTTCTGCTGGCTTTTGTAGGGCTTCTAGAACTAATCTCACTAGATGCTCATGAATTATACTCTTTCCTTTAGAATTTATATAGCCTCTCTCTTCCCAGATTTTCCCAAACGTATGAACTACTCCAAATGCATACTGCGAGTCAGTGTAAATTGTTCCTGAATTTTTCTCAAGCAATTCCAGTCCTCTTTTTAGGGCATATAATTCACAACTTTGGGCTGACCAGTTTTGTGGCAGTTTTCCTGTTTCCATTACTTCCATGGCTCGTCCGTCTACAATTGCATAACCTGAAGCCCTTTTCCCATCTATCATCCTAGAGGACCCATCTATGAATACTACTTCCCCATAAGGCAACGGTGTGTCCTCTAAATCTTCTCTTACTTTCGTCTGGAATGCTATGAGTTCAATACAGTCATGCTCTAACTCTTCTAGGGGTTCTCCAGAAAGGAACTGGGCTGGGTTCAGGCACTTAGAAGTAACTATTTCTAGGTTTGCGGTGTTCATTAAAATCACTTCATATCTCAGGATCCGGGCATCTGTCAGCCACTGCTGTGCTTGTTGGCTGAGCACAGTTCTCAAGTCGTGTGGGGTATGTACTTTTACTCTCCCATATAGTGTTAGTTTTTGGGCTTCTTCTAATAGGACAGCAGTGGCAGCTATAACTTGCACGCATACTGGCCACCCTCTGGCTACTGGGTCCAGTAACTTTGAGAGGTATGCTATAGGTTTTTTACAATTCCCCCACTCCTGGGTCAATACTCCATATGCTGTTCCTTCTTCTGTGTTTACAAATAAGTCAAAGTCCTTTTTCAGATTGGGCAGGCTCAGGACTGGGGCTGTGGATAATTTGTTTTTCAGAGCTTGTAGTTGCTCATCATCCTTTATGGTCCAGTGTATGGGCTCTGGGCTGATTAACTTTTCGTACAGAAACCTCACACATTCCGAATATTTCTCTATCCATAACTTGCAATACCCCACCAATCCCAGCAGCTTCCTTACGTCCCTCTTAGTTTTTGGTGCTCCAAGGGACAGAATCCCCGAAATTCTTTCCGGGCTTAGTTTCTTGTATCCCCCCCCAATTAGGTGCCCTAAGAATTTTACCTCTGGTTCAACAAATTGTAATTTATTTTGGGATACTTTCAGTCCCTGTCCCCCTAAGAAATTTAGAAGTCTGATACTGGTATATTTTACCTGGTCTCGATTCTCCCCTGATACTAACAAATCATCTACATATTGGAGAATTTGCACTTCTTCTTCTGAGACAAATTGTTCTAACAATTTTTCTAAAGATTGCCCAAAGAGGTTTGGAGATTCTGTAAATCCCTGAGGGAGGCGTGTCCACCTAAGTTGTTGTTTCCTTCTTGTACTAGGGTCCTCCCACTCAAACGCGAACCAATCCCTGCTTTCCTCTGCTAGGGGGCATGCCCAAAAGGCATCCTTAAGATCAATTGTTGTGAACCACTGGTGTTCTCTTGGTACCTTACTAAGGAGTGTGTAGGGATCTGGGACTACTGGGTGTCTTGAGATTGTTCTCTTGTTTACCTCTCGCAGGTCCTGCACCAGCCGGTAAGTTTTGTCAGCCTTCTTCACAGCTAGAATAGGAGTATTATGTGGGGACATACAAGGTTCTAAAATTCCTTCCACTAGTAACTGCTTGATTATTTGGGCTAGCCCTTTCCTCCCCTCAGGCGAAATGGGGTATTGTTTAACCCTCACGGGTGGAGTGTGCTCCTCCATTTCTACTGTTATCGGGGGTATCTTTAAGAGTCCTCTTTTTCCCTGCCCAGCCCACACTTCAGGATTAATTTCTGCTAAGTCATGTTCTGTGAGTGCCATAATCTTTACTACCATTTTGCCATCTTCTGGAATCACTCCAACTCCTAAGCGGACTTGCAGGTCTCTCCCCAGTAGACTGCTCTCCAGCTTAGGTAGATAAATAAGATCTACCCAACACTGCTTTGAATTCCCTCTGATTTCTACATTCTCAATTACAGGGGCTCTGAAAGGCTTCCCTTCTGCCCCCAGTACTTCACATGTTTTCCTTCCCAAGGTGACCCCTATCGGTAGCTTGTTTATACTAGACCTCTCAGCCCCAGTATCTATTAAAAATTCAAACTCTTCTTTCAATGGACCCACTTCAAAATTTGCCAAGGGCTCTGTCAGGTGTTTCATGGGGTCCTCGATTATATAGAGCCCCCGACACCCCTAATCGTCTCTATTTGGAATTTCCTCTAGGGGATCTTGGTCCCTGGCTACAGCTTCATCAAATGAGAGTTTCTTACAGTTCCTTTTGATGTGTCCTATCTCTCCACAATAGTAACACCTTCTGTTGTCACTAGGGGTTCTTGGCTTATTTTCCCAAGGTAGCGAAGGTTCATCTTTCTTGGGTTTTCTGAGTGGGGGGCCTGACTCCTCTCTTGGTTTTGGCAGGGGTGCTGACCTTTTCTTCCCTCCCCCAACACTTTCTCTCGCTATAGCTACCATTACCTTAGCCTTAGCTCTTGCCTTTTCCTCCTCTCTTCGTAGGTAAACTCTAAGGGCTTCTCTTAACAGCTCATTGATCCCCTTCTCTTGCCAGTCTTCCATCTTTTCTATTTTTTTGCGGATATCTGGCCATGACTTAGTAACAAATTGGACCTTTAGCAACAGCTGCCCCTCAGGGCTGTCAGGGTCAATATTAGAGTACAATTGAAAATTTCTCTTAAGACGATTTAGCCAAGTGGCAGGGGTCTCATTTTTCTCTTGGGACCCGTCAAACGCTAACCTTGTATTGTTTCCACGTGGTATTGATTCTTTAATTCCCTTGACTATGAGGGACCGATAATCCCTCATGTTTTGTCTACCTTCTTCCTCATTAGGGTTCCAATGAGGTTCTGCAAGAGGCATCTTGCGGTCTCCTGGGGGTCCTAACCTATTTTCTCTTTCCCAGATTCTGATGCCTGCTGATCTTATCATTCTTACTTCTTCTGCAGAAAACAATATATTTAGAATTGAATTCAATTCGCTCCAGGTATAAATATTTGGCCCTAGAAATTGGTCCACTTGGTTTGATATGCCTACAGGGTCCTCTACTAGGTTTCCTAGATCCTTTTTGAACCCCCTCACTTCTGTTGATGTCAGTGGAGCATTCACAAATCCTACCCCTCCGGCTATCCCTCCCATTGGGACTTCCCGAAGAGGATATAACTTCTCTACTCCTGTTGTCCTTGACTCTGTGTCATGGTACAGGTTATTGGATATATCAGGAGTGCAGGTTGTAGGGGTTTGATGGTTGCATGGGGAGGAACTTGAGTTAGACGGGGATAGACTCAACTCGCAGTTGGGAGAAGGTAGAGGGGCAGTGGTGGATGAAGGAGAAGGGACTGGGTTGGTTGCAGAGGTCATGGAAGACAGAACTGGGGAGACTAGTGATGGGGTTAAGGGAGCGGTTGGAAGCATAGGAGGTAGGGGACTTGGACAGCTTGAGATAGGAGTGTTAGGTTCAGGTGGTAGAGGAATGGTAGCTGGAGTTACAGCAATTGCTGTGGAAGTTTGGTTAATTAGGGGAGAGCACTTCTCATAATTTTCATTTTCTCCTTCAATTCTGTGGTTTTTCTCTTGTAGTTTACAGACCTTCATCCCCTTGTCTCTTCTAGCGTTCTTTAGCCAGCAAGCAGCATACTCTAATTCTTCTAAATCAGGGTCTTCCCTTGCTTTCAAATATTCATTCAACTGTCTACACATCCATCTATCCTGTGTTCCTACCCAAGGCCATTCTACCTGTAAATCTAATTCTGGCCAAACCTCTACACAAAAGTACACCATCTTTTCTTTGTCTAATTCTTTAGTCACTTCCCAAATGTCCCATTTAGCTAGTAACCTTCCCAGGGGACTATTGGAAGGAATATTCTTAATCCTCCTCTCTTCGTTTTCACTTGTACTTGCGCTTTTGCTTATGTAATTTCCCATAGCTTAGGCTCTAAATTAAACTACGAAGGTGCCCCTACCCAAATAGAGACTCAACTACGCAAATTAACAGATGAGCAACTCAAATTCTGGAATCTCTTAGGGTTAAAAAGTAGTGGCACCCAGAAAGCGTGTCTACACTTGGGGATACCCCCGACCAGTGCCTGCGCTGGCACCCGGAAAGCGTATCCACACTAGAGGGACACCCCCGACTAATGCCTGCGCTGGCACCCGGAAAGCGTGTCTACACTTGGGGAAACCCCCGACCCCCTGTGCTTTATTCCTCTGTTCACTCGCCTATCACTCTTGCCCTGGGGATCCAAGCTGCCGGCCCTCCTGCCACTCACACCTCCCTCTTGCCCTGGGGATCCAAGCTGCCGGCCCTCCTGCCACTCACACCTCCCTCTTGCTCTGGGGATCCGAGCTGCCGACCCCCTGTCCCACCTCCCTCTTGCTCTGGGGATCTGAGCTGCCGGCCCCCTGTCCCACTCACACCTCCCTCTTGCTCTGGGGTCCCACCCACACCTCACCAATTTATCTCACCAATCTGTCGCTGCTCTTTTGCTGATCTAGGCCCAGGTCACCAGCGATTCCTGAGGGTCCCTCGAAGCAGGCAGCCGTCGTCTCCGAGGGTCCTCCCGTCACCAATTTATCTTACCAATCTGTCGCCGCTCTTTTGCTGATCCAGGTCCAGGTCACCAGCGATTCCTGAGAGTCCCTCGAAGTAGGCAGCCGTCGTCTCCGGGGGTCCTCTTCAGGCGTGGTGATCCCGGACGAGCCCCCAGCTGTTATAAATAGGGCAGGAGATTTTTCTCCTTTTAAAAGCCTTTATTGTGATCAGCTCAGGGTGGGGGCCCGACGGGTCGAACACACGCCGCCGCTGCTCCCAGAAGTATCTCGGAGGCTGAGGTGTTCAGCAACTTCGTCCACTCGACTGCAGGCTGCTCTCAGAAGCAACTCGGAAGGGAGGTGTGCAGCAGCCTCATTCACTCGGAATGCAGGCAGGTCAGGCTCAGGGTCCTCACGGCCGCCCCGTCCTGTCCCGAAGGCTTGCCTGGCTCTGGAATTCCAGGGGGTTCCCTCTCTGAGCAACATCTCCACCAGTCAGGGTGAGGGGTGAAAACCGCTCAGCTTTGGGAGGACGCAGTCTCACTCTTTGTATGGTCTGTCCATGTGTCTTGGTGGTTTAGTCTAATAATGTTTTTCTGGTCTGGAGCGATAATTTCTTCTCCCAGCTGACACTGCGTCACTTCTATTTGCATGTCCTTTCATTTTCCCCTCCCCTGGATTCCTGGTTGCTATGTTGGGGTAGCTGCAGGGCTCAAAGGTGTAACAAAGAGGTGAATAGCCCGGTATTTAACAGAGGGGGTGAACATTTAACAAGGAACATTGAACTGACAGAGACTTCATTTACAACACAATTATCTGGTCTATCTCACCAAGAAATTAAAAAGTGGAAGCTGAAGTCAGCAAGAAATGCTAAATTTGGTGTTGCCTGAGCTGTGTAGTATCTGCGTGGGCTGGAAGTGCTATAATGTTATTTTACTGCCTGTTTACTGGGCATCTTCACACATGTAAACTTGTGGCATAGAAAGCTACACCCACTCCTCCAGCACTTGGTAATAATGGAAATACAACCCTGTACTAGGAATTACATGATATTTTTCTTCTGTTTGTGACAATTTAAAGTCTAAGAGTGTAAGAAAATAGCCCAGGCACAAGATCTGTATGTCTGTGTTAACTTTTTCAATCAACTTGTTTCTTTCTCTTTTTTTTAGTCTTTCAGCCTTCGTTTATTCATATGTCAGGGCCCAGAGTCAATTCATTTTTTCTTGGCAATTCTTCAGGAGTTAATTTTTCTATAATTTTAAGTCCTAGAGATGCAGAGACAGGTAAGAACACTCCAACTCCCTTTCCCCATGTAAATAAATACCTTTGAATTACTAATATTTTTTGACATAAAAATTACTAGAGAAATGGTAATGCATGTAATTTAGTGTCTTAATAGTTACAGAAACAGGAATTTCAGAGATTCCTGTGATTAACCTCTTAGATCTGAATTGGTTCTGTGTCAGCTGGGCCTGAGGGTGTACCTGAAGGCACAAGAGGAGTTTAAATGTACTTCTCATTTCCCAGTCTTTTCTAAATGACCTTTAAATTTTTTATTTTGTTATAGGAAAATTGCAGCTTGCAAATTGCAGTGGGAGTAAAAGAGCTGGAGATTGGAATTTGGATGTAACTCCTGGTGTGGTATGTAAAATACTGATTCTTCTCTTATTCCACTTCATTCCAGCTTCTCTCTCAGAAGCTGATGAATGGTATAGACAAGAGCAATTTAATACAAGCTATCAGAGCTGTCAAACTTTATTTTATGTTTTTCCAGGACACTTTCAAGGTGACTGTAAGCCTCACCAGAACTCTGGAGCTGTGTTTGCCCAATGCCACCGAGTGCTGCCCCTTACCTCTGTGCATGGTGGAAACACTCCAGGTTTTAGCTTGCCGTGGTT
Source organism: Acrocephalus scirpaceus scirpaceus (assembly GCA_910950805.1). NCBI lineage: Eukaryota > Metazoa > Chordata > Aves > Passeriformes > Sylviidae > Acrocephalus > Acrocephalus scirpaceus. The sequence goes on from OU383788.1 coordinate 11,734,535, forward strand.
CAGTGATGCTGGCACAGCTCCTGATTCAAGCTGAAATATTTGCCAACTCTTCCTTTACAGGAAATGTGTCAGGTAAGTGCTAAAGGAAAAATGGCATTTTGGCCGTTCTTTTCTTTTCTGTATGGAAAAATCAGGATTTGGGCAACAATAAGAGATACTGAGAAACCTTGGAAGTTAAAAAAAGATTTCTACACAGAATAAACTGCTGTTTGCATGGTCTTTTTATTTGAATTTCAGTCCACTTAATCTGATTTTCTCTTCTACTTCTGTTACAGAAAATGCAACTATCATCCCAAACCAGGCATTTAAGCCCTTGGGCTCTTGTCCTTGTAACTTAACAGCTGGAGCTTGTGATGTTCGTTGTTGCTGTGATCTGGTACTTATTTCTTATTAAACTTTGATTAAGTGTTTTCAGAGTTTTTAGACTTTCTTGTCTGTGGAGAGAGAGGTTCTGAATGCTTCAGACTAGATGGGCCAGAGGATGTGTTTGGATATTCCTGTATTTCTAAAAGTAAATACGTTCTCTCTACAAAGTTGCTTGGGTTACCTGTAAGTTTGGCTTTATATTGCCAAAAGTATTGCAATTACCTTGCTAAAAATGACCATTTTCCCTTTCAGGAGTGCACACCAGACTTGCAGCAGTTATTCAGTGGATCATGTTTCACTGGAGTGTTTGGTGGGGATGTAAACCCACCCTATGATCAGCTGTGCTCTTCCCAATCAATGGAATACACCCCTGAGTGGTTTCCCTTCCTTTGTGTACAGTCTTCTCTTGACAACACACCATTTCTTGGCTATTTTTATCATGGCTCTACGTAAGTCTTAAGAAAATTTATTTTCTCATCACACACTCATTATGCAACCAAAAATAGAACCTGTCTTTTTGTCTTTATATGGAAAGTTACTTTGAAATTAGGGTTTTAGGGTGTAAACCTTAAATGCAAGTGGAGAAATGTTGTTGGTAGTTTATAAGAATGGGACATGAAAGCAAACCTGTAATTATTTGTGTGAGGTAAAGAGTAAAGCACTGTTTAATTTTTAAACTTGTTTGCAGTTCTACACCCAAAGTTCCTTCATTTAAGATCCCTCTACAAACTTCTCCTGGGAAACCTTTCACTGGCTACAGAGAAGGAGATCCAATTATAACAGAAGAAGATGAGTATTTTACTGTTCCCCAGGTAATCACTCAGTGCTTATGAGCTTTTGATTCCTCTTGGTTTGTTTGGAACTCCCTGCATCATACTCCTTATGGCTTTGCATCTAATTTCAGCAGTTTGATGTTGGGAAGTGGTGAGATGTATTTGTCACCAAAAACCCGTCAACTAACCTACCAAAAAACCCAAATCAAAACCACAAAGTCATTATTAAAAGTAAACATTATCATTCCTTATCCCCTTGCCCATCCCTGCAAAAGGTGACACTTGTTGGTTGTAATTATTTTCACAAATGAAGATGAAGTCATGGTATACATTGGAACCATTTTTAAAGCTGTGCTTTTAAAATGTTAACCTCTCTTTTGCCGGAGGCTGAGGTGTTTCTAGAACATCAGATAGCTTGTTTGTCAAAGTGTTATGTGTGGCTGTAGTGCACATGTGGGGCATTTTACTAACAAGTAATCTTCAAATGAAAAGAAAATCCTTATTTCTGTGAACCACCCACAGCAATCCATGGCTGGACAGTGTGTTGGGAATGCTCCCGTGGCGTATCTCCACAACTTTGATGTCAAATGCCTGACCAGTTTGGAGTCTTACAAGGAAGGCCTGCCCCATGATGTGAGGATAAACAGTGGCACTGCAGGTATGCTGCAGAAATCCAAGCAGGAATGTGTTTGATGTTTCTCAGAGCTGCTGGAACAGAACAAACCCAAGGGCTGTTGGCACAGTTGCTAAGTGTAACATCTGTGTTATCTGGTGGCTGTAGTTCAGCATTTGGGGATGTTCTGTTCCTGTTTCTCATGACCTTCTTGACCTTCCCAAGATTTAGGAGGTAAGAAATAATGGGATGGGTCTTTGTTTCCCATTTACCTGTTCCTGGTGACTCATTTTCAGATTGTTGCAGAGCCCTTTTTCTGTCAGGAGGGTGCAGCATCAGCTTTTTAAAGTTAGTTAGAAGAGGTTACTCTCTGCATTACAAACCCCTGTACTTATGAAGAGTCATTCTGGAGTTTGAGATAATGTGATTACCAACATGAACATATTTTATTTTATGCTCCATAATTGTCTAATTTTGTTTGTCTATATTACCTCTGTAAGACCCACAGATAAATGTGCTTTCAAAATATATAAACAGTCGGAGTCTTTACCAAAATTAATTTGCTAAATAATTTCCTACTCAGTTTTCATAACAACAAAGATTGCACCTTGGATGTGAAAAGTCTTTGTTTTTTGTTCCCAGACTTCATCCAACAAAATGTTGTCTATAGAGCCATCACTGACAGGGGCAAATTCATCACTGAAAGTGGTAGGTCTCTTCCACTTAAATAATGTTTCTTACTTAACCTGGATTGTATATGAAATAGATTATTTTGATGTCTGAAATGTTTACCTGCTGCAATTCTTAGGAGGAATTTTGTATCTAAGACTGAAAATGTAAACTGGCTTCCCGCAAAGCAGGAAGTATTTAATTTACTCCAGTTCATCACAGTTGGTCAGGAAATCAGGTTCCTTACCTTGCATATGTGGGGGATTGCACCATTGTGTATTGAAACAGTAAAATAAATTCTCAAAAAGATGAATGTTGTAATTTCCAGAATTTTGTCAAGGTTTTAATGTGTTCTTTCTCAGCTGCAGTGGCAGAGCTTTCTAATTAGAATGCTTTTCATTATGACCTTTTCTCTTTTTTCCTTCTGCCAGAAAGCCTTCTTGCTGCTGAGGTTCTGTGTCAAAATGTAACTTTTGCAGAACATTATAAATTCATTTGGAAAGACAAGAACATTGAGCAAGTAAATGTCACTGTTTTCCTTGGAAGCTTATGTGATGGAGGTACCATGCCATTTCTTTTATGATTTTTTATTTATTTCTTTGTATTCTGTATGGAAATTCTGTGATAGAATCTCTTATTTACTAATTTTTCTTAAAAATAATTTTCCTGGGACTCCAGAAAGAAAAGTATGGGGCTGATTTCCATTAATTTGTGTTAATTTGAATCTTGTGTCACTAATGAAAGACAGAAGTTTATGCCCTACATAGAACATACATTTTGCTAATTTACTTACTTAAAAGTCATACTTTTTTCTTTCACCAGAAATCCTGACACAGAGATTCACAGTTGAATTTCTAAGTTTAAACAGTACTAATGGAGAGGAACTGTTTGAGAATCCAGGTATTAATACTTCATTTTGCCTGTTAAAAGTAAAAGAAATTCATACTGTACAGATTCTTATCAGTGATTACATTTTATATTTCTTTTGTACTTCTTTATGTTGCCAGCTTTCACCTCCTTGCCTTACTGCCCTGACAATAGCAGTCAGTGGTTCTTAGGCTTTTGTTGCATAGATATTGATTATTTAAAGTGAGGCCATTCCCACTGTAATGGAAATGTCTTGTCATTTACTTCAAGATTGATGACATTTCAAACAATGCTAATGCTTATAGATTCTTCTACAGAGTTCTTAATTTACCTTTCTCTCTTTAGGGTATCAAGTTGGAAAACCAGTGAGAGCTGCAAATCTGAATGCTTCTGATCCTCTTGGAAGCCTGAACATTTGGCAGCCAGGTATTGGCTTGTGAGGCTGCAACTTCAGTTGTAGTTAGTGCTAAAATGTTGGAGCTTTATTTGGTTTTTTGGATTTTTAAAAACACATTTTAGTTAAAAATCCCTGCCAGATTTTGCTTTTCTTTCCCAAACTTTCAAAGGTCAGTGAGAAAACCTTTAATGCTTTCTTGGAAAATTGAATGGACCTGTATCAGTTTTTGAACTCTCCCATGCTGAGTTTGCATTCTAATGTTTGATGTTTTGCACAAAATTAAAAGCTAGAGATCCAAAGTAAGTAAGATGTTTTCATTTCACAGCTGGCAGAGGTTTATGTGCATCAGCAACTTACAGACCAGTTCTATTTGGAGTAGACTCATACTCTGGGTGCATTCTAGAAGTTGATATTAATGAAGATTGCAGCCTTTTAAGGTGAGCCACACAAGCTGAATTGTTTATCCCTGCTTCATCCCTTTTGTTGATTGTTATGTGACTGCCTACAAGTGCCTCCCATCAGCACTGGTACATTCTTTTAAAATATTCATGTGAGTGTTTCAGCTTTCTGTGGTTAATAGTCTCACTTCTGTTTTTGATGGGAAATCATAATAATGGTTTCACTCTTTACTCAAATGAGGATTGATCTGGCTGTAATACTTTGCCATTTCTTCCCTTCAATAGTTGAGGTTTATTTTTGTTGTGTGGCGACATCTTTCAGATGAAACTGACCTTGGGATACAGTAATACTGCAACCCAGAGTGGTAAGAGAGTACAGATTTACATTCTGTGTGATGTTACATTCTTACTTTGCAGAGGAAATGTGACTGAGAAATTGAATGCATTAATACAAGCTACTCACATTGGAAAGAGGAATAATTCCAGTTACAGTGATCTAAATGACTGGGTGGAAATTATACGTAAGTGAGGCTTGTGTTGTTCTTTGTAGTCTAAATATGCCCATAAAGTAAATAAATCCAAATTGTAATTTCAAATACCTGAAGCTTGTGATAGGTGTCTGTGCATCCATCCATCCATATATGTGTACACACAGGCACATAATTCAGTATATCTGTGGATACTGCATATTTTACTGCCAGCCTGTACACATATGACTTAGTGCTTATCCATTGATAAATTATTCCTGTAGGTGTTTTTTATAGAGGGAAACATTTTTAATGTGTTCCTGTGTGACAGTTACCACCATTTCACTGGGCTATGAGAATAATCTAATTATGGAATATATAATGTTTTTCATAACATGGACATTTAAATCCCTCCATTCTCCTTCATAGGTCTTGATCCATTTAGTTCTAATGTCAGCACTGGAGGCTTAAAAGGCATTTGTCCAGATATTCCTGCAAACCTGAATATTCGCATAATCTTTGCTAAAGTGGGAGCAGTGCAAGGGATTCCCCAGCATCAAATTCTTGCTGTGCAGATCAGGTAAAGTGAGTTGTGTCTCTGGCTATCTGACAAATAAATGCTTCATTTTGAGCCTTGCTTACCTAACATATCCCAAAGTAATTTTACAAACAAAAAGGGTGGGGTTTGTTGCTGTTTTTTTACACGCTTTTCACTTTGCAACCCAAATTCCTTTGATCACCAGGTTAGCCTTTCTCCCTCTGAAATGAAAATTAAAGAAGAAATTAATGATTAAAAGCAGATGATCTTTATACTTCACTGAAATATTAAATAAAACATATGGTGCTGCCAGCAGCAAGCATACACAGGGCATCCCATCAGGAGTCATGTGGTGGAAGCAACAAGATTGTCCTGTGTTCTGGCTTACCCCATTGCAGAGCTCTTGGGAGCTGTGCTAAATGTTTTTTTCTTTCCTGAAAAAGGGAATTTTCACTCTGCAAACACTTCCCTCCCTCCACCAAGTCAATCCCTATCGAATAAGTGGGATTCTGTTCTGTTTTACCTCATTTCCAGACTGTGCAAGTTCTCCCCTTATACAATGTGGAAAATCCAGGAATTATCAACCTCCTCATAAATACTGTGTGTTTTATCCTTTCCTGCTTGTGTTTGGGGTCTAAACTTCCATTTCCAGCCCTCAAGCAATAGTTATGCTTTTTGTTACAGTTACTCAACAGTCTTATGGCAGTTCCAGTGCGGGCTTGGCTGCAGAAACACCCTCAGCTTTCTTCCCATCACAGCTTCTGTTCAGTTCCTTGAAGTCCCAGCTCAGCCACCCCCTCCAGTGACAAGGTAGTTTTGGTAAAAACATTGCTTACCTCCCATTATGTTCAGCAGATGTAACGTGAATTGCATTGACCAAAAGGTTCCTTTTTTCCAGGTATCAGAAGATTTATGCAGAGTTTGACTGCAATCGAAATGAGGTGTGCTGGCCACAACTCCTTTATCCACTGACACGCTTTTACACAGGTAAAATTATAAACAATGTGGGATGTCACAAAGCATGAAACACTGTATTTCTTTGAAACATCGTCAGATGTGGGGAGTTTAGTCTGAAAGAATGCTTTTGCATATACTTTAATCTGTATCTTTGAGTTGTATAAACTAAAATTTAGCTGTCACACACTTACACTTTTTGTTTCATTTTGTTTTTGTTTTCCAGGAGAACCATATTCCCAGAGTCTTGCTAAAGGCCTGTTTCTGGCATTTCTTATTTTACTTGCAGCAATTATGAGCAACCCTTGGTTTTCTAAATTATGGAGCAGATAGGTCAAAATTATGGAGAAAACATTCCTGGATTTTGTAGGCAATTTATGTAAACATTTAAAGATACATAAAATCAGTACTTTTACAGCATATAGAAAATGGCTGTTACTTAAAAAGTAATAAATTATTTTTAAGCTCTAGACTCTGTGTTTGGAGTAGCAAAGTGCAGAGTTGACTTCAAGAAGGTGGCAAGTCCAGCCCAGAGGCTGCAGTGGGGTTGGGATTGTCCTCATGGATGGGCCGTTGTCCTCTCAAGCTGATTCTCTTTTCCTAGAGTAGGAGCTCCTCTTGACAGTAAACCCCTTGTGCCAACCTATTTTTGGAGCAGTGGGCAGACTTCTCACACTTCTGAGAAGTTGCAGCCCTTCAGCTGTTTTCATGTGTTTATCCGAAATTCTCTTTTCCAGTTAATGCTTTGCATTGGCAACCTGCTGTGTCTGTGTGCAGGGCACAGAAAACATCTACTCATTGTCCTTAGCTGATGAAATGCAACATTTGGGATTTTCTTGTGCTTTGGATGGGCCACAAAGTTAAGCAGAGGACTGCAGCAGTTCTGCTATGAAGACAGGACTGGAGAAAAGGTTGTGTGGAGACCTCATAGCAACCTTCCTCTATCTAAAGGGTCCTACAGGGCTATGGAAAGGGACTCTTCATCAAGAACTGTAGAACAGGACAAGAAGTAATGGGTACAAAGGGAAATTGAGGTTAGATATTAGGAGGACATTTTTTACTGTGGGGGTGGTAAGACACTGGAACAGGTTGCCCAGTGAGGTTGTGGATGTCCCAAGCCTGGCAGTGTTCGAACTGGAGCAACCCGGTCTAGTGCGAGGTGCCTCTGCCTACGGCAGGAAGGGTTGGGACTGGGTGTTATTTGTTATTAAGCTCCATTCCAAGCCCACACGGTGTGGCTCTGGGGGATGGTGCTGTGCAGGGCCAGGAGCTGGGCTCGACGATCCTTTTCGTCCTTTCCGGCTCAGCATTTTCTGTGCTTCTATAATGTTCTCGCAGTCCTGCATTTCCCCCTGTCACACAGCAGCCTCTCAGCAGCTGCCAGCGCGCCGGTCACCGTTGCCGGTAGCTCCGAGCCCGGCCCGTGCCGCCGCCGGTCGGGGCCGCGTTCTCCGCCCGTTCCCCGCCCCGGAAGCGGCAGCCGGGCCCGCCCCGCCCCGCCATGGCCGCCCCCGGGCCGCGCTCCGCCCGCCCGCCGCGCTGAGCCCCCCGCGCCGGGAGCCGCGGGCCGCGCCGCCGCCATGGGCGCGCTGTTCCGCGGCGAGCCCGTGTGCCTGGCGCAGCTCTTCCTGCAGAGCGGCTCGGCCTACGAGTGCCTCAGCGAGGTGGGCGAGCGCGGCCTGGCCGAGTTCCGAGACGTGAGTACCGCCGGGGCTGTCCGGGACAGCGCGGGGGGTGCGGGGACCCTGAGGGGCCTGGCCTGAGGGCCGAGCCGGGCCTGGGGCCGCCGTCGGGAAGGTGTGGGCTTGGCCTCGATGGGGCGGTGGAAACGGCTTTTATTCCTGACTCCGACAGGCAGGTGTATGGCCCGTCCCTGTGTGGCATCCTCCTGAAAGGAGGATCACAGAATTGTGAGGGTTGGAAGGGATCTCTGGAGATGATCCAGTCCAACCCCTTGCCAAGGCTGGGTTACCCAGAGAGGTGACACCGGAACGCGCCCGGGTGGGTGGGATGAGGGATGGGAAGTCAGTGTGGAGCCCCACTCTGAGGAAGAATGCTTTGGGATGGCTGCATCCCACCTTCCTCACAGAAGTAGCTTAAACCTGGGATTATTTGCAGCGAGATCGCATAGGAGAGCCCCTGACCCACCTGCAGCCTCACTGCCTTCAGCCTGAGCGTGTGTGCACAGCTGATGGATCCACCCACCCCACTGACAGACCCATAGAAACATCTGCTCTGTGGGTTTATTGATCACAGGTTCCTTTTCCTGGAGGGGCACTTCACCTTGGAAGAAACTCCCTGCCTGCCTGCCTGCCTAACATAAAGTTGGGTTGGGCAATAATTGTCTCATCATAATTATATGATCTTTGCTTGCTGACTGAGACTTTGGAATGTCTTCCAAATATACATTAGAAATGTGCTTACAAAATCGTTGCAGGGAAAGCTGGGAAGATTTAAATTAACAGCTAGTTAATAAATATGGCAGGGAGGAGGAGGCAGATCTGTAACAATGATTACATGAGTGTATGTTTAACATTTTTATGTCCTTCTAGTTACCTGATACACCATTTATTGCAGAAATAATGCATTAGTGCTTCTGATTTAATAGCTGCATAAGTAGTCAGGGATGTTACATATTCATATTATAGGGATGTATGTAAAATGTAGTATTTCAAATACACTGTGGAAATGCATCACAACAAATTTGTACAATGGTTTGTTAATTTGAAGTCATTAAGCAATATTTTAAAACTGTCAAAATAAGATTAGGAGTGGTTCCTCCGGTAGGCCTTGTTATTTTTTTTTTGTTTGATTAAAACTAGCCAATGGCATGGATAATTCCACTTAATAAAACCAACTTTGCTATTTGAAGACTTTGCAATCTTTTTAGGTTTTTGTGCCTTCTCAGCTGAAAAGCACTTCGAGCACAGAGCTCATGCAAATTGTCTCCAGGAAGTTGCAGGAACAGCTGTGGTTTCTTAGGGGAGGTTACTATTTCAAATGCCTAATAAGCATTTTGTCCTTCTCCTTCAGCTTAACCCAAATGTAAGTGTGTTTCAGAGAAAATATGTGAATGAAGTGAAGAAATGTGAAGAAATGGAAAGAATACTTGGTGAGCTTTATTTTCATGTCTGCTGTTTCTCACCTGTGGCATTACCAGGGTGGCACTACTGTGAAGGTTTCAGCTACAGGTTTTTTTAACCTTCCCAGGTTTTGTAAGCTGTGAAATTTACTTACACTAAATATAGAGTTGGGGTTTTTTTTGTAAGCACAGAGGTAAAGAACAGTTGCTAATGTGTTGCTGATAAATAGATGAGGCTGTTTCAGTGTTACTACTTAAAACTCTGCTAGGAAAAGAGAGGCTTTACTGTGGATATTTCCTTGACTGTAAGATATTCCCTGTTTTTTCATGTTGTGTAACTCAATACTGTTGATTTTCCAGGCACCCTCAAAAATGCCTCAAGTTATTAATACTTGTGTTCTCATGGTAGTTAATGAATAGAGAAGAGTATGCAGAGCATTACAGTCAAGCTGCAGATGTCTTCAGTGTATCCTGAGGAAAAGTTACAATTGAAGGATTCCTTTGATGGGAATCTCTCCTCAGAGACATGTGCTGGTCATGCCAGCAGCTATTTTGGCAGTCCCCCTGCCCAGTGTGAGTTGCATTTGTTGTCAAGGTTCCTTAAGCTGCTTTGTTTGAGCACTTTATATTCCAAATATGGGTCAGTGAGCAGCACGTCTGTTTCTGGCAGAAAGTGACACAATTGCACCAGTAGCAGAAAGTGGCACCGTGCAGCAACAAAGAGGTTCTGTGAAATTGGTAAAAGCTTCTTAGAAAATACTTGTTGGGAAAGAGAAACCTCTGAAGTTTGCTTGCTTCTGCAGACTTCCAAGGCAGGAATAGTTTGTGTGTTTTATCCCTACCACTCTTCAAGTTCTTTTTTTGAAGACTTGTGTGTGTGCATTGTAGCTAAAATGAATGAATAGAATAGCCAGGGCTTGATGCTGCAGTGTGATTAGCACCATCAAGAACAGCTGAAGGTCAACTCTGCAGCACTCTAGGAAGTGTAGGCGATGCAGTTTCCTTTCTGATTCTGTTGTTTGTCTCACTCCAGGGTATTTAGTACAAGAAATTAAAAAAGCAGATATTCCACTTCCTGAAGGAGATGTTGCTCCTCCTGCTCCCTTGCTGAAACACATTTTAGAGATCCAGGTAACTTCCACTGAACAGATGCCAAAGTCTTGGAACTTAATTTCCAGCTTAATGACTTGCTATCTTATTACTCATGATTTAAATTATCGGGGTGTAGCGGGGGGGGCAGAAACATTTGTTTTCCTTTTTGTCTGAGTCCTTGCTGCCAGTGTGACTTCAAAGCCAGTGAGGTTTTGTTATTAACACCAAATTCCTGTGAAAGGGTCAAAGCAAACTCAGGGAGCGTGCAGTCATTGTTGTATTTTGATGGATTGGCACATCACACTGCTACAGGCAGATTGTTGATGCAGCCTCTCAGCCTCATTTATTGCTTTGGTACTTACCTAAGGCTCTTTGTGCATCCAAAATTTCCAAGTGTGTGGGAGTTTTCCTTGCCCAGTGCTCTGCAGGTACTGGTCACTCAGCAGATCGTGGTGCTGTTTTCTCTGAATGCTTTTTCTGGTGTTGCCTTCAATGTAGAAGCTTGTAAAACACAGATCTAATTTTGAATAACATTCTGTTTTGTTGTAATTATATTAAAAGAATTAATGGGTATCTTCCACCCTGTGCTGTCTGCAGTTCTACTTCCAGGTCTGCATTATTTTGACACAAATTAGGGGCAGAGCAGCAGGCTGAGCAGATGCCAGTGGAGGATCAAGTGTACTGGATACAAAGCAGTCTTTGGCAGACTGAGGGATAAAACCTATGGAGCTTTAGTTAATTAAGAAATGGGAAACTCCTATCACTGTGTCAAATTATTAGGTGTTGAAAATGAATGCTACTCTGTTTTCCAAACTCCTGTAACTGATTCTGTGTCTTTTCTTTACTCTCTGCCTTAGGAGCAGCTGCAGAAGCTGGAGACAGAATTGAGGGAAGTAAATAAAAACAAAGAAAAACTGAGGAAAAACCTGCTTGAACTGACAGAATACAAGTACATGTTACAGATCACACAGAATTTTGTCAGGAGAACACCTGAGGTATTGTTTGGGGTATTTGACAGGGATTGTTGTCATATGGCATTTTTGTGATTTTCCCCATTGAACTGTTTGAAAATGAAGGTGTAATTGTGTTATTTTGGTGCATAAATTATGCTAGGAAATTTGCACTGTAATTTTGCAGCACTGACTATAATTGTTAAGAGCACTGCACTTGAGATCCAGGATCTCTCTTTTGCCTGAACTGAACACGGAAATGAGTTTTTTATTTTTAATTAAACCATTTACCTAATTACCTTTTCTTCTTTAGAATAATAATGGAATGAGAGAGTTGTTGGTTTTTTTTTTTTTCCCTGAAAGCAATGAATGTTCTTTCTTTTTATTTACTAGTATGAATCTCATTTACATGGAACTTTTGAAGAATTTCCTTCTGTGGAAAACGAGCCATTGGTGGATTACAACCGCACGCACAGACTGAGCGCCTCACTGGGGTGGGTATGGCATGTGCTGTTCCACAAGTGCTTCTGAGGGGCTGTAAAGAATGGGTTGTTCTCTTAAAAAATGGCCTGTAGTGATTTCAGGTGTGCCAAACAGTTTTAGACAGGACAGGAGCCTGGCCCCAATGTACCTTTATAACAAACCCAGATTATTTGAAGAGATAACAGGACAGCGCCCAAAAAAGCTGTCACAAAGGTTCCAGCAAACCAAGGACGTGTGTAAAGTAAAATCTCTAAATCAATACTTCCTTCTGTTGTTTAAACTTTTTTTCTATGATAAACACACAGTGTTTTAATCACCTGGCAGTGTCAGTTGTAAATGTAACATTAATTATGTTGCCTTTGAAATGCTGAATGGATACTTGCTATCTATGGTATTGTTAAGAGAGGGTAGCTTGCAAGAAAAAATAAATAATTTCACTATTACAGAAATAACCAGTTAGACGTAATTCTGGTTGTGTGCTCAGGTCTGTAGTCTGTTTATTTCACAATAAAACTTTTATATACCAACTGGTATTTTCTATACCAGTTACTTCCTCTTCAGGGTGATGCTTCCTTCCCTAGGCATGACAGATACTAAATTATTATGGTGATGTACTCTGAATTTCCAATTTTTTTCTTGTAAATTTTATCTTATATTTCAAATTTTTCCTATTTCTAGATTCATATCTGGGCTAGTTCACTTAGCGAAGATTGAAGCATTTGAAAAAATGCTGTGGAGAGTGTGTAAAGGCTATCCCTTCCTTACCTATGCAGAGTTGGATAGGGCTCTGGAAGATCCAGATACAGTGAGTAAACATTGTAATGATCAGTTTATTTCATTTGTTCTTTTCATATGATTTGGAAGAATTGCTGCTCAAGTCTGTCTGCAGTAAATGGAAATGATTTCCCAGTGTCCTTGGAGGAAAAATTATTTTGAAATATTAGATTTGTAAGATATTCAAGTTCAAGGTTGTAGAAGTGGCAATTAATTTGTCATGGTTCAGCTTGAGGAGTGCGGAACTTCACTGTGGAATAGTGGTGACTTTATGATTGGCCACCTTGGTCAAAATACGTGGCAGAAATGGCTGCTTGGATATTTATTAACTAGGTCTGTACAGTGGATTGCCTTTTAATAGCCATTTCACTTGTTCATTCAGTAGTTAAGAAAGAGTGAAGTACAGCTAGTTTTCTGTGAAGTTTTTTCTGTGAATTTACAAAATTAATTTTTTGTAAATCAATTATGGCAGCCTATTATCTCACTTCTTTTTTTTTCTTGAATTCTAATTCGTTACCTTTTTAAAATACTCTTTTCTTACTAAGAATTCTGAGACAGCAAAATATAATGTCCCTTTGATGTCCCCTTGATTTTCCCTGGAAACTTTTTCTGGTTTTCTCTAGTATGAAAAAAATAGAAAGAGATATTGACACAGTTGAATTTTATTGTTTGATCTTCACTAAGTGGATGAAAGATTAATGCTACTAACACAGCTTTTCCTAGTTGTTTAGCTTTGTTACTTAGCTCTATAATTATGTCACAGTGGAATTGCTGGTTAAAACATAATTAATCAATTTTACTTTTTATGGTTTTTTAGGGTGAAACCACAAAGTGGGCTGTTTTTTTAGTGTCCTATTGGGGTGAACAAATCGGTCAAAAAGTTAAGAAGATTTGTGACTGGTAAGAAGTAAATCTAATATATGTACATTCCTTTATACCTGGGGTATTTTCTAGTTGGTTTTTCCCCTGCACCCCTTTCTTGTAAGAGTTGATTTTTAGGCAAGGTTTTTTATTTTAAATTTGTTCCTCCCCTAATTGCATCCAGCTCTATAATTATGCAGCGTACAAATAAATATATGAGTCATTTCACTTGCACTCTTTACCAGGTACAGGCAGAATACTGCCCCTGAGTTGAATCTGTTCCATGGTGGTTGTGTGTTTCAAATTCAGCTGTGGCAGGGGGTTGGGTGCTGTGTTTTGGTGGAGTTTGGTCATTTAACACAGCCCTGTGTTCCTGCAGCTATCGCTGTCACGTGTACCCCTACCCTGACACCACCGAGGAGCGCCAGGCGGTGGTCGAAGGACTCAACGTTCGTATTCAGGATCTTGAAACTGTGAGTAAAGAACAGATTTCCTTTAGCTGGAGCTGTTGCACTGTAGGTAATCATTTGATGAATCGCAGTGTTAAATATAATTTCTGACATACATACAGCTTTGGAGCTGTTGGGACAGTAAGTTGTGTCCCTGGTCTTGTGTTGCACGTATCTGTTAAACTTCACAGCATGTGGCATTGCCTTCTGTTTTCAGCAGAGGTTTGCTTGCCCTCCTAAAACATGGCCCTGCACTGGACATGTACAAGGTGCTCTTGCTGTGATCAGCACAATCAGTCACATTCTCAGTGAGATCTTTGTTTTTGTCTCAAACAAAGGTGCTGAATAAAACTGAGGAATACTTGCGCCAAGTCTTGTATAAAGCATCGGAATCCATCTATACTTGGGTAATCCAAGTGAAGAAGATGAAAGCCATTTACCACGTCCTTAACCTGTGCAGTTTTGATGTCACAAATAAATGTTTGATTGCTGAGGTTTGGTGTCCAGTGGCTGATCTCCAGAATTTGCGCCATGCATTGGAGGAAGGCTCAGTAAGTCCCCTGAATGCTCACTGATGTTAAAACTTTTATCTTGAACTAACTATACACATAAGGAAAGAAAATAATTATTAGCAATAGACTAAAAGTAGGCACAGACAGATCTGGGTCTCTGTATATAAGCAGAGCCTTCATTTAGTGTTGTGTGTAGTGGTTTTTTTTTTTATATTGGACTCAGGTCCAATACAGAAGCTACTCAAGAAAAAAAAGAAGTCCCACAGTGCTATTTGCAGTCATGCAGAAGGTGTCAGTTCCCTTGCATTGGTTTTTTTATGAGAGAAAATTTGTAATAACAAATCTTTGTTTTATAATACTGTGATTGATAAGTCTCATCTGATAATTGATATGAAGTGAGAGTTAGAACATTGTGCATAATCTGTTTTTAGAGGGGGTACAAGGGATAAATGTTAAACCTGGGGCTAAATTTAATGGTATTTTTGGATCAGTGAAACTGCTGATAGAGCAAATGTTTTCACTTTGATTAGATTAACAGAGATCTTACACAAATATGTCTTCTGTCTGTAATTAGAGGAAGAGTGGAGCTACGATTTCCTCATTCATGAATACCATCCCAACAACACAACCTCCTCCGACTTTGATACGTACCAATAAATTCACCTCAGGGTTCCAGAACATTGTTGATGCTTATGGAGTTGGAAGCTATGGGGAAGTTAATCCAGGTTGGTCCTTCTGAAAGCTGAGCTGTGAGCTGTGCTGTCATTGCTGCTTGCCTTGATAACCTTGCTGAATTGGACCCTGACAAAGGCCAAATGGTGACAATCACACTGCTTGTTAGTAGCTGTTTTAAAATTTCAGTAGCTCATCAAAAGCACAAACAGTGCTCCAAGCAGCAAGGTGGGATTTGGTTTTACTGAGTTATTTTAGCATGAAAGGTAGTGGTAATAGCTGTATAATTTTATATGTTTAACTTTGGGTAAGGAAAATATTTAGAGGGGAAAAAAAAAAGAAAACTGGTAATGGTAATTGATCTTACTGAAGTGTGGAGCTCATCACTTGAAAAATTCACCTTATTGTATAGCCCACTTCAATATGTACTTGTTGACTGCGTCATTCTGCACAGGAGAATGTACCTTATATAATACAGACCTGAAATACCCACAGAGGAAGAAGTTTGGTTGGGTTTTATTTCTTTGGCTCATATTATTATCCTCAGAATTGTCAGCTACTGCTCAACTGTGAAGTTATCATTGCTACACAATAAACAAGCTTTAAACTGAGTTAAATTTACACTGTGGGGATAAGGTCTATGAGTAGGGGATGAAATGTCTTTCAAACTTAAAAACTTCTAGAGATTTTAGTATGGGATTGTTTGGGGATAATGCAGACAGAGCTTCATCTGTTGTGCTGTTGTGAAATCTGCTGTGTTGCCCTTGCAGCTCTCTACACCATCATCACTTTCCCCTTTTTGTTTGCGGTTATGTTTGGAGACTTTGGGCACGGGCTGCTCATGTTCCTGTTTGCACTCCTGACAATAATGTATGAAAACCACCCCAGGTTAAAAAGAGCACAGGATGAGGTAAAAGGAATTACAAATTATTGACTTCCCATCCAGCCAGATCATTTGAATAGTCACCGTGTTTCTGAAAAGTACTGTTTTGACGTGGGTATTTAATTAGGGTTTTTTCCATTCTTTTAGGATTTTCTGTGTTTAAAGCCCCCATATTCCTTGAGATTAATGTAATATTTTAAATTCTTCACTTTCCTTGAAAGAGCAGAAATAATCAAGTTGTAATGAAATACTTAGAAAAAATTGATACTTTTAAGCTTGTTTTTCCTTCTACAAGGGCTACTCAGTGATGTGGTTTACAGAATGTCATTACAGTGACAACGTGAGGAGAAAATGATTTTTCAAATCCCATATTTTATTGTTTATAAAAAGAGTTGCAGTTTAAAATTTTTTGAACTTCACTTAAATTTTTTAATTATACAGGTTGGAATGCAGGAATGCATCTCTCATTAGAAGTATGTTTAATTAAGAATGCCTACAAATGTGTCATTTCTTGTAAAGTAGTCCCAGGAAGGAAATGGCTTAAAAAGACCCTTCCTTATTGTAAGGATGCTGGTGATAAAAATCTCAGTGTGTTTCTCTTAGACATGTCTAGCTAACCTTTGCTCACATAACAGGTGATATTCTCTATTTTTAACTTTTCCCCCAATACTGACAGATAATGAAAATGTTATTTGAAGGCCGATACGTGATATTGTTAATGGGGCTGTTTTCTATCTACACTGGATTGATCTATAATGACTGTTTTTCAAAGTCAATAAATATATTTGGATCTGGATGGAATGTTTCAGCAATGTTTGAACAGAAGGTTTGGAGGTGAGCAGCATGTTTACTGTACCATTAAAACAGAGATGTATTTCCTGTAGCAGTTTAACCCTTTGTTCACATGTTTTAACTATCCTCTATGGTTTGTCTTTACATTGATGTTTTAGTTTATATTTTCCAGGTGTGTGTGTATGTCTGTATAAAGATTTTTAGAGGAATAGAAAACACAGGTCTAGTTTTTGATTTATTTGTCCTAGGTCATGCTTCTGGAATGAATAGCTGAGTGGCATTAACCTATACTAAAAGAAATTAACTATTAATGAAGTAAATTAATTACCTGATTATTATTAGTCTCTGCACAGCCTTTCTTGATAGTTTATTAAAAAAAAATAGTCTATGTGAATTGTCAAATCTACTTTTTCTCAGAGTGGGATAATCTCACTGATTTATGGTGTCATGACCCTTTAGTATTTTGGTATTTAAATGTTCACAGCTTGCATCTTATGGTGCCTTAAAAACAGGATGTGGCTTCAAAGACCACTGGCTTTGGTTAAAATTTGAACTATATGAAAGTAAAGTAGAAACTTCCCCAAATATGAAAGGGAAAAAAGGTAGCAATTATTCTTTGAGTGCTTGACAGTGAATTTTATGCAAAAGCGAACTGTGAACTTTTGAAATGAAACTTTGAGTTCTAGGAGAATGTGGAATAAAATCCATAAACTTTGTTTTGAAAGGTAGTGAATGTGAATTAAGCCCAGACTGTGAGGTTCTAGGTGTTTTATTTTGCTATTGTTTGTATTAGTCAGGACTTCTGTGTTTAGAAATCCTTTCAAAGTGTGACAGTGGGTGGGTTAGCTAAAGGAAAGCAGGAGCAGTGCTCTGCAGAACTGAAAGTATGTTTGTCATTATGTTTAAAGTGTCAAATCTGAGTGTGTTTTTCTTTCACTGCAGCCTTGAGGATCTGAAATCTAATCGATATTTAGCACTGGATCCAAATGTTTCTGGTGTCTACAATGGGGTTTATCCCTTTGGAATTGATCCGGTTAGTTTCATTCTTTTTAATTATCCACTTTTGATGATCAGTATTTGTCCATTAGATTTTGGCATGTGTATAAGTAAGATAAATCTGACTAAGAAAAGAATACATTTCTGTTGGCATTCTCTGTTAAACAAGACATTTTCTTCTGACAAGTCAATGATTGGACTATTTTTACAAAACTCAAATTTCAGTTCTGACCTCCGTTTGAGATAGAATTCTGGTCCCCAGTAGAAAAAGAAAATATTCCTTCTGTTATGGTGTTCTTCAATGCTGGTTTGGTGTTTTCTTCTTCAGATATGGAATTTGGCAAGCAACCGTCTCACTTTTTTAAATTCATTCAAAATGAAAATGTCTGTGATCTTTGGAGTGACTCACATGACATTTGGAGTTGTATTGGGGCTGTTTAACCACTTGTAAGTACAAGAAGTTAAAATAATACCAACATTGTATTATTTTTGTCGAGTCTGGAATTATAACAGTTAATCTTGTAAGAAAAATTGGAATTACTTTTTAAGAACAGAATAAGAGTAATTGTGAAAACTGTTCTTAAAAAAAGACAATAATAGAGAGGTCTTCCTTCACTTATGTAAGATGATGGGTCAGTATTATACTAAAAACTCCCAAAACAAAATAATACAAGACTTTATTTCACTTGTTGGTAAATAAAGATACATGCCTCTTAGAGTTTTTATTTCCACTGAAATACGTGACAAAATTTCACTAAATAAAAGGAAATCAGCTCTGGATTGTAGTCTCAGTCTTCATGTCTAAAAGTGATTTGTTTTATTGAAATCATATTTGGGCTGTGTTGGTAAAACTTACTTTTATTTTTTCCCCATCTCTACCTTTCAGGCATTTCAAGAAGACCCATAATATTTATTTGGTTTTTATTCCTGAACTTTTATTCATGTTGTCCATATTTGGCTACCTGGTGTTCATGATCTTCTTTAAATGGCTGGCATACTCTGCAGAGGACTCCACAGCTGCCCCCAGTATTCTGATACAATTTATCAACATGTTCCTGTTTCCTAGTGGTGAAACAAAGAGCTTCTTCAATGGCCAGGTGAGTAATGCTCGTCCAAGCTTTTGGAAATCCTGTGTTCTCTATCAGATAATACTTCAAAGGAAAAGGGGATGGCTTTTCCTTCTTTGGATTTTGTGATCTAATCTAGTTTTCCTCTGCCCCTCAACAGATTCCTCTGCAGAAGTTTTTACTTAGTGTTGCTTTTCTTTGTGTTCCTGTAATGTTGCTTGGTAAACCACTTTATTTATACTGGTTGCACAGCGGAGGCCGAGGCATAAGAATGTACAGGGTAAGTACTGAAAGGCACTCACACATTTCCTCAGTGCTGTTTTATTGCACACACCATGTCCTTACTGGGTATTTCATAGAATGGGTTGGGTTGGAAGGGAACTTAAACTTATCTCATTCCACCCTCTGCCATGGGCAGGGACACCTCCCACTATCCCAGGTTGCTCCAAGCCCCTCCAGCCTGGCTTTGGACACTGCCAGGGATGAAGCAGCCACAACTTCTCTGGGCAAACTGTGCCAGGGCCTCACCACCCTCAGAGGAAAGAATTTCTTCTGTATATTTAACCTGAATTTCAGTTTGAACCCATTACTCCTTGTTTTACCAGTTTCTGCTCAGTTTGGAA
The DNA here is from genome assembly GCA_910950805.1 of Acrocephalus scirpaceus scirpaceus. Classification (NCBI taxonomy): domain Eukaryota; kingdom Metazoa; phylum Chordata; class Aves; order Passeriformes; family Sylviidae; genus Acrocephalus; species Acrocephalus scirpaceus. The sequence continues at coordinate 11,753,813 of OU383788.1, forward strand.
AGTTTTGGACTGAAACACATAATAGTACTTTGTTCCTCTAAATCTTTTTGCCTTTGCCTGCAACTAAATAAATTAAAGTAAATTTAAAAAATGACAGTGGCAGCCTGCTTGAAGAGAAAATACATTCCCATTTTGTAGAGTGGCTACAAGCTTATCCGAAAGGAAAGTGAGGAAGAGCTTTGTCTCCTGTCATGCCATGATCTCGAAGAAGGTGTCACTCATTCAGACAGCGGGCACAGAGAGGGGGATGCAGAGGAGGTAATGTTTTTACTTTATCTCTGGTTTGTATGTTCCTAAAAGCAAATTAAAGTGGGCAGTCAATAGATAACGTGTACACTGTGTGCTGAGAAGTTTTGGAGAAACTCTGCTGAGCCTTTACAAAGACCTTGGTGCTGAAATGTAGTTTACTTATAGTTACTTGTTGCTATTTTATCTTTTTATTTTGTATTTTCAGACTGTTACAGTAAATCACAACTTATCTGTAGTAGAGAACAGAAAGAGTTTTATTTGCAATTAAAACTCTGCATCTAGGAGTACAGGTTTTCTTATATTGAAGAGTGGGATAAAAATCCTGGGTTTTGTCTGGTTTTATGGTTAAATTTGAGGCAAGGTGGTGACTGCCCAGCTTCCTGTTAATTAATCTTGGATTTTCATTGGGACAAAAGTCTTCCTATGTCTGCAAATTACATCTTGTGATGAGGATTATTGCTAATGGGGGCTGGGGGACATGGGCAGCATTCCTGGTCCCCACCCACTGCTGCTCTTTAGTTTGGGCAAATTTTTAAAGGTCTGGGCAGATTCCACTGATTCCATGTGAATTGAAAGACAAAGAACTGCTTCAGTTTCCTGATGTGCAGAGTATGTATAGTTCTTGTCTCACTGGGGTAGTAGACTCTTGTTTCTTGTGTATAGAAAATACAAGAATTATTTGCTCGAATGTATTATACAAAGTAAGTGCTGAAATACAACATTCGGACAAAATAAGTGTTGAAATTTTCAGTAATATCAGTTTTGAAACTCTTTGTTAGTAACAAGTATTTATATTTGTGGTTATCTTTCTATCAGTAGCATTACCTCTGCTTTTAAAGAAGAAAAAAATTGATATTGTAAACTTAGAACCTCAATAGAATGAGAATTAGAGCCATGGCTGGTACTTAAAGTTTCAAGTATTAGATCATATTCCTTGTGGAGAACATAAATTGCATTTGTTTTTATCTATCAACAAGATATTACTGGAAAACTGTAACATCTGATGGTTTTTTTAATGTTATCTCTGCAATAAGGATCTCCTACATGGCACACTTTTTTTACTTGATATAAAATCAATTTATTACCCTTCAAAGGAATTCTTCTTCCATGCAATATGGTTTGCAGATGAATGTTTTTGTTCTCTCATGTTTTGTTCTCTATGTTGTTAAAATCAATACAAATGTATTTTTATCTTTTAGCTGAACTTTGCAGATGTTTTTATGAATCAAGCAATTCATACCATTGAATACTGTCTGGGATGCATCTCTAACACAGCCTCATACCTGAGACTCTGGGCATTAAGTCTTGCTCATGCACGTAAGTGGGGGTGGGTTTTTGGATATTTTTTGAGTTTTTTTCCTACATTGGTATTTTTAATGCTGTTAGAGGGAGGCTGGCCTGTTCAAGTGATACTACTATGAAATGTACTTTCTCTTAATTAAAAAAAAATCCCTATTTCAACTAATTGTGATCTATGGAAGCCTCCAAACTAAAACTGTGACTGTGTAAAATATTGCTCTCCATAGATCTGATTTTGACACTGAGGTTTATATTTAAACATTTGAGGGGCAGCTCTCTGGGGAAAGGCATTGCTTATAGTTCCCATGTTCAGCAGATGCTCAGTACCTGATCCAACATTAATTATGGCAACTTTTTGGTTTTTCTCAGAGTTATCAGAAGTTCTGTGGGAGATGGTGATGAGAGTGGGTCTCCGTGTGGATACAAAGTACGGTGTCTTGCTGCTAATCCCCGTTCTGGCATTCTTTGCTGTGCTGACAGTTTTTATTCTGCTGATCATGGAGGGGCTTTCTGCTTTTCTCCATGCAATACGACTTCACTGGTATGTTTGTTTTTTTTCTATATACCACTTCAGCATATACTGGCTTGTTTAAGAGGAATTTTTATGGCAAAATTTTAGGTGTCTTATTAAAAAAAGAGTGTAAAATTCAACAGCCTTGTTGCTACTGAAGTACATTTATTTAGTTATATTAAATAAATGGCTTGTTAGTTGGATTTGATTGTTCCTCTGGAATATTTTCAATAGATTCAAATATAATCTTGGCTTATTATGCAATATGCATTTTATTTCCAACCACGTTCACAAAATATAAGTACATTTTGTAGTATTGCAGCTTTTCATAATGTAGAATATTAGTAACCTGGATAAGTATTTTTGATTTCAGTCTGGTTATCTCACTGTATGATTTCAGTCCATTTATTTGGTTCAACAGAACATTTATATTAGTGAGTGGGGCTGCCAACCCTGAAGTATTTTAATCCTTTCTTAGTTATGCTGTCACAAGCTCTGCACTTTGGAGTGGATTTGGACCACGTTTACTTTGAAATCTGATGTAATTTACAATTTAAACAAAGGCATATAGTGTCCAAAGACAGGAGGTAGAGCTACATACATGACAGATTGTCCTCATGATATTGCATGTTTGCAAAACAATTGACTACAACTCACTCAGAACCAAATGAGTAAGCCAGAAGTAAGAAATGAGCTGTTACAGCCTGGTTTAGTGCATGTGGGTCTCCTGAGAAACATTAAGTTAGCCTGGGACTGCAATGGGAAGGTTAAATAGCTGCACAGAAAAGAAGTGAGAGGATTACAGTTAGTTTTGTTCAGCTTCTTGGGTTGCACAGCTCTGTCCCTTGACAAGTGATGTTGGATTGATGTACAGATTCTGTTTTTTGTCTCGTTTCAGGGTGGAATTTCAGAACAAATTCTACTCCGGCGGAGGATACAAGTTTACGCCTTTCTCTTTTAAGCACATTTCTTTACATTTTAATAAAGATGGTGCGTTATAATTTGGCTGCTATCAGCAGAAATGTTTGGAATTGTCTGCAAATAACTGCGTGATTGGATCTTGCCTATGAGTGGTTTCTTGTGGAACAAAGTGGTTTTCACTGATTGCCTTATAATGCAGCCAAACAATTCTGTAAAACATACCTCCCACAGAAAGACATAGCAGATCTGGAGCCTCTTGTAAAATATATAGATATAAAATGTACATTTTTCTTGATAAACTAATGTAAATTAATTTTATTCTTAAAAAAAAAAAAAGGTTGTTACTGCTTGTCCTGAAACCCATGTAGGCATTTTTTTGAGTCTTTATTTTCTTGAATGGTTACTTTTAAGTTATCTGAAAGACTTTTCATTATATTAAACATTCACTACTAATCACATACGTAACCCAGCTGCATCTTGTGCACTTTGGGAACCATTCAACAATGCAATAGAAGCAATGTCTGTTTTCAGTCTGTATTCCAGGATGATTATAAAGTGTAAATTTATACACACCAATGCAATGTGCTCTTTTCTGGCCATATTTAAAATTGCACTGGAAATGTTATCTGTTCATTCTGGGTTCTGCCTGGAGTTACTACTTTAAGCTTTCAGAAGCCACACTGATACTTATATTTAACATTATGGAAGAAGGCAGGATTAGAAGTTTAACTCCTCTTTTTTTCTCCTGTAGCGAGGAATAACTTTTGCACATGAAATAAAGAATTGGCCTCGATCCCTGGTTTTGTTTGGCTATAAGGACACACAAACAGCACTCCCTGGTGTTGTAGAACCTAATTTATACAGGATAGGTGGACAGGGGTCGTTTTATATTATTTTTGTATCAGTGTGAAAATGGGGATATTGCCATGATATTTTAACATCTGTGCCATACGAACAGCACAAATTAAATTTTTGCACTTGTTTCATAAGAATTCCCAATAAAGCCTCGTTTGCGCTGTGCCGAGCGGGCCCTGTGTTTGTCCGTACCCTCTTCCCTGCCTCAGGCGGCGCTGAGGGGAAAGAGCGGCATTGAGGGGCGGCCGGTGCTGAGGGGCGTCAACGGCCTTGAGAAGCGGCCGGTGCCGAGGGGATGGAGGGGCCCTGAGGGGCGGCAGGGGCTGAGGGGAACGAGCGGCCCTGAGGAGCGGTCGGTGCCGCGGGGGAACCAGGGCTCGTCAGGGACGGCGGGGGCTGAGGAGAACGAGCGGCCGTGAGGGGCGGCCGGTGCCGAGGGGAAGGAACAGCTGTGACGGGAGGCCGGTGCCCAGGTGACCCGGCGCTCGTGAGGGGCCTCCCGTGCTTAGGGGAACGAACTCCCGTGAGAAGCGGCAGGTGCTGCGGGGAGCCAGCGCTCGTGAGGGGCGGCGGGCTCTGAGGGGAACGAGCGGCTGGTGCCGAGGGAACGCACCGCTCCTGACGGGCGGCCGGTGTTGAGAAGAAGGAGCGCTCGTGAGGGGCGGTAGCGCGGGGCGGGCTTTGTACGGAAACGCGGCCGCTCGAGGCGCCTCCTGAGGCGGGCACGGAGCCTCCCGAAGCGGGCTGAAGGCGGGCAGCAGCCATCGCTCCACCCCGCACCGTTGCCGTGGCCACCGAGAGGCGTCGGGCCGGTTGCCGCCATGAGCCTGGACGATGTGCGGGTGCAGTGGCTGCGGGACCGAGCGCTCGCCCTGCTGGGTCTGAGCGACCCGGCGCCTTTCGAGGAGCTGCTGAGCCGCGGCGAAGATGCGCGGGTCGTGCTGCTCTTCTTCGACCTCGGCGCCGAGGGCAGCGAGGATGCGAGCGGGGCGGGCACGGCGCTGCTGCTGCTGCGGGCCGAGCGGCCCGGCCCGGACGGTGAGGAGGGGGTGGGAGAGGGTCCCCCTGACCCGGCCCGATAAGCTCTCCCTGGGCACTGCCTGGCCCCAACTCCCTGTTTCTCACTCTCTCAAACTCCTCTTCGTCCCATCTGCTGAGTTGCAGCCCCATGACCCTTGTCTTTACCCTTTTTCTTACCTCTCCGTCCTTTGGGCTGTGTTCTCCTGAACCCCCTCTATCCCACCCATTTCTAGAATTTTGTCCCCTCTCTCTGTGGGATTTGCATCATCACTCTGCAGTGTTTTATCATACTTTCCTCCCATTTTGCATTTGCAGATGCAAGTGGCACGAGTGAGCGTTTTTATGTGGCTTTTAATGAAATTCCTGAAGAGTTTGTGTCCAATTCTACTGTATATTTTCTGAGAGATGCCAAAGGTATGTGCCCTGAAGCACTGCAGCCTCAGCGTTTTCAGTTTTGCATTAGACAGCACTTCCCATTGTGAAGATATAAAAGAGACTGGGACCCAGGATAGTGCACATCCAACTTACTTAACTGGGTAGGAAAACACTCAGAATAGAGCCAGGGTCAGGGATGCTTCATTGTTTAACAGCATTTCTGTGCAAGATTTTCCTCCTTTGTCTGTAGAGTAAGAGTTCAAGCCACTGTTTTTTTAACAGAAAACTATTTTCTAACTATCAAGGGTAGGTTGTAAAGACTTAAAACCAGGTGATGATGCTGAAGTATTTTTCTGCCCTTTCTGAAAAAGCATTTGCACTATTAAAACCAGCACTAATTTTGAACATGACTTGCACCAAACCTAGTAGTGTTTTATCGGAGTTTTAACTTGTTATGAAAACAGCTTTGTACTTTCTGTATCAATTAATTAGATTTATACAATTTTTTTGTGTACTATTTAGAAAGAGTTGCTGTACCTAGTGACTTGACTGAAGCTAATAAAGTTCTTCCTCAAGTGATAAAGTCTGGTATGCTGACTGATGATACTCTCTCGATGCTAAAGGATGCCATCTCACAGGTAAATAAGTGACAGCTTTTATATATGGAATCTTGAATGTTTCTAGGAGTTATTTGCTTATTTAGTATTATATGGACTGTGCATGAGAAATATTAATATTTAATAAGTGACCTTCTAATACCAAAACGAAGTTTTTTTTAATCCTTATTTGATATTCTGTTTCCCCATTTTTTTTACCCCTGTTTGAGAATCATTTAGGAGTGTGATGCCAAACACCTCTATTTCTGTGCTCATAGATTTTCATAAAGGCATGCTGGAGCTATTCCCCTGCAGAACTTGAGGCAGATAGAATGCTGCTGAGGATGTGAAATGGAAGGAAACACAGTTAAATTAAATTTTAGAACAATATCTAATGGTTAAATGTGTTGCTAGTAAGCTGCCTTTTTTTTTTTTTTAATATGAAGCATCTAATCTATGGCACCTGTTTCAATCCTAGCAGTTTTCACCAGCTGTCTCCCATGATCAGCAGCAGACTGAGAAAGCTTCCTCTGATTCAGACAGTGAAAACACAGCTTCTGAAGAAATGAATTTATCCGAGACTGGATCTAGAAAGTCTGTGGAGGACTCTAATACTCTAACAAGTGAAACTCAGCCGATTATACCAGGTGAAGTGAATGTTTTGCCCCTGCCAGCACTGTGGTGATTAGAACACGTCAGTAGAATGAGGTTCACCTGAGAGTGTCTTTATGTAGAATAACAAGTAGCTTTGATTAAAGCTGCTCTTTGATGATACCAGCTGTGCTTTTCCCACCCTGAAGCACGGCAGGCAGCATGGAGAAATAGATGAAATCAGTGATAAGTGTTTCAAAGAGTTTGGACTAAAAATAGGAGAGGGAGTAGACATATCCAGTGGTACCACGTTACCAATGCTGCCAGAACAAGACAGTTCATTCTGTGTGCATTTTCTTCCAACAGAAGATCTTAAACTGGAGATGCCAACTGTAAATCTAGATAGAGAAGTGTCTCTTCTTGCCACAGTTCCAGGAGTGGTTCGGTCTCTGAAAAGTTGTGCAGTGACTTGGCAAAAATTAATATCCAGGGTTCTGGAGGAACAGCTGAAAAAGGTTCCACAGGTAACGTTGCCTGTAACACCAAGATCCTTTTATTCCTGGAGGAATAAATTATTGCTTCATTTCCCCACAAGAACTGTGTTAATTTTTAATTCCTCATCATGTTTGATTGTTGGAATACCATTTACTAATTCTTGAAAAGTAGAACAAAAGTAGCAAAGAACTGTGTGGATCTGAAAAGTAGAATATAAATAAAATATGAAGTAATTCACTGCAGATCCTACCCACACAGGATAACTGGAAAACTAAGGGACTTTTGTTATCTGCTCTCTTCTAAAGAGCCAAGAAATACTAAAAGCTGCACTGAGCAATTTTTTTTTTTTGAATAGACAGCTATATTTTTTCTTTTTTTGCAAAAAAAGTAATCTCAAACAATGGAAAAAATTCTTATTTGCAAGTTTTGATTCTGCAAACACATATATAACTAATACCACTAAACATGCTGAGGGATTTTATGTCTATAAAGTTACCTGTGCAAAAGCCGTAAGCTCAAGGATATACTCCCATAAGCAGCTCCCTTTAGAGTGTGTGCAACTCTTTATTTCAGGGATATTCTTCTGTCTGGGTTTTTGCATGGTTGAATCATATCAAGTTTCTCTCAGCATAAAGTTTATTGAAAAGAAGGAACAAATATAATCCTGATTATAAATATTCATTCTTGCATAAGGGTAATTCAGCTTTTTTATTTGATTCCACATTGCTTGTAGGGTGATGGGCCATTTGCAGAGATTGACCTCTGGCGTGAAAAAAATGCTGCTTTAAGTGCTCTTACTAAACAGATAAAGCTTCCAGAGGTGCAAAAAGTCTTGGAAATACTACAGGAAGCTGAATCTGAGTTTACTGGAAATTTACAGATAGTCTTAAGTGACCTCAAAAAACATCACATGGAAGCTCAAGACAGTGCTAAGTTTCTCTCAACTGTTGAACGCCATTTGAAGGTACCTGTCCTTGAGAAATCTTGGTGAAGTTTGAACTGTACTTCCCTGAGTTTGGTTTCTCTGTTGATATAATCACCTCTTGTTTATTTTCACATTTTAGCAGCAATAAAGATATACTCTGGATTAACAAATTATATTTAATTTTTTAAAAAGTTGCTTATTTTGTTTGAGTTTTGGTGGTGCTAATGTTTGAAAACTCAGAGCTGTGTCCAAACTTGGGAGTTTTGATGGCATAGCTGAACTGGGGAAAACAAAGATTTCTCTACTCCATTTTTTAAGGTAGTTTCTACCACAAATTACAGCTGATGTTTCAAAGTTTAAATTGTGTTGAAGATCATCCAAACAAAGAGTTGAGCCAAAATTTAAAATCAGGACCTAAAATCATTTGGAGCAAAAGGTGCGGATTTGCACATCTTTAACCACATGTGTTATTTAGGCACCTGGATATCTCCTTGTCCAGGTTATTTAATTAATAATGTTACAAACTTTCATAACCTGAGGTATCTACAGAATAAATATTACCTTACTAAATATGAATTTATATATTTTCATGACATCTTACCCACAATATGCATTCCATAGAATTTAACAACTGGCACTGGGGTTGATGTTATCTCGCATACAATCCCTTCCCTGCTGAATGCCCTGAGGCTGGTGTGGATCATGTCACGGTGCTACAACAAGGATGAGCGCATGGTGCCCTTCTTGGAAAGAATTTCATGGGAGATTTCTGCAAGAGTGCGCAGAGTTGTGGATCTGCAGACACTCTTTAAGTAAGTGCTGGGTTTCTGTTTAACTGGGCTGTATTTATTAAAAGCTTTGCTTGTCTTACACAAAGTGCAGCAGATGATGCTTCCACCAAAGAGGTGTTCACATTTTTCAACCATCTGAAGTTGTATTAGAAGGTCAATTAAAAGTCAAATTATTTTGTAATTTTCATAAATTCCTGAATCAGCCCTGAAGAAATACATGCTTGTCCTCTTTTGTATTGAAATAACATAAACCAATAAAACATATAGAAAGATAGAAGTTAAAAAGTGGCATAAATATAACCAAAATCACTCCTGAAATAATATCTCCTTTCAAAATCACATTGAAAATAAGTTGTAAATTTTGCCTAGATCTTGTATAGTTAGAAGCTGCTAAACCAGGGTATATTATTCCAGTTGAGATACAATTTTTTTATCTATAGTATTTCTATCTATAATATCTTAACTGTGTTGATTTGATTAATAGACAAGACATAGCTGCTGCAAAAAAGAAAATAACAGAAGCCAAAAACACTCTTGAACAATGGAAAAAAAGTTATTTTACTACTTGTATCCAAGTTGAAGAGTCAGGAAGTAAACGATACTGGAAATTTGATGTGAAACGTTTATTTGAAAAAACGGATTATATGGTTTTAATCTGCCAGGATCTGTATGATATTTTTCAGGTAGGAATATAGACAATAAATAGATTGTGTAATTACTGTCTTCTTCTACAGAAGAGATTCTTTTGTGTTGTAGATGTAGACTTGTTAACAACTTTTAGGTTTGTGTTTGAGACCTGAGCGGTGCCTTTGATTCCAGCATTTAATGCTGGAGGTGGAATAACTTTTCTCCAAGTACTGCTTGGGGAAAGGTACCACTGTACGTGGTGTGAACATAAGAGACTTGCAGCAACTGTTGCACATATTTGTGATTTTCGTGGGTTGCCACCTTAATGAGTTTGATAAAATACCATTTAAGTATACTATAATATAAAATCTGGCCATCTGTGAATCTGTGTATTAATTGCAGAGTAACATATGAATGGAGAGATGCTGTGTTTAGGCTAATTTTAGTCAGGGTAATTAGCAATATGGTCAATCAGTAAATTGTGTGTAAAGTAGAGTGAAAAGGACTAATAACTGAGTATTATCTGTCATAACAACTGAAGTTCTGGGCCTGTAGATTGTTGCTGTGTTTTTTCAGTGTCTGATATTAAAATATTTGAAATTTAAATCACAGCACAAATTGATCATTCTCTGAGTAGCTGATATTTGTTAAAGGAAAAATTTAACAATAATGTGTTCAGCAGCAGAAAAAAAATTAAAAACAAAGCTTTATGGAATGTTCTTCTGAATGAATAGGTCACTGAGGAGCTTTACAATATATTTATTCCTGAACTGATAACTGTGTCAGAAAATCCAAAGGCTATTGATGAACTACGGAGAGAAGTAAATATAATAATTAGTCCTATGGAAGAGCTGACCTTTGACCCTTTTAGCATGGAAACTGCACGTGACTGGGGATTTGTTATGGAAGAATTTAGAGAAGATGTTACGGTAAATACCATATACTGTGATTCCCAAAAAACCAGTACAAATAAGCTTGACTGCTGTTATTAAAAAGTATTTTCATTTTGCCACCCTTTCTTGGTTTTGCAGGATGAATTTCTAAGTGACAGGGTTTCTTTGCTTTCTTCTTTTGTTTAGGATATTGAAGAAAAAATGACAAGATTTATTGATGAATCTTTTACGTCCCTTCGATCAGCAGAAGTTGCTTTTGACATGCTGTTAAAGTACAAACACATCCAGATTCGTGAAACTCTTAAAAAGAGGTTGATGAAAAAGTTCCGTAATGTTTTGGAGCAATACTGTAAAGAGGTATTCAATTTAGGGGTTTCTTATCCAGTACATGAAATTCTTTACCTAATGAAAATCATAAATCTGTATATGTCTAAATACCTGTGTGGTATCATTTACTATCTATAAGACTGAAAACTTTTATAAATAAACATGATAATTGCTCTCTTTTTTTGGGATCCAGTTGGAGAAATAGTCTGGTTAATTTGCTGTGATGTTGTGCACATCTGTATATGTGAGACATTGTGTGGGAACAGGAGGGTTCTCTGAATGCAACAAGGCTTGTGGCTATTTCTGCACCTTGTAAAAAGCAGCTCAACCTTCCTGAGAAAATGGATCTTTTATACCCTACAGCTTTCTAGTCATGGACAAGTTCATGATCTGATCAGAAGGTGTCATAGATCGACTTTGGAAGGCAAGAATGTAGAATACTGTATGTTGGAAAGCTTTTCTTATCAGCTTTCTTCTTGATATTTTAAAGAACATTAAACTTAATAATAAAACATAATTACAGAAAATGCTGCCATAATGGCAGCTGCACAAGATAGAGAAATGAAGACAAAATAATTATTTTTATCCTGCTGCTGGAATTAGCTTCAGAACTTGTGCTATGTATCAAACAGTGATCATGGGCAAGCACTGGGAAAATAATTCTTTGCAATATTTTATTCTCTTCTAGGTTGAAATTGTTAGGCAAATCTTTGTTCAGAACTTCAAGGATCCCCCTCGGTACAAGAACCATCCTCCAGTGGCTGGAGCAATAGCCTGGTCCCGATCCCTTTCCCAGAGGATCCAACACACCCTTACTCGATTCCAAGAAGAAGAGGAGTTGCTTGCCTCTGAACGGGGAAAGGAAGTATGTTGGGTCTCTTGGTACTTGATGAAGGAAGAAACACTTTTGTTATACACTTTTAAAGATGTGAGAGTGCTCTAATGTGAGGGGAAGTCCCAAGTCTTTGCACACAGCAAGACATGTTAGAGGTGAGAACTGGATTGAAACCTTCCCACTGTTTCCCAGGGAGACAGTGATGGAATGTGATGGAATCAATTACATAATTCTCCAATGTCTGCATTAATTACAGGGTGTTACTTGTTCTCTTATCTAATAAAAACCAGAAACCATGTTGAGAGACCATATTAAGACAGGTTAGTTGAACGTTTCTCAGTCTTTAAAATGAGTTATACAGAGTTGTCCTTTCTAGGTGAAACAAATATATCTCCAAGTGGTCAAGAAAATGGAAGAGTATGAAGTTCAAAAATACCGTCAGTGGAGAGAGAGGACAGAACACATGCTTCCATTGTTGCTGAAAGAAACTCTATTGACTGCAGTCACTGATGGGGCTGCAACAAATGTTCATCCAGAGACTTCTGAGCAGGTGAAATGTAGGAAGATTGTGTACCAGGCTTATCTGAGGGGGAAAACTGAAACCTACATGATGGTCAGCGAGAATTTTTTGAGAGTAATATTTTAAACACAAATTTAGAAAAAGTTCTGAGCTCTTATTGTGGTTCTTTATAAGACATAGTTCCTGAATCACCTGGCAAATGATTGAATGTTGTTTCTCTGTGTGTTCTTCTGTGCTGTAGTTCTTGATAATTTTTAGGTTTTGGTACAACATTTTTGGGACATTGCTACAGTACTTGAGACTAAAGTTAGGTAGAGGCAGGTTTCCAGCAGAAATCTTGCAGAATCCTGTTCCTGCTGAATTTTTGTCTGACTCTGAATTTCCACTGTGATTTCTGTTGGTTGCAGCAGTGTGTAAACAGAGGTGATTTGGTTTGTTTCTTGTAATCAACAACTGAAAAGGTAGTTCTGTGTAATTTCTGAACCAAGAATGCTGAGGCTACTATCAAATTTTAAAGGCATTTCCACGAGCTCTGAATGTCACTCATTCTGACTTTCACCTTCTGCCTTATCAAATGTCTCCAAAAGCTCACCTTTACCTTGTAATGCAAGTTTGTCCCTCTCCTTTCTGCTGCTTTCTTGTGTTGTAGACCTCTGCAACAGAGGAGCCTGTCACCACTAAGAAAAGTTTCTGCTTCACTCTGAATTTTTCTCCTGAAATCTCAGAGATTATCATTGAAACAAAGTACATGGAACTGCTAGGGCTTCCAGTCCCAGAAATGGCAAGATATATGGCATTACAGGAAGACAAATACCTTAGGTAAGGCTGTAACAGAATATCTGCTCACATACAAGCTTATGGCTGCATTTCAAGTGATTTCACTCCAAGCTGGAACAGGCCCTGAGTCATCACATTTTGGAAATATGAGAGCCCTTAGTGATTCTTTTTTTTTAAGGGTACAATTTCTAATTGTAAGCTTTTATCTGGCACTCTTCGCATCCTTTATGCTGTAGGACTGTTATACAAATTAACAACTTGTCCAAATCTGAGAGGAAAATAATTTGCAATGAAATTGTTACTGCCATTTAGATTTCAGCTCATTTAAACTCACTATTGCATTCTTCCTGTACAGCCTTGGATAAGTCAATTGTGTCCAAATTATCACAGGCATTTAGCACACAGATGTGGCAGTAAGTTCCTAAATGGATTTTAAAGTTCACTAATGTGCTTCAAGCTGGGGCTGTCTCTATAACTTTCTGAGTTGGGGCAGGAGAGGTTTGTCCAACTACTGTTGGAACCATATGAAACTTTTGTTTTCAGTGGGAAATAAATTACATTTATAATCAATCCATATTCACTGGTTAGTTCTGCAAATTTGGCTTCATATGGAAGTCTGAGCAGAACGATGGAAGTTCTCTGCTCTTTAATGGAGCTTGGAGCTGTTTTTCAAGAAAATCAATATTTTTGTGTTTTGTTGTTTTGTTTCTTACATTCCTAAGGTACACAAATAAAATGAAAGCCATGCTGGATCGCTATCACAAATTAATGGAGATGATGAGTGAAGCAGAAATCAAACTTCTTGATCACTATGTCCGAGAACTCTGGAAAATATTGAAATCAGGACAAAAAAGATTCACGTGGAAGTCTGTAGGTAATGGTGATACTATTTTAAAACGGCCTTAGATGTTTATTTTCAGTTAAAATAATCTCCTCAGTTCTGCAGTCTATTTTTTATGATGGCAGAACATATGATCCATCCTCTTGCCACAGGGGCAGAATGGCAGGTTAGACAAACTCTGATCCAGGAGATATTTCCTGTGTTTCTATTATATTTAAAACACTGGAGATGGTTAGAAACCCTTAGCTAAAAGCTGTAAGGGAGCAAGATGAAGGATTAGCTGAGAAGACATGTAATCTATGATTTTGCAGAACCTTGGGTTGTTCTTAGAGATAAAACATGTCTGGTTGTGGCAATTTTGATGCATTTGTGAAATACTTGTTAAAAGAGAAAAAACCCAAATGGTTATGATTTCTTTCAAGGTATTGGTGAATTTATTCTCCAATGTACACAAATCATTGGGAAGTTAGAGTTACTTGTCCATCATATTCATAATATTTCTGAAGACATAAACAGCAAACTTCAGTCCATAGAATCAACAAATCTCTTTAAGTTTCCACATTCAAAAAATGGTGACGAACATCCTGGTAAGTCTTTATATTTTCATTTCCAAGCTCTGTGGTGTTTTATTTTTCTCTATCTGCTACTTTATGGTTTTAGTTGCTAAGATCAACCCTTTTAATTGTTACTAAAACTGATTATAATAGTAATTCAGGGTGTAACAGAGGATGGAACTGGTTTCCTCAGATGGAAATGGCAATGAGCTGGTTGTCTGCCAGATCTCTCTGTCACTTGAGTGGGTGATGGATCAAATTTCTTTCAACACTTCATAGTTGTACAAAGGTTGCTATTAAATAATTGAATCCAATTAAAATCCGTATTTCAGAGGGCTGAAATATTATTAAATTAAGCATTAATAAGTGAAGATATTTTTTATCATTATATAAGATCAATTTTGTGTTCACAAATAAAACCCAGGTAATTATTCCAGTGTATAAAACTACTAGATCTTTTGCAGTTAATAATGCTATTTATTGTATCTGTTGCAGGAGCAAAAGAATTTTTTGACTATGTTAAGTGTGAACAAGAAAAAGAGGTGGAACAACTGGTTAGAAAGTACTCTGCAATTCCACAATTGCTAATAGAAGTGGAAAGACGAGTTGCCAATACAAACAGTGGCAAATCTCCAAAATTAGCTTCCTATTATGCATATTGGGAAAATAGGATTTACCAGGTGTTGACACAGTTAATTGTGAAGTAAGTCAATTGTTTGCTTTAATGGGTTTCCAGTCATCTTCAGGTTCTCCTGGATCTGTTGATGGGTGTGTGTACTGACATTCTGTTTGAACCAATCAGTGACTTACAGTTTGTGGAAGATTTGTACTTCCACTGATTTTTTTCCTGTGAAGAATGGAGGATTGATAAGAAGGTACAGATGAAACTGAGATTCTAAGAAAAAGGATATTGGCATGTTGCTGGCAGAAGAGAGAAATAAGACACGTTTTCTGCAATGTGTGTAGTTGCACTTCCCTGGTTCATCTCTAAATCAAGGTTTTGTTCTCTTAAAGAACAATGATTTTGAGAACTTGGTGTCTGGGTGCCAAGTGCCTCCCTGTACTCATGAGACATGAGTCCAAGAACAAAGGGTTTACTTGTTCTGCAGTGGCTGAGGCCAATGCTGGAGCAAGATATTATGAGGGCTTCTCTTATAAGCAATGTATTATTGCAGTACAGCATTGCAGCTCTATTGTAATATCTGTCTAAGCTTCCCAACCATCTCTTCTTCCCATGATCCATGTTCTGTAATCTGATCCATGCTCAGATGGCTTCACTGTGATTTCTTATCTGGGCACTTGCAGTGAAGCTGACCACAGTCTCAGGATCCTTTTACACCAGAATATCTCCATTCATTCCTTCCAACAGCTTCTTTTAGCAAGTCAAGCTTTTACATTAAATCAGTTCAGTGGGACAGTTTTTCTTCCAGACACATCAGTGTTTCCAGCAGGAGTCAGTGATAACTCAGGTTACAGATCTAAGCATACACTTGAGAATTGCAGCCTCTCTTGGCCATTTTCCCGGGGGCAGCACCTGATTATTTCTCTTTGACACTATTTTTTTCCTTTCTCAGGAATTTACAGGCTTTTAATGCAACTGTTCTTGCAAATGTGCCACTGGTACAAATAGAAGCAGTTTTATCTGTTCCTGAGATAACCCTGCAACCTAATGCCAGTGAGTTTGAAAAAATGACTGTGCAATTTATCCAAGACTGTGTTGAAGTCACTAAGGTGATTTTTGATAAATATTTCTTTTTGTTTCCAGAGTTTGCTTGTGATTATAATGAACTAATCTTATTTTATGCTTGGGTAAACATAAATGTCAAAGGGGAGATTAATTTTGCTTTATCTTGAAATCAAAATATCCAGTACATTGTTCTAATTTTACAGACTGTCCTAATTTTACAAACTGATAGTCAAGGGAAAAAAATCCATATGATTTTTACTCAGGTAAAATTGTTGATTACTTTTTAGCAGTTTTGCCCGTGTAAGGACATGATTTGGTTCTATTAATCAGCATACATCAGAGGGAAATCCTTTTCAGATTGCATTGCAGATGCTGCTTTCTGATGTATGAATAAGCTGGTGGAATAAGGAATCAGTGGCCTCCTCTACATTACATTACATCACATTAGAAGCAACAGAAAAAACAATTCAGAAAATGTTGGAGAAAGGCATCTAGAACAGCAAATACCTAGATGAAGTATCTAACTTACTGACAATGATGTAGCAACATTTTCCTGCATAAATACTTTCACATTGAACTGCTTTCCTGAAAAGAAGCCAAATAATGTGACAATGCTCCTGCCCTCTGCTGATGGACAAATGATTCCAGATGTCACCTGAAATAAACAAATTTAGTTTGTGTCCTTTTTTGCTGTGCTCCACTGCTGCATTCAGACTGTTTGAGTCAATACCTTTTCCTCTCTGTCATGTTATATTGTTGCTCAGCAGAGATTTTAGAAGCAGATTGAGTAATGCACGGAGAAGTTTTGTTAGGATGAAATCAACTCTTCTCAAGTTGATGGGAAAGTGTGATCTCTTTTTTGCTGTCAGAAAAAAATTGATTTGAGAAATCATTTATACCACTTCCTACATTGTGTGCTAAATAATGATGAATTCCTTCTCTGAAAGGGGAAAAAAACGTTGGAACAGGCTGTGCAGGGAAATGGTGGAGTCACCATTTCTGGAGGATGTGTAGATGTGGCACATGGGGACACGTACGATTTAGTGGGCGACTTGAGCAGTCCTGGACTGCTTGGACTCAATGATCTTAGAGGGCTTTTCAACCTAAATGATTCTATGAATGATTTAACTAAAATGACTCAACAAGGTAACTGTTTTCTGACCCTGTCTTTAAAACTCCAGCATTTCGTACGATGGATGCACGGTACATGTATTGAATGCCGCCCTCAGCACGTCAAGATGGATGAAGCTGTCACTTTCAGCTTTTACAGTGATGTCTCCCAGAGCCCTCTGATAACTGAACAGGCTGTTCTCATCACTCAGAATGTCCACAAACTCCTGGCTTCTCTCACTGAGTATCTGAACCAATGGAAGAGGTATGACCTGCTGTGGAAATCAGACAAAGATGCAGTCCTGGACCGTTTAGCTGCAGAAAAACCTGCCTGCGTTATCTTTGATGAGCAGTTGCAGTTCTACATGAAGGTAGCTCAGGAAATGACTCAACGGCCCTTGATTAAAGATGAACAATTTATCAGGCTTCAGCTGGCTCCTTTAGCCTCTGCAGTGCAGGAGAATGCTAAAAGCTGGATGATGTCACTTGGGAAGTTGCTTAATGAGTTAGTAAGAGAGGAGCTCTTCAGCCTTCAAGATGAGATTCAGGTAGGTGTTTTCAGTTTGGTATTTTGTTATCTTTATCACAGACTAAAAATGAATCTGGCATGTTATTTTGTGTTTTGTGTTTGACTCGTTATTGTAATTCTGACAATTGCTTTGTTAGTTTTGATTCTGGAAATGATCTTTACTTTTTCCAGAGATTATCAGAGAATGTGACTAGACCTCCTGAAACCCTGGACGATCTCAGAGTTGTCCTGAGCGCATTTGGGGTGGTCAGAAGCATATCCACGGAGGTGGAACTGAGATACTTGGACATCGGGGAAAGATACAGAACTCTTGCAATGTACAATATTCCAGTAAGTGCACGTCTGATCAAACCTTTCAGATCTCAGCTAAGGGCACAAATGCCTCATGTGTGAATGATGAAATGTTTTCCTTTTAAGACATGTTACAGAATTACAGTGTTGTTGAGGTTTGAAGGGATTCCCTTCTCAAATCAGTATGTCCACTTTAAAATGGACATATGGCATGTGTTTAAATCTGATTAAGGTTTCTTCAGTACTGGTTTTGTGTTTTGCATATTTATGATGTGAGCACATATTCCTCCCTTTCTTGTGAAAGTGTGTGTCTACTTCTGTCTTGTGAGAGATGCTACTTGTTTTGTTTTAGGTACCTGAAGAAGAGCAGGAGATGTCTGACAATCTTAGGGAAGCGTGGGAGACTCTCTTGATGGAAGCAGCAGAAGTCAGTCGCAGCCTAGATTGTAAAGGAGGTGTAAAAGAAGCATTCACAAAGGTAGTATTTGTAATTAGTATTGAAAACAATTAGAAATGAAAACTGTTTAATGGAATTATTTAAGTGCTGTTCTTTTTAGGTGACACAGCAACAAGTTGAGGACTACAGCAAAGAGACAGAAGATTTTTTCCAGAAACTCCTGACTGAGGGACCTGGTGTTGTTGGGGATGATCTTGATAAAGGTAAATGGATTAATGTGTGTGAAGTGATGTTTTGAAAATATTAGTCTTCAGACAATTAAAATTTTATATAAAACAAGAAAATTATGCTTTCCTTATTAACATACAAACTCATCAGCCAGGAATGTGAACATTTTTAGTTCAACTGGAATATCTACAGACTATATGTGAATTCTGTCTTATTTATTTCCCATGAACCATGTGATGATTTATCTGGAAAAATTCCTCTCCTTTCCCAGGACTAGAACTCATGGCTATGTTTGAAAAAGAATTAGAGAGACTGGAACAAAGGCAGCGGGAACTGGCCAGTGCTCAGAAACTTTTGGGCTTGCCAGCAACAGCGTACCCAAACTTAATAAAAGCAAAGGAAGATGCAAAAGCTATGAAGCAGATCTATGATATTTATGCACAACTAAAAGTGAGTGTCACACTGAGTCTGCAGGGACACACGTGTTCATGCACAGACACACAGCAAAGATGGGGGACAGAAGAAGAGGCTGCATTGCCCTCTGGTTACTGTCAGTTCTGAAGCCTTTGCATGCAATGAGCTGTGTCCTCTGAAATGATTTTAATAATATTAGTGCAGCACTGTCAGTGTCTCCATGGTGGATCAAACACATCCACTCATCAGATGGGAACAGACTTCTCCCAGGCTCTAATAATTGTTGGTTCCTGATCAGTTCAGTGAAACTACTTTTGGATATAGGATGTGTACAGGTGACAGTGGGTATCTCAGGTTTTAACTATTTTTAAAAAGTTTTGTTTTTCTAGAATTTAAATGCCCTGTAAAGTATGTTCCTGTTCTCCATATTCCTTTTTTACTATTTCTTATACAACTGATTGTGCTTGGCTATGAATCTGTCTTGGATATGGACTTGTCTCTCCCTATGTTTGTAAAATGTTAATACAATTACATTTTGGGGGTTAAAACTAAAAGGAATATGATTTTTTTTCCCTTCTTAATGTCCTTATTTCCAGGCAGCTAAAGAGGAATGGTCTCAGACACTCTGGATAAACCTCAATGTCAGGGTTCTTCAGGATGGAGCTGAAGGGTTTCAGAAAGTCCTTCGGAAGCTGCCCAGAAAAGTGCGTGGTATGCCAATAGGTGTCCAGCTGGATAAAAAACTGAAGGCATTTCTAAACTCCATTCCTTTGTTGCTTGATTTGAAAAACAAAGCTTTGAGAGAAAGGTTTGTTTTAGTTTATTTACATCACTATATATATAAGTATTTGATGTTAGAACTTTCAATTTCCATTACTGGGGTCATGCCATGTCCTGGAGCTTGGAACTTTATTTTTGCTTAATGATCTTGTGTAATAGCATGAAAGGTGCTGCCTTGACTAGGATACTTTATGTATTCAAACTAAATGCTAAACATGAGTTCATTATTATATATTACAGTTGTTTTTGTTTTTTACTGTATCGTGTTAATCTGATGTGTCAATTTAAAACAGGCATTGGGAAGACCTTATGGAGAAAACAGGAACAAGGTTTGAAATGAAAACAGAAACATTCACTTTGGAAAATATGTTTGCCATGGAACTTCACAAACACAAGGAGGTTATTAGTGATATAGTTGGAACTGCTGTTAAAGAACTTACCATTGAGAAGGTAATGTATTGAATTATAGAATTGTAGTAAAACTAAAAAGACAAGGATGATAACAATCAGTTTTATTTAAGATTTTTAGATTGGCATGACTGCAAGTTTGGCCATTTTCAGGGAGGTGCCATGAGCTACATGAGCCAAGATCTATAGCTCTGTTAATGAGCTCCTACTGGCACAGGATCCTTGCAGAATTGGGTTTGGCAGCAGCATATTGGATTTCTATGATTACAGTAAGAAAGTTTGTCCTATGAAAATGGATCTGAAGAAGGATCCATTCTCTTGCTATCATGCTTTGAAATACATCCCTCTTTATAAACCAGAGTTAAAAAATCTGTGCAAAAAATTTGCTGGATTAGCTGTTTCATTTTTTTGCTAAGATTATAGTTATCCAGTTTTTGAAGACTGAAATATGCATCTTTTTATGTTCACATGCAGGGACTGAAGGAAATAATAGAAACGTGGGAAAATATGAAATTCCCTGTAGAAGTATACACCAAAGGCACTGAGACACGAGGCTTTATTCTGGGATCTGTAGAGGAAATTTTAGAGATTCTTGATGACAACAATGTCAATCTTCAGAGTTTTTTGGGCAGTCGATTTGTGGGTCCTTTTCTTTCATCTGCTC
Organism: Acrocephalus scirpaceus scirpaceus; assembly: GCA_910950805.1. Lineage (NCBI taxonomy): Eukaryota > Metazoa > Chordata > Aves > Passeriformes > Sylviidae > Acrocephalus > Acrocephalus scirpaceus. Next base: position 11,774,323 of record OU383788.1, read on the forward strand.
AAAAATGGGAAAAAACTCTGTCATTGATTAGTGAAGTAAGCGAGGTAAGAGGAAAGTGCTGGACTAAATAATTAATGTTTATTATTTATAACCCAAATTTTCCATTGTACTTATCTTTCCTCTGATGGTAACATTTGATTCTTAGATATGGGTATCAGTTCAGAGAAAATGGATGTACCTGGAGAGCATTTTTGTTAGTGGAGATATCAGATCACAGCTTCCAGACGAAGTCAAAATATTTGAGCGTGTAGACAAGATGTTTAAACAGGCAAGTAACTGACTTGTGATCAGCATAATTATTTAGTGCATTTTGCTTCCAGTTTCATAGTTACTTATAGTCTTCTGTGATTTGTGTAATACTGAAAATGATGTGCTATAATTCGTTGAATATGAGTTGGGGAATCCAGGAATTCTGTATTTTACTTTACATCTGTCATAACCTGAAGACTTCTCCTGATTTAGCTAAGATGGGCAGAGGTGAGATCCTTGGCTGGCATCATGGGGTAGACAAAATCTCCTTTTCCTTTCATTGCTTACAACTTTTTACTTTTGCCTTGATAAAAAGCAGCTTAGATATGTTCCTATTGTTTGAGGACCTTTGTACATGCTAAAAAGGCTTTTCTGCTTCATGCCACTGTTCCTATACTGAACACATATTCCTGGTATGAATATGTCTTAGTTTTCTGTTTCCTGTGAGCAAAATTGAGAAAGTACAATGATTTTGAAATATGATTGATCACCATTGTGTACAGGAGCAAAGTCAGGTAAGTGCTTAAGCTGGCCTGACTGGGGATAAAGGCTTGTCTGGCTTACACTTGCTTTTACAGTTGTATCTCCAAAACTACTTTCATGTTTTCATAGAGCACTGCAGCACCACAAAACCATTTCAAAACCATTAAAAAAACCTTTGATTCCCTTCCATAAGGACCTGTACTGCTTGTGCTGTTCGCATGCTTTGACATTAATTAAATATAATTTAATATAACCTATTGCTGTTCAACATTGTCTAAACTTCCCTTTCTCCCTGTTTAGATAATGGAAGAAACTGTAAAAGACCCGATAATAAAAAATTGCTGTGAAGCCCCAAATCGTCTGTCAGACTTCCATCATATAAACAATGTCCTGGAGAAATGCCAGAAAAGCTTGAATGATTATTTGGATTCCAAACGAAATGCTTTCCCAAGATTTTTCTTTATATCTGATGATGAGTTGCTCAGTATCCTTGGCAGCAGCAGTGCACTCTGTGTCCAGGAACACATGATAAAGGTACAGTGTCTGCCTTTGCACAGTGCCTTGTGCTTTTAGGTGCTTTAAAATGTTTAACAGACTGTACTCTACATGCTCATAAGGGTGCATGAATATTTTTTGCATATAAAGAGAATCCTGGCAGCATCTTGAAGAAGCTTCTGAATAACCAGATCAAATGTGATGCACAGTCTCTGCTGCCTCTCACACTGGTTGGTAGCAATTATGGTAGAGGAACATCCAAAACACACCAGAATGATTTATCATTAGAGAACTTTTCTCATAGATTGTAGCTCCTCCTAGCTTTTATTTTCTAGGGCAAAAAAAAAAAATCAATGCCATTTGGGCTTGATTATTTGCTTGATATTCTGCAGTTCTGCTGCTAGGCTATATATCAGCATTTATATTTGATTACTTAGGAGTCAGATCCATTTCTCTGGAGGAGAGCCAGGGCTGCATACACTTACATCTTGCAGGCTTTGTTTCTAAAATGCCAGTGAATTTCTTTGTTTGGTGCATTTCAGATGTTTGATAATGTAGCCTCGCTGAGGTTCAAGGACGGTGACAATGATGAGAAGATTGCCACAGCCATGATCTCAGCTGAGGGGGAGGTGATGGAGTTCCGGAAGGACGTCCCTGCCGTGGGCAGAGTGGAGAATTGGATGACAGTAGTGCTGGAGGAAATGAGACGGAGCAACAAGCGCCTCACCAAGGAAGCCATTTTTCGATATTGTGAAGACAGAAGCAGGTGAAACAATCAGTGTCAAGGATAACACAAACAACCTGATATGTTAGTGATATGGAAAAGTGAAGGCATATTTTTACAATCCTACACAATTTACTCTGTATTTCTCTATATGAAGGGATATGAATGCATTCCCATATACTGTTTTAACCAGCCATGAAGAATGCATAATCTCTCATATGTGTTTTCCTAAATCTTGAATTTTATTTTTGGTGTTTTGTGTTCAGTAAGTTTTTCTCACAACGAATACCAGTTGGCAATTGTATACCTGGAACAAGCAGCTTTTCCATCAGAATATTTCCTAGGCTTTTGAAATCCCACAGCATACTTCTGCATATATATATATTCCCACATATACTTCTGTATATCTCTGAGGAGTTTGGCTTGTGTTGTAGCTGTTGCAGGAACAGGAGGAACTTCTTTTCTTTTGTTGTGCTTTTTTTTTCTTTTCTGATCAGTTACTTAAAATAAACAGTAACTCACCCTCCCTCACTGTGTGTGTTTTCCATAGAGTTGATTGGATGTTGCTCTTCCAAGGCATGATGGTGCTTGCTGCTAATCAAGTGTGGTGGACTTGGCAGGTAGAGGATGTCTTTCGGAAAGTGAAAATGGGGGAAAAGCAGGCAATGAAATTGTATGCTAAAAAAATGCACAAGCAAATCGATGACCTGGTTACCCGCATTACAATGCCCTTGAGCAAAAACGACAGGAAAAAATACAACACTGTTCTCATCATCGACGTGCACGCCAGAGACATCATCGATGTGTTCGTCAGAGACAGGTAAACACCACCTCCAACTCCTTGAGCAAACACCAAATCTGGAAGCAGCACCGCCATCCTTTTGGCTCATATGAGCTCTGTCGTGCAGCATTCTGCAGGCTCAGGAGTTCGAGTGGGAGAGCCAGCTGCGGTTTTACTGGGAGCGCGAGCCGGACGAGCTGATGGTGCGGCAGTGCACCGGCACCTTCTCCTACGGCTACGAGTACATGGGGCTCAACGGGCGCCTCGTCATCACCCCGCTCACCGACCGCATCTACCTCACTCTCACACAGGTGCACCCTCAAGGGCATCTTCCTAACAAGCCCTTGTTTTACTTCTACAGTCACATCCTTGTTTTATTACCTCTTCCTGCTGTCTCCCAGTGTGAACGCTAAGGTGTTTGAAATCAGTTGTGATATCGTTCTCACCTCATTTCCTCAAAGACAATGTAGAAGGCATTCATAGATAGAGTTTAAAGTTTTTTGTATCCAAGAGTTCATTTGTGGTTTTGTTACCAACCACAAATGAACTCTTGGGTACAAAAAACTTCAAACTCTATCATAAATCTAATCTAATCTTTAAACTCTATCATAAATCTCTATCATAGTCTAACTCTAACATAACTCTAATCCAAGCTTTGCTTTGCTTTTTGGTTTGTCTTCAAAGGCTCTATCAATGTTTTTGGGAGGAGCACCAGCAGGGCCAGCAGGTACAGGGAAGACAGAAACAACCAAGGATCTGGCCAAAGCACTGGGCTTGCTGTGTGTAGTGACAAACTGTGGAGAGGGCATGGACTTCAAAGTAAGAGTTAAAGATCTGTGTTCTCTGATAAAATGCCAATTTCTGCTCTTTATCAGTGCTCAGGATAAGGACATACTCTGAACTTCTACATAAGTATTTCTCTTAAAGATACCATGCTGTTGGATAATTAAATTTAGTAAAAAATGTCTATTTTGAATAAATTCCATAAGGAATTTCAGACCCTTTCAAGCAGGAGAGCAATGACTGTATGGTATATGTTTATGACAAGCAATCTGCACTTGGCAAGTAATTATTGCAAGACTTTATGACTGATAAACATCCAGAGGTTTATCCACCATAAAGAATTTTAGCACGTTCTGAAGTTTTTGATGCTGAATGTTTTATATAGTCACTGATGAGAAGTTTTTCTTGTTGTTCCTTTTAAGGCAATAGGTAAAATTTTCTCAGGCCTTGCTCAGTGTGGTGCATGGGGATGCTTTGATGAATTCAATCGCATCGACGCTTCTGTGCTTTCAGTCATTTCTTCCCAGATACAGACAATCCGAAATGCTTTAATGAATGGGTGGAAAAGATTTCAGGTAAACACTAAAAAAGAAGACTAATTGTGGAGGCTGATCTTGGTTTTCAGGCCAAGATACAGGGTTAGACCCCATCAACAGATCAAAGGGCTGCTGCTTCTGTAATTCGTTTGTGCTGAACATTTTAACCTCCTGAGTATGTGCTTTTGGTTTGAAAGATGTTAAATCTTTGCTGATTGCCTAATCCTTTGCTAGGTTCTTCCTTTGTGAAGTGAGATAAAAGTGATCTTAATAGGATAATAGCAAGTAAATGGGGTAATAGGCTAGTAGTAATGAGGAATTGCAGTAATTTAACTTGATGTGGATTGTGAAGCTTTATTTGCTGAGGCTTTATTTACTGATACTTATTGGAATACAAAAACCTCAGACAGAAAATTTGAGGCTTGTGAAATATCTTAAAGAAGGTACATTCATCCCACTGTTTGTATCAGGATGACTGTCTAAAGCTGAATATTTTAGCATTTTGTCCTAAGTGGGTGCCCCAGTATTACTGGTTTTCTCTTTGAGCAAATACTATTATTTTTTTTAGTTCCTAATTAAATTTTTCTATTGTTTTCTTATGCCTTTAGTTTGAAGGACAGGAGATTTCCCTTGATAGTCGTATTGGCATTTTTATTACAATGAATCCTGGTTATGCTGGCCGGACTGAGCTCCCTGAATCTGTAAAAGCTCTCTTCAGGCCTGTGGTTGTTATTGTACCAGATCTTCAGCAGATCTGTGAAATAATGCTGTTTTCTGAAGGGTTCCTTACAGCAAAGGTAAGAAAATTCTATTCTTACCCATACCCGTGTACCCACCCATGTTTGCATGGCCAGTAACAACATCCACATTCATGATCATTTAAATTAAATCTCAAACAGGTCCTTGCCAAGAAGATGACAGTGCTGTACAAACTGGCAAGGGAACAGCTTTCTAAACAACACCACTATGATTTTGGACTGCGAGCCCTTAAATCAGTGTTGGTAATGGCTGGAGAATTGAAAAGAGGATCAGCAGACCTCAGTGAGGTAGATTCACTGCTTAGTTACCCTGGGCATATTATCTTTTTCATTAGAAAGGGGATGTGCTTCCTCATCTAATGTAGTTTGTCTGGTTTGGAAATAGGAACGTTGGTGTTATTTGTCATATTATTTTGCTTTATTCTTACTGAGTTTCATTGTGATCTCTGCCATTATAACTTCAGTTAAACTAGGGAAATCTATGGAAAATGAGATATTTTTTTGCTTGTTAAGTCCAGGATACAAATAGTCAGATGAATATCTCTGGATGACTAACAAAAACTGGTTTTTGAACAGTGAGTGCTCCAGCTTGGAGAAGCTGTGCTGTGGCCACTGCAGCCATTTGGCATTTGATTAACATGGTAGAAAAATGCAGTGTATTATTCTCAGTTATTGATATGCTTAATCCATATAAAATAACCTCTGTTGTTTCCACTACAAACTGACGACAAAAAAAACCATTCTAAAAGCTGTACTGAAATAATCGAGCAGTAGTTTTTAAAGATTGAAAGTTTTGGAGTACCTAATTTTAGCTGAAAAATTAATTATTTGGTAAAGATTGATTTTGCTATGTTTTGTCTAGGAAGTTGTACTAATGAGAGCTCTACGAGATATGAATCTTCCCAAATTTGTGTTTGAAGATGTACCTCTGTTCCTTGGCCTGATCTCTGACCTGTTTCCTGGCCTGGATTGCCCTCGAGTCCGTTACCCTGACTTTAATGATGCTGTAGAACAAGCGCTGGAAGAACGGGGTTATATTGTCCTACCAGTCCAGGTATAAGAAATGTTAATTGCTTGAGGTTTTGTTGTAAACATGAGGCTGCAGGTGCTTTGTTGCACCCTGGAGTGGCTCCAGGAAAACTTATGTGATATAGACCAGCTGCTAACCTTGTCCAAAGAGTTATGACAGTAGTCTGCTGAATCCATGTTTATTTTTCAGGTGGATAAAGTAGTTCAGATGTATGAGACAATGTTAACTCGTCACACCACAATGGTGGTTGGACCTACTGGAGGTGGCAAGACAGTTGTTATTAAAACCTTATGCCAGGCCCAAAAAAAGTGAGTGTAGAATGTAAACCAGGCTGTAAAATGGCACAGTCTGTATTACTCAGCCCTGTCCAGTCATGACAGGGTCAACAGCTGCCCAGAGTATTTGCTTGGGTTAACATGAGATGATAGTGTGACATTTTACTATTGCTTTTCTTGCTGTATCTTTAGGCTGGGATTATTTACAAAGCTTTACACATTGAACCCTAAAGCTATGAGTGTGATTGAGCTGTATGGGATCCTTGACCCTGTCACACGAGACTGGACAGATGGAGTCCTGTCGAACATTTTTCGGGAAATCAACAGACCCACTGACAAGAAAGAGAGAAGGTAGGCAGCTAGAAATCATTGTGAGGGTTTTGAGATCCTGGAGTTTATATCAATTAAAAAATTGATATGGCACTATTTAAAAAAACAAATGCTAAATAGATAGAAACTGTCTAGGGTCTTTCTGTCTCCTGTTTCTAGTCTCAGTGAAACTATGCAATTATAAAAAATGCATGGTAGGCTTCAAAATACCTGGACTGAGAATGACACCATTGATGACACTTCTGAATTCAGAAATATGGTAGCAAAACCAGAGATCAGTCAGTGCCCCATGCCTCTTGTATACACAGGTACATTCTCTTTGATGGAGATGTGGATGCTCTCTGGGTTGAGAACATGAATTCTGTCATGGATGACAACAAGTTATTGACCCTGGCAAACGGGGAGCGGATTAGGCTTCAGGCACACTGTGCTTTGCTGTTTGAGGTAAGAAATGACTGTACCATATAATTCACAGCAAGGGTTAGATGCAGATGGGGCTTCAAAGCCTGAAAAGCAGTTACTGTGTATCAATATTTTGTGTGATTATTTTATAGGTTGGGGACTTACAGTATGCATCTCCTGCCACAGTATCCCGCTGTGGAATGGTCTTTGTAGATCCTAAAAATCTGAGATATGAGCCCTACTGGCAGAAGTGGGTCAAAGAAAGAGAAAATGAGGTGGGAAATTCTGCACTTGTTCGAAGAGTATCTGTATTTAATACTGAACTGTAGATGGTCTTTGGTAAAAGTGATTCCTTCAAGAACAATCATATCTGGTCAGCCAGGTATTGGTGGGAAACTCTGCTGTCAGAATTTTTCTTTCCAGCTGAATTATTGTCTTTTTTGTGTTTCTTAGAATGAGAAAGTGGAATTGGATCGTCTCTTTCAAAAGTATGTGCCCTACCTTATTGATATGATTGTGGAGGGAATTGTGGATGGCAAACAGGAACGAAAGCTGAAGACCATTGTTCCTCAAACAGATTTAAATATGGTAAGAAACAGAGAATAAAGATTGAACATGTTTAACTAAAAAGAAAACTGAATTATGGAGAAAGTAAAACCTTCCCAAAGAAAGCACAGGAAGAGAGTCTGTGCTGAAATGTCAATTTGCTATTGATGGGCAAGCACAAAGAGACTCCAAACAATTTAGCACCTAACAATGCTCTTCTACTGAGCTTAATACCTATAGCATTAGATCCACCTGTAAGAACAAAAGACCAGTAATCAGCTGAAAAATTCTTAAGAGTTTTCATGCATCTAAATGACAATTTTGTTTACAGATTTGTCCTTTTTCCAACAGATCGTGCAGTTGACTGTGATGCTGAAAGTCCTGCTGGTAGAGCCTGAAAATCCTGATGTTCTGGAGTGTTTTTTCTTGGAAGCTTTGTATTGCTCCTTAGGTGCTTCTCTTCTGGATGCTGGGAGAATTAAATTTGATGAATACGTTAAACGTATTTCCTGCATGACTATTGTTCAGGGTGAGGACGTCCTGGCTAAGCCAGGGGAGCTACCAGGTAAGATCTTGTCATTATTTAATCTGAATTCCATTCATTGTAAGAGAAAAGTGGTAGTTTTCTTGAAGGTGCTAGAGTAAAGCAATTTTGGTTGATGACTTAGTGGATTAAATGACTTGTAAATAGAACAAAGTGCTGCCCAGCTTGGTCTATAATCTATAATCTTACTTTTCATTTTCATCTCAGATTGTTTTCTTAGGAAATATTTCAGTGTCCTAAAAAACTTGCAGTTGCTTAATGGTTTGCAGGTCAGCTGCCAACTTTGTATGACTTCCATTTTGATGTATCTCAAAAGAAGTGGGTACCTTGGACACAACTTGTTCCTGAATATGTTCATGATCCTGAAGTGAAATTTCTTGACATTCTAGGTGAGTGTAAGATAAAATACACTGATGATATGTGCCACCACTGAGTGCATGGCACTTAACATGAGACATCCTTTTTCTGTATTAAAGGTCATCTACTCAGGTTCAGCTTCTTTTGATGGCACAAATCAGTTTCTTTAGAGTTCTTTTCATGGTAGTTTAGCAGTCAAAGTTGATGTTTATGGCATTGTGTAATCAAAAAGGGAGGAAAGGATGAAAGCAAGATTCAGTTAATAAGGCTTTTTTTGGAGCTAATAATGCCTTTTAAAAGCTCGAATAGCAGAAGATTCATGGTTTGCTCTACCAGAAATTCTAGGAAAACATCAGCTCATGGTTCAGGTATTCAGTGGATAAAAATTACATTCTTAGGGGTGTTATTGGTTGTTACTTCAAGCAGTGCCTAATGGTGCTTTTCATAGTTAAAGACAAATTTAGGCACATTAATTTACAGTGATACCCTAGCAAGCACAGGTTAACTTCACTGACATGAGAAATAAATTTATGATCTCTGAAGTTGCTCCAAATACAGACGATTCACATAGAAAAAAAATTCATCTCTATAGAGTTCTGGGAAAATGCTTATGATCCAAGTAAATCCTGATTATATCCTTGAAATAGGAATTAAATGGAGCTTAACCAAACCATGACCCTCCTATATGAAAGATAACTTCTTTTTTATACATATATGGAAGAAAAGATCCCAATGACAAAGACTGAAAAGAGATGGTTAAGAATTAAAATTTTCTTTCAGCATTGTTAGTGAATTGATAATTCAGATTATGTCTTTGTGCAGCTGCATGTTAATACCTTGAGAGTGTGTTCCAGCACTATTCTATAAATATAAATCCCCCAGCTGTAGTGCATTTTCATTTAGCCAGTGATTGTGTTCCTGCTCTTTTTCAGTGCCCACAGTGGATACCACACGCACTGCTTGGTTACTGGAGCAGATGGTAAAAGTGAAACGCCCAGTTGTTCTTGTAGGTGAATCGGGTACATCTAAGACAGCAACCACACAGAACTTCCTGAACAATCTGGACAGAGACGTTAATGTATGTGTGAGGCATTTTGCCCTCTTTGTATTAAATTTCATTTTCATTCTTTGCCCTTGTGTTAAATTTGCATTGTGAAGCCTGAGTCTGTGGGTTGCAATATTGACTTGGGTAATGTGACTGCAAACTTCAGACTCAAAGTGTGTGACTGATTTGAAAATTCTTCAAGATCAAAGATGTTTTGTCCTCTTTTACCTTGTACAGACTCAATTATATAAAGTAACAATGTATTATCAAAGTGCTAAGGATGGGGTTACTTTTCTTTGTTGTCTGTAATTCAAGTGAATAATGGACCTGAGCAGCATTTCCTGTATGTCTGACAGCTAATATAAAAAACATTTTTGAATGCTCTAGTTAAAAAACCCCCAACAAAACAGATTAGAATCCATTGTTATCATCTCCTCCTGTTTGCAGCTGGTGCTGGTTATTAACTTCTCTTCCCGTACAACATCCATGGACATTCAGAGAAACCTGGAGACAAACGTAGAAAAACGAACTAAAGACACTTTTGGCCCTCCCATGGGAAAACGTCTCCTTGTGTTCATGGATGATATGAATATGCCAAGGGTAAGCTGGAAATAGTTTTGCAAGGTAGTATAGAGACATTTGGGGTGGCACAGATATAGTCCCTGCATGCCCAAATCCTGTGTGCATTTAGTTTATCTCAGAGAAGAGGCACTTTTCCCATAGGAGACATTGGCATGAGTGTTCAAAATCAGTTCCAGAGCTTTGCAAAGCATCCCTCAGTCCCTGTGATGATCTCCTGAGTATGGAACCCAATATTCCCACATTTAAAGCAGTAATTGGTGATCTGATGTACTTTGATATCCTGGCTGTTGTGTATCCTGCAGGTTGATGAGTATGGCACACAGCAACCCATTGCCCTGCTGAAGCTGCTGCTAGAGAAAGGTTTCATGTATGATCGTGGTAAAGAGATGAACCTCAAATTTCTTCGAGACCTGGGTTTTGTTGCTGCCATGGGCAAAGCTGGAGGAGGTCGGAATGAAGTTGACCCTCGATTCATCTCACTCTTCAGTGTTTTTAACATCCCTTTTCCTTCTGAGCAATCACTGCATTTGATCTACTTCTCCATCCTGAAAGGCCACACTTCGGTAATTTCACTCTTTTTAAAGGATTGCTCAACAGGTGTTTTATTTTTAAATAGACATTTATTTCTGTGTTGTTGCAAGATCTGAAATTTTTGTTACCATTTTTTGTTTATACCTAGAATGTCACACAAACCTTTCTTTTCCTCTTCTCTATCTCAATGGGTTTTACATTGTTTAGATAAGTTCTTGTGTAATATGTAAACATTCAAGCCAGCAGATAATTTATAAACTTGAGGCTTTTCATGGCTTGAAATGTGTGAATGATTTGGTTACAGTTTCTTTAAACAAATACACAAAGATCAGAAAACTCTTTCCTGAATGAGTGTGAAAAATGTAATATAATGCAACAGACTGCATTGCTGGCAAAGTACCTGCAACATTAGACAAGAAAAGAGCAGTTTAATTTTTCTGCTGTAGAAATCTTGTGGGAATTCCAGTCACTGAGTTTGTTATCTTGAGCACTCAGCAGGTTCCAGAGTGAAGATGGAGCCTGTCCTAAACATTTAACTGCAGAATTTTCATACTACAGAGAATTTTTGAACCAAACAGGTTTAAAAGCTGGAAAGCAGATTATGTTTAATAGCATTGAGTTCTGTCTGGGCAGGCTCATGAAAACATCTCTTCTTTCTCATGTTTGCAGACCTTTAATGAGTCCATCTCAGCCATCTCTGACAAGATTACCCTGTGTACTTTGGAACTTTATAAAATGATCATTACTGACCTGCCTCCTACTCCTTCCAAATTCCACTACATTTTTAACCTGCGGGATCTTTCCAGGGTCTATAATGGACTTGTTCTTACAGAACCAGAAAGGTAAGAAAGAAAAATTGTCATTAGTGGTCTCACATCTAATTTTTTTTTTTTTGGTGAATCTGAATGAAATTGAGATAATTTGGTACAGGAAATCAGTCACATTTGGTCACTTTTCATTAAACCACAATGAGAAATAGAACATCCTAAATTGTGATCTTACTCTCAACGCCAAACACTGATGCATTAGTCTCTCTTAAATAAGATACCAGAGGTGAAAATGCAAGCAAATTAGCTATTATGAAAAGAACCAAAACATAAAGAGTAAAAAGGTCAATCCAGAATTTGGTCCTTGTTATTAACCATATGGCCTAAGGAATCATGTCAGCTCGTTTGGTGCAGTCTGACATTTTGATGTTATTTCAGGTTTCGCACAGTGGCCCAGATGGTGAGAGTTTGGAGGAATGAGTGCCTGAGGGTTTTCCATGACAGGCTGATTAATGAAGCAGACAAAAAATTGGTGAGTAATTTCTTTCAGTTTTTTAGTAGTCACTGACTATTATTATGGTAATTAATTTGCAACAGGAACACTACCAAGTGTTGGACTCGGGTCTTGCTGTCCAACTGCAGATTTGTCTAAGCAATATGTTGCTAATTAATTTCAAACATGGCCCATGGAAGACTTTTTCCTAAAACAATGTGATGATGACAGACTAAGAAAGCAGATCTGCTGAAGGAATGGAAAGTATCACTTGGTTTGCTTGTCCAGGAAAATTGATTGGCAGAAGTACAGGTGACAAAATGTGAAAGAAGTACAGGAGAAAACCCAGGAAATCACCTCAAGTCAGTATTTTCCTTCAGAAAGGATTGTACCAGAATGTGACTGTACAGTCAAGTAGTAAAAAAGATAAAAGCCAAATTCTTACACAATGGATTCAGTTCTGGCTGTTACACAAATTGGAAAATGCTTCAAATTCTATCTTAGAACACAAAAGAGAACAATGCCAATTTTAAAGCCTGAGATTTAGGAGAGAAATAGAGGTAAAGTCTACTCAGAAGCAACTTGCTTCTGAGCAAAGCAAGTTACCTGCTTTGGAAGTTGCTTCGATGAAAAGACGTAGGCCAAGAAGGCTTCAGATGTTTCTAGTTAAAAGTTTCTCCTCTAACATACAAAGATACATCTCCAGCTCAATTTTCACAAAGCAGAATATTAATGCAGACTTTGAAACTTCGTGAGAGATCTTTCTGGTGAGACATCTATGAATGCTGAAAAGGGAAGTTTATTTATATATTGTTTACACCAATACATGAGAAGGTGTTTTATTTAACAGGCTTCTCCTTTTTTGTTTTGATGTTCTACAGTCAATTGGCTTGAACCATTCTTGAACTGCCTATTAGATCATTTTAGTCACACATAGAACACAGAAGGGGGCTGTAATCTTTGGATCTTCTAGTGACATAAGTATCACCTTGAAATAAACCAGTATTTGAGCAAAAATCTGCATTATCACCTTTCTAAGTGTGACTGGATGCACAATCAAATGCTTTGTTGTGTTGCCTGACTCATTTCATATCCTTGAAGGTACAAGGCCATATAAAAAGCTTGGTTGAAGAGCATTTCCCAGATGACTTGGAGCACGTCATGAGGGATCCAGTTCTTTTTGGAGATTTCAGAACAGCACTGAATGAGGCAGAAGCTCGTGTTTATGAAGATGTCCAAGACTATGATGTAGCAAAAGCTCTCTTTAAGGTAGAGTACATCAGCTGGGAACTGTGCCTGAGGAATGGGCAGGAGCCTGCCTCAAACTGCAGGAAATCCATTCTCTTCTATGTGCACATAGAACTTTATGTGCTTCGATGCCCATTTTGGGGTTTGCAGTGATGAAAACTGAGGATCAGCTACAGAGTCAGCAGTGTTTTCCAATAGTTCATTTTCCCTGAGGAATGGGAAAGGAATAATGCTGCTGAATGGGCTATGTTCTTAATGTTATTAAGTTATTAAATGTTTCATTGGTTTCCTAGTAACATTCTGTTCCCCTTTCTCTGAAGGAGATTTTGGATGACTACAACGAGTATCACATTAAAATGAATCTGGTTCTTTTTGATGATGCTCTGGAGCATTTAATCCGTGTCCATCGCATCATCCGGATGGACCGCGGGCACGCCCTGCTCATCGGAGTGGGGGGCTCAGGAAAGCAGTCCCTGACCAGACTGGCTGCTCACACAGCTGGATGTCAGGTTAGTGAGCCTGTGTCTTGGCTCTGAAAAAAGACAGGGAAAGTAAAATGGTGATTGGGATTAAACCGGGGATAGAGGTGAGTCAGTCAGTCAAGACAGGATGAGGCTGGCAGCTCTTCCCTGTGGAGAGGAACCCCGGGTGAGGTGATTGCCAGGAGGTCCAGGATGATGACTGTGTGTGATCTGGGCAGGAGGCTGTCAGTGCCTGAATCTGGGTTTTGGCACTGGGGAAGGAAAACAAGGATGGGTTTGGTGATGAACAACTAATTGTCCCTAACTGCTGTTGTTGATACTTACATATGTTAGAGCACTCCAGTGCTGCTTGAGAAGCTTTGTTGTGATTGATACTGCATTATTTCAGAGAGGAAATGTTCCTCTCAGAGGCACTTTACTTAAAAGGGCTTGGAAGGAAAGAACAAAAAAGGAGGATGAACACAAAGCAATTTTGAAAATGGAAGCCTGCAGGGTTGTACAAATACACAATTTTATTGATACTTAAACATTTACTGATGACTGGAGCCCAACCAACTCCTTTGATTCAGTCTAACTGAAATTCAGAGTTACCATCATGTCTTGGGTCCATCTGTGTCTTCTCAGTTTATGTTTTCATCCTTAGGTATTCGAGATCATCTTGAGTCGAGGATATGGAGAAAATAATTTCCGAGATGATTTGAAAAGTTTGTATGAGAAGCTGGGTATTGAGGACAGGTCAATAGTCTTCTTGTTTACTGATGGCCACGTGGCAGAGGAGAGTTTCCTGGAACTCATCAACAACATGTTGACTTCAGGTGCCACTGGCAGCCTCTCTGCTTGTGACTCATAATCTCAACTGTACCCTTGATACAGCTATTACTGTTTCACCCTGTGTCCTCTGCTGCTTTAGTTAGTTACACATTTCAGTACTACTTGAAATGATCTTGGCCTTGATAATGGCTTTCTGGAATCTTCTTACAGTCATTTATATGTCTGGAGGGGTTATAGGGTTCATTCATGCTGGTGATGATGCTGCAGGAGTCTCAGATTCCTTCCAAGATTGAGGGAAACTTCATCTGTGTTTGGCCACAAAACTCATTTGTCCAATTGGCTTTTGAACAGCATTCACCTGAACTGCAGGCACTGTTCATATGTATATTTATGTATATATGTCCTGAAATGTAGTTTGGTATCTTCTAGTGAATGAAGCAGCTGGAAATGAGCAGCAGCTGGCACTGTGTGACCACCCTCTCAATAGAAGTTCCTCCATGGTCTGATATGAGAACAGATGAGCTAATTTTATCCCTTTCCTTATTCTAATTTTCCCTGTCCCTGGTCTGTCATTAAGTTACTTATGCAGTATTTGCCACAATATTGAGAGAACAGAAATGTGAACTGATGGTTCATAGACACTAATGAAGATTTTCTTTGCAGAGTTAAAAGTACTTTACGTTCCTGTGACATTTTGTATACATTGCTGAAGCCCAAACAAAAATGCATTAATTATTCCTCTAAATCCCAAGTATGACCTATTTTCCATGAGAGCTATGGGGAGGAGGAGAAGCACAGAGAGATGAATTGGTTCATTCAAAACTACTCAGAATCATTTTTGCAGAGCTAGATTTAAAATTGGTTTCTCATCTGCCCTATCCCCAGCCATATGGTTTCCTCTTACTGGTTGTTCTCACTAGCATTCTTCTGTCCTTATGTTACAGGAATGGTGCCAGCCCTTTTTGCAGATGATGAAAAAGACTCCATACTAACTCAGATTGGAGAAGAAGCTACTAGAGCTGGTGTGGGCACAGCTAAGGAGAGTATCTGGCAGTATTTCATAAGCAAATGTGCAAGCAACCTTCACATTGTCCTGGGAATGTCCCCAGTTGGGGAGGATCTGAGAACGTGGTGCAGAAATTTCCCAGGTATTAATTGTGCACACTGCTTAGTCCCTGCCCTGTGAAATACAGATTTACAGACAAGAGAAAAATCTCCAGTGGACACTGAGAGATGTCTGGCAGCTCAAACTTAGCAGAGCAGGTTTCATGATTAAGGATTTGCATTGCATGATTTTTTTTCCAGTTAATTACCACATATCAGTGAACAATATTGATTAGCATTTATCAGATCAGTTCATTTTCCAGCTGAACAGCTAGAAATCAATTGGTCATCCTCACTGAACTGGAAACACACAGCCTGTGCAGCCTCTTTTCTGTAGTTTACAGCAGAAAGTGTGATGTTAAATCATTATGAAACCAGGATGTGGTGGGAAGAGAAACATTTTTGTCTCCAAAGCAAAAAAAAGGATGTGGTGGGAGGGATACTCATGGAGGGAAAAAACACCTGAGCCTGGCAGGTGCTGCAGGAGGCTGAAAGGAGTCCTGGGAAATAGGAGAGACTTTTGAAAGATGGATACAGGTGGGAATGCTAAACCAGGCCCTAAAATACCTTATTGCAGTTCTTAACTGTGTCCTTAGAGCCTAAGGAATGGTACAGTGGGGTTAGCAGGACACAGGAGCAAAGCTCATTATTTACTGTCAAAATGGAAGTATGGACTTTGTGGTAAATTCTGTTACTAAGAAGGAGTCAAGACCAATTTTCAAATTCTTGATGTAAATAAAATTAAGTAGAGGATTGCCTGTCTAATTAGGGGTTAGTTTTACAAAGGAATTTTTCAGATAACACTGTCTTTTTATTTTTAAGGTCTTGTCAACAACACTGGTATAGATTGGTTCTTGCCCTGGCCTGCCCAGGCCTTGTGTGCAGTTGCTCAATCCTTTCTGGGTATGTAACATGTCAGTGTTTCAATCCATTAACCCTTGGCATAGCCTAAGAAATATATCCTTTACTTTGCAGTTATTGTACATTTCACAGTTTCAGTTCCCTTTGTGCTTGTTACCTTGAGTCTAAATGGGTAATGCAAAAACCCAGTCAAAAAATGTCACTGGATGGTAGTTTCTTAATCAAATAGATTTTGAAAATTGCTAAAATTCAAGTTCTCAACTCTGCAGACAATGAGGGCTGCCTACCAGGAGGTTCCCTTCTGGCTTTGCCCTGGTCTTGCTTTTTGCCCCAGAAAATAGACTTGTATTGTGCCTGGATTAGATGTACATAAGAAAGATGGTTATTGGTGTACTGTGAAAAAAAGCCACAAATCTTTGAAATTTTTTATTTCTTCTGCTGAATTTTAGGAAACAACCCACGCATCCCACCAGAGCACTTCCAGTCAGTGATTGACCACATAGTCATGGTGCATGAATCTGTAGGGGATTTCAGCAAGAAATTTCTGGAGAAGCTGAGACGTAGAAATCACGTCACACCAAAAAATTACCTTGATTTTCTCAATACCTATGCAAAATTGCTGGACGAGAAAAATGAGTTCATTTTAGGTAAGGCTCTGTAGATGTTTTCTCCTTTTTAATAAGTGATTTAAATATTTTAAAAACAAAAGAAGTTCTGGTGAGAATCCCACATATTACCCAGAATACACAAAAACTGTGTTAGCAGTACTGTCTCAAATGCTGTGCTGGCACACAGCTGGGGGCTGTGTTTTGACATTGACCCAAAATCCTGGCCATGTGTGAATGTTCAGACTCTGGCAAACAATGGGCTCTCCTCAAATCCTTTTGTCAATGAACATGAGCCAGATTCTCCAAACCAGACACTCCTCTGCTTGGGGAAGAATCGTGCTGAAATCTAATACCAGCATGGCCTTGTTCAGGGTTTAACTTTCTTCCTCAAGCAGCAATTCCTATTCATACTTTAGTGGCACTGAAATATGTGAAGAAGAGAAAACACAAATGTGGCAAATAATTTGTGGCACAGCTCCACTATGTCAGCTCAAGTGACATTAACATAATTTTGGCTGGGAGGCTCAGGAAAGGAAAATCTCTCAGTGCACCTCTAAGGATATTTTCTCCTTGTGAGATTGTCTGTGTGCTTGAACACAATCAATAAATCACTGACATTTCTCTCTTTTTTTTCCTACCTAGCACAATGTAAACGGCTGGATGGGGGCTTAGTTAAACTGAAGGAAGCTGCTGTCCAGCTGGCTGAGCTGAACGTGAAACTTGCTGAGCAAAAGATTGTGCTGACAGAAAAAACAGCTGCTTGTGAGGCTTTGTTACGAGACATTAAAATAAACACAGAAATAGGTGGGTATTTTACAGCTACTGAAGCATCCCAGGGCTCACATCATCTGTGTTAGGCTGGGTTGGGAAACTCTGGAAGAGCTCCAGCTGCATCCCAAGTTATCCCTCGTGTTCTGTGTGCTGTTCTCATGCCATGCCAGAAGAGAGGTGCCCTGCCTTGCCCAGATTGCCACCTTTGCTCCACATTTGGCCCACTTTACACAACGTTTGCCTGCCCTTGTCTTCCCTTTCCATGGTGTAGGGCATAATGTGGGAAAGGCAGTAGCAAGAAAGGCAATTTCTGATTCAGAAATTTAGGATTAGAGGAAAATCAGAGGGAAAGATGGAGGAAAAGAGATTGTGCATGTCCTTGTGTGGAGCACTCACTGTCCCTAACCTGGTGGTGTAACTGTAACCAGAGGCAAGCTGGCAACAAAGGTTGTGACTTGATGGTAATTTCTGATTTTCACAAAGAGTAAATCTCTGTTAGTGTGTTAGTATGTGTTCTGTACACAAACCTGAATGATCCATTTATGGTTCTGCCTTTCCAATTACTAGCTGAGGAGAAGAAAAAAATGGGTGAACAAAAAGCTATAGAGATACAGGAACAGAACAAGGTTATTGCTGTGGAGAAGGCAGAGGCTGAGGCAGCACTGGATCAAATCAAGCCCATGATGGAAGCTGCCAAACGAGAGGTGGAGAAACTTGACAAGGCTGAAGTTACTGAACTCAGGTGACTCATTTGTATGTACAGTAGCATAAACTCTTGCAAATACACTGAGAAACCCTCATGTGCTGGGTCTGAGCCTTAGCCTCATCTTTTTCACCTGCCTGTGAAGGTCAGGACATCAGCTGGGTGCAGAGGTCACAGCAGAATGCCCTGATTCCTAGCCCATGACTTTGCCTTAAGACAGTTCTTCCAGGCCTTTGTTTGCTGTTTACCCCATCATTCTCTGGCCTGTGCCTGATGCACCAGAACCTGCTCTGGTTTTTGCCTGAACAATGGCTGTCCAAACCAGTTCATTCCTCCTCTTTTTTTCCTGTGTAAGTAGGAACACATAACAATTGTTTTTCAGGGATACTTCCACAGCACAAAAATGTATTTCCTGCTGAATTTACTCCTCCCTATATTTTGATAGTACATATTTTTTTTGAGGATTGATATAAAGGCACATCCAGACTTTGGCTTTCCCTGAAATAGTTGTCCCCAAAAATAGCAATGGCTCTCCCTTCTCTACCACACTTGTTCAATTTCCTTTCTCTCATAGATCTCTGAATTTTCCTCCATCTGCTTCACTGCCCTAGGAAAGAATATCAAAGTGTTTTAAGCATTCCACTGTTGAAATCCTTTAGTATTTCATGGATCAAATTGTCTGAATACAATAATTGGTTCTGAGCTTTTGAGCAGTTAATAATTTATTGTCTTACTTGGGTTATCTTTTTCATTGTTGTGGCTTGTCTTATGTACAAGCTCCTGTATTGCAATGCCTGTATTCATGTCTGGCATCATGTGCTTTGTCTCCTTTATTCTCTTCCACTGTCTCTTTCACCTGTTTTCCAGATCCTTTGCAACACCCCCAAAGCAGGTGCAGGTTGTTCTGGACTGTATTCTTATAATGAGAGGTTACAAGGAACAAAACTGGAAGAATGCCAAATCAATGATGGCTGACACAAATTTCCTGAGACTCCTGTTGACGACGGATTTTAGGGAAATTCCATGGAGCAATGTGAAAGCTATGAGAGGTGAATTCCTGTTCTGGGCACTTGCAGTGAATGTAGGATTTTGTTGATGGGAACAGCCAACAGAGTCTCTCTAATATTCTGACAAATGTTTCCTATTGTCTGTCACGGCATTGGTTGATGCTGCTGGTAGGAAAAGCTATTTCTGTGAGGGTTTTTGCACAGTTATTCAACTCATTTCCAATGTTTTTGTGTTTGCCAATTTAGCTCTCCTAAAGAATCTTAATACTACCTGGGAAGAAATGGAAGTTATCAGCAGAGCAGGACTGGGAATGTTAAAGTTTGCTGAAGCAGTGGTGACCTACTGTGATGTAGTTAAAACAGTCAAGCCAAAGGAAGAAAAGGTAAAATGTGTTGGAATAAAACTTAGAGAAGGTCAAAACATGATCAGATGGAAAAGATAATACTTGACCATTTCACAGACTGCCCACTTTTCCTATTGAAGTGCTTAAAAAGTGGTGTTTAGGAGAGTTCATTGCAGTAGCAGTGAAGCAGGTTCTCAGTCATAGATCACTGAATTTTTTGTGCCAGGATGCTGAGCTGTGGGCTGCCACCCATGCCAGTGCTTCAGGGCTGAGGGAGGAACATTTTCAGTTGGAATTTTGTAATTTAATGTGCTTAGAAAAACACAGTTTAGAGCTGTTTACTAAAAACAAACTTTAAAACCCATGGCATTTGGACAGAGCAGAGGTCAGTAGTACACTAAATTAGTTTTCCTTAAGCACAGACCTTTTGATAGCTTTTTCTAGGATGACTGGAAATTCAGCTATATTACCAAAGAAAATCTAATGTCCAACAGATGACACTGGGAAATTTTGTTTAGAAAAGGTTGTTGTATACAACTGACTACAGGGAAAGTATATTCACTAGATAATGTGTCTGACTATTTTTGGAGCCTTAATATTGTTTTTATTAAGTAGACAAACCTTCCCTTTTGTCAGGGCATGAGAGTCCTGCTGACCTCCAATGCTGTAATATTCCTTGTGGGTACAAAACTGGGAGATTTGGATCTGCAGTGTCAGACCATGATGTATGTTTGGGATGGGGAGAGGAGGGTGACAGTGTCAGTTATTTTGGCTTACACTGTTTATTACCAGAACACTTTGAAAACTATCATATAACCAAAAGAAATATGAGAACTTAATAATTGTCTCCAAAATCCTTCTGTCCTCTAAGGCTCTTCTGTTTCCTTCAAAATGTTCTTTAGGTGGCCAGGCTAGTACGGAACTATGAATTAAGTAAGAGGGAACTGGAAAAGATACAGGCAGAGCTGGCTGCCATTCAGGAGGAACTGAAAGCTTTGGGGGAAAAATATGAGCTGGCAATAGCAGAAAACAAAAAGTTACAAGAAGAAGCAGAGATAATGCAGAGAAGATTAGAGGCTGCTGACAAGCTCATTGCTGGCTTGAAATCTGAGAATGAGAGGTAAGTCTAGATTCAAAGAGGATCATTTTTGACACCAGAGGCTCATATGTCAAGGATAAAATCTATCAGGTGATGACATTTTTGAAAATGTTGCTTTCTATGGTGGTTTTTTTCTGAGGAGAGCTATTATCTGTTCTGAGCTAATATCCATTAGCTCTTGGAAAATAACTGAGATTAAATGGAAGAAGGTTTAGGTCAACTCAGTGTCTGTGGACACCATAATAGAGAGAAAACTGATTCTAAATCTGGGGATCTATCTCAATCTGTATGTAAAGCAGCAGGAAATTCTGCACATAAACCTCATCTTCCTGGTACAGAATCTCCCATATCATTCTATCAGGTGGACAGAAGAATTCAAGGAATTAGAAATACGAAAGGTGAAGTTGCTTGGAGATTGTTTGCTTGCTGCTGCCTTTCTGTGCTACGTGGGAGCCTTCAGCTGGGAGTTCCGTCATGAAATGCTCCATCAAGTGTGGCAAGAAGATATTTTCTCAAGAGAAATTCCTGCCAGCCATCCATTTAAGTTAGAGAGCCTCCTGACCAATGAGGTGGAGGTTAGCAGGTATGTCCAGTCAGGAGACCCAGGCACTACTGAGTGTGACATTATAAAGTGGGAGTCTGGAGCTGAATCTGCAGCACAGAGTTGGCATTGTGGGTGGAGGTGCACAGCCATACCAGAGAGAGAATCTTACTTTCAACAGGGGCCATTTGTTGTAAAAAGCTGTTGTACTTGACATTCCAGGGACATTCACTGAACTTAGACACATGTAATGCCATTTCTAGGAAGTTTTTTAGGAGTTCTCTATAAAATATGTTTCCATAACCCAACAGGTGTCTTTTCATTGACTTCAACGGGTTTGGTATTAAACCCAAGCCCAGGTAGCCCATGTATTAACTACCACAGGGTTGCTCACCTAAGGCAACAGCCAGAACTTTGAATAATGCAGTTACGAGTCAGTGAGTCAGTCTGAGCTGTGACACTGTCCCCATAATCACACACACTCTGTGTGTGTCCTTGTGTGTCTGATTGTGTGCTCAGTGAGTTGCATATTTTGCTGACAAATGAAATATCCTGCACTCCCATTGAGTTTTCATCCCAGGCTGGTCTTTGGTCCATTCTGTTCCCAGGTGGGTTTCTCAAGGATTGCCCCCAGATGAGCTCTCTGTCCAGAATGGCATCCTGACAACCTATTCCAGCCGCTTCCCACTCTGCATTGACCCACAGCAGCAGGCATTGCATTGGATTAAGAAGAAAGAAGAAAATAATAATCTGAGGGTAAAGATGGAAGATTGCTTTGCCTCAGTACTGATTGTTTTCAAAGCTGCATAAATATCTGTCACCTTGAATGGGGAGTTAGTTATATATCACAGAATTATTGAATGGTTTGGATTGGGAAGGACCTTCTAGTTCCACACTTGGCCATGGGCAGGGACACCTTCCACTATCCCTGAGTGCTCCAAGCCCTGTCCAACCTGGCCTTAGACACTGCCAGGGATGTGGCAGCCACAGCTTCTCTGGGAACCTGTGCCAGGGCCTCAGAACCCTCACAGGAAAGGATTCCTTCCTAATGTCTAATTTAACCCTGACCTCTTTCAGTTTGAAGCCATTCCCCCTTGTCTTATTGCTAAATGTGCATGTCAGAAGTCCCTCTCCAGCTCTCCTGGAGCCCCTTTAGGTTTTGGCAGGTGCTACAAAATCTCTCTGGAGCCTTCTCTTCTCCAGGAGAACAACCCCAGCTCTCTCAGCATGTCTGCACATGCAGAAAGAGTCCAACCAAAGGCTGGTGTAGATTGTGATTTATCTCAGCTCCAGGACAGAACTTCCATGTAGGACAATAAACACACTTGGAGGCACAGTTAGAGCTTCAAAGGGTAATTTCCTAATGGAAATTATTCTCAGCTAATGAGAAAAAAAGCACCTTTACTGTTTTGTGCAAATGTAGTTTATATTATCTGTGAGAGGAAAGACAAAAAGCAGCAAAGAACAAACTTCATTAGTGTTGGCAGCTACTGCAAAATAATAATGTTCAGCAAATTGAATATAATTTCTCCTTTCATGTTTTCCCATTGTTGTCTTGCAGATGGCTTCCTTTAATGACCCAGATTTCCTGAAACAACTAGAACAGGCCATAAAGTATGGAACCCCTTTCCTGGTGCACAGTGTTGATGAATACATTGACCCTGTGATAGACAATGTCTTAGAGAAGAATGTCAAAGTTGCACAGGGGCGAGCATTCGTTGTCCTGGGGGACAAAGAGATTGACTATGACAGTAATTTTAAAATGTACCTGAACACCAAATTAGCAAACCCAAAGTATTCTCCCTCTGTGTTTGGCAGAGCTATTGTTATCAATTATACAGGTAAGCTCAAGTGTATATTTAATAACAAAGTAAGGATTATGCTGTTGAGCAAATTTAGGGCCTGGATCATTGTCTGAAACCTCAATGAATCTAAAAAATTCATACTCCCCCTTACACTCAGTATCTGATTTAATAGAAGGTCCTTTTCACTTCTCTCTTCTAATCTGCAGCTGAGCTAAATATCTCTTCCTGTACTGGTCAGTGAGGATGCTTTGGTAGAATTAAGATACACAGTCATTAACCAGATCACTGTGCTGCTTTTCTGTAGTTTTATGAGGCTTGAGATTAAATAAGTTGTATAAAAACTGACCAGTTCTTACAAAACTCTGTGCTCTGTCCATGTGTTGTACCTGCAGTCACACTCAAGGGCCTAGAGGATCAGCTGCTCAGTGTCATCACGGGTTTTGAGAGGAGGGAATTGGAGGAACAGCGAGAACGTCTCATCCAGGAGACAAGTGAAAACAAGAACCTGCTGAAAAATCTGGAAGACACTCTCCTTCATGGGCTGTCAACTTCCACAGGAAACATGTTGGACAATGTGGAATTGGTGCAAACCTTGGAAGAGACAAAATTCAAAGCTACTGAGGTACCAGCTCTGGGGTTTTTAGAAGGGTATCTATGAATAGGGTGTAGTCTATCTTCAGGGAAGTCCTTAACAGGACCAAGTAATGTTTGTTTACCCTTCCAAAGCTAAAGAATCCATCCTTGGAGTTTTCAGGCCACAGCTGGGCAAAGTCACACTGGACCTGATCTAGGGGTGGTCATAACCAAGCTCTGGGCAGAAGTTGAACTAAAGGTCCCCAGAGGGCCTTTCCCACACTATTTCCATGATTTTTTGTAAATCTTTGCCTTTACTTTTCATAAATATACAGGGTGGGATTAATTTTATCTAACTCCTAATTTTTGTAGTTCGCACAACTTCTTTTGAGTTCCCTGCCCAGATTCCCTCTACAGTCACACAGAGAGGCAGGCACTGAGCAGCTCTGATTTCTGTGGTTTAATAGATCCACTCTGGATCAGCACAGTGATCACAGGTGTGTAAAATCCCTGTCTTCCCAGGTGATTGAGAAACTGAAGCTGGCAGAGACAACTGCAGCAGATATCGACCTTCTCCGGGATGGCTACAGACCTGCTGCCAAGAGAGGGGCCATTCTCTTCTCTGTGCTGGCTGAAATGGCATTTGTCAACATCATGTACCAGTTCTCACTGGTCTCCTTCTTAGAGGTTTTTGGATCCTCTCTTCGGAAATCCATGCCCAGTCCTATTCTTCCTAAGAGGTTAAAAAACATCATGGATACACTGACTATGAACACCTACAACTATGGCTGCACAGGTCAGTGCTGCTTAACCAGGGGCTGAGACTGTGTTGTGCAAATACAGGTGAAGCCCTGACTTCAGCTGGTTCATGTTAAAGAGGCAAGTTACCAAGCAGGGAATTCAGTGATGTTCAGGTCTCAGCACTGCTCCCAGTTCACATTTTACTCCCTGCATATTTCTGTTAGAAGGAACATTGCACATTAACTCTTGGAGAAATGTTTTTCTTGACACAGTTACAAGTGATAAAGGCAGCCATAGAGCTCACAGGAGCTGTATTGACTCTTCAAGCCTGATTCAAAGCCCCAGCTTTGATCCCCTTGATCACAGAATCATAGCATTGTTCAGGCTGAAGAAGACCTTTAGGAATATCAATTCCAACTATGAACCAAATGATCTTTGTGGGGTGAGCAGATCATAGAATCACAGAATGGTTTGGGTTGAAAGGGACCTTAGGAATCATCTGGTTCCAATCCTCTGCCATGGGCAGGGATGCCACTCACTAGGTCAGGTTGCTGAGGCCCCATCCAAAATGGCCTTGAGCACTTGCAGGGGTGGAGCATCCCATCAGCCCCACAACAGATGAAGGATGTGGATTGAAAGATCGTTTCCACAAGCTTTAGCAGCTGATTTTTGAAAATGTCCTTTAAATGTAGGCTTGTTTGAGAAGCACAAGTTACTATTCTCCTTTGATATGACTGTCAAGATAGAACAAGCTGAAGGCCGAGTTCCACAAG
Source organism: Acrocephalus scirpaceus scirpaceus (assembly GCA_910950805.1). Taxonomy (NCBI): domain Eukaryota; kingdom Metazoa; phylum Chordata; class Aves; order Passeriformes; family Sylviidae; genus Acrocephalus; species Acrocephalus scirpaceus. The sequence continues at coordinate 11,799,465 of OU383788.1, forward strand.
AAGAATTTGAGTTCTTTTTGAAAGGTAAAGTGAATATTTATATATAAGTATGTAGCTCTACATAGCAATAGCTAAAAGATCTTTTGAAGAGAGATCTTTGACTAGAGATGATTTGCTATGAGCCAGGACCTCAAGAAGGGAGCTCTCCCACTGAGGAGAGCTGCACTGTGTTGGGTTACACAGACTGGGGATCCTGCTATTTCTATTTCACATTAACTAATTGTTAGGATGTTACATGAGGAGAGTAATCTGTAGTTATTTTCTGACTGTATACATAATTTTAGAAATGTTTGCAAAGATAAAACTCAGGCTTCTGCAAGCACTTGTAAAATGCCATCTTTCCTTCAGCAGACCAGTCTAACCTTACAGTGCTTCCAGGAACAAATTTCCACTTGGTTCCTGTGTGCAGAGGGACTGTCTGTGTGGTCAGGCATTGGAGGATTTCTGACACAGACACTGACTCTGGCTTCTGCATGTGCCTAGGCAATATTTCCCTGGAGAAGAGTGCCCGAAAGAAACCATTTGCTTGGATTCCAGATCAAGGCTGGGAAGATCTAATTCGCTTGTCTGAACTATTTCCTGAGAAATTTGAATCTCTTCCAGATGATGTGGAAGAAAATCCAGATGTATGGAAAAATGTACGTGCTTTTTTGCAATGCTGTTTTCTCTCCTGGTTTTTCTTCTGGTATTAAATGGTCAAGTGTGATGCAATGTGTCACAGCACTCCACAGGGGAGATGTCACTGTGGGCTTCTTCCCTCAAAGCCTTTCTTTGCTTCTTAACCTCAGTTAGTGATTGACTAATTTGCAGGAGAATTCAGGATTATATTATTTAAAAAACCAACCAAAAAATCCTTCCTTGATATATTGCAGAATTTTTATTTTTCAGTCAGATGCCTTAGAGGAGTTTTTTACCCTGCTGAAGTCGGTGGAAATTTTCTGTTCATTTTGAGAGTCAACATTTCAGTGGTGTTTTTGTGCTGCTAAATTGTGCTTTGATCTTCTTGTGGCAGTGAATTCTATAGGCTATCGGCAAACACAGATTTCCTTTGTTCCTCCTTTAGTTTCATTCCATGTCTTTGTGCTTTATAAGAAGTCTTTCTGCAAGCAATCTGTTGATACCTTTTTGCTTTTGATGCTATTTTCTGTATCTTAAGAGAATTAATTGACATAAAGTGAAAGTACAAATGTGTTTCTGGGCTTGAATACCCTGAAAAGGTTGGATTTTTTACATTCACCTGAACTTTTCATATTGACTTGCAGCTGATTGACTTTGTTTTTGTTGTGTCTCTTGGCCCCTCATCCATCAAATTGATTTTCTCTTTCCTAATCATTTCCCTGACAGAGCCACTGGATTAATTTGCACTGTGTGCTGTCTTTTCTTGCCAGTGGTACGACACAGATGCTCTGGAGCAGATCCCTTTGCCAATGCACTACGAGGGCAGTGTCACAGACTTCCAGAAGCTTCTCCTGCTGCGCTGCTTCCGCGTGGACCGGATGTACCGGGCAGTGACCGACTACGTGACACTGACAATGGGCGAGACGTGAGTGCCCTCCTCTCACATCCCACCCACTCCCTCACACACAGCTGGAGCTGGAACCAGCTCTGTCAATGGTTCTGTCATTTTGCTAAAGAGCAGAGCACAGTTTGTGTCTGAATAATTTCCATGTGCAGTCCGTGGTGAGCTTTGCCCTTTGTGTACAAGGCTCTGTTCACACGTGGCAGCTGCTCTATGCAAATCTTAAATTATTTGGCTTCTCCTCCCTCTGCCAGGTATGTGCAACCCCCCGTGATCAGCTTCGATGCCATCCTGCAGCAGAGCACCCCTTTCTCACCTGTGGTTTTTATCCTAAGTCCTGGCTCTGATCCTGTCAGTGACCTCATGAAACTGGCTGAGAGGACAGATTTTAAAGCAGATAGACTCAAATTCCTGGCCATGGGACAAGGCCAAGAAGAGGTAACTTGGATGGGAGGGTGGGGATGTGCTGTGTGCAGTGAGTGTGAATTGCAAGCCATGCTCCTAATGCACTGGGACTGATCAAATTTCCTTTCTATAGGTCTGCTCCATTTTAAAAGGAGTTACCTCATGGTTCTGACATAGATTTGTCAGTTTAGGATTAACATTTTACTGAACATGAAAGGGGCCATTTGGCTGATGGGCTGCTGTTCTGGTTCGGGTGAGGATAGATTCAGAATCAGATTTTCAGCTGTTAAAAGTAGAGATGAGATGTTGCTGTGTATGGACATGTGGTGGTTGGAAGTTCTGCTGCTTCCTCTGCCTTTCCTGTGACTTTCCATTTGTTATGGACACTAAGGCAGGATATCCAGAGCTTGACAGCTGATTGAATTTGCCACAATTTCAGTCAGTGGGAGAACTCCTATCAGACTCATTTAGACCTCCACTTTCCTAGCAGGAAAACCCACTGCATGAGCCCATTAGAGGCAGTTTGTTCTCAGAGTAAAGGAGAGTTAAAAATGGTTCTCCCCCTTCCTCAGATTGCTTTGCAGATGCTGGAGGAAGCAGTGGTTCAAGGACAGTGGCTCATGTTGCAGAATTGTCACCTTTTGGTGAAGTGGCTCATCCATCTGGAAAAGGCTGTGGAGAAAATCACAGAGCCTCACGAAGACTTTCGCCTCTGGCTCACAACTGACCCAACTAAAGGCTTCCCAATTGGAATGCTGCAGAAGGCCTTAAAGGTGGGGAAATCCCAGCCAGGAGGGCAGGTCCTGGCACTGGTACTCAGCAGAACAGGCTCTGGGAGGAGCCTGACCTGAGTTTTTGTCTTTATGTAAGCCAAACCCTTTTTTCATCATCCTCTTTATTTTACTGGGGTGTTTCCTTTGGGTGAAAACTCTTCAGCAATTATTTCAAAGCAGAGGTTTGTGATTAAACCTGGAAATGTGACAAATGGCCTTTAGGTTTAAATGCTGCCTCAAGTGAGGAGTACCTGGAGACAGAAATTTCCCTGTCAGCCCTGAAGCTGCAGTGCAGAACCAAGGCCTGTGTCAGCCTGGCAGTGCCAGTGGAGCAGATGTTGGAACAGGATAATGGTTTCCAGCTGCTACTTCAGGCTGCAGCTTTTATCACTAAAAGCTGAGCTGATTATTTTGAAGGCACAGGCCATGATTCTGCCCTAATGTTCTTTTCTGTGGCTGCTTTAGTGCTCTTGTGGTGCCCTGTCCTGTAAACATCATTATTTCATTTCAAAAAAGCTGTGCCTCAGTGGCAGTGGCAGCTCTGGGCTGCTCTCCCACTCCTGCAGTGGGAGGGGAGCTGGAGTGGATTTTTAAGGCTGCAGATCTGCACTTTATGGGTCTTGCCAGGAGCAGTGAGAACTGAGGTTTTAGAGCCCTTTGAAAAAGCTGCCAGGAGCAGCTCTGGCAGTTTGATCAGCAGTAGAGCCACATTGTTAAAGCATCTCACTGTGGGATATAGGGCACATTAAATGTGTAAAGTACTGGTATTTCAGTAAATTAGATCTTCAAGTATGAGAAGTATTAATGTCTTGCCAATAACATGACTAATCCCAAAATAATATCGAGTTCTCTTTGCATAGGTGTGTTTGCCTTGATAAAACTTAAAAGGTCAGTTTCATGTCTTTACTTAAGAAAAAATCCATTATTTGATAAGCATTTGGAAAACAACTTAAAATGTCAAGTTTGCATTGTGTAGCTTACTTAAGGTGATGTATTTACAACCTATTTCCCTCAAGTTATCCAGTAATTGATGGCTTCCCTAATTATTTTGATAGGTTGTTACAGAACCACCTAATGGTCTGAAACTGAATATGAGAGCCACCTACTTCAAAATTCCCCAGGAAGCCTTAGAGGAGTGCCCACATCCTGCCTTTAAATCCTTAGTCTATGTCTTGGCATTTTTCCATGCTGTGGTTCAGGAGAGAAGGAAGTTTGGGAAGGTTGGCTGGAATGTACCATATGATTTTAATGAATCTGATTTCCAGGTAAGAAAACAATTGCCATGGCTCTTATATTCTTGAGTAGCTCAGATTATTTTTGAAAACACAGAATTTATCCAGTTTTAATCTTTCTTACAATTAGATTTTGTTTAATATTTTTTTCTGCTTCTGTGGAGTCATGTAGACTCCTGATCTTCTATAATGTCAATTTGGGATGCTAAAAATTAGATTCCCAAACTTTCATGTTTTTATTACCTCTCTCATGGGTTTTTTTCCTTAAGAGGATTTATACTTTACTTTTTAATTATTTCAGAAAGAAGTAATTATTAGTTTTCAAACAAGAACTACATTAAATAAAACCTATGAATATGTATATCTGATTTATGAATTTTATCTCATGTTCCAACAAATTCATTAGGTGTGCATGGAAATCCTTAACACATACTTGACAAAAGCTTTTGAACAGAAGGATGATCAAATCCCTTGGAGCAGTCTCAAATATCTTATTGGGGAGGTGAGTGCTACAATGCCACAACAATTCAGATAAATGAAATTTCCTTTCTGCATGGGCGAGTAAAGCTGGAAATTTTTCCTGGGCAGGTTTGAAACTCCAGCGTAGCCCTGAGCAAGGGCCTTAATCTCATTCTCAGGCAATTAGGGCAATGCACAACAGGGAGTGACGGTGCTTAATTAATTCTGAGAGAGCCCTTGGGACCCTGTGCTGAAGAGCACAGTGCTGCTGGCACGTGGGGTAGCACTGGAGCTGTACAAATGTGTGTCCTCAGAGCTGGTGCAGCTGCACTGCACTGGCAGCTGCTGCAACATGAGGTCCTGCAGGAAATTGTCACTTTGCAGCACTGGATCCCAGCTGAGCATGAGCTGGTGCCTCAGGAAGGTACCACTGCTCACAAATCATCCAGATGGGTGATTAGGAATGCCCAGAGCAGCTCTCTCCAGACCAAGGCCAAATATTTCCTTCCTGTCTCCCTGAGAGGGGACTGGAGAAGTCCTTGGGATCCATAAGAGAGACAGGGTTACACCACAACCACTGCAAAAGCAAAGAGCATTTTTGACCTTTCAGTGATTTTTTTAAACTGTATTTTGTGCTCCAAAAGCCAGTGCTGTAACACTGATGTCACCATTTCCAGGTCATGTATGGCGGGCGTGCAATCGACAGCTTCGACCGGCGCATCCTCACCGTGTACATGGATGAGTACCTTGGGGATTTCCTGTTTGACACATTCCAAGTGTTTCATTTTTATAAAAGTGACACAGTCGACTATAAAATTCCAGATGGGAAGGCAAAAGATGACTTTGTTGGTAAGAAATGCTTCTCCTGCTAATTAAAAAAAGTCTGCTTCCAGTGTACATTCTCTCCATACATCGCTGCTGAATAGAACACCAGGCACTTGCAGTGTTATAATCCACTGCTTTACAGGAGCCTTTTGGAATGTGAGCTTGTCACTGAGCTCCTCAGGTGTTTAAAAAAACCCAAAAAATGACCCAAACCACAAAACCTCAGTAAAGCAGCATGTTAATTTTAAGTGATATATAATATTTCTGTGGGGGAGTCTCTGTATGTGTATAGAAGTGTTTATTTGATCTGTGTATTGCTCCAACACCAGCTTTAGCATTTGATTTTTTTATTCAAGCAGAACAATAGCAAAATTGCAGTGGTGTTCTGGGTTACCAGAGCCTGTGTGGTTGTATTCCAGATGCCATAGAAGCTCTGCCACTTTCCAACACCCCCGAGGTCCTGGGCCTTCACGCCAACGCTGAGATTGGGTATTACATGCAAGCGGTGCGGGACATGTGGGTTCACCTGCTTGAGCTGCAGCCCCAAACTGGTGCGTGCCCTGTCTGAACTGGTTTGTGAACAGGAAATCTCCAGCAATGAGTGCTGAGCCCTGGGGACAGCAGGCTGTGTGTGGGGGCAGAGGGAGTGGCACAGCAGGAGCAAAGCCCCTCTCAGCCCTGCCAGGCTGGGAGCAGCTCAACACCTGCTCAGAGGCACAGCTGGGGATGTGCAGGGTTGTGGGCAAATGTCAGAGCAGGGGAGGGAGGGAGACTGATGCCAAAAGGTGACTCAGTCTCAACCTTCTCTCAGATTTAGTACAGATTTAGTCTTACTAAAATTTTTTGTTTTCAGGTGAAACTGGTGCAGGAATTAGTCGAGATGAATATATTGCAAATGTTGCCAAGGATATAGAAAACAAATTACCCCAAGTATTTGATCTTGACCTCATACGTAAAGGTTATGGAGGAAAAATCTCCCCTACAACTGTGGTGCTGTTGCAGGAACTGGAACGCTTTAATAAGCTCATTGTTCGAATGGGGAAGTCGTGTGCTGAGCTACAACGTGTAAGTAAAGTCACAGCAACTCCATGGGACCAGCTGGGCTTTGCCTGCCCTCAGAACTCTTCCCACTGTTCCAGGCCTTGGCTGGGGAAGTTGGAATGAGCAGTGAACTGGACGATGTGGCTCAGGCTCTCTTCAATGGGCAGATTCCTAAGATCTGGCGGCGGCTGGCCCCTGACACCCTGAAAACACTTGGAAATTGGATTATTTTCTTTAGAGATCGATATGACCAGTACACCAACTGGGTAAGCAAGGGCCTCCAGAAAGCCTTTTCTTTTCTTAGCCTGCATGATGTGCTGTGCAGGCTGGTGCAGAAGCCAGTGAACACTTCAGGTAAGTTCTTGAACTTGTGCCATCATTGCCTATGGATGCAAGGCAGACTCACCCCAGCTCCTCTCTAAGGGCAGTGTAGGGTGAGTACCAGGTGCTGCCCAGCCCTGTCTGTGCTTGCAGATCACCCATGGTGAGCCTGAGGTGATGTGGCTGTCGGGCCTGCACATTCCTGAGTCCTACCTGACTGCCCTTGTTCAAGCCACCTGCAGGAAAAACAGGTGGCCCCTGGATCACTCCACCCTCTACACAGAGGTAACCAAGTACAGGAAAGCAGAAGAAATCACTGAAGCATCCCCTCAGGGTAGGTGTTTTCACAATTGTTTGGCAAAAATAATAAAGTAGTTAATTGATGAGAGAAAGAAATTGCTTGGCACTCCAAATTACTTTGGTAAACCTTGATTTGAACTTACACCTCCCCCTTGCTTGCTCCCTAAATATATATATATAAAATTTATGTATATATGTGTGCATATGTATATACACACACATATATATGTATGTGTATGTATATAAAGACACTGATTTCTTTATGCCTATAACATTACCAATCCCAGCAGGCTTGTAAAAATCTATTTACACCCCAATTACTATAATGAAATGTGCTTAAGCAAAAGGTACCTACAAATATGTATTATTTATTGTGTAAATATCTCTGTATGAGATTTCTATGACTAGCACTGCTCTAATAACTAAATATAACAAGCTGGGTACAGGGAACAGCTAAGCAAGGCTCTGAGTACCAGCTCTGATTGGGAACAGAGGAGGAAAAAGTCTCATTTTTTTTGTTAAATCTCAATGCTGTACTTGGTATTTGTACCAGAACTGTCCTGACCCCTCACCTGCTGTCAGTGACCCAGTGATCAGGCCCAGGGGAGTTACAAAGCTCTCTGTGACTTGGGCAATTGCAGGGCAGCAAATCGTATTTATTCCTGCTACTGTTTATCATGTGTCATGCAACTGAGACAATTTAATTTGATTTCCTAATACAGCTGGATGATAAAAACAAAGCTCTCAGAAAACTGCACCCTGTGCAGCTGCAGTTTGAAATGCAGTGTGTTTGTGATGACTGCAGTGCCCAGAACAGGGACTGCAGGAACTATTTATTATCTTAAAAGATCTCCTAGATATTTTCTAGGAGCTCAGTTTACCCAAATGTTGCATTTTCTGCCTTTGCAGGCTGCTATGTTTCTGGTCTGTTCCTGGAAGGAGCAGACTGGGACATAGAGCAGGGCTGCCTCATCCAGAGCAAGCCCCGTGTGCCGGTGGTGGAGCTGCCCATCCTGAGGATCATCCCCATAGAGGCACACAGGCTCAGACTCCAGGTAGGGCTCCTGAATTACCTTCCTTCTGCTGTCACACCTCCCCAGCTGGCAGGCTCTGCCCTCTCTGCCCAGAAGCTGCATTTTATCATTACCACTCCCATCTGGTTTAACACTTCTCCTTACATTACCCATCACTACACTTTGATGCATTTGTTGCCTTTTTTCCCTTCAGGCACTCTGGGACAGGGACCTTGTGACACACTTACACTCCCCCTCCTCTTTCAATTATTTCCCATCCCCAGTAAATGACATAAATGATACTTACATTTTCTGGGTATTGGCTATTTAAGACCTCTAACACAAAAAGTGAATTTCTGAGGCCAGTCCCTGTGGTTTGCAGTTCCATGCAGCAGCTCAGGCACTGCTCAGTGTCCGTGCTGCCTCTGGGCTCTTTCAGAACACGCTCCGGACCCCCGTGTACACCACGTCCATGCGCCGCAACGCCATGGGCTTCGGCCTGGTCTTTGAAGCTGACCTTTACACTACCAAGCACATTTCCCACTGGGTCCTCCAAGGTGTGTGTCTTACCCTGAACGCTGAATGAGTCAAAAATAGGCACTGTGTTCTTCAGAATGCAACCCTTCAGAGGCACAGGGAAAAAAAACCTCAACCCAGGCAGAGATTCGGCACCATGGGTGGGTGGGGTTGTGTTCACTTAGGCACACCTGACTTTAGTTAGTATTAGCTTGGTTGTATTATACTCCCAATAAACATGTCTGAGAGTGGTTTTTGTAATTGGTTTCCTTTTGGAACGGCTCCAAGCTGGTCTGTGGCTGCAAAGAGAGAGTAAGTTGTTCTCGCACACACAAAGACTAAGGTTTGCCTGGATGGTTGTAAGAAATGTCTTTAATTGCCCAAAGCATCACTTCTGCACTGCCTGGAAGCGGTGCCTCCCACCAGCCTCCAACAAGTGGCAGGGTAGGTCGCTCATACAACACATGACCATAAAAATATGGTGCTAACAACCAAATTAACCAAACCAGCTGCTGGTTAACGCAATACAGGTAAAAACAGTAAACCTCAGAGTAACAACCTTGCTGTAACCAACCCCTTTCTGGGAACACAGCTTTTCCCTCTCCCTCCCCACCACTTGTGAAACAAATTCCTACCACAGAGCCAGCAAGGCGCGAGGCTGAGGCGGGTCTGGGACTTTGGGACAGCGAGTGACAGAGGGTGCAGAGGGCAGGCAGAGGGCAGAGCCTCGCCAGGGATCAGCCCTGCTGGAAGGGTCATGCTGTGGGAATTGAGCGGGACCACAGGCAGGAGAACAGCTCTGCCAGCCTGCCAGGGCCTTTGCCAGGAACGCTGACAGTGCTCCAAGGCTCCGGAGGGAGACACACACCAACACAGCTGCAGAAAAAGCTTACGAGGGGCAAACTACAGCTGGCGAGGGGAGGGGACAGGACAGGCAGGGATCCTTCATCAGCTGTCACAGAGAATACATGTTCCAAATTTTTAAAGGCACATCATAAGCTTAGCAGCATTTGGGAGCCAGTGTTTCTTGCTGGTCCTACTCAGAGGCTGCAGACAAGAGTGAAGCAGAGGTGAACAGAATGTAAGAAAAATGGACAAACTCGTGCTCCTATCCCAAAACTACACACCCTCCCAGCTCCTAGTATGCCTTTCTTTCCTAGAAAAAAAAAAAAAAAAAAGAATCAAGTAGTCTAACAGCTGTTGGGTCTACCTGCTACTTACTAGAAAGGAGTAGGGGAATCTGGTCAAGTGCAAGGCAAGTCCATCCCAATCCACAAGGACAGAAATCAAGGATACCAGGTTCTCCTGTACGAATTGGTTACATCACTTAAAACTAAATACTCACATTTTTGAGGGGCAAGTCACATTTCCAGGCTGGCAGCAGCCAGCACTGTCTGATGATGCCCAGAACAAGACTACGATTTTTAGGAAACAAAAATAATCCCTTTACAAAAAAAGTGCAGGTAAGAGCATAAAGAACCATTTCCATATTGGATAGCCAGTTACATTTCCTCCCTGGAAAAGGAGCTCTGAGCCAGTATGGAAGGTGCTACAAGTGCAGTGTACTGACTAGCATAAAATGTGTCATGAAGCCATTTGATTAAAAAAAACCCAAAACAATCCCCACAAACAACCCAGTGTTCATACTCTTCCTATGAGGGTCAATAACCCCTTAAATGGTGCTTCCCCCACCCATATTTTACTTAAAGCCACAAACCAAAGTATTTAGGATTAATCAAGTAGTGCTTGCTGGGGCTCTGGGGACGTCCTTAGGTCATTAGAGTGAACGTACACGTGCCCAATTTTCCGTGCTGCTGCAAGAGCGGCTGTGGCAGAGGTCAGTGATGGCTCTGGAGTGCTCACACACACAGTGGAGACAAGAGAACCCCTGCCAGGTCAAACATTACCAGCCAACACGTGTGGCTGCAGTGTGAGGGAGGGGTGTTCTCTCTGAGCACTCACTAACACAGCCCGTGCCTTTGTCCACACGTGCACTTACACTAAATGGAGCAGCACTTGGAAGCAAGCGGTCAGGTCCCCCTGATTTGGCCACAGCATGGAGTGGTTATATACCTTGCCATATGAACACAGTCCTAGGAGGTTTCATTACAGCAAAATGTATTAATGATGTACCCGGGAGGAGTTTGGCATGCATGGGGCATCAAAAGAAACTTCACCGCAGGTGCTATTTACCCTACAGGCTCACAGTGCATAACCAGCACAGAACAGCGCTTCCGTGGTGTGCTCAGACAGTTCTGTCTGTCCCCGAGTGCTTTCTGACCACTTTGCTTCCATGCACCTGATCCACTGCCAGGGTCTCCACCTCCTGCGGCGGCTGGGCGGGCGCGGCGTGGTGGATGCGGTGGGCCACGCCGATGTGCGCCTTGTGCGGCTTCTCGCGGGCGGGGCTGTGCGACTCGCCGGGCGCGCGATCCGAGGGGATCGGTGGAATCACCAGCGGCCTCTCCTTGATCAGATGCACCTCGGCCGTTTCCCTGGCCTGCAAAAAGGGCGTGGGATCGGGCATGGCATCCACGGGCTCTCGCAGCACCAGCTTCCGGCTCTCCGACCCTATTCTGTAGGCCTCTTCGAACTCGGGGTTCAGCGGCGTGGACAGGCTCTTCTTCATCCGGCGCCGCGGCGTCTCCGGCAGTTTGTCCTTGGGAGGGGACGGTTTGTAGCTGGACAGCACGGGGCTGCCGGACGGGGTCCCCTCCGAAGTCCCGCTGGCACTGATCAGCTTCTTCTTGGCCGCATGCAGCTGAGAGGTCAGATAGGCAATCGTGCTCGCTCTCTGCTCCAGTTCACTGGACAACATATTGAGCTTATGGCTTTTCATTTTTAACTCTTCCAAATACTTCTTTTCTCTTTCTTTAATTGTGTTTTCCAGCACCATTATCATCGCATTCTTTTGTTCAAGTTCTTTCAACAATTCATTATTTTCAGCTTCTTTGATTTTCAGCTGAGCTTCAAGATCTTTGCACTTACTTTTGAGTTCATCACTTCGTGAACCACCACTTTCTAGAAGAACAGGAGAAGCAGAAGTGTTTCAAGTTAACAACAATCATTATGTAAAACAGTGCAATAGGGTTCCTCTTGCCATCTCTAAGAGGAATTCAAAATACTAACTTCAGTATAGTATACTAATAGTATACTATGGTATAATTATATATTAATATATTATATATATTACTAATATAATATTAATTACTAATATAATATATATACTAATATATTATAATTATATTAGTATATACTATAGTATAATAGTATACTTCAGGTATAGTATACTAATACCCATCCCACACCATCCCTGATCCAGGGAGTTAACTTCAGGGAGTTACCTTATTCCTGCTCTTTACCTGTTGTTAACATAATATACATAAAATAACAAGAATCTAGTGTGTATACACAACACACACACACATATATACATAAATAAAAGCTTTGTGGTTAACTACAGCAGCAGCTCAGCTAAGTTTTAAAAATAGTCTCACTCTTCTGCCCCTAAAATTTGTCTCCTGTGCTCCCATATAGCAAGCAGGGAACTGAATGTCTAGTGGAGTCAGCAGTTCCAGGTGCTATTCCTGGCTCTTCCACAGATTTCCTCTGTGACCTTGGGAAAGAACTTTTGATATTTACTTCATAACTAAGTCTGGTGAGTAGAAAAGAAAATACGAACATTGAAGAAGATTAATAAGTTGAACGTGAACATTAAAAGAAAAATGCCATGTATTCCTTACCTGACGAGTCTGAACTCTTTACAGTCAGCTCATAGGTTAAATCTGAGGAAAAAAAAAGTTATTTTTGTTAGAACATCATCACGGAGCCCATACATCACCTGGTGAGCAGATTTACAATGACAACTTTCAATAAATACAGAATTAACTCTTCCCATGCCCAAAGCAAGAACAGGAGATTCACTGCAAATCAGCAAACATGTAAAACAACTGAACTATCAGCTTTTTAAAGAACAAATAAAAAAAGCTTGGCTTTGATCAGCCAGTTTGCCACAAGATACAAACTGAGGACCCTAAATCCGCCCTGCTGCTGAGGTGGGAAGCAGCACTCCAAGGACTGGGTACCTGTGCAGCGCTGCTGCAGGCGGCGCAGCTCCTCGTGCAGCCCCTTCAGGGTGTTGGCGTGTTCCCGCTGCAGGAACAGGAGGTTCTTCTGGGCACTCTGCAGCTGGTTCTTCAGGGTTGAGGTGGCCATCCTGACCCTGCCAGGGAACAGACATGGAATTGTGATGGTGAGTTACCTTGCACACAGGGGATCTTCCCTCTGCAGCCAGGATCAGCAGGAATGGTTGAATTCTACTGTTCATGCATTGATTGATGTGTGATCATCAAATGCCACAAAAGGTTTTTCTGCTTTAGGACTATTTCGATTACAAGCGCTCTAAGTTCATCAAAAGCCTAATTATACTGTAGGCTGGAGCAGGGAACTCATTTGTTTGGAGTTAACACATTTAAAAAGGATTAACTTCAGACAGTCTAAATCATTAATCCCATTACAAGTTAAAAGCAGAGCTCTGAGGAATGGCCTACTGTGTCCATCCTGCTGAGGGTTTCCACTTACCCCCAGGGACACAGGGATTTGTAAAATCCTTGGCAAGAAAACATGGAAGAAAGCACTAAAATGCAGCAGTTCTAAGGAAAAAGGCAAAGCAGGGTCTGAGCATGGCCAGGCTCCTGGCACTGCCATGGATGTGGCTGCCATGAGTGCCAGAACCAAGATGTGGCTGCTGGGACCAGCACAAGAGAAGCTCTGGCTGCTCTTGGGTTTCCTCAACACCGGGCCCAATAACACAGAACAGGACAAGGACAATGCTTAACTCAAAGGGAAAACAAACAGATTTTTCTTGCTCAGGTTACGAGTACATGGAAACTTGTTACACCATGGGGTTTCCCTTACAGAACAGCCTTGTAAAAGTAGGTATTGGCTACAGCAGTGCTCACACCCAAAGACAGACACAGTTAACAGAATAATGCTGACAGACATTCTTGAAGACCCCTGTGCTGCCAGTGTTGTGACTGGTCCTGATAAGGCAAAAATGGATAGAGTAGGAAAGGCTAAATTCTGTTATAGGTGTAGAAACCATTACAGTCATTAGGTTACAAGGATAAGTGAAGAGTCAGAATTCCTGTTGCCTGGACAACCACCTGCAGGGGCATTGCAACCATGTCTGGAATTATGGGACCACACACGGTGTCCATGATGGACTTTAGGGGGTTTGCCTTGGCATGGCAAGTGTTCTCCATTGGGACTCTTTGGTATGGAATCTTATGGCAAGAATTATTTTCTACCAGTTTAAAATTGGTAAAGCATAAGCTCAGAGCAAGTGACACACTTTTGTTATTCCTAAACATGTCATAACCCTGCATTTAATTTTATACTTTTATTCCCCAAAAGAACACCAGACTTGGTACTCCAGCCTCTTGGTGACGCACTAAAGCACCTGGGGATGTGGTGTAGAAATCACACTCACACAGAGCCCTCCTGATTTCATCAGTGACCTGAACTGACCTCATCTTCTACTGACTTATCCCTACAAATAGTTGATTGCAAAAAGTAAAATGAAGGTGTGAAAGACATGAAGAAATCCACTTCTGTGCAGGAGCCAAACAGCCTGGTTACCTTGTAACAGAGATCAAGGATTAAGTTCAGTGCCCAAGAATGTGGGTAGCGGTGCCAACTGTGCTTTGTCAGTGAATGGGTCATTTTGCAATTACCATCGTTAGCAAACAAGCAAAAATTATGGACCAAACACATTCTAAAAAGAGATTTCTACGGTGGTTAAACAAATTTTGCAACACCCCATCACTGCCACACTGGTGGTCCCTGACAGCCACAGTGCTGGAGGACTGTTGGAAGGGGCACTACACAGTCACAGCAATTACTGTGGGGCACCATTAATTCTGAGGTGTGAGGATATCTAAGCTGTGATCCATTTTCAAAGTGACATCCTCTGGCTGGCAAAGCTGACATCAGACAGACGGGAGCTTTACTGAATCATCCCATTTCTTCAGTGTTCATCCTGCTCTGATCGACTGAGCATGACAGCAGGATAAAGCCACAGCTGGAGCTCTGACTGTGCAAGACACCGAGGCTCAAAAGGGATTCTTAATCGAGGAATGTATTTTCCAAAAGAAACCCTAAGCTGTGATACAAGTAGGTGAAAGGACAGCCTCCACACAATAGCCCAGAGCTTCTGTTCTCACAATGGGTATTAATGGCGGCTTTACACCTGTAACTGTAACCTGAACAGGAAAATACTTGCCTGAACAGGAAAATATTTCATCACCAGCAGTAATTGTTCATAGCTCAGCCCTTGCAAATAAACACGTTCATTAAAAACTAGTTTTTAAATGCTCAAAAAAAACCAGAACAAGGCTCTCACTATTCATCTCCTCAATTGCTTTTTCACTTTGATCTTCTGCATCTGAAAGATCACACCAGGATTACCTGCTCTGAAGAAAACAAATATAATCAGAGGCAAACGAGTGTTATAGGCTTAGGAAGAAAATAAGAACTACCAGCATCAGAACAATCATCCTCCCTGCAGCAGCACTAAGTTAATCAGTGAGATCAATTAAATCAACCCACGATGAGTTTTAGCTGCAGCCCCTCTACACTAAGCAGTTTCCCACAACCCCCTGCAGCCTTTCTGTGCTTTTCCCCATCACAGCAGCCTGGTTGTCTGCTGTCCTCTCTCTTTCCCTTCAAGGGAAAGGGAAGGCCAGTGAGGTGAAGCCACAGCCTCCATGGATGTGTGGGCAGCAGATCCAGCTCCAAAGCCACTCACCCACCTGCTTTTTTCACAGCACATCCAGCACTGTGAACTCCTGTGCTCTGGGAAACAGCCAAAACCATCTACTGTCAAACCAGGGAAAGGGAAAATGTCTTGCACAGACAGTCACTACACAGAGACATAGATGTGCTATGTCCCATAGTCCTGGGATTGCACTAAACTGATTTCATCTCAGGCTCTCTGAAACCAGAAGGTCAAAATGCACAAGAGAAACAGCAAATACAAAAGTCAATGGTGCCCTTTACAGCCCAGAGGAGCAATCTCCACCTCCCACCATGGAAACTGGTGGGACAAGCTCCCAAATCTACCAGGCTCTGGCTGGATGCTGGCAGATAAATGACACCAGTGCTGGGAAGAATGCTGTGACTGCATACACAGCACAAAGTTATGTCACTATGGTTTTTTCCCCCTTCCCCTTTGTCTCCAAACAAAAAAAAATGTTCTTACACAGACAGAACTGTGCAATGCAGAGCTTGGCAAAGTCCCCTGGGAACACACGCAGCATTTGGGAAGGATGACAGAACACCAAAGGGACACTGCAGTGTCCAGGGGTGAGGGTGACACTCCTCCTCTTTGGCAGCACAACTGGCCCTAAATACCAAGTGTCCAACCTGTCAGTGACAGAGGCTTTGTGTGGATTGTGCAGTGCATTCCACCCTTCAAACATCCGTCATTTCTCATTTCTCAGAACCACCACACCACCAAATGTTTCTATATACAGCTCAGAGATTGAGCCTCAACTCCTCCAAACAACGGATTCACAATTTCTCTTGGATGTAGCCGAGGAGGAACAAATGGAGTGAGTCAAACAGAATTCCCTTGGGAATGCTAAGTACAACACTTTAATCATGAGTGCACCTACCTAGGCCATCATCTTCCAGTAAAGCAGAGAAGGGAACTTCAATTATCAGTCCTGTAAGTTCACTTTAAAAAGGAACTGTTCTGTCTCCTTACACAAGTGCATGTTCTCCTCAAAAGGGAATATACACACACACAATCTTATATGGAAAAGGAAAAAATATTAAACAGGAGCTTTCAAAATGCAACTTAATCACATGCTCACCATAAACAGTCACTAACATTTTAACAGCCACATCTTGCCTTGCAGAGGATGTGCAGGCTCCAGGCCTTTTTGGATCTTAAGCATTTGGAGAGAGTTCAAAATGTTTCAAGGCAACGAGCATCTGGCTGCATATCAGATGCCTCTGCACAAAATCAGAGCATCTCCATACCCCGCTGCAAGATAGGAGGAGGGAGATGCTAATCTCTGACCTTAGCCACAAGTCCAAAGGATGGAAGGAAGCCCAAACAACAGTGATTTAACATTTTCGTTCCTGTTTGGCATCCACTAAATAGAACACAATAACCTCCTTTCACGTGGATGGGGTGACCATCACCTGAGAAGCTGCTTTAGCTCCCTGCCAACTCATAGCCTTGAAATATGTATGGGCAGACATTTTCCTCTCAACTGCTCACTGGCCAGCGCTCCATCCAAATACAACAAAAGCTGCCAAAATGTCAATTGTTTGCTATACAAAATACAATTTCAAAAACTAAGTAAGGACAGTGGATACCTTTTGTAAGAACCTCCAAAGCTTTAGCCAGACCCATTTTAAAGATTGTCACTGAACTGACCAAATTTATCTAAACACAGCTCTAATGCTGAAATTACCAACATCACTTTGTTGTTCTTTGCTTAGATCAGCTCTCCATCTCAGACACGTAATGTCATCCTCAAAGTGTTTGCTCAGCTCCTTTCAAAGGACATAACAAAGGAGACCCTGCAGCCTCCACGGCCAACTCAAGGATTTTGCTCTTTCTGCTTGGACATTTAAGTCCCCCATAAACTGATTCTATCACACCACTACACCTCTACTAAATCAGATCCAGCAACAACACAGCTCAGTGACAAACTGTTCCAGTTTCAGATTTCTGCTCACCCCTCGTTCACCCGTGCATCAGACTAAGCCAGTTCAATTGGTCAAGTGCTGCTAAGTCAAGCTTTTCAGACAATACACTCAGCCTACCTGGGACATTCCTTCTCCAGTGCTCCCTTATCAGTAAAACCTCTTGCAGCAACACCTCTATCCTCAGCCTTCTGCATTACAATATAACAATGCTTACACATCATCAATGACCCAGTAACTTGTTCCCATATTTTTTTCATTTGTGTGTTTTAAACCAAGCAAAATTAGTAGTTCTTTCCCAGAGACAAGAGGGGAAGAAGGAACTGTGTCACTGTCCTCCCAGAGGAAGGACACGATTTCGCTTTCTCAGCTCCTTTTCCATTTCCACTGCTTTTGATGCTATTTTACTCAGTGGCTTCTCTGCCTGACTTTCCCATCATTTTCTGATCAGAGGCTGTGTAAACTCTTTACAGTTAATCTCTGAATGTCCTGCAAGCACACATTTCAGCATTTTAGTAAGAAGATGATTTTTTGTTACTCCAACAGCAGCTGGTATGGCAGCGGGAAGAATAATTGAGTGGACACCACCCTGGTAGCAATGATTTAATTCTGGATGCTCCAAAGGAACCAGCTGGTACTTTTATACAGAACTCACTGACTGCCTACGTGCCTGACTAGACCTGGAGTCAGGAGCACTGACAGAAATAGTTCACATGGTGTTTTCTCTGTCCTTGAGACCCCCCAACCCCAGAGCTGTCACAAGGGAAGAGACTAAAAGGAATCAGATGTTAAAATCACTCTTGTGACAGACACTATTAGAGAAGCAAACCAAATGGTCCTGCAGTGGCATTTCATGCAGACACAGTTATTATGGCCAATACCAGGGTAGGCAAAGCTAGGGCTGTACAGCTGTCAGGAACAAATAGCTTACTCTGGCAGGAAGCTTTGAAAATTACCTAATTTGAGCCTAATTCACTTTAGGGAGACAAAGGAGGTATTACCTAAATGACACTGACGACTTCAAAAGAGCCCCTTTAATAATGATGAAGTGACAATAAAAGCCCTCACAAACAAGACTACGTGTTCATGTAGAGAACAGGTTGCTTCTCTTCTGCTCTCTAGCACACGCTCATAAAGAATGGTTCTTTTTCACCCCTTCATTATGAGGATAAAACATTTTGTTATTTTAATATAACCTCCAGCGAAGCCACAGAATGCAAACCTCACCCCAATCACAACCAGGCAGTCACAATATTGCAAAGACACGTTAGTCTTTCTACTAAACCGATTTCTTTTGTCAGAAGAATGACAAGAAAATTAATATTCAATTCTCCCAGACTAACACAGTATCAATGTTACACATAAACCTGAGCCTCATTCTATTTTTTCCAAAGTCATTAAGGAAGCTCTCCAGCTTTAGTTAAAGCTGAATCAGGACTTAAGTTAGTAAGGTGGGCTGTGGGTGGTTTTGGTACAAGGATCTGTTAAGTATAACTCCAGATTCATGCTTAGAAATCACACTATACTACAGAATAGTCATGGGCTTTTTTCACAGATCACACACTCACTTATGAACACTGCATGTCCTCTTTTAGTTTTGTCATCCATGATCAAGAATGTGTGAATTGCGCCAGAAATTGAAGAAAATGTATTTGTGCAATATAAAAATTTGCCCTTTCTGAGGCCTGCTGAAACACAAACCTAAAGAATTACAAAGCTGGTTTCACATAACCAACCTGGCTGGGCCTTTTCCCACTCCCAAACTTGACAAAAACCCATCACCACACAGACAAGCAACTATTTCACTGCCCAGCCCAGACATGAATTTTTCTCACCCATCCCACTCACACACACTGAGCAAGAACTTAGTGCTGCATTCCTGAAATGCTCCAGAATCACCTTCCTGGGAATTCAGTGAACCAGGTCAGGGAACTGGTGCAGCTGAAAACAAACCCGTTTTCCCACTGGCTGTTTTCAGTTCACTGTGCAGCACTGTAGATGCCTGGGGAAGGTGAAAAAAATAAAAATAAAAAATAGAATCTGTAAGCAGGTCAGGGGGGTGGTACAGGCAGAACTGCTTCCTGCAGCAGCGCCAGCTCCAGGCACTCGTCTGAGCTTGAGCTCCTACTGCACAAACTGCAGAAATTACAATTTTCAGAGGTTACCAGGAATATTTGTTGAAACATGGCAGAAGGCACTGAAGCCTTACAGGAAGCTAAAGAAATCTGTCCTGAGAGATCATTTACAGAGAACAGCTATTGCAAAGCAACTCTACAGAACTGCACAGCAATTTCCAGGCAAGTGTAACAGGCTGAGGAGATGCTTTTCTCTAATGCATTCTGTGATGCTGTTTCATAAGGCATCGATTTTTATTATTTTAGAACAGCAACTATGATCAAACACACAAAAATTGGTCTCCACTTTGCTAAAGGTTTTGAGAGCTGCTGATGAAGGAAATCTGGCAGTGGTGATGACCTATGTCCAAGTCCTTTCTTAAGCAATTTTTTTTGGTGTTAAATAAGATGCCAAGACAGAGGATCCCAAACAGAGGTGCTTTATACTGTCCCTTACATAACCCAGGTATCTCAAACTGAGCCCATAAAGCTACACAGCTTAAATCAAGCTTTCCTGAGGCTGGAAAGGAAACAAGCAGACACATCACAAAGGGAACCTGCCGGTTCTGACATCATTCCCACGGCTCTTCCTCACAGATGGACACTTCCCGAGCTCGACACCTCTGCTCCACAGAAATGCGATCTGCCGTGCCTTTTGTGCCCTCCCTCCGGGCACCGACTCGGATTACAGGGAGCTACTGTTCCCTGGCATATTTTCAGCCTTTCCGGAGACAGCTACCATTCTGTTCACGGAGAAGCCATGATATTTAACAGTTTTCAGTCCAGCACTGTTTTTAAATAACACTGATTTTAAACCCCATCTCTCTCAATCAAATAATTAAAACCAACAAGCACCAATGCATTTTAACATTTTAAATACAAACCAAAGGTTTCCTTGAAGTAAAATGAGAACAAACATGCTCCTCAATAGCAGGAAAGAAACAGCAATCCAAAGAAAAGCCTTTTTTCAATGATTATTTAAAACCACTCAAACGAACAGCTTGCAGACTTTCCAGTACACTCTGAAAACATCCGTTTCAGCAATATTTTGTTTTCATGCCTCTAACGTCTAGTAGTAAATAAATTTATTGTTCCTATTTATAGTACCATAGCCTTGAACATCACCAGGAGAAACGAGCTGGTAGATAAGGGCAAAACATTATTTAAAAAATCATTCACTGCTCTCAGGGAGATAGACTAACACCCATTATCACACTGCTGGACATCCTGGTTTAGAGGAAGGTATTTTTTACACCTCTTAAAAATAAGCACAGAGAAGAATCGGGGCCACGTTCATTGATGATACTACAGCCAGACAGGTACAGGTGATGGGACAGAGGTGAGGGACAGCAGGTGGTAAAAGGGGGGGAACATTCCCACTCAGTGAACCATTTGCCATCTTCACATGCTTTTCAGATGTACATTGGATTTGTGCAAGGAAAGCAGAGAGCCCTGCAGGTAAGGTTTGTGCCTGAACAAAGAGCACCCTCCCACCTCAACCCCACCCAGGCCATAGGCACTGGGCCCTGGAGCGCTGCTCCCGGGGGGCTCCGGCTCTGCCAGACCCTTGTGGGAGTGCTGGCTCTGGTTACACAATTGGCTCATTGCAGCAGCCCCCGGCAGAGCTCGGCCCGGCGGCAGAGCTGTGTCTGTGCTGTCCGACTGTCACAGCCACTCGTGCCCCCGTGTGCCGCAGGAGGCCAAAGCACAGCCCGGTCCTTCAGCACCAACATCCTGACACTTTCCTTTTGGTGGCTGTGCTTTCCAAACCAGCAATAAGAAAAAATTACGTCCCACACTCAACTTTTCCCCCTCCTCAAGTTCCTTGACTGCTGAATTTTCAGTAGTGCTGCTCAGCTAAACCCATCACTTTTAGTTACTAACAGACACATATACATAAATATGCACAGAAAGTACCACTTGTGAGCAAAAAAAATCAGCATTATAAATTTTCAGAAAGATGACAATGTCTGTTCTATCTATAATATAAACTACAACTTGCTACCTTCTTTAAGCTTTCCTCTGCAAAATGAAGTTAAACATGAACTTGAGTAAAGTGATTAACAGTAATCTTTTTAACCAATACAAAAACAATCCGTCACAGTTTTGCTACTTTAAACCACTATATTTTAAGCCACAGAACAGAAATGAGAAGCCAAAAATTACAACAGAACTCCCTATATTATGTTGTTTATACTGCTGATTAAATATTTTATTTTACTTTACATTATAATCCACATTCTGCCATAACAGCACTGGGGAGTTTGTGTTCTGCCTCCTGCAGTTAAAGGACTGACTAATGTGGTAAATCTGGATGAACAAATATATCGCCCTTAACACCTACAGCCTCTTGAAGTAGGGCACACTATGGAACAGTGGGATTTTTGTAACAAAACACATTTTAAGAATAATTTTAAAGCCCTGAAATATGCAGCTGTATCTGAAATCTGATGCAAAGGAAACAACCGTAGGAAATGGAATTCTTGCTGTTCTACAGTTTGCAAGAACTATTGGACTGGAAACTACTCAAGAGTATCTGGATTGGTCATGAGACCTTTGTATTTTCCAAGGTGATGAGGGAGGAAACTTTACAGATATATTAAGCAGAAGTACAACAAGAGGATGAAAACAAGTGGTTAGCATCACCTTAGCCAATATTTTTTCTTTCTACCTAAGCAGCTGATACTTTCATCTATTATGACCTTCCAATCTTTGTTGTTTCACTAAAAAAGACTGCTGGAACCTCAGTAAAACCAAAAGCTTGAAAAATCAACAATATTACAAGTCAGCCATTATCTGTGTATAAAGCACTTGCTTTAAGCTGTCAAACCAAAAAGGAACATGCAGTTTAAGAGCATAAATGTCAGTCTCCCAGAGGCTCAGTCATAATAATGCACAATCGAATTGCATTCACTAATGAGCAAATTATATGGGAAAAAGCACTGTATTTACAGTCACATCCATTTGTTTTTTATTTTTAAATTAAGGAGTATAATTGATATTGCAAAAGCTCAATACAGCTTCTTAAGTGTAAAGATCTTACCATCTAAGTAAAGCCAACAAGTACCCTGGATGCTTCCTATGCACCTGCAATGCAGATCAAAATAGATAATTCCACTGCCAGGGCTGCCTCAGCTTCTGTGTTCACATTTACCTTCAGCTTTATTCAATTTATCAAAGTGGGCTCAGGTGCATTCCGCTGCCGTCCAGGGCGGAAAGGGCCCCTCCTTCCTCCCTGCTGTCCCACCCCATGTCCTGCGTAGGGAAACTGCGTCTGGAAGCATCTCTGTGTCTGAAGACGCCCTACACTTCTCTGCTGCCATATCCACAGACGACAGGCGTTCTCCTCCAAAGGAAAAACCTCCTCCTCTCAAACGAAGATTATTCCCTACCCACTCCAAAATATACACAATCCACCCGTCCAACCCTTTGCAGGCCCTGTGTTGCTCATGAAAACAACACTGTTGTCACTTTGTAAAGTGAAAAGGTGCGATGCAAAAGGCGCCTGCGAAGGATGCGGTGTAAAACCCGTCCCGGTGGGTGCGGGCGGGTGCAGCGGGAGCAGGGGGAGGAATGTGCGGCCGCTCTCCTGCTCTGGGGCACATCCCAAACAGAAACACCGATATGTCCTTGGCCCCGACCGGACAAGAACGGAAAGACAAGGGGGGTACAGCGAGATGCAGGGCAGTCCCCTCATCCCCTGAACTCCAGTGAGGAGAAAAGGGCCCTGGATGCTCTCAGGAGAGCGCAGGAAGCGCTTTGGTCCAGCGCCAGCGCCCGGCCCGGAGCCGCCCTGCGCGCACCCGCCGCGCTGTTCGCTGCCCCGCAACGGCCGCCCCGGCCCGGGGGGCTCGGACCGACCCTCGGGAGGCTCGGACCGGCCCTCGGGGTGCTGATGGCACCCCACCGCCAGGGTTTGTCCCCCCGGCCGAGGCGCGGCTCCTCCGGCCGCCGCAGGTCCCGGGGCCGCGGCCGCCCCGCCGCCTAACGCGCAGCGGGGCCGGCGGGGCGTCCCCACAGCCCCGCCCGCCCTCACGGCAGGGTCCCCCGGCGGGCCGTGGATTCGCGTGTGGCGGAAAAAGGCCTCAGCAGCGATGCCGCCACCCCGTTCCCCACCCAGCCCCGGGGGTCGCGCTGCCGCCCCCTCAGCCGGCCCGGAGGGCACAGCGCGCCGCAGCCCCCCCGCCTCAGCCGCCGCCCCGCCCGGCCCCCTCACCTGCTCGGCCCGAGCCGGGTCCGCCGCTCGCCCCGCCCGAAGCACCGCGGGCGCCCCGCGGGGCCGGCACTGACCGGCGCCACCACCGGCACCGGGGGCGGCGGCGCAGGCGCAGGTGCGGCTGCGGCACCGGGCCCGTCGCTGTGGCAACGCGGGGACAGCGCGGCCGCCCCGGCCCCGCCCGCCCGGGCCCGCGCACGGACGCGCGCAAGGGAGCGCGCACCTGGGAAAGAGAGGAGGAGGAGGGAACTGAGTCTGTGGGAATGTGGGAAAGGAGGGAATGTGCATTCCCGGGAGAGGCTGTCGTGGTTTAAACCCGGCTGGAAATTAAGCACCACGCAAGTCCCCCCATTTTGGTGGAATAGGGAGGAGAATCAAAAGTAAAACTTGTAGGTTGAGATAAGAACAGTTCAGTAATTGAAAATAAAATGAGATAGAATAATAATGACTGATAACAATGATAACAAAAAGGGAAAGGAAAAACACCTCAAACGAATAATGCAATTGCTCTTCTCCAGCTGACCGATGTCAGACTGCCCATCCCCAAAACCCAGATCAGCCCCCCCTTCTGGGTAACTTCCCCAGTTGTGCCACTGGGTTTTATGTTCTATGCTGTGGAATAGAACTGGTCCTTTGTCCAGTTCAGGTCATCTCTGCCAGCTTTGCTCCCTCCCAGTTTCTTTTGCAAACCTCCTCACTGGCAAAGCATGATACACAAAAAAGAGTTCTTGACTTAGGATAAACAGAACTTAACAAAACCCAAACCCAGTGTGGTATTAACACCATTCTCATCCCAAATCCAGAACACAGCACTGTAGCAGCTACTGAGAATAACTGAGCTCCCTCCCAGCTGAAGTGAGGACAGAGGTGCACCAGGTGTGTCCGTGTGTTGGGAGCAGTGTGTGTGCACGTGTGTGTTGGTGTGAAGGATAAGGGGGGTGGAAACACATCTGTGAGCAGAAGTTGTGATGTGTGCTCCAAAGG
Source organism: Acrocephalus scirpaceus scirpaceus (assembly GCA_910950805.1). Classification (NCBI taxonomy): domain Eukaryota; kingdom Metazoa; phylum Chordata; class Aves; order Passeriformes; family Sylviidae; genus Acrocephalus; species Acrocephalus scirpaceus. Next base: position 11,823,904 of record OU383788.1, read on the forward strand.
ATCACAGCAACATGTGTGTGGATGTGTGGGAAAAAGCCTGCCTGGAGTTTGGGGGGTGTTTGTGCTATTGGCACACGTGTGTGTGAGTTTCCCCCAAGTGCAGCTGCAGCAGAGCCCCAGGAGAGATGTGGGGTTGGAATTCCTGCAGCCTGTCCTGCTCTGCACATGCACCTTCACTCTGCACCGTCATTTCTGCATTAATATATGAATAAATGTGACCTTCAGCTGCCCACCAGTAGGGTAGGCTCTGGGTGTGCAGCCCTACAGGGTTGGATATTCTCTGCATTTTCTCTACAAATCAATGTTGAAGATGATGGCACATGGCACAGTCACTGGCCTGTGATTCCATCTCTGGCAGATGCACAGAAACATTTATGGATGCATAAAGAAAAGTGTCTTTTCTGTGTTTGTAATGGAAATAAAATACTTCATCATAAGGGGCTTCAAAATTAAGAGACAGAAACTTGGCTTTTTGAAGCAACCAATAGAAAAAGCCAATAAAGTTTTTAGAAGTGTAAGATAATTTTCTTAGTCAAAAGATGCACTCTACACAGCACAGGGGAGAATTTCACACCTGCACCAAAATCAAATTCAGCATCAAGCTGCAAGCTGCGGGTTTTACCTACCTTCAAGGTGATTCTGGTGTGTGTGAGGACACAGAGGATGGATCTTAATGTACTTTGCACATTGCAGCTCCTAAAACCAGGGAAAAGGAAGGACAACATAGCCTAGAGGGAAATATTTTAAAGAAAATTCATTAGTCCTTAGTCAAGTTAAAACCAAGGATGACCAGTTTTAAATGGGTGTTTAGAAGTGAAAAGCCTGGTACAGGGGGAGATTTAGCTCTGCCAGCAGCAGTGCAGGAAGGCCCTTCCATTTTATCCATCCAGCTTTTTATATAAAATGTGGACTCTTAATTTAGGATCCCGTTAGGTGACAACCTAGTCTGGGAAAATGATTCAGTTAGAACCTGTGCCAAAAGAGAAATGCATTTGCCATCTGAATCATTCTGGCAGGAAAGACAGAAGGATGTTAAATTCAATATGGATCTCTAATAACTGAACACAAATGAAGGAAAACCCCCATCTGTGTTGTTCCAAAGAAGTTCTTTTTATTAACAGTCCTTAAGATGTGACACTTATAGAACAGAAATATGTACCTGTACTCCATGTAAGGAAAACCTGTTGGAAACCAAGGGATAAAAATACATTCATTCAGAAATAAAACTGAAATAGTCTCTGAGTATTTTTTCCTTGTGTCCCTGGTTTCTCTGAAATTTTCAGTTCTCAGAAGTTTCAGCCTGCAAATGTCACCCCACTTTGTCATCCTTTGAAAGGCTGCTCTGCCCCTCGCCAGTTGAGCAGCACTGAGCTGCCCCAGTTTCTTCATTTTCCATTTTGAGCATGAGCATGATAATTATGTGTCATTAATATCTGCAAAATTCTTGAACAATCCTGAAGAGGGGAGTTCATTATAATACAATTACAGCTCAGCAACAATAACTGGAGGAAGTTCTGACTCCCATTGCAAGCCCTGAACTTTGGAGATAGCCAAAAATTCAAATCCTCAATCCATCCAAGTGCAAACACCAGGTGCTCTCAGAGATGAGCATTTTGCAGTAAAATCTCACAATGTTTGTGGCCCCCCAAAATGAGAGATCACAAAAGCTTTGTCATGATGTGCAGTGGTCTGTAAAGCTTCTTGCTGGCTCTCTGCTTTTCAGGTGCCTCTCTAATTTTTCTTTTGCTTGCTTTGTTTTTTAAAAAGCAGAGGTTACAGGGAGAGGGGAGAGCAGCAGAGCTGGAAGCAGGAAGGTTTAATCACCTCTCCTGTGTTGCTGCTGCACATGGATGTTGTTTCTCTTTGCTGTGCATCTCTAATATCAACAAGCACAGCTGGCCTGGTTTTGATTCCGGTAATGCTGATCTAAATCCAGGCACCCTCCACCCTATAAAGCCAAAAGAGTTACTATTAATTAGATCAGCGTGGCTGAGATGAGAATCCGGGATTAGCTTCCCATTCACCCTGTCGGGAGGGGAGCAGCACGCTGGAGTGGCTGTCCCTCCATGAGAGCAGGAGCTCACAGGTTGTGGGATGAGTTCCCTGCTCACAGCAGCACCAGGTGAGGGAGGGCAAGGGGAAGGGGTTGTGCAGAGCCTTTCCCAGAACTTGGTGGGGAACAACAGCCAGGATGAAACTCAACCAAAATATTAAAACCTGGTGCGTGATGTGATCCCTCCCCATTGCAAAGGGGAAGATTTTAAAAATCAGAACGAAATATAAATATATGTGTGTGTGTAGAGAGAGAGAGAGCTCTAACAGTGAATTTTATTTCATACCTCTGCTGTCAGACATCCTATTGGAGGAGCATCAGTTAAAATCCTCTCTGCCTGATCCTGCTCAGTGGCACCATCCAAGCCAGCATTCCTCCCGCAGGGCTCCTCTTGAGCGCTGTCTTTGGTCCCTTTGCTGCACTTTACCAACAGCCTCTAAGATAATTAGCAGTCATCAGATGAGAATTAATTTTTAACAAACTTCTCCCTGCGTGGGAGAGGGAGTGGAAAGCTCAGTGAATGGCAGGAAAAGTCTGTGCAGGGAGTGACGACAGGTCCTTTAATCGTCCAAAACAGTGACATTACCAAGGATTTATTTACAGAAGCTGGGAGGAATAAGGGAGATGCTGTCAGCTCCTTATGGCAGAGACTGGTTTTAGTTATTGTTTTTCCCTTGTTTGCAACAACACCACTTGGGCCAGGGGGGCTCCTGGTACCAGAGGAAACCTCCTGCTGCAGAACAAGGAACATCCATCAGATGTTCAGCAAGTGCTGAAACTGATGCTCAGGCATCTACTGAGGAGGAGAAAGCAGGTCAGGATCCGGGAGATGCCTAATCCAGCCTGACGTTTAGGGCTGGAGGAGCAGAAGGTGGGAGCTGCTGGGAGCTGCATCTCTGTGCATGGAGAGGGGCACAGCACACAGATCCTTCCTGCAACTCAGCTGCAGCACACAGATCCCTCCTGCAACTTCCCAGCAGGGAAATGGTGCTGAGCAGAGCGTGGCCAGCTGTGTCCCAGCTGTGTCCCAGCTGTGCCCCACTGGCCTGCATTGCCTTTGGGTCACGACTTTACAGCCGGGTGCTCAGGAGCACCAGCAGTTGTTTTTAGTAGGAGACGGCATCATCTGCAAATAGCTTTGCTGTGGCTCTGCTTTGGCTCCCTCAGGAGCAGGCAGCCAGAAGGGTTTTGCATCCTTTGGATCATATATTGCCCAGAAAGCTAATTTAGTGCAAGCTGCCCTTATCTCATCCATTAAACGTGCAAGTGAATTGACCTACTCCCTGATCGTAAAACATTGCTACCATTGCTGGCTGGGAGAAGGCGTCAGCCCCTTACTCAGCTCCCTTATCTTCACTTTACCAACCCGACTCTTAGTAAATCCATTCTTTTTCAGCATTAATTCATGAGATGGCCATTAGCCAGAATTCTGTGACTGTACAAACAAGGGCAAAAGCAGTTCCCACCTTTCAATTATATCATGCCCCTTTCCCAGAAACCTGGGGTAGAAAGGGTTCTCATTCCAATCAAAAAGGGTGTAATTAAGGCCCAGAACAGCTTTCAAAAAGCTCTTCACCTAGACAGCTAAACTTAGACAATTAGTCCACAAATGAAAAAGGACAAGTTGCAAATAGCTTAGAAATAAGAGGAGAATATTTTTTTTTTTTCCTAGTGCAAAAGAAAACCTGTAACATCTACATTTTAAGACTTTCACAAAACCTCCCCAAAATTAAGAAATATAGCCTGCAGTCTGCCAGCAATCACTGACAGGTTTAGATGTGTATGCTCAGGCTCTGCCTATTGTATTTTATCAAGGATCATCACGAAAAAACCACTGACCTCTGTGTTCAGGGAACAAAACACACATCCCGCATCCTGCCGGTGTTGTCAGCCCCGCTGGATGTGCTGTAGCCATTACCGTGCATTAGCGCTCGTCACACACATTTACACACGAGCCATGATTGCTGCCTTTCAGGTCAGCGATAAAGCCGCTCCGGAGAAGCGGATTCGCAGTGGGAGATGTACCCTTGGGCCAAAGGATCATTAAATTATCAGCATCAAGAAACCTACAGCAATGTGACTTGACAGCTGTACAGTATAGTTGTACAGTACTAGGCTGAGGCTGTTTACTCTGGATTTTTTAAACCTGGCCTACATTGAGGTTTTTTCCCCCTCTGAATAATTTTACATCACTGCTGATTCTGATCACCCTGCACAGCCCTGTGCTGCCACAGTCCTCCATCCCCTCCTCATAACAAGCAGTGCCCATGGGACCAGAGCTTTCAGTCTGGTTGGACAAAGAGTGGAAGAAAACATAGAAGTATTAAGGTTGGAAAATACCTAAATATAGGATTCCTTTTGCTGAGATTCAAGGCATGGAAATATTAAATAACCTGCCAGAGCACACTGGGAAGCTGAGCTACATTGCCTGAGGGCCTGCCTCACATTTTAAGAGAGATGATCTCTATTCCCGTGGAACAGAGTATGCTCACTGTTGGCTCGGGAAGTACAGATGCCTGTAATCTGTCTTTTAGAAAAGGCTTTTAATGACCAGGAAACAGCACAAAGATCTGAGCTTGCCTTACAAACCCAAACCACGTACTGCTTGTAAGCACAGCGTTCCACCTCCCCACAACTCAGCTGCTCTGTGGTCTCTAGGTGAGGGAAAACGAAGGGAGTTTATTTTATCTTCCCTGATGGTGGCTGGTAATGACCTGCGAATTGGTGTCATGTGTGGCTTTTTTTCTTATTTTTTTTCTTTCTTTTTTTCTTTTTTTTTTTTTTTTTTTTTTTTTTTTTTGCAGGCTGTAAAACAATTAGACCTGGTCCCCGGTTAGAGTTGTGCTCCTTGTGTCTGGGAGGGTTTTTGTGCTTGCTGCCGGGGAGCACTGGGTATCTGGGAGTTGTAAAGATGTCTGTGGTTTTACTGCTGCATTTTTACAAACCTCAGGTTTGTATTTTTATTATGATTGCTGCTGTGAGGACATTAAAAGAAAAATATCGTGTTTCTCTTTGAGATTACATTTCACTCTGTTGATCTTTCTCTTGACATTTCAGGGAGTTGGGGGATACTGGCAAAACATGCAGGGTAAGCAAAGGAGATCTCCACCCCAAATCCTACCTTTGCCAAACCGGGGAGGCACAGGATGTTTTAATTTATTAAATTAATATAGATTTGGGCTGGTGAGAAGCAGTGCCTGAACAGAGCAGGGCTTGCTGTGATGCTAACAGCCCAAGACAGTGCCATTTTCCCTCTCCTGTTAGAGCTGCTGAATCTTTTCTCATCCTTTTTTTTTGCTCAGCCAAACCTTATCTAAATAGTCTGTTCTCGGGGCAACAGACAAATTGCACAGCTGTTTAACTGTCACTGTTTCAGACCTGTTTTCAGACTGCAGGGTTGTATTTCAGATTGATTAAGCAAATGATACACAAAGAGGAAATCTCTCCCTCCCATCTCTTAGTTGAGACTAATGGTGAAGTTGAGATGCAGAGATGTGCTGGCAGTTGGCTGCTGTAGAGCTGTATCAATTCTCTGTTCTCTCTAGTCAGGGGAATTCTAAAATCTTTTCATCTTGCCTTAAAGATACAGAATTGGTTTCCATCAGCTTGCTGAAAAAAACCAAAAAAAGGCACATAGAAACCTGCAGACTTGAAACCCATGGTCAGTCTCAGCTCATATCTTTTTATTATGTTCACTTTCAAAGGACCCCAAAGAACTTGGCAGCTATTAAGGAGGTGGTGATAGAGCTGTAAATTACATGGCAGTGCCCTGGAAAGAGCCAGTTTCAGTGTTTGGAAAGAAGAAAGCTGAAGTCAATTTACTGTATGAGCTGTTGCAAACACTCTGCTGCAAAGACTTCCTGATTGATAGGATGAAGATGGGGGCAACTTAGGACAGAAAAATTTTTGATGTTGGGAGTTATCCTGGATTATTTATTATCAGAGATGGTTCATTCCAGGCTCTGATAATGACAGTGCTGTAGTCACCAAGTCTCAGCTTTAAATAAACTATTTATGGGTACCATTAAAATGCTGTTGCTCATGTCCTCAACAGATTTGGCCGGGACAGATTCTGAGATAACACTGGGATGAGTGGCTGCTTGACAAACTGTCTGGAGCCTTGCAGGGTTCAGGGTGCTGGTTTTCCTTCTCCTCTGTGACCTTTAGCAAGGCAGTTCCCTTCTCTCTGCCCACCTCCTGCCTGGCTGGGACAGCCTCAGGCTGTACAAATCTGCAGTGCCTGGAACAGCAGGACAGGGATGTTGGTCTGAGGCTTCTTGGCAGCAGAGGGATGGCAGCAGCAGATAATCACCAACTGGAGTCATCGGGTTTGCATAAACACAAAGCTGCTCCATCAGAGACAGTCTGTGCCCTGAACAGACTCTCTGGGCCTTGTGTGAGCCCCTGCTGACAGCAGATCTGTCCCTGGGGCAGGTTCCTCCCTGGGCCTCTGCACACGCCTGGGGCACGAACAGTGCCGGGCTCCGGGGAATGTTTGTGAATAAAACCAGAGAAGATATAAAGCTTTGTTTTTTGTTTTGTGTTTTTTTTCCATGCAGGGTATGGTGGTTTGGCATCTGTCAGGCAAACAGATTAAGAACAGATGGGGAAAAATGTGAAACCCCGTTGATCTCCAAGGGATTATTTCAGAAACACGGGGAACAAACGCATGCTGGATTCTGGCCCCTGCTCTTATGTCCTTTCTGCAGGCACTGCCCCAAACGTGTTTTGTGCTGATGAACAGTTCTGCTCCTGTGTTGGGCACCTCCAGTCTGCCCCTTTTAGGTCCCCTTCCAGCCCCACCTCAGGCCTTACCTGGGCTGTACCAGGGAGCTACTTGGGGCTCCTTTCCCTGCAAAGTGAGGGAGAAGGGCTGCAACCTGCCCTGAACCTGCAGGCACAGAGACCGTGACTCTTTTCTTTGTCCATGCTGGAGGCTCCCAGCTCTGACAGTTGGTTTATTGTCCCTCTTTAATGCCAGCTCAGGTCACAAATATCCCCGAGCACATCCCCGAGCACATCCCCGAGCACATCCCCGATCCCATCCCCGAGCGCTCCAGGGCCGGCCCCGCCCGCAGCCAGCAGAGGGCCCCCGCCGCCCGCGCACAGCGCCTGCCCCGGGAATGGGCCGGGAATAATTCGGGAATAATTGAGGATCGGCCACGCACGGGCACCGAGACAATGCGGGATGGACCAAGAGGGAAAGTTAAACCTCAGGGAAGAGCCGAAGAAGTGTGCAGCGACCTTTGAAAATGCTACACCCACTGCGTTATGTAAACTCATCCAAGTTACATCTAATCAGTGAGCATTTATCTCTCTAATTCCCCCCATTCTTTATGGGCTGTGACCCATGCACAGAAAATGGAGTCAGAATAATTTAAAGCTATGTACACCACATCTGTGCTGAAAAAATAAATCAGTACCTCCATTCCTGAATGGAATCCTGTGGCAGATGCCCGTGGTGCCTGGATGAGCCTGGGTTTTGGTCAGCTGGCTACTCCTTCCCTTCTGACTGTCCTCTGTATTGGAGAGAAATACAGATTTTACTCCTAGCCCACAAAGGAAATCTTGGTCTTCAGCGAGCCATCAAACAAAATACCTGGAGCTGGAAGGGGAACGAACACAGAGGAATGTGCAGAGGAACATACCTAAGTCTTGGAGAAAGTACTGCTGCCTTTCACCACAAATGGGCCTCAATAGAGCTCTCCTGAGGAATACCTGGATATCATGGAACCTTCCAGGCATGGAAGCAGCACTTTGTGGGCTGCACGGTGCTGGAGCTGAGCCTGGACATGGCCTCACCAGAGGCTCCCACGTCCACTTTGGCTCTTGCCAATATTGCAGGAATAATCACGGCCACAAGGCACTGGGCTCCTTCAGCTCCCACTAATCCCTGGCTGCCTGTAACTGGGATCAGCTGTAGGAGAGCACCCAGGAGGTCCCACTTGGCTCAATAATTAAAACTGTCTCCATCCCAGAATCAGCATAAGCCTAATCTCTGTGCAACAACTTCAGGGATACATTTTCAGGAGCAGAACCCGTGCGTGTGGCAGCTCCTGGCTAACCAGGGAAAGATGAGGTACAGCCAACATCCAGGTGGACCTTAGGTCCATAACAGAGGCCCAGAGCCCTCACTGGCTGTAAAAGTCCTACATTAGGCTTTAAAGATTTGTTAGCTGTAATTAAGCAGCTTTCTGGTCCCATCAGCTAGATGTAACAATCCCTCCTAGCCCATTAACAAAAGGAGCTGGCAAGCCTGGATTTGATGACTGACTGAACAATATGAAGAGGTGGTGATTTGCTGGCGATGTGTTAAAACAGGCAACAAATCAGCTGGCAACCTGCACTGGACTGAAACAAAATCAAAGCAAGAGGCAGATGACTTTGAATGGGCTCCAAAGGTCACAGAGAAACAAGCAAAAACTGATAAAGTTCACAGGAAAACAGAGCGAGCAGAAGGAGCACTGCATCTTCTTGGCACTGGGAGCAGTTGGCATCAGACTTGGAAGGAATGCATTACTGAGTTAAAAAAATACATTTATCTGGAGGGAAGCTGGAGGCATAAAACCCAAAATGAACTGGTGCATGTGAGCTTGGCTGTTCCAGCACTGGGGGAGCATGCAGGGATTGTGATGCTGGCAAAGGTGGAGTTGCTGTGGAGCTCCAGTGCCACAGGGATGGTGACACTGGGGGCAGAATCCAATGGTCCCCCATGGTGGGTACAAGGGGTCACAACTGCACCCTCTGGTGTAACTTCACCCCATAGGTGTTTCATGCTGTCCCATCAGTCACAGGTCAGGAGAACAATGCAGAAAAATCAGCTCCAGCATTAGAGCTCAGAGTCCAATGGTCCTTACATGAGGCAAGATAGAACCACGCATGGGAAAGAAGCAAAAAAAGTCCCTTTGCATTGAGGATGCACCAAAGTGGAAAAAGCACTGCCAGGCCAGTGCAAGGAGCTCAGAACATTCTGAAGGTGGGATGCCTAGAGCAGAGGAGGATGAGTGTTAAGTTGGTACTTTCCTAATTACAGGATCTGCTGAGCTATTTTAAGCCATGTTCCATGCAATATTGAAACACACAAGTTTTCATCTTTTGGCAGTTTGGTTGGTACAGCATCTAATTATCCCTGCAGCTTGGGGATGGTAGAAAATGCTTTTCAGACACCCAACAGAGATAAAATAGGTAGAAAATGTGCAAGCATTCCCTTCTCTCTTGGACTTTGGCAGGGGCAGAATGCAGCTCCCACAGTACCTCCTGCACATTTGTCTTAGTATTTGCATTAGGAAGCATCTGTAGGAGGCTTGGAGCAACCAAGCCCAGAGAAATGGGAAACACATAAGGGAATGGTTTTTACCAGTTCCTCCCAGTGCTGTGATATGAAGAGTTCAACTCAGCGTGTGAGTTGCAAACTTCCATTAGTTCCTGAGGGGCTGGAGTTCCTGGGGGCATCACCTTCCTGCAACCAGCAATCTTCAACCTGGACATCAGAAATACCCCAGTCCACATGCCAAACCAGGAGCTTCTGACTGCCCCCAGCTCATGGCACTGGGCTTTTGGGATCCATGGGAGAGACTTTCATGAAGATCCCAGCCTGAAGCCTCTTAGAAAGGAATATCTAGGTTTTTGTAATGCAAAAAAAATTCCTATATCCTGCAAGCTCCTGCATGTCCCTGCCATGGGATTGCGGGGGGTTCATGGGATGGAGGGATTGTATCAGTGCTGTCTGGTTTGGGAGGAGGAGTGGGTGGTGGATGATGCCATTTCCAATTCCTAGCAGGAATCTGGATGTGTCTGTGCTGGGAAATTGCAAAATAGAACATTGTGCTAATTAATGCCAAACAGGAGGGGTTTGAACATACATCATCAGAATAACCTTTAGCAACCACTAGATGCCTTCCACCCATGAGTGTCTCATAAGGAGTATTTATATTTATTACGTGGCAATGGAAATACATCTCGAGAGTGACCTGCCCAGCACAACCATAATGCCCAGTTAGGACTGAATTGTCCAACGTGCACAGAATGAAACACCCTCCATTCATTCATGCTCTGGGAGTGCTGGTTTCACCACTGGCAGCCCCCTGCACTAACTAAAATACTTCTGAGCCAGTCCAACAAGTTTTTTTCCAGGTTTGCCTCTCCACGGTGTAACCACAGATCGTGCTCAATGGAAAGCTTTGAGCCTTGAAAAGTCTAGAGTTACTGTAGGTTGCAGTGGTTGGATTTGATCCTAAAACAATGAAACCGAATGTGAAAGAGACACAGATGGCTGTCGCCTCTGTGCCATTTGGAGTGGGGTTTGGTTTCCTGCCAGGCAGCCCCGTGCCACAGTTATGCAAATAAAGGCAGCAGAGTTGGATGCAGGGGTACACTCACCTCTGACAGGCTGTGGCATGAGGGATAAAATAGCAGAGGGATTTCAGAGAGGGCAAAAAGGTCACCACACCTGAAGGACAGAGGATTTAAGGACACAGGGTCATCAAATCCTGATTTCACTTAAGGAAAAGGAGGCTTTGCTGTGGCTCCTGAGGTACCTGGATACTGTGTGCTCTGGGGCATGGAGAAGCCTGACAGCCCTTCCCTGGGGGAGCTCACTGCTTGTCCTGTGTGACATCAACTCCTTGGGATGGGGACACTCACGTGGAGTTCAGCCCAACAACGAACAACAAAGAGAGGCAGAGAAGGGAAGAGCCTGATGAAAGGAGGAATGAGAAGAAGCCATGGGAAAATAATTCAAATTGCCTTGACTGAGGCTGCACTGCCAAGGTCTAGACCTTGAATTCAGTGTGGTGTAAGGGGATGTAAACAAAACTGCATCCTCTGACTCCAGGGCTGGATTTAGTTCTGTCATGGATTCCAAGAAGACACAAAAGGGTAAGACTGGGCTTCAGCCTCCCATTAAAAATGCTCTTCTCCAGCGAGACACGAGTAATAGAGAAGATATCTCTGATAATTAAACAACTAATCAACCCCTTTTAAAAACTGCCTGATGGTTCCCATCTCAATCTCCTGTGAGGATGGGGAGGCTTAGAAATTTAATACAATTCTGTGGTTGAGTTAAACATCAGGCAGGTTTCAGACTGTGCTTTACTAGAACCAGATGAATTTCTAAGCTCAAAATCCAGCATACAGAATGCTGATTAAGTTTGATCTGGTGACCATCTGTCCTTGTGTTTGTAGTATGAGTAGCTAAATGAAATTCTGGAAAAAAAAGGGTTATCTTAAATACACACAGGATAAAGCAAATTGAAGAAAGCCCCTTTCACTGTTGCTATGTGAATCTTCTCAGCAAGAGGGGAAGATTAGGTTAGTCTCTGAAGTTACATATGCTCAAGTTCACTTTTTTGGACTCTCAGAAGCTGAGACATCAATCTGTAACTTTTACTTGTGAATTTTCATTTAACTGCACACTAAACCCAAGCAGACACTCAGCTGAGTTCTGTAGTGAGAAATGTTTCATGGTCACACAAAGTCAGTATTGTGGAAGGTGTAAATTGGTGCAGCTCAAAGCAATTTCCCTTCCTTTCCAACTTGACTTGGGCCAGTAATCACCCCAAATTGCTCCCCCACTCCTTCATCCTTTAATCTATCTATATCTATTGATTTACCTATCTTTTTACTTAGATAAAGCAAGTGAAGACAATTAAATTATGAGTAATATCTCAATAACCAACCAAAGTTCAGCTAAGAGCAGAGGTGATGGCTGCCAGACTTTTGTTTTTTTCCCAATCATAATGGAAATTTGCTGGAGAAAAGAACAGTATGATAAATGATGGCATAACATAATGCCCTCCTTTGAAGAGAGCCAGCTAAGAGGCCGGGCCCATCTGCAGACTGAATAGGGAAGAAGAGAAAGTATTGGGAAATGCAGAAAAATAGCTCTGTGGGGATCACAAATACCAAAACAGACAGTGCTTGTCAGGCTTTCGAACGGAAATGGTTTCCAACATGCAAAGGCACCAGCTTGGGTCCCCAAGCCCCATCTCCAGCCACTGGCTCCTTCGTGTGAAGCACCACAGGGAGCGCAAAGCAAAAACAAATCCAGTCTGTGTCCTCTGCCAGCTTTCCCCAGCTGCCCAAGGGACTTTGCTCTTTGAAACGGAGGGTATCTGTTCTTTAAAAGGAGTTGTTCACATGTCAGCACGTCAGCCTGTGACCAACACAGAGATGCCGAGGATGGCTGCAGGGCTTGGGCTGGGGTGCAGGACAGCTCTGCAAGAGGAGGCAGCTCAGCAGAAACCACAACAAACACGGCTGGCTGAGGTTTGGGGAGCGCCTTGGGTGGGGGAAGCTCTCTGCTACTAGGGGAGCTGCCTGTTCCAGGTTTTCCCACTGCTCACCCCGAGCCTGGCTGCTTGATCTCCTGGTAAACGAGGAAAGTCTGCAGCTGGGATGCTTTTCTGGGGAAAGAGAGAGCCATGAGAAGTCCCTTGGAGGGGGGCATGAAAGGAGTTTGGCATGAAAAGCCAAGCAGATGTATTTGAAAGTCCGTGTTTATTGTTTGGATGGCTCTGGTGACTCCCTGCATCCCCAGGCACACACTCCTGCCTGGGTTAATATTCACTTTAGGCACTCATTCCAATGGCTGGGAGGGAGGTCACACAGACAGTACCTGTGCAAATGCATCTGGCTTTGATAAACCCTGCCATTAGTGTTCAAAGGCTCCAGCTGACACAAGAAAAGTCAAGCATTAGGAACCTTTCTACCTCAGACAACCCTAGGAAAAGAGCACATTGTTTGGACGTCACTGGGCTCCATCTATGCTTTTTACGTGGCCTTTTTCTTTGCATTTTCATTTTCTTTGTGAAGTTTAAAGAGACGCTTGTTTTTCTTGCTAATTCTTTCCTCCCGGGTGCTGATAGGGATCTCTGTAACATGAGGCCAGCTGGAAGAAATTCAAACTGCTTTCTAAATGTTGTTATGATATGAGTGTGGGGGACATGTCTTTGAAGCTGCTGGGCTCAGAAGAAGTTAGGGGCAATCCAACTCTTTCTGGAACAAATTTGGAGCCCCTACCTGTGAAAACATGAGCCACTAGCTGGTGTCACCCCATGCCAAACTCTAGGCAAAAAAACCCTTAAGTAGATGCTGTTGGTGTTTCTGCATCCGGGGAGGACAAGAGCCTTGGGCACAGCCACCACTCCCTGGTGCAAGGGAAGCTGCAGCCTGGCTGTTCTAAGCTAAACAGTCCAGTTTAAGTGGAGGTGTGAAGGTGCACTGATTTGTGCTTCACATCTCAAATTAAGATTTCTTTTAAACCAGAAGAAGTAAGGGAATCCTTCTCTGCCTTCTTGTTTCAAGAAAAGGTAAAAATATTTTCAAGCCACTCACTGAAAGCAGAATCTGTTGCTGGTGAAGGTGTGAGGCAAGTCAGGGCCTTCCCACTGTCTCCTTCCCAGCTCCTTCTGCAGCCTGGGTTGAAGATGCCCATGGAACAGGGCTCTGTCAGCCCCATGGATACCCTTCCACATGGCACACGTTGGTTATCAGCACGCTGGCAGAAATAAAATAGGCAGAAAAAGAGAGAAGCCCTCTAGGGAGGAGATATTCAGCCTATTCAGCCTAATGTTTATATTACTGATTCAGTCCTAGTGTAAGGAAAAAAATTAAAAAGGAAATAAAGGCTTTCCTCAGAGCCAGACTTTCAGAAAAGCCCAGTGGTTTATGGAGTGCTGGCCCTGTTTGAAAATCTGGCTTCAGTCATGGCTACTGAGGCCTTACAAGTTTCTTCTTCAGAGGAGAAGAGTCTTGATGGGACTCGGGCATGGTGGGAGGCTGACAAGCCCTCATGAAAGACATTTGTAATGTGTGGGGCCTTGGAAGCAACATGAAGAGACAGCAAAGAGCCCTGAGGAGCTGGAGAGGAAGAAGCTGCACATGGTCTCAAAGAATCCAGGTCTGCTGGGCTTCTCCTCCCTCCTCTCCTCCCCTTTGTAGCTGTTTCCTGCACACACAGTTTCTATAGGCATTTCCTGGGAAGGCTGCACAGCCAAAGTTGGATTTTAAATTTTTTTTTGTGTGTGTTTTCTTTCAAACCACACTTCTCAGAGTTAGAGTGTGTGTGTGGAGCAGAGAAGTACAATATGAATGCAACTTTATCTGCACGGACAAAGCATAAGCAACTTACAGCCAACTCTAACAGACTCTACATCAAATCACACAATCTCTCCAAGCACACAGTGGCAAAAGCAGCACGCTTTTGCTTTCCAGGGCTCTGCTCCATCATCCCCTCCTTTCCCCAGGGTGCAAAGCAAAGCCCACAGCAAAGCAGGTGCCCTCTGGCCACCTCCTGGCCCTGGGTGCTGTGACAGCGTTGCTGCTGTCATCACCCTGTGCTTCCACATCCCTCCTTTCTCCATCCACCTGCTTGCTCTTGCCTTTCCCATGATGCCAGGAGTGTTTTGGAGCAGGAATGGTGTGTTTATGTGACTGTGTGGCAGTTTTTGTAAAGGAGCCCAGTTTCCTGGCTGAGGGCTCTGACTGCTCCAGTATCCACATCTCACTGGACATTACAATTCCCTGCCTTGGAGGAGATAGTGTGGGACCATTTTCCCTCTTCTTTGGCTACAGGGAGGCTTGGTAACAACCTCCAGCAGGGATGTATTCACCCTTCTGTACCTGCAGTGCCTGTGGCAAAGCTCTGGGAAGGGCTCCCCTTGCAGGAAGGTTTTAGGATAAACATACACAGCTCTGAGGAATGAGAAATCCTTGCTCCTGCCCCACAGGATGGGGAAGCTGGAACACCATCACCAGGGACATGTAATTGCTATAAATAATGGCAGCTGCAAATGGAGAAATCAGACAAACAACTTTGGCTCTGCCTGGTTTCTCTTGGCTCCACAGATGAACAAAACTAGGGTGATACTTGACAAGTCTAGTGCCAAGGCAGGGCAGGCAGGTTTGGAAAAGAAAAAGATCCCTCTTGACATCTCCTGTATGCATAATGCCTTATGAGGGTCAGGCACAAGATCTGAAGTCTGTGATGACCCCACACAAGAACTGATGCCAGGTTGGCCCAAAGGATGCAGTTGAGAACTGCCAGCTAATTATTTCATTAGTCATTTTAAATAACTGGCTCAGCCAAGGAGGATCACACCCAGCTGTGACACCTGTAATTGAAACGACACAGAGAACAGGATGAATATCCCCAGATAAAATCCAGGGAAGGCACTCCTGCTGCTCTCCCTGATTGAGCCTCTCAAGACAAGGAAAAACACAGAGCAGCAGCCCAGGTTGAAATGCCCATGAGGAATTAAGCAGAGGGAGCGTCCTGACAAGAACATTGGCTGAGGAAAATGTCCTAAGAACACCCAGGAACCACTGAGGACAGAATCACCCTGTCCTGAGCTATGCTTCACATCCATCTCCCCCAAAATCACACCATGCTGAGTGGTGCTCAGCCCCACATCGGCTGCAATCCAACCCTTCTTCCCCATGCCACAGCAAGGGAGTGCCCAGTGAGTCTCATTCCCCTTAACTCCATCAAAACCCAAGAATTTGGAGCACCAGGAATATGGAGCAGCCTCCAGAACTGCCACCCTCAAAACCCAAAGCACAGAGTGTGTTTCAGAATAAAAGCAGTTTGAGCAGTGTCAGCTCTGCCTGTGTTTGTTTCTATGGAAAATTGTTACTTTAATGTGAGTCATGGGAGTAATTAAGGGATAAATAGCAGCACTGCAGTTCATCAACACGCTGGTGCCATTGCAAAAGCAAAGGGAAGTGTACACATTCCTACAGAGACACAAATCCAGCCAGGGTGCTGGCAAAATAACTGTTCCCAACTTTTGGGCTTTGGCAGTCTGCTCTGGGCTTAGGCTGGTGTCGATCAGGAGTGGCCCCGCTGACGTGATTTACCGGAGAATCTGGGAGGTTGCTTCCATTTCAGTCAGGACACACAAGAAAGGGACCAGTGCAGGAACACAACCTCCTGAAATGGGGCAGTCTCAGATGGCTGCTGTTTGTTAAACTTGACAGCAAAAGAAAAACATATTGCACCTATGCTGATTTTTCTTTCTTTTTTTTCCTTTAGAATATGCTGAACAAAAGGAAGAGCTTGCAGATGTTCCCTGTAAAAGCACTGATTGAATGGCAGCTGTGACAGTGCTTTTCTAGCTCTCCCTGTGGGATCACCAGGCTGCAAATGAGGCCAGCATGGGTGGAATTTGGAGGTGGAATGGCTGCAGGATGGGGAATTGACTCTTGCCAGGTGTAAGAGGGAATCCCCATCCTTTGGCTAAACCAGCACCTTTCCAGGCTGGCCCAAAGGCTTTAGCCAAGGAGTTTGTGTCCAGAAAAACATTTATCAGAACCCCTTGGTGTTTCTGGACACATCTCTGTGCACAAAGGAGCTCCACCAGGGCATGGCCATTCAAATGGCTCCAGGCTGGCGGTGCTCAGCAGCCTGGACTGCCCTGTAGGAGATTCCTGCAGCCTCATTCCTTCTGCCCAGCAAGATCCAGCACCACCAGCCCCTCAGGGCTTCTGGGGAGGCACTGGCAGCTGCTTTGGAGGGGGATCTGAGGAAAGACTTGAAGAGCAGTGAGTGCCAGGAGTGCTCTGCATTTGCACCTGTCCATGTGGAAAGACAATTTCTCAGCTGAAATCCATACTGTGGCCCCTTCCTCTCTATTCCTTTCTCCTTAGTATTTGCAGATGATTTCAAGCAACTCAGTTTTCCATTCTCTAATGAGGAATTTAAATGCTAAAGGGCAGTGCCTCTGTTGAAGGCAACTGAAGCCAAGGGAGCTGTGACAGTTTATGCCAGCTGAAGCTTTGCCTTTAAGTAAATGTTTTAAACTTTCCACTAAGGAGCCTAAAATAAGCCATAGCATGAAACATTAAGAGCAAAGAATGAACTCTGGAGACCAGAGGGATTTGGGAAATGAAATGAGATCCATCTTGCTGGCACATTTTCCCCCCTTGTCTATTTTTGGAATTTAAAAAATTCCCCCAGATTTGTCTTTTACAAGCCAGCCTTTTGTTCTGCGAGCAGCACTGAGCAGCATCCCGAATCACAGAGAGCAGGTGAGCTCAGGCAAGGCAGGATGCAAAATACAGAGCTGGAAACTATTAATATCTTTTACTGCTGGAGAAGCAAAGAGCTTGGCACAGGTGCTGTTTGTTTTCTTTCACGGGCTTTTCAGCTGTGCAACGTGCAAACAAACATGAGAGGAACAAGATCTCTAGCTGGGGAGCAGAGTGAGTTGTGATGAACCCAACTTTTCCCCAAGGCACCGTGATCCCTGCAGGATTGAGGAGGTTTTTAGGGATTATAGATAGGTTTGACCGTGCAAGGTGTGTTCACACAGCAGGGTGGGAGGCAGCCTGGCTCTGCTCAGCAGACAGGCTCAGGAAATCTGGGCTCTAACTCCTGCCTGTGGGATTAACTTTCGAGGGGACCCCAGCCTGTCACTGAAAGCCCAGTTCTCCTGCTGGCTTGCAACCACACTTTCCACTGACTATAAATGGAGAGGGGGATCTCTGTTGCTTATGAAAACTGAGCTTCCAAACACTTCACTCTCCCCATGTTTAAAACAAGAAAGAGAATATTTTGAGATCAGTGGATAAGAACACCTGGGAGCGCTAATACCTATGTGCCCTGCCAAGATACTGGGAGATTAAGCAAATATTTTGAGGGCTGTAAGATCTTATGAGGAGGGTATGGGGCTGTTTAGTATATCAAGGATATATTTTTCTCCCTCCTTTCATTTTTTTTTCCACAGATGGAAGAACTCAGGCAGAGAGGGAGGCTACTGAGATTCATGAAGGGAGCCTAAACTGAAAACAAAGAGCACATCTAATGGCACCCTAAGACTTGTTCTGAATATCACCAAAGAAGACATAGCTGAAAAAGTAAATAATTTTTGGGGATGCTGCCTGCACAGGCTATTATTTAAACAGGATGTTATAAAGCTGATAAGGGTTTAGAAAAGATTTTCCCTGTAGTGGGAGACTCCATCCCCTCAGTTTGGGGCAGTATACATTGGGGAAGACAATAGACTGGAGTGTGTGCAAAGAGAATAAAAATGAATGATAAAGAGGTTTTGAAAACATGACCTGCAAAAAAAGGTGGAAGGAAGGGAATTTGTTTAGTCTAGAAGAGAGAAGAATGAGTGGAACATGATAATGATCTTCCAATATTTGCAAAAGGGATAGGAACTGTTCTCCAGAACCTTGGGAAGGGCAAGAAGAAATCAGTCTAATTTATTGCCAGGAAGTTTTAGACATTACTGTAGGTAAAGCCAGCTAAAGAGAAAGCTCTAGGATGGGCTGCCTAGGGAAATGGGAAATGTCCATCGTGGGAAGTTTTTAAGAAGAGATTGTAGCAATTCAGATATAAACTCAGGTACTTTACAAAACAAATCATGGTGTTTGCAGAGACAAGAATACCCCAGCGTGGGCAGACAGTTGCTTACACAAAAGTGTTTTGAAAGTCACCCAGGTGTAACAGCACTGAAGAGCAGTTGATTCATTCCAAATTAAATAAGTATGGCTGGTGTGGGAGTAACAAACAGCATTTTTGTTTCCAAAATTGCTTTTAGACCTCATCTCTAAAGAATAAGTAGTTTCTTAAAAAGCACTAATGACAAAGGAAGTTACAGAGAAAGGTGACTGTGGTCCTGACCTCAACAGGAGAGTGCTACAGCACCTGGAGGGCTTTCAAAGCTGGCAGATCACAGTATAAATAATCTAATACAGACTGATTCAGGTAATGCAGTCTTAAGAGGATGCACTTTTACCTCTGTCTACTCTTCCTCTCACCTTCTCTGCCTGAAGAGTAAAAATAGCAACTTTATATAAAATTTTACACTCCTAATCACTGGCCCAAGTTGCTGCTCTTGCAGCCCTGTCTCCCTGCAGCATGGAAATCAATCCTGCTGCACTGCACGATGGAAAAAGTTCAAGATCCACTCCCCTGCAAGGCACAGGATATGGAAATGCTGGAAGGGCAGGAATGCAGCACGTACAGGGCTCATGGCCACAGGGATGGTGCTGGTAGTGGAGGCTCCTCACTCACCAGCCCAGGCAGAAACCTGCAGGCATCTCCTGACAAACACCCCAAGCCCAGCTCTTCTTGCAACATCTGATCTCTAATAAAAGGCAAAACATCCCTTCCCAAAAAGCTGAGCCTTGAATCTTGTGAGTGCTTCTGGGTGTTTGGAAATGAGAAGATTTGCAGAAGTGCTGTTCTCTGATCCTCTCAAAAAGGAATCTCCAGTTTCCTGATGGGAAGCAGCAGCAGCACATTGGCTGAGAGGACACCACAGGCTGCTGATAATATTTGGGTGAAAACCCACACCCAGTTATGCTATTCCTCCAAAATCTCCTCCAGGGCTGTTTTTTGAACAGCACCTGGAGAAATTCTGCTAGAGGACAGTAGCACGGGCCAAAGACTGACTCAAACCCACCTACCCATTTTAGGATATTAAGTGGTCTGAAAGGATTGGATACTCCAAAGGTGAGAGCACTGCTGCATAACAAACCTTCTGGAAGCTCTGGATAAGAATAATGATAATAATTCCTATCTTATAGACACAGCCTTGCTCTCTTCTGCAAGGGCAAGGCTGTGCACAGCTTCTTTGTGAGCCCAGAGATCTGCTCCACACCAGTGTGAATTAGGATGTTCCTAGGGTGGGATTCACAGTTGCATGACAGCAACACATCCGTGTGGGGCTGCACGAATTGGATGCAAGCACTACCCAGCTTAATTCCCTGGAGACTGCCTGGCTGCTCTGATTTGCTTGCCAGAAGGGCTCTTGTGTCTGAGCCTCACTGCAGGGATGCCCTGCGTTAGTTCCTCTTCCATTTTTCACTTTTTTTTTTTTTTGCCTAGGAAACCTCTTGTTAGGCAGGACTGAGTGTCCTTGAAAGCACCAGTTATAACAAACAACCAGGGGCAGATCTCAGGCAAACGCTGCGCGAGTCACAGGTCACAGCTGGAAGTGGTTTTAGGGGAAATTCAAAATTACTGTCAAAAGCAGTTCTCTCTCATTTTAATTGTAATTGGTTAATCTCATTTTATTTGCCTTGCGGCTATGGCTGTGAAGCTCAGGAAACTCTCAGGGCCCCTGCTCTGCTCTCAGTTACCCTGGGAGCAATTCTGAAGACTTCAGCAGAGTTACTTTGGGTTTATCCCTTGTGCCACCGAGACCAGAGGCCATTGCTCTGAAAAGTCCTTGGCAAAGGGAGGAATGAATGTGGCAGGCGGCTGTTCCTTTTTCAGAAATGAAACCAGACAAATGGTATTCACTGATTTAACCTTCTGTGTGGCCCCTCTGCTGAGCTGTGTGTGTCAGACTCCTCATCCTCTCTGGAGCTGGAGGAGAGGAGGGGATGGGCAGGGCTACAGCTGGGAAGGTGTGAATACAAAGCCAGGACAGCATCAGCTGAGAATGCACTCCATGAAACAGAAAGCCAGCAGGAGCAGTCTGCTCCTGTAGGCATGGAATGCACCATGCACAGAGCCATGGACAAGCTCTCCATGAAGAGGTTAAACCTCTCCCTGCAGCACACCCAGGGCATTGTTAATGCAGTGTATCCCATCAAACTGCAGAGAAAACAAACCCCATGGGATGAGCAAGACGCTGCTGCAAACGCGGGATGCATAAAGGAGCCGGCGGTGCCTGGTGAGGAGTTTGGCACAGACTCAAGTGAACACATCAAGCAGGGTGTCCAAGGCCTCTGTCTCCCCACCCTCTCCTCAGCACACGTGTGCAGTCGCATGGAATTTGCTGTTTTGACTTGCAGGCAAAGTCAAAAAGCTGTCGAACAGCGATCGCATCTAACACCACTCATCATCACCATCAATTGTTCTCCAAATGAAACAGGCCACGTCGCCAAGCAAAATGCTTGGGAAGATATTTTTCCACTGGACATGCGTCCAAAATAAATACAGGAAAATCTCCTTCTCCAAGCACTTTTCCTGATTACTTTTCATTCGAATCATTAGTAAACCCGAGATACACACACAATAGCACAAGACTGATGAAAACTCACTTCAACAGAGTGCCCCAGTTTTTTTCCCAGAGATTAATCCTCTTTGTTATTCTCAGTGTATGAGAAAAACATTCCTCCAGCCTATCCAAAGCCAAAAAAAGATGTGCACATCTTCACATGTGCATCCCTTGTTACATGGATGCTTTTTGCAGCTGGTCATTTCAGCCCTGAAGAAGGCTCTGGTGGGTTCTTGCCACGGTGTGTATAAGCCCACATTTACTTAATTAAGTAAATTAAGCAGGTGTTAAGTCTGTCAGCTCTAACATGCCATGCTGAGATGAGATCCTGTTACTGCAGCTTTTTGCTTCAAGGGAACACCAAGGTCCACCTCTGTGACTAAATCCCATCCCAGAGAGATTCCAAGTTTACTGCCCTGGTTTACAATGAATAGGGGCAGGGAAGAAACCCCATATCTCTGTGAGGACTGAGAATAATGACCATTTGCACTGAGATCTGCAACCAGGGCAGAAGCACAGAGAAAGGAGAGCTTGAAACAAGAGCCATGACTTTCCCTCACTGCCTGTGCCCAGGAGCTCTCAGGACTCATCCCTTCCCTGGACTGCTCAGTGTCACTTCAGGAAGGGCCCTCAGAGCAAGACATGCTCATCAAGGCTGGAGCTTGGAGCCAAGCTCTGAATCCAAACCACACAGAGCCTCTTAACTTCAGTGAGTCCCACCCAAATGGCCCAGGTTCACTCAAACCTCAAAGCAAGATCTGTCCCAGGCTCTGTGCACAAGACCTTCTCTCTTTTTCTCCTTGTCCAAATCCCTGCCTGCAGCGAATGTCCTGGAGAACCTGGCTCGCAGCTGGAGACCATAATGAAACTTACGGAATGTTCACTCAACTCCAGTAACCCAGAGATGGGAAAGGCAAATTACAGGCCTCAAGTCCTTGGCTTTTGTGTGCTGGCATTGCCTTTGAATGTGCTAAATGCTGTGGACAAGAAATATTCTGGTTTGCAAGAAAGCAGGTTTCCAGCCAATGGCTTTCACTTGGATTTTCTGATGGGTCAGTACCCATCTCTGCTCTTGTCTCCATTTCAGTGTGACAGGACAGATCACAAAAGATGGGTGCACTGAGCTATGCTACAAGCAGGTGGGACTCCAAGGATTTTCCAGGCTCCATCCCACACCTGGCATACCAGACACCAGGCTGGTTAGTTATTTCTCTGCAAAGCAGTGGGCAGCCCAGGGCCCCATTTGGAGGTGACTACATCTAAATGGAAGCCATTCCTTTCAATCTATCCTGACCTCTGCATGCAGTCGAGCCCCACTGCTTTTTGCAGTGAAGATGGGAGTGTTGAGACATGAAACATGCCAGAAGCTGAAGCTAGGATTGTACCACTGCTTAGAGAACCAGCATTTCCAGCACCTCCAGTTTTAATTCTTAACATAATTTACCTTGTCCTGCTTTGGATTGCTTCCTTGGCTTATTTCTGACAAGGCCTCTGCCTGGCTGTGAGAGCGGCTCAGGCCCTCCCTCAGCTCACTGCTGTGCTCGTTTCTGGGATGACTTGGAGCTGGTGGCCTGGCAGGCACATGTGCTGCAGTGTCACAGCCTGGGAGGTACCAAACCAGAGCACTGTGCCAAGGGCAATGTGCTGTCTGGAATGCTCTGGATGTGCTGGAAGTGCCCAGGGCAAACATGGCTTGTCCCCTGCAAAGGCAGAGCCCCAGTCACTGCCTGAAAAGCGAAGGCCTCTCTTGGCCATCTGGATTCCTGTTCTGATGAGCAGCAACTCAGAACTGAGATTCCTGGCAGAGTTCTATTTCACACAGCATGATTTCCTCAGGACTGTGCCAAGCCTGTGCCCCTGCTCACCCTGGCCAGCACTAACTTTGGAGATCTCTGCCCTAACTTACTGCTTGTCCTTTTCTGTCCTGTGCCTATATAGTACAAACTCTCTCCTCAGATGAAGGTGTCCCTCTATGGTGGCCTCTGAGCCAAACCATACCAGTAAGGTGGTGGTGCTCCCCAGAGCTGCTGGTGAGTACAGACCTTCAGGGGTTTGTCTATTTGGCATGGCTCTGCCTGTCCCTGTTCTGCTGCTACCAGCCCCAGTGTAAACCAGTGCTCCCAGCCATGTGATGCTGTGGCAGCCCCTTGGCCAGCCCAGCACTGTCTTGGATGAGCCATTCCTTGTCAGGAGGCCTCAGGATCTGTGGTAGAAGATGACAGGAACCTGGCAGCAAATAGATGCTTTCAGAAAAAGTCTGCATCCTCAGCAGCCCTTAAACCTCCCAGCCCCAAGACTTCTTCTGTGCAAATACCTGACATTTACAAGAATTTCCTAAATTTTGGGTGAGGGTTCCTCCTCTTCTTGCTCCACAGCTCACTGCTGACATTTAAGGAGCAGTGATCCTGATCTCACATGATAAGCTAAATCCAAACCTCCTGAAGCTGTAAACAGCTCTGTCTTTCACCACTTGGAAGCTGGGGCTCTGGACAGAGCTTTCTGGGTGCACCAGAGCTGGGCTGAACTTTGCAACAGCTACAGCTCAACCAAGAGCCTTCCCCTAACTCACAGCCACCAGCCGGGCTGCAGGAATTGTTCAGACTCTCTCAGGCAGAGCTCACAGCAATGGATGATGTTTCCATAAAAAGCTGAGGGAGGAAGTAGCAACCATGGCAGGGATTGTGGCTGTAGGAACTGGTCATACCTACAGAGCAGGAGATGGAGGGAGGAGAGGGCTGGAGCTGCATTGTGCTGCTTCATTAGTGCCGACATCCTGACAAACTGGAGCTTTGGAACAAATCTCACTTTGTGTTTCCTCCTTCTTCCCACCCCCAACCCACTGCATTATTTCTCACAGAACAAAAATCCTGCCTCTTGCCCAGCTCCACCACCAGAACACTAATCCTTTGGCTGTGGTGTTGGATTAAGTCTTGTCTTGGACCCTGAGAAAGCACTTCCAAGGCACAGTGAAGATTTTGTTTGTTGGGGTCTATCCCATGTGCAGCTCCCAGCTACCATGGTTGTGAAATTGTGCTTTTTCTTTTGCTTTTAAGCAGCCCAGATGAAGCAAGGAAAGGAGGGCTGTTCTAAGAGACTATTTCTAATGGTCTGAAAAGAAACCCAATATTTTTCTTGGCTTGTAAAGGAAAATGGTTACCTTGATTGCAACTTGGTTCTAACACACATTTCAGACAGTAATGAAGACTGCAGATATGAGACTTGTACAGGCTCTGCTACACAAACCTTCAGAGAGGTTTTTTTTTCTTCTTTTTCTTTCCATTCTATACCCAAAACTCTGCCTGGTATAGCTAAGGACCTCTAATGGCTTTTTGGGGAAAAAAGCTTTATCTCAGGTGCTAAAGTTGGGAGGCACCTTTTATTCTTTGCCATACTGACAAAAGGATAATGAAATAGAGCTGGCATTTCATCAAGGCCAGCACTGAAAATTAGGGACAGAGCTGTCATTAAAAATAACCAGATGCATGTGCTTCTACCCCTGACACACCGGTCTTGAAAAATCTCCCTTTTGGGTTGTACAGCTTCCAAAGAATAGCAGGAAATTACAATTGTTACACTGGCCAGAGAATGGATTTAATTTGTACTGTTTTATCCTCCCTGTTGGAAACTATACTCTCTTTTCTTCTACGCCAGCTAGAAAGAAAAGAAAAAATTCAGCAAACCCACCACATTTCTGTATGAAGCCTTCCATGCAGCTGGATCACAGCCTACCTTGAGGTGTGCTTGCTTCCTCTGGCAAAGGTATGGACTGTTTCCCTTCTTTAGGGTTTATTGTGACACATCCACATAGGGCATTCTACAGACAAATTTATGGGTGTTTCATTAAAGATAGTTTGAAATCCACTGGTTGGTGAGTCCAAGTGGTGCACCAAGCTGATACTAGGGGTGTAGGTGTCTAGGCACTAGAGAAAAAGCTGTTTCTTGGGGTGATAAAGAGCTGGTTAAAGGGGTTGTGCACATGCCAGGGCAAAACTTGGTGATTAAAGTGTCTGCAAGAAGCAAATTGACTTTTTGGATGCAGAGGAAAGAAGAAGCTGCAGTACAAGTAACACATCAAACTGTCCAAGACTGTCCAAACAGAGGCTCCAGAGACTTGGCTGGTTTGGATTAGTTCAGTAAGCATCAGACTCTTACTAAGGCAACCACATTGTGCAAGCTCAGAGAAGGAGCTGGGTAAGTTATAAGCATGCACACAATGGTGAGGCTTCAGCTGAAGGGTAATTACTTGTTGAGCAATCATAATCCAAGTCATTTGATCTCATGTCTGTAGGAGAGAGAGGTTTGCATTCATCTAAGCCACCTGTTTTCCTTAAGCAGGTACAACTCTGGGCTACACAGGTGGAAACAGCCTTTGGAAGGACAGGTGGCTGGCCTGGATAGATGACAAAGAGCTGCAGATTTATGAGGGATGAGCAATGATAGACAATTTTTTTTAAAGATGAATTTTGTATTCTTGTGACATCACAGTGGGAATATATTTGGCTCTATTAAAGAGATGATTGCAGTGGCTGAGTTACACAGGCTTAATGAATTACTGCTCATCAGCTGAGCTGTGGTAGCTGCCTGTGCTTTTGGACACACACAGGACATTGTGTTAGCTCATGGCTGATTTGAGCCACAGTGAGGCATAACGTGGTTATCCAGAGCAGAAACTGGCCTGAGCCCATAGCCTAAAACCCGTTGCTTTTTGAAAAGTACCTGGTCATGTTAATTGGCTCCAGTGGGATGGCTTTAACAGCTCATGTGATTCCAGAGCACAGTGATCCCCAAGCTCACAGGAGGACTGAGGGTGGTTCTGAACTTAGGGATGCGCAGTCCTGCCCCAGCCAGGCTCTGCACCCCATGGACAGCACAGCCCCAAGATCTGCACCAGAAGTGGTTTGTTACTGACTCAGGAGGGAGGAATCACAGGAATGTGTTAACAGCACAAACCTGGGAGGTCTAAAGGAGGTCAGGGAGGAGAACAGCAGCTCTGCAGCGAGGCCATGGGAAAGCAGTGGAGCTGTTCTGCTCCAGTGCTCCAGCCCCGAGGTGATCTGGCTGGAAGCAGATGAAAGGCGGCTGGCGAGGCATGGTGAATCACTCCTGTTGGGAGCCTTCCCTCTTTCAGCAGGGACTGTAGCCAAGAGCTGAAGTGACTCACGATAGCAGCATGGGCAGAGCATGGCACAACTCTGATCAATGCCTGTCATGGTGCCAGGCCATGTCAGGTCCAATGTCATCCCTGGGGCAGGAGAAGTGCAGCAGCATTCTTGGTGGGGCTGCCATTGCCAATGCTGTTGAGACTTTCTGGCTATCTTTTCTGCCTCCTAAAGCTTAATTTTCTCTTCCCTAGAGAGGAGTAGGAGCTTCCAGAAAACCTGCCTCTCTAGCTGCCTTCAGCCTTACCCTGCCAATGCAGAATGTTGAAGGAAGGAGGATGTAGAAGGGAGAGGAGAGCAAGACTGAGAAAGTGAAGCAAAAGAAGGATCAGAACTGACAGGGGAGAGCACAGGGGGCAGGGGAGCCAGGCTGCTGTGTTGGGGTCTGTGGCACTGCCACTCAGCCCTGGAATCAGGTGGTGATGCAGAAAGGAGTGAGAGGATGGGTGGGGAGGGAGAGGAGAGCAGACATCCAGCAGCAGGGATGAGCAGGGACATGGCTGTGGCCACGAGGCACTGGAGTCTGATCAGGCAATCAAGCCTGGCTAAGCTGTGCCCAGAGTTTCCTCTCCTCCAGCTCACAGGGCCACCACGAGGGGATGCAAGCACATGTGGGGGCTTGGCTGCTGTTTGTCTGATCCCTCCTGGGGGCTCCTGGCTTGCAAAACTGCTCAGCAATTCCTTGCACCTTTATAGTGGTCTGGACAAAATTTACAGCAAAGAACAAGAGGCTCAGGAAAAGCTGTTTGCATGGTAGGTCCACACAAAGAACACTTAATCCTGGGCTTTGCTACCTGTCACAGTGCATTACACTCCCCTGCAGCTGACCCCCACCGTGGAGCAGAGCCGCTTCCCCCAGCAGCAGGGCTGCAGTCACAGGTCTGTGTTTGTGTTCAGGAGGGCTCTTTCCAAGGCATCAGACAAATGAGGAGCTCTGGGAGGTGGGGCCGAGAGTAGGCAACTGTCAAACCCTTTTATAGAAGGTCCCACAGGAATTTGTTTTCCTCCTATTTTTAAGTTGAAAAGGATCGAGTTTCACTGCAGGAAATAGTTCTTCTCCTCCTCCCTCCCACACACCTTTAATTTTTTTCTACAGCATGTTGGAAGAGCAGGCTGCTGTCTGCCTCAGGTTTCCAAGAATCAGGCAAACTGGAACCCAAGCACTTGTTATCTGCAGCCAAGGAAGCAAAGAGAAGAGGTGCTCCTGTTTGCAAATGTTCCGAGCCTCAGGGTGTCTGTATTGGTGAGATACACCCTTCCCCATCCCTTTTATCAGGCTGAGATTGTAATCAGGGTTTCAGAAGAGGTTTCTGTGCAGTCCCTAGAGAAAAACAATACCCATATTCATTGAAGCTGCCGGGCTCCTTGCCCAGTAGAACAGTGACACAGGAAGATCCTGGGGAGGGAGTGCAATAGCCCACGGAATCTCTTCTGCATTGTATCACTTGCAGGGGTGGGCATTTGCAACAACACTCAAAACACAGGCCTAACTCTGCATTCCTGTTAGAAACAAACCCATTCAGTCAGTGCAATGACCTTAAAATCTCCACGTGCCCAGGTTCTGGTAGCATCACAGCACAGATCCTGCACATTGATAAACCTGCACCATTTGCAGATGCAAAATGTGCATCCATGCACGGGGGCTCTGGGCAAGATGCACTTAAGCCACCAGACTCAAACCTGCAGTTCAACTCCCAGCCTATCACCGAGGACTGAGAGCAGGGGTCTGGTTAATGAACAACAGCCTGATGGACACCTTTTGATCCTCAGCATTCCAGCCCAGTGATTGCTCACCCACTGCTTCCCCATTCTGCTGATACCAATCAATTTTGCTCAGCAGGCACACCCACCCTTCCCTCACCTGCTCCAGCTCATTTCTCCTGTTTCCCTTCAGTGACAGTACAGACAATGCCTCCTTTATAGGTGCTCCCACATGCCTGGTGGAAAACCTATCGAGACTAGCACAGTTATATCAATGATCTCCTGTTTATTATTCCTCCTGGCATGGGATTTGCCATTACCTCTCTAGCACAGGCAATGTTTTCCATTCATCTTGTCTCAGCCAGTTGTTTGCAGTGGGGGGCTTCAGAAGAGACAAAGCTACAATTGATGGGAAACATAAGGCCTGCCAAAAGGGGGGTATCCTCAGGGATATCCTTAGCCTTAGAAATAGTTACTACAGTCCCTTTCAACAGTGGTTGTGCACACCTGTTAAAAAAGCTTTGCCTTTGGACCTGTCTTTCTGATGACCTTTGTTGGCCACCTGTTGCTCAAACACTTTTTAAGTTCACATCCTTCCAATGCAATCAGTATTGGGTAAATAATTCCTTCTCACTCCACTTAAGCCAGTGACTTTGAAGGGTGCCAGAGGGCTGTGGCAGAGCAGGACAACTCCTCAAATCTCAGGGCCTGATAGGTGTTTCTGCCCTGCAGAGTGATGTTAGTGTAGTTTCAAGTAAAGTCCATCAGAGACTCATCTGCAGACCAGTTCCAAGAAAATTTAAGCAGATGTCTGCTCTCCTCACTTCTGTCAGAAGGGCACAGAATTACCAATTACATGCATTTCCCAAGCATCACAAAATACTAAAGGGCATTTCAAATCTAAAAATCTAATCAAGTTCTTGGGTTTTCCTCTGGTACAGAGATTCAGAAACACCCTCTCCGTTCATGCTAGCACTCTTCTGGCAAACATGGCCACTGCCCTAGAGCTGGGTGTGTTCCATGGACATGAAATTTGAATGGGGCTGAATCTTGCCTTTTTCAATAAATCAAATATCTCCATGAGAGTTGCTGATGTAACCAGCCCTCTGCAATACTTTGGACTAGAAGGTTTCTGCTATTATTAGAGCCACAATACTTTCCCTTTTCAGTCACAAAGGGGCAAGTAGGATGCTTTGCTCTGAAGTGTATATGATGGAAACTTGGAGTGGTGAAAACTGAGCAAGATACACAGGACAAACTAAGGAGATCAGATTTGAGTTTGCAAAACAAACCCAGCTGGCAGAGGGAAGATGTGGATTAGAGAGTGAGAGTTCAGCTGGGGAACAGACCACAGCTATCCTGAAGGAAGAAAGAACTTTTCCAGTCCTCCCTTCCCAACACTTTCACTGCAAAGCCTCACAGATTTTGACCTAGAACTGCCCTCTTCCTCCTCCACTCCTGCATGGACTGGCTGTCTGGGACATTATCTCAGCACTGCTCAGCTCCCATCGGGTTCTCTCTGCCTGCACCTCCCAGGCTCTGGTAACAGATCCCTCTGAGTCAGAAGATGAAACCACCACGTTGTGGTTATTCAGTTCCTTCCCTTTTGCTCACCTTTAGGAGCCCATAGGGGCTCCTGGAAACAAATCACCCAGCCTGGGTGGAGCCCTCACCAGGGAAAGACCAAAGTCAGTTCAGACACTGCAAGTCCTGGACTCTCATTAGTAGAACAATATTGCTGCCTCAATCACTCTGGTAAACCCACACACAGTCAAGAGCTGCTTGGCAAGATTCACATTTCACAAGCACAGGGTGAGTCCCTGCACCTTCCAAAAAAGCTGGAAGGGTGCTGCAGGAAGCCCTTCATACTTCACATGGGCCTTGCACAGAAATGTGGAGCACGGCCCAGCAGGCAGGAGCTACCCCCACTTCAGTGGGCCAGGAAAACCACGCACATATGGAAAGAGGCCTTGGGAAGAAGGTGAAGAATTTAGCAAGTTAGAGAAGAGAAACAACAGGAAATGCTGCTGCTGGCTAAGCATCTTCATTCAGAAGTTATTTGTAAATACAGCTCCTGCTCCTACTGTGTTTTTGCTCCTTGGCATTACAGAGGAGCTATAAATACAAGTACTGATGATGCCAAAGTCTGGGGAAGGTGCTGTAGCCTGATTTAAAATGTGGGCTGGCACCCCTGCTGTGCAGAACAAGAATGTGCTGTTCCTCCACACAGGTCTTTAACATTTCAAGCCAGACAGAGGGAACAAATGCCCACAGACCTTTTTATTGTCAGGAGGGACTGGCAGGGTCTCATCTACATGCCTACAGCCCCAGAATGTCTTTCCATGAGCACTTCCAGCATTCAAGCCACTAAAGAACATT
Organism: Acrocephalus scirpaceus scirpaceus; assembly: GCA_910950805.1. Lineage (NCBI taxonomy): Eukaryota > Metazoa > Chordata > Aves > Passeriformes > Sylviidae > Acrocephalus > Acrocephalus scirpaceus. The sequence continues at coordinate 11,854,152 of OU383788.1, forward strand.
TTCATCCTTGGAACACCACTGTGGCAGGAGATTGTCCCAAGGAGGGATGTCCAGGCTTGGCTCACAGCCCTGAGCACAGATTGTTTTTCTTGCAGGAGCAGGTAGGCAGTGAGGGGCTAGATCCTCTCTCCAGTTCAACCTTCAGAGCATCCACACAGTTCAGTGTTGCTTGAACCAAATGCCAGCCTTGCAGGAGGAATGGGATCCCTATGGGATTTGTCCAGGCACTTTGGAGCAATTCAGAAGGTTACCACCATGAGGAAGAACATACCTGTAAAAGCCATGGGCTGAAAAAATGGGCTTTTGTGGGTCTGTGAGCGTGCAGTAGGTTCACACTGATAATGCTGTCTGGATTTGCAACTGTCTAGACAATGGGAAAATTAGCATCATGAAACTGGATAGTTTTGTGAAATGCCCAGCCAAATAATCTGGGAAATATTTTTGTAATGGTTCTCCTCAGAGGGAGATACGAGCCTGTCCATTAGAGATGCAGCTCTTTTGTCTTGCATTCTGGTGAGGGATGCAGGGTTTTACTGAGCCCGCCGAGCCTCATCTGCCATGGTTTCCAGCCAGACACCCGTGCTACTGTGGAGAAAAATAAGCCCACAGCACAACCATGGCAAATGAGCTTTCTGCAGGCTGGAGCTGCTGCTTTTCTGGCACAGAAAGGGAATTTCATCCTAAGAGCTGGAGGCTAGGACTGCATGAACAGTGGTTTACCTGTGGAGACAAACAACTAGAAGCCAGTGTCTCCCCAGCCTGTTTTACAGCCTGCAGTCAAGTCCAAAGGATTTCTAGGCTGCAGGGTAAGAGCTCACAGAGAGCAAACAAAACTCATTCTGAGCCTCGTGCCTGGAGCCCCAGGAGCACAGGGCTTAGGGATGCACAGGGATCTCTCCTCCTCTCACTCTAGACAAGATGCAGCAGTCAGAATTGTGCTCACAGCTCAGCTGGGAAGTGCTTTGTCTCCATGGCCACTCTTCCACAGAGCTGTAAGACCCAATACAGTGACACACCTGATGTAGAGCAGCACCATAAGAAACAACCTGGATGCAGAAGCTAGGCCAGAAGCAGAACAGGTAAATACAACCTAGTGCCCAGCTGGTTTGCAATACCTGGGGTGAGCTCAGTGGTCCCAAAGTGTTGTACTTTGATTAGCCCTATATGCTCAGGATTTTAAAGAGGAAGCAGTTTTGCCCTTGAGATAGTGCAGAAGCAGTTCAGAGAAATAAAAGCCTCTGTTCCCACATTTTATGTCACAGGAAGATACTAATTAATACCCTTCATATCCTATTGGAAGAATTTCCTACCTATGACAAAATAACAACACCATAAAGTTAACATTTTTGTGCTGCAGATTCTGTTGTTTGACTTTCCTGAGCTATTTCCTTGCCCCCATCCATCACAACCCTGACTGGATAATTCCACAACCCCCCTCCAGTTTTTGTAGAAGTAATCTTTTGAGTTTTGTGAAGTTGATCTTGGCTCATGGCACACATCCCACATCTGTTTTCCTAGGCCTTACTGTTTGACTCAGAATGATTGCATTTTAACTTCATCCCCCCACTGCTACCGTCAAGTGTAAAACCCAAACTAAGCCCTCCCACCACCCCCAGGGTGTACCTGATGTCTGGGGAGGCACATGTCCCCTCACCTCCTGGTACTGAATAGTGAGAGGTTACTGGAAGAATGCTGACTGCTTATTTATTATTCCTGAAGATGATACGGTGTGAACTGACAGCATAGGTTAAATACAATTATTCTCCATGAGTGAGTTTTCAAAGCTCTCCTTTTGGTTCTTATCCAAGATCCTTAAAAGCACATCATTAAGGATAAGCATGCACACAGAGCAGTGGGATGTGACGTGTTCTTTAACTTGTCATGTTGGTTTTGCTACTTTTTGAAATTGAAAGAGAGAGAAACTGCCCATCCCTGTTCTTGGGCAAACTGCCAGGCACTTCCAGGAGACTTTAGACCAAAGACCTCACTGCTGCATATCCAAGGTGACTTGGCAGAACCATCCCCAGGTACTGCATGACACAAACTTTCAGGTGGAAAATACTTGCTGAAAAGCTTGGTCTTTCAAGATTCAGACTTTCCCAAGCTGAAACTTTTAAAACTCCTCATTCTCTTTGAAACCATAAGCTCTTGGCTTCTTAGCACCTTGCTGAATTTCAACAGGGGTGATTGAAAGAGAAAAAGGCTGAGAAAAAGGCAACATGTACATTTGAGATAGGATATGGTCAGGCAAGAGCACATCTGTTGGGCTTGTAGTCGGAAAATCTCTGATTTCTGGACCTCTGCTGATTCATGACCTTCAGCTAAATTTGGTTAGATATGTCTGGGCTGGATATGCTGCCTACCATTCTGCATCTGGTAATAGAGTTAATAAATACTTCTTTCAGCATCATCTTTCCTGTGGTATTTTGCTCAGTCCAATTCTGCTACTAGGCAGAACTCAGAAATGCAGGAATCTGCCAGTTAGAGGGGAGGGGTTTATCCCAAGTGCAAACCAGCAAATCCAACAGGAAACATGAAGGCCATGCCAGAATATCCCCTTTTCCCAACTCTGAGCACTGCAGAGTTCCGACCATCTCTGCTTGGTTGATCCAAGAGCAGGATGGCTACAGAGCTGAAATGGTGACACTTCAAAAATAAAAGGAACTGAGGAGATATTTTCAATGCTTCTAGTTGGTAATTATTCTGAAGAATGAAAAATAGGGCACCTTTCACAGGGGCACATCGCTATGATTTGGAAAAAAGGTAAAGTTTTAAAACTCCTGCACAGCTCTGTGGCTGCAATTAGGAAATGTTAGCTCAGTCAGGCATGGAATGCTTCCTTGCCAATGTCCAAGTCTTGTTTTGTCTCTGACAACTCCACATTCTGCTTTTAAGAGACAGCTCATGTTTGATGTTACTGTGTCAATATATAAGGCTAAATTCTGTCCTGGCATATTCTGACCTTTAGGGAAAAAAAAAAAAAAACCTGGGGAGCAGATTTTTTTTACTGGTGGACTTACTGAAGATGATAATTCTTTGGTTTGAGGTGCACATTTTAAGCCATGTGACTTTTGCCATCTCTTCACAGATCTCCTAAAATGCTACACTGGAAACAAAGTTTGAAAGCTGGGCTAGAAACAGGGATCCATCTTTGGAGTCCTTCTCTGGGCTGCAGAGCTTGCTCTGAGTTCTCCAGCCCACTGCAAGGTGTAATGGCAGTGTAAGGAACTGTATTAGTTCCTCATAGCTCCTCACTCCATAAGAAAGCCCAGGGTGGAATGCAAGCATTCCTGTCAGAACATGGAAAACCATCCGACAGAACGGCTGCATTTGAACATATCCTTCTAGACACACTGTTGGCCATGGTAGGGAAGAGTTTGGAGAGATGGGCTGATGTTTGAATGCATTTTAGTGCAGCATAACTCATCAGGCCTCCCTGTAAGTGAGCCCTCCTCACCTCACCTGGTCCAGAACTCCTTGTGTCCCCTGGCAGCTGGTGTCCCTTGGAGTCAGGAGAGCTCCAAGTCACACTGCTGCTCTTACAGACTGCTCTGCTCCATCTTACTCATTCCCTTGAACTTCCTATGGTCCCTCCTTTTCCCTACAGAAGAAATAAAGATTCCAGAGAATGTAGGCGCATCTTGGAACAACTAAAAGAACCTAAGACTTTGTAAAAATCAGGTCCAAAGTGTGAGCAACACATTTACATTGATCACCTGAGCACAGCACTACAAAAAATACCAAAAGCAAGAGAGTTGAACATTGCTTTTTTTAAACTACAGACAGGCTGCATTAACCACAAAGGAAACCCAAGGAGAGCTCATGTCTGGAAGCAATAAAACATTTGCATAACATGCACTGTGCATTCAGCTCTGGCAGGAGGTGCTTGGGACCTCCTTGGTCAATGCAAACCCAGAAGTTCTCTCCCTAAAGAGGCTTGGAAGCACTTCCTCACGTCAGTGTCCCACCACAGGTACCATTTCACCTTTCACACAGTCAATCCAATTTCCCTGCAATGCATGACAACCATTTTTGAATACCAGAAGCAGATACACAGAAGGAATTCATATGATCCAAACAACCACAGAAAAGGTTTAACCTGCTAACCCTGTGCTGGTATTAGGGCACACAAGTGCCCTAAGTGGTGGTACAACCCCCAAGCACAGACCAAAATCACAGGCTGAAAGCTGCAGTGGTAGAAATGTGCTGGTGCAGCAAACCCAGTCCTGCTCTCTGCACTAGCCCACAGGTTGCCAGCACAGTTTCTCTCCACTACAGTACAGTGTATCCCTCCCATGTGCTGAGGTTGCAATAAATCCCAACTATTCTCCACTGCAGGCATCACTCAAGTGCTGATGGCTCAACCAAGAGAACTTAAAGCCACCCCACAAGCCACACACATTTATCCAGTCTCACCCCTTTTTTGTTCAGAGGAGGACATGACTAAGAACGGATCCATCAGTGCAGTAACAGGATCATCCAAAGCCACGTCCTCACACGCTGTTGCCACGTGTCACATCAGGGCACAAACCTTCCCCTTTAACATCAGTAATAAGGGCCTGTGTGTTTTGGAGCAAGGGGAATGTGGCTTGAGATTCTTCCTTTGCTGACACACCACAGTGCTAAGCTGCTGTGGCAGGCACCAGAAGGAACAAATGTAAAGTCAAAGGCATTATAATCTAAGAAAGGGCTGGAGAAACCCAAACTGAGATGTCGTAAAAACACAAGCCAGAATTCATTACCCTTGTAACCAGAAAGAAACAATTGATATGCCAGTTTCCACCAGAAATAGCTATAGCTGAGGGTCTGAGTTTATAAAACATTGAATGACTTACCATGTGTTGCACTGGATGGTTTTGGTCGGAAGTCCACAAAGGATCTGTTAGACAGCAATTTCTCCTGTTGAGACAAAAACTCAGAGGTAAAAATTGCCTTGCCAAGCCCAGAAGATAAGCACAAAGACACATTGTTTTAAATCACAGGAGAGCAGAGTGTGCTGGAACAAAGCAAATACAGACTCTTGGGGTGTTTAGACTACAGCCTGTCTGCCTTTTTCCAAGTTGGGTTGAATGAAAAAGCAATTTACAGCGAGTTCAGGATTACTGCAGCCATGCCAGAGAGCCCCAGCTGCACAGTGCATTGTTTCATCTGGGACAGCAGCTCATTTCCAGGTAAAGCTTCCAGGTGCTTACAAGGCAGTGTGGTAGTGAGGAGCTGGCTCACAACAACTGGCCCTGATCCTGTTTTCCCCCATCTCCTCTGTGGATGCCCAAGTTCCTTCCAAATGGGTCCCACTGCATTTTCTGCCTTTATCCAGCATAGCTTTATCCCTGAAGATGTGGCAGGGATGGGCATGGTCAGCAGGAGATATCCCAGGTTTTCCTTTCTCTGCCAGGGATTTGCTTAGTTCCTGTGCCCTGAGCACCTTATTACCACAGAAGTAGGTTTAATACCCAGGTTTTAAACTTGTAATTCCCTGGACTAGAACTGATTGGTGGAGGTCTGTAAGAAGTATGGAAAAACAGTTCAGACACTACAGATTCTCCATGCTGATTGCCAAACAGATTAGTCCTGCTGACCTCTGTGGGATGGGTGGGTTGCCTTTGTTGAAGAGGACTCCAAAGCAGGTCCAGTTTTAAGAAGGGGAGATCCAAAGCTGGCCATGAAGCTGGGAAAATGGATTATGGCACAAACTTTCTCCCTGTGCACAGTGATGGAGGTGAACAGAGACTCTGAGGAATTAGGCTGAATTCTCCTTTCCCAAGGATTTTGATCACTCTGGGACATATCCTCAGGATATTTGCCAAGCTTATTAAAACAAACATGAGGAAGCTCCTTGAGGAAGGACCCACAACTTCCCAGCTCCTGAAGGTCTAAACCCAGCAGTCTGGGTTGAGAGGTCTCTCCCCACCAGTTTGCTCCAGGAGGGGAGCAAACAGCAGTCGCTTTGTGTGACATGGAGGGCTGAGGAAATTTGAAAGACAAATTATTCAAAATAAAAAGCAGTGCAAAAACAGATTAGGAAACTACTGTGCCGTGACTATTAATGAAGCGATAGAAAATATCAATCACTCCCTGGCCTCTGAAGCTTGCTGTGAGAGAAGAATTAGGAGATTTTATGTTCCAAGTACCAGGAAACCACAGGGCCCTGGTGCCTAGTTTTCAAAAGAACACTGAATCACAGGGAGGAAAGCAGACTGCTGCAAAGAGCCAAGGGCAGAGTTTAAAAATAGCAGCTTTCAGTTTTGCTGCTTTTTTCTTCTTCTTAAGTGCCTGGATATAGGATCATGTCAGGGGGTGGATAAAGAGAGCAGACCAGCCCCTGTGGAGAGTGAAGTGTTCCTGAATGAAGTACTGCCAGTCGGGGGCTGTGGGCTGCTCATTTTGCACTCCAGCTCTCCCCCTCAAAGGAACCAGTCTCTCCTGATCCTCCTGTCTGCCCAGCACAAGAGAAAGGCACTGGGGGAGTGGGGACTGGGGAGCTTTTCAAGCCCATCAGTGTGTGCAGAAGCCAGCACAAATGAGCAAAGCCAGGGGCTGAATGTGTGATCCAGCCAGAACCTTCCCTTGTGGACACATGCAGGGCCAATTTCCCGTGGCATTAAGGACACTTTTGAAATGCTGTGCAAGGAATGGGATTTACTGAGATGTTTGTGCTGATGCTCTGGGTCTGTGGGAAGGGAGAAACCATGTCTGGCTGCTGTACAATGGCAAATGTGCTAAACCAAGAGAAAGGATATCTGATATATATCTGATATATAAAGGATACATTCTGATCCTGCTCAAATTTCTCCAGCCCTCAGACTCTGTACTATGCATCTCTTGAAAGACCATGAGGCTGAAGTCACAGCAACCACATGGAGAAGTTGAGTGTTGGTACTTTAGACAGGCAAAGGAGACAGAGAAGTATCCCCTGAAATGGACAGTGAAGTTTTAAGTCATGCAGTGGAGTAACAGTGATGGTTTTAAGGCAGAAATGGGCAGAGTCTGCAGAAAGAAAAAATCTCATCCAAATAGATTGAAAAATAGATATGTCCTTAGGTAGCTGATGTTAGAAGACAAAGCTCAGTGCTTGCAGAGAGGCAGGATGCCCCCATGGGCCTTTGCTTTGTCTGTGAAAAGAGAAGAAAGGCACAGCTGATGCTCTGGATAAGGCTGTCTGCATCTGCCTCTCCAGGGAAGTCTGCTGTGTCTTATGACTCACTGCTCAGAGGATGCTCTCAAACCTATAGAGGAATAATTCGTGTAATAAGGGCAGCAAGTGCAGGGAGCCACATAAAATCCTTTTTCCCAATTAAGCAAGCAGAAACACAAACCCTTTCCCCCAGCCTTCTCAGGGACAAAACAAGCAAGTTTTTCACTGCAATAAGCTATGACTGAAATGGAAGGTGGGAGAAGAGAAATACTGGCTCTGTCACTTGGTTAATAGGAGTACACAAATCACTTAAACTGCTACCCGTACATTGTGAGATTGAATCATTGCAAGTTCAATTTCTCCTGTCACCAGCAAGGACTTCCAGGCTCTAGTGTGGACAAAAAACAACATTCACAAAGAACTGGGTACAGTTTAAAAGCAAAAACCTTGTATGGATAATTATGCTGACCAAGTCCTAAAGGAACATTTTAACTTTACAAATATGCAGAAAAATCCCAAACATCTGGAATCCGAAGTATTTCCCTGTAAAGGAGTTTCCACTGGAATGTCATCTGTTCTTACTGTTATTTGAGATAGGCTGCTGACACAACCAACTGGACCCCAGTGACCTGCATGGCACAGAGCTCTTCATTCCTGTGGCTCATAAAAGAGCCCAGTAGTGCCACAGGCCAATGTAATTGCCTTGCCACATGCACAGATTGTTAAGCAGACAACCTCCTGCTTTCACAGAGACAAGGAGCCCCACGTGTCCTAGAGATGCTCCAAGAGACACCCAAAGTTACTTGCTCTTGCTGTCCTTCAAAAGAACCAAGCCAGGATGTGTTAGTGCAAATCCAGGGGTGCAGTGTCCTGCCCTCTGAGCACACCCAAAAGCTTTCATTATGTGGGAAAATCTTTAAAGCACAAACTCAGATCCAGCTCATCCACTGCTTCCCCTCAGCCTTGCAGGTACAAAAAGCTCCTTCAGCCCAGCTGGCCCGGGATTTTCCCTTGCTCAGCTTTCAGTGGGGATCAGTGTGACTGCTGACAAAAGCAGTGTAGAAATGCCCTATAATGCAGCCCAAATGGTAGAAGAGCTCTCACCAAATTGCCACTCCAGGGACTTTCTTGTAGTTTCTGCACCTATAAAAGACTAACTGGGATGTGGCAAAACTGTCATCCCAACACAGGGAGGCAATTCAGAACAGGAGCAGGACTCCATACAACATTTCCCTCTTTTAAATGTGGATATTGCAGCAGATTGGAAAAACAGGTGGCTTTTCCTCTGAGAATATATACCAGGGAACATTCTAAGAAGCAGGGCCAAGATGAATTAACCTGATCAACTACAGTAAACTTACTGTAAAGTACAGGAAACATGAAGCACTGCATTTTCTCATTTGTGGCTTGGAAGACAAATTTGCCATTGAGCTTCTTTTGGAGGGAAGTTAAGAGAGGGCTCAAAGCAACAGGCTGCTGCATCTTCATCTACCACTGCACCCTACCAGCACAGATCCCTGGACTTCCTTGTACTTTTCAGCCCTCAGCAGTTGTGAAGTACCAGCAAACACACACACTCAAGCCTGGGGAGTTCTCTGTTTTTCATCTGGAAGATTTCAAAAGGTTTCACAAGGGCCACAATGAAAAGGCATTTGGATGTTTCCTAGACAAAACCTTGTTGTTTCCATTCTGCAGGAAGAGCTGACACTTTAAAAGACAACCAACCAACCACAGACACGGAGAAATGGTGCAAGACATCTTTAGGTTTGTCTTTGCCAAGGCTTTGACCTCGCCACAGCGACCAGACAGAGCTTGCTGAAAAGTTCTCAATACTTAGAAAAATAGTGGCACCACTCTACCATCTCTCATCCAAAGCAATGCATGAACACGTTGTAGAACACATTGTGGAACAATTCTGGCCCTTGGCTGCATTTTGGGGCTATAAACACAGACAGCAGTGGAGGGGGTGCATGAGAAGAGTAGAGGAAGGCTGCTGGTAATGATGGATAGTACTTTTAACAGTTCAGTTTGGCTGTACAAGGAACAAGCCAGGCACAGGGAACACTGCATCATGCTCACATTTCCCAGGTATGTCCTGGATTGAAATCCTGATGGATTTCTGTGCCCCTTAGTGCTGGCTGCAGAGTAGGGTTTCCTTGGGGATTTAGAGACCAGCAATATAAAGCTATTCCTGAGAGAATGACACTGTTAAGATACATGCTGATACAGCACCAAACCCCAGAGTCTCTGGCACAACCAGAAATGCAAGAGTTTTCCAAGTGTTATGTCCTTTATGGAGAGGATGTGGTTGTGAACATGCACTTTGTTATCATAACAAAAAAAAAGCCCCCAGCATCTCCTGACACCTCCATTTGTGGTAACCCAGTAATTTATAAGCAATTAGGGCATGGTGTTTATGTTTAGAAATCCTTAAGCAGAAAGGATAAAGGTCTTCCAAGGAAGTGGCACTTTTATCTTCCTTGCAACTTCTCTGTGTATTTGCATTCCAGCCAAGGGCTAATCTGAAGCAGTCTGAGTGTTCTAATCAGGGATCCTCCATAAAAAAATCCCACTGAAGTTACAGATTTTTCTAGGAGCTCAGGTTGGATCAGACTCCTGGTACCAAACTGCCAGCTCTCTGGCACCTTCTGTGACAAATATAAGGAAATATGGCAGAACTAAACATCTCAAACTTCCTTTCTCTGCATAGAGAATCTTACCTAAGACATTTAAAATACCTTTATCAAAGAACAAAGCTCCAGTGGAACCTTGTTAAGAATAGATTTGCATTGAGAGCAAAGACATGGATGTCCAGCAGTGAAAGTAAGTTCAGGCATGTTTTGACACAGGGGAATTCTCATATCACAGCCTGGTCCCAGAATAACCAGTGGCAAAATCCTTTTTGTAATAGGGCCAGTGGTTTGGATCATATTAATGCCAGCAGACACTTGACCTGACTGTCTTGCCAGCTCCCAGGTTCATGCTTTCCTCCTTTGTTCATTAGATATTTGAAGCAACCATATCTAATTCCTTGCCTGTTTTCCAGGAAAAAAAAATCCCCTTGAGAAGCTTTCTCTGTTCTCTTCCCAGTTACACTTCCAGCTGGTTTTTGCCTTTGCATTGATAGTTCTGTGCAAATCCAGGTCAACTCTGAAAATAAACCCCTAGCATTTTAAAAACCCTCCACTCAGATTTTAGATGGAATTTTGAACATTTCCGAAGAAATTCTTGTGATTGGCCATGGAGATTCTACAGTTCATCCCATTTCTAGCGCTGGATTGGATGAGAAGCAGAAGCATGAATTTGCCAGGTGATATAAACTGTGTTTTCCACATATTCATGCATTCAGATTAGTTCTCTGCTAACAACAACTCAGCAGCAGTAAAACTGGCTATAAAACTCCATCATCAGGTATTCTGGAAGCCAAATCTCTGAGGTCTTAAAATGACTGCCTATTGCCCAGGCCTACAGAGCAAGACCAAATTACTGCAAGGAGCTCATTTCATTTTTCCTGCACTGGATGAGCTGGACCAGCATTAAGGCCCCAGTGTCAGGCATTGCAAGACAGCCCCTGCCCTTGGGAGTTTGAGATCTAAACCAGACAAAGCAGAGAATAGTCCTGAATTGCCTTTTCCTACACTGGAATATTTCAGATGAATAAAGCTGCAGGTTTTGGCAGGCAGTATCCAGCTCTGAACAATTTGCTTTGTATCCAGGCTGCTTAAAAGATACCAGGGTGAATTCTTCCCATTGATTTGATTTTGGGAAGAGTCCCAGGTCTGATTTAACTCCATTTTTTGATTGCACGTTATAACTCTGCCAAACAAATATCCATGCACAGGAACAGCACTACCTCTAGCAGATCCTTTGGGACCTTCACTAATGTCAGTGGAGCTCAGGCACCTTTTGTTCTTGTTTCTCCTCCAGGACCACGTGGCCATCATGATCCCAATGGGAAACAACAACTCCTGCACTCAGGAGCAGGGCTGGGGTACCACAATTTTGACATGTCAGCATGGCCCACGCCTGTACTCCTGTCAGGGCTGGAGATTCCCCCAGGAACACAAAACAGTTTCTCATTTCTGCCTCAGTTTTACTGAGGAATTTTCCTGCTGCACTTCAGCTGGAACAATATTTTAAGCAAATAGTGATGACTGGAGAGGCAAGTTAAGGGAAGGCATCTAGTAGCTGGAAATCAGATCCATTATGCTGTATTAAATATTAAGTTCAGTGTTGTAAGCCAGACAATTGCATACTGAATTAATAATGTTATTTATTCCATTTAGTGGGTTATGGAGGATACTTAATCATCGTGGCATTTTAAATCAGAGCTGGCATCAACAGCTCAGCTCTAAGATTATTATATGGGACACAGAGATGGATTGAGTAGCTGGAGGTGAAGGAAGTGCAAATGTGTGAAATACAGCAGGTTTGGTAATAATAAAGTTATATGGCCTTGATTGCTCATTTGGATGCTAATGCTCCAGCAACACCTAAGAAAGCATAAGCAAGTCCTCAAAGATAAGCTTGAGCTTCTGTAATATCTGAAGGAACTTAACTTTTCTTTTTCTAAAAGAGTTACAAATTTTCAAGCAAAAACCAAAAGTATCTGCTCAGTCAAAACATGAAAATGTCATGGGAAATTCTGAAGCTTTTTTTTTTCTGGCAAAGTCTAGATAAAATAATAAAAATATCTGAAGATGAAAAAATTATATTGATACAGCTGTCTGAAAGCAGTTTTATATTTTTTTTTTTTAACCCAGAATGGTCAATTATTTTTCCGGACTTCAACCCTGAAAATCAAAGAAAGTTTTGCAGGAAGTTTCAAGCAGTAGGAATCCTACCTTTTGAAACATAGGGATTAAAATATTTAAAAGGTTCAGGGTATCTCCCCTCTCATTATTCTTTCATTTTTTACTCCCTAATTTTGGGCTCTCTGATTGCCATCTTTTTTAGCCATATGAAGAAATGGCTCCCCAGGCATCATGCAAGAATCCACATTTTTCCCAATCACTCAGCAGGAACACCCTATCATTCCTTAGGCACATTTCTCAACCTTAATCACCTCCAATTGCTACGGGTTCTAAAATTCAGCCTACTGGAGAAAGAAATAACTGCTCTGCCATTTCCTGCAGCACTGATTTTCACGCCTTTCATGGAACAATTTCATTGACTTCACAGGAGCCTATCTGGATTTACACCTGTGCAAAAACGAGGCAAGAAAACCCGACCCTTGGTGCGGAATATCAGGTTCATAAATGCGTTCTGTATCTCCAAGAATCTCCCCATTTACAAAGGTGAACAGCTGTTGCTATAAATCAGACAGTCTGAACCAACCATTAGAACTTCATCCAGATGATCCATTTAAAATATACAAAGGCAACGTTTTGGAAATAAAAATCTACCCTCATGTCCCTGGGGACACCTTCTGTTAGAGAAAAATCTCATAATTCAAAGCTAAAATTAGTTCACTTTAATGCTGTTTCAGGAGAGCCATGATACTCAAGAGTAACATCACCTTGCAAAGGTCTGTTAGATGACTTAAGGGATTGCAAACATCTGGTAACTTGGTAAATACTGCATTGGAGACATCTAACATCTTTTTCAACTTCTCCGTGGGTGTAACTCTTTGCTGTTAGCTGGAATGGCTGTATCTGCTTCAGTTCCCATCAACCATTTTCTGTTTGAATAGGAAACACTTGCTAAAGTGTGGAAACAGCTGGCAGAGTTGGCTGTGTATGAACAAAACATGCTCTTGTTTCTGACCACAGACTGGCCTTTAAGTTCCAACTGTGATTGCCAAGGGCTCTTCTTGGCTTTTTGGATGAGACCAGGTCACCCAAGATGTACAAGCTGGCTGTGCTAAGGGTTGGTTTTTGGAGCATAACGCTCACTGTCAGCAGGGATAAAGCTTTGTGTAAGTAGAGGGGAGCAGGATGAGCAGCCCCATTTTAGTAGCTGGGGAGCTGAGGCACAGGAAAATTAAATTATTGGCCTCTGGACATTTACAGTGAGAGAGACTCAAGTATCTTTTTTTGACAGAAGTACTGACAAGCAAGTGTTTTCTGCATAGCACTCAGCAAGCAGGACAGGGTGCTGAGGACAGTGTTCAGACAGGTTCCTGTGCTCCAGGGTCCCTTTGGCACCCAGCTTCCCTGGGACACCAGGAACTCACCTCATCTCCTGCTCATTAGCAATTCCCAGCTCCCTGATTACACAGCACATGCCTTCTGCTCTCACACACACCAAGAGCATGAAATGTGGCTAAAGGGGTCACCCCTGCACTGACCACTGAGTGATCACCTGTTCCCAAAGCAGCAGTTTCCTTTGCCCTCATCAGGTCCTTGCTTAGTCCTGAATGGAAAGGCTAAATCATGTATCACTGTTCTGATGGGCTTGGTCATTTATCTTTCTCAGGGTTCTGGAGAGTTAGGCATAACAAGAACACAAGGAAACCAATGAAACACAGAGCTCTGAACCCCCAGACAGTCACACAGAGTAACAAGCTCAGCTCCTTTCACTCAATTCCTTATGCTCTTCTGAGACCATGAAAAGGAACTTTATGATATGCTGGAAGGGATGAAATATTAACTACCAAAAACTAGACTGAAGTAACTGAGAACCTGCATTGTTTTCTGTTTGATGTATACTTATGTAAATTCAAATATATATGCTTAAATGTAACCTGTCTTCAATTCTAGCAGAGCTTATTAAATCTATTTATGCGAGACAAGCTAGGCTCCATGGAATGCCAGGAACTCCCCTGACATTTGCCTTCCTCCTTAATGTGATATTCTATGATTACACATACCAGAGCCTTTCATTCAGGCATTTTAATTTACAAATACTTTTTACATTTCTTAACGCCCCTGTGGACAGGCATTAAGAGTCCACTTTATTCAGGAGCAATCAATCGAAGTGCAGCAGGGCAGCCCGTTTTGCTCCAGATCACGCACTGAAATACTAGCAGAGTTTGGAAAACTCCTTCCATGTCACTCAGAAACACAATTTCCATTAAGAGCAGACACATTCTCTTAATTCTGGGCCAAATACTCCAAGCAGAGATGCAGAGGGAAAGCTTATAGCTGGCAGGCCATAGGGAGGAGATCAAAACTATCAAAATGAATGTCCCCAAAGCAGCCACGGTGAGGACAGTGACCACCCCTCCTTTGCCAAGGTCACTCACCAAGCAAGTGCAGCTCTCCATGGTGTAAATCTGTCAGACATCTCCTCCATGTCTCTGCCCAGAGCCAAGTTACCTGATAAAAGAGAAGAAGATATTACTAAATGGCATCAACTCAGTCTTCCTACAGCAATCTGCACATTTCAATGCAGTCCTGACTCCTCAGAGAGCACTGGCAACTCATTGCTCAGGCTCATCTTCTCTTGTTGGCTCTTTTATTTCTGGAGTTTTTAATGCCCTTTAATAATGACTTGCTTCTCTCACAGTCCCTGAGATAAGGTCTGGGTAATCCAGTCTTCAGTGCTGGCAGAGCTGAGAGAAACCTGCCCAGCCTGGTAAGTACCAAGGAGCACAGGTTCCAGTGGGACTCCTACCAGAGACCATAGGACACAGAAATGGGTTCCCAGAAATGGCAACCATACATTAATTATCTTCTTCTACTGGGCCTCCATCACCCCCTAAACACTCAGCAACACTTCAGCTATTATTTACAGTCCTTAAAATCAGTACCTAAGAAGAGACTCCCCTTCAAACCCATTTTCAAACAACAAACACACAACCAAGTACCTTCCAGGCAGGAGCTCAGCTCCCAAGGACAGTTTTGCCTCACACCTGCAGGACATGAGCCCTTGGTGGAGCACGGCTGCCTTTGGCAGGCAGGTGATTCTTTCTCTTTTAAGTGAAGTGCAAAAACTCCTCATGGCAAAAACTAGAGACAGACTGCATATCCAAACCGAGCTGTGTCTGTATTTCTTCATGTTCTCTGTGTAAGTGGAGTATAATTATACACACAAAGAAGTTTCTGCCCTACCTGGGTTAGGAGAGCACCTCCAGCTTTGCACCAGAATTACCCAGGAGAGGGGAATCAGAGGCCCCCTCCTGAGAGGTCAAATTAAGGTAAATGAGCCCCATCTGTGCTGCTTTAGGGAACAGAGCACCAACAGCCCCCAGGTATTAAAAACAAACCACCTACTTTGCCTTTGCTTGGGCTTTATAGTGAGAGGCTGACCTGGCTGCAGAAAGAAGATAAAACCCAAGGTGCAATTTGCATCTGTAGGAAGAGATCTGGGCTGCAGCAGGGAGAGCTGAGAGATAAACAGCCCTGGGGATAGCTTGGAATGAATCCTGCACCAACATTTTTGTTTGCAGGCCTGTTCCTTGCAATGTTTTAGAAGGATAAACCCAAAACTGCCATCCCTCCATGTAAATAAAGGGATTTGTCATAAAGCTAACAGATCCTGCTCTGAAGTAGTTCCCCAGAATATGAAGTGACAATGAGGTGCCTAAGAAAATAACTTTCCCACTGCCTGGGAAAAGCCATTCCTAGGATGGTAACTTTGCAGCTGTGATCAATAAGGGCTTCGAGAGAAAACAAGGGTCTGTGTATGGTCTGCACAAGGAGAACAAAGGTAACAAATAAAACTGAGGTATTTGTAAAAGATCTGTGTCTTACCCCCAATTATCAGCTTAAAGGTAAGTTCTTGGAATGGTTTCAGCCAGCCAGTTGCTCTGTGGGAATCTCACACACATCTGGCAGACCAGGAGCTGTAAACTGGTGCTTGTAGCCTTTGCCCACCCAGGAGATCATCCAGAGAGGTCGGGTCCATTGTGCACCCCCACAAACTCTTCAGGTGCTATTTTCTGGCTGCCCCATTGCTGCAGAAGGTGACTGAGATTTTTTGTTCCAGTGCTTTTACAGTTATATTGTGCCCCAAAGGTTGAAGCAGAGAAACATGAGCCTGTGGCCTCCAAAACCCTGGGGCTCCACCAGAGTTTTGCAGTTCATTTACACTGAGTCAGGATTTGCTGCCAGGTTGTGAACCCCCACTGCCTCCCTGTGCTACCCTTCTGGACACACAGCTTTCTCCTACAATTTCCCCCATCCTTTCCCATGGGCTAGTGAGAACAAAGAAGCTCATGTTTGACAATTACTCCACGCAGAATCATTAGGTGTGATCACAGAGTCCAGCGATGGAAACCATTTACCTCATGGGTCAGTCCCACTTTCCTGGCCCAGCCTGCCTCCTCCCTCTCTTGCTGACTGTGGCAAGTTGGGCAGAAAGCGATTGACAGTTTTTAAGAGCTGTATTCTGACAAAACCAAAGTTATGATGGACAGAGAGCAAGCACGCTCATTTCATAAGAAATTCACTGACAGCTCTGAGCCCCTTGTGTCACTGCATGGACTCCAGGGCAATTGAAACAGCACTGAACATGGGCTCATCCATCCAGGGGAAAACAAGGCTTCCTTCAAACCCTCTTTTATTTACTCCAGTCAGCTGTGCTGAGTGTATCGATTCAATCAGTTATTTCCTTAAGCAGAAAACCAGATGTGCGCCGTCACGGCCCATCTACGGGGACTGAATCCATGCCATTTAGAAATGCAGAATAAAAATAAAAAAATCCCAAGAAAGCTGAGATATGCTGATGTTCGGAGCTCTCAGTTTCCTAGGTAAATTGCTTTCTTTTGAGTCACATTTATTTTTGTTACCTCCAAAGAAATGCTGTTTTAGCCGCATTTCTTGGAAACAGTGTTGAGATCTAATGGGTTGTTACTGATGTGAATTCTCAGGGTGGAGAATAGAATGGGGAATGTAGTATTATCTTTGCTTCTGGGCATCAGCAACTTCTGCAAGCAATGTGGTGCAGTGCATGCCATTCCTTGCTAAGGCAATTAATTACCTTGATCTCTAATGAGAAGAGCTGTTCAGCTTTTAAAAAGCCCAACATTGGAGCCCTCTGGGCTTATTTTAGCTCTGGACATTTGGGTAGATGTGTTAATTAGGGAGGCCACATTGCTCAGTTTTCCTCTGTTTCTTCTCAGGCCATGTACTTTTGTTTTCCTCTTATGGACACTACAACTGAGGCAGGTCACTTGCAAAGAGTCACCCAGGAAAGGTGGTTTGGCTGCTCTGTGTACTGGGTACCAGGTCAAATATTTCCCAGGTGAGTCTAAGGAGTAGAGGAAAGGATCCTAAAGGAGTGGGGGAAGGAATTATCCATCTGCTGGATCTTTCCTTCACCCCAAAGCATGCTGCAGGTGATGCAGGTGGGGTGCACATAGCCACAGTCCCACAGCCTGCAGATCCTGCCCTTGCTGGGATGGAGACAAGGGTGAGCAAACATCTGCACACGGGAGGCCATGCCCCAGCTGAGCCTGCAGCTACAGAGAGGAGCCTTTGTGCAGGGACGGGCTGGGATTTGCAGGCTGGAGGGTTCTTTCAGCAATGCAGCTGGAATATGCTACATGCCAGATTGTAGACATTCCTGGGGCAGCTTTCCAGAACGTGAATAAACTCAGGATATATGTATAAACCCAGATCACAGTGTGGGCTCTGCGAGGCCCGGAGGTAGCATGGCATTGCCTTTGCACATGTACAGCCTGAAGGGATTTCTTCAAGCCCAGATGTCCCCTTCAGTTCCAGGATCCACATGTGCTGATCGATTCTGTACTGGAGAAATTATCTCAGAATGTCATACCTCCCCAGTGCACAAAGACTCATTCTGATTGCATTGTCCCTTGGCTGCCTGTGCAACGTAACACAGCTCTGAAACACCACAAATATGAGCAGGGAGGCAATGGGAACATGAGACAGGGCTGTGCTACTCAGGGAAGCCTGTGTGGGATGCAGAGTGCATGAGTTGGTCCATCCTGGGGTCCCAGTCACAAGGGTAAGAGTCACAAGTGATTCACTGCATGGGGAAATGTTACTTTAGAAAATGAATGATTCAAATTCAGGAATTACTGAATAGCATTCAGGCAAGCCATATCCTAATGCCTACCTAAACAGCATCTGTCCTGTGACATTTAATATTGCCTGGAAAAAAAAACCAGAGGGGAAATATGGCAGCAGAGACAACAAACACTTAAAGACAAAGTGTAAATGCATCTCCAACAGCTGAGTACTCTCAGTCTCTAGGGAAATGTGCCTGCCCTGTACATGTGGTTTCCTCTGGTGCAAGACCCCTCAAAACACTCATTTTGTTCACACTCATACCTTTGTGTGAACAGAACATCTTTCTGTTCATACAATCATAATGCCTTCGTGTAATTGAGCACCACTAATTAAAACCAAAAGGAAGGGAATATTTTCCAAAAATGTCTTGCTATTTTTCCTTCCCTTAAGAGAGTTTTCTGACATCTGAAGAGTGGAGCTCTCTGTGGGAATGGGCACGCACATAAATGAATCTAGAGATAGCTTGTGCCCCTGTCATAACTGTCAGAGATGCAGAGAAATAAGTCAAGAGGAACAACAAACTCTAGAAAGTCATACAGCCAAATGCTGGGTTTGAAAACAGGAAAATGTCTCATGTACTGTTCTGCTCCTGACCTGTACCTTACACTGTACTACTTTGTGTGTTGTTCTTTCTCCTCCCCAGAGAAGACAGAAACCAGACCTCAAAACATTCACAATGAATTTTCAAATCAATAATATGTGAGACTTTGTCTAAAAGGTAAAGTTGTTGTAAAAATCAATGTCAGAGAGAGCGCTTTGCCAATTCAATTATACTTGTACCTCTCAAACTGACACCAAAAGAAAAAAAAAAAGAGAGAGAGAAAAGGAAAAAAGAAAAAGATGTGGGCTTATTTCAAGCCTAATAAATGTTCCTTGGACTAACATCCCAATTTTGTAAATATTCTCAGGGCTTCTTATGCCAGGTTCCCTCAAGGGGTCATAATTACCTCTAAATAGGGTTACCTTGTTTCAGAATCACTCTAATGTCAAGCAGTGTTTCTGCTTGTGTCCACAATTTTAGAATAATGTTGTATCCATTAAATAGCATGAAGGCTTCCCAGAAATGGGAACCATACGTCAAAATTTAAACACAAATAAGTGTGATTAGACATGGCAGCTGTCTAGAAAATATTTAGCTATTTCACTGAGTTTTGGGCAAAATGTGAATGATTGTACCTATTCCAGTAACTGCAGAACCAGAGAGGCTCCCACATTACCCTCTGCTTCTCAAGGCAAATTTCATTTTAAGATTGACCCCAAAGCAAAAGAAAACAGCAAGATAAAATATAAACAGCTGTGCCTTCTGCTGGCTTAGCTGGAGACTTCAAGGAGTTTGTGATTCACTCTCTCAAAGACATGTAGCACACAGCACCCAGCCAAACTGAATCCAGGGCCCCGTGGGAAAGGCTGAACTGAACAGCAAAATCCCAAGGCATAAAATGTCCTGGTATCCAGGTAAAATGTTTGTCCACTCCTTGTCAAGCCTATCAATAATCTTCCCATAGCTGAAAGAAAATGACTGGGAAGTAAATGCCAACACCAGTAATTCAGGTACAAAACCAAACTCTGAATCACCCTCTCTTCTCTCGTATGAGAGAAATGTCCTATAAATATTCACCAAATACAAAACCAGTCAGAGGAACACCCTGGAAATCTGTACTTGGTTATCTTGAAACTAAAACACGCCAGGAATTTGGGTAAGTTTTTGCTTACAGACTATCATTACTGGCACTTGATCAGATGCAGATAAGTTAGGTTTCCAACTTGGGAAGAGAATAATGCAAAAGGAATTGGAATAGATTAATTTCACATGTTCCATTTCAGGACAGGTAGGGGTTCTTTTAAGCATTGAAGAAACATTAATGTAAATCTATGCTAGCAACACTGTAATTTATAAGAAAGTTCTAAAGCTTCAGTTTTTGCAATTAGAAATTTGGTGTTTATTCAATTAAGTATCAATTGAATAAGATTCAGAAGCTGTTGAGCATTTATTACTGTTTCTACAAATTCCTGATTACATGCCTTGTTTGCCCCTCAACAGGCGAAGAATGGATTTCAGTGGTTTCCAGAGGAGAGTATGAACAGCACAGGAGCATGTTTTGAAAGGATGTGGCTATTTGGAGTAATGTGAGAGATTCTGAAGGAAAAACAGCTTTGCTTTTTGGAACAGATGTCAGAACCCACTGCAGGCCATAACAATTGCTTCTGGCACAGCTAAACACACACCACTATGAATTTCTTCTCCAGATCTTCAGCTCAACTTAGCACAGGAAGAACATTAGGGCAAATGGGGAATGAAACAACCTGCAAGGAATGGTCAGATATGCAAAGTGAGGGGCTTGCCAAGATGAAAATCAGGGAGGAGGATGTGTTCCAGCAGTTGGTGTTTAACAGGGGTGCATTCCAAGTCTCCTAACTCACAGGTATCTCATAGAGAAGTTTGGGACCACTACTGCAAGCCTACTGCCTGGGGAAAAAAGGTGGGAGATCCTGGAAATCAGAGTACTGCAAAAGAAAACAACCCAGAATCTAAGAACCAACCCATTTGTGATTGCTTCTCCCTGCAGGAGTCACTTCAGGGAAATCCATGTTCGTTATTGATGCCCTACAGACTCTGTGACAGAGCCTCCCTCCAGCACCTCGTTTTCCCTTGCTGAAATTATCATGTTAATACCCTTCTCATTGGGATACTGCAGACAACTGATGTTGGTGAAAAAATTCGCAATCTGCAAAAGAACATTTCCAGGAAATGGAATAAAATCATCAGGATTTATGATGAAAACCTCAGTAGACAGAGAACACTGCAGGACACAACCTTCAAAACATTCCCACCAAGATTTCTTTTCTCCAAAGATCTCTGCTTATGTTCTAGAAGCAGTAAAATACTTTAAAAATACTGCATGGTCAATAAATAAAGCAATTGCTGAAGTACAGATCAATAGATCAGCTGGAAACACAAAAAAGAAACAAAATCACAGTGTTTTTAAGCTACTGTCTCTTCTGTTGAAAAGGTACCATGTCTGGTTCTTTACTTAAAATATTGCTAGACAAGAGGGAAGAGATATTAAAATCCTTCCAGGCATTAAAGTATTAGAACACACTTTAGCTTTGTTAGGGAAGAAATGCACAATAGGAAGAGAATATCCTTGCAGTATCTTCTCACAAATTAACTGGCAGCTCTAAAAGCAGCTGCTTTCCAAAAGCCTGGACTGATGTTACATCTGATCTCATGAAAATAGCCATAAAGTCTGACTTACCAAGATGACTCTGCTGGCTTTAAGCCTCAATGAATAACATAACCCTAAAAATAGAGTTTGAGTCTATAAAAATCAAAACAAAGTTTGATGTAGAGACAGTTTTGCAAGCAAAAATGAAAATATTGAATTCTCCATTAGGAAAACACATATAATAGACCAGCTTGGGAAAATCTGTTTGAACACCATGAACTTTGTGGATATCAGTATGAAAGGCAAAACTTTTTGAAGAATAGAATCTCCTTTTTATTGATTGTCAGAAAACTGAAATGTTCCTTCCACCAGGTGATGAAAAAATCCTGTTGGGACCTGGCTGTGGATACTGGGATTCATGGGCTCTTGTGACTTGTTTTAACTGAGCTGCTCCTGCATGGTGGGGATATTTCTGTCCTCAGACATCCCTGCGAGCCAGACCATGCTGCCATTTCTATTTACAGATGGGGAATAAAGACAGACAGGAGTCAAAGGGCCAGATTTCCAACTGCACTTGTTTATGGAAATGAAAGGATTTCTTGAAACACAGCTCAAACATGCCTAGACAGGGCTTGATTTCCTTCCAGCCCACTCCAGTGGGAGGCTCCAAAATAGAATAAAATACAACACCTGAACATTATGATGAAAGGTTAGAACCATCTGTAGCAGAACCTGCTGGCTACTGTGATCCCCATGGCTTTCCTGTGCTCATCCTCACTATGACAGTCTGGAATTCACCCTGGCCTTGAGACTGTGAGTGCTGCAGCTTCTAAAATGCAACAAGGATGCCATCAACATCTGTTCCAGTCTGTTCAGATGTCAACAACCACACCACATGGAAAGGTGTCTTGAATGCCTAACAAATGGTTTCCATGTAGTTTTGGGGAGGAATCTAGCTTTTCATGTGAATGCTGAGGAGGACTTAATAGATCTGTGAGTTTCTGCCAAAGAACTCTGCCTCTACTCTGTATGAAGCTTGCTGAAACTTTTAGACGTTCTCTTTATGCCTTCTGAACTTCTTTAAAACCAGGACAAACCCAGTGCCCCTCTCCTGGCAGTAACAGTGCTCAGAGCCCTTAAGAGAGACTGTCCAGAGGTGCAATTACTTAGGGCCAATCTGAACTGTTCTTTAGCACTACATTTCTCTCTTAGTTTAT
This sequence comes from Acrocephalus scirpaceus scirpaceus, assembly GCA_910950805.1. Lineage (NCBI taxonomy): Eukaryota > Metazoa > Chordata > Aves > Passeriformes > Sylviidae > Acrocephalus > Acrocephalus scirpaceus. The sequence goes on from OU383788.1 coordinate 11,876,590, forward strand.
GTTAGAACAGACTTGGGATAAGTCCAAGAGCTCCTTCAGTTATCCCATGGTGTTGTCTTAGATACAAAATTAGGAGGTGCAGAGCATCCACACTGGTTGTGTTCCTGCACAGCAGATGCCTGAGTGAGGCTGAAAGCTCCCAGCAGATGGGGGGGAAATTTGGGTGTGCATTCTGCCAACAAAGTGAGCAGCCTTTAAACATACAGGGTTTCTAATGTGATTATAAGTTCAGGTAGCCTCCAAACCAGAAGAGAATAATCTCTGTGTCTCGGTGAGTCCTGTCCTTTCCAGCGGCTGTACTGGCTGTTGAGGCCCAGCCAGAATGAAAGATGCTTTGCATGACTTTCAGTGTTTACTCTCACAGGAAGCACAGTATCCTGTCTGGCTCTTGGTATGCTCACCACCTGACTCCGGCATGCTCCAGACAGCGAAGCCTTTTTACCCAACTGGAATGTGCTGCAGTTCAAATGCTTGGAATAAAATAAGCAAGAAGGGCTGCTCTGCTAACTGGGAGGTCAGGGCATTATTTGCTTAAGGGTTAGCAGTGAATTGGGCTCTTTCTGTCACAGGCAGGCAGAGGGGCAGAGCACCGTGTGGGTGAGCCTGTAGTGACTCCCACTGGGGACTTGTGGGGAGCTGTGATCCTCCACACTGCAGCTTTTGGCCACCTGGGAGGGTGGATTGTAAAGAATGAGGCCAGGTCCAGATTGTCAAAGGGAGTTAATATCTGCCTCACTCTGTAAGGACACAACCCTCAAAATGTTCCCACCAAGCCTTCTTTTCTCCAAAGATCTCTGCTTATGCTGTAGAAGCAGTAAAATACTTTAAAAAAACTGCATGGTCAATAAATAAAGCAATTGCTGAAGTATAGATCAATAGATCAGCTGGAAACACTAACAAGAAATAAAATGGTGAGCAGGTCTCCAAAAATGGTCGGTCCAAACACCATTTCTGTGACTTGGTGCTGTAATATCATCAGTAACAAAGAGCAATTCCCCCAGCCTTGCACTTGGTACTGATGCATTTGGCAGCACACAGTGCTTGGGTTCACCATTCACAGGACATGGATGGACTGGAAAAGGTCCAGGAAAGAGCCAAGAATTGAATTGAAAGGTTACAAAATAAGTTTCAAGTAGAAGCATCCAGTACTGCAATTTCTTCTTGTTACAGAGTGATTTTATATTCTGTTGAAGCAGAAATATGAGGAGCAAAACTGACCAAAGACTTTTCATCCTGGCAGACAAAACAGATTTGGTGGCTGGGGGTTGAAGTGAGAATTTAGAGTAGCAATAAAGTGAACATTTCTAATAAATGGAACTATTTACTAAGGTAGCAATCAACTCTTCACTACTGGAAAACTCTGATGCAGACTGGTCTCCTTTCTCAAACACATATTCAGTTCAAAGGACATTAATTTCTATTTGATTTTGATTACTACAGCCTGTATTATATGGAGAATCAGAATTGATGAACTCATGGACTCCTGCTGTATGTTTCTAGAATACTATGAATCATCCTAGAAGTGTGGGAAACCTTTGACTCCCCTTTGTACAGATATTAACCTTGAGATATTTGTTATTAGTTCTGCCCAACTGTCCCCAAATTTACTGCCTGATCACAAGTGGTGCCTCCCAGGGAGACGGCTCATTGCTGAAGCCGTGCAATTTTTCCTCCTTAACTCAACTTGCATTTTTTGAGTTGAATAAACTTAGGGAAAGTTCACAGGAATATGTGATCTGTAATTTCATACAATAACTAGCTGTAAACTCACTGTCTGTGTTGATTCAGAAACCAAGAACCCCCCAAGATACATTTCTTAAAAACCAATTAAAATACTCCTCTGAACAGCACACAAATGTACAATCTCAGGTTGCACATAACACAAAACCAGCCCAGCATTTTCTTCTTAATAAGCATAGCAATGTAAACACAACTACAGACATTGTTTTCTAATTAGAAGAATGTACCATGAGATGTTTACAGACCCCTATGGAAATGTACAGACATTCGGTTGCCTAGCAAATGAAGGAAATGGAAAAGTCTCTCAGCTGGGACACTCATAATTAGGTTGGCAAAGGGAAAAATAAAAGGTCTAGAAGCAAAGAGAGGCAATAGTCCCACATTGACCCAGGAAAGGTTAAGATAGTGCCAAGGAGAGGTACATAAAAGTGAATTTTCCAATGTTTTTATTTAAATATTTGCTTACCTAACTGTGTGTGTGAGCAGCTGAATTCGGGCTGCCTGTTGGAAGGGCTCAGTGGGAATGCTGACACATGGAAGCTGCTGTGTGGCCTTGTCTCCGTGGGACATGTTCTTGATGTTGATACTTGGCAGGGTCTGGGAACTTCTCTCCTTCAGGGCAGGATGTAGCTGGGCAGACACTGCATTTATGGGAGACAGATCCAGTGTGCTCCAGTGTGAGGCAGCAGCTCCTGTTCGTGCAAAAAATCAGCAAGAGAGGCCCATTTGACATGTGGAGGTAAGACCAAAGAGATGTGTCACAACACCTACAAAATGGGTTTCCTGATGGCTGAGTAGCAAAATGCTTTGGCCAGCTGGATTTCCAAGGCTGCAGCATTCGTGACTTTGGTTTGGGTCTCCAAAATCAGAACCTCCTGGAGTCTCAGCACAGCTGTGTCTGAGAACTGGTCCACAACAATCCTCCAACCCTGCCTTTGCTGTGAGCCATGGAAAGCAAGTTCCTACACTGCTGGATTTTGTGCTTCAATAAATAAAAGACTTGAAAAAGACAATTTTTTACTGCCATCAGGGCTGGCTCCAAAATAGAAACTTTTAAGTTTTGATTCTGTTGGTGTCACAAGGAAACTGTCCCCTTATTCACACAGCAAGCAGTTCTGCTTCCAAATTCTCACACCTTCATGCTGATATTGGCTGCATCCTCTGGGAAAGCGAAAATAACAAAGCCTGGTGCAAAGAAACAATACGTTTTCCTTGGGGTTAAATGGTCAAATAAATGTGGGAAAAGGTATCACAGGCTTGTGAAAGAAACGAGTTTCTCAGGCATCCTCCCCCATTGTGGTATTGGTTACCACAGAACAAACTTTTTCCATCCCAACTCCTACCCATAGTTACATCAGACAAAGCTATCGCCAGACTACGCTTTCTTCATACATTTTTTCTCCCTGGAAAAGCAGGAGGAAACCTGTCTGTGCAGCAAGAGTCAATCCCACAGCACCACGGCAAGCATTTCCTGGCCTACTGGTTTCTCCTTCCATGCTGCTGCAGCTCAGGGGTTTTGTCTCATAGTGCCTGGGTTTGGAAGGGGAGGGGAGTGAAAAGTTGCTTTGATATAAAAATTGCTCTCATTTACAGGCACTCTTAGTACCATGTTACACAGCTTAACCACATACATGAGTCCTGGATAAAACTTAAAGAGAATTTGGTTTTAATCTGAATCCTTGAATTTTATGCATGGGAAAAAGCCAATCAATTTCAGATTGTTTATTTATGATGGGGTGGTGGGAACGGAGGTGAAATTAACTCCATAATAATCCATAAAAGCTCTGCTTTTGGCCAAACAACTTCTACACTTAGCAAATGGTGTTTGCAGCATTTTTAATCCCTTTTAATCCCACTTTTATCCTGTAGACACCTCAGATCAGCAGTTTTCAACCCTCATGAAGTTCATTTTCCAGTGTAAACACAGTGCTTTAAACTGTGAATTTTACAGATAATATCTTTCTTACCCCTTTGGACTCTCAGCAAGAGCACATCAGCCTCTGTGGTTCTGCAGAGCACAGGGATACAGCCACTGCCCAGAAAAACAGCTGTATTTGTATCACTCAGCCCCAGGATTTCTGCACAACTAGAAATTTTGCCTGGCTTTAACACACAGGAATACAAGGTGTGGTGGAGCAGGGGGAAGGGATGTTTGCAATGGCTCGAATCTACAAAGATGGTTTCCAGCTGCATTTCACATATGATTTGGGGTTTGGATGAAGTTTTAACAGAATTTCCCCATGAATTATGCAAGAGGGCTGCTGGAACGCTGCGAGTACACAGAGGCACAAAGAGACTTGTTGGAGCAGCCATCAGACAACCCATTGCCATCTGACACACGAACCAAATCAAAGCCCACTCCAAAAGGCAGAAAATCTTAAACTGGGGAGGGAAAGTGAGGAGAGGACCCCAGCGCTGCGGGTGCCGGGGTGGGGACACGCGGTGGGTGACCTGCTGCACTACAGCACTAGATGGTGCTGTATTTTAGAAATAACTCTGCCTCGTGGGTCCCTTTATGCTGGATGCAGGCTCAAAGATGTGGCAAACACACACAGGCTCCTTTTGAGAAACGCTGCTGCTCTTTACAAGGAAAGTATGGATTTTCCTTTCTGTCCGTTTATAGCACAGGAGTTAATACAGACGATGAATTTGTAACTGGGCAGTTGCCAGTTAAACTCTCCAAGTGCTGCTGTTTCATTTGGGTGTGTGATGGGAACTTCAGAGCGCTGTAAAAGTGTCAGGAACAACAGTGTCCATGTTTACCTTTCCCTGACTTAGCCTCTTGCTCCTGATTTAGGCTGGTGGTGGTCTCCAAACGCCCAGCAGCAGAACTCCACTCCCTCATCAGAAGCTCAGAGCATTCAATTCTGCCAGCAAAGCTGTGGCCTGCACAGAAACATTGTCACACTGGGAAAGTGAGTGGCACTGAACATGTGTGGTGCCAGGAAAGTCTTCAGTGGTGTTTTTAGAGAAGCATCCATCCTTGGGTTGTCACACTGCCACAGGCTGTACAACACAAGGAGCTGGGACCCTGTGCCTCCCCACTGGTATCACTTATTGCAGTAGGGCTGTTCAGAGGTGACAGGGAGGAAGCCATGGGCACCCAGATGAAGTGAAGGAAAACAACTTTTAAATTAGTGGCCTAAAAAGTTACCTGTAGAAGGAGATGGGTGGCCTCCAAGGTTTACTCCTCCTGCTGTTTTTCACTGTGCTTGTGCTGGTCTGTGGTGCATTTCTGAAGATGCTGGGCACACATTCAGAGCTGGCCCATTACCCTCACTCCAGAGACTCCAGCAGGCAGAGCAGGTGCTCAGCAGTTGGCTGGATCCAGCCAGGGCTGCAATGGGCAAAGCCTTCTATCAGCTCTCCCTGGGGTAGGAAGGGCTCAGAGACACCTGCTTATTCCAGTTGGCCATCCAAGGAAGCAGACACTCTCTCTTCCCTCCTGCTTTGCTTCCAGGCGCAAGTGAGTTTGGTTTCCTGGCCACAAACAGGGCAGTCTGAGCCAGGAAAGGGTAATTAATGTCAGAAAAGATCAGGGACGCAGCACAGCACAGCTCACTTGGCAGCAGCACAAAGCAGTGGGGGAGAGATGTCTTTTAGAGAGCCTGCAAGAGGCCAAACCAGCCAAATGAGCTCTGCAGTGGCTGGGCCAGGGTGTTCACATGGCAGTCAGTCCCTTCAAGGGGTCATTTAACTTCCTCTATGGGGCATCAGCACTTCAGACACAGCTTTTTTGGGTAGGGAAGGATGGGGCAAACATGGGTTTGCCACTCCTCATAAGGTGTGGATGAAAGGACAAGGCAGCTTCAGAAGAAATATGAGCCTGCATGGAAGTTCTGTAGGATGGAGGTTGGCATACCCAGCGTGCCTGCAGGGATGCTCAATAGCTGAGCGAGAACAGGCCCACTCCTGGCTGTGTGCCCAGCAGCCTGTCCCATCACACAGCATGGCAAGGTTTAGCTTGGCAGCAGAGGTGGTGTCTGGCTGCCAGAGCCTTGGAGGGAAGTCAGGAGCCAAGGAAGCACCGTTCCAATGGGCTAATGAACTCATGCTCAGGAGTTCTGGCTTTGCTAAGAGTCAGTGGTTAAACAGAGGAGGAGGAGGATTTGTGATCACTGCTTCATAGCCTGCACAAACCCACCATTTTCAGGGGGCCTAAAAGGATGGAGTAAAAGTAAAAGGATGGGGTCTCCCACCTCAGGTAAAACCCAGGGATGTGCTGTGCTCCAATGCCAAAGAAAGTCTGGGAGCTAAATTAAATAAAGAGAGTCCAGGACATGCCAAAATGTGTCCTAGTGCTGTGGGAATTAGCACTCTACAGCACACTCCAGTGCTCTCAGCAAGAGTTGCCTCCTCTTATCCTCAGGTCCCTCTGGCATCTGTAATATGACAAAGGATGCCAATCCTAAGGACTGAGTATAGACTGAGGAAGGAATAAGCAGAAAGAAAGAGGACACTGTCTGCAGCAGACAGCAGGGCAATAGAGTGTGTCATGTCATACCTGAGGATGCTATTTTGAGAGCTCAAGACAGGATGAAGGAAGTAAAGTTATTAAACTCACTGGGAAAAGGCATTGGAAGTGGCTGGCACCTGTCCCAGACTGGAGAGAGAGAGAGGCTCTGCAGACAGCCCAGGAAAACCAAAACATGCCTTCCCTTTCGTAAGGAAAAGCAGCCAAACTGGGGCTCAGCCTTGGCTCAGAGTCCACCTGCAAATTGTCTGCCAGTCTGCTCTCACCGCCGAGGGTCGCGTGGGCAGGAGGAACTGTGGGTCAGAACTTATGGCCAAATTCTGAAACCTCTCCCTATCCTGTTCACAACTAAATCTGACAGGGAATAGGAATCAGAGCCCTAAGCTCTCCAGTGGTTGTTCTCCTCTTCCTCAGCTGTTAAACAGGTAAACTGAGGCACACTGTGCCACAGCCTTGCTCTCTCTCATCCCAGGCTCTGCCTACTTCACCCAGCTCTCAGAATTTTGCTCATTCAAGTTGTCTCCTTAGAGCTTGCCTATATCAGACATTATATTTTCACATGGAATTTACCGCATTTCAGCACATTCTCTCTAGCAAATGCATGGCTGTTTTCTGTCTCTAAGTGTGATTAATTCTGTGGCAAGGGGAGCAGAGTCATAGAAATTCTCAAAAGAAAATCCATCATGGGGAGGCACTGGAAGCTTCTCCCACTGCAGATTACTATGGGGAAAAAGGTTTAAGTTTGCTACTGCAAGCTTCAATGCTGGAAGAAATGACTCCTGATGCTGAACTGCAATAGCCCACAACTGTGAGAGAGGCTGATTATGGCTGGGACTGCCACACAGTGGGACCTGATGCCTTCCTGGATTATCCCCTTAGAAATCCAGGCTCGTACTGGATGTGGCTGCCAGCACAGTGACTCTCAGCTCTCATAGCAGGAGAGCCTGATGGCCAGGGGATACTTTTAAGCAGAACAGAGATGTAAAAATCCTGCTTTCAATTAATTGCATCACCAGGGAACTGGAGGGCAATTTGGATTAAACTATTGAGGCTCTTTCAATCACTTCCCAGGGGAAGATTCAGCAGGAGTGAAGGATTCAGCCAGAAATGACAAATAGGGAAGTGAGTGAAATGTAGGGAGAGTTATACTGCTGCCCTTCATAAAATTCTGCCTTCATTCTGATCCAGACTCCCCCACTGCCAGCAGTGGGGAGATGTGGGGAGTCTGAGGCAGCTGACACAAAACCTGTCATGCACAGATGAGGGAGTCAGTGCAGAGTGAGCTGCTGCTTGCTGGGATAGAGGCTGTATGGCCCAGGCTGACCTGCCTGGGGATCCCTCAGCAAAAACAGAGCAGTGCCCCGCTACCCTCACATACCCAGTTTGTGTGTGGCCCAGTTTCTGACTCCTCATAAAGTAGCCTCTGTTCTAGAGGATCCAACTTCTCACTCTCTCCATGGGCAAAGCCAGGATTTTTTTGGGTTCGTGCCTGGTGCTGTCTATGGGATCTGCCTTGCTGCTCCTTCTTGAATTAGAAAGTATGCACTACTGGCAGCAAGAAGCACACTCTCCTCTCCCCACATAATGCCAAAGACTCATTTATTCTCTTCAAGTTCAAATAAAGCTCTACTGTTTTGTAGTGTCAGAACGGGCTGGTTTTTTGTTTTATAGCTACTGATTAGATGGGATTGCTGCCTCACAGCTCCAGGCTAGCAGGGCACCACTCAGCTCCTCTGCATCACAAGGCCTGGCCAGCTCTGGGAAGCATTTCTTAGTCCCACCTGTATGCCCAGGGAATCAAAGCAAGTGATTCTCTGGCCCCTCCACTGTAAATCAGCCTAGAAATTGGCAGTGAGGCTGGGGAGTCTCCAGCTCAAGTTCCCCCAGGCACAACGTAGGTGCCTGGCTCTGGAAATGACACAAAAGCTTTTTCTGGTGGAAAGGCAGAGTTTGGTGACTCAGGGGATGAATCTAGTAGTGTCTTAAGGCCTTAAAGCAGCCATCCTGTGCAGATGAAGTGACAAAAAAAAACCAAGTAAAAAAAACCAACAACAAAAAAAAGCATTTTATGAAGCAAAGCTAGTTTTTTAGTGGTATATAATTAAACAGGCAGCTCAGTCCAGACTATACCCAAAGCAACAGCTAGGAGCAAGCAGAACAAATCTGAGTTCAATGTACTAAAACAACATCCCCCCCAAAGTAGCTGGAAATCCTTTCTATCTGCATTTTAGTTGTGTCATTTCTTTGCTTTTAAAAGTCAATGAATGCCAGATGTCCCTGATTTTGGTTTCCAGCAAACAGGTATCTTGCCCAAACCATCCCTTTTAAATTAAGCACAATTTGCTGCTAAGTTGGTTTTGTAAAAGTGAGAAGGGGCGGGGGGGGAAGGGACATGAAAAACCCAAGAACTGCCAGCATTATCATGTGCAAAATGAGTCTGAAGGAAATTGGGGACATGCAGCTGTCAAGGCAAACAGCAACAGATTGAGGCCATGGCATGAAGCAGCATGGAGCTCTAATGAGCAGGAAGAGCAAAGCCAGAGCCACAATTTTATCCTGTGTTGATATTCTACAAGAAAAATGATCACAGAGAACATTTATTGCCCCCCTAACAAGATCAAGCTTAATAACAAAGCTACACATGTTATTTACTACAATGTTTGCCTATTGCATAAGCAGCAGTGCCTGTTGCCTGGATCCTTGCTGCCTGCTGAGGTCTTTTCTCTCAGGCTGGCTGCTTCCCAGAGAGGTGGGTCTGGAAAACCCTGGATGAGTGTGTGAGAAAGAATCAGATGCTGGGGGATGGTGCTCTTACATGGATTGCACTGGGCACAAGCTTATCCAACACACAGACATGTTAAACAAACCCCAGCCCATTGTGCTGCTCCTTCCCTTTCCACAGCTCCTGCACAGCTCTCATTCCCTGAGACACAGGTCTGTGATTGGCACAAGGAGCTTATCCCAAAGTCAGTTTCAAACTGGAGTGACCATCTAGTGTGTCCTCTTGAAGTCCCCAAAGGATTAATGTCCACAGGGCCTTCTGTATAGAAACCAAACCCCATCCACATAAAAAGCAAGCTTGGATAGAAGAAGTGCTTATAATACACAGGAATTGAGGATAAACTGGGAAGGACACAGAAAACTCTGAGATGCACAAAGAATGGCAGAGATGACAGCATAATAAGATTCCAGAACTGCAGGGGAGCAGCACTGGGAACTCATCAGCTCAGGCAGAAGAGACACACAAATGAGCAGTCACTGCTCCTGTACTTGGAGGTTTCCTGCCTCCAGCACTTGAAGCAGCAGCATGTGCTCACATAATGAGTTTCCCAGAGTGCTCCACCCTGGCACAAGGACACTCAGGGAAAGCAGGACCTATCTAGCAGTGTAAGCACCTAAATGGTTCAGCAGTTCTTGCTCTGGAGAGCATTCTCAGATGGGCTGGTTGTTACCTGCTTGCTCACACCACCTGTGACACTTCAGCTTAGGCCCTGCTAGAACAAGTGTGCTGTGAGCCATTTCTCTCCCATCCATCTTCCATGGCCATGAATTTCTTCTGATTTTGGCTACTTCTCCATTCCAAAAACCAAAAAGAAACAGAAGGGGAAAATGGATGTGTTCCCCAATATGTAATTTTAATAAGACATAGAGGATCTGCTTTTATCACATCAACTAGAATATGCCTGGGGGTTCAGATGGGGCAACTGGCCCTGACACAGCAAAAGCAGAGGTTCCAAAAATCCCCCAAACACAGCACAATGGGGAAGGAAGATACATCTTTATCTGTCATGCACTGTTTTATAGTTACACCCTGTGGGGGCACAAGATTAATTGTCTGGGTATGTTTGCCACATGTGAAAGCAGCCCAGGAGCAGTCAAACAGGAATAGGAAATGATTGTATTTTTATACTTATATAATTTCCTCCCTTTCCTTTTTCCCTCTGAAAGACATGAAAAACCTGCAAGGAAACAAGCTGGAGGATACAAGGACAAAGGGATGGAAGACACACATGGGCCAGCTAACAGAAGGGGCCACAGCAAACTGGAAAGTAGGAGATCCAGGTAGTGGCAAAAAAAGAAAACTAAAAAAAACCCAAAAGGGATTTCTTCAGCTTGGAAAAGGATTGTCTAGGTAATTTCCTTGTGTTGTTTCAGGTCATGCTGCTACCGTGAGGTATCAGACAACATGACTTCCAACACTGCTGATGCAATGCAGAAGGAAGCAGGAGGAAATGAATTTCTGATCTGCCATTTACCCACAAAAGACTTGGAGCATCAAACAGGCTGTCAGAAGCCATTTCAAAGGGAGAAGTGTTTGCATGGCCTTTGTGACGGTCGAGCTCCTGAGCTTCACCTGAACCACACTGTTAACGTGTTTCCAGAGTTGGAGCTGCCAGGAAAAGGTGGATGGGCAATGCCACACAGACCCAGCTGGTGCTTGCTGCCCTTGTTATCAGCTGGCTCAGGTTTCAGTGTTGACTCTGTGCCTGAAGAAAGCCATATGCAATACAGCAGGGGTAACATCTGGCTGGGAGGTCTTTGAAACAAATGGACTCATCTCATCCTTCAATATCCTTGTTGTACTGGCAGGTCTAGCTGCTGTGGAGTAAAACAAGATAGATGCCCAGACCTGTCAGAGCCCTGAATTCAGCTGCTTTAATTCCAGGGTTCAAGCATGACTCTGGGATTCTCAGCCTGCTAAGGCAATGTAATCCTCATCCAAAATACTCCCCAGTATTTCAAGGTACACCTGCTGCTATGCAGCAACAGGTAGTGCTGACTTACAGATAACTGTTCTGGCAGTGCTGAAGTTAAAGTCTGTAAAACTCATTGCACAGCAGAGATCTACTGTGTCCCTCCTCCCAAACAGTGGCTGACAGAAATTCTTCTGCTCTCACCTGTGACAGAGTTCATCAGCTCACAGTGCACCTGAAATTCCACTGAAATATACGTGTATATATATATATATATATATATATATCCACAGAAATACAGCCACATCAGAACACTTACCCATATCATCCCTACCCAGGCAGAAGACCTGCAGGAAAAATATTGGCAACGTGTGCTGCTGCTTGGCAGAAATGAGGTAGAACCACCCCCATTTTCAGGCTCTCAATGCAAAATCTCCCCATTTGCAGAGACTAAATAAGCACAATTGATCTTTCATGCAGGAGTCCTCCCCATCAACTTTCTCCCAGGCCACCACCACAAGTCAAGAGTAAATGAGACATGCTGGTTTCTTCCACAATGAGTGAAAAAACAGAGAATAGGCATGACAGAAAGAATTTGTTAAATACTACTTTAAAGAGCCTGTTCTACTCCTCACTGACCCATGTGTAACTCTCTTACAGCTAGTTGGGACACATGCACAAAAATGAGGCAAGGATTTGGCATGTGGGCTTTAAAAAAACATCTGAGAAAGCTCCAGCCTACTCGCACTATTTTTTAAAATCCATCATGTTTTCTCTGGGGAGGTAAATTACATTATCTTAATATAATAGATAAAAGGATGGAAGCACTTGGATCCCCCAAGGTAACCTCCCTTTCAGGGGTGGAGCTGGGAAAAGTCCTACATCCCCCATTGTTCAGAAAAGTTTTCATTACCAAACTCTTTTGCTTCAGCCCAAGCCTGATGTCCTGGACACTTTCTCTCAACTGTTCCTCAGCTATTTTTACTTCTTTTGACTTCTCCAGCAAGCAGAACTGCAGAACTGTGAGTGTACCAGCCACAGCATCTCCATTTCAAATGGTTTGGCTCTCCTTTCCACAACATTATTTCCTGCCTCTTTTTCCAGCCTGCAGCTTGCTGAGCAGAGGATTAGGATAAACTGAATCAGGCAGAAAAAGGTTTTTTACTGGATGGCCTGCAAATATTACCTTTTCTCTCCAAGCTCAGGTACCCAGCAGCTCCCTGTTCCTGCCTTGCACTGGGTACACAGAAACCTCCCTAAATTATGTGCATGTGCTCAAAGGAATTGCTTTGAAATCAAACCTTCTGAAGTGTGTCTTGAGCCCAGCTCAACTTTGGACACACTGTTGAAATTTGGATTTAATTAATTCCACTTGAGTTTTGAAATGGTGCGATACATTTTTCAGAGGTTTTTTTCCCCCCATTTCCTGGATCAGAGCCTCAACCACATTCATGGAAACACTGAAGGGAAAAAAAATCCCTAGCAATAATTCACCAAGTGGGAACTGAAAACATTTGCTGAAGAAGAAGGAACCTCTTGGTCTTTGGATGCTGGGAATAATTCAATCTCTCCTCCCAATTCCCTAAGGCTCAAATGGCCCTTTTTCCGGCAGAGCTGTGGTTATTTGAGCAAGTTGCCCTGGGGACAAGTGCATGTTACTTGTAGGATTTGGGCTGGAAAGATCAAGCACATGGATTTGTAGGCAAGAAGGGCTTTGTGTTTTAATAACTGCCAACAGCCCCACAGAAGAGACCAAGCTTGCAGGATGAAAAGCCTTCCTTGGCAGAATTTAACTCAAAGCACGCAGGGAGCAAGAGACATCTTTGTCAGCATCATCTCTTTCAACACTGCATCATCTTGCATGCAACAAACGTACCAATCCTGGATCCACAGAACCTCCACTTCGTGTTTCTCTCCTGCACTGCTGGTTTTTTGGAGATGTTTCATGGTGTACCATGTGCCCAATGAACAGAATCCCATCTGCATCACAGAGGCTTGGAAGGAGGATTAAGAAAGCAGGAGATCTCAACTGGGAGATTGTCAAAAATCTCTATCAGTCTGCATTTCTCTGCAACTCAGTGAGCTGAATCCTCTCAAAAGTTCCAATGCCCTCTGGCCACAGTGGATGGAGACGACTCCCTCTTCAGTCAGCCCCAGCCCCATCTCTCTCTTGGGGTAGGGGAGGTTCTTATCATTCCCAGAGAGAGGTCAGCACACCCTTGAGGACTGCAAGAGCAAGTGGTTCCATTTCCTGATGTTCAGCTTTGCCAGTGGCACACAGCAAGCATTGCCAAAATTCTCCCTGATGAACACCCAACACAGTCAGAACATGAACTTCTAGATTCTGCTCATGTTTTCCAAAAACCAAACCCCAATTCTATTTACAAACAGAGGAGGAGATCTGATATGCACAAATCTGTCAGAAATTAGGTCTTGATTAGCAATGAGCATCTTTGCAAGTGGTCTGCCAGGTAAAAATGGGTGACTGAAACGAATCTGAAACAGGAGTTAAATTCCAAATACTGGCTTGACTGCAAGGAGAGCAGATTTTGAAGTAATTGCTCCCTTCTTGAAAAGCACTCAGAGCAGCAGAAAGTGTTAATGTGTGGTCATCACCCAGCTTCCATTATTTAAGCTGCTAGCAGGTAAAAGGAACTGCCAACCTGCATGGAAAAAAACATCCATCTATTTCCCATCTGTCATATTTCCTCAAATCCATTCCACATAAATCTGAATACACACGAGACAAAGTATATACCACTGGCCTCAATTCCACTTCAAAAATATACAGCACGACCAAAGACAAACCACAATTCCACAACTAAGCACACATTTCAGGACATATGCACTGTACAGCCATACTTTCCTTTACTGCTACAAAGAAATAATTTCACCAGTTTTGTACACCTGTGTTTAGTGATTGCTCTCTGGTCTCACTCCAAGATTTTTGCCACCTTCAATGACTGCTGACCCTTAAGAAAACCAGTAAAATCCAGACTGGATTGGGTCCAAATTTCCAGGATTGCAGACCAATAGTGTCCAGTCTATATGCAATGGTGTCTGTAGATTTTAGCCCTCTGAGTGCCACTTTCTGATGCAGACAGGAGACATTAGGGTTAATGACACCTCTCTTGAATGGCCACTGTCTCCCTCCAATGCCTGCTAACTCAGGCACTGGTAGTGAAGGAGGGAGTTTCTTCTTAAACAATGGAAACCAAGAGTTTAAGATGAAGAGTGCCAGCTTAAACTTCTGTGAATTACCAGGGATGGGTAGAAACTTTAACAAAACATTTTTTCCATCAGTAAAATGATTGTCCATTGGAAGATAAAATATTTAGGTGAAAATCAGCACCTTAAAATGTAAGTGGAAGACAGATTACCTCATTTTGATCACCTGGAATTAGAAATGTTCCATTTTGGTTTGAAGTAACTAACTCAACAGTTAAACAAAGTGAAGAAAAAAATTAAAATGGAAATGGGTTGAGGCTTTTGCTTGAACCAAGATGCCTCTTAAATGTCTTGGCATGAACAGTGACTTTCCCAAATCTCTTTACGCTGTTTATTTCTAAATACCGGATGTCTGGTTTGCTCGGAGCGTGTGTGTGTGTGTGAAGTATTTGCCTGACTTGTCTGCCCCAATGTCACAATCACAGCACAGACTTCAAGAACTCCTGGCACAGGGAGAAAACACAGAAAGCAGACAAAGGGTAGAAGAGAGCATATATTGCATTTGGAACTGCTTTTCCAGTAAAATGCTCCTCCACAGCAATTTGGGGAGTCTAAGTCTTGCTGTGGTGGTGTCACCTGGCACAGAGTGGCAGAAGGGAACCAGCACAGAACATACAAGTGAAAACTCAGTTTGGCTCCTCAGAGGAGCCAGTGGTTTTGCATACATCCCATTGGGTTTCTTCAGAAACTGTTGCTGTATTTCTGGGGAGAGGCTTGGCAATGCAGAATGAAGCTTGTCTGCCCTGTGGGACAAGACACTGGCTACTCACAAAGGGTTTGCCCAGCACAGTCCCCAGCACAGCACAGCCCGTGAGAGCCAACACTGCAGAGCCATGTGACATCACAAGGCTTGTTATTCCATCCTGCTCCTTCCAGTACCCGGACAGAAGAAGCTGTGCTAATTACTGGTAATCAATTGCAGACTTTGTTTACAAGGATCTAATCTTCAGCTTCATAGCAAAACCACTGCACCTAAACTCAGCTGAAGATGCTGGTCATCTGCCATCAACAAGGCAAGAGCTGGCTGGGTGGGAACACCAAGCCTCTGTCTCCTTCCACATTTAAGAGAAAAGCAGTGTTCCTGCTGTTGGGCTGCTGCCAGAGCTATTTCCATCAAGTGAACCTACCGTGGACAGCAGACCTGTGCAGTCAAGAATTTAACAAGCCAAAATGTCTCCCATGATATTTGGGCTACTAAAGACAGCCAGCCCAGCCCAGCAGGTTTCCTCCAGCAGCTTGCTAAGCTGTCAGCCACGGATGCCCCTTGCTGTCTCCACACACAGGCTGGCAGCACAAAGGGCCAGGCACGCTCCTGGACTTAACAAACCACAGAAAGCCCAAACCAGCATGACAGCAGACACAAACAAGAATGTAATTAGTTGTGGATTATAAATCTCTGGCTAGGTACCTGGAAACACTTGCATTGTGAGAGAAAGCAACAGCCTCGCTCATGGCATTTGGGCTTAATTTAGGTCATGATTACAGACAGGGTGCTCTGAGCTGGCAGGGGTCAGATGGCAAATCAAAAACAGGCTCGTATTTGTCTTGCCTCCTGCTGCTAGCCTCACCTTTCCAGCCCCACAGCCCAGACAGAAGCAAGTACTGTTCTCCCCTGGCCAGCTGGTGAGCAGCAAGTGTGGTGCAATTCATGCTTGCTCTGCTTGCACTGTGTCTGTCTGTGGAACAGGAGAAAAGACAACAAGGTATTTTTTTGCTCTAAAAAGCATTTTTAAATCAAGAAAGCAGAGATGTCCAAACCCAGCAAGGGGAGCGTGCAGGTCAGCTTCTGTGTGGGGAATCTGAATTGAAGACAGGCCCTGCACAACCTTCTTATCAGAGAACCCAGAGACAGACTTTTGAAAAGATCTCAGGGCAGCTCTGCAGCTCCAACTCACAGCCCAGAATGTTTCTTGTCAGACAGGGTGACAACCCAGAGCATGGCAGATCCAAGACCTTTGCTGGCTCTCAGTCACATGTGAGTAGGATCTAGCAATGAATTTAGAAACTCCCTGCCATGCCCAGAACCACACGGTGCCAGTTGGATCTACAGCCACCACAGTGCAGGCACGTCTGCCTGAGCAGCCTTGACAGA
Organism: Acrocephalus scirpaceus scirpaceus; assembly: GCA_910950805.1. Taxonomy (NCBI): domain Eukaryota; kingdom Metazoa; phylum Chordata; class Aves; order Passeriformes; family Sylviidae; genus Acrocephalus; species Acrocephalus scirpaceus. The sequence goes on from OU383788.1 coordinate 11,892,818, forward strand.
GAGAGGAAGGAGCCGTGACTCACCCAAAACTGGAGAGGAGGTGTGAGACTCCAGACCTCAGCATCCCACCACTGGATCCTCCTAAAGCATTTCAGGGCTTGTTTTCATCCTTGCTTGAGTGGTATCGAGAAGCCAGGGTCTGACCAATCCAGGAGGCAATCCTGTGAACAGAGTGTGGAAGGGACTTTAACAGGAACATTAATAAATGAACTGCCTTTTCAAAGGGCCAGATGGTGTTTGAAGTGTTAATGGTTGAAGGCTACTGTATGATTTAAAAGCTTGCTGGTGTGGACACTGGCTGGCTTTGTTTGAGGTCGTTTGCATTTCAGGCCCACCAGCTCTCAGTCATCTCCAGAGAGGCAAATTTAGCTGTCACTTGAACTGAACCCTGACTGACACTTCATGCTGATTTTCTCAGGAGTTTGGTGGCTGGTCAGTCAGTCCTGGCAGGAAAGCAATACAAATCTAGCTGCAAAGGTTTGGATCTGATCTAAAATCCCTCTGAGTCCCTGCAAAACATTCCTCTGATATCAGTAGGTTTTGGATGGGGGCCATCACAAACAAGACTTGTGTTAAAGTACATCACAGTTATTTCTATACAGGAGAGCAAAACAGATTTCTGGGGGAAAACTAGCAGCTGGAGGGGGAAGTGGGAGCCTGGTCCCCCAGGAACAGCTTGTGCCTCAATGAGTGCCACGCTAGCCAAGGAAGAACAATGGTCCCAGCTTTCCTATCCTGGCCTCTTGGGCACATTTGGGCTTCTGCCAATATGCCTGGAGATTCTTAAGTGCACAGAGCAATCAGGCTCTCAGTTTCTCATTGCAGTTTCCAGATATCCTACTACCTGTAGCATTTTACTCTTTAACCCCACACTGTTGTGAATAGGGCTGTGAAGTACAACAAGCAGCACATCAGAAATCAGGCAGCCCAGGTTCTCCTCTGGCAAAGCAAGGCAAAGAAAAGTTATTCAACTCAGCTCTTTGAAGCTCAAGATAACTTCCAAAGAATAGGCAGCTTGAAATAAAAAACTTCCACTTGAGAGACAGGAGACTATTACTACAACTAAAGCTGTCTTGGGGCAGAGTGGGTCAAGCACAGCCACCTCAAAGCCCTTCCCCTGCCAGAGTGCAGTGTCAGATGCTTAAGGAGGGCTTTGCCAGAGGAATCTGGGCATTCTTTCAGCAATTAACAATTGGGCATCAAAGCTTTTTGTGCACACAGGCTGTTTGTTTTTAAGGACAGGATTTATCCCTTAGTGCCATTCTCTATGGTTCCATTCCCCATGGCTCTGTACTCAGCCAGCATGAAAAAGATGCTTCCTAAACCTGGTTACATCAGCACTCATGTGCCATGGTCAATTATTTCTCCATCAAATAGCTCCTAATTATGGGCAGTCACTTACTTAAGTGCTTAAGCCTGGCAAGGTAGGAGGCCCACGTTGTCTCAGTGCTCTCAGAGCAATGTGGGGCTCCTGGGAGGGTCACACACAAGAGATTACAAGGGGAAAGCACAAATTGCCAGGCAGAAGCCAAGCACATAAGCACAGAATCCACCAAACATGGTCACTGGTGAGACCCACAGCATGTGAGAGCATCTTTCAGGGCACCCTGGCTTTCAAAGAAACAGAGTTTAATCTGGATGGGTCCATGACAATGCCTAGGCTGCAAACCAGTGTGCTACAAAAGATTAGATTTAAAATATCCCTCTTTTCTCCCAAAAGCTGGAGCAGAACAACTCCACAGGCTGTTCATTTGGACAGCCATTTTACACCTGCAGTCACTTTCCTCTCTAGACCAGTCTGGGTCAGGGTGTGACCATATGGGTCATACTGGTCAGGCCAGCAGGTGGGAGATTGCTGGGAGCCTCCTCATTTCATTTAGCACAGGTGATGACAACCTGACTACAGCCTTGGATCTTCTTATAGAGAGAACTCAAAGCAGCTTGTGAAAAATAGACTCATGGCATTAAATACCAGATGGTTTTTGGAAAGATGACACAGTTGGGAGAACAGCCCACTGATTAGTTTTGAGCAGCACACGACCATACACTCTTCCTGTCTGCAGCCACTCAGACCCTGTGGCAGCAGGCAAATGCAGCTTAAAGTATCATTTTTTAGTTATTAAAAAGCTGACAAGCCTCAGTTTTTATCTGCCAGCAATTTTTCAATAACCAATTCAGGATAATCATAAATTTTATTCACCAAGTAATTATCAGTGTGCAGATCACTTACTGGGTATTTAAAACCCAGGTGCTTTGCTGTGGGCATGTAAAGGACATCACTCAGGTTTCTGAGAGAATCTTTGTGCTGTGATGACTTGCAGCCCCCCCCCTCTAAAATAGACAGAAAAGGTACTATTTTAGCCAATCTAGAAATGCACTAAAAGTACACAAGTAATCCAGTTACAGGAAGGAACAGGGCAGATGCCAAGCCTGTCAGGGGAACAGGAGGAAAGCAGAGATAAATGTAACCTATGCGCTTTAAAAATAAATCAATACAGACAATCCTTGTTTTACTGTTTTTCCCCCAACCTGCTAAAATATGCAATTAGCTCATTTACAGCTCAAGAATTGATGGTTTATGGGCAAATTTCTTCTTGTTTGCTTCCCTTCACTCCTAAAGGCTGAAGTTAATGGAAAAGTTACTAAGAAGTTTCTAGTTCGGTGTGCCTTCTAAAGTTACATGAATTTCAGTAAAATCAAAATGTTTTCTGAGAAGTTTTCAATCCCCTCCAGCCCCTGTCAGCTCCCCACACCTCCCAAACAAATCTGTGAAAAATGATATTCGTGGTAAAATTTCCATTTGGATAAAGAACATTTCATTAAGGAACAGAATGAGACACTGAATACAAAGTTCAGACCAATTTTAGTTGAAACATTGGCTACATATGTTTTCCCAATTTGCTTTTCTTCATCTAATTTCTTATTAGTTTTCTGCATTTTTATTTTCAATGGAAAAAGATATTCTGATAAAAAAGACTTGGAAGTTCCCAGGTTGAACCATACAGAGGTTTTGTATCTCCTGGGTGCTTCACAGGCCAGGACTCTGTTTGTTTCAAATATGCACTACATTTATTCCAAATAAACTCCATAAATCAATCTGTGTAATAGAAACCAGAAAAGTTTATGCAAAACAAATACAGAAAGTCATAAATATTGCATTTAAGATGTCATTTTTGTGGCTGGTATATTTCTAGGGTAAGTTTTTACTGTTCGTGGGATAAGTTTTTCAGAAACATTAAAATCTTTCCTCCCTTCCATTCTCTATAGGTTTATCCCAAAGAAATAACGAGCCCAACTCTATAAACCAGCATTTATTAAATCCAAATGGGCACTTCATCTTACAGTAGCTTTCAATATAATCTATTTGATCTTTCAAAGTAGTTGGAAAATTATTTCAAGGGGAACTTTCGCAGAACAAATTAACTTGAAAGAAGAGAACATTTTATACCCCAAAGAGGGAGGAAAGCAATTTCCTCAGTTTTCCCCTTTCTGGATTCCCCTCAGCCCAACTGCAGATGCACAGATTTGGAGAGACAATCAGGGGCTGCTGTTGCCTGATCTTGGCAGGGATGCCAAAAACTCACAGAAAGCAGAACCACAGACTCGTGGGGCCATAAGGCTACAACTGTGACAAGTTCTGTGGGGAAGCTCCAGATTGCAGAGGAGATGAGAATGAGCAGACTCATGGAAACTAAAAATGGTTTGCTCAAGCTGCAATTAAAAATCTACCTCTTAAAAGTTACCCTCTGTATTTTTAGAGGGACTTTATTTCCTGCCTGCTACAGCTCTTCAAACTGCTTGTTAAGTCAGGAGATAAAAATAGCACAGAGGCCATAACCTGCTCAGCAGATCCAGGCACCTGCCAGTTTTAAGAATCCAAACATTAAGGCAGTAAAGGGACACTGAGAGGGTGGAGCCCCAGGATAGATGGGTGTTGGGGTGTTCCACCAAGAGCTAAATCCATCACTTGGCAAACACGATGTCCCTGTTCTCTCTCCAACAGCCCACTGTTTTTCTTTGGATTAATTCAACTCCTCCACACATTAAAAAGACTTTCTGAACAAGTTTCTTAAATTAACAACAGGACACTAGGAATCTTCGTCCAGTCTAGAAACCCTGTGTGGATTTTCTTCATCAGACCAAATTAAAATGCTAATTTTCTCTGCCTCCATGCAGGTGGAGGCTGCAGGGACCAAACAGAGAATGAAGCTGAGAAGGACCAGGCATTTGAGGGTGAGACAGCCAAAGGAAAAAAAGACAAGTTTTCTGTATGAATGTCAGAGTATTTGGAAATAGCCTGCCTAAAGCATTTCATCCAAGGCCTGGATCACACCATTCCCCACAGCACACAGTGCTGAAGGTTTCTGTCTCCACAGTCTGCTGTTCTACATTCTCTTTATGGCTGGCAAGTTTACCTGAGGAGTGCTAGCTTCACTGTCCTAAGCTGTAGAGAAAAAATTAAAAGCTTTGAAAGGTTTTAGAAAAAGAGGATTCCCTTAGTGTGCTCTTTCAGAGATCAGATATTTGTTTCATCCTTTTGGTGAGGTTACAATCTGTACATTCTCTAAGCTTTTCTATAAGTTGATTTCTTCTTTTGGGTGAATTACTGTTAAAGCCATACAGTACTGAGAGCTATAACACAAGAACTAAACCAGTACCCCCCAGGTTTTCTTCCACAGCTGCACAGTGAGGTAAGGAAGGGCTGAGGAAATACTTTGTCCTTATTTCAGAGGTGAGGAACCTAAGGTGTGATGTGAGGACAAATATGTGATTCAGCCAACATCAGAAAACAGCCAATGGCAGGTCCTGAAAGCCTCATTTTGGTACCCAAGCAATAAATGCCTCTCCTGCTTTAGTAATGATAGGGGTGTCTTTTTGATCTCTGCCCTTCAGTGCTGGATTGCAGACAAGCCTTTCTCAGATGCCCAGGAAAACTTTAAATCCCACTGAGCAATACAGAAACCCTGCTGGCAGATGCACACAGTGAAGAAATTGCCAACACCCGGGCACAATGTAGGATCTGCCAAGAGCACAAACTTTATCACCTCTCACTGGACACCTACTTCCTCCAGCACCCAAAAGCCTACACAGAGCCAACAACAACCAAACTCCAGACAGGAGCTACCCACTGGCTCAGGACTCTGGGAAACCTCAGTTCACCTTTAACCACCTTGCTCAGCACAAGCAATCTTTGTCTGAGCTAAGAGCCACGGCCTGGCACTTCTCTCTGGGCCAGCTACAAAGCTTCCCTGTACTCCACGTAACCTTCCAAGAGAGACAAAATCATCTGCTGCTCCATGTTTAACCCAGGCAGGTGGCTTTACCACAGGCTGCTCAATGGATGCAGAGGGGGCTGGATTTCATTTATTTAAAGTGGGAGTGGGGGAATGGACAAGGGAACGATGCAATGCTTTTATGATGTGTTTCCTGAAGGAATGTTGGGAAGCCAAACTTGCATTAGGGAGTTTCTTGTTCTCCTGCCGTAATTAAAAAATATTCCCTCACTGCTTATCTGCAGATCTCTGAGGAATCTTTCCTAGGAGAATCAGAAGGAGGTTGCAGAACTAACAAGAATATGACAAGACCTGTTCCAGGAGAAGGGAACCACCAAAGAGTTGCAGGCCAGATTGTTAAGTTATAAAACTAGATGGGCTGGAGCAGGCAAAGCTCTTCAGGACATCAGACATCCCTACCCCAGTCAGGGAGCTGCAGTCATGCTAGATCAGGGCATTTCAAAGGGAGCTGTGCACTCACTCACAGCCTCCAAAACTTTGGCTACAGCCAATTTTGAGGAAGGCTGTTGACAAGGAAGAGAAGTGTAATAAATGGGTAACTCCTGTGACAAGGCACAAAACTATTTATAGCAACCTTGAACTCCACTGCTGGTTAAATTTACCTGATGAAGAGACACCAAACAAGACATCCCTCCTCTTCAGGCAGCTGGATTAATTCAGCAGAGCAGAAAGCATCCGCAGGGAGCCTGATACTCCTGTATGTTGACCCAGGAAAGGGGGCAGCACAGCATGAAGCTCAGCAGAGCCTGGAGAAAATCTCTCCTAAGAGCATCTCTAGACATTTGCCCTTTTCCATTCTAGCGAGGAAAATCAAGTGAAAGAAATTTGGAGAGCCTTAGATGGATAAGAATTCACCCAGAATGTCTGTGTGCGGGCCAAGGTTCTGCAGAAGAGGCTGATGATGTTTTGGGATGGGAATGCAGAGAGGTAGGGGGGTGTGTACCACTGGGGCTGGTGAGTGGCCAGCAGGCTGGGTGTAGCTGGGATCAGCGAGTTGCCATGGGAGCAGCACTGTTACAAAGCACGGGAGGGATGTGTAGGAGCAGGAGATGTGGAGGAGCAGGGTCTCCCTCGTGCAGCCCTTGGCAAGCTGCTGGAGGGAGGAAGCCTGCTCCTGCAGATGCAGAGGAGCTGTCAGGGGACAGCACACTCCTCCCAGCTCTGGCAGAGACTGTGCAGATGCTCTGGCCAAGTCACGTTTTAACAGCCCCATGCCTCAGTTTCCCCAGCTGTAAACTATTATAGGGATGTTTTGTGGCTGAACACAGCCCGTACTCACAAAGCAAGCAGAGCTCTTTGGACAGATGATCCCAAGGAATATAAAGCATTTACTTGAGATTTTTTTCACTGTGCTTCTCTCTGATCTTTGATGCTGACACCTAAATAATTTACAACGTGAAGAAGGAAGGAAAAGACCAGAAGCAATCACACCAAAGCATCCAGCCTCCTCCAGGCATGGCTCAGGAGTTTTGGGGAAGGAAGGAATGTGCTCCCACCCCACCCCTTCATCAGCCCTTCTGCATGATGACATGCAAGTGCTTGTTGATCAGTTTATGGATCTGGGGACTGACAGACTTTGAAGTCAGAGCTTGGCATCCCCAGTTATATGCTAGGACTTGAAACGATCAAAGCTGCCAGCATTTTTTGAGGCCTCATGAATGAGCTGCACTGGTAATGGGAGCTCAGAATTCAGGATTGGCTCCTAATCTCCCCAAGAGCGTCACAAGCATGAGCACACATTCTGTGGGCAATTTGGTGGCCTTTCAGTGTCTGCATTCCATGCTGTGAGCTGCAGAAGGAGGGCACACTACAGCACTGCACACATTGCGCTACTTATCGCTGCTTCCTAGTGTGAAGGATGTATTCTGCAAGCAATTCTAGGCAGGATTTCCTACAAAGAGGCACTAATGACAACAAAAACGTTAGCTCAGCTTTTAGATTCCAGCTGGAGTTTGCAGATGTGGTAGACAGGGATAAATACCCACTTGTTTTTTCACAGGAGTGACTCTTCTGGGTGGAAGGACTGCACTGTCTTTGTTACAGGGTCAGAACCTGGACAAGAGCTGTTTGGTGTCCTAGTCCTTTTCAAGTGAATGTTTCTGAGCTTGACAAGAGAAGAAAGAAAAGGAAGGTACAGAGCAGCTCTGAGGGCACAACTGCCTCTCAACAATCAGAGAGTGACCCTCTTTCATGAGGCATCTGGGACACAGATACGAGCTGCTTCCAGTCTGATGTGGCTGGAAGGAGCAGAGGGCAGAATCCATGTGAGAAGTTTTACAACCTGTAGTCTGAGTGTCAATCTAGCAGCCCACATGATCTGTGTGTAGTGCACAGGTATAAATCAAACTCCTGAATATGAGTTTTCTTTGATTAACATGTCCAACAACTTCCTTGCATTCCTTGCAGTGCTCTTTGAAATTTGAACAAGCAAAGCTCTGTCCCAGTAGCCCCATTAAATTGCCTGGTGGAGAGAGGAGCAGCAGGAATGCAGGCTGGTCAAACAGCCTTTTGATAGACCAGACTTGCTCAGCTCAGAAATGCTGTCTGAGTGCAAGCTCCAGCTACGTGCCCAGACTGCTCTGGTCTGCCCTCATCCTGAGGTTCTCCTTGGGAGCACTATCAGTGTGACTGCAGACCAAACCCTGGCCCTTCACTGAGTGGCTGCCCTTCAATTCCAGTCTTGCAGGTTTTCATACATACACAGCCCCCAAAATCCCATCATCATCCACCACCAGGAAGATATTTGGCACATCAAGAGCCTAATTCTGCGTTGTGACATTCTGCGTTACCCTTGTGACCAAAACTCCCATGTGGTTTTTCTGGATTAATACATATTAACCAAGAGCTGTGAATTCCCAGGCTCCCCAAGCACTAATTCAGCCTGTAAATGAGCCAGGCAAGGGATCACTGAGACATTACCACAAACACCCTTGGAGTTCTTGCACACCTCATGAGTACAGCTTATCAGTGTCTGTCTTGACTAGGAAGCAGTTATAGGCTGTAAAATTCACATCACATATCCGGTTTCTGAGAAACTGTTCTTGGCCCAGAAGTTAGTTCAAAGGCACTCAAGTCTCGTGCTTGAAATTCAAGACCACCTCTCTGATTTCCCTCCACCACACGGTGAGAGGATCAAATTCACCCTTTGCTGGGACTTACTTTTTTTTTTTACTGAAAAACCATTAAAGACTGACATGCTGTTCACAGAGATGTCACAGCTCTGGACACTCTCTGGGCTTGTTGCAAAAAGACCTAAAGCTTTACAATGCCCAACACCAGTGCAAAGTCACCTGCTTGAGAGAACTGATTATAATAAGTCAGATTCTACTAAACCCAGCAAGATTGTATTTAAATAAATAAAAAGGTCTTCTGAGAGCACTCAAAGATCACAGTTAGTATGAAAATAGAGCACATACCTGAACTGGCTAGGTCAGTTACAAGTGGAGCTCAGTGCTGTTGTTTCTTGATGCCTCAGACCCAGAGAAACTGCAAGAAATCCCCACGGGTCCCAGTGTGCTCAGACCTAGACCTACCCCAGCTCTCAGCCAGCAATTCTGCTGGTGTTTGGAATGGCAGCAGCTCCCACATTTTTGCACTGCAGACCCTCAGTTCAACACCTCGAGTGCCAGTGGAGTCGCAGGTGCACACCCATCTCTACAGCTCATTGTTCCTGGACCTCTTCTGTTCCTGACTGGGGCACTGAGTGATAATTTTGCACCTTCTAAGAATTCAACAAGGCATTAATAATCCAAGAGTCACATGCCCAACTGACACTCAGAGTTGGGCGAGATAAGAATTTACAGTGATGGGCACCATCACTCCCTTTCTCTTTCACCTGAGAGCTTTAAATACACAGTTTGGCTGGCAAACCTTGAAGAATTCCAGATTTTTTGAATCAGAACTGAAATCAGAATTGCTTTCATCAGGCAGCATCAAACTAAAAAGGTCATTCAGAAGTCTTGTGTGATTTAATAAATGTATATAATTTAACTGCCTGGGTTTCTTATTAGCGAAGTTAATTGCTGTATTTTAGTTTTCTTGCCATTTCTTAACTAAAAGCATTCTTGTTCTTTATGAGTCAGTCAGCAGGTGTACACATAACTTTATGTCAACATCTGATTACTACTTATTGCTCATTTAACTCAGCAAAATATAAAAACTGGACCATGTCTCTAGGAAAATAAATAAAAGGAGAATGCTGTGGAGTTAGAGCAGAGAAGTTTTTTTAAATCAAAACAGGAGAGGTTTTCTTGAATATTTTTTCCAAGCACTGTTGTTATAGGTGTTTCCTGAGGAAGTGACGGACTTCCCCCCATTCCATGACTTGCACCCTCTAGTTTCTACTTTTTTTTTTGTATTTAAGCATGGAGTCCAAGAGGTACGAGCAGGCCAGCACAGTGGACAGTTATTTCACTTTGCTGCTAGAATGAACTGATAGGAAGAGAACCAGACTTCTTTGTACTCCAGTGAAGCAAAGCAGGGCATAGAAGCAGTAGTGTGCCTAATTTTAGGCAGGTGCCTTGCTAAGCTGTGGCCACTACAAGCCACACAAACCCATCAGTGAAATGAAACATAATTTAGTTATTTTTATGACCATGCTTCAGTGCAGGGCTCCTGCAATTGGAAGCCACCTGGCTGGGGATGGGTTTATGTTCTGCATTTCCAGAGCTCCCTGCCCAGCATGGTCAGGGCATGAGAGGGGCTCCTGGGATCTCAGCTCCTTCTCTCTGGAGTTGCTCCAGCATCATGATCTTCTGAGGGTCCCTTGAGGGCCTGGTTTCAGTCCTTCATTGCCACACCAGCACCATGATCTTCTAAAAGTCCCTTGAGGCCCTGGTGTCAGTCCTTCATTGCCACACCAGTCTCATGGTGGGCAATCCTCTGCATGTGAGGTGGAACATGGAAGGGCAACTCTTTAAATTGGCCACTGATGGACCCAATTCTTCTTTCCTCCACCCCAAGCTGGTGAGCCCAACAACTTCATATCACCTTTCACAGGAGAAGGTGACAGGTTCTGTGCCTGACCCACAAACTCCCCCAGTTCAGGGTGGAGGGAACAGGATTTCCACAGCTGGTTTAGCTCTTTATGGAGAGGAGCAGCCCATAAAGACACAGCTTCAGGCATGTTGAAAGCTTTAGAGAAAGGCAGGTTCAGATCAGCAGTGAGCTCTAACCCACATGTGCAGATATGTAGATTATCCTCTAAAATTAACACCTAGGATGGTGCTGGTAGATTTGTAAAAAAAAAGGAGAGAAGCCTTTGGTAGCTGTGCTGATGCAGCTATTGCGATTTAGTTGCTAAAAAAATTATTATTTGACTTCTCCTTGTGTACATGGATTTAACTCTACAGTATCACACCTCAGTAGAACACGTCAGCTCAGAGGCTTCACTGCACCTCACGTTCAGCCAGCGACAGCTTCAGTGGGAGCACAGGCTGATCCAGGGCACAGGCAAAATGTTCCCTTTAGGAATTTGTTGCTGGGACATTCTCAGCAGTCACTGTAAATCTGCTGTTGCTTTTCCTCCCCTCATCTTCCTCCTCTTCAAAAACCAGCATGGCCCATTTCCCCTGGCTTTGCAAACACCTCTCCTAGACATTTACAGTGCAATATTTAGCAATGGGAAGTTGCTTCTTTGGCAAGTTTCCAAGCTGCTAAATGAGAAGTGCTGCAGGAAGGTGATGTTTTCTCCCACTGGGTTAACACCCTTCCCCTCAACTGTGCACAGGGGATCTTGAAGCCCAGACTTGCTTCTTGGATACTCTGCATAATGAGAGCTTATAGAAAAGCCATTACAATGCATAAATACTGGTTTTCATGCACAGCAGATTCCACTTAGGCTCAATGCAGAGTATGTCCAGGCAGAACACAGGCCCTGGTGCCAGCTTTATGCATCCTTAGCTAAGAGCTGTCCATGGAACTGGAACTGACCAAAGGAAAGTGTCAACAGCACACAGAAGCACTAAGCTGTAAATCAGGGCAGAAAACAAAACTCATCTTAACTTTCTGTGCAGACACAAAAGTGGGTAGCAAAGCTGCCCTCTGGTTTTACACTGACACACCTGCTGTCAGTTCTGCATAGCAACTCCAGATTGGCACCAGCATTCCTGAAAAAAACAATCAAGCCAGAAACCTCCACCTCAGCTGAGGCTGCTAATCAGAACAGGGGCAGCACATTTTGGGCAAAAGACTTCCATGGGTTTTTACCATTGTTCCTTAGCCAGCATTGATCAGAAAACTAGAAAAGGTTGCCAAGTCCTCAAAAGATTTTAGTGTGAGAGATGCAGACCACATGTGCTAGATGGTAAACAGCTCTTGAGGATCAGAATAAAAAGGTCTTTATAGTCCAAGCAAACAAAAGTAAATGCCAGAATCTAAATGAAACAGAACTTTCCAAAAGCCTGGGGCTACCAAAATTTCAGAGCTGAAAGTGTAGCCTTGTTTGTTTCTTAGAAAGACCTAAAGCACACCACATTATCAAGAGAGGTGACCCCGTGCAGTTCCCAGCAGGGCAGCAGTGTCTTTTGATCCTCGTCTCATTTCCAAGCACCTATCTGAGCAAAATCAGTCCATGACATTGCTTGAGCCTCCTATTAAAGCTACACGTAGTTGGTTACTTTGTAAGGGGGTAGGCAGCAGAGAGGAATCAATGAGGCAAATACCATTTGTACTGAGTACAGCAGTCCAGCCTAAGACACACCACCAGAAACACAGTCCTAACACAGAGAAAGCTTTGAAATACTTTGCTTTTCTGCTTTAAAAACACGTGTGCAAAAACAGAGCTGAGAGAAGGAAAGAGTTTACTTTTGGGGACCACAAATCTGAGAACCAAGTAAAAGCAGGCAGGTTGGAAAGGACTGCAATTATCCATCACAGACTGGTGCTGCTGGGTATGTAGAATTGCTCCACAAAGATCCTTGGCCCTGTTTCAAGCATCCTCAGAAGCAGATCAGTGAAGCTTTGTGCAGAAGACTGCCTAGAATTTTAACCCAGTTGGGAACTAAAGGCTCCTGCAGGATAAATCCTCAGGCAAACGTCCCACTTGGCCCCAGGACACACTGCCTCTGTGAAGGCTGATGAATGCCTGCAGCTTGGAGGTTAGACAGATTTGGTTTATTTAAACTAAAGTTTTGGCTGCTGCAGCATAAACCTACTACTGCTCATGCAGTCCTTAGGCTGTGCAGGGCTGCTTCCCCCACTTCAGCACAACTGGTGTTGCGGCTGCCAGCGGCTGCTGCTCCAGTTCCCCTGAGTGTGTCTACTCTCTGCAGATGGCTCTGCAGCACCACTGCCATGGAGCAGGATGAAATGCAGCCTGGCAGCCTTCTCCCTGCCCAAACCCCTCCTTCTCTGGCCCACTGCTTGTCGGTCTTTCCCCATCCCAGTTTTTCTCCCAGTGCATTAAGCAGCCCCGCCTCGCTGGTTTCAGTGACGCTGCTCTGTTTATCCCAGGATGAACACACACATCCAATCTGTTCAGCAAGTCTCAGCAGCCCTGGCAAAGCAGGCCTCCATCTGGAGTGTCCATCTTTGCTGCCTTCAGCTCTGGAGGAGCAGAGAAGTGACAACAAACTTGGGCAAAGGAGAGCCAAAAAGCATCTAAATATCACCCCTTCTAGCTACCACATGGGTCAGCAGCCAACATGTATGACCTGGTTCACCGGCTTCTGTTTTTTAGGTCATTCAGGAAAATTCCTGAGATTTATATATTCAGAATCTACCAGGGAACTTAGTTTATGTGGGCAGAGCCAGCTCAAATCAGGTGCAAGATGAGGCACAGGACATGGGAAAATGCAATGTCAGTAGAGAGGCTGGAACAGACTTTGATATTAAAGATACTTTGACACTTGAAGGTCATCCCACCTCACACAATCCACACTGGTAACATGCAGAGAATGCAGGGAGAAGGCAATGTCCCTCTCCTGCTCCAAATCCTTAGCAAATACACAAACCAACGATGAGAGAGTCCACAAATTTGAAAAGCTTGTAAAGCAGCACCAACACTTTAGTTCTTTTATGGCCCTATGGGTAAACAGAAGAAGCATGGTTCACCTTGAGCCTCTTTTATTCCCCTTAAGAAATTCTTTCCAGTGCTGTTTTACAGGTTTGCACAGCCTTGCAATGAACAGACACCCCACAGCAAACCAGGCATTTAAAAAACACACTAAGCTACCATGAAGTAAATTACTAACTTAACAGCCAGGCACCTACAGGTATAATTGGGTTTCATTTGAAGAACAAATTAAAGCAATGTGCATATTAGCTGTGAGTCTGCAAGGGGGCAGAAAAAGACAGTCTGGAAACTTTCCAAAGTGCACAAGATTAAAAGAAGCCCTGCCAAAACAGCTCCCAGGTCACAGCAGTCACACCAAGAAGGACCAGCTCCCAGGGAGAGCCAGACCCACACCCAGGTACATCTGCATGCAGGCTCCCATTAGAGGGGCAAGGGAAGGCTGCATCTGAACCATAAACTCCAAAGCAGGGGAAGATTTGAGTCAACAAGAACATTGATAGGGACAGAAAAGACCAGGGCAGGGTGAGCAGTTGGATGGATATTGCAATTATTGGGTCATAATGCTCTTTCCCTAAAGCCCAGGGGCAGCCATACAGACTTCCCTCTCTCAGTATCAAATCTAGCACTTCAGTATATTTTAGGGCTTTACCAGTACCTATAACTCCCAGTTCCAAAGGCTTAAGTGGGAAAAACACAACCCCAAAGCACTCACCAAAAGTTTCTTACAACAAAGTACTCCACCACAGTGACAGCACATCTCAGGCCACAGTTTCCTCACTATACAACTCTTGCTACAGCAGGAATATTTGACTAGATGCAGAATCTCCTCAGGATGCCTCCTCAAAGGGACAGGACTTGTTTCCTTACTAGCTTCTCCTCTACCCACACCTCTTCTGCTTGCCATCTTTTTGCTGCTGCTAAAGAGGAGAGCAAAGGATGAAAACAATCAACCAGCTGAAAGGGAAAATAAGTAACAGCCATGGAAGGCTTCAAAGTTAAGCAAGGAAGTAATTAGTGGAACAGCTGAAAGAGGAAGGCATCAAGAAAAGGCAAAATGGTAAAAGTCAGATGAAAGTAGGGAGAGATAATGAAGAGATTATTAGCAGCTTCAAGGCTGGTCTTGGATGTTATCCTCCAGTTATTTTTTTCCACCCTGTCCCTGGAGGCCTTTCCTTCAAACCACTTTAATTTCTGAACTCTGTACTGCTCCCAGTCCACAGTCAGAGTCCAGATCAATCTGCTGTTTTCCTTCTTCTGACTCTGAAGGCCACTGAAAGTCTCAGCACTTGCCTTCCCCCAGACAAAGCACCTGGATTTCAGCTGTGCAACCCAGCCTGAGTCAGGCAGGGAGTGTTCTCTCAACAGCCCTGCTCACAGTCCTGCCCTGCAGAGTCAAAGGACTCAGATGATTGTGCTGAAGAAGGGCACAGTCAGACCTTTGGAGCAGGGGAACAACTTGACATGAAATCCTGCTGGAGCACTGCAGAGGGAGGCTTGGTTGGTGTCAGCTCAGAACATGAGACTGTAATAATATTTGCCCTCGGTTCAACTTCATATACTATGTACAAAAGCCTCTGTTTGAATAAAGGAATGGCCAGGGAAACATGAACTGAGAAGAGCCAAGAAACTCAAAGCAAAGCCCCAATTCTTTTTGTCTGGAAATCTAACTGTTTTGGAAAGAAACAAAAACACACCAAAGGTGGACAAGGAAAGCTCCAAACACATTTCTTGCTGATTTTTCTCAGTTTTCCTTGATGATATTTAAGAAGGAGAGAGCAAGTGCATGTGTGTTCCACAGAAAGGTTTCAAAAAGATGCCTTTTTTTTTTTTCCCTTCACGCAGGGAACCAGTCTGGCTGTCAGAGCAGCCTTGGTCTCCTGGATAAATAAAATCAGAGTTTTTTTTCACAGCCTGCAGGGTGGGAAGTAAAAAGGCAGCAGTCAGGCAATCTGTGCCACACCCTGCCCCAATTTTGACCTAGGACAAAGCACTTGCTCACATGGCTAAGGAACAATCATGAGGGGACACGTACCACTGCTTTTGCAGCCATCTAAACCACAATGCCTTCACCATCTCCCTGACCCACCTTTGCTTTGTACATTTTGAGGGTTGCTGTGCAGCACATCGAATGCCAGGATCTTTAATGACACCAGTTTCTGGCACTCCAGAAAAAAATATAAGCTGATTGTCAAGAGAAGAGTAAACCTGGTCCAAGGCCAGAGGGATGTTAGGATATGGCAAAGTATTTCTCCATCCCTCACCTAGAGGATTTCAGCACAGCATTCAGATAACGGCCTTGGCAGTTGTTTCTGCCACTGATAAGACAGACTGGTCCACTGAGAGATGTTTAAGCCTGTACATACCATTAAATATTTTGGTCTGGTCATACAAATGCTAGTTACCAAAGCCTTCTGGGCAACAAAGACCAGTGCAGCAGTGCTGGAGCACCGATATTTAGGATTTTCCAGTTGACTGTGTTTTTCCAAATATGTTTGAGAAGGTCCAGGCAGGCTTACCTGCCCCAGACACTACCTCTTTCTCCTTGAGGTGTATTTACCCAGATGGCAGGTGTTTTATATTTCAGAAAACATTCAAGTAGGAAAACATTTGTACAGGCAGGTTCACCTCAGAGGACTTATTTTCTTTCTCCCTTTTTTGTGGGAATAAAGAGCCTTGCACCAGACCCTGGAGCTACTCAAGAACTAACCCTGTGTGCACGTGAGGCCACACAGAGCCAAGGCACAGGGTGGGGACATCTGTGCTGCCAATTCCAGGGAAGCAGTGTGCTGGGGCATTTTGCACTGCTAGGCTGAGGCAGGAGGGTGACATTATGGATACCTTGTCTAACAATCCAGATGTGACTTAGATACACATACAAGACGCAGCTCCATACAGCTGTAGCTGCTTGTATGATTTAATTTTATTTATTTTTTTAATGCTAAACGAAAGGTCCTCGGCCTTCTGGCCTCTGGATGGGCTGCAGAGGGCAGGTAACCTGAGTCAGCTGTAGCAGCCTAATGAACTCAGTAATGTGTCACCAACCCATGAAGCATCAGCTTTGCCAGACTTCTCCAGACATCTGCTGCTCCCCATAGATAGAGGGAAGAAAGAGCCAGTCTTGAAACAGGCAGAGCCTGAAGCAGATCTGGCCAGGAAAGCCAGTAAAGCCTGAGAGTTCTGTGACCTGAAAGGCTACAATTATTCACAACTGTTCCTTTGCTAACTGAGCATCTTCTGCATGAGGGTTTGTCAGGGAGTGCCAACAACCTGCTACTCCTTTCAGGAGAGGGAGCCAAACACCAAGCAGAGTAACAAGGCCAGCAGTGCCAGGCCTGTGCCAACCAGCCCCAGCATCCCCGAGAGGAGTGAGCAGAGCAGTGGAGGGAGCAGC
Organism: Acrocephalus scirpaceus scirpaceus; assembly: GCA_910950805.1. Taxonomy (NCBI): domain Eukaryota; kingdom Metazoa; phylum Chordata; class Aves; order Passeriformes; family Sylviidae; genus Acrocephalus; species Acrocephalus scirpaceus. The sequence goes on from OU383788.1 coordinate 11,909,517, forward strand.
AACTTCAGCTGCATCCACAGCACGGGCTGGGAATTCAAGGCAGGTCAAACACAGGCCAGTCATCACCAAGCAAGTTCAAGGAACATCCAAGGTCAAGACAAGAACAGTCAACAATTCAGGGACCACATCAACAAAATCCATGAGCAAACATCCCTACAACACAGCTCAGAGAGACAGGAGAGCCTCAGGTCTGAGCTGAATTGGATTTAAGGGCACACCCTGTAGGCAGAGAGTGTGGGTGAAGGCTCCAGGTGAGGCTCCTCAGGGCCATTAGGGACCATTGATGCCCTCAGGGCAAATGACCACCTCAGGTGTGGCTATTCAGGGCAGGGACAGCAGCAGTACAAGAAGGAAAACACACAAGGACAGATTTCAGTTCTTGCAATGGCATTTTGTGCTATAAGCACCTGAAGAGAGGTTTCTTTACGTAAGGATATATGAAAAAGATTTTCTTATGTGAAGGATTATTTTCTTGTATTAATTAATCCTGCTCTCTGCCAAAGTCTGCTGCAAAAGAGCAGGATGTCCTCTGGAAAAATGAAGCACAGAGAGGCTCCCATGGCCCAGCCAGTCCAGCCACCTGAGGGATCTCAGTCTAGTGCTCTGCTACATCATGTTGCCTTTAATTGTTGTTACACATTGCTCCCTGTTCTTATAAGCCAAGATGTAGAATCTCAAATTGTCTCCTATGTTTGCTGATGTTTGGAAACTGGAAGCAAGCCCTGTCACTGACGCCCATGTCTAAAGAGCCAACTCATTTGTCTTGTCAGTAGCTTCTTTCTTTTGACCCCCAGAGCTATTCACAGTTCAGTCACTTTTCAGAGATGACTTGTTGCAGTTTGCTTTGGTTTGAACCAGGGTTTGAAACTAGTGACCAGAATGCACAACACTTCTGCACAAGATCTTGAGGAAACAGCAGGGTAATTTATGAGACAAACTATTAGTCTTCAAAAGATAACATCTTTTCAGCAGACGTCCCTTTTCTTCAAAGGAAAAAATGCATTTTGCTTTGCAAACTTGCATTTTTATAGATACACATATAACAAACATTTATTTTACACCCACCATGCCTGTGGCATGATGTGTGTGTGTAGAAAGGTCAAATGGAAGCAACTGCCCTCAGAGTGTTGGAAGAGATGTTGTCTGAAGGTGCCTGCTCCCAACCCCTGTGCAGTTTAAAGCAGGATTGTAACGTGCCCTGTGGAAGCAGCCAGCAAGGGCTGGCCTCCCACTGGGCAGTGCTGGAGCAGGAGCAGAAAGCATGCCAGCATCTGACACAGGAATGGAACCCATGGGAATGATCTGGCAGCAGGGAGTCTGCAGGGGAAACAAGCTCAGGCAGATAATTAGAAAGACACGAATGGCCTGGAATGGCCTGGATGTCCATGGTAATGATCCCAGTCCCATCCTTCCCTCCACACGTTCCTTGGAACAACTCCCTCATTGGGATCCTAAGGAAAGCTGTGTCTTTACACAAAGTGCCTTCTTCTGTGTGCTAGGACAATGAAAATGGATCACAGCTCTTGCTGGAATTAGTCCTAAGGTGGGAACTCAGCCATTCTGGAGCACAGATGGGGTCAGGTCAGGTTTTTCCCTACAAACAGGAGAAGCCATGTGGTTTTCGTATAATTTGGAACATTTTCTTACAGAATGAAGATTGATTAGATGCCTGGAGTTCCCCAGAAACAATGTTGATAGTGTTAGCAGCCTGCACACCACAAGAACCCATTCATAAAAAAAAAAATCCTCATTTTTAAATTTATTTTTTTTAACTTTATGTTCTTGGAAAAAGAAGCTTATTGAGTAACTATCAGAGTTCTTCTTTCATCACCTTGTCATAAATCCCACAGGCTCTGAATTCCTTTAACAATCTCTCAGTTAAATTGTGACCTGCCTATTCTAATAAATAAACCTTTTTTTTTCTTTCCCCCCCAAAAAGCTGGAAACATCCAAGGAGTTGCTCCCCTTTGCCCTTGCCCTGGGTTCTACTAATTGAGACATCAAAGCAGATGGAAAATCAAGGTTGTGCCTGTACAATCCCTGGGCATTAACCTTTCCCTTTAGACCATTTTCAAACAGGGCAATTAATTTTTGCCAACATAGATCCCCCTCTGAAGTTTCAGCCATACATTCTCCTATCACTATTTATGTGAAGCATGGAACAGCTGCTGCCTTTCACCCTGAGGTGCCTGTTCCCTGAGGGCAGGTAAAGTGTTCCTGGGTGTATTTTGTGCAAACTGACATCCCATCCTAACCCAGTTCCAAACCAAACTCATGGTGCCCCTATAAGGTGTGGAGGCTTTTTTATCATCTTTGCAAACACTGACAGGCAAATTTGATACTGACAGGTAAATCTGATACTGCAAACTGTCAAGGCTGGAGAGGATACTGCTGTCAAAGGTAAATTAAAGAAAAAACTACCTACTTTTATAAGTGCAGGAGAGTGCACTTATAAAATGATCCCATGGCAGATAGGAAGCAGCACCACCTTAACTCCATTGGATTGGGGCTTTGCTTCCTTATGGAGCCCTGCAGATAATTTAAACATTTCAAAGAAACACAGGAACATCTGCATGAGGGCTGCTCTGTGCTCTGCATTTGCCCCATCCTAAACTAAATCAGAAAGCTCCACTACGGAGCAATATCTAATTCACACTGTGCCCTGTGGATGTAAACACTTCACTGACATCCTGAGAAAAGATAATGCCAAACCTCCCAAGGGCCCCCAAGGATCTGCAGCATTTTTGTAGCTGGTTGGACACGATAACATATGTGTACCCATGTTATATGGAGCAAACAGGATGCATAAATGAGTGTTGCCCTTGAGCAAGAACAGATCAGGTGGTGCTTGTTTTCTCCCTAATTTGCTGGCATCGTTGTTCTGCTGGTGAGCAACCCCAGCAAAGCCCCCTGGCACATTTTCACTCATATTTAGCTCAGGCCTCTGAACCCTGAACATTCAGGAAGAGAGACTGAAACGGGACCAGGCTTCAATGAAAAGCTGGCCCCTAACACACACACACACATTTAAGTGTTCTATGCAGTGAACACATGATTGTGCTTAGGACAATATGCTGCTCCCAACAAGAGTTTGCAGGTTTCCTTGTAAAGGGGATGGTGGCAAAGTGCCAGCGACAGACACAGCTCATAAGCTCCATTTCTCCACAGTTTCTGCCTCTCCCTGTCAGACAGGACAGTCCCATTAAAGCAGATACAAAATACAACCTTAGAACAACTGAATGTAACGTGTTCCTGGGTGTCCCAGAGGACCTGGACTGAACACTGTAGATCCAGAAAATATCAGTGGCACAGGACAGAAATACTCACCTTTCCCTCTTGAGGTATCGAATTACTTCACACCCTTGGGCAATGCAGAGTGGAGGTGTGACATGCTGCCAGTCCAGAATGTGTCCCTGATGTCCTCCAGCAGGGGTAATTCACAGTAAGCCACATGTAAGGACACCCTGATTCAGCCAAGCATTTTTGGTGTGTGCTTCAGTTCTTCAGTGATGGGGAACCAGGGTGTGATGCTCCCTGCAATGTGTGACCACACAAGCATCTGGAACCCGGCTCCTGCTTTTAGAATTAGCCTGTTTGACCAGTGGATGATTAGAAGTGACCCCCACTTCTTGCAGGAGTCCCCCCAAAACACAGTCTGTCAGGACCCCAGTTCTTCACTGCCCCACATGCTGCTCACATTCAACCTCCAGTGACCCTCACCCACTGCTGAGACCCAGTAAATTTTCCTGGGTATCCAAGCCCTGGAGAAAGAGCCTGGCCATCATACTCAGCTTGGGAGGCACAGATGAACACCAGAGCTGCTCTCCAAAGCTTCCTGGCAGGCTCTGACTTGGAGGAGACAGAGGGAAAGAAGAAATTTGAAAACACCCTTTCCCCTTTCAGAGCAGTGAGCTGGAAATCAGTCTGCCTGCCAGCTCTTGCGGTGTAGTTGCCAGGCAGTAGTACTGCTCTGCAGGCCAGGATCAACAAACTACACATTTGTATTCTCACCAGGGCCAGCATTATTACTGCCACAACTTAACACCCCTAAACAGGGACTGCTGCAGCTGAGAGAGCTGTCTTGGGAATCAGGAGAGTCACAACAACCAGTAATAAAGGACCCACAGAAAAGAGGGGTGGCTATAAACCTCATGGAGATGGCAAACTCCTCCCTGTTGTGGACAGAAAACAAAGTATCTGATACCCAGATGGATAGAAAAAGACCTATAGAAAGGAAATAGACCAACTAGTTGAAGATGGAGCCCTTTGGATGGACTTCCTGGTGGCTTGACCACAGCCACCAGCATCGTTCCAGCAGGATGCTGTCACTAGCACTGTGGGAATTAGGACTGACATCCACCACAGTCTGTAGGCACAAGCAAGCCCACTGCCACCTGACTAAGGGCCTCTAATTTTCTCCATCTCTCTCCATCATGTGGCCACTTACACAACCTCAGCAAGTGACCAGTTACTTGTGTTCAGCCAAGGGCTCATCAGCCAGCAAGCAGTACCAGACACAAGGAAACACTTGTGCCAGTAGAAATAAAATTGAGATGCTGGAAACATTTTGCTTTTTCCACACACAGATCTGACTCAGGTCATTGTGGAGAGCTGGAGTGAATTCCAGGTGAAAGGGTTTAGACATGGTAATTACAGCATGAGATTCCCTGTCAGAATTTCAGAGCAATCCCTTCATGGTGCACAGAGATGGTGAATGGCAGGATAGAGATTCATTTTTACCAAGGGTTTTCTTCTCACCCTGGATTCCTGTGAAGTCTCAGATCATGGACAGGAGACAAACAAGGAAAAGTGTAAATTCTGTGCTTTGACCAGTTTTTCTTCCCTTCTGGCACAGCCCCTCTTGCTGGCCCCCAAAACTACTGCTGCTGACAAACTGCATCATGGAGGGTCCTCCCCGTTTCCTAGGACTGAGGATGACAGTCTTACATATTCCAGGAGCTATTACTGCTGAAAATCTTCTTGAAGAGAAAACCAGATCATCCCTTGAGACAACACCTTCCATCTCAACCTTCCAGGCTTGATGCTTCACAGGAAAATTCTTCATCAAGAGGTCTTAACATTGAGCTTGTGGAACACCATCTTCTCCCTTGTTTATTTCATAAACAGCTGAAGATTCTCTGGCCAGAGAGGAGACCAAATCACCTCATCACCTCTCTGACAAGCTCATACCAATGTACCATCATGGTGACTGAAAAGCTGTGGATGGCTCCAAATCAGGATTTATTTTTAGGTTTCCAGACTGTTCATGCTCTTGCCAAAAGAGCCCGGTCCAAAGTTTATTCAAGTCCACGATAAAAATGTCTAATGGCGTGAATGACCTTTGGATCAGCTCCAAACACTGTGCACTGATATTAGCACTGGGGCTGGCCGGGGACTCCCTTTGGGAAGGCTGCCCAGTAAAGAGGCAATTTTCACAAAATTGAAATTTTCAGGGAGAAAAACATCCTGATTTTGAACCTTCTTTCCTTTCACAATAGAGAAAGAAAAATACCTTTTTTTTTTTTTTTTTTTCCCAATTAAGAAAAGTCAAGAAGAAATATTTTCTTCAGGGCCAGTTGGAACAAAGTCAGAAACTATGTTTTGGTTTGAATGTGTTCAATAAACCATTAAAACCTCATTTTCCTATAAGTACACAGTCTCACTGGGCTGAGGTTTAGATGTCTCATCTTTCCTGCAGGCTGTTTCCTCGAGGACTCCATCTACCATGGTGCAGGGATTTTTAAGGTCTCTGAGACATGATAGCAGCTACACATTGTTCCCTGAAAAATACAGGTATTAAGTTACTGCATGAGAGCTTCTAGAAGGAAATATAATTCAAGGCTGATGTTCAGTGTTGAGTGGAGTTAAAGCAAAGCTTTTAGGGTTAATTGAAGAAACTAAAGTGAAACACATCAATTTGGAGCATACCAGAACTTTTGATCAAAAAGTGTCAGAGCAAAACTTATTTTCCTCCACAAAGCTAGATGTTTTGAAATTTTATTCCATGAAAAATTTGGAAACATTGATGTTCCTTAGCAGCCAGAGAGAAAAACAAAGGTTTCAAGAGAGCAAACCTCCCGTTCACTGCACTGCTGTTATTAAGAAAGCATGAAAGGCGAGGAAGGAAGATGTGAGAAGCTTACTGCTCTGTAGCTGAAAACTCCTGCAGAAATCAGCACCAAACAGCCATGCTCTTTCTGCAACTGTGTGCCTTTGTATTTCCAGGATCCTTTCACAGGATGACACTCAATGCACCAGGGAGGAGAGATTAAAGAATCCCCAGCTGATGAGAGAGAATTTTGAGTAACCATTTCCCTGGATGCCTCAGCTCACCATGGCAAGAACATATCTCCAGGGCTTTGTAGGCTCTCTCAGATCTAAATTCACCTTCACTGCATCATTGTCTTTCCTGGAGTTGTTCATGGTTCAAGTAAGGGAGGCCAGAATTCATTCCTGTCTCACTTGCCACCCAGCTGACAGGTGGTGTCAAAGTGAAGTGGCATGTGGAGCAAGCACAGGGAAAATCACCTTTTGATCTCACTGAAGGTGGTCCTCAAACCAGGTCATGCTTGAGAGAACTGGCAGGGAAAATAAGGAGAGGCTGGGCTGCAGCTGTCTGTTTTGGGGCAGTCTCCAGTTCAGAAGAATATTTGCCTTTCTCTCGCTGCCAGTTTTAGAGCCTTTATAAATACCACACCTAAATAAAATGGAATAAAATAAATGATCCACTGCAAGCACCCCACGCCCTTTAATCACCCTCCCTAAGAACATCCAAAGGCTGCAGGGATGCACGAGGGCATGAATTACTGTTAAAAATAACCAGTCTAGGGAGGAAAGCAATGTATGCTGGGTCTGGAGCAAGGATGAGGTTCCAATTCCTTTGAGAATCCAGTGAACAATGTCAACCCAGAGCCTGCTGTGCAGCCATCAGTGACTTCCACAGCACAACTCACAACCTGCAGCAGCACACACAGAGTCAGGACACAGGGTGGGGGAGCAGCCAGCCCCTTCCCTGTCACTTGTCCAGTGACAATATTTCACAAGCATCTCATCCCATCCTTGCTGATAAATCTGTCCCTTGATGTGCACGGTTTAGTTTTGCCATGAAGCACAAAACTTAATTTTCTGATTACTTGGCAAGATGCCTTCGTCTTGTGAATGCTTCCGGGCTCAGCACAGATTTAGGGCTATTCCCTGGGGTCTTATGCTCACAGACAGACATTTGCCAATTCCCAACAGGTCCAGATATTTAGCCAACTTTTCTGAACAAGGTGCTTGACCAGAGATGAGATGCAAGACAGATGCAGCACTAATCAGCTCTGAACCAAGAGTAGTTCAAAACACAGATCTTACAGAAGATAACACCACTCACCTTTGAACTGGACCATGCGACCTAGAAATGTCAGGTCTGGAATATACACTACAGTGTGGTATTTATAGTGCCTTTTTACTATTATTATTATTATTGTTATTATTTTCCTTTTCACCTGGGGACTGAATGTTTGGGGACTGTGGCAGGAGAGGTCTGTACATCTGGAAAGCGTCAGATTTAACGCCCGAAGTCATCAGCCCAGGTCAGCTAAAAGTACATGTTTGCTTCCAGCAGCAGCTGTGCAAACTCCTGTTGCCTTGGTTGTGCAGGGCTTATGTAAAGATTCCTCAAAGACAGTGCCCTCTTTGTGAGCCCATAGCTCTGCTGATCCCTGGCAATTCCAACCCCAGTTTCAAAAAGAAACGGGCCTAAAATGGCGCTCCCACCGCAAACAGATGTATTTCAGCCTCTGTCTAAGGCAGCATTCATTTCATCATGAGAAGGAAAACACCATAATTTAGGGTCACACGTCTCCTGCCTGTCAGTCAGGCACTGCCAGCTATTTTTACAGCATCCCAGGGTGTTGTGGCAGTCTAGAGAACAAGTGACACACCTTTCCAAAGGCAGTTCAGAACGATACCGTTCAGTGAGAAACTCTGAGCTCCAAGCTTTGGGTTTGTCCCTGATTTTTTTTTTTTCCTTGAACAGGCTTGAAATAAAATCTCTCTGTATTGCACATTTTTTTCTATTGCTCATTGATTTTCATTGCTTCCCATTGCTTCGTGGACTGGCCCTGCACACTGCAAAATCCACAGTGCAGGTTCAGCAGTAGAACTTTTTCCATGGAGCTGTGGCATGTGGGTGGAGCAGATGTACCATGAGAACAAACTCTTTCACACCAGTGGCCAACAGCTGAACAAAAAACTACACCTACTGTAAGAGAAGCCAAATTTCACTCACTGACTTCAGGAGCTGTCAGTTGCTTCTGTTTTACATTGAGATTGAAACTGGACATATTTTTTAACCCAATAAACAAAACTGTAGTTAAAAACAATCCAGTAAAACTACCAGACATCTGAAAGATGCAGAGAGAAAACAGTTCCAAGCATCCCTGCCCTGTAGCCAAATATTATATCTGCAATGCAAACAGGACACTTCCATATTTACAGTTTGGTGGGAGTTTTGATCAGCTTTAGGGTTCAGACCACTGCTAATTAAAGTCACCAAAAGTCTTTGCATTGACTTTAATGAGCTCTGAGACAAGACTGGAACATACAGCATTCTATCAAGAATTCAAGTGGAAAAAACCCGAACTCTGGTAAAACTCTTACTTTGGTATTTTTGAAAATTGAATGCCTGAAGGGACTGTACTGCTCTGGCTGTGCAGTTTCAGCCTCCACGGATAAAAAGCCCTCCTGACAGTGCCAGAGTTCCTCACGTGGAAAAGTCCGCTGGCAGGTTTCACTACGATAATTGTGCAACAGTTAATAGTACACTGTGGAGAAAGTGGGCAAGAAAACACAAGGGAGCAAAATCCAGATGATCCATCATCCTTTTCCCTGACACTGTCTTTACGTGGGTTGTTTTCACCAGCAATATACATCTAGTAATTGCCCAGATTCCTTGTTTTTTCAACATCATTTCTACAGCAAATGCCATTAGTTACTGTACTGTGGTGATTTAAAGCTGAAAACGTACTGTGACCTGAATCAAAAGACAGATTAACTTATCTGCTTTAACAAGGAGTTGCTTGAAGTCTTATAGGAAACACTGTATGAACTTACATTTCATAAAGCCAGTAATAGCTTTTCCTGTTACTTTTCTATGAGAGAAATACAAAAGGAAATGGGAGCTGGGTGCATAATGGGAACTTTAAGTCTGCAGGTCATCAATTCAAGGTAATTTAGCTGATGACTCCAGTGGTCTCAGCCCAGCTGTCAGGGGACAGGTGACCACACTTGGCCATCCACCAATGCTGAAACCTTGATGGCAATTCAGTGAATGCAGAGAGCTCTGACTGCCCAGCCTGCCCAAGCCTGAATGCCTTGGGGGGTTTGGCTCACCCCATCTGTTGAGCAGCTGGAGACAGCAAGGGCAGACATTGATGAGAGGGACCCAGGTCAGGCCCTCTGAGCACCACACAGAGGTCAGGCTCTCTCTGCCTCTGATTATGGAAATCAGAAAAGGCTGAGTGGATTCCCAGTGATACAAGCTCACCCCTAGACAGCCCCAGAGGAGGGCTGTGTATGAGGGATCTGCTAAGAGCCTGCTGATGAGGATAAACAAGTAGGGGACTTTTCAGCAAATGACCTCCAACAACGAATTTACTGAGTTACAGCACATATGGACTGATATCCTTCAGAAAGGCTCCATTCTCAGCTCCCACTATTTCACTAGGAGAGATGCTCAGGTTGGTTTTCAGTGGGGTATTAGCTTAGACACGAGAACCAAAGACTTTTAACTTGAAAAGTTAGGACAGTGAGTTCTGACATTTTTCCTCACATTTGTGGACTCTCAGCAGCGGCGCAGCTCCTCTGCAGTGAATTTAAGCTGACTAGAATTGCTTTTCTTGGTTTTCTTCCACAAGTGACAGGTTGACAGCTACTGCTCTTGGAAGAAGACGGCCTTCCAATCCTCAGGTCACCATATGGTGCCAAATAATTTCTTTCATGTCATACCTGATTTACAGCAGGAGGAAATAGAGCTAAGAGACCATCTCCCCCATTGTCCATCACGTGTCACTGCGCCATGCCGTTTTCAACGTGCCCCATCCCAACAGGCAATTTGAGAGCTGTTGTTGTCCTTCCAAGCTTTATAAATGTGCTAAATGGGGTGGATAGCTGGAGGAGAAATGTGCCGTTGACTGTTAGACATTACAGGAGGGAATAATGTGTCATAAATCAAAGAGACACAACACTATCACAACAGGCTAGCCAAGAATACGAACTGTGAGAGTTCTTATAATGACACCTATTTGTTGAGTCAAGAATTTCATCTCTAAGCTGTTCAGTGAGGCTTTACATCTCTGCTCTGGCCCTGTGTTTTAAACGATCGCTTACAAGAAAAATCTGAAAAAAGTGTGTGTTCTATTTTCTTGGGGAGAGTTATCCTCAGTTATCCATGCTTCTTCCTTTAAAAAAAAAATTCAGAAAATCTTACGCTATTAAGTACTTGCTTTTTCAAAGAGTTTTTAATTCTTCAGAGTACCTTTTGGTGTGCTCTTCTTCTTTAACCATGCTTAGAACAGAAGCGTCCTTCCCACTGTGATATTTTCCCTTGCTTGTCACAAGAGCAAGCAGGCTAGAAAAGCAGAAGTAGGAAGCACAGTGTATGTCTAGAAATCAGGGAGAGTAAACAAACCAGCCGAGAGCCACCTCATTCCCACTCTAAATGGAAGACTATCCCATTCTAAAAGAAAGCACAGTAGATGCATACTCCACAGTAGATGTATTTCTCCCCTTTGTGTTTCTTCCTCTGCTCCCCTTGCATCTTCTTCAGGCTCTCACTGCTGGGAAGGCAAGAACTACCCAGTCTCCCTCATTTCTTCCTACCACAGCACTTTATCCAAATGGACAGGGCAAGGCAAGAGTCCATTTGGATCAGAAAGAAATCACCTGCCCTCCAGGTGGGGTGTTAATCCAGCCCTGCATTCCCTTTTTTGGCAACAGACTTCACAATACCCTCAAGCTTTAAACACCATGAGGTGCAAGTACAGTTAATCTCCTAATACTTTACTTGCACCATAAAGCAAGGCACCAGTCTTAGTCCCATTCTGCAGTTGGACCCAGAGGCATGGTGGACTTGAGCCAAGAGGGGTCTGGAACATCTTGCCATTGCCTCCCAAACAGGCAGCCCATTTGGCCTCTGCTAGCACTGGGCAAAGCCTTAGTCCTTAATTTCTGATGCCTTATTCCAATCCCGCTGTCCCTCCACACCCCAGTTTGGTGAGAGAACAGGCCCGTTGGGGCTGCAGAGCATTCCCTGCAAGCGGGCAGAAGGGCCATGTAAAAATCAAATCCACATGACTGTAGTTACAGGCAACCAAAGAGAGGGTTGCTCTTCCAAGAAAAACTTTTCCATGTAAAAGAATTCTTAATCTCCCCTTTGACTGTCATTGTTGAAATGATGGCTTCACAGGCTTGAAATTTAAGACCCTATCGGCGTCTTTTCTGTTTGCTGTGATTTATGAATGGTTTCGCTGTTGATTATCCTCCAAGATTACAGCACAGCAGCCCTGACAGACAAGCAGAGGAAATTTCACAGGATAACAGGCAGCTCCTTCTCTGGGGCAGTAAGGCAGGGAGGAGTGTTTTGATTCAGGTATGTAACAGTATCAGCAAATTCTGACTGGACACCACAGGCAATTAAATACTCATCATGTGGCACCCTACTCAAAGGCAAGCAGGGTCAGCAGGAGTCTTCATAATTTTTTCTGTGCTCCAGAGCTGTTGCTCATTCTGTACTACAGTGTTCAGTCAGGGTTTTTTGTCTGGATTGTGGCACAAATCTACACACTGCAGTCAAATATGAAAAGGCAACATTCTCATACAACCCTGTGCATGTTCTTCAAAGATCATCCTTCTTTCCTGCAGTCACAAAGTCTACTGCCTTGTCTGGGAGATGGACCGTCTTTGTTCAAGTCCAGGCTATTCAAAGGAAATTTGCTTCCTTTGATTTATTGCCAAGAACAGGCTCTCCTGACCCCACAAAAGGAGATTTTTGTGCTTTTCATTCCCATTTCCTGCCAGACAGTTTGTTCCAAGTCACTGCTAGGAGGGCTGTTTGTCTGGTGAGGGTAGCAGGGCCAGAGCAGGTGCAGCCATCACTTGAGGGGGCTGTGGCCTTCACTGGAGCAGACAGCCAAGACTTGGGAGTCGAGCTTGAAAAAATTTCTGATGTAGAGGCTGCCTGAAAACAAACGAGTAGACCTATCAAGAGGTGATTTTATCTCTTGATAAATAGCTTCTGCTTTTCAGCCAGAAATGTTCCTTTGATTTGAACTCTGCCACACTGCAAAATTAATCATTATTGGCATGTGGTTTCCAGGTCCAGCACTATGGATGTGCTTCCTGCTCTTTGTATCACATCTGGACCTGTGCAGTGAGCAGTGGTTTGCTGCCCTCGTGCTTTGAATCATTTTGGGCTGAGGTGAACAAATTGCAGAGTGCCAGGCAAGGGTGGTCTGGGTCTGACATACCTGGGTCCTGCTCTGTGGTCACATTCCCTTCAGTGATGCTGCTGCTTTGGTGCCTTTCAACACTATTGTCAGGAACCCATGGCAGAGAGGGAAGGCTGCTCCTCTTTGGAGGGAACCAGAGAGCACAGTTACATCCAGCCGTGGCCCGAGCCATTCTTACTGGGACTATAGTTACACTGTGGGTGTTCTCAAGGATTGGGTTCGACAGAGAACCAGAATGGACATTCCTAGCATTCTTCCTGTTTTGCCACCCAGCCTGCTTCAGAAAAAGTCCTGATGTAGGTGTTTGTATCCTGTCTCTTTCTTCCCTCACTGTATTTGTCTTTCAAGCCTGGCAGCAGTGGAAGGAAACTTAGCACGTGATGCTGACTCTCTGCCATGTCTGTGGGACGGCAGATTCCTAAAGCACTCAAATCTAGCTAAGAGAATAGCTAGGAAAACAGAAGGCAGGGACTCATAGAAGCACGGAGAGGCTTGAATCCCAGTGGATTTGTGGAAGGATACCAGCTTTTATCCAGGAGCAGGGCTGCTCACATCAGAAGGGCTGTCTGGGTTCCTGCCTCCAGTGCCCACACGGTCCCTCTCTTATGACCTCCCACCTGTTTCAGGACTGGGCCTGGGATTTTGTGTTTTATAACAAATAGATCAATGAAAAAAAAAGTTGGACAAGCTCTGAGAAATGTGTGCTTCAAAAAGCCCTCTAATTATTGTTGTCAGGATTGCAGCACTGCCTGAGAGTGAATCTTAACAGATACAGTCCTGCTGGAATATTCCCTAGTTTTCTGCTACTTGACTCCCTACTCCTTATTTACAGTTGTTTTACACTCAAATTCACAGCTAGGCAGGGTTTTCCTTTGGAGATAATGCTGGTAGTGGAGGCCACTCTCCCCCAGGCTGTGCCTTCACACTGCTGCCCTTGTACCACTGTGCTTGCACCTGTTTGTCTCTATTCAGCTGCTTCAGAAAACTCCCCTCCAGACTTTTCCTTCCTCCTTGTCCCACCATACACAAGGGCCCAGTTTCCCTTTTCCCAGGCCAAGACACAGGAATGTACCAGTCCCTAGTGATTGCTTCCAGCAAATTAAGAAGTGCTGAACTAAGGAGGGTTTCAGTAAAGCAACATGGCCTCAGCTGAAAAATTTGTTGCTTTTCTCCTCCAATAAGGGCCTGTGCAATATTTAAATCCTGTTTCAACAGGCCTAATTCTACTACACCATTTATACACCTGTGTCTGCACACTGAATCTTTCACTCAGTTTCCATTCAGGCTGATTTTCAGTGGCCAAGAACAAGATACTGTGCCTCCAGGAGGACTCTGACCAAAGTCTGAGCCATTTCCATCACAACCATCAGGACAGGAGCATTTCTTATCACCTGTCTGCCCTATGCTTTACACAAGAGAGCTCCAACTTGGGTGAGCAACCCACTACTAACTTTAAACAGATTACTAATCATAACTATAACAACAACAATAGCACCACAGCACACACACGTGCTGCAGAACAACAACAACCATAATAATAATGTCAACATTAGGTGTGCGCACGTGCCCTCCAGAACCAGCAGCAGTTTTGCCACTCATAAGTGAAATCAACATCCCTACCAGTGCTGGGGGATGCTCAGCAGTGTCTGTTTGGAGCTCAGCAACTCCTAAACCATAACAACCATTTCTGTGTTGAACTCATGTTGTGCTGAAATCTACCTTTAGAAACACACATTATTTAGGTCTGGGAAGGATTGGATTGCAGTTTTCTCAAAACAAGAATCAGTCTCCCCTTGACTGCTACCCAAACTAAAACAGGGCTTTCTAGGATGAAAGGACAGTGCACTCACCCCTGCCCAGTGTCTCTTTGTCCTGCTCCTTTTTTCTCTGAGGAGGAAAGCAGCTCTGAAGACACTCCTTCCCCTTGCACACATGGTCTTGAGACAGTTCAGGAGAGGGGCAGGGGAACTGGGCTGCAGGGGAACTGCTGGCCTGAATGCCTGACTTCACAGTGTTAACTGGCCAGAGAATCCTATTACGTGATAGGTAGCAAGCCAGGGACTAATTTATGGAAATTTTGACCTTCAGTCCCCTTTGACATTTTCAGATCAGCCATAGCCTGTGTGAGACATGAGAGCCCTTACAGTAAGGGGCTCTAAATCCGCCTGTGCAGCTGCTGGAGCCGACGAGAGGGTCAGAGGTAAGAATTCACTGAGGTTCGTGTGTGGGCTGCTCGGTGCCTGTTTGACATTTACAAATCAGTGACATTCCTCTGCACAGCTCAGTGCATACAAATCGTTTCAGTCACTCTGAGGAGGGCCCCTCATTTCAGTCAAAGGTGGATTTGGGCATCCTTAGCCTTTCCTTTCGACTTGAGCAAGAACACATCTAAACAAATCCAGCTTTACCACCCTACACTGGGATCTGCTCCCTCAGGAGGATGCAGCTGGGGGCACTTTTAGGTTCAACTCAACTCCCAAGTACTTTTCATGGTTTGTGTGTGAAGCCTCTCTCACTAGGTACAATACCAGACCCCTCACATTTTCATTCGTTGCCACAGCAAGCATTGTGTTTGTCCATTTTCTAGCACAAACAGACACAGCCTCATCCCACCGGGTGCTGGGCCAATAACTCGGACCAAGAGAAGGCCAGTTGGATATCAACAGCTTCCCATGGAAACCTATTTGCCATGAATAAAGCTCCACTGAGCTGAGCCATATGAGTGGGCTTGCCCCAGATTTCTCACAGTCTAGACTCTATGTAGAGAGAAAACATGATGAGAAAAACACAACCAGGGCTGTGGACAAGGTAACATTAGCCGCAACCGGTTATTGCACAACAAATGACCATATTGGCTTCAGCCAGCCTGACCTGTTTAACCACTGGTGCTACTCTGAACCCTGAGGGTTAATATGGACTCTTCGTTCCCCTCTGTGCTCGCAGTACCTCTGGCAGATGCTGCTCCTCCTGGCTAGAGGCTGTGGTGTGATTCGGGATGCCCTGCCATGGTGTTTACGGCGGCCTTGACCACACGATGGCTGGGACAGGGAGGCCGACTCCTTGGTTATGGACCAGAAGCTGTGGAGCCAAAGAAAGAGGCGTGAGGGAGCAGGAGGTGTGAGGGCTGCCATGAGGGGAATATGGCGGGTTTGTGTACCTTGGGTAGCCAAGACTGCCCTTTGCCAACTCAAAGTGAAGAGGGACGATGGTTCTCGAGAGGAAGTTTTCTTCCCTCATGCCCACAAGCCATGACAATGAGGGGAAAGGCTGACTTGGGGGGTGAAAGAAGGATGATGAAAATCAGAACTGAGGGGGAAATCAGCTATGAGTGAGGGAAAACTTAGGATAGCAGTAAGGGAATGACTGAGGGGAAGCTGTGCCCCTGTGATGGCGCGTTGCATGTGGCGAGGCCCCTTTCCCAGCCTTGGACCGTGCAGAGATCGAAGAGGGACAAAAATCTCTGAGGGGAAAATGGAACCTAACTGAGGGAAAACTCGGACAGCAGTGAGGGAATACTCGGACAGCAGTGAGGGAATGAGCAGAGGGCAGTCACAACCCACAGGGAGGTGTGTGGGGACACCCCACTCCCGCCGGCCGTGCGCGAGGCCTGCCCCGTCCCCTCAGGAGGGAGAGGGAGGGCGGGCGTAACCGAACGAGCTCCGTGCCTGGGAAGCGCCCGAGAACGCGCGGCCGGGACAGAGCTGGGGGGCCGGGGGAAGGGGAGGGCGCTCCCCGGCTCCCTCCCACCCTCTCCGGATAAATGAGCCGCCGGGAAGCGGCGGGCGGCGCAGGCTGTGGACGAGCGCGGCGCATCCCTGTCCCGTCCCCATTCCGTCCCCCGCCGCGCCCAGCGCTCCCTGCCGGCGGGGCCGCCCTGGGCGCTGCCGCGCGTACTCGGCCGCGTCCCCGCGGGGCTGGGCGGGGGGATCGGGCTTCGCTTCCCTTCCCCGGGAACGCCTGAGGGCGGGGGCGGCCGGGCGGGCAGGGCCAGGGCCGGTGAAGGGGAGGCGGCCGGGACACCCCGGTCTGGCTGATGCTGGCGCTGCCCCGCGCAGCACCGGGCTCCGGCAGGCTGGTAGCGGCGGTCGGGACTCAGGAGGGGCCCCCCGGGCTCCCTTCCCCTTCCCTCCCTCCGCGGCGGGCGGCGCTGGAGGATTTTCTCCCGCCGCGGCCCCCTCGCTGTCCCCCAGACATGGTAGGTCACCTCCAGCTGCAAGGGATGGACGAGAGCCTGAAGGAGAAGAGCCGGGAAGGCTTGCTGGACAGTCCGGACTCGGGGCTGCCCCCCAGCCCCAGTCCCCCCTTCTACTCCCTGTCGCCCGGTGAGGGCCGAGCAGGGGGCAGCGGCGGTGCGGACCCCCCGGCCCCGGGCCACCGGCGAGAGGCCAAGGACGGCAAAGTGGTAAGAGCCAAACCCGGGCACCGGGCTCTGTCCCCTCCGGGCCCCGCGGGGGAAAGGCTGGCCGAGCCCCGGAGCGGGGGGCAGACAGGAGGGTGCCTGTGACCACTGCCTGGGTACCCCTGGGCTGAGTTCCCCCCGCAGTGCCCCTCGCCGGCTGAGGGCACTCCGGGCTGCCCGTGGCGGCTGCGGTCCGGTGTTGGCAACGCCGCTGCTGTGCCAGGCAGGGCTTGGCCCAGTGCCGGGCAGGGTTTTTGGATACACTCACAGAGTGTTGGCAGTTTGGCTGGGTGAACTCTAATAACGGTGTGGGAGTGAAACCCAAGTCTGAACCAAGCTCCCTTGCCTACCTTCGGAACAGAAAAGTGTACTTGTTTCTCAGTGACACTGCTCTGCCTGGTAGGTACAGGTCGGAGCTGCATCCATCCGGACCGAGGCAGGGGCGTCTGGCTCCCAGCCGTCATTACACCCTGGCATCCCACATCTGGTTTGTGAGGAGCGTGGAGCCACGTTTGCTGGAGCCCCGGCTGAAAGAAAGACAAAAGTGCCCTTTAGCTGGGGCAGGGTAGGGATGTGTGTCCGGGGAGTTGCTGCGGGACAGGGTCTGGGAAGGACTGTGTGCGCTGCCCTTTGCTGGAGCGGGGCTCTGTGGCATGAGCCTGTGTGAAAGGTTTGTCCGCAGGCGGCCGAGCGGAGCCGGGGGCGGTGGTTTGTCAGCTCAGCTGGCAGAGCACTGCAAGTCTCGGTCAGCCTGATGCGGTGCCAGTGAAGCGGCTGAATGTGGAGTAGGATTTGGGTAGATTTATGATGACTATTATTTTGCTTTATTTGTTTATTTCTATCCCTGAGCTATAAAACCCATTTTTAAAACAAAACGTTCAGAGCAATGGTGGTGGAGGTTTTTAAAGGATGATGAAAGTTCTTCCCCAGGGCTCTTTAAAATTTTTTTTAAACATGTATAAAATATGTTTGTAGGTGTATTCAGCACGGTTAATTGGCTTCTATATGGAATGAAAACTGCAGCACAGATCTTTCTATGAGAAAAACTATATCTACCAATGGTTCAGTGACAATTCAAAGACCTCTTTCCCATAGAGATATTTTGCAATGACTCCTCATACCCTCGTGCACTTTCTCAAGTTCTAAGGCCTTTTGAACATATTACTGAAAACTGCTTTTTACTCCTGAACATGCCAAAACCTTCTCCATGAACAATGACTCCTCACAGTGGAGAGGGTGTGAGGTGTTATTATGAAAGTCAAATCTCAAACCTGCTAATGCCACAGTTCCTAATATGGAGCCTTACCTGCAGATGCCTGGGCGTGTGTGCCATCTCGATGGGAGTGTTTATGTACAAAGTTACCCACACACCTCTGATTTGGCAGGATCAAGCTGCTCCTCTGTGTCTGTAAAATAAAATGGGGGAGGAAGGTGAGTGCGGGCTGCTGGACCAAAAACCAGCAGGGGTGGAAGTGTCTGCAAAACTCTGTAATGGGGATATGACAGTCTCCCTTCCAGTCATGTGACAATTGGCCACCACACCATCCAAGGAAGTCCTCAGATATCAAAGAAGAAAGAACATGAGAAAATTTATTTCAGTTCATTGGTTGTTAGGATTAAGAGTTTTAGTGCTTGACTCCTACAGGGAAAAAAGTTTTTTGTGTATGGTAAAATTAAGTTTTGCAATTGTTTTGATCATTAATGATCATTTTAGACACCTCAGAAAAGCTCACACTGTATATATTTCCAAATTCTGTATCACATTGCAAGGGTAACCCTGGGCTCCTGCTTAGAGTATGGGTTCCATACATTGGGAATGTATGGAATTCTGTGCTCTTAGCAGGTACAGAAGGTTGCAGGGATCCAAATGCTGAAACCAGTTGGACTCTATTATTTGGAGTGGTGCTGGGCTCTGCTCTTTAACTCTGTTTGGTTCACTGCAAAATAATGAAGTAAATAGGCTTTTTCATTCTATTTGACTGCAGAGAGTTTCACTTCCTCTCATTCCCACTGTGCAAATACTGTACTTGCAGCTGATATTAAAGCAGGAAAAAATATGGAGAGCATTGCTTGCTTCATACTTCTAAATTGCAGGTCTAATTAGCTTTAATTTTGCCATTTTACAAGGGCTTGCAGATCTGTGAGCAGTTATGCAAGCCGTGAATTTGCTTCTGTTTAAGTCTATTCCTCTGCTGTTCATCAGAGCATGCAGGATTGGCAAATCAATAATTGCAGCTATTTGCACACCAAGAAATGCTGGTTTTAATCGCCTGTTATATTAGTGTTTGTTTTGCTTATAAACGTGACAGAGCCAGGAACACAACCTCCACTCTTTGTGTTGGAGTACTATAAAACCATATATAAGCTCAGTCACCAACAGCCAAGGTTCTAGTATTTATTGTACAGTTATAATAAATTGCTGTCAGGTGAAGGAAACGACATTCCAGATCTGAGCAAAGTATTTCATACTATTCTTTGCTGCAGAACTATCAAACCACCAGTCTGAACCCAGTTGCATTCTTCTGCAGTCAGCTATTTTGCTCCAACTTCACAAATATGTTACAAATTTTTTCTGTTGTAGGACAGCCTTTTCATGCAGACTAAAAGGAGATTGCATGCCCTTATCGAAGACTTTCTCGTGTGTAAAATCTGTGCTCTCTCCGCTCTGTGTTATTAACTGTGACTCTGAAAAAGTAAACTCTCTGCTATTTAATAAGCACAACTTTGTTTCAAAGACAATGCACCATTTATTCACATTTAACCAGCCAATTTGGGAACAGCTTTGGGATCCAAGAAAATATGAAAGGCAATTTAGGGCCAGAGTCATAAATACCACAAGTTCAACACCATTTAGGGACCTTTTTTTTTTCCCCTTCATTTTACTTGTAGTGCAGGATAAATTGGCTTTTATTTCTTCAAATAAAGTCCATGTAAGGAATTTGTCAAGTGTTTTGTGCTTAAGTGCAAATATCCTAAGGAAAATAGAAGGTGACTTTTACCTAGTTCTGCCTTTTAAATCTGAAACATTATTAAATTGATTCTTATGGCTTGGGTTACTGAATTCTCTAGACTTTCTGTAAAGCTGGGTCAAAAGGAACAGAAGTACAACAAAATAAATCCCTAATAATATGCACAGAGAAGCAGTTGCTGAAAGTGTGGGGAACGAAGTGACATCAAAGTACCCATATCTGCTTAGAGTTTTCCCTGTTGTTCTTGCCCTGGGATACAGATTTAGTCTAGAAGAACTGCTTGTGGACTGTGCTGAAATAAGTGCTTTGCATTCATTGCACAACTCCTAATGGATATCAGGGGACATCAAGCTCACATTCATCTGCAGAACTATCCATTGTGCCTTCTTGAAGCAGCAAATTTTATGTTCCATCCTGACAGTAAAAGGAGCTTTTGGTACTGCAGTGAGTTCCTTTTACTTTGTAAGACTTAAGCATTTGTGCACTCAGCCTGCCTCAGTGAACACTGACTGCTGTGGGACTGTATCACACTGAATCAGCTGTAGGGATGTAGGGAATTGCTACTTACATTCAGCAGCAAGAATGATTCAGAATCACTCTTGGGTGGTGGGAGGAGATTCCAGCTTCATCTCAAGTATGGAGGAGACCTTTCCCGTTGGGACAGCCCTCATGGACAACAGTGGGGTTCCAACAACGTGGTCCAAGTCAGCATTTGTGTCAAACCTGTTGGATTAATGACTCATATTAAAAAAAAACAACACAAAAACCCCAGAACATCTCTTCCTGACATGCAGCATTTTGAAGACCCCTTGGGTGACAGAGCCAACATCTCGTGGCACATGAAAGTGCTTCAGGAATTGGGCAATGTCCTACAGGGATTGGGTGGGGAACATGGCCATCAAAGGCTTTCCATATGTAATTTCCATACCTGCCAACACCAACAGTGCAGGCACACGTGAGAGGGAGGCCAGGAACCCTGACCTGAGCCAGCCTGCAGCCCACACGAGGCAGGGGATGTGACTCCCAAGGCCATGTGGGTCCCAGCAGCTCTGGGCAAGCCCCAGGCTGGTGCGGGGAACAAGGCATCCATCTGGCACCACAGCAGCGTTTGCCTCAGGGCTTGTTGGCAGCCTGGCATCCCGACCCACTTCTGAGCCACTCCCACGGGGCTGGATTCTGCAGGAATTCCTCCAGCTTCAGTTCCACCACGCCTGTGTCCTCTCCTGGCAAAGGCTAATCTCACCTGGCTGTTCCCTGTCCCTCAGCCCCATCCAGTTCTGGATATGCACCCACTCCTCTTCCTCCTTGGTGAAGGACAGGGAATGGCTCTGGGCCTCACTTGATCTGCCTCACCTGATCTGACAGATATCCCTTCTGGGCAGATCAGGGAAACAGGCATCAGGATCTCGTCATCTGCTCTGAAAAGTGTGGCTCTGATGAAAGACATTGAGGGTGATGTCTTCTAGCTGTCGAATTTCCATTGTGTCCCTATGTAACCCTGTGGATAATAAGCAAAACAGCACACATTTCCCACTTGAAATAAAAGAGGGAGATAAGCAGGAAGGATGTAATTCTTTGAAATAATAAAGCCCTGCTTTCTACCTGAGGTTTGCATTTACTGTTATCACCTCCCAATATAATCTCATCCGGCTCTACTATAAATTACTCGTAATGTGCAATACGTGCAGATATTGGGAAAATAAATGGTCTGTTAAACAAATATTGCTTATCTTCTAGAGCGGAGAATGTAGATGTGTGTCAAATAACTCAGCCAGATCTTTCATTATAGCTGTAAATAACAGCTGAATAAAGTGACATTTTCATGGACCTGACATGTTACCATAGTGGGAAAATGTGGTGAGAGATTTACTTATGCCCTAGCTGAGTTAGGAGCTGGGAATTTGGGAAGCTGTATCCTGTTTGTAGCCCTGACACTTGGAAAGCTGTTTCCCCTTACAGTCCCAAGAGATCTAATGCCACATCTTAGTGCCTTCCATATAATGACCATAGCAAAAGGAGTCGGTCAGTTCTGGTTCTTTGTGCTCTCTGGGGAAAGGTTTTGGGGGTTTATTTATGTCAAGTCACGTTAATTTCCTTTCCCTTTTCTTGCTTTGCTGCCTGGAATTTGGCAGCTAAAGAACAGTCAATGCTGTCATTGAGCTGTAGATTGAATTCCATTCAGCAACCAATTTTATCTGTGTTTATCTACCTGCTACTAGCAAAAAGCAGTTTAGCTGCCCAGGCCGTTACATGCCTGAAAGGCATCAGAGTTAAGGCAGAGGGAAAAATGCAGCCAAACAAGAAAGCTCTTCAACTTTTTAATAATACTGTAACTCTTTGCTGGTTGACACAAATTATGTACTGGAAAAGAAATAAAAATAATAGCTCATTTACTGCCTAATATTCACCTTGGATCAAGTTGTAAACATGGGAGTCATTTTTTTGATATCTCCGGTATCTTTCATTTTTTCTTCTCAACCTTCCTTGCCTACCAGACTCCTTCTGTCCTTAAAGATGACAGGGTTGTGGTGTGTTTTGTGAAGCTGCATCTGGTAAGTACCAGCATAGCTCCAGTTACTGGGGACAGATGAATCAGGTCCTCACTGCAGCATTCCAGCACAGCAACCCTTGGATAGACAGAACTCAACTATGGATCACTCATGGACAGCCTGGTCTAAAGTGATGTGGGCTTCTCCTTTTCACCATCAGTGACCCCCAGGAGTGTGCAGCAAGTTCTGCTCCCTGCCAGTCTATCCATAGTGCAGGATAATACAGAAACCTACCTTACTTGTGGAGTGTCTGGAGATCACCAAGTGATTCCTAGAAATGAGCCAGGGATCCTGATTTTCTCAAGGGAGCTCAGCAGTCCAGTGCTCCTCTTCTTTCAACCATTCCTGTGCAGAAGGAAAAAGAATTGAGTCAGTATTTTTTTGACAGGCAGAACATTTTTGTTTTGGTTTTTTTTTCCTTAAAGCAGATTAGAAGGAGTTGGTTTCAAACTCTTGCCAAAAAGCCAGCTTTTGACATGTGCCAAGCATATAACATTTCAGCCCCAAAGACAAATCTTTTGGAAAGCTCATATCCCCTGTTCCTTGCTTCCCAGCTCCAGGTGACTTGCAGGAGCCGACATTTCAGGACATCACTGGAGGGAAAACAAAATGTCACCTCAAGTGCCTTTCAGTGGCTGCTGTATGAAACCTGTGGTTGCTGTTTAGTGACCCCTTCACGCTGTGCAAGCAAATCAGTTGCTGTTTGGTGAGCAGCCTGCAGGGTCTTAGGGATCTCTATTTTTAGGCCAAACTTTGTAAGTTACATCTTCCATGTGCAGACTTCCAGGTTACTTCAAGGTTTCTGATCTGCAGCAGCTCACAGAAGAGAGGTCTGAGTCTGTAATGGTCACAGCAGGCAGTAGAAATCCTGGCTTTGGCCTGCCAGTGTTCACAGTTGTTCCAGCTTTCTAAACTAAGCCAAGCCTGCAGGTCTGAAGTTGGTGCTCATCTACAGCACATCAAATGCCTTTTGCCACGCTTCCCTGCCTGGAGCAAGGTTAACTGTAACCCCCAATGGAAATAGTCTCATCACCACCCCATCCAGAACTAACCTGGAGAACACTTAATCCTGCTCTCACCAAGTTCAGCGGCAAATTTTTGACTCTGATTGATGTCAGTCGTGCATGCCAGCACCTCCGTTTCTCCGTGCACACTGGTGTTGTTCCTGCAGCGTGTTCTTGTTTCCTGTTCCCTGCTGTGGGACCTGTGCTTTCCACAGACGGTGACTGCTGCCGTGCCCACGCTCTGACCGAGCAGCACCCCCAGAGCTCAGCGGGCTGGGGAGGCTTTTCCCATGCACATGCTGGGGGCCAGATGCCCCAGCAATGTTCCTGCTAAGCCACAGGAAAGACTTGGTAACATCTCCCGCATCCTGGGGATGTTTGGAGCGCACTTAGTGTCAGCATTTGTTAGCAAGAAGTGTGAAGGCTTGTTTGCCTGGAAGCACTTCTTTGAAACTGCTTCTTTAAAGGAGGGACATGTATCCCCAGCCTTGTTTCCTTCACCAGTTCAAGCAATCTGCATCCCTCTGCAGGTAAACCCCCAAAGGGCAGCCTGCCTGCTGTTCACAAAGCACATGAGCATGTGCAAATGGTGTTTGACTCCTGCACCCAAATGAGCCTCTTCTTATGTACAAAATGTCTTTAGAAAGAGCTCTGGCCAAGTGCAGACTGTTACAAGCTGGACATCTGCACCCTTGTGAACTGAGGCTTGTCTGATGTAAACAATTCACATTTCAGAAGCAAAGAGCTTTATTTATGACCAGAAAAGCTGCCCTTGCCCTCCCCTGTCAAGAGTGTTGAAAGCAATTCAGGAATGAACTTTGCCTTTTGGCCAGTGTTTGCTAGGGAGGGTGAACATATATATATTTTTTCTTTTTACCCCCTTAACTATGCAGATAGTGTTCTGTTTTGACAATGGAACAGAAATATTCAATCAAAAAGAGAGGTTGGCCACTTTACTTAATAATACAACTTTACACAGTTGTAAAGTGCAGGGATATTTCAGTATGAAAAGAAGAAACAGCTTTGTGGCTTTGGGACGCAGAATTGAAGGGCTTGGCAAATTCAGATGGAGCAGTGACATTTTTTTGTCTTAGCCTGAGGCAGAAGGCCCAAACCAGTAGAGGAAAGCAGACCTCAGCTAGCCATCTACAGACCCTGCACAGAACCTGCCAGCCATCTCCTTTAAAGAGATCCTGTGTCCCTGTGAGTCATAAATATCTGCTGACAGGAAAGTAGTGGCAGAGACTGAAACCTGCAGTGACATTTTTCCAGGAGGGCAGGATTAGGCTGAATTAGCTGCTGGGTTTGGTCCAGGCACCAGACACAGGATCCCCCTATGTGGGAACTGGTGTTTAGGAGCACTCCAGTATAGAGAAGTGGGATTGGTCATTTCTGTGGTGGGCAGAGGAGCCTAGGCTGGTCTGTGACAATTTGTCAGAGTAAGAAAGTTCACGGTGCAGTTAGTATTAAAAATCCAGTTTTTGGTGTCATAAATTGGAGCTTCTCCATTCATTATAAAGTCCTGGATTACAACTGGCTTCCTACATTGCAGAGGCCACAAGGTGCCCCAGTGTCTCACCCCACCCTCAGTTTTATGGTTAACAAGAATGTCCTTGGAGCACAAAAGCCATTTTTGGCACTGAGGCTTTGGGAACAGCGAGTCTATCACTTCCTCTGCTGGATTGTTGCAAGGGATACATGATTTTATGTACATATTTGTATGTATATCCATAAAAATACATACATATGTCTCACTTCAGTAGACCTACATCCTTCAAGTCAGCAGCCTTAGGCCCTATTGCTGTGTTAGGTCAGACATGGAGCACTTCTCCATGCTGACACATTTTGAGTGTTTCTAAGACTTGTTAATTCCTAGCAGTAAAGGCAATACCAGGGCTAAAGAAAACTCGAAAACAATTGCAATTCCTATGAGAAACAAGAAAGGAAGAAGGAAAGGCAAGGTTAATTTTCAACAAACAGATACTGCAGCATGAAGCGACAGCGATGTGGGCACAGTCACGTACCTGGGAGGTGTGCTGGGGCAGAGGGAGGTGTTGGTAGGTGAGGACAGTCCAGGTGTTGTGTTAGGCTGCTCAGCTGCCAGCCACAGCACGTTATGAACTGTGCCAGCCCCATCTGTTGTGTCCCAACACTTGCTGTGCTCTCCTTCCCTGCAGATGCCTTATCTCCTCCTGAACCCGTCCATGCCAGAGATAAGGCCTCGGATGTACCCGGTGTTTTTTGGAGAAAGCATTGAGGTCAACCCTGAGCCCGTGCAGGAAATCAGGTACAGATGGGATTGGGTGGGTAGATGGGGATTTCTGTCTTTTTTCTGGTGCTTCTGCCAAAAATTAAATTGTGTTTACAAATGGGAGTCATGGTTATTTTGATGGAAAGGAAAGGAAAGGACAGGTGGGAGGGTAATTCCTGAATTAAAGCCACTGACAGCAGCACAGGGAGAGGGGAGGAGGCAAGAACTGGAGAGAGGTTTTAACAGAAGGCAGCTTTCCTTCCAAGGCCAGCTAAAATCCAAGGCTGTGAGAGAAAACCATTACCATCTGTGGGCTTGATGGCCTCCACTAAGTAATCTGATGGTCTTCATAGTGTTCCCAGATGACTTGTATCTCCAGAAGAAGCAACACCCTTCTAATTGGCACCTGGTTTTGTTCGCTCTTGCCACAGAGAAACCAACATTAGACAGCCCACAGAGACTGAATGAGCTCCTCCATGTGAGGAGATGGTCCCTCAAGCCAGTGATGGAGATGTTCTGCCCTCCTGTGGGGCTGGTGCTGTGGCCGATGGATAAATATTGGTCTTTGCTCTTCTTTTGCTCTTTTGCTGATGTGGAATGTACCCTGCAAACAGCACGGAGCACTCACACACAGCTTGGGGCAGGGACAGTGGGAGGACTGTAAACCCCCTCAACCTATGCAAAAGTCTCTCTGGAAATGCACCCCAGTAAATCTCTGCTGGCTGAGGAACTGCCAGCGGGCATGTTTTTATGGTGATTACATCGGAGTCTTGTTTTATGTGTGCTGAATGACTTGCTTACACCCTAGCTGTGCAAAATACATTACAGCGGCTCAGATTACACGCGGTGCACAATCAGTCAGCCCCCCTCTGGGTGGAGGTAATGACAAGCACACACCCAGCTTTTAATCTTTTTTACGTGGAGCTGCACATTCCTTGGCTGCTGATTGCTGGAGGAGCGTTTGGGGAGCGGGGAAAACCAGTGGAAGTCCTGCTGTTCACCACGGCTAGGGATTCCGGAAAAAGCCCTTTTTCTGGCCTGGTGGCTGCACATCCTTTCTGGATGACTGCAGAAAAAAGGCAGGGCTGTGACATCCTACCTTTTGTGGTTCTTCATCTGTTGGCAGTTCAGGTGGCCAATTCCTTTGAGACCAGTGGCTTGGGTGTTGGGCAACCATAGCCCACAATATCCCATTGCTTTACCTGCTCTTTAAGCATTATTTGGATTTTTTGTAGGCTCTGACAAGCAACCTCACCCCTCATCTCCCAGCACTCAGATTTTAGCTGGTTTGGGCATTTTTGTGCCATGATGGCAAGGAAGTATAAAGAAAAAAGACAACCTTGACAGCTTGACAGGTCCATTACAGGGTGCTTGTCTGCCTCCAGTGTAGCTCTCAGGGCTGAGCTGAGGTTCCAGTGAGACTCATGGAGAAAGCCAGAGGAAGAGGAATGTTGCTTGGAGCCTGTGCAACCAGGTGTTTTCTGCCCTGGTATGGCCACATTGCAGAAATGATGGGATGGATTCACAGCAAGGTGGGGTTCCAGCAACATTCCCCAGCAGGACAGAGTCCCACAGGGAGTGGGACAGGAATCTTCCCATTTGTCCCTACATTAAAGGTCTTCTCTTGGGCTCTTGAAAAATGTAGGTGGGGTTTCAGCAACATTCCCCAGCAGGACAGAGTCCTCTTGGCTTTGGGTTGTAGAGTTGGCATCTCCCCCAGTGTCTTTGCAGTAAGAGGTTGGTAAACGCTGCCAGCTTCGAAGGGTTAGAGAAGAGTCCTGGCTGTGCTCCTGACACCTTGCTGTCCTCTGTAGGTGCAATTCCGAGGTGAAGTACGACTCGGAGAAGCACTATCGGGATGACATCTTCTACGGCCCCATCCCCACCGTCACCACCTACAGCGAGACCATCATCGCCGCTCCCAACTGCACCTGGCGGAACTACAAGTCCCAGCTGATCTTCGAGCCCCGCCAGAAGCCGGTGAGGTTTCAGAGCACCACCATCATTTTCCCCAAGCGTGCCAAGAACATTTACCGGACCACCCTCAACTACAGCTTGGGTTGTGCCAAGCGCTGGTTCGCTTCCAGCGTGCAGCTGGAACTGTGTGAGGAAACCAACCCGTGCGTCATGTACGGCGAGACCCTCTGATCCGCCCCGCCGCCGGGGCTCTGCCTGGGCCTTGCTTGGTGGCAACTGAATATTCATGGCTGGAGAACAGCTCTCGGAGGCTGAACTGGCTGGGAGGAGGCTTGCAGGGCACAGGATGGTTTTGATCAGTGAGAGGCTGGCTTGTATTTTGCGACGTTCCTGACATTCATGATCTGGATTTTATTTTTTTTTTTTCCCCCTGAGCATATCTATTTTTGGCTTGTGTTTAGATGAAATCAAGATGACAAAGGACCCTGTTACCCATAGCAGAATGATGCCCTTATGAGCTCTGTAGGTCTTGTCTAGCACATAGGTGAGAATCACTGTAAGCTTCAGAGCTATTTTGGTCTCTGCAAAGGGAAGACCAACTGCAGAGTCAGCGTCTGGTCAGCCCAGCACACACCAGGCCAGATCTCTTTCAGAGCTGAAATGTAGAGGAGGTGACTATTTGTACTGGTACATCACAGCTTGCTCCAACAGCTCATCTGAATGAGAGCTGCCCTATTACAGTGTTACAATCACCCCACTTCCTGAGAGGAGTGGAGACTGTCACCCCAAGAAAAAGAGGATTTAAACAGGTCCCCCAGCTCTTGCTAGCAGCTGGATGTTTCTCTACCATAGCAAGGCACAGCACAACCAGGAGATGGGAGAAAGGCCTGCTCTGAGGCACAGACACATCTGTGAGCCCAGCCAGGGGTAAGCAGGGAGACTGAGGAAAATGAACAGCTGAAGGGCTAGTTTCTAAAAGTGACTGAGAGATTAAGGAGCCCAATGCCCTTTAATCAAAAGTATTGTCAGACCACATGTGCCATGCTGTTCACTGCCTCTAACACCTAATTTAAGGGATCTGTATGCACTTGCAGCCCTTCTGAGTTTCAGGGTGTGGCTGTATTGCAGAGAGGAGTGTAGAGCAGGAAGGTGCTCCCTGGCTTCTTTAAAGCCAGGGCAGGGTTAACTCACCTTCTCAATAGTTTCCATATTTGTGGCATGGGCAGCTTTTCTGCCTGTAGAGGAGCAGCTAAACTTTCTCAGTGTAGAGCTTGGAGGATTGAAGAGCCCAAATCCATCCAGGTTTTCCTTAATCAGCCAGGCTGTAGCACAGAAACCAGGCACTTCGCAAACAGCTGAACTGTCTCTGCAAAAGGACCAAGAAACAGTGAGCACGAGTCAGTGCAGCCATCCCAAGGTAAAACATTCCCCACTCATGAATCCCAACTCCTCGTATATCTTCACTTTGGTCTCTTGCTGAAAATCTGCAAGAGCCTGGATTCCCACAAACATATAACTTTTGAAAATAGCACGGAATTGTCTCCAGAAATCTTACCAAGAATTTTTGCATGCTGCTCAGACTTAGAAATAACCACACAGCTCCGGAAATTAATTTCCAGCTTTCTCTCTTCTAAACTTTCCATTTTGTTCCTGACTTGCTGTGAGTCTGATGGAGTTATTTCAGAACACAGTGGAGCAGCCAAGTCAGAAAGCCTATTAACAATGTCAACAAGACGTAGCTGATTGCCCAGAACAGTTGATGCACAAACCCACTGAGATTTAAAAAAAAAAAGTCTGAAAAACTTGAAAAAATAATAAAATTAGTGACACATAAAGATACTTTTTCCATTGGTTTCAAAGAGCAGTTGGTAAATGTGACCAGAACTGTGACCTTTATGAAACAGAGTTCTCTTGTTTAAAATGTAGCACATTTTTTCCACCAGAGGTAAATATAAAGTCTTTAAATACAAACTTCAGTCCTGACAGCTGAAGCATCATTAGTGCTGAAAGATGTGTGTTATGGCAGTGCTGAACTCTGCATCTCTACTGGGAGTTAGGACTTGGTAGGAAGAAACCTCTCAAAGGATTTCCGAGGCTTCCACCTACTGTTGAATTCTTTACAGCGACACAAACAAGGATTATGTTTGTTATTGGTCAGATTCTGCTGTCACTGTCTGTCAGCATCAAAGCCTGGAAAAGCAGCATCTGCCTCCAAAGGGATTATTATGCCTGAAGCAACCCTTCTCCCCAGGGCTCCAGCCAACAGGAAAGCTGCCTTAGGCAGCAGGGAGTTGGTGCTTGGATGAACGCGGTCCCAGCACGGTGAGGTTGGTGATGCACTTATTTGTTAGTTCATTGTGAGGTCTGTCCTGTTGGCCACGTGCTGCTGAGCCTTGGGAGCAGGGGAAATACCCCTCTGCCTTCCTGGGGACACGAGGAGGCTCTGCAGGGCTCAGTGCCTGCCTCCCTGAGAGTCTGTGCCAAGGGGAAGGTTTCCAGCTGACAGCAGTGTAATCCAGGCCCAAAAGCAAGGCCAGTACTCACACCCAGGAGATCCCTGCACGATGACAGACAGAGTGGACTGATGGAGACAGGCTGACTTCAGAGCCGAGGGGATGCCAGACTCTATTCTGACCACACATCAGGCTTTGCTCCTTTTTAACAGCTGGATTATTCCCTTGCTTTGAGCACAAAGCTGCTGTTCTTGATCATTCTAGTCTTTGAGCAGGACAGGTTTTCCCCAGAAAAATCCCTTTCATCATAACTGGCTGCAGGTTTCTGCCCACTCTGCCCACTGTTAGTTCTGTTTCCTAAATACCAGCTGCAACAGTAAAAGAGAATTCAAGGCAAGCCAAAAAAACTTAGTGTGGAAATACAAATCCAGCAGAGAGACTGAACCTCAACCTGGACTTTCACCCACACAGGGAGAGGGGCTGCTGAGGCAAAGTCTCACAGGTGGATGTGACCCCCAGGAGGATGCAGTGGAGGCTGCATCCTTGGCACTGGAGGGTCCCACACGCCCAGCCCAGGCCTCTTTGAAGCTTCATGCTTTGTTTTCTCTGCAAATACACCAGAAGTGACCTAACATGCTCCTGCTCCTTTGAGTTTAAGCAGCTTTTCTGGTCTTGCCCATGTTAGGGAAAAAAAGAAGATAGGAAGCAGCTTGGGTTTCTAGGCTGCTGAACACATTTTTGGGCTGTGTAGCCACCATGGCTATGGTGGGACTATCACTCTAGACCACATCCAGACTGGGACATTGCCAAGTGCCTGAGACCTGGAGAAATTTTTGAAAAATCCCTTTTTATATGGTATCTCCCGTGGGCCCATCACAAGCTGCTTTTCTTAGCAAAAGCTGGCATTGGAGAGGGACTTTGTTTTTCCTGAGGGGAAGGAAACCACAAGGGTCAAGTCTTCACCCTTGCCTGGGCACACATCCCAACCTGCCTGCCCACTCTCTGTCTCTGCTGCTTCCATCCCTGTGGCTGGGTTAGGCAGTGGTAGAAAAGCCAAAGTTCATCTTACTCATGACTGGGAAAAGTGATGGCTTTTTCTGTTTTGCCTAAACACCAGAAACTGAATTGCATTTTTGTGTTGCCAATGAAGAATCACTCAGGGCAGCCAAGAAGTGCCTTGTGCCATACCTGTAGTGTATTTGTACATCTAAAAGGAACAATTAGTCCCACTATGGAGGTGCTCTGCTTTTAAATGGAGTGTTGTTAATCTCAGCCAACAGATCTTTGTTCCTGTATATCTTCTCAAAGATACAAATGATAAATTTAGACTATGGAAAGGTCTAAATTTCTTTGTTTCCTTGAACAGCTGGGACTGTGGCTACACTATTTCTCCCCAGGATCCTGATGTGCGTGCATGTTGCCCACAGCTCTGCCAGCCTGATGGGTAAAGTCAGACCTTTATCTTTTTTGATGGAGAAAGATTGTTTTTTTTCAATATGCAAAGTCCCTGTCTCAAAGGTGAGGAGTCTTTCTCCCCTTCATCCCTATGATCCTTTTGCCCTGGAATACAACAGATCATGCTCATGTCTGGTCTGCCTGCATTGCTGTCATTGCATTTGAGGCCAAAAAGATGAAACCCTAACCAAATACTGAACTTTCAGAAGCTGTGGAATACATTGCACAAACTGCAGAGAACAACTTCGACCAAAAGTTTACTGCTTGTCTTTGTTTTTTGCCTTTTTCTTTTTTTTTTTTTCTCCTTCCTAAGCCAGCTCTACTTTCCTCAATGTGAAATACAGACAGATTTGCACCCTGGGTGCACACTTTCTGGGACTGATGAAATGGTGTTTGGGTGTTGATAGCAGTGTTTGAGTGAGCTGCTGGTCAGAGAAGTGAATGCTATTTACTATTTATGTTGAGTGTGTCTTAAAAAAATGGGAAAGGTCACCAGAAGGCTAATGAGCAAAAAAGACTTTGTAGAGCAAACTGAAGACTAAAGACTGCAGTGAGTCTGATGTAGAGGTGAATGGTTCTGTGTGTGAACACTGTGAGCTAGGATATTTAGCCATTGTGGTTTTAACCTGCCTCTTCTCCTGTAGGAAAAGGCATCTTTGCATTTTTTACAGCTGAAACAAAATCAGATCCATCCTGTGTCACAGTCATTCAGTCCTGCTGAAGTCTGTGAGCATCAACATTCCCCAGGCTCACGAGGTACTTTCTGTGTGTATCAATCAAACATGCACAGAGCTGTGCCTCTGTGGAGATGGGGGAATGCTTTATAGGGGATGATGGATCTTCTTGTGGGATATTCAGATTTTTATTGCCAGATAAAGTCTGCTCCCTGAGGATCACCTGATAGCTCACAAATTGATCTGTTCTGAATGTCTCCCCTAAAGCTCTATAACCATTGGATTTTATAAGGCTTGGGAGGCACTAACTCTTTTTCAGATACTGTAATGGCCATCAAAATGAGCAAAGTATCCTATCATGTGACTTGTGACCTGAGGATGGGATTGAAAGGTGTCTGAAGGTTAGAGAAGGAAGAAGAGAACTTGTAAGTGGTGGAAATGCATAAGGATGTGTCATATTTTTATTTTTGTAAGTCTGATTCTCTAAATGCTTGTAAAGTACTTTACTGTTGTATATGTGGTGATGCAGTAGCTCACAATATCCTTTTATTTTTGTATATTCCTTCCTCCACCATAATCCCTTTCTGTTCAACTCATAGAGAGTAATTTAAGAAGACAAAATTTATATACTGTAATAAAATGCTCAAACCCTCATGGTGATGTATGCAGAGTTTCCTTCCTCTTCCATATCCCTCTACTTGGTGCCTCATGCCCTTTTTCCATCCAGAGGGAATGTTTCTGCTGTGTCCATCCCTTTCTGGGGATTTCAGCACAGCTCCCGTGGATGGGTGGCTGTGGCACAGTCAGTGCTGTGATGTGCAAACCCTGCTCTGTGTGCCCAGGGAAAGCTGAGGAGGAACTCTCAGAGGCAGTTTTACCTTTCAGGATTTCCCTGGTTGTCAGTTTGACCATTTCTTCATTCTAAATTTCCCTGTTCAGCTTCATCTTGTTGTACCCAGCTATGAATCCTTGGTGTTGGATATAGACAGTTCCTCTCCCAGCTTTTCATGGCCTTCAAGGGCAGGAAGAACCCACACAAGGCTTATTTCCTATCCAGGTAAACACATTCTAGTACTCCTGGGATCCCTCCTATGCCCTGGCTTCCCAAATCACGATGGTGGATGAGCTGCACTGGGGCTAAACCCTGCCTGGCCATCAAGTGCATTTTAAATCCATTGCTGTGAATGCCTCAGGCTCACCAGCCAGCTGTTAGCAGAGCACTCCTTTGTCTTCCAAGACCCAAGATGTCTGCAGGGAGAATCTGACACTAATCCTTATGGAAAAATCATTGGATTTATAGGGATGAAGTCAATAGGCTTGGATGAAAAGGGCTGTAAAACTCTCAGGAATGGAAAGGAGAAGCAAAGCCATGTTATGCAAGAAGCTTGCTTCAGCTGCAGGGTGAGTGCCCGTGTCCTCAGCCCAAGCTTTTTGACACAAATCATGGCTGAGCTGCTCCTAGGATGAAGGATGGGAGACAAGCTCATGGCTGAGAACCTGAGGAGACACAACAACATGGAGAATGCAGGGGTTGTGCAGGCTGGGTGAGTTCACTGCCTGACACCCAAATGCCAGATGAAGGACACGTGCATCCACTCCTGCTATTTAAGTAAAACCATAAAATGTGAATGCTGTCCAATGAAGATTCCTGAGGTGGCAGCTAAATCCTCAGCAGCAAAAGCAGTATTAGATGCAGGATATGTGTTTTGGCAAGTGTGCTCAGATGAGCTAACCCCTAAGCTTGTGGCTTTTACTGTGCTGGTTGGATGTTGTAAATTTAAGCAGATGATGCTTGGTATTAGTTTTGCTCCTGGGATATTTCAGAGAGTAATTGCACATATCTCTGAGGGATTACAAGGTGCTGAAGTTATAATGGATGGACTTTGAATTTAAACTAGATGCCTTTAGGAACAGAAGGAAAGGTTTAGGCTGGTTTTACAGACAGCAAGAATGCTGAATATAAAATGCCAAAAGCCTCACCTAAAAGAATTTGCTGATTATGGGCAGCTACAAATTAAATAATAATAAAACTCCACATGGCTTGGATCCCTATTCCACTCAACAAAGCAGAACTGTAAAGAAACAATAGATGCCCTCATCAAATTTCATTCCACAGCTATTTACAGTTAACAAACAATGGAAGGATTTGCCAAAGAGCCTTACCTGATCCTGGAGCAGTAAAAACATCTCCCTGCTGCCAAACCATCAGCTCAAATACCACGTGCAAGACCTGAGGCTGGGTCTTTGCTCTCCATCAGCAGATGGCAACGTCACAGCCTGGACCTGCAGAAGTGTCTTTGTAAGTTCTAGGCATTGCCAAGCGGCTGGAGGTTATATTGTCCTCAAAAATGTCATGAATCTCTTGCAATGCAAAGGAATCACCAGAAGCATGCCTGGAGCGATGGCCACCCATAGGAATTGTCTCCTCTGGCATAGGACACTGAACTGTCACTTAATCCAACTCTGTGGGGAGACTGGAATGGGAGACTGTCACAGCAGATACATCTCTGTCCCTTGAGCTGACCCTGTGGCTTCACAACTATCTCCCCCAGAAACCATTCCAGGATGACTGAATCCACCTGGGATGTTTTAGATGCAGCTCTGCATCTCCTCATGTCCTGTGTCACAGGTTCAGTGCCTCAGGAGCACCTTGGCTTCAGCAGCTGAGCCCCCAAAGTGGCTGCATGGGCCTTTGGATGCTTGGCATGGTGGCAGGATGGTGACTCCCACGGCTGGCACTGCCCTCAGCAGTGTCTGCCCAGCCATGGGATGTGGATCCAGTGCTGGTTTCCATCCCATTGCTTGTGGGAGCAATTCCCACTGCAGATGCAGCCCCTGAAAAACTCCACAGCCTGGCAGGAATGTGGCTTGGCCACCACACTGCCCTTCCCCAGCTCTGTTTCCAAATCCCCAAGTCTGGTGACACTGGAGAGGAGCAAGGACCTGCCCCAGGGCCGTGCATCTTCTGCCAAAGCTCTGAGTCTCCTTCTCCTGGCAACAAGCCCAGTCACAGCAGGGAAATTAATGCAGGAATGGCTTGTTCTCAAGTAGGATAAAGGGTCCTGGAATTGCTTTTTTGGGGTGTAAGGAGGGAGTTTTATGAGCTCTATTTTCTGCTTCTAATAATGATATTGGATCTAAACAGTTCCACGCCCTGGAGTCCACGACAGATGGGGAGTTCACATCTATGAGGATGAAAATGCTCATCCTGCCAAGCCTTTGATTCTCATCGTATCCTTCCTACCCTACAAACAGGCGGACAGCACATTTCTAGCATAAAAATATCCTCCTCTCCAGCTAACCACCTCCAGATTCCCTTCCCGAGCCTGCTCTGAGCCTGGTGATTAGACATTTCTATATACATAAACATTCAGATCATCTCCCCAAGGTTCTTCCTGTCTCACAAGCAAATCCTGAGACCAGCAGCTATTTGCAGCTCCTTGAAATACAGATGGGCTCCTTCCAAGTTGACTGCTGAGGTTGGGGCTCTCCGTGTACCTCCCCAGGGCCCCTGGCTGCTCTTCCCATCACAGGACACTGAAATGCCCACCACCTCCTTCTCTGGAGACCAAACTGCTCCAAATAGTTGATCTCAACTGCTGCTGTTGGTGGTGCCAAGGGGCTGTGTAGACTGGGAAACATTTTGGACTGGGATGCAGCATGGGAATGCCTGGGCATAGGCACACTTGCAGCCAAAACCCACACAAAGCAGTGGAGGAATGAACAACAGAAACACACGCGCATGCAAGCTGCTTTCTCTTTGATGGAGCATTGTAGAAACATTACCTTCCCCTGGGGCTTTGCAGTGAAATAACCTGATTATTCATGAACCAGCCAGAATCATCAATCCCTCATTTATCATTTTCAACATAAATAATAAGGGCAAGAGAGGAACACACCAGCAATAAACCAGTTATAGATGTAGTGTTGAAATCTGCCCGTATCCTTTAAATATGCCCCACTCACTGATAACAAACAGGGATCCAGCAGACTCCTTGCCTGATTCCTGAGCGTTGGATTGCAAAGGACACGAGCCAACACTCAGCTTCATGCGAGTGAAAGTCCATTTGGTGCTTGCGTGGGCGGCCAGCTAGGAAATGGCAGCAAATTTTTTTAAAAAAACCACATTTGTCTTGCTGACAAATGCCTCCAGGAAATAAAAGCCTTTGTATTCTTCTTTGACCTCTTCCACTCGCAGATGGGTTTTGCTGTGCTTCCGACAGCGATTTTTTTTTAGCGCCTGCACTTCCAGGATATTCATTTTATCTGCTGACGAGCATGGCTCAGAGAGGCCACGATGCACATCATACTATGGGCCTGTTGTGCCCAAGTAGGATGGCCTTGGAGGGGCAGAGGTGAGGTTTTAACTTCAAGTCCAGCTGTTTATGAGGCATTTTGGGATGGCAGCATCTCTTGGAGCATCCTTGGCTGGTTGAGTGGTGGCTTTACCCTGAGATACACATTGACCCAGAGGAGAGAGCACCCAGAGCCACGCAGGTCCCTCAGTGTCTGGGAGAGGAGCTGAGCATCCTTCCAGCTCCAGTCTGAGCCTGTTTTCCAAGTGGACTGAAGGTGGAGTGGAGCAGGGAATGGGGGAGCAGCCGTTGAGGCTCAGGGTGCTTTGCTAAGCAGAACTCTGCTCTGCCTCCAGGCCTGCCCTGAACTCTGCAAACGGGGCCCTTTCCGAGTCCCCTGGGACTTGTTCTGGCAGCACCAGCCCCGTGAGTGAGCCTGGCTGTGGCTGAGCCCCTCTGTTAATGAGCCACGTGTTCCAAAGGCCTCCAGGCTTGGCACAGCCAGCAGGGACCCTCTGGAGCCCGGCTCTGCTAAGGGGCAGCCCAGCTCAGCACTTTCTGGGAAAGTTTCCTTTGCCCTCCCCCTGCCACTCACTCCCCTCCTCCAAGGGTCTCTCCTCTATGTGCACTCCGAGAGAAATGGGGAGGGAAATCACAGTGTGTTTAAACACTGCCTAATAGTGAAAAATAACATCTGGAGAACAGCCTTGCCCTTCACACAGAGTCCTCCACCTCCACATCTCCCAGCAGGGAACAGATCCAGAAGGAACTCGTCAGCTCAGCACTGGGACCAACTCTCCCTGTGGGTGCCACTGGCCAGGGGACAGCAGGTACCCAAGAGCCCTGGAGAAGTGTGTGGCTGCCTAAAGCCACACTCACTGCTGGCAGATTTTAGAGAGTAAGGGAAGCTCAGCAAGAGGTGATTCCTTGCACATACCTGTGCCTCCCATGTCCCCCATTCCCCCAGGAAACCAGCACAGGAGAAACCTGCTTCATTCCAGCCTGTTTCCACGGAGGTTCTTCCAGCCAACATTAACACACTCTGCTTTACTTTCCAGCATGGCCCGGGGCAGAAAGCAACATCTGAACCTAATAAAAAGGCTGCCCTCCCCCTCCAAGAGACCCAAGAGCAACCTCTGCTATTTGGTTTCTCCTTCACCAGTGGATGCAGGAGGCAGCTCCAGCTCAGGGGTTCTGGCTGGCCTGAAGGGAAGCAGGATGTTCTGGCAGCCCATGGAGACTGGTAGCCTCAAAATGAGTCCAGTGGGGTGGAGTTAGATGGGTTTCAGTGCTAAGGAGCCAATTGTGACTTCTCACTGGGGTACAGAGCTGGGGTATAAGGAGTTGTTCTTCCCTTGAACAGCATGGAGCTCTTTTTCAGTTCCAAAACCATGAAAGCTGGAGATGGCTCTAGGCCAAGGCCCAGGATTAACATTCCCATGGGGAAAAGCTCTGCTTTGGTCCAACTGGAATGCAGATCCAAACCTGGCACCCATCTTTAGGCACACACTGACCAAGTTCCTCGTGTCTGACCTCTGGCAGCTGCTTCACTTTCTGGAAAGGGCTCAGGATGAAACAGCAGCAGAAAATACTCCTGGGTCCTGGGCAGAGCTGGATCAGGATTTCACAGCTGAAGTCTGGACTTTTGCAAACAAACACCCGAGTCAAACCTCTTCAGAATCCCCGTTTCACTGGAGCTGATTTGGGGCCCATCAGGCCACACCTGCTGACAGCTGCACAGAGCAGTTCGAGGAACATGCTGGATTAGGATGGAGTGTCTTCGACAGCAACCTCCTGGATGGTGCTGCTCAATTATTTGCTCTTCATGAAACCTTCCCTTCCTCCTGTGCCATTGGAGGCAGGAGAGGAACCCCCAGAAGCTCCTGGGGCTGCCCCTCTCCCACAATGTTTTCCACAAATTCTGACCTGCAGCCTTATGGAACAACTGCCCACAGGTGAGACCTCAGAACAAGCCCCCCCAGGGCTCCTGCTGGCTCCACGAGTCTCCTCACCATCTGCTCAGGAGCACTGGGGCTGTCATGGCAATTAATAATGACTAATCTAGATGCAGCATCGTTAGCATGGCCAGTGTGGTCAGCATCTCCTCTGCCCTGACTTACCTCAGCAAATGCTGCAACAGTTTTCTGCAAGCTGAACATGCACTTAGTCATCAAAGAGATTGCAAATGACTAATAAATATGAAAAGAAGTTGGGGAGCAGCAAAAATTTCTGGACCAAGATCAGTCTTTACTGACAACTGCTGCTTTTCCTAAGCAAAAGTACCCTGCAGAGTTTAAAACAGCATCTGACTTCAAAGCAGACAGCTCTCCAGATGGAGCTTACCACCCCTGCAACACCCTGAGCTCCGTCAGGTTCCGTGCATTTACAGAGGGACAGTGGGATCATTTCCAAAGCAGGGAAACACAGCAGCCTCAGGGACTGGGAGATGTGTGACCAATGCACTCCCCACGGTGCTGGTGGTGAAATTGATCTCTGGGCTGGCCTCCCGAGCACCACGGGCAGCCCTTTCTGCCTGGTCTCCTTTTACAAGGGCCAGCAAGAGGAAAGCCTCACCTGTCAGCTGTGTCTGCAGCTGAGATGAATGCAGTCTTGTCCTCGGTGGGATCCGGACACCCTCCTGTACTGGAAAGCAGGATCCAGAAATTTCTGTGTTTGCAGCACAAGGATTTCACCTTTCAACTCTGTTCCAGCAGATTTCCAGTTCAGGGCATGCAAGCAATGCTGTGAATTTCACAGGGGTGGAATTTTGAATCTTTGGTCACCCTGGTGTCACCAAGGGAAGGCACCTGCAGCCCAGCAGGGTCTGGCAATGTCCCATGTGCTGGTGGCTGCCCAGGCTTCACCTCCCCAGGCCTCCCTGCATCCCTGTTAGGGGATTCTCCATAGCTGGAGAACTGTGCATCCATGGATTTCATTCCTGGAGTATTCTGCAAAGCTGGCTGCTTGGTTTGTTGGGTTGTTTGCTCAACAAACAGCCCAAACCCAGCCCCTCTGAGCACTTGCCCTGCAGTAACACCAACACCAATCTCAGATCACTCCAGATACAACTGCTCCAACCTCCTGTCGGTGGCCAGTGATTTATTACCACTCCAGTGCCTGGAGTCCTGACAAATCCTTTTTGGTAATTGCAGGAGGCCAAAAAATAAGAGGATAAATAAACCTGGCAATTAATTCAGCTGTTACTCACACATGCACGTAGTGACACTCATTCCCAAGTGTCTTTATGAACCCAATTCTCCCCAGATGGCACAGAAGCCAGGCAGAGCTCAGCCAGCCTGGACAGCTCTGCCTCTGCCCACCACCCTTCAGGGTCCCAGTGCTGATAAGAGCCAGGCATCCACCAAAAGCTGCTCTGTTTCCCTTCCAAGTTACTCGCCAGCCTACCCCGTCTCATCTCCTGCCAAGATCAGCTCTTTAGCCCTCTGCATCATTATCACAGAGCATATATAATTTCATGGCAAATCACAAGAACTGATGAATGGCTATTTGGATTGCAATTGTCAGGAGAGTATAAAATGCTTCCTGCTGTACAGAGCCCAGGAACAGCCTCTGGCCAAAGGCTCAGCTGGGGAGCCCCTGCTCTGCTGGGGCTGGTGTGTGGGGGCTGTGGGCCACCATTGTGGGAGCACACAGGGTTGGGTGCTGCCAGCACAGGAGTTTGGTATTTTGGTGTGATTTGTACCCCTTTTTATAAAAAAATCCTGCCCTGCTCATTGCTGGGTACCCCAGGATAGTACTGGTGCCCAAGGCAGTGTCCTGGGGTGCACAACAGGGACAGCCTCCACCTCGTGGCCTTTTCTCCCTGCTCTTGTCACTCAACCTGGCCTAGCTAAAAAATAAAATAAAATAAAAATTACCTTCTTGTTTTAGTTCTTTCCAAAAGAAAAAAAAAATTATCTAACCTGACTAAACAGCCATTTGTCACCAGAAGGTCACAACGCTCCTGCACCTTCTCAGTCTATCCAGGGCAAAGGTATCAGGGCCATCTTTTATCTTCCCTTTCCCCTCAAAAACTCCTGTCTGCCACTCAAAATACAAGTGAGTGTGGACTGCTGACATCTTTTTGTTGCTGGTTTTCAAAGCCATCTGCTTTTGTCCCATTTGATTTTCATCTCTTTATGTAAGAGCTTTGCAAGTAGACCTAAAGTTATCCATCATTAAATTCTAAGTGCTGGCCTTGAATTAAGAGTTTTCCCACCTTCTCTTTCTTCTGCATCAGTGTGAATTATTGACTAGGGAGATGGCTGTCAGCCCTTGTCAGCATTTAAACCCTAATGTGAGAGGTTGAACAGCCCAGCTCCTGTTTGTACTGGTTATTAACTTACTCTAATTGCCTTCAGAGTGGCAAAAGCCTTTCCATGAAGGTTTTTCAACAAAATCACTGGTCTCAAGAGACCTTTAGGCTGATTTTTAAGAGCCAGCAGTACCTACCTGATGCATCACCATGGCAGCTGGTTGCTGGAGGAGCACACGGGGACAGGAG
This sequence comes from Acrocephalus scirpaceus scirpaceus, assembly GCA_910950805.1. Lineage (NCBI taxonomy): Eukaryota > Metazoa > Chordata > Aves > Passeriformes > Sylviidae > Acrocephalus > Acrocephalus scirpaceus. The sequence goes on from OU383788.1 coordinate 11,950,478, forward strand.
GAGGCAGATTTGGTCAGTGTGGGTACATACTTGGAGGGATTTCAGAGGGTGTCTCAGCGATGCAGATGATCCAGGGTGAATCTCAGCAGCACGGAGAAAGAAACCTTTTGGATATCCCTTGGGCAGACAAACCAGTCAGGCAATGCTGGCAGAAAGCTGAAATGCTTGTGCTTGCTCCTGTAAACATGATCTGTGTAAAATCCATGTCTGAGCCCCAGGAAAGGCAGCAAAAGGCCCTCAAACCACCAAACAGCCACTTAATGGCAGAAATTCCATCCAGTCATCAGTTAATCCTCGTGCACAGGCATCCCCCTCAGCTCAGAGACCCCCACCTCAACCACACCCTCCAGCAGTGGGAAGTGCTCCCCAGCCTGTGGCATCACTGTGGGAGGGGGACCTGGGGACTCCCAGCTGAAGTTAATCACACCTCAGGGCACAGGTGTTGGAGGTTAAGTAATTTAGACCCACAAATGGATCCCAGGGGTTCTTAATTAGGCTTCACTTCTTAATTAGGTAGTCACTCATTAGCCTCCCCCAAAATTTCCTACAGCCCTGGGTGAATGTGACAAGGGTCTAGGGGTGCTTATTGTGCCCTTCTGCCACCACCCCTTGGTCCCCTCAGCCCATTTCACCTTGGACACCCCTCAGTGCCAGCACAGGGGTCCCTTAACCCCCCCACCCCCTCACCTGCAGCCACCTCAGCTGCCCCATGAGCAGCTCATCCTGCCCAGGCTCACACACACCACAGGCAGGAGCTGCTTTCAGCTGCCAAATAAGTTTGGGGTTGGGTTGGTTTGTTTGTTTTTTTTATTATTTAACCAGCACGGCGGTGGTCGCCCACTGTCCCCCACCGGGCACAGTAACAGTGAACAAACCCGTCACCTTTAGCAGAATGAACCCCACCCCTCCGGAGCAAGATGTGGAATTATTTACACCTGGTGGTAAATCTGCACAGCCCCTCCACAGCAGCTGTGCACAGGCTGGGTACACACAGAGAGATTTTTCCCCTCCCAGTACAGTTCAAGAGACAAATTGTCCAGTGATTTGTTTGTGTTTGTACAAGTTACAAAGTTGGTAAACATTAAGTTTAAACTCGGGGGTTTGGAATAATTTGAGTTTCTCCTGGATTGCACAACCGCAGCTGAGAGCACCAGGAGGTGCTGTCAGACCCTGCCATGAGATTTTGGGGTGCTTGGGGATGCCTCGATGGGCCAGAAGAGGAAACACCACAACCTACAGGAGCAGCAGCTCCTCCTTTCCCAAAACCACACTTCCCTGAGCAGGTAAAGCAGGGCCACCCCTCTGCAGCCTCCCAGGTCTGGGGGAATCCCCACCGAGCAGCTCTGGGCCTCCTGCCCAAACACGGCCAGCTCAATTGATTTGACACAAATTAATTAATCTGCAGCAGCAGGGTTAATGCTCTGCTCCTGCACCACAGCAAGGGGGCTCAGAGCTCCCCAGGGAGCTGCTCTGCTGTGATGCTCTCTTCAGAGTCCCTCCATCCCTGTCCCTGCTGCTGCCAGCGACAGGAGGGACTGGCTGGGGATGGGGAAACCCAGCAATGGAGACAGAGCAAGACAGAGAATGGCAAAACCCAGCAGTGCTGTGCCCAAGTGTGGGGCTGAACTCTCAACAATGGGGGCTCCCCAAGAATAGGATCCCACTGGAATAAAACCCACCTGTCCTGGCCTCAGCTGGTCTCTGCATCCCTGGGCTGCTCCCCCAGCCTAGGGCAGGTGGGATGGGGATACCTGGCACAGCCAGGGCCTGAGCTCCTCCTGCACAGAGTTGGGAACATCAGCAAGGTTGTCACGTTGCCCCAATGCCAAAGGATCCCACTGAGCAGGGGGTGAGGCTGCTGGAGCCATCTCGGTGTCACCAGTGTCACCCCAGCACCTTCCTGTGCTCCCAGCCCACAGCTCTGTCCCCTCCTGCCCTGCCCTGCCCAGCAGCTGCTGGGGAACATCTGCCCAAGCATCCACCCAGCAGCACCGAGCCACAAACCCCAAAAGAGCTGCAACAACCTCACCAATACCTCACAGCTCTTCTGCCACGCTCATGGCACAGCCTCAGGCATTGCTGTGCTTTGGGCCAGCCCCAGCCCCTCACCTTGCACACCGGGAAAACTGAAGTGAGAGGAGAGAAACGCGGCTCCAGGGTTGGCACTGAAGGGTGGGACAGCCTCTTCTCTCTCCATGCCAGGGCTCTGCTGGTGAATGCTGCCTGTGGCTAACAGGGAGTGCAACCAGCCCTGCCCAGCTGGGACAGAGACAAGGCAGCTCTGCAGCTCCTGCCTGGAGCCCGTGGGCCCTCCTGATGTCCCAACACCCGGCTGCAGGGCTGGCACGGGGTGCCCAGGTGGTGACAGACCCGAGTGCCACCCCAGCACCTCCATCCCTGGGGAGAGCAGCTGTGGCAAAGCCCCGAAGGCAGCAGCTCCACTGCCCTTCTCTCACCCCTCTGGCCACATCTCAGCCCTCGCTGGGTCATGGCAGGGTCAGTGGTGCCACTCTGCCACCTCTGCAGCCACCGGCAGCGCCAGCTCCACGGCCACCAGCAGCCAGCGCCTTCCTGGACATCTGGAGACACCAAGCAGCACCACAGTATTGCTACTGTGCCAAGTGGGAACTTTATTCTTTGTTGTGGTTTTCTCCGCTATTTTTTCCGAATCAGCTAAGGAGGCAGCTTTGAAGATGGGTCAGATTTGGATAATTCTTTTTTTTTTTTTCCCAGCAGAATCTGCAACATTTTAATAACGTTTTGCCCAGAGATCAGCTCTGTGAGTTTGTACAGCTCAGAGCCACGGAGACACCAGCAGCAATAACCTGGGAACGCAAAGACTTTCCACATCGCTTGTGCATTGTCTCGGATTTTTTTCTTAAAAAAAAAAAAAAAAAAAAAAAAAAGCACAACAGAAAAGACACAAACATTGATGAACATTTAAAAACCTGTACATTGTAAAAAAACGAAACAAAAAAAATAAAACCCAACAGGAAAAAAAAAAAAAAACAAACAACAAAACAAACCCCAAACAAACAACAAACACCATCATTCTCTTGCTTTGAAATCAGAATCAACCTGGGAACGTTGCAGGGGGAAAAGAAAGATCCGTGGGGAAGGTGACGGCGCCTGAGCCCGCGGGGCTGCCGGAGGCGGCGGGGCTGGGCCGGGCTGGGGCTCCTCTAGCGTATAGAATGCAAAGCATTTAATACATTTTATTATTTTTTTTTCCTTTTTTTTTTTTTTTTTTTTTGCCATTTGTTTTTCCCCCCAGAGCGAGAAAGCAGAAGTGAATGAAAAAAAAGTTCTAATATTTTTGTTCTTTAACCATGTAACTGCAGATATGAGCCAACATCATGGAATGAAAAAAATAATGTAAAGTAGAGCATTCGTGTGTATCACAAAAATACAATAAAAACTTTTTTTAAACTTTTTTTCCTTTTTTTTTTTTTTTTTTTTTTTTTTAAGTTTCCTGTGAACTCCCTGCCACGCTGGCCTCCTGCCCACTTTGCCCCTGCCCTGGCCAGCTTTGGAGGGCTCTGGAGAATCAACGTCTACAACCAGCAAAGGTGTGTGTAACGGGGGGCCCTGCAACCATGGCAACATTTTTGTTTGGTTTTTTTTTTTTAAACTAAGTACATACATTCTCCTGACTCCCAAAGATAACTTTGATGGATTATTGTTACCTTCTTTTTTTTTTTAAACCCTTCCATACAATGGACAAATGCATCAAAGCCTGCATGTAAGAACAGAACCTCTTTTACAGCATGTAATACTGTGTTTTAAGTCCTTCCTTGCGTAAAATATTGACATAATTCACCGAAGGTATCAAAAATATACCCTGTAGACCAATACAATTTACAATTGCCTTTTCTCACCATTCAGAAAACAATGCACTTAAAGCAACCGAGCCCCTCGGCGGGCAGCGTGTGAGCCAGCCCGGGGACATCCCTGCCCGCTCCGAGTGACCCGGGATTGCTTCCATCCAAGGGACCAGGATTTTTTGTGGTTGTTTTGTGTTTTTTTTTTTAAGAAACAGCTCTTCACTCCCTCCCCTGCCCGCTCCTCCCAGCCACGTTCGAAGCGTGTCGTCGCGGGGCTGATACGTCTGGTGACACGGGAATGCCGGGCACCCCGCCCGCGGATCAACCAGGGAACCGACCCGGGGCTTTGCGTCCCGTTTCACTTCTCAACCGTATTTTTTGTGTTTTTTTATCTTTTCTTTAACCCGCTCAAGGTTTTGCAATTCTGAGGCACATCCCCATGGCCGGGTCCGGGGGAGCATCCCCACCGCCCGCTGCCAACTCGGCAGGAACATCCCGCAGCCCCTGGCTCGGTGCCGGCAGAGCGTCCGAGCGGCCCCGGGACGGACACACGGCCGCTCACGGTCCCTCTCGAGCACGGGGGTCACCACCCAGCACGGCTGCCAAGATCGAAGATGGGTTCCTTGGGTTTTGTCTCGTTAAGGCTTTTTTTTTTTTTTTTCTCTTTTCTTTATCAGACCGAAGAGGATGCAGATATTTCCAGATGTTTGAGAAAGAAAGAAAAAAAAAATAACCCAAACAAAAATTAAAAAAGAAAAGAACAACAAAACCATCATCCCCCACCAAATTGGCTGGTTGGGATGGAAGGAGGAAAAAAAAAAAAAAAAAAAGGAAAAAGGGAAAAATGAAATAGCTCTGCTCCTGCATCTTCGCTCGTGAGAGCCGGCGGGGCCGGGGTGGTGGGCGCTCGCCCCGGGTGTCCCGCTCGCTCCCCGTGCCCCGGGTTTGGTCGCCGTCTCCCTGCCCCTGGCTCCTCTCATTCACTGTCCGAAAGGGTTTCGTACTGGGAGCAGAGCAGGGGTTTGGGCTCCTCGTCCCAGGCGTGGTGCTGGCTGCCGGGGGTGCCCTGCGGCAGCGGGGCGCTGGGAGCCGCCGTCACCACCCCGCTGGGCAGCCGCATGGTGAGCGGGTTGTAGGGGAACGGCGTCGAACCTGAGCGGGAGGAGGAAACACAGAGTCAGCACTGCAGGGTGGCTGTTCCCCCATTCCCCAGAGCCCTGTGGGGTGACACGGCCACTTTGGGGACCCGTCCCCTGGTGCCCTACCTGCGGATGATGGCCTGTCCTCCCAGACGCGGTTGGTGAGCGGAGTCCTGCGGTTGCAGTCGCCCTCTGAATGCACCGAGGAGACCGAGGGCGGCCGCTCGCCCGAGGACAGACCCGGCGCCGGGGACTTGGCCTTGCGGCTGTTGGGTCTGGCAGCGATCTTTGGCTTCCCCCCTCCTCCTGCAAAGAGAGGAGAGCCGCTCGTCACCCGCCTCGGCGTGACGGGGCTCAGGGGGTTGGGGGTGCGGGTTCCCAGCGCTTCCCTTTTAGGAGCTTTGCAAAAAAAAAATGGCTCGTGGCAGGAGGGAAGCTCACCCCGGGCTGACAGCGGGGAATGGTGATGGGGTGGGTGGGAGGCAGCGGCCAGAGGAGGGTTCTGCTCCCTCCTGGGCTGCTCCACTTTGTGGGTTGATGCCACCAGCTGTCCCGAGGAGGGACCTGGGGCAGGAGAGGCCATGAGGGTTTGGCCATTTCCCTGCAGGATCTGCTCCTGGGCCGGCTCGGGGCTCAGCCCACAAACATGGCTCAGGGATGGAGCTCCATGTGACACCCCACAGGCATAGGCAGCCACCCCCAGGAACTGTGTGGGTGCTGGAGCCCTGAGCACACTCCCCGTTCTCATGGTCTACATGGCCAGGATGGTCTTTTATCACTCCTTACAGCAGCATCCCTGGGGATGTTTAACCAGTTTTTAAAAGGTTTGAAGCCAGAAGGGCCTCTGTTGGGCAGGTGAACCCAGATAAACCAGGGGGAGCTCCCCAAGTGGGAGGGATGGATGGATGGGCTCTGCATCCCACCCTGCCTGCCCAGCAGCAGGCAGCCTCCACCAGGCATGGGGAGACATGGCTGGAAGAAGCTGCTGGTTTCATGCAGGAGCCAGAAAAGCTTTTCTGCAAAAAGCTTTAGAGTGCCTGGTGTTAGCTGACCCAGAGAGGTGTGAGCTGACCCGGAGGAAGGTGCACATGTGCACCCAGGATCTACTCCTGAGCCAGGGGCTCTGTGCCTGGATTCCCCAGGGTGATCCCTGGCAGTGGGATCTGCCGTGCTCTGTGCAGGACACTCTGCCCTCGTGTGTGGGGGACAAATCCCCATCCATCCCTGGTCCCACTCCTCCCTCCCTTTCTTAACTGGGGATTTGCACAACCCTCTCATCTCTGCTCAGGTATCCCCATAGCTGAGCAGACCCCGCCATGGGGCTCTGCAAGCCCCACCAGGGCCCATGGGGCAGCTCACCCCCTGCTCTCCTCTCTTATCATCCCCCAGGCATCACTTTAGCTCCCTTACAATCTCCCTCTTGTTCCAGGCACTCCCAGATCCCATCCCCTCATCCCAGGTTGGATTCTGCCCTGAAACACCCAGAGGCTGGAGTGGGGAGGGAAATGCCACCCTGCCCTGTGTCCTCCACACCAGCCCTTCTCAGCACCTTCCCCTATTTTGGCAGCAGTGATCCCACTGGGGGTTTACAGACAGTTGGGGCTGGCTATTTAAATTTATGCCTTTGATTTTTTGGGTGGGGGGGGGAGTCTTCCACCCCCATAAACTTCTCCATTGTGTAAAAAAAATACAGGAAAAGGAGATATTAAAAACCAACAAATAGGGAAAGGAGCAAGTCAGTGGTTTAGAGAAAGCAACAGCACCTTTAGAGACTATTAAATTAACATCAAACAGGATTAATCAGCAGATCCACAAAGCTCAAAGCTGGGGGAGGGAGGGGAGAAAAGAAAACCAAAATGAACAAAAACGGGGCGGGGGGAGGAAATAAATCCCCCTGTAAATGGGGAGATAAAAAGGCTGAGAATTAATAACACAGAGAGAGTGAAGGTGGAGAGGGCTGCAGACCTGGCAAGGAGCGCACGTCCTCGTTTCGTCCATCAGCAGGAGTTATGGGCATAGCAGCGGGCAGGCTTGCACTGGCATTCAGAGAGTTAAAAGCATTGGCACTGAGAGGTGAGCGCTCTTCCCACTGCTCGTCATATTTACCCATTAGGGCTTTCCTAATTATTGCCTCCAACCCCATGTTGGTACTGGAATTCTCTTGGACCGACTGGCTCCTACAACTGATTAGCCCTGGGAGATACGGGAGAGGGAGGAGAGAGGGGACGGGAGATGGGGGGGAGCCAAATGAGAAGAAAGATGGGGGGGACGGGGAAAGGGGGAGAAAGGAGACAAGGGAGAAGGGAAGAAACAAACAGTCAGCACATTCTCGCAAAGCAACAAACTTTGTCATCTTGTTCTTTAAAGCGCTGCGATGCACCCGTCCTCCTCCTCCTCCTCCTCCTCCTCCTCCCGCTCCATCCCGCCCCGGGGCTCGGCGGGGGCACGGATGGGACTCACTCTGGGATCTGGGTTTTGGGAACGTTCCCCGGGGCCAGGGGCTGGGGACAAGGGTTTGTCACTGAGCCCCAGAGAGCACCTGCAAGGAGCAGGGGCTGTGCTCCCAACCCAGCCAGGCTCGGCACGGGGGCAGGAGGAAAGTCATTTGGATGTGGGGTCCATATGCACACATGGCAAAAGTCAGCGTGCCAGGAATTTGGAGGCTGGGGCGGTTTCCCATAAAGGAAGTCAGGGAAGGAAGAAGGAGTACCCCACAAAAACATTTGATGAGAAAGGCGTGCCTGGATTTGACCCTGGGGCAACAGGACAGCCCCAGAGCTGCCTGCACGGGTTACATCGGGAGAGGGGAGCGTCCTGCTGTCCCTCCATCCTGTTGTCCCTCCTCGAGCTCTCTGCAAGCCCCCTGCCCACTGCCCCCGCCCCCGTTTCTCCCCAGGCCGGGCTCCCACGGGGACCAGCGCCCCCCGGGCTGGGCCGAGGCTGCGGGACAGGATGCAGAGGCGAAGTGCCCGCGTGGGTGTGAGTCTCAAGCCATGCAGTTATGGAGCAGCACCGCACAGGGACCAGAGGCTCAGCCACGCCACCGTCATTCCCGGGGTGGCAGTTACAGGGAACAAGCAAGGGCAAAATACAGACAACAAAACTGCCAGGCCCCCCCAGCTGAGCCCATCCTGGGGGGTTCGTTCTGAGATCCCTGCCCCTCTGCTTGGAAAGGGACAGATCCCAGTAAATCTGGTTTGAACGTTTGTCTTGCTGTAAAAACAGGCAGAGTCTTTGCTGGTCCCCTCTAGCCAAAACTGACCCTCAAATCTTGTCTGCCATGGCCCCTCAGGTCCTGCCTGGCTGCACCTGCTCACCCCAGCAGCTGATGCCAGCTCACTTCTTCTCCCAAGCTCATTTCCACTGGCAAGCACTCCTATAGCACTGGCCCTCCCACGGCACCAAACCCCTGCCCACAGCACCTCCTGTCCTTGGCTGTGGAAAACCTGCTGTTCTCCTACTTAAAACTAACAACCTGAAGGCATTCCTGCTGTAGCAGAGCATTAATCTTTAATCAATTAAGTAGCAATTAGTATTCCTCAGTGGGGATTCACTCTATTCCTGAGCCCACCCGGACATGTTGCAGGTGGCCACAGAGTGACAGCTTCCCTCTGTCATTCTCCCTCGGGCTGGTCGTGGGCCTGAGCACTCCTCCAGCTCCCAGGAAACACCTCCTCCTGTCCCAGTACCCCTCATCTCCCTTTTGGTCCTCAACACTGCCATTTTGCCCAGCACAGGGTGCTGCTCTTGCTCCAGTTTGCTTTTGCAACTGGCTCCTGCCCACAGTGACAGAGACCCTGCTGCCCACCTTCACATTCCCCTCTGCCACTGCCCTCCCACCCACCCACAGGTGACCACAAGGTCCCAGCAAGAGCAGGGTGCTCTCTCCAGGTGTGAGGTCCACCTTGCTAAGGTGGTTTAACCCTCTGATGGCATCAGATGGACAACCCTTGCTTGACCTTTCACCTCTCCTCAAACTCTGCCAGGCTTTCCAAGGAATTACACTGCCCTTTCTCCAACCCAACAGCAAGGAGCTATGGTGTGTCCCGAGGCTTCTGCCTCCCAGCAACTGTTACACTTGGTCTTAAGGGAAAACAGAACAAAGGAGATGCTTAAATCTACTGAGCCTCCTGCTCTCCATAGCTGTAAGCCCTGTGGGAAATGAGGTACAGGTACGTGGGGAGTTACCTGCTCCAGTAATCGCTGGCATGTTGAAAATCTCTGTCCCAGGCTGCCCCACATCTGGAGAAAAACAAAGAAGCTCTTCAGTACTGAGAGCAGCACATGCAGGTTAGTGGCTGGGAGGACCTGCCATGGCAGCCATGACAAGACTCCCATCTCTCTGTCACAGCACTCTGGACAGCAGCACAGCTGCCCCAGGCACAGGGGTGGGACTGTGGGCGCTGCCTGGGAGCAGGAATAACTCCCAGTGCCTTTGGGAGATCCACAATGGGCACCTTCACCAGGTGGGAAAGGGCAAAAAAGCAGAGCCCTGAAAGCCAGGGCAATGTCTTTGTGCTCAGTGCTGGCCTGCCTCCCTTCCTCCCTCCTGCCCTTGGGATTACAAGCTCTGTGAAGCCAAACCCTCTCTCCTGCCTATGGGATTTTCAAAGGCTCAATGCCCCCCATCCATGGAGCAGGTCTGGGCAGCGGAGAGGGCAAGGAGGAGGAGAAGAAATGTTAAATCAATATTTTCCCTCTTAGCTGAGCTGTTTGACTTGGATATTGCTTTCCTTAGAATAACAGAAATTCTCATCAAATAAGAGGCGTATCCAATTTCTATATATTTTTTCTTGATAAGGGAAAGTGTGGAAGGTCAGGGGGTTCAGCCACATGTCCCCAAAGGGGCATAACAATACTGTTGGCTCAGGGTAACATCATCCACGAGACCAGACAGCTCGGTCCCTCTTATCCAATGCAGCTGTTGTAAGATGGATTCAAATTGAATTAGTATTGACTGTATAATGCTGGGCTAAATTAAATTATGATCCTATCTACTCTATTAGCGGTTAATGAATGAACGGGCTGAATTTCTAATCTGAGCCAGCCTGGTTAGTTTTACAGAGCTGCACCAATATTGATGTAGGGCTTAAAGTAAGGCTGGGGGGAGATGCATCTCAAGGAGGAAGGATTCAGCTTGGCTGGCCAGTCATTAAAATATCAATTGCTCTTAAGTGTCCTCCATGCTCAGCTCATTATTTCCTTCCTACCGAGGTTATCTGGTTTGGGTGGGATTGACAGCCCCAGAGCACAGGGACTGGGCTGGGGAGTCTCCCATTGCCTCCCCAGATACACACAGTCACTGCTGGCACCAGCACACAGCACTCTAGGAAACATTTGGACCTTGTACTTCATGGAATCACAGAATATTCTGAGCTGGAAGGACCCACAAGGATCATTGAGTCTGACTCTTCAGTGCAGACAGAACTGTCTGGGAGCTCCCAGCCCTTTAACACAGCAGCAGCCATTCCCAAATCTCCTCTGCTTTATGTGTCCTCGAGGCTTTTCCTCCCCTGGTGCCCTGCATTTGCCTCCCCACAGGTTCTTACTGTACTCCGTCTCGTTTTTGTTGGTCGTGCTGAGCTTCTTGATGATCTCCTGCTTCTTGGACTTCACCATGGCAGAGTTGCTTTCTGTCAGCTTGCTGAAGAAAGCTGGACGCTGAGTGTTGTTTCCTGGGGACTTGGACCCCATCCTGCAGAGCAAAAGGCCATTGGGAACCTCTGCAAAGTCCACTGCACAAAGTCCTACCTAAAGAGGCTCTTCCCTCAGTGTAACTGCTCCAGGATCAGGCTGGGAGCTCCCGGGATATTCAGCATCTCCAACCTCTCCCCCTGTCCCAATGATAAATGTACCCCGTGGTGTTGAACACATGTGACAAATGCAGCCCCCTGGGATGGGACACAGCTTTGGGCAGCAAGGAGAGCAGCCCGAGCCAGGCCATGTGTGGGGACATCCCCATCCCCAGGCACTCCCGGGCCGTACCTCTGGTCCATGGGCTCTCCCTCGCGGAACAGGACGGGGTACGGGGCGCTCTTGGCGTGCTCGGCTTCTCCCACGCCGTCTGGTGGAGACACGGGCTCGATACAGCTCTCGGGCCCCGCCGCCGCCTTGCCCTGCTCCGGGGACCTGGGCACACACGGGACATGCCACGGGTTGACTGGGACAGCCCCTGTCCCCGTGCAGCACCTCGGGGTTGGGAGGGGGAGAAGGATTCCTGGTGCTTTTCAGCACGGGCCAGAGGGAGAGAGGTTTGGGCAGAGAGAGCTGGGCTGAGCCAAGCCCTGGGCCTGACCCTCTGAGAGTTGGACAGCTGAGCCACCCCAAACACAGCCCTGGAGGGACCTGCTGGTGGCAGGGACACATGGATCCCTGTGGAGGGCTGTGACATGAACCTTTTGGAGACGCTGCTTTTGATTCTCTGTGTTTGTGAACACAGCGGAGGCAGAACTCATCACCTCCCACATCCTCCTTGTCAGGGCCACACAGGAGCCGGGTGGCTGCAGGAGGGGATCACTGCTGGCCCCTGATGTCTGCCCGTGGCCAGAGCCTGGGAAACAGCCAGGCTTGAGTCTGCGAAGAATTCCTCACAGTGAGTTCTGGGAATTCATGTCTTTGTTCTTGCTGTGGTTTGTCTTTTTTTCCCCAGTTTTTTCATCACTGGGTGGTCAGGGCTGAGCTCTTTTCCTTGATGTTACAAAGCCAGCTCTAGGACCAGGCAGAGCGGGGAAGAACAATCCCATTTACTGACAAGGCACCACTCATTCCTGGATACATCTGGGTGGGTGTTTGGGTGGGAAGACAGACCCATTTTTTAATTCCATACAACAGCAATCAGACCTGCCTTGTAGCAGCAAGGGGATTTGAAAGTGACTTTAAAACAAATACAGGTGGTGCCTGAAATGAACAATTGCAGTTGTCAGGGCACCTGTGTCTAATAAACTTCTGATTCACCATGAAAGGTGAAGATATAATTAACTTTGAACCAATAGAAAACATGTTGCTTCAGGCTTTTTGGAATCATCTGTGGTCAGGGACTGAGAACAGGACAAGAGGCAACAGGCACAAACAAAACACATGAAATTCCATCCCAACACAAGAAAACCTTTTTTTCCTGTTAGTGCTGAAATGCTGGGATTGGCCAGAGAGGTGCTGCTGTCTCCAACAGTGGAGGTATTCTGAACTCAACCAGCCATGACAACCTGCTCAAGAGGTCACTGCTGGGCTGGATGATCTCAACAGATCCCATCCCACCTGAACTACCCTGTGACACCGGCCAGATTGGGAGGGAATTGTGCATGGGCTCTAAGGGGGTCTAATTATGCATGGGCTCTAAGGGGGTCTAAAAAGCATCAGGGATGGCAACACCTAGGACAACAGGGATGGCAAGAGGCACCACCCCAGGGGAAAGATGCCCAGATGAGAAAGGAGTTAGGCTGTGTAAACAGGGAACCCTCACAGCACCAAACCTGGGACAGCAACGCCAAACTCCAACCTGTCCCTGTTGCAACCCCTCACCGTGCTGCCAGGCAGCCAAGTGCACCCACCCGATATCCCCTGAACCACCTGGCTCTGTCTGAGCTCAGACTGGCACAAACCCACCTGAGCCAGGCTCTGAGCTCACCTTTTTCCCCCCTCGTTCTGCGGGGAGATGCGCGAGGCGGCGCCGTGCTCCTGCTGCTGCTGCAGGAAGGCGTCGCTGGGGGTGCGGCGCAGGTCCAGCACCGGGCACGCCGCCCCGGGGAACGAGTACACCGGGGCCTGCAGGTGGGAGTTGAGCTGCTGCGGGTGGTGGCGAGTGTAGTCCTGCGTGATGACCTCCTGCAGAAGAAATCAGAGTTGGAAATGGTGCTGGTTTCCACCTTTGCCTTGCTGGGCTCAACTAAGAGGGTGAGCAGGAGGGAAATAGGATGATTTGTCCTTGTAGGTGGAACTTCTGCCTCTTGTCTGCAACAGCTTTTTGTGATGGACTTCTTGGGGACACAAATACCTGGGCTGAACACTCGTGATGCCCCCTGCTCTCCAGCCCCCAGCTGGAGGAGCTGAGGTCTCCAGCATCACTCCCAACCCATCCCCACCAGCCACGTTTCACTGAGCTCTTCCCTCCTCCCTGGAGCCCCAGCAGGAAGGTGGTGGAGGTGGATGAGGTTGGTCACTCACACTGATGTGCTGGGCCAGCGTCACCACCCGCTGGTTCATGCCCTTGATGCTCTGGCTGGACTGCAGGGGCTGGCACTGGGGGCCATCGGGCTGCCGCAGGTGCTGCAGGTGAGCTTCAGGAGCTGAGCCCTTCAGTGAGCCTGGGGGGCATCAAGAAGAGAGCAGGAATGAGATGACATCTGTATCCTCTTCTCTGAATGCCATCCCAGCACCAGAGCACAGCCAGCCTGGGCTCTGTCGTGCCAGCCCCTGTTCTCACCTTGCTGCTTCTGCCTCAGGTCGTGCTCCCCATGGCCCTTCTCTGTGTCCTGCAGCAGCTTGGCCCCTTTCTCGTGGGACAGGTTGGGTGAGCTCACAGGACTCACTGCTTCCATCCTCTCAGGGCTGTAGCCTCCATGAAAGCCTGAGGAAATAGAAGGGAGTTAAAACCAGGAGCTCACTTAGCTTTTCCCTTGCACTGCTGCACCATTGCTTGCGGGTAGAGTCACGTGTTCAGCAAAGTGGGGGAAAAAAGAGATGAGGGAAGACCTGGCAGGTCACACTGCAGGGTCACCTCTGATGTCCAGCTGTGGTGATGGCTGCTGTGAAGAGTTGATGTCTCATTCCTGCAGAACTGGACACTCAGCAGCTCTCGGTGGCAGCATGAGATCCAGGGACCAAATCCAACCTCTGCAGGTTCACAATTTCTTCCTCTATTTTCTCCACCCACTGAACCCCCCCGCTATGCCCAGAGGGACAGCGATGCCCACAGGGAGTGGAGGTGGCTGCACAAGAGGTCTCCAAGTGCATTACAAAGCAAAGCCCCAAGCCCAGCATTGAGGAGGCCTGGACCAGGGAGTTCAAAACTGGATGTGAGACCCTGGAGGCCCCGGATGCCACTCCAGAGACAGTGCACTCACAAACCACAGGGGCAAAATTTGACCATTCTCTGCTTTTTAACACCTTGCACAGACTCGTAGAAGCATTTAGGCTGGAAAGACCTCTAAGCTCATTGAGTTCAACCATGAATCTACCACTGAGAAATCCACCAAGTCTGCACAGGCCTCTGCACAGATTGAAAGTGCATCAAAGCAGGCAGAGCTGTAATGAGGGACAACCATCACCTTTCAGCAGAGAGGGGAAACTGAGGCATGGATGGGTTATGTTTCTGCAGAGGAGAGGCAGAGGATGGAGGGGCCCTGGAGGAGGCAAATTCTGCCTCTCTCCAGCCAAGCACATTTGGCAACACAACTTTTGCCTCCACAGACCTTTACCCTCCTAATGCTCTATTCCTAGAGACTGCCCTCAGCAGGCAAATGTGGCAGGGGACCCACAGCACTGCTGGAGGGTTCCTCCCTGTACCTGAGGCACGGAGAGGGGAGGACTCCATGGAGAACCTCCCTGCACCAGGGATGGGGATGCAGCATCCCTCATTACCCCATGCACACCAACACTGAAGGGATCCCACTTTAGATTCATCCAAGATGAAGCATCCTGCTCTGGAAAGGTCCACAGATGACAATTAGGTCCTGAGGAACAGCAACTTCTTTCTGAAAGCTCTGTGGCCACAGCAGAGCTGCCCCTCTCCACAGCACAACACTCAGCTGGAGGAGGTACATGTGGCAGGGAAAAAGGTGGGAAAAGCTCAGCCAGGGAGTGCACCATGGCCAGAGGCACATCCATGGTCCTGGAACAGGCTGATAGAAGGTGCCAGGACCAGACATGACTGAGGGGTGGGCTGGGATGCAGCTCTTCTCCCCAGCCATGCTGCCATATCCTCTCCATGCTTGGGTTATGGGGAGTGGGACAGAAACTCCCAGTAGTGATGGCCAAGGCAGCTGCTGCAACTTGAAGATGAGGTCCCACCCAACCCCACAAGCTGCTTGTTGCTTCTGCATGCTAGAGTGGGAGCTGGGATGAATACTCTGGGTGAAGGTTGGTCCCATCAAGAATGACCCAGACCTTGAAATCCATCCCCCTCCCTGCAGTTTCTATTGGAGTAACTAATCCCAGTGCTTTTGTGTCTTACACAAGATTCCCATTAGGTGGTTCTTGTGGTCTGCTCTGGAAAAGGCTGCTGAGCACGGCTGGGCTGAGCCATCCCAGGACAACCACAGTGCCCACCTTGGGCAGCACCAGGAGCCTGAGTGAGGTCACCCCGAGCACAGGGACCCCATCCAAGCTGAGACCCACAAAACCCTCAGAGATCCTGCAGCTGATGAGCAGGGAGGTGCTTGTCTGATGGCCAGCAGCCTTGTCACGCTCACAGTCCCAGCTCTCCGCTTTGCTCGTTTGATTTATTACCCACAACTGTTCCTTACAGACTGCCTGGGAATTTCTAAGGATGGGGAAATCAAAATTAACAAATGGCTATTGTCTGTAAAGAGCAATACCAGGAACTGGACAACATTTGCAAAACAGGACTTGCCAACTGGAAAAACCAAAGGAGGGTGGGAGAAGGGAAGATCCTCAAAACACACAAAAATAAGAAAGTCTGGAGTAACACAACAGCCAGGAAGCGGAGGGACAAACACACTCAGGGAGCTGATGGAGCCAATATCCAAAATGTGCAACTAAAAATAAGAAATAATGAAATAAAATGGGTGTCAGGCCACAGCCCTCTCACCTCTGCCCTCCAATTTCTGACCATCCCTAGTGGAGTTGTTACTCAGCCAGCCTCTCTTGCTGCCCCTTACCACAAGACACTTGGTGCATGACAATCACACCAATAAAGTCAGCCTCTGTCATGGTGGTCTTACCGAGTGCTCGCAGCTCCTGTTCCTGCATGGCAAAGCGTTTACTTTGACTCTTTTCTCTACTGTGCTGCTCGGAGCCTGAGGCTGCGTGCTGCTGGTCCAGAGGGTGGTGGTGCTGCTGGCTTTTCCCCTGTCCTCTGCCATAGTGATGAGAGGAACCAGGTCCGGAGGCGGGCAAAGCTCTCGACTCCATGGCTTTAATGGGCGAAGGCGACTGTTCGAGGTTGGCCCCGCTGGGCAGCTTTGAGGTGTAGACGTTGTTGTCAGTCTGGGCTCGTTCTGTCTTGGCCTCCCGTGCCCTGGAGGTCTCTTTCTGCAGGATGGCCGGGTCCAGCGGGGCCGCGTAGCCGTCGGCCGCGCCCAGGGACGAGCGCAGCGTGGAGGCCGAGGGGAAGGCGGCGGAGCGGATCGGTGACGTGGTAGTGGTGGAGGAGGTTCTGGAAGGGAAATGAAGACAATGGCAAGATGAGAGAGGCACATGGAGAATGGGAATCACCTGAAAACCTCAGTTTTCAGCTTGGCCCAGTCAGGCTTCTTCCAGGCCTTCTGAGCATATTGTTGGGCCATGCAGGGGCAGTGAGGAGGGCACGGATGGAGCCTCCACCACAGTAACTGGCCACAGGGCCTGAATGCATTGACTGGAGAACATAAAACCCACAGACAGGTGCCAGAGACCTTGATAACTCCACCACCAGGCAACCTTCAGCAAGAGGAGCAATACCTGTATTTGGGCACAGGCACACTCCTACTCGCTCTCCTGGCAGCCCCCAGGAAAAGCAAAAGAATTAGAGCACCAAAATGTGCCTTTCCCCACCACAACTTCCCTGAAAGCCCCAATTCTGCTCCCACTGAGACTGAAGGGAAAACAACTGTCATTCCTTCCTCTCAGAGGTGCTCATTAATTAAGTGCTGGTGCAGGCAAGCATTGGAAACCATGGCTGGGGGGACGTACCGTAGGACGGAAGGGGTGGGGGTCTCCGAGGAGATGATCTTCATGCTCGTGTTGTGGAGCACGCTGGGGCGCTGCTGGATGGTCTCGTGGGTGCGGGGTGAGACGGGAGAGTGCTGGTGGCTGTGAGAGTGGGAGGATGAACGGCTGCTGGACTGCTCTGTACCTGGGGACAGCACAAGGAAGGGCTTCTTTAGCTCTCTGTCCAACAGCCCTAACCCTACCTTCCACCCAGAACAGGTCCCAGGGTGGAGGATGGATTCCTCCCCAGCCTACCTGGTCTCCAGATGGGTGCGTGCTCCACTGTGGTGGAGGCTAGGATAGATTTTTCACGCTCCCTCTCTCGTTCCCGCTCCCGCTCCCGTTCCCGCTCGGACACCGATGATCCTGACTGTTTGGTCATGTGCGTGGGCCCTCCTGAAACCCAACCAAAAGGCACTGAGAGGGCTGCAGACACAGCAATTTCCCCTGGGAATGCTGCCTGCTCTTCACATCGCTGTGTCTGCAGAGCAGATAAGGAATGGCTCCATCCAAGGTCACCTGGAGCAGGACAGACGAGGGCAACCAGCGCGACAAAACCCAGACAAATCATGGAAGAGCTGTCCTGGCACCGTCTCCAGGGTATGACCTTCCACAGAGCTGTTTGCTTTGGGGAAGAAGGGGGAAAAGCAAGGAAGCCCTCAACCAGCAGAAAGAGTCAGTCCCTGAGTGAGGATTAATTTGGAGTCTCCCAAACTGTCCTGGCATGCTGAGCCCATGGCCTTGGATTGGTTATGAGCGTCCTACTCAGTCATTTTCCCACTGAAAAAACAACCTCCAGCATTACCTGGGGAGAGCGGGGAGCTGCTGTGCCGGCTGCCGAAGGTCTGGGGAGGTCCAGGGATGTAGGTGATGCGGTCCATGGTGGTGGCAGAGGTGCCAGGGGTAGGGGGCACGAGGACGGGCAGGTGTGGCACTTGGGACAGGTCGATGATGCCTGCAGAGAGAAGCGAGAGGACCATCAGGACAACGCAGTGCCAGCCTGACCCAGCCTCCTCCTCCTCCCACACTGCTCCCAAACCCCTGGAGAATGCCGTGCTGGGAGGACCTGCTGCATAGTTGAGGGCGAGGGAGGGCTCCCGGGGCGAGAGCCCGCGCAGCATGTCTGCCCGCTGCGCCATGGCCGTGGCTGCGGCGTTGTGGTGCATCTGTTGCGACGTGATGTAGTCGTTGATGATGGTCTGGCGGTTCTCCATGGCCGCCGTGTCCGGGTAGCCCCGGATGAGGTACGGGGGGTACAGGTGTGGGTACGTGGGGCTTGGAGCCAGATGCCTTGGCAGGTAGTAAGCAGCAGCTGGGAAAGAAAAGGATACAGATGTGAAGCGCCAGAGACCTCAGGCTTTTGGAGCATAAGAAGGAAAAGAACAGACTGTGCCCACAACCAAGGTACCTGCTTCCAGTTGGATTCCCCTCGGGATGGCGGCGGGGTCGAAAGGCAGCGGGATGTGTCCCCGGTACAGATCGACGCCGCTGACGCCGCGGAGCAGGTGCTCGTAGGGGGAGAGGGGGTGGTGGTGGTCGGGCACAGGGGCGTGAGGGGACTTGGAGTTGGTGAGCTCTCTCGATGTGGGGGTGATCTTTCTGTCCTGGGACACCGGCTTCCCAGCAGTGATGCTCCCTGCAGAGAGCAGAAGGAAATGAGTCAGAGACTGAGCACTGTGGCCAAGCCATGTCCCTGAGGGATGCCTCTGGCCAAGCATGTCCCACAGGGACAATCGTAGCTACCCTGAACTCAAGGGACCTTTCCCTCCTCCCTGCACTGCCATGCCCTGTTACACCACCAAGGTCGGGGTGGGCCAAGTCCCAGTTGTCCTTTGGGAGAGAGGCCTTTTCCAAATCATCCCTCCACCCCAGCACATCCGTGCATTCACCCTGGCCTGCACAAGCAGATGGTGGTGCAGCCTTGCTGCCACACTCCTCAGCACAAGGAGGTCACGCTGGTGTTAATGAGAAGTGTGAACATCTCCCACCCAGTGTCCCAACCACTGCTTTCCTGCCTGCCTAGGGAAGAAAGAGTGCTATGGGCCACTGCTGGGATGGGAGGACACTTTTGAAACACCAATGGCTTCACCAGCCTTGACCCAAGTCTCCCTTTGGTTACCCTGGTGCAGGTGAGGTGCCCTCACTTCAACAGTGGTGAGCACCCCCAGGAAGAGAGCCCCAGCTGTGCCTGGCAGCCACCCCAGTGCCGTGAGTCAGCCGTGGGCGTGGGCTGCTGGGAAGAACGGGTTCAACAGGCACCTGCTGGGAACCGCTGGGCCAGGCGGGGTCAGCGGCCGCCTCCCGCACACCTCACCTGCTGGGCTGATAGAAATTCTACCACCAAATAAAAGCTTTGCCAAGTACCTTCGTGCTGCCGTGGTGTGGATTCCCGTGTGGAGACCGGAGACCCTCTGTGCAAGTGGCTGCTGAACGCCGTGCTGTGCCCTGCCTGGTGGTCCTCATAGCCCAGGGCACTTTGGTGGGGCTTGCCCGGCTCGGGTACGATCACGGGAGCCCCTCTGGCAATGGAGCCACCCGAGTTTGTCACAGGGCTTGGCCTGTTTTTCAGGCTCTCTTCGTAAGCTCTTTCCAGATTCCTCGGGTCTTGGATGACATCCAGAGAATGCACAGAGTGAAAAGTCCTGCCGGGACTACCGATGATGGAGCGCACATCGTGCTTTTTGGTACTCGAGGAGGAAGAGCCGCTGTCATACTTCAGTGGGGTACCCTGGGGACAGGAGGCAGAAGGGACATCAAAGGGGCCTAGAACAGAAGGAGCTCAGTGACTGCATCCCACTGAGTTTCAACAGGACTCAGGATGCCTCATTCAGTGGGTCAATACACACAGTCAAACAGCCAACAGCCATCGGCAGAGCAGAGATAACCACTCAGCACAGGGCAGGGTGGAGGGCCCATCTTGCAAGTCTTGTTGTGCTCCAACAAGATGATGATGAGTCACTGCCGAAGGCTGGCTGTGCCCATCACGCCTCTCTCCTACACACACTGTGAAATGGGATAGGACTGCAAGGTGCCATGGGAACCCTGCAAATATTTGGAGACCAACAGACAGCATGCCATGTTTCATCCTAACCACTGGCCCAGCTGGGTTGCCACTTGCCCATGAAGGGAGGAGACCAAGTTTATGTGCACCCAGAGTCACAAATGCTGAGGGCACCAAGTTGACTCTGTCCTTGAAAAAGAGGCAAATGGGCCCCTAGACATCTAGGTGGATCACTGCTTTCTTCATGTGCCAGAGGTTCCTTGGGTTTTGTATTTATCTGCAGGGAAGGATTATAGGATGGCTTGGATTGGAAGGGATCCCTTCAAAGGATGGGACAGGACAACCTGTACCAAGCAGAGCGTCAGTTCTCAGCAGTGATGCAACACAAAGCTGTCTCTGCTCTCCTTTTACCTTGGGAATGGCTCCCAGAAATCTGTGCAAGGGCAGCAGTCTGAGCAGGACTGACCTCGCTTGGTGTTCACTCCATACTCACCTGTGTGATGGAACCTTCCTTCAGAGGTCTGGTCAGAGAGATGTCTGGTGTCCGCCTCAGCTCCTCCCGGGGAATCTCATGGATTGATCTTCCTGCTTCTTTCACCGTGGCTACCAGGTCTTCATGGGCTGATTTCATTTTCAGAGGAGTCAGATCGTGAGATCTGACCTTGTAGGCATCAGATAAGTCCCTTGGTGGAGTGTTTTCCCTCTTGAGCTGTTTGGCTTCTCTTCTGAGGTAGTCCTCATGGGCCTCCACATAGGACCGAGGTATTCCTGCAACCCCCAAGCAGATGATGGATGCAGAGGGTGACTCCCCAGGCAGACCCTGGGCTCCCAATCCCTGTGCAGATACTCACTTCTAGGGAGTCTCTAGTTAACACGTGTAACTCAGGGACTGGTACCCAACTGAGCCCACAGAGCAGCTACACCACTAATGCAGCTGGTCCACCTCACATCTACCACCACTTTCTACACCCACTTCACACTAATTTCAACCTGCTTCAACAATCTTGTCCCTGACTTTGGCAGAATTTAGGTTGGTAGAAGCTGAGAAAGACTGAAAATCTCTCTGAGCACAAAGCAGGGGCTGCAAAGATGTGCAGCTGGACCTTGCTGTGCCCATCCTTGCTTCCTCCTGTCCCACCCTGACAACGAGAACAAGGAGCCATGCACATGAGATGTTTCCCCTGCCCATGCCCATCCTGTGCTCACAGGGTTTACCTTGTGTAATCGAGCCTCGCATGTGATGCTGCTCCTTTAGGTTATGGGGACTGTGTCGGTCTGGAGGGATCGCTCGACCCATGAGACCTAAAAGAGATCCAAGAGGGAAAGTCAGGCTGTGACACAGGAATTAATTTACAATGAATACATGACAATGTTACCAGGAATGCCTGGGACAACAAGGATAAATGCCAACGAATTCTAAATTATTTGTTTTTTCCTTTTTTACAAATGTGTTTTTTGTTGTTGTTGTTGTTGGTTGTGGGGTTTTTTTTTATTTTTTTGTATTCCTGGAGCTGGTCTGTCAGGACAAACACTCAAGGCAAGTCTACATTCTGGTTTTTTCCCATCCTGGTCAGATGCTCTCCTGTTGGGATACCAGCTAACCACTGCCAGAACATGGCACAGGAAGATGCACCATGTAGACAGGAGACAAGATGAGATCTCCACAGGCCACTAACATAACAGAGCTGAAAGGTTTCATCCAGACCCACCCTCAATGCTGGTAGATAAGGTATCACGGGCTGATAAGCCCCGGCTGATCCTCCCCTCCATCATATCATAGGTCCGCTTCGTTCCTGTGGTCTCATGGGAAGCTCCCGAGCTCCTGCTGTCTTCTTTGGGACACTGAGAAGCAGCAACTCCACCTGTGGGAGGGAACACCAAGAGGCACAGAAAGTCAGCCTGGGCCAAGAGAGGGTGTTTACAGCTGTTTGTGTGCGTTGCTGAGGGGTCAGATCCCATCCCAGCATTCAGCCAACGCTACTCAGTGCCAGAAACATTGCACGGGATTGGCTTCCAGGAAATTCAGCTGGTGTTTTCTCCCCTCCCTGCCTGCCTCAGACTCCAGATCTGTCTCCCTCTTGGGTAGGAGCATCCACCCTGTCGTGTCCCGTTCCCTCCCTCCCTGGTGGGGCCATCCCGTAGGCAGCAGGACAGCCCCGAGCCAGTGGGAGCAGCTGCAGTTCCACTGAACTTGGCTCTTTGGGTCTGGGGAGTTTTGGTTTTTTTCCCCTGTTTGTTTTGATTTTTGCTAGACACCTACTGTTTGGGATCTTGGCCAGCCTTAACATTTGCCGAGACACTCCCAGGGTGAGAGAATCAGGGAGAATGGAGGAGAAGCAAAGCTGAGAATGATTCCTTTGAACCAGCACTGTGCACACATAGGAACTGGGAGAGATGGTGCAAAGCAGGACTGAGGGAGTCAGCACTAGAGTGAGGAGAGACCACTGGCTGCCCCCTGATCCAAACCTGGGGCAGGTTCCCTGCAAACAAGCAGTGGAGATCAGTCCTGATCCTGAGCTACAGCCCCACCACCAGCACAGCCCTGCCTGTGCCAGGCAGATCACACCCACCCTGGGCAATGGGCACCCATCATGTGCAGCAAGCTGTGAATTCAGCAGCTTCTGATGCAGCTGAATGCCTCAGGTTTATGCCATGAGCTCCAAAGAGGATGTCAGCTAGGAGAGACAAACGCCTCTGCCCATCATCCCTGGCCAGGCTGCCCTTGCCAAGGATTGCCAGCGCCCTGATCCTCCTCTTTGTGGGCACAGAAGGTGGTTGTACAATTAGAGAAAGCAGGGAAGTTAAAAAACATTCATTCTATTGTGGACAATCAGGAACAAAACTCCTCCTCGGCAAAAGCAGTAATTAATAAAATGGGATTATTACAACTTCACACCCACTGTTGGTTTCCGCAATCAGCACCCACTCAATCCACAAAGTGTTTGGGGCTGTGTGTGGGGAAACAAGAGGGGGTCCGTGCCTGAGCTTTTGCTTCAGCTCCATTTGACAGGAGAAATCCGGGGGTGAACATTCAGAACCAGCCAAGCACCACGCGGGTGATGTGCCTGCACCCTGTCATCAAGGCACATCTGTTGCCACCAGCCCTTGTGCAGGAGGGGACGTGCTCCCAGGCACCCTTTGTACCACCGGGAAGCAGGGGGAGGGCGCGAGGGAGAAGAGAGACTAAACAGAAAGAAAACCATTCCAAACCCACGTCCCTCGCCTTGCAGAAGCCATCAGCAATCATATGCAGGATGAGAATAACCAATCTAGCACAATTCAGCTCACACATGCTACAGGATCTCGTCTCATTACAGCTCTTTTATTTTAAGCACCCTCATGACACTAAAGAATTTGCAATTTTTTTTCTGCTTGCCAAAATTCATAATCACCAACAGTTTCAGTTTTCTTATTTAATTTTTTTTTTTAACTCTTCTGTTCCTGGGCTGCTCAGCATCGCTGGGCTGTACAGGGGGAAGGAGAGAGGCAGGGCTGGCAAGGCTGCAGCAGCTCACGGGATCCCTTGAGACATGATAAACGCTATCAAGCATGTAAAAGGCTGCTGGGGAGAGGAAGAAATTAATTCCTCATCTGTGTCCATGGGGGGTAGCATGAGAGGTGACGGACACAGGCTGCAGCCAAGGAGACTCGGGCTGACACAAACAACAGGGGAGAGTTTGGTCTGCAGCTCTCCCTCTTTGCCTGGAGTGGGATCCCAGCTCTGGGCATGGGCAGCCCTCAGTGCCAGGAGCCCTCCCCATCTCTCCCTGCTGGTGCTATTTCTGAGATCAGCCTCGTTCGACCCCCAGCCTGGGCAGAGGTGATTAAAATAGCTTCTTGCACAAACAAGTCCTGAAACACTTCCTGTGTCCTCCCTGGTCCATGCCTTGCCAACTGTCCCAAAGGGCATCCAGACACAAGTCTTCCACGGTGACATTTCTTATCTGGGCTAGAGTTGACAGTGGACCCTGGGGGACATGTTCTGAGCCAGTTTCCATGTGCTGAGAGGCACAGCTCAGAGCCCTGTCCTGAGAGGTCCCTGCAGACCCAGGACACACACAAAGGTGACATCAGCTGGAGCTTGAGAGTTGTCCCCACGGCCTGACCTGAACCCTCTGCCTCCAGCCCTGGATAAGACAATCCAGCCTGTGATGAAATGAGCTGCCTGCACTTGTGGGCATGAGGGAAAGGACTTGTGTGGGACACACTGCCTGCAGC